>OY776264.1:2632142-3925714 GCA_963675405.1 Cosmorhoe ocellata | reverse complement strand
GCAGAGTAATCGAATTCAGAAGTTTGGACTGTTCAACATTTTTTTTACAATACAATGTGATGTGAAATATAAGCGCTAACTAGACAAGAGCGCTGGTGGTGTAGTGGTAGGACCACGATCCGAAGGTTGTCGGTTCAAACGGTCGTGCACCAATGCGTTTTTCAATTCGAAAAATGTATGTTGCATAATTCCAGTGCTCTTAAATGATTTTAAATGGTGTGTATTTTTTTTATTGATAGGTATGTAGCCTAATTGAAACTGAAATAATAGACTGAAAAAATATTAAAAACTCGAAAAGGAACTATATTTACTATGAATAAAAACAGTCAAGTGCGAAAGAAACTTGCACCCTGAGAGCTCTGAGTAAAATCTTTTCAAGTTTCAGCGACTTTTTTCTTTTTTCACCATCCGATTTTAAGAGTTTATTAGTCGAAATTCCTCTTTTATAAACTTTTTCTCCTATTTGTGCCACAAAAGCTTCTAGCATTCCAAATTTCAGTATTGTGAGGTTGCTTAAAATAGGTCATCTCCACTTTTTTCATTAAAAAACTGATATACACTGTTAGACGGCCTCTGTGGCGCAGCGGGCGAAGGTCCGCCTGAGACGCAGAAGGTTGCGGGTTCGATTCCCGCCGTGGGACAAATGTTTGCATTATTTGCAGATATTTGTCTCTGGTGTGGGTGTTTTCTATGTATAATCTGTATGGTATTTACAAAAAAAAGTATATCTATGTAGTTTATCAGTCATGTGGTTCCCATAATACAAGCTCCGCTTAGTTTGGGGCTACATGATGCTGAGTGATAGTGTCCAGCATTATTTTTATTTATTTTTTTTAGATCTTTTTAATACATTTGATTACTAATTAATTTAAGAAACTTGATTTTTAATAAAAAACATTATAAGTATAGACAAAAACAGCAAAGTGTACCCAAAAGGGTTCGGTTTTATTGAGATATGATATTTTGAAAATACAAAATACATGAAATATGATAATAACATTATGTAGATGCCAATTTAAATGTGACCCGAAATCAAGCCATGTTTGCAGCGCTAATGGCTGTACAGAAGGTACAGTACACGCCAGTTCAACACGCATAATGAAGCGTTGAATTAAGACTACTATTTAATACTACGTGAGATAGATCAACTCTACTTATTGCGGTATATTCCCATTTGTTCCGCTGCCTTTTGGGCTGACAAATGGGTCTAAAACGTTCCATTTGTCCCCCCTCTTGGCAACAGGGGGACAGATAGAACTTTTATTATTTGATAATTCCCACCTGCCCCCCTCTTGGTAACGGGGCCCCAAAACACATAGCCACGATACAGCGCCGTAACGAGGCAAATGCGACACCATGGAAATCTAGCGGCGATGGGCTTGCAACCTGTCACGTATGGAATACTAGCTACTGTGCAAAATGTATATATTAAATATCATGTTTGGACGTGCCTCTGACCCTCGTTAGATATTCTCAAAAAAATCTAAATAACTAATCTGAGGAGATATCTACCGAGCCTGGGGATTACACAAGTCGTGATGATGTTTTATCTATCTATCTATATAATATAAAAATGAATTGCTGTTCGTTAGTCTCGCTAAAACTCGAGAACGGCTAAACGGATTTATCTTATCTTGGTCTTGAAATGTTCGTGGAGGTCTAGGGAAGGTTAAAAAGGTAAGATAAAATCGAATAACTGCCGGGAAAACCCTAAAAATAGCCCTTTTCTATTTCCCATACAAACGTTTTCTAAATAAGTACGAAGTCTGCCGGGTTGTTTATAGAAAAAAAAAGCGTTATCCATGGTGACCATGCTAAAGTGCATTATGTCATGGCGCAGACTACAGCAATGACTCCCATCCATCAGCCATGACAAATTGTCAGCGAAATATTTTCACTTCCATAATGTCATTATTCGCGGCTCACACGTCAAAGGTATACAGTAATTGTGGAGTGTGATACCGTTACCTATGGGGCTATGCCGTTGAGGCGTAGGCTGACATTTAGCGGATAGCGATTATTTTCAGATAAAAATCTTATAATCTCACGTCAACCACCGCTTTGGCATATAATTTTGAATGGTGCAATAGGTTCTATGGGTCGGGAACCGGGAACAAAGTCCACCTCTCGGGTGAACTATTTGTTATGAAATTTGTAGCGATGCCCTTTGTCCACCTCTGAGGTAGACGACGGGTCATAGCAAGTGCCCGTAGTCCACCTAGGTGAACTTGACAGGTGGACCACGGGTCAGGAACTTATTAACCCACTCTCATATCTGTCAACTAGTCTTTTCTTCATATTGTATCTCTTAACGATTCTATTCACTTTTCTCACATTCAAATTTATTCCCATTGCCCCCATTGACGGTGTCCCCATTAAATGGTGACAACGAAACTCAATAAAAATAATTTATGCCCGCTGTCCCCATTGAATGTGACCTGTTAATGGGGATAGCGGAACTCAATACTTCATCTGTCAACTAGTCAATCCTTTCTGCATATTGTATCTTTCAAAGATTCTATTCACTTTACTCACATTCTAATATATTCCCGTTGTCCTCATTCCTCCCTACTGAATGGGGACTACAAAACTCAATAAAAATAATCAAAATGTATGCCTGTGTCCCCATTGATGGTAACCAATAGAGACAGTGGAACGTGTGTGACAGTGACAATAGAGAAAGTGGAAGTGGGAATTAAAATATTTCTATCCCAAACCGCTAGAAGTGTGACTACAATCAAGTCATAGCCCGCAATACACATTTAAAATGTTCTCTTTCGGCGTGCTCACAAAGGCAATGTTTGTTGGCGCACTCTTTGTGCAATTAGCAATACATTCCGACTGTTCCAATGCTGGACATAGGACCTACGCTTCACAGGTCTGACGTTTTGATGTGTATACCGACAACATTTCTCTATGTATACATATAAGAACCCTAATAATGAATCCCTATTTATTTTGATCACGGCATCAGCGTCGGCTGGACCAATTTCGTTAATTCCTTTATTGTGTTTGTTATTGCAAGAAGATGGTTCGTATGAAAGAAAAATAAATATTCTAGTTAAGATAGGATAACATCTTCTGTCAGCTCAGCTGGGTAATTCTTAAAAATATTATAAAATACTTAACACTTTAACGAAATTATTTTTATAAATTTACAATTTATATTATGTTTTCACGTTTGCTCATGCCATATAATATATATATTTCACTAGTTTCCACCCGCGGCCTCCCCCCCGTGATAAAAGCCTATATTATGCTGTTCTAGACTATAACCCAAAATTTGTCAAATTTCATTCAGATCCGTTCAGCCTTTTCAGCGTGAATGAGTAACTAACATCCATACATCCACCCTTTCATCTAAACATTAGCATCTATATAATTATTAGTCATATGATGAAGGCTGTTTTGAAAAAATAATAGAGGCACAATTGTTTTACAAATACCTTTCATATAGTTATACAAATGTCGATAAAATAGAAGCTTTGCATAAGGTTTATACTATGTAATTACAGCAGTTTTTGAGGCTTATTAACACCAATACAATATTATTGCTCCGATAAATTCATTTATTTAGCATGTTATAAATCACAACGAACAAAACATGCCAATAGCCATGTAACAAAAAGTTCGTGTTAACTTGACAGTATTTTTTCAGACCGAACAAAAAAAATTTATAAAAATAAATATCGTAGTATCCACGCCGGCCGTAAAAAACATTAAATATCCGCGTTAACAGCCGCAAGAACTGATTAAAACTATTCCTTTTAAAAAAGGTAAAAACTGGTTTTTAATTTAATTCACCGTCAAGTGATTGCAAGTGAAAAAGTGAGTTGCGGGGTAACCACGGGGTTTCTGTTAAAACAACGAGTATTCCAACTTAATTAACTTCTGCTAGCCAAGGCGAGGGATTCTTTAAAACCTTCACTTCTTGTACAGAACACGCTTTTTAATCGTTACCCTGCAAATGGATTAAAAATTGCAGCTTATGAAGGATGAAAAAATATGTACCTATCTATATCTATTGTATTAAATATTCTGAATCTCGCAATCGACTCCAACGATTTTCATGAAATTCAGTATGCGGGGGTTTTCGGGGGCGATAAATCAATCTAGCTAGTTTTACTAAAAAAAAACGAACTACTTTTTTATCCATATTTCAAAAAAATTCGCAATGTGGTTGCAATACAAAAACGTCATATCTCAGACGTTTACAGATAATATCATTGAAATAACTATAAATATATTATCTTCCTCTTTAGATATAATCAAAGCTCTAAGTAACTAGAAAGGAGAAGTTTGAGGAGACATCAAGCAAACCTGGGGATTAAAGCCGTGATTTGTGATCATGTTTTTTATGAATATCATACTCAAATTTATTGTAGGTACATACTAACAAGAGTCATTGAGTCATCCCGTGACCACGACAGTGTGTAAACCTGTTGAAACGTCGGGAGAAATAGGCATATGAAACGCAATAAATAACCGTTTAATACTAATAATAATGTGTTCAGGCCCCTATTCAATAAACAATACAAGTCTACAAATTTGTAAAAAAGTGACAATATTGTCGAATTTTATGACAAGTGCTGTTTAATAAAACCTACAAATATGTAGAATTGTAAGAAAATTTTACAATTTTGTAAATTTTCCTCCAATAAATCGTATTTTTTATTAAACAGAAACTTGTAGAATTGAAGCCGCTTACAATTAATTGTATTTTACAATTTGTAATGTTTATTGAATAGGGGCCAGATCGCGTAAGTTTAAAAGTATACATATTAACAAATTACTATAAACTAGCAGAGTATAGAGATGTTATTTCAAAGGCAGCTGAGGTACACTTTGGTCAAATAACGTAAATAAAGATGCGGTATGGCCCAATTTATCATGTCAGCTAGCTGGAATGGATGCATAGAGCTACTCCAATAACGTCCCAATCGTTGCATTGATTAAAATAGAGTGGCGAAACTGGAGTGGTATACCAATAGGGGATACAGGTCTGCATCAAAAGACCACTCAGAGTCCACTCGTGATGTGATTCTTCTGAATTTAGCTGCGAAGATTGGAGCCTACAAAAGAATCTCTCTAAAAAAGCACTGGTGGTGTAGTGGTAGCACCTCTGCCTTACGATCCAAACGTGGTTTCAAACCTGATCGTGCACCAATGAGTTTTTCCATTCGAAAAAATTTTGTACGCAAGGCCAATGCTCTTAAACGGGGAAGGAAAACATCTAGATATAATTACAGTCGTAGAACGATTGACTTTTTGAAGTGTTCTGTAAGTTTTCGTTTTAGTTTGAATTATAATGTAAATTGACGAGGCATAAATGAACAGTGCAAAAAACTTTAGTGATATTAGATCGGAAGTTAATTTTGTGAATATGACTTTAGAGTTGAGTAAAATTATATCAACACATTTTCTACACTTAAAGAAAATGTTATTCTCATAGAAACATCACTTTGTTTTTTTTTATATTCTTTTAAACGGCTGGACAGATTTAAATTAAAATATAGTCTGCCTGCGGCATTATGAACCTTTTTGTTAGACGCGAACTAAACAAATACAACAAGCAGAAACGAGCGTTTCATAACCGATAGTACCTAGTATTTCTTTATCATAAGTCAGCTTTGCCGCAATCTCATCTCTACGTCTCTATCATTGAACTTTCTAAGCCAAGAAAGTAGGTACTTTACAATATTTTTCGCGTATATTTGAACGGCAACTCATAAAACTTGACTTAGACTACTTAGCCACTCCACGGATATTGCTGGCGATATTGAATCCAGCATGCACCCCAGTATTTGGAGACCACTTCAAGTCACACGTATGAAAACGTTGACGAAATTGAATGTTGGGAAGAGTATTTTATTTTGGAAAGTATATTTTGAGATATCGTTGCAATTGAAAATTCGTGTGACGTATTTACATTTTATATTTTGCACAAAAAATTGTATAAGGATGAGATAATTTTTTGCACTGTGTATATTTTATTCAGACAATAGAAATTAGGCTATTAAAATAAAATGGCTAGAATCGAGAAAAATAATGACTTCAAAATGAATCAAGAATAAACAATCCTTTGAGGCTATTACGAGTACTAGCGTACATACCTAGGTACCCTAGTAAAAACGACTATTGCAATATGAAACAACCTTATCTTTCATAGTGGCACAATGCAACTAATCACGCTAAGTGCTGAGGTGTTAAAACAAAAAACATCACACTACACACCAGTGCAAACAGTATTCATAAATAATGCAGTAAAGATACTAGTATTATAACATCATATTATAATAAAATATTGCCCTGGGATTTCTCAGAAAATATCAGCAAAATATGGCATCGATGACGTCATATCTCTGGCAACGTTGCGTTTTATCTCAACGTAGGTTTTAGAATATTTTTGTAAGACTTTGGAAAGTAACGTATGCTTAAATGTTACTCAATCACGTAGAAA
This sequence comes from Cosmorhoe ocellata, assembly GCA_963675405.1. NCBI lineage: Eukaryota > Metazoa > Arthropoda > Insecta > Lepidoptera > Geometridae > Cosmorhoe > Cosmorhoe ocellata. The sequence continues at coordinate 3,919,254 of OY776264.1, read as the reverse complement.
CAGATGAACGAATCGGGATAGAACTTTATAACATGGACATTGGACATTATAGTACGAAATTTAAGCAAAAGAAGTCGTGAACCGAAGCTAGTATTTCATAATTTAGGTCTTGATCTATAATAATGCTTAGACCTAGAATCCATAGGTTACATTAGCCGTACGGTGTGTTGCATACTTGCTGTGTGTTTGTAGTGTATTTACTGTTATATACTTACACTGTGTCACCTGTCACGTGACATATTACCAACTGTGTCGCATGAATAATTTAAACATTACTAACATTTCCAATTTCCTGAAAAGGGAAATGATGTTGTTTTTGGATTATTTGGTTTATAACAGATCGATAGTAATGATAAATAGTTTTTGCTCAGGTAATCAATGTACCTTCTGTGTGTTGATGTTACTTTGTGATTAATTAACTTATTATTTTATTATCGATACAGAAAATAGTAAGTCTATGTTGGATTACCATAACACATTTTGAAATTAATAAAGAATAAAATAATATTTTGACTAAATACATTATTTAAGTACAACAAATATGTGAACGTTTTCTGTAACGATAGAACAAGTATTTCAAAATTCAGAGCCACATTTTTCAATACAAAAGCCTCAATTATTTAACTCTCCGTTCAATAAAACACGCATCAGCCAAATAAAAAGCTATAAACAACATTTGCAGTTGAAATTAAACAAAAATATTTCTCCATTTGAACAGAAAAGCAAAATAAATAGACGATCTCAACTCACTGGCAGTCGAGCGAAAAATTCTCGACCAACTATTCACCACTTAACAAAACGCGGTAATATATCGCGGAGTTCACCCGCCATTTGTTAAAACTTCATATTTTGTTGTTGAATTTCATTAAAACTTTACGTATGAAGTGATATAGTGATGTATGTTGTTGAGATCTGAATGCAGCCGTATTCTACGCAAGGTCTACGCCGCGTAGCTCTCGTCTACGACGTAGTAATGCGCTACGACAAAAAAATATAGTTCAAAGTTAAAATAGCTGGTTTATTTTGTATGAAGATGGGTAAGTACCACTAAACAGAACTTCTTCAGAACTTCTCGAGCATTTAATTTAATCAGATTAGTAATGCTACCCACGTTCTATTTTGCGTAAAATTATTTTACAAACTTCAAACCCACGCTGCATCTATAACGACCAAAATATAAAACCAAACAGTCCGCGGAACAAAAGAATTAACACAAATATCGTGTTGTAAAAATAAACGGTCTCCATCTCCATAAAAAATTATGATGAAATCAAGTCACTCTAGCTAGAAAGTTTTTACGATGGGCGTCGTAGATTTCATGATGTCGCAACGTGTGTTTTCACCGTAAGGGGTTGAAATTTCTAGATTATTAAGGAGCCAAAGTTTCAAGTGTTTCAAGAAGATAAAGTTTACCTACTGTTTTGGCTATATTTACTTATCACTTAGTGAACGATAGAAATCTCTGAAGTGCACTTTGATGTTTCACCACACTGGTAAGGAAGAACCAAAGATACAAAAATATGAAGACGAAGAAAAATATGTATCACTGTAAAAACGCATTTAAGTTTGACTACAAGCTAAAACTCTGCATGAAACACACTTCAAGGCAAGTATGTCTAAGTTTTCCTTCCACTTTACACAGTTTCATATTTTGTTGTTAATAAATTTCATTAAAACTTGCCGCCCGAGTTCCCGACGCTTCTTTAAGTTAATTAAAAACTGATGCAGGGGTCTAATTGTGCATACGTGGTGTACACACTTGAGGAGGCATGAGCTAGCAAACGCTAGCCCACTCCACGAAACTTTCATCATCATCATCTGACGTTATTGTAGTAATAGCTGGCACATTCTTAAAAATGAACCGTTGTTCATTTTTACTTTCGCAGTGACCACAACGCCCAGGGCCTTACAAACTTTTACAAACCATCATGTTTCAGAAACGTCAAAGTTTCAAGCTTGAAAGTAACACTACTTTAGTACAATTTTTTATAGGTCACTCTTATGGGTTAAATGGTTTTGTGTGGACTGAGCTAGCTGTTCATTACATCAGCACAGATTACGTAATATTTATTACGTAAGATGTGACCCGAGCGAGTAAACGTGAAAGGAGTGAAATTATAAAACAACACACGTCACTCCCCTTCACCAGAAGTATATACCACTAGACGACTATTGGCAATGTTTTGAGATGGGTGCAATGGATCACTTTCGGCTCATGATAAACAAAGCGAACTTTGGAGCAAATCCTGGGGCCTCACCATAAGCAATTCTGGCAATATCAAAGTAATATAATTTTAAAATTTTGGACCATGACCTATAAAATGTTTGATCCCTGAGCTACATAAAATATAGCCTAAGTCCATTCTGAAAGTTCATTCCAAACATTGGTGGAAGATTTTTTTAAATCGGATGGGCAGTTTCGAATATTATCTCCTATATACATGCAAACAAAAAAAACAAACTCTCTTTATTATACTAGTTTAGATTAGATAAATATAACAAGCAGTTAATTGGCAATACCGACCGATTAAGACCGACAATACATTTCTAACTTGACACTAGCAAAACTGATCTATAAGAGATAGATGTCATAAATAACGAAGAAGAAGAAGAAGAAGTATCCCATACTAGCGAAACAGGACAGGGCACCGGGACACGGATAAACCAAATACTGAAAAGGACGGAATTGTCTAGTACTCTCCCGCTAAAACTATTATCTAATGAGGCTATAATCAATAATCCGAACACAATACCTCAAATAGTTATTGATAATAGCCTCATTAGATAATAGTTTTAGCGGGAAAGTACTAGACATTTCCGTCCTTTTCAGTATTTGTAATGGATTTCCGCAAAGTCACGCCTGAGTCATTTAACGGATAAACCACTTTATTTCCTGGAATTCTCATGGAACATTAACCGTTTTAGCAGTAGTTTTAACTTTACCGTTAAAGCCCAACTAACCTGATGCAATCAGACATCCAGTGCCAACATACTCCAAGGCTACACCCATTATGATGCGCGTCTCGCCTACTTCGTCGTTAATTCCGGTTATAATGCTGTGAAAATTATTTCTTGAAACCGTTGTTTCGAGCAAAACGATGCTTTTAATTTGTGAAATGCATATAGTGAGTCTGTCATCGAGTTTGAGGCGAGATTGCAAGATGTTTGTTTAACATTTTCTCACGGGTTATTACGAAAGTATAGCAGTAGCGAAAACAATTAGCAGAGCGACAGTAGTAAGTTAACTATCAGTTCTTAATTTGCCTAAATCGGCGAGTTAAGCTAATTTAGAAGCCACTTTTTAGGGTTTTCAAAGGGTATAACGAGACTATTACTGAGACTCTGCCGTCCGTACGTCTGTCTGTCCGTCTGTCACCAGGCTGTATCTCATGAACCGTGATAGTTAGACAGTTTAATTTTTCACAGATGATGTATTTCTGTTGCCGCTTTAACAAAAAATACTAAAAAACAAAATAAAATAAATGTTTAAGGGGGCTCCTATACAACAAACGTGTTTTTTTTTACCGTTTTTATAGATGTTGGTACGGAATACTTCGTGCGCGAGTCCGACTCGCACTTGGCCGGTTTTATTATTGGCGCTGATTAAAACTACGGAAAAACGCCTGATGCGTGCAAATCCAAGCCGTCAGGAACAACCGACTCACACGTGTTTAGTGTGTGTGCGGCCTCGTGATTCGATTTGCCGTACATTTAGGCAGCCGCAACCGCGATTGGTGCGTTTCTGCTCACACATGGTTACGGCTGAATTTACTGATTAAGCTGAATGTCGGCGCCAGCGCGTCGCGGCCGGTACGCAACTTGCTTTTGTGCTATAGAAACTTCACCTGATTTCTGTTTGCGTCAGAAAAAATCTTGCTACTAAACTGTAGCTGATAATATAATCTTGTCTATATCAGAATTTGTTGACATACAAATGAATATGCTCATTGCTATTACGTACAAGTAGCAGCAACGCGATAGCAGACGCTAAGCAAGATATCAAAAAAATATATCAATGAAACAATTGTTCGCCTGTAGGTACAATTACCACCAAGAAATCAGTTTTTAATTAATCAATTGTTGGAAAGAGGACAAGCTGTCTCTCGACTTTTTGCACACCAAAATGACTCGATAGAAGCGATCGTAATTTACATTATAAACTGTAGTGCAATCGCATTCTTGTTACAATCAATTACAATCCGTTTTTATTAGATACGGGAGATTTGGTATTACGTAAATTATTGTTTCAATCACAAGTTTGAATGGCACTGGAATCAATTTTGTAAGATGTGATTCTATTGACTGTATCAATTTTGGTTTTACATTCGGTTTCAATCAATAGTGATTGAAACTTGTTAGTAACAGAGTTCCGTGATCGCACCGCGCAAATACGTTGTAAGCGCCAGTTGTCGCAAAATAGCACGTGCCGGTAAAGTCGGCAAAAACCTGCTTTTTATACTAATGTGCCCATAGCGTACACCGCCAGCCGCGATATTGTTGAAAATGTCATCGAGATTTACCAGAGTACCCACAATTTATATAAATGTACGGTCGCGTTCATAAATGGAGCTTCAATGTTTCAAAATGCGGATTCATTTTGATTTTTTGCAATAAATTACTGTTTTTGGAACAATATTTTTTTTTATCCGACTACAAAGAAGGAGTGCATGTATGCATGAGTATGTATGTATGTATGTGAATTCCTTAGTCGCTGAAGCCAGAACGGCTGGATGAATTTTGACAAATGAGGTGTTGTTAGATTCGTCTGGATCACAAGAGTGAAATAGGTTTAAAAAAAAAAAATGGCTTCTGTAAAAGCTATTTTCAGCCGGTTTTTCTTTTATTTTAAAATAAATAGTAGTTTCTGCATGCCTCTAGTATGAACACGAGACTTTTCTCTACGGAAAAGATGACAAAATATAACAATGTGACTCGTTTGAGTGTTACTCGTTGGGAAGCTACCATAATATATAAATAGCACTTACGTATTATATTACCTACCAAACATTTTTGTTACCCTAAGATCTTATCGAAAATCTTTTTAAGTGAATTTCGCTAGATTGCCTCAATGTAATTTAATTTCCCTGGAACAACGAAAAACAAGTTTATCCGCTTAAGTCTAACGCAAACAAACACCGAAAACAGATCCTAGTTTGTCTGGAGTTTCCCGTAAAAAGAGGACTTATCTATACCACCGATTTCTTTCAAGTACTGTCGGCGACAAAACTCAGATAGCCGTTCACCAAATGCAAACAACACTGGCATAGAAAACCCTGGATGTTTTCGCAGTAGTCGATAACGCTGACTTTAATTTGAGGCGAAGGTAAACATTTGTTGGAAAAACAAGATAATTTATGCGCAACGCAATAAAATTAATTTAGGTACGTTCTGTCAAACGTTTAATGTCCCAAAGTGTCTTAGCTCTTTTCAGATTACTACACTATTTATTACCAAAGCTACATAATATATATTGGCACATAGTTAAAAGAAGCTAAAAAGAAAATACATCACTGTTTTTGATTCGATTTTTAATTTTTTCTGTTTGCTGTGAAGAACTATGTAATAAGGTATTGGTATACTGACAATTCAAGGTATAACATTATTTTTTGTCGCTGAGTGTACACGCTACGCATCAATCTGGAAAACTTTTTCAATATCAACTTAAATTTTGATTGAACGAGTTTCTGGGACGAACGCGTCGGGACCCTATGAGACGCACAACTTGGCTGCACAACCAAACAGTATCATAACAAGGTAACAACCACAGAACTCTGGTAACAACCATTGAACGGAAGTAACAACTATTTTGATGAGAATGAAGATTACCTTCCTATCCCACGTTAGTAAAAATTAATATCATCAAGAAAAAATTAATAAACATGCTGTACAACTACTTATTAGGTACTAATGCTAGGTAATATATCTACTGATCCGAACTATGTTGAGTTTGTGTGACAGTTGTCCGACAAGGAAGCGAGGTGGCCGAACCAAAATAGATTGTAGCACAATACATTCTACAGTTGTACTGGTCTAGTGGTGACTTGTCTTTCAATTCTAGGGTTCGAATCCCGTCACGAAATAATTGATTTTTCTATTGGAAAATATGTGCGCTGGCAGTCCTCTCAAAAGAACCACATCGCAAAAAGATCTCAGAATGACTAGGTAGCATCATGTCACCTACAGTCTGTAGGTGGTCATTGTGGTCGTTTTGCGAAGTCTTGCGATCTGTAGGCTACAGATCGCAAGACTTCGCAAAACGACCACATCGCAAAATGACATAAACAAGTCAATACCAATTAATGTGTCGCTGATGAATAGTCAGTGATTTGAATTTGTTAGATGTTGGTGCATTCCAAACTGTCTTATCAACACCGTTATCTGAGGCAGCTAAGACACTTTTTACAATGGTGTACAATTTAGTTAAGTCGTAGATAGTTTATTGAAAACTGTAACAAGGCTGACATAGTCGCTAAGCGACTTCAAGTCCTTCGTCAAATTTAAGAATAAAAAAAAAAAAAAAAACAATTATTGTACAATAGTTGTATTAAAGTTATTTGTACATGTTGTGCCGACCCCACTTAGCGTGGGATAAGGGCAGGAGAATGATGAGTTGTATTAAAGTTATTTCATTTTTTTTTTAATTTGTCATACGCATCTTGCATTTATAGAACCAAAAATTCAAAGGAGTGTGTCATAGGTTACTATTCTTATAAGCGGCGATGCGCTTGCACCCTGTCACGTACGGGAATACTAATTTCTAAGCAAAAATGTGGGCATATGCCAAATAACATGTTTGGACGTGCCTCTGACTCTTTAGTATCTAAGTAACTAGTGATCTAAGGAGATATCTACCGAGCCTGGGGATTAAAGTCGTGATCATGTTTTGTTTTTTGAATTTTGAATATTTTAAGTATTGCAACCCAAATTATTCAATTACCACTGAATATTACATTGAATTTGAACTACACGATACTCAAGAATATAAGTGATAAATTCATCATATATTTTAAGGCAAAGTGAGTTTACTGCATGTATAATATACCGTGACCGGGGTCTGGTGTGACGTGGAGTCGTAGACACACAATTTTGCATTGTAAATTCGCATTGGGGCACCGAGCGGACGGTGAGCGGAAAATATGCTGGCGAGGTCGGATCTTGTACTCAAAAGCAGGTTCTAATGGAGAAAATATTGAAAACCTATGCGGAAATCACATATTCAAGTACTTTTAGCGTATTTTTATGCGGGTAAAAATGTAAGAATTATCAAGTTTTCCTTCAAGATCCTTACATTATCATTATTAGTTTGTAGAAATCTGCGGTTGGACTTATGCCTACTACTACTAGAGGGTTAGTACGGGTTTTAATTTATTTTTCTTTTTTAACCTATGTTGTCCCACTGCTGGGCAAATTTGTTTCGTTTCGTTCCCTTCATTTACCTGCAGCGCCCTTAGCGGAAACATACGGCAGTGTTTGTAAGCCCCCTGTCCGTAGTCTTCACAATACCATTGATCTTTTTCTATCGTGTGGTTCTTTTAAACCGAAAGGATTAAAGTGCGCCTTAAAACGCGTCGACACTAGTGACAAACTACCGTGACTGTGTCTCCTTACCGTAATAGACACGCGTTGACATATTTTCAAGGGACTTCGTGAAAAGGCACAGACTTTTTTTCCGTGACCCAGACCCGCGTGACCAATGTGGGCGTGTTTCGGACACAATCACGGCAGAATGTCGTAAGTATGGAGCCACGCTTAGAGATTCTCTGCGCTCTGAGTGCGCTTATATCGGTCCACGCCGACTCAATTTTTCTTGCGTTGTTGAGTTTGTGGTTACTTATTGCGACTGTAACTTAAATTTCTTAATTTTGAAAGCTATCAATAAACAGAGTTTTGCCTTCTTAATCATTTTACTGTGGATCAAGAGACGCTGATCTACAGTGTCCCAACAGTGGGAAAATTAACGAAAAATGTTGAATAGAAAACTTTCCGGGTGTGTGATGAAGGTTTTAGAAATTATAACCTTTAGCAATATATTTTAACAGCAGTTTGTTACATCGTATTTCTTTTACACGTCAGTACAACAACACCAATTTACATAACAATGTATCATCGAAAATATGGCTACGCGCGCTTTCAAAAGCCGACTTTAAAAATCCAAAGCACGTTTCGAAAAATAGCCGTCCCGAACGAACAATAGCCAGACTGCTTTATCCAGTTTCAGAATAAACCGCCTAAAAACTCACTTCCGAAAATTCAATTCATACATTTTTCTCTCGGCTAGCTCTCCGAAATCTGAAATGCCGGTGCTCCGCGTCTAAATAACCTGATTGATGAGGCGTGAAAGGAGTTCGAAAACTCTTAGTTGACTGAAGTTTAGTACAAAATAAAAAAAACATGATCACGACTGAAATCCCCAAGCTCGGTAGATATCTCTTCAGATCTCTAGTACTTAGATCTTTGAGGATATCTAAATATATCAGTAGGGTAGTCAAAGGCACGTCCAATGTCCGTGCAAATGTGGGCGTGTGCCAATGATATTTGGCACATGCCCACATTTTGCACAGTAGTTAGTATTCCGTATGTGACAGAACAACTTTTAAGAATACGAGTACCTACTAACCTAAGACACACACCTTAAAATTTTTAGGTTCCACAAGGAACAAATCAATCTCATTCGATCAAAAAGTTTTTGCATTGGGAAATAGAGACAGACTGAAATTATTTTGCTAGTGGATCTAGTGGATGGTGGTAATGGATCCTAAAGCCTTTCAAGGTTTAAAGGACGTGGACCAATAAATTTCTCCATTCCAAAAATATATGTGAACTAGAGCAGGTACATTTAAACGTTAAACGAAAACATCGTGAAGCGACCGTTATGTAATTTTTTTTTGAAGAGATGTTTATTATTATTATACTTTATGTTATTAATCTTAATATATAAAACAAAGTCGGGTTTGTTCGAACACTTATAACTCTAGAACAGCTGGACCGATTTTCATGCTTTATGGTTTTTTGTATTTGTCTCCGTCCCGAATAGCAGAATGATTATTAAAACCATTGGAAAATTGACGAAAAATAAAATTGAAAAAAGGTAAAGTACCACGCGGGCGAAACCGTGTGCGGGAAGCTAGTAAAATAATAAATAAAAAAAAAATATTCAAAAAAGCATAATTAGGCAAATTACATTGGTATATAAACTAGTTACATTATAAGCACTATTAATTGTTTTTTCGTTCGATATGAGTACTTACGCTGAAATTGGGAATAGCCGTTTCATATCCCGTCTATTTGTTATACGAACCTCATTCTTGAAATCTTGTTAGAGTACCCACCCCGCACAATGGATCGCAAACAATGGTCCCTCCAGTATTGTGTATAACCGATCTCACGAGAGCTTTAAACCTACCAACTAGAACCATATAGGTACAAGGTTCCATATACAGAGCGTAACATTTAGATCGATCAGTATGGGAAAGTCTGAAACTGTAAGACATATGAAAATCTGTTCTTAGGAACTATGTCATCGATTTTAGTAACAAAAAATAAACTGCAATATATTTGAAAAAAACGCGTACTCAGCTCGGAAATCGAAGCCGGACGATTTGAAAAATAAAACTAACAGTAAGTATTTCTATTTTGACACCGATTAGGTGTAGGTCTTGTGCAGTAAATGTTACTACGAAAGATTATGCTTAAAATTAATGAAATGCATCGTTATAATATCCTTTAATTTTTTTAGTAGGCGTTCGCGTTCGAAATGTCTACCATTTTTTTAATACAACATTCAACTCGTTTAGGTGCGCGTCTTCTCTTTGCTGGTGTCACAACTTTTTACATGATAGTCATTTCGAACACCTACTAAGATAAAGGGGTTTCTAAGAATAGATCTTCGTAAGTCTTTTAGTTTCAGACTTTCCCATACTGACCGATCTAAATGTTACATCCTGTATATTATAATATGTAGTTATTATATGTGATTCAGTGCGCATGCTATACATATTTGAATATGAAGACACGTGAATCAGCTTTATTTTTACCCAACTACGAAAGAGGGCAATTAGTTTGAAGTGTTATGTATGTATACTCGTGTATGGGTTATGCCCGATTCGTACACTCCATAGTAATTAAAATCTTTTGTAGCGATTCTGACAGAACAGTCGAAATAAAATGTTTTATGCAGAGATTTTTATTGAACTCAAGTACCTGGCGAGCATGACTACCAAGAGCTGTTCAGGCAATAATGTACTCATAATATGTAATGTGTATAATTTTATTTTATTTATTTAGACGCACAAAACACATTACAACCACAAAATATAATATTGTATCAAACAAAGAAGTTGTGAACTTGATTGTAACATAAAACACCTAAGCTAAGGCAAAAATAGAACAGAACTACAAAAACTTATTACTAAATTAAATCAACTATTGAACAAAACGGAAGAGAATAATTATACAATAATAAGTGGTAGGTATTAATATCTACAGTACGTACGGGAACGTACATACTAAACCTATGTGTTGAACCAATCAGAACACCTAATGGGTGTCAGAGTGGCTCAAGTTGTAGAAATGGAGGATGCCTTTAATAACTCTGATAAATTGGCTTAACTTTGGAATGAATACGTCGAGTTCTATATTATTAGAAGCTAGTTCGTTATATTGACGAGCCATTCTTGTCATTGGGTTATAATAATGTACTCATGTAAGTTTTTGACAAAATTTTGCCCAGTTCCCCCGAACCGATTGAGTTAAAATTTAGAAAGCATGTAACTACAATGATGCTACCACATTTTTATAGCGAACATTAGTCTTTAAGTCGTTGTAGTCCACGCTTACAAACTGCCTACAGCTACAGGTTATATTTTAATTTAAGCTTATAATTAATAAAGAAGCCAAGAGCCTTGGAAAGTTAACTTTCTAATTTTCATCACGAACTAAGAGTAATAAAGAAACGCTACGGAACACGCATTATTATTATAAAAATACTAGCTGACCCGGCAGACTTCGTACTTATTTAGATAACGTTTGTATGGGAAATAGAAAAGGGCTATTTTTAGGGTTTTCCCGGCAGTTATTCGAATTTTTCTTACCTTTTAAACATTCCCTAGACCTCCACGAACATTTCAAGGCCAAGATAAGATAAATCCGTTTAGCCGTTCTCGAGTTTTAGCGAGACTAACGAACAGCAATTCATTTTTATATATATAGATATCTATATACCTGTTATATATATGTATACCTGTTATAGAACAAAGTATTTTAGTATAAGATTTGCGTATTTTTTCATGATGAATAATCTTAATATATAAAACTGCATTAGTAACTGATTGACAGACATATCAACTCACGGTCAGAACTATAAATCATATGAAGCCATTTAGTTCCATTTTGGGTGCCTTCTCTGAAAAACGATCAACGATAATATCGATACAATAATCGTGCGAAACCCACTCTAAGTTTTGACTGATTTTCGACTATTATTTGAACTATGGAACGACAGGCATTACTTTTGACAGCCGATCTGTAAATTTCGTAAATGTACCTACCACACAGCCACACTACGGATACACGACTGATTTGAATTTGACAAAATATATTAATATTCAAACAACTATTCATTTGGCTGAATTCGCAAACATTTCGGTCCTATTATATTGCTCTGTTTTTCTTCTTCTTCTTCTTCTTTTTCACCTTGAGTCTAGGTTCACTAAGAAAGAAATTCCCAAAATTAAACTTCTATAAGAGATGTAACGGGAGAATATAGTTTGTAAGAAAAAAAAAAACTCGATCCAAATCGCGGAGAGTTCCACTAGTAGCCCATTTTTTTGATACCAATAAAGGGTTACTTGCATCGTGGACATTTATAAATTAAATAAACGGTTAACTTAATATGCAAGCTAATTCTATAGTGATAGGATTGTCTGTAAAGTTCGCTATAGCCCGCAAGTCCTTTTAGCGAAGGCTTAGAGGGTAGCCCCTACCACAAAGTGCCCATTAAACTTCTGTGGATAGAAACCAAAAACTATGCGATAAGTATTGATTTCGTCAAATTGTTAGGAATCTCCCATTATTTAAGGACTACCTAGAGCACGACCGAATAGGATAGAATTTTGAATATCGTTCGTCATACTTAGTTGCTATTTTTTTAATTTTATCATTACAAAAATTTGGCTTACGTCTAGTCTGATCAAACACACTATGACGTCACATACGGGTGTTACCAGACTGCTTCCGAAAACTCTAGGGGATTAAAGTAACCATCAATATAAACAACTTTTTCCAAGAAACCAACACTGTTGAGCTCGAAAAAAAAAACAGTTTCATACAAAACTTCAATATCTTCTTGGCTAAAATTTATGAAACGGCTGTTTTTTTTCGCGCTCACAGTGTTGGTTTCTTAAAAAAAGTTGTTTAGATTGATGGGTACTTTAAGGCCCAGCATTTTGAAAATTGCAAGTATTGCAACCCTAATCATTCTATTACCGCTTAATAGATTACATTGAAATTTGAACTACACGATACTCAAGGATATAAGTGATAAATCAACCGGAGCTAAAACACGAATTAGTTAGAAAATCTTAGTTAAAAATCATGTCAAAAACACCTCTGAAAATTCAGAAATTCCCTAATTTATCCAGAACAGTAAGGTATTTTGAATTTCTATTTCACATGAATGTAAATCAGTTAATTTGAAACAAATCAACCCAGCCCTTTTTTTGAAATAAGCTATTTACTTGAATATATTTATGTTTTTTATAAATTGTCGCTTTCGTTATATAATTCAGAGCAGCCATATTATCATGCCGCATTCTACTTACCTACTTGTCATTTCGCTTCGTGCTATGTCTGATTCCGCGGAGATCCGCGTTGCTATACGGACCTATGTCACTTTTTTTGTAACTTTTACGTAAGGAATAGCGTGACGAGTATTCTGGCCCAAGTTTTCGGAAGTATTCTGGTAACACCCTGTATAATTACTACTCTGCGCTAACGGCCCTATGGAACGTTAATTAAGTCCGTTTTTGACCTTTTTTCTTCTCTTGTAACAATAATTACAAGTTTATCTACTTCTTTGATCTAATTTTCTATGTATTTAAGCACGGGGTTATTAAACGTAAAAGATAAAAAGGTACACAGTTATTTGGGTTTCCTTCCACTGAAATAATATTTAAAGTTCGTTTAAATTTTAACTCGTTTCGTTTTATAGGTAAGTACCGCGCTTATAATAATACTGCATTATAACTACTCAGGAAAAATAACTGGGAAATTTCAGTTCACATTTTAAATAGCTTTATAGTTCCTTTTTAAATTTGGTATTACATAAGTTGGCTTACGAATAAAAGTACTTTTATTATAAACTCGAAGTTTCCGCGATTGTTGAAAGAAAATTAAACAATGAAAGCGTATGATTAAATCAAATACAAAGTAAAGTTACTTCTACATTATTGTAACCGTGTGAGCGCGAGCAAGCTTGAACTTTAAAATCGTCTAAACAAGTCATAAAGCTAAATTAATTCAAATTCCAAAATCATAATATTCAATGAAATTATAAATTCCTGTTTAAAACGTCCTTGAAAGCTAATCGAAGTACAGCAAAGATTCTTTAGACAAAATGATAAAAACGATGAGAATGGCTAATTGGGTTTGATAGGAAACGAACCCTCTTTGTTCTTTAGAAATAAATTGATTACAGACAATTTTAATCGATGGCCTATGTATGTGAAAATATATCCTTCGACCAATAGTTTTAAGTACTATCACCAAATTAAATCTTAGTTATCGCAAAGTAAACTGACATAATTATATTTGCAATTCACAGTAAGTATATCTTAGAATAGTTCGGTTAGTTTCGCTATGCTCGGTTTCTAAAACATCTGAATAAAAGGTCCCGCTGTGCTTGGAATAAGATTCTTGGACTGTCAAGGAAAAGGAAAATATTTACTTATAATGTTTAAAAATATCACATCTAAAATGTACCTACTTCCTCTACACATTGCGCTTCTTGATGGAATTCCATAATCATAATTAAAATAAATACTTTCTTATTTCTTACTTTTGTATGATGTATTCCATGTATGTACTAAGTATTTCAAAAAAAGTTTAATTATTAGTCTACATAATATATAAACTATCAGGAACCTTTACCATATGCCTTTCGGACAATATGAGAGTAATATAATTTTGATTTTTCGTACCATGATGTATAAAAATTGTATGGAAGTAGTGTTACTTTGAGCTTGTAACGTGTCTGAAATATGATGTTTTGTAAGCTTGTTGTAAGGTCCCTGGTTTCCATAGCTTTGCTTAGATTGGGGCTAGATGGCGTTGTGTGAAATATCCACCATTATTTATTTATATTTATTTAATTATTTATGTTCTGACGTATATAGTTGTAATTTATAACGTATGTGTGTACCAAGCTTGTCAAGATGATGTATTATAATGGCTCCTGTTCAAACACTAATTACTAAGTTCGGGTTTAATGAACAGAAGACTAATCACTAATAATCATATAATCAATCAATATGTACAACTAAACTTGAATTAACATTTCTAGTACATTAATAGTGAATAAACAAATATAAATCAATTTTCAACCGACGAAATATAGGACTGTGGAAGTTGGTTCTTTAGAACAAAAACAAAAGTATACGCGTCGAGTTGCGTCGTTTTTAACCGACTGTGAAGAAGAGGATAATGTGTTTGGGGTGTATGTATGCGAGTTATTTTGGCTGTCACTGGTGGTGATTCTGTTGTTCCACGGACTAACTAAAAAAAAAAAAAAAAAAAAAAAAAAATATGATCACGACTGTAATCCCCGGGCTCGGTAGATATCTCCTCAGATCTTTGGTTACTTAAATCTTTTTGAGGATATCTAAAGGGGGTAGTCAGAGGCAAGTCCAAACATGACATTTGGTACATGCCCACATTTTGCACAGTAGTTAGTATTCCGTACGTGACAGGTTGCAAGCCCATCGCCGCTTATAAGAATACTAACCTATGACGCACACCTTCGAATTATTGGTTCTAGGGTATGCCGGTTTCCTCACGATGTTTTCCTTCACCGTTTAAGAGCACTGGCATTGCGCACATAAATTTTTCGAATGGAAAAACTCATTGGTGCACGACCAGGTTTGAACCCACGACCTTCGGATCGTGAAGCCGGGGTGCTACCACTACACCACTAGCGCTCTAACTAACTAAAAAATCTAAAAAAATGCTGAACTAAACACGACCTTATTTTGTTCACATCAAATACTAAATTAGCGTAAACATTTAAAATTACAATTCTAAATTTGACTAAACTGACGTATGATTGACGTGTTTTAGCTTATTTTAGAAGCCATGTAAATTGGTGTTGACTAAAGCTACGTGAAAATGGTGGAAAATTAATTAAATTAGAATGATTATGTCAATTTTAGATCTTTTTAAAACTGTCATTCAAAAATGTTACGCTAATTTGGTCTTTATAGTAAGCCAAATAAGATCGTACCTATGGTAGCATTTTTCAAGTTAGTCTGCAAAACAACCGAATTACCACCAGTGTAGCCCAAACGGCTGGATGGATTTTTAAAAAAAGGTATTTTGCGAAGAGGTTATAAAAATATCTAAAAATGCTAAAAAAATGCTATATTCAAATACTTACAGTCGTGTTTTTGATTTTTGAAATATATAAATACTAGTTTTTTATTTTACGCATCATTAAAACTTTTTACGGAGTATAATTATGCGATTTTGTTGATTCTTTCAACATTCTTGAAACACTACGAAAATAAGAAACAAATGATTGTTAAACCCACTAAATAAAAAAAAAAAAAAAAAAAAAAAATATGATCACGACTGTAATCCCCGGGCTCGGTAGATATCTCCTCAGATCTCTAGTTACTTAGATCTTTGAGGATATCTAAAGAGGGTAGTCAGAGGCACGTCCAAACATGACATTTGGTACATGCCCACATTTTGCACAGTAGTTAGTATTCCGTACGTGACAGGTTGCAAGTCCATCGCCGCTTATAAGAATACTAACCTATGACACATACCTTCGAATTTTTGGTTCCTAGGGTATGCCGGTTTCCTCACGATGTTTTCCTTCACCGTTTAAGAGCACTGGCATTGCGCACATAAATTTTTCGAATGGAAAAACTCATTGGTGCACGACCAGGTTTGAACCCACGACCTTCGGATCGTGAGGCCGGGGTGCTACCACTACAATACCAGCCTATAATAGCATATAATATGTAGGATATAATTTTTGATGTCGGTTTTTGTATGTTAAAAAATATATTACATTGAATTGATTTCTATTAAACAAAAAAAAATCAAACATTCTATGGTAACGTTCCATCTCTACAGTAACAAGTGATTAAGCACCCAAAGTCGGCTCTTGTAGTGCAAGCTAATTTGGAGGTGCCTCGTGTTGCTGATAATTAGAAAGCTGGAGTGAAACCGCATTGTACTTTGTTTAACACGTGAGTGGGAAAACTTTGGCTGCACCACGAACAAGAAGCACAGAACAATAACTTACAGTAGAGCAACTCTGTTATTGTTATTAACTTTTACAAACTTTATTACTTTAGAAAAAAAGATTAAAAAAATATACCTATGCAGTTCTTGTTGATAAAAAGGTATTATCCACTGCTCAACTTGATTCAGTTGAGCAATTTAGTTGTGCAGTGGGGATGTAGCTCATTTTATAACAAGATGACCTTGATCAACTAAGTTGAGCAAAAATAGTTGGGTTTTAGAGCATAAAATGTATGGTAATACAAAACTTATGACCTATTGCTCAACTGCTCAACTAGTTGAGCAATGGGGAAGTAGCAAATATTTACCATAAATTCAAATTATCTTTGTTAAAATACGTAAATTGTCTCTGTTGTCAAAAGAGTGCTATAGAAGATAAAAGAATTCTACAAAGTGATAATTGGTGTATATTATATCACCCAGAACCGACATGCAACGAAATTTCGATGTAACCCACTTCGCTTAAGCGTTTGCATGAGTGAACTGGCATGAGAGCGTCGTCAAATTGAGTGTAGCTAATTTTCTGCTAAGGATAGTTATTGTGCTACTGCGTAGGTTACAAGTTGCCTTTGATTTTGAATTCGAATTTGATGTTCGGTTCAGCCAAGTTTGGGGTTCAAGTTGTTGATTATTGCTTTTAAATGGTTCATCATCATCATCATTCTCTTGTCCTTATCCCATGCTAAATAGGGTCGGCACATCATGTTCTCTTCCTCCACTCAATCCTATAATTCTTCAACTCGGAATCTACTCCTCTTACATTCATATCATCTTTCACACAATCAAACCACTTTTTCTTCGGCCTTCCTCTACTTGTGTACCCAGATACACCCTTAACTTTTTTAACATGCTTTTAAATGGTAATGGGGCATTTAAGGCAAAGATTTCTGTGCTCAAACGGTGAATTAAAATAATTATTGTGAATAAACCAGACATACATACATTATTCACTTTATTCTTACTCGAAAAAGAAGTCTACTTTTCGAAACGATTTTCAATTGAGCCCTAAATGGAAGGTAGAAATAATCATTTTCAAACACAAATCACAGCGAAACATCTCATACCCCAGTTCTTTTGTTACCGCATTACACTTTGCGAAAACCCCAGAGTTTTTCTGCATTTTCAGCCTCTATTAGTGTAAGACAACACCGGCTTTTAGTAACTGTTTCGTAATTACTGGGAGTGAGCAGCAGGGGAGGATTCAGGATCACTGATAAGTGATGGCACTGCAAAAATGGATTATTTTTTGCATAAAGTCTGTTTGCATTAGTGGTAAGTACAGTAATAATAAGCCGTTTTGATTTGAGGCATTTTGATTTATAGGTGTTTTAAATGTGAGTTATTTGGTATGGTTTTGTAATACAAATATATTTATTCTTGGAACTTCATTACAATTCAGAGAAATAAAACATGACTTTTAAAAAACAAAAACGTGCCTGAACATCTTCGATTAGATATCCACAAAAATCTAAGTCACAAAATATGACTACCGTATGTCGTAATTATGTTTGTTTGTTTATTTTTTTGTTTTTTTACACAAATTACATCCGTATATCGCAAGAGAGTGTTGGGTATGAATGTAGATAAAGGTAGAGGTAGGCCAAAGAAAAGATGGATGAACTGTGTGAAAGATGACGGGTAAGAAAGGAATGAATACTGAGATGATGAATGACAAAAGGAAATGGAAGAAGATGAATATTGTCATAACGTGGGAAAAGGAAGATGATGACACAAAGTACATCCCTGTACCCTAGCCCTCTGCTAGCTTGGTGTAATCAGTGTAGTGTGTCGCACAACTCACTAATTTGTTCTTAATTGACACTCTTTGTTTTCGAACAGGGTAACTATGTTTAACTGCAGGCTTTGTGACAAATTTAATTATGCTATCGTTGAGTGTCTCATCAGCTATAACATTTCCTTCTGACGTTTCGGACAATCAGTACAAATCTGCTACACTCCAATATAACTCTGCAAGCTAGTTTAAGCAACTGCTACTAAAAGTAGCTTATGTGCGAAGTGTATTACAAGTTTCAACCAGATCTGTTAAACCGTTTCAACGTGATTGAGTAACAAATATCCATCCATCCATCCATAGAAACTTACGCACTCAAAATTATTAAATGATTGACTCAGGCGTGACTTTGCGGAAATCCATTACAAATACTGAAAAGAACGGAAATATCTAGTACTTTTCCGTTAAACTATTATCTAATGAGCTTAACAACACAAACTCAAATAGATATATTCGACACGTGTTTCGCTTCTCCACAAAGCATCCTCAGGACCATTGACTCGCTCCGCACTGGTGTTGCTCCACCGAGCGCTGAGAGAGAAGTGATTCTTCTCTTTCGGCACTCGGTGGGAAAGTACTAGATATTTCCGTCCTTTTCAGTACTCGAAATTATTTTTGATTAGTAAGATTCTAGGATTAACGAGCAGCAAAGTGACCGGCCATTCTGATGTCAGAATGTACGGTCACCTTTAAATGTTTTACTAAGCAAATAGAAGCAATTTAAGGATAGCATTTCAACGTTAAATACGATAGGTGACTCATCACATCATCAAAATGGTAACTATGGTGAGTCAAACTATATTCGCGTAAGGTTTAGATTGTATGATGATTACTATTAAGATCAGTATACATAAGACAAGTGCCTCGCAAGACAAATAGCGGTAAGCTCAAGATGTTTATTCACAGTGGTTGGTTGGGTTAATTAACGGCTGCCTTCAGGGCCTGGCCTTCGTCAGAACCAGGGTCATGTCAAAACATGTGTGGGCATTCAGAGATTTACTAGGCACCTAGACAGAGCACTACTGGAGTGGTAGCTTTAGCTACCCCATCTTCTGATTTTAAAATTGTGGGCTCGAATCCATTCGTGCGTATCAGAAAGACAGTACGTCGATTCTGTAAAATTCAAATATCAACTCGCATCTCACATCGCTATTCACTCTCACTTCGCTTATGACGCTTTTTATTTGACACTTTGAATCGGGTTCAAGTGCAAAGCGAGCGTCGAAGTGACTTGGGAATTACCGTATAGAATGCCACTTCTTACGTCATCTCATACTTCATCTGTCAAAATCTCCCCGTCAATTTAGTTCAACTTGCTGACACGCTCGCAAGAGTGGCGCTAGTGTACATTCGAATTATCAACCGAGTTTTTAGAATGCCAATCAAGAAACTCACAGCGGATTCAGATTCGAAGTTTAAAATGAGGTCTTACAGAATCACACGGCAGAACGCCCTTGTGGGTTGAATGGTATAAAAGTAAAATGACCTACTAGTAAAACGTCTGGAATTATTTCGTCATATAGGTATTATGTCTACAAATTATAACACCATTATAGAAAAATTACTACTTTGTTGTATGTCTATGACATAACGTACATTCGAGATTTTTATGTGAAATAAATGCCAGTGATCTTAAACGGTGAAGGAAAACATTTTGAGGAAATCGTATACCCTAGAACCAAAAATTCGAATGTTTATTCTTTATTAGTATTCCTAATCTAAGAAAAAGCAGGACATATTTTTCTTTTGAGGTGCGGAACGCGAATGTAACCTTTGGACTATTATTATCGAGGTTTATAATTTCATTATATTGTTACATAATGGTATGAATTTTCCTTCATAAGTATCCCTGACGTATTTCCTCGACGCTATAGTGACGTGTGACATTAGGGAATTTATGCGGTTGGGGAACAAATTATTTGCATACACTTATTAATCCCAATCGCAATAATCTAATAAAAAACAATTTGAAAAATCTTCCATGTACGTGAAATTTAAAACGAATTGACCTTGTTATTTTTTTGAAATCAGTTAAAGGCTATGTTTTTTGGACCGTTCACCAGTAAATTCACAGTAGTTGCGGCAAAATGTCTTAAGTGTGAACGCACCCTCATGTGCTACGCCGAGCCTTAGAACGGATACATTGAAGTAAATCCGAGTGAAGTTTCACATTCAGAACAAAAGCGGAAGTTCAAATAGTTTCCGAATAACTTATTGTGTCGAACAAGGAGATTATATCAATATTAACATTGTAGTTAACTATAGACGCTTGTGTGGTTGTACATTCTTAATGTCTTTGTTGAACTTACTGCTAGAATCGAGCTATTGCCTCTCTGAATTCTTATGACCGTAATGGTCTAATTTTCTTCTCCTTAGCATGTTTTTACTCGACTGCGAAGCGAAGAAGGAGAGTAATGTGTTTGAGGTGCATATATGTTTGTATGTACGCGAGTTCCTATAGCTATCGCTCAAGCCCGGCTCAGCAGATTTTGACAAATGAAATGTCATTGGATTCGTCTGGATTACAGAAGTGATATAGACTATACAAAATGTGATAAAAAAAACAATATGGCGGCTGTAAGAAACTATTTTCACTTACTTTCAGTCGGTTTTTTTTATAAGGTGCCCGAATATTATTTCAACTGGTAACAAATACAGTTCCAAATTGCGCACTAGTACTCTACCGTGGGCATCAGATGCTACAAGTCACTTGTACACTTAAAAACAAATTATTTACAAAATAAAGTCTCGCTGCGTGGGTCGAACCTACACTAGTAAGTCACAAAAGACTCGCTATGCCGACGCCGTCATACGGATATTAAAAATAGTATCTACAATTATTATATGAATCATTGTTATTAAATTTTATAAAGTTTCCTGTTTACGATGGTTATCGAATAGTACCTACTATACTACCTAATATTCTAGCTAAATAATTTTCCTTCTAAACCGTTTTCGAAAAAAGGAGGTTATCAATTCGGCTGTATATTTTTTATTTTGTTATGTATAAGTTATTCGATGTCCCCAAATCGTTAACCGATTTTTATGCTTGTCTGCTGTAAACTAGTGAAACTCACTTCACTTCACTTTTTTATTTTTGGCCTCTGTGTCATAAGCCACAATTCTGCCAATGTCCGTATTCATGCTAGTGTCATAGTTTAGATGGAGATGTTGCGTAATAATAATAATATGATCGGTTGACCAAAATTTTAATATCAGAAATGATTTTTCTAAGTGCCCAAAAAAAATATAAAAAAATTACAGGTAAATGGATATGGTGTCTAATAAAAATAAATACATTAGTGGATAGAGATTTATGAGGTAAATGAACATAAGTAGTTATATCATTATCATCATCATCATCAACATCTTCCTGCCCTTTTCCCACGTTACGTGGGGTCGGCACAACATGTGATCTTCCATTTCCCGCTATCATTCGTCATCTCAGTACTCGCTCCTTTCTTACCCATGTCATCTTTCACACAGTCCATCCATCTTTTCTTTGGTCTACCTTTACCCCTGCATCCATCCACATTAATATCTAACACTCATATATACATAATAGACATAATATTACAATTAATTGTTATTCATGTTTATAAATTTGCAAAGAATACATTTAATAACTGGGTCAAAGGTAAGGGCCAATAAACTTTTCAATGAAGTAGGACGGGGCATTTCTGATGGAAGAAAATCAAAGAGAGTGTCTCAGTTTTGGACAGCTAAAGAATATGTGGTTAACGTTTCCTTCATCTAGACCACATTCGCACATTGAGTGGTCCCTGATTCTTAGCTTAGCCAAGAATACAGGTGTACATGCATGTCCCAGTCCAAGTCGGCAAACAGTAGAGGTGGTGGTTTTATTTGCTTCACGGAATTTAAAAAACCAAGGAACGCGGGGAACTTCTGGTTGGATATAGTGAAACTCTCTGCGACTTCAAAGTAATTTAAGTTTTTTTTTTCTAAGTTGTTGTTATCATTTTTTTTTCAAACAAACTTCAACTTCAACAACAAGGCGGGGGTTCGACCAAACTAGTGTAAGCACTATCCCCAGAATAAATCGTAACTATCGAAGAATAAACTGACACTTTAGTAGCATTTGACATACCATTATTCTGACAATAGTTATACTATTTTTTAAATTAATTTAAATTACTATTTATTTTTATTCTAGGATGGATAGTTTTTTTATATTAACGAAAATTCAGAAAACCGCGGATGCCTCAGCATGGTTATATAAGTACTTACTTATGTAGGATAATCAAATATAGTTAATATAGTTTTTAAGATAACTTACGTAGGCATAAGCACCTATCTATGTATGTAGTACATAAAGTGTGATGATAATTGTAGACATTGCGCGCCAAATCTACTTACTCGTATATTAGTGTACATATAAGAGATATTTCTGTAAATAAAGAACACATTGTGATGAAATTCTCAATTATTGCATATCTTGCTCTAACGGATCCGGCTTGTCTGTCATACAATTAGTATTGAAATGCTTTTTGCAGATTTGAACAGAACTTAAATTGCCTTCACCCATGTTGTTTTTTGTTCGTTCTTCAAATTCTGTCAGAACTTTATCAATTAGAAACAGCAGACTTCTAGCACTTTCTTCTACTCCATCATCAGTCCCGAGGGCAGAGCTGGGGATACTGTAGCAGCAGAAAAGGACGCAAAGCGTCACAACTCCCCAGTTATGCATCTGGAAATAAGTTATAATTAATAAGTAGCTTTGCCCGCGTGGATGTCGGTTATCGCGACTTAAAACCTTCCTCGAGAACCACTATATCTATTGAAACAGTATGAAAATCGGCGCAGTAGTTTTTGAGTTTATCGCAAACAGACAGACAGATGCGGGGGAGAACTTTATCTTATAATATGTAGTGATAATGACTAGCTGACTCTCGTGAAAATTCGTTTGCGCGTACGAAACCGTATCCAAACCAAGTTTCAAATCAATCATACTCGTATTAGATGAAAAAAAATCCCATACAAACTTTATAAAATACTAGCTTCCGTTCGCGGCTTCACTCCCGAGGTACCTACATAAAATATAGCCTATGTTACTCAGGGATAACGTAGCATTCTAACGGTGAAAAAAAATTTGAAATCGGATCAGTAGTTTTTGAGTTTATTCGTTACAAACAAAAATACAAAAATACAAAACTTTCGTCTTTATAATATTAAGTGTAGATTTTTTGGAATTTTGTCTCATTTGACCCACCCGTACAAAACCGGAGCGGGCAGCTAATAAATAATAAATACAACTTACTTCCTGTTAGATACTGTGAGATCCGTTGGCTTTTGAAGTAGAGTTCAATACTCACTTCGAATTCTTTTTGGATGCGATCTGACGAACTGCGCAGATACTCGTAGATACGGACAAAAGGATCAACTAGCCTAATACCGAGACCATTACTAAATGAGCCCATATTCGGTAACACTAATTTATACCATTGCAGTTTTACAGTCTTCCTTCCTCCAATATGACACACTAGCTTCCGCCAGCGGTTTCGCCCGCATGTTACCTTGAAAAAAACATAATCACGGGAACCGTAGGTACATTTTTTCGGGATAAAAGGTTGGTAGCCCTGCCTTCTGCGCTTGTGGTTGTGGTTCGATCCCTACCCAGGATAAAAATTTGTGTGATGAAAGCAGATTTTTGTTTTGTGTCTGAGTGTTAATATCTGTTCTATGTATGTATTTACAGAAAAAGTATTTAAGTAATCTTTCAACTATCTGGTTCCCATAGTACAAGCTTTGCTTAGTTTTGGGCTAGATGGGGTTGTGTAAGTGATCCACCAATCATCATCATCATCATCATCATCTTCCTGCCCTTTCCCCACGTTATGTGGGGTCGGCACAACATGTGATCTTCTTCCATTTCCCTCTATCATTCGTCATCTCAGTACTCACTCCTTTCTTACTAATATTAAAAAATAATAAACTAGATAGGTACCTACATATTTGCAGTTATACTTGCGAGGAGTTGGTGCGACTGTCGCCAACGCGAACTGTTTCAATATAAAACGTGACTCGACAGACTATATGTGGTCTTACAGAATTGTGTTCTTGCTAAAATTGTTTAGTAGTCAAAATTTAGGTTCAGATAAATCATTCTCTAAAATATTTATGTACTTATTAAGAGAGTAATTCGTTTATACCTACTAAGTAAGAGAGCACTGGTGGGGTAGTGGTAGCACCCCTGCTATGATCCGAAGGTCATAAAGATGTGCTTAAAATGGTTGTTTTTTTAATATTCTAAGTATGTACCTATTTACAAAAAAATACAATTAATCTATCAGTTGGTTCCACCAATATTTATTATTACTATTATTTTTAATAAGGTCGGGCCAGACAGCGTCCGAAATGTTTACTGAAACTTTCAAACATAATCAGTTATATAATCTACATAATATACTAACTGTTATCATTATTGTAGGTGCTTTAGAAAAAGCTCATTAAATTACCACAACCAGCTTTTCAAAAGGAGCTATAAATTATAATTTTTAAGTGACAGACTAACCAACTACTTAATTTTAATGTGCAGGTAGTAAATAATTTGTTATCGCTCAAGCCATCTAACTGCAGTTAGGGCTAGTTTCACCATTCTCTGTTGATTAAACTAACAGCTTGTTAGCCTTTTAATCACCTGTTAAAGTGGTTTAGTGTTCATCACCATTGAACAGTAAATGGTGATGTCATTTGTCAAAACTCCTCAACTCCAACAAGCAATATCTAGCCTCAGGGATCAAACGTAACATTTCATGAATCCGCTGGTTTACATAAATAGTGTAATGATACGCGGTTTTTCCAACAGAATAGTAATGAGCTTGATCCGCGCACTAATCCCGAATATTCGGGAATATTCCCGAACAAAGCATGAGCTCGTAAGAAGTGGCGGCCGTCATGTGACTGCATTTTGTTGAATAAGAGTCTAAGCACACGGCGTATTTTATACGCGCAAAGGACGCGCAGATGACGCGCGTTAAAATTCAAACGAGATTTAGTCGAAGCCTTGTAACCTTGCCTAGCCTTGTAAACGCGCGTTCGTGAAACGCGCGATATTTGCGCGATATAATATGCCATCATATTACGTACTGTAGTCGCGGATTTGCGTGAGCGCACGCCCGGCTTCTCCCCCGCCCCTACATTTGTTTTGTATCGATTCAAACGCGATAAACGTACGAGGAGCGCGTTCGAAACACCTTTGTATCGCTTTTTACGCGCGTTTGTTAAAAGTGTCAAAATGTTAAAAAGTTTAATATGGCGACTGTAAAAATCTATTTTAGTTATGTTCAATTAGGTTTTTTTTAACTTTTGCAATAAATATTAATTTAGGTTGCAATTTCAAATTTTTAACGCAGTTTTTTTGAAAATCAGAGTTTAAGCCAGCCGCAGACTTCCGGATAACCTATCTCTCGGTATTCAAGTTGTGAAACCCAAAATGGTCGTATTAAATACATAGATAGGTATTAACGATTGTCATATTCCGTCTTTGCAATTTACGAATCTCTGCGTTTGGTATTTATTATGTAATTAACCGCATAGCACATACCCAGTATATATTCACCTAAATCTCTTATTACCTAAACATGGGTCCACACTTGTGTTTTCCCATGACTGTGACCGTGTCTGCGTCAGAAACACGCCCACATTTGTCACGCGGATTTGTACGTGTCACGGAAAAATGTTTGTTATTTTACACGAAAACCATAAAAAATCTGTCAAATTGTCACGCGTGTTTGCCACGGTATGGAGCCACGGTCACGCCATAAAGGTATAAGTGATCTATCACCTTGCTAAATTTTATTAATATCGGTACAGCTATTTAATCGTGAAAACGTAAGAAACAAACAACTTTTGCATTTATAATAGGTATTAGGTATGAATAAGTGGTAGTGATGCAACGGAAGTGTCTTAGCGGAAGCAGAAACAGAAGCAGATGTCAAAAGTAAATTTTAACGGAAGCGGAAACGGAAACGGATGCGGAAACGGAAGTGAAAATAATAAAAAAAAAACTGAAATTTTAGATTTTTTTTGAAATTTTAGATTTGTCTGTTTATTATACTACCGTTAATCCAATCTGCATGAAACTTGGAAGGCTTAGAGATTCTACTATGTAGATTTGCTGGAGAGCATATGAGCTTAATCGGTGTAAAGGAACCTACAGGGTTCTAAAACGAAAATAACTTTTTGCCCAGCAGTGGGACACTAATGGCTGATATATAATAATTGAGTGTGTTATCAAATAAAATATCTGTACTTGATCATTTCAAAATGATTTTAATTTTTTTTTCTAGAATGTATAGTTTATGAAATATAACGTAAAAAGTGAATTTTACGATTTAAATCTTTGAAAACCGCTAACATCTTATAGCACGGATGTAAGTACCTACCTATCTAGGTAGGATAATCAAATAATATTCTTTTTTTGTTTAGGACTTATGTAGGTAGTGTCCAAAAACATCGGGACTTGAATACAAATGAGGATTGTGGCATCGCGCGTGAAATATCTCGGTTCTAGGCGAACTAATAGTTAATATTCATAGTTAAGTTGCGGTAGGTAAGTAATATTATATGAAAAGTAGTTTGGCCGCTTTTGCCTAACAATTTTTTCGGTGTTCGTCGCATATTCTAAGACCAGCTCTTACTAAAACAAACAACATCAGAAAATCTTCAACTCACATCGCGGCGCGACATAAACTAAAAAGTACGTAGGTAAACAAACAAAGTTGCGACAAGTAACGAAAGTCCGCGCGAGGCTTCACCGTCAAACGCGTGCCTCGCCGCCCGTGCTCCAGCGCTGTCAACCGCCCGGCCATCGTTAACTTCCGTTCCTATTTCCGTTAAAAAAGTTGCGGAAGCAGAAGCAGCAACGGATATCAAAAAGCATGCGGAACTTCCGCAGTTGCGGAAACGGAAACAGATATCTGTTGCATCACTAATAAGTGGACATTTCACACAGCGCCATCTAGCCACAAAATAGGTATTAAAGTAACCCTTCGAACGGAAAGAAACCCATTACATTTCCGACCATCAATTCTCCATATAATTGTACATTAACGATTCATGAACCGGGAGAATATAAAAACGGAAAACTATGAAGCGTTTATGTACCTAGAATATAAAAACGGAAAACTATGAAGCTTTTATGTACCTACACTTATTTACCCGTATTTTACGTTCGGTAAGTACGTATGTAGTACCTACTTTGCTCGGAGGTTTTAAATTGAGTCAGTCATTTACTTGGTGACTTTACCTTTCATACGGAATATAATATAACTAGCTGATACCTGCGACTTCTTACGCGTTAGTTTATTTTTACCTACGTAGTGCAGTAGGTAATTTTTTAATGATTTTCAAGTATCATCTGAATAAAAAGGTTGGTTAATTAATTATTAGTTGCACTGTTGATTAATTTGAGTTTTTATTAACTACTCAAGATGTCATCGGGGGGGGGGGGGCGCGATTATGGATCTTTGCTTACAATCGATGCCGTTTTATTGTAATCAAGTAATTTGGTATGACATAAGAGTGTTTATGTTTATTCAATAAATTTGAGCCAGTTTTGACAAGTGTTTATTGTATCAGAGTTCCGTAATAGCACTACAGGTGTCAGTGACGTTTCGCTAGATTGGCCTAAACATAGTGATTATATTATCTTTGGATTCGCCAATATGGCGACTGCGATTTGTCTCTCAGCACCATTAGAATTTAACAAAATACTCGACAATCTGAATTTTGCGGATAATGTTGTCGACTCGAAATCTTTATTTTTTATGTTTTATTATTCAGGTAATTCCTCCCTCAGGTATCCAGAGGGAGTGCGACGTCGAGGACGGCCGACAGAAATCGTTGGCGGGATGACCTTGCAGCTTTTACGAAAGAATGGTGGGAGGCAGCCAAGAACAGGGAATTTGGGGGAGACCTTTTCCCAGCAGTAGGACAAAGTAGGTAGATAAAAAAAATATATATGTATATTATATGTAGGTATCGATTGAGTTTATCGTACCCCTTGAACGATGAAATTATTAATATAGATAGATATAACGTACGAGTAGAATAGAATAGAAATGTTTTTATTTGACTCACACAGATTACACAGAGTGTGACAGTCCTCTTTTTAACGTATATATATAAATATATAAAAGTTACATACTTTTGTAAAAATGTGGTAATCGAAAGCGCACAGTAATGTGGTTTTCCAATAAATACCTAAATAACAGTTTGCCTACAAGCTATGGCACCACAACACATTTCATTGCGAAGCAAACTTTTTAGCAAAAATTATACGAGACTCTCGAGTGTATTCCGATTTCATGGACTCTACTTCGATTTTGAATGCAGCACGTGAGTGTATTTGCTTTTTAGATGCAGCACCATAGTGTATTTCTGATTGAACACACATATTCAACAAAAAAGTCATCACAATTTACTATAGTAATGGTAATTGGCAATATATTGGCACCGGTGACGGAAAAGATGAGGAGGGTTAGCGTGGTATGGGCATGTTATGAGAAGAGATGAATATCATGTGACAAGGAGAGTGTTAGGTATGAATGTGGATGGATACAGGGGTAGAGGTATGAGTATGAAAGGTGACATGGGTAAGAAAGGAGTGAGTACTGAGATGACGAATGATAGAGGGAAATGGAAGAAAATCACAATATGTACCGACACCACATAACGTGGGAAAAGGGCAGGTAGATGAAGATGAAGGTCCAATATCATCAAACTTTTGTTAAGAAAGCATTACCTGATCGGGCGTAATAAATTTAATAAATATAAAATTATCAAGAATCTTAGAATATCGTTATCTATTTTACGTCATTTCATTTTACGGAAGAATATCCTTTGTCAGTACAACTAAAAAACTTTAACAGGCAGGGCCGAGCCGCCCCTATATGCGAAGTGTGCGGCGCACACAGGCGCCAAGATAATAGAGGCGCCCCATGGAAATTATTTTTGATACACTCAATATATTCTTTGTAGTGGAGTATCGATAAGTAAAACCTAAAAGATGTGCATCACTTTTATAGACCTAATTTAAAATTTTTACCGTATCAGGCGACACATAGGTACCTAAGTTGAAACATGAAGATTCGTGAAAAAAATAGGCGCATCATAGGTTTCGCACACAGGCGCTGTGAGGGGTCGGCGCGGCCCTGTTAACAGGCGATTAAAAGACTAGCAATGTGTCAGTTTAATTAACAGAGCATGGTGAAACTAGCTCTAAATCCTTTGTCGTGACTGACTGACTGACTTAAAGACAGACAACGCTAAAATAAACCGCTGGTCCTAGAAACTATGAAATTTGTAGGGTGTGTTTCTTATAGCACGCAGATGTACCTACACTAAGAAATACATTCCTGAAATTCAACCTCTACGCGAGAGGTTGAAGTTTGCATGAAAAAAACATTACGCGAATAAAGTCGCGGGAGTCCCTCTAGTTAGTAATAATGTGTTACAGTGTTACACAATTGCCATGCCAAAGTTAATTAAAAAAAAATAACGTAAAAAATGGTTAATTTTTCCATGAAACAATAATTCAGACTTCGCTATGCTCAAATAGCTTTGTATTTTTGGCACTGTGGTTTTGAATCATAAGGATGAAACGTAACAGATCAACAGGATAATAACTTTTTTTGGAATGAAGTATATCCTACTAATATTATAAACGTGAAACTATGTAATGTATGGATGTTTGTTACTCTTTCACGCTAAAACGGCTGAACGGATCTAACTGAAATTTGGCACAGAGATTGATAGTAGTCTGGAATAGCAAATAAGCTACTTTTTATCCCGGAAGAGGGTACGGTTCCTGTGGGATAGATTTGTTTTTTTTTTCTAGGTCTGGGATAGTTTTTTTTTTCCACGTGCGAAGCCGTGGGCGGAAGCTAGTAAATAATATTGTATTACAATTGATGTTGAGTGAGATGATTAGTTTATTTACACAAAATACAATAATAATTATCATGGGAGTGCATGTGTACTAAAGTACAATTAAAACGAAACTGCAAACATTGGCAACGTAAAAATGAACACAATGAATTTATACTTTACTTTTACAATTAATTCCACTTAATTTTAAATTGGTATAAATTGAATGGAAGTTTTATAAACTTCCATTTAAATTTAATTGACCAATTTTCCGGAATAAAAACCGCAACGCTGACGAAAGAGATGTAGCAACGTGAAAATTTGTAAAAAAAACATTGAATTTGAAATCATTATTTTTAAAATTAACCTGTACTAAAAGATATGAAATGCCCTAAACGTTTTGCCATAGACTCTATCTAGATTATCTGTTATGTTATTAGCAATGATAAATGCACATTTTACAAAACCACTAAAATTTTCCAACATAAAATAGTAAAAACTAGAGCATAGAAAATGAACTCCCATACGACGTTGAAGTCGTAACTATCTACGGACAACTTGTTTGAAAGTTGTGATGGCACTTTACGAACATTAAATAATTGGCCAAGCAAGTGTTGGACTACTCATGGTGAAAGCTTACGAAGTCACGATTAGAATGATACCAACCATCATGTTTTAAAAACGTCAAATTTCAAGCTAGCTATTAAATTTTTTATGTACCTAATGATACGAAATGGTCCCAGAACAATGCAGTACTATCCACTTCTTCTTCTTATCGTGTCACTAGTTCTTTGGAACCAGTGTGGTGAAAAGATTAAAGTGCGCCTTTTAGGCTCCTTTCGTGCACTTCACACCATGACTTCAAACTTTTTAGGTGATATGTCGATTTTCTCACAATAGTTTCTTTACCGGTCGAGAGTACAGCCGTGTGATTCTGTAAGACCTCATTTAAAACTTCGAATCTGAATCCGCTGTGAGTTTCTTGATTGGCATTCTAAAAACTCGGTTGATAATTCGAATTTACACTAGCGCCACTCTTGCGAGCGTGTCAGCGAGTTGAACTAAATTGACGGGGAGATTTTGACAGATAAAGTATGAGATGACGTAAGAAGTGTCATTCTAAACGGTAATTCCCAAATCACTTCGACGCTCGCTTCGCACTTGTACCAGATTCAAAGTGTCAAATAAAAAGCGTCTTAAGCGAAGTGAGTGTGAATAGCGATATGTGAGATGCGAGTTGATGTTTGAATTTTACAGAATCGACGTACAGGACAGAGATGTATCAAAATCATAAGGCTTCTGTAGTGGACTTCGAAACCCTTAAAGGCCATAATGTGATTATATTTTTTGACGTTATTTTAAGTTTGAAAATGTCATCCCGCTCGAAATGGAAGGACCGGTAACATACTAATAAAAGTATTAAATAATTTTATATACTTACCTACAATAATATTCCTTTATGTTGTGACTTGAAGTTAGGTATTATGTCCCACACACAGTTTAGGTTATTCATCAGTTAATGATTCAGATATAAAAGAGTTTCATTTCTATGTCAAATATTACTATTTTAAGCTTTGGCCGAGTTCCAATCAGTTCAGAACGAACGCGTTTATTTCTAGGAGACAGCGTTCTGTTGACGCGATAGCCTGACTGAAGAATTGAATTTACCCCAATTCCTTCCAATAACGTCGTGAAATACCTTTATTTGCAAGCTTAGAACCCGCGCCATTTGTGTAACAGTTACTAAAGACATCAGTGATATATGAAACGGTCAAAGTTTAAACTGCAGTGATCTAGTTTGCGAATAATGTGAGTTATTTGTTGTGAATTTGTTTGGTTTGATTTGTGTTCTTTCATGATTTGGCTATCAACATCGTGTTTATAACCGACTTTGATCTAAAAAGTTGATCCAAAAGTTGTCCATCCACTTCGAGTTATGTGGACCTAAAAACAGCCCTTTTTGGAGGCAGCTTCTTCGTCGCGTATTTTTTTAAATGTTAGACTACGCTTTTATTTGGCGATAATTTTTTTATTTGGTAACTACTTAATGATTAGTAAAGTACCTACCTACCTACTTTCATGTTATGACCAAAAGATGTGTTGAACAGAAATGCACCGAGATTTTTACATTTAGGTAAGTAGGTATTTCATCCATTGAAATCACGATTTTCCAAAAAAACTTTAGTTTTTTTTATAATAACACAATTATCATTACGATTGAAGCTGTTTTCAAGATTATATTCAGGATAATATTTTATCAGTAGGTACTTACCTGGTAATTACTTACCTAGTTACTTACATAATGGTTATTTCCAGGTTTTACACATACATCTTATTGGTTCTGGCTACGGCGTCCATATCTTATTGCCAGCCCAGTAAATGTGATCAAACACCACCGGGAGCTGTTTATAAGGAACCTCGTGATGATAAACACCCTTTTAGGTTAAACATTGAGAATAATTCTGAGAAGCCAGACGACAATGTTAACTATTTCACAGCGGATCAGACTTATGTTTGTGAGTAAATGGCTTTAGAAAATGCTTTTTTGAGCGCCTTTGCTGTGCTAAAACGCACAACGCGTTGCGTAGACTATTTTCACAGGCGCTCAGTTAATATGTAAGTCGAACTGACGCGACTTCTTTGTACAGGGTTGTTGTTCAATGTGTATCATTGAAAGTTCTCTAATGGTTTGTTTAAAATAAAATTCAAAATTTCCTAAAGGATGCAACGGCCCTATGTTTTACATAACCAATATACAACAAAAAAATAAGATCACGACTCTAATCCCCAGGCTCAGTAAATATCTCCTCAGACCTCTAGTAACTTAGATTTTTTGAGGATATCTAAAGAGGATATCAAGGCACGTCCGAACATGACATTTGGTACATGCCCACATTTTGCACAGTAGTTAGTATTCCATACGTGACAGGCTGCAAGCCCATCGCCGCTTATAAGAATTACCACTAAAAGCTTGTAAAAATTTTCAGTGTCACTAGCGACCACGACAACGAACCGCACATTCCGTTGGTTCATGATCACCGCCGAGGATCCCGACGTGGACAATACTGTGAACAATCGGCAGCAGGCCAAGGATGTGGGCAGCTTGAAGACCCTGGACATCCTTCAGTCGCGCCACAGCGAGCGTTGCGCCAACTCCGTCGAGAACTTTGATAACACTGATAAATTTAAAGTTGAGGTTTGTAATACTAACCTGGGATTTTTTTTACGCAGGCTTCGGTTCCGATTCCGAAAAGTGGGAACATCCGATTGATATTACCACTACTTCCCTTTGGCACTACCGCTTGGCTCTACTAGTAGAGTGAAGGGAAATTTTACTTTCCCGTGACACTATCATTCTTATTGGCTGATTAAACGCATATAATAAAATTTCTCTTGGATTACCTCATTACCAATGGCACTACTGATACTAAGACCATAATATATAAATAAATAATGCTTGACTTTTCACACAGCATCATCCGGCCCCAAACTAAGCAATGCTTCTACTGTGGGAACCAGATAACTGATATTACTTCGATTTCGGTTCCGATACTTTCGAACCGAAGATTATATCGGAGTTTGAACCACAGCGCGGCGTAGAAACTGATTAATGTTTCTAATGTTTTATTATATTAGACCTGCCCTTAACTAGCACGTCTTTCTTCCACCTCCGCCCCCGACTCCGACTTAGACTTCGGTTCCGGTTTCGACTCCTACAAACCAAATTTGAAACCTTAGAATTTCGGTTTTGATAAAATACATCCCTAGTACGTACCAACCTACTACAAATTCACCTATGGGTAATAATACAAATCATAATTGTGTGTACAGTGCATAACGTTTTACGTAAGTGCGAGCTTTTCTCAAGTGATATGATGAGGAATAAGCGGCTGACTAATTAGTGATGTGTAGTCTCACATTTTCAACAGGTCCACTGGGTGTCCCCACACGAAACAGATAGAGTGAGGATCCGTGCCATGGTGGCTGAGAACGACGAGGTCTGGTACGAGGGGGAAAACCTTAATATAACGCTGGTTAAAGAAGAAAGTCCAGCAAGAGACAGCTCACCAAATCCACCTGTTAGAGATTGCAGTATTTGTGGCGAGGCTCGGTATGAGGTAAGTTAGGAAAGAGTATGATCCATTTCGTCTCAGTCGGTGTTTTAGCCTAAACCTCCAAACATTACCATAGATTTGGACCAAAAGTTCTATGGAACTAATGGAAGTTACCAGATATTATTAGTTCTATAGAACAAATTATGGGCTAGTTTTCATTTCATTAGTCCTACCATAGAACAACAGGGATAGAAAAGTTTTAACAGTTCTATGACGCCACAGTCCTATATATATAACAAATGGGAGTTACTGGATTTCTTATTTATTTACATTAAAAACACCCAACATCTAAGAGTGAGGTTAAGGACTACAACGAGCACCCAAGAGTTAGTCCCTCATTTTCAGTGCGATTTCGATGTACATTTCGTTTCATTTAGTTCGGGATAGATCACTTAAAATAACTCCATGTTCCATTGTCACCAGGTTATCTTCAAGGGCTTGTGGTCTCGCGTGGCCCACCCTCAGCACTATCCAACAAAACCTGACGAGAACGGCTACACGCACATGGTGGGAGCATCTCATGATTTCGACTATTACCTATGGAAGGCTGGTTCTAAGGCTAGAGAAGGTTTGAAGGTTCTACTTGAAACTGCTAGCACACACGAGCTTGAAAGAGAAATAATCAGTGAGGTAAGTCTGAACATTGATTAATACTCCATTATGAGGCAGAGCTGAACCAACTCTGGTATGGTAAACTTCTTGGTATATAATGTTGGAAATAGGGTTTCTATGCTATTTTTATGTTATCCTAGATGAGCGAGACGTCCGGTACTAGAACCTTGATTCGAGGCAAGCGCCGTCACCATCCCTATATGTTTGAAGATTCGCACTCACTCTTCAGAGTCGATAGGATCCATCATCTGTTCTCTGTAGTGGTGGGGATGAGACCATCGCCTGACTGGTTCCTGGGGATGACGCAGTTCGAGCTCTGCGTTAATGGCGAGTGGCTGAAGGAGCATGAAGTGTCGCTGTACCCTTGGGATGCGGGTACTAGGAGTGGAGTGTCTTATGAGGTATTTCTAAGATAGGGACTTGAGTTGTAGCATTTAAGATTCACGATGTGCAACTTTAGCAGGTCATAAATGGGTCAGTCAGTATAAAAAAACAGTTTTGCCCCAATACAATTTTGAAATAATTAGATGGAAATTTCACACATTTGCCATCAGCATTCATGTATTTTAGTTTTATACCTCGGTCTTCTATGCCCTATCCCCAAACTAAGCAAAGCTTGTTTTATAAGAACTTGTATTATACGAGTATATTAACTACTGATAGAATACTTACATAATATTAATAAACATTTTCTTGTAAATCCAAATTCATCACACTAACATAGAGACAACAACAATCTATATTCATCAGACAAATGTTTTTCTATGGGAATCGAAGCTACAACGAAAACAATGGATTTTAGAAGCTAGATTTAATGTTTGTTTTGATTGTAAATGTAACTTTATGTAATGTGTAAAAGCTGGTGCCAACCATATCGAGATATCAATCAATCAAGTTCACACTGTCCCAGGCAGACTGACGGGAAGAGCGATGTTCGCGAATTCCCTAAGTGGTGCCATATTACACTCTCGCCGGAAATAAAACATCGGAATGCGATTTTTAACATCATTTACTGTTTTCTATTCTACTTTATACCTCATGGAAGATAAATTTACTTGCTCTGGATTCAAGTTTTTAAAACGTTCGTTTTCTTAAATAGTATTACCTCACTGAAAAAGACGGAAGTATCTAGTACTTTCCCGCTAAACTATTATCGAATGAGCTTAATTTAGCGGGAAAGTACTAGATATTTCCGTCTGTTTTCCTGTTCGACGTTTTCCTTTACTTATCTTGTTTTTCTCTTATTTGTATTTGCATGTTTCCTTATCCAGTCAGAGACAGCTCCAACTCAAGACAACATAGAGCGTGTTGAAGTAGGTTCCTTCAACATGGAGTCTCCATTCTACCAGAAGAACCTGAATGATTTGAAGCCTTTTGCCAAGCTCCTGGTAAGGAGGCTGGATGTCTACCCTTGGGACGAGTCTGAATGTGCTGGTAAACACTTAACCTTTAAAGTCTTCCTACCATCTTCTTCCAGCCATCTATACTAATCTATACTTCTATACTAATATTATAAAGAGGAAAGTTTTGTATTTTTGTATGTAACGAATAAACTCAAAAACTACCGGTCCGATTTCAAAAATTCTTTCACCGTTAAAATGCTACGTTATCCCTGAGTAACATAAACTATATTTTATGTAGGTACCTCGCGAGCAAAGCCGCGAACGGAAGCTAGTAATATAATATAATATTATAAAGGAGAAAGATTTGATTGTTTGTTTGTTTGTTTGCATTGAATAGGCTCCGAACCTACTGGACAGATTTGAAAAATTCTTTCACCAATGTGTAGAATGAACTTTCAGGATGAACATAGGCTATATTTTATGTAGGTACTTCGCGGGCGACGCCGCGAGCGGAAGCTAGTCATATATATAAATACTTAGCTGTTACCAGCCATTTTGTCCAAAAAAATCCATCAATCCATAATAATACGTCTCACAATATAATTAAATTTTTAGGTTCGGATAATGAGCAAGATAATGCTGATGAGGAAGAGGAAGAGGAACCTTCAGAGTAAGTAGTTAAAAGTTATGGGGGTTTAGTAGGTACGGGTTTTGATAGTAAACGAAACTTAATTTCGTTACGTTTACTTGCAAACATTTACCTGCCACTTTGAAGAACTAAAATCGGCAGTAGGTACCACAAGCTTTTACAAACGACCCTGACTAAATGATTATAGTTTTTATTTTTATTTTTTTTCTATTTACACCTAAATTAGTTACATATGTGATGGAATTCTTTAGATAATTATTTACAAATTAAGGTCCAATTTCACCAAACGTTTTTAACAAAGCATTACCCGATCGGGCATCGACATTAAGAAGAATGTTGATGTATCGTCATCTATTTTACGTCCTTTGTCAGGACATGGTAGAACTTAAAACAACTTAAAACAACTTAAACAGGCGTTTATAAGGCTAACTAGCTGTTAGTTTAATTAACAGAGCATGGTGAAACTGGCCCTAAAACTAATGTACCTTCCTAATCCGTGATAGCTTGTTTATATAACCTACATAACCTCATACAAACCAGTGTACCTAAGTACCTTCACTTAATTTAAGTCAAGTCAAAAATTGTTTATTCAGTTAAATCACAGGGATCATTTTGAATCGTCTTACATACTAGGTGAGTCTAGGTGCCAATTCCAGTCCTACTCTTATCCCCAGTCCGAGAAGAACTGACAAGAAACTCGCTATTTTTGCAGTGAGCCGCAACCATACCCCATGCTCAGCGAGTCCAGACAAAAACTAGATTCTAGAATGTCTAGATGCTATCTCGGCGAGTGGGGTGAATGGTCAGCTTGCGTGCCCGATGTCGGTGACCACGGCATAGGGGCGCGCACGCGGACCAGGCAGAGACTGACCGCGCGACCCACCGACGTATACTCTGCCCCGGAGGTTTATTATCCAGATGTGAGTTCAATAAATAAAATAAATATGATCACGACTGTAATCCCCAGGCTCGGTAGATATCTCCTCAGATTTTTAGTTACTTAGATCTTTGAGGATATCTAAAGAGGGTAGTCAGAGGCAAGTCCAAACATGACATTTGGTACATGCCCACATTTTGCACAGTAGTTAGTATTCCGTACGTGACAGGTTGCAAGCCCATCGCCGCTTACGAATATTAACCTATGACACAAACCTTCGAATTTTCGGTTCTAGGGTATGCCGGTTTCCTCACGATGTTTTCATTCAACGTTTAAGAGCACTGGCATTACGCACATAATTTTTTCGAATGGAAAAACTCTGGTGCACGACCAGGTTTGAACCCACGACCTTCGGGACCACGACGATCGTGAGGCAAGGGTGCTACCACTACACCACCAGCGCTCTCAATAAAGCTGGGCAAACCGTATTGAGTACCTACTCGGTATTGAGTAACGGGTACGCCATTTCGAACTGAGTATCGAATCGTTACACCCGCTCGCACCTTTTGAAGAATGAAATCGGAACCAAGTGTCACAGGTTGTGAGACAAAGCATTTGTCCAGTCCGAAAAAAGGTTCAAAATACGGAAAAGAGAAAAATGCACCTCACGCAGTTTGGTGTGTTTTCTATAAATTGCGAATGTTGCAACGCCGCGAGACGTCATACTGCACGCGTACGCAATACGACTCGATTCGATGTAGACCACCGAATCGAGTCGTATTGCGTTCGATACTGATACTTCATACATAACAGCATGTTATGTATGAGGTATCAGAAGTAACGAGTAACGTGTTCGATTCGATGGTAACGAGTAGGTACTCATTGTTATAGTACCTACCGAGAACAAACGGGTTCGTTTATTGTCGTTACTTTTACACCTCTCTGGAGTTCAAATTCCACAGTCTGTGGAGTCAAGCAACAACATTTATTGGAACGAAGTTCCTTACGGCAGGCTTGGAGGGGATAGGGATTTTGCTGCGCGACCGAACTGAAAAAAATGTGATAGTAAAACCGTAAGAAAAAGTGCGTGGAATAAAACCGTTAAATGAGACGTGCGCAGGCGCGACAGTCGCATACACAAGCGAGTAGTGTATAATACCTTTCTCTTTCTCCCTCTTTCTTTTTTTTGCAATTTGTGTCGATTCTACATTAGCCGAAGGAACTTCGTTCCTACCTGGTGTCCCACGACCAGGGATATTCCGGTTAAGGTTAACAACCGTAATGAATCGGTTGTTTAACACTTTCAATTACGGTATACCGAAACTATAGGTTACCGAAACATTTCTGTTAACATTAACCGAAATAATAAAGGTTTTTATCTTAAGGTTTAAATTGGCGCATTTTCATCATGTACTGCGTGTGTGAGTGCGTGCAAGTAGCGCGGTAGGTAATATGAGTGCGAAGGAAAATAATGTCTCACTCATCTTCTGCCGTGTTAAACCGTATTGTTTGAATTTGTGTTGTTTGTTACCTGTATTTGCGGGTTGCGGTAATGTAGTTTGCGGGTATCGCCGTGTTTTTTTTAGGTAGTTACTGCCTACGCTAACTAACTACCCGCTTTTAGACAGATTTTTTCTTGCCAAAGCGGTGGCGAATGTATTAGGTATCCAGTTATTGTGAGCACCTTAGTCAGTTGTATTGAATACTAAAAATTATTTATTCCATTGCTAAAAATTAATGTTTTTTTGAAATGCCTCGCAAACAGTCAAACGCCGTTCACAGACATTTTGAATATAACAAAAGTAATAATTGCAGTTTATGTAAACTTTGTGGAAAGCAGCTAAAGGTAAGTAAGTATTTTTTTTAATTATTAGAATCTGACAAAATATGTACCTACCTACTTAGATAGTAAAATAATATTTACTATTTCCGTGGAAAACTATTACCTAAATGTTGTTTTAGATTGTTGTTAGTAGATATCCATTAACTTATTGATATGGCGTTATGTCAAGGTATAGTTACATAGGTAGGTTAGGACCTTACCTACACCTACTACTAAGTTGTCATGTACACACAGCGTCACTAACGGGTTACACCCCTTCACGAGAGATGCAGGTTCAATCCTACGTGGTGAAGGGGTTTACCCGTTAGTGACGCTGTGTGTACCTATGCCCTTTATATTTTGTGTACTTTTGGTAGGTACTTACCATATTTACCCACCTAGTTAAATAGAAAAATCATGAAAACAAGATAAATAGGCTAATGTGTAGTAGTCCATTGAAATGTTACATTTTTTAGGCCTTACCTTGCGTTTTTTAGAGGACGCAATTTTATTTTTTTGATGTGTAGGGGTTCAGTGTAAAGCTAAAACAAGTTTGTGGGGTCGCCACCCTTGTCCCACGGCCGCCATCTTGAAAATAGGGGTTGAAATGGTTTTTTCGGCATATCTCTTAAACTATTTATTTGATAAAAAAAAATTGTTAACATTTTTTGCTGCAAATTAAATTCTCTACAACTTTGGTCCAGTAACTTTTTGTCGTAGAACTATAAATAAAAAAGTTATAAGCGAAAATCTTCAGAAATTCGAGAAAAAAAAATATATTTTTCGATGTAACTTTTTTTTATCATTTTACGAAAAAATGATATCTGACCATTTTTGTAGATCGTTTTTTGAGGAACAACTTTTATTCGCATCATTTTGACTTAGTCAATAGCTAAGGTTTTACAGCGCTCCGAAGTGAGTACTATTTTTCAGTACTCTTAACTATACCTGTATTATACGTGTGCACTAATAATATGTCATCAGTTATTTTTATTTTTTTTTATTTTTTTTTTAATTTTGTTATTATAACTTTTTTAATTACAAATTTTGCAATATTATTAATAATTAATTATTGACTCTTTTCCCCACCATTCACGAGGTAGAGTCTAGAGGCGCGTTTTTTTTACGTAGTATCCCCAAAAGGCATAATCCACGGTGATTTTCTAAATTAGAACTACTCCGTCCTCAGTCGTTTCGATGGACCAGGCTGCGGCTCAGCATCTGATCGGCTTTCTGAATTAAATACCAGTGGGAGAACTGGCGAAGGAAGGAGTGTTAATGTGCGGTTCATCATCAAAGTCATTTTCATTTATTTTCTACCTGAACAGTATTCTCGGTAACGGCTATCAAATTTAAAATTATTTTAAATATCAATAATTGTTAAATTCTGTTATGGAGTGAAAAAGAGTCAATATTTAATAATATTGCAAAATTTATTATTAAAAAAATTATAATAACAAAATAAAAAAAAAATTAAAAAAATTAAAAATAACTGATGACATATTATTAGTACACACGTATAATATAGGTATAGTTAAGAGTACTGAAAAATAGTACTCACTTCGGAGCGCTGTATAACCTTAGCTATTGACTAAGTCAAAATGATGCGAATAAAAGTTGTTCCTCAAAAAACGATCTACAAAAATGGTCAGATATCATTTTTTCGTAAAATGATAAAAAAAAAGTTACATCGAAAAATATTTTTTTTTTCTCGAATTTCTGAAGATTTTCGCTTATAACTTTTTTATTTATAGTTCTACGACAAAAAGTTACTGGACCAAAGTTGTAGAGAATTTAATTTGCAACAAAAAATGTTAACAAATTTTTTTTATCAAATAAATAGTTTAAGAGATATACCGTAAAAACCATTTCAACCCCTATTTTCAAGATGGCGGCCGTGGGACAAGGGTGGCGACCCCACAAACTTGGTTTTAGCTTTACACTGACCCCCCCACACATCAAAAAAATAAAATTGCCTCCTCTAAAAAACGCAACCCCAAATGTA
This sequence comes from Cosmorhoe ocellata, assembly GCA_963675405.1. NCBI lineage: Eukaryota > Metazoa > Arthropoda > Insecta > Lepidoptera > Geometridae > Cosmorhoe > Cosmorhoe ocellata. Next base: position 3,877,626 of record OY776264.1, on the reverse strand, counting down.
ACTTTTCAATGGACTATAGGTAGGACCTATGTACCTAGAAGGGCAAAATATCCAACAACTATCCGGGACTAGTAACGGGACATCATTATTTTAAAATATGTAATTACAAATTAGTAGACTAGGTTAGGGGTCAGCAACCTTTTCAGTTGGAAGAATCTACTAAGATTTTATGACTACTTGGTCACTAGGTATTAATTAAATAATGAGAAAGGCTATTAAATAATAATAATGTTATTATTTCAGGGTAACCATGCAACAAATCTGATGAACCATCTTCAACTGAAACATCGAATTCAATACAACGAGATAAACCTAATTAATATAGATGTAACACAGGGACAATCCCAAACAAAAGAAAAAAAAACAGACCAAATAAATAAAACAATTGATAAAGTAACAGAGTGTTGTATTAAACTAGTAGCGATTCATGGAAGGCCGTTTGAGTTACTCGGAGATGACGCATTTCGTGAAATCTTGAGTATGATTTCACCCAATATCGTGGAAGTAGCAAATATAAAAAAGATAAAAGCTTTAATCTTAGAGAAAGCTAATACAATGAAGAATAAGATCGCTGCTGAAGTCGATAAAAAATTAATTTCTATAAAAATGGATTCAGCTACATGCATGGATAGACAATTCATAGGAATAAATGCTCAATATGTAAAGGATTCGAAAATCGTTGTAAGGAATTTGGCAATTTTTGAAATTTTTGTGAGACAAACATCCGAAAACTTGAAACTAAAATTACTAGAAGTTCTTGCAGACTACAGGATACCAATTTCAAACATATATTCAATCACAACAGATAATGGCGCAAATTATTTGAAAATTTCTAAGCTATTGAACGAAGAGAATAATATTGAATCAGTTTTATTGGTCGAAGATAGTGACAGTGAACAAGAAGATGGGATAGAAAATGAAATTGAAAATATAGAAAGTATGGATGCTTCACTTCTGAATGAAAGTATTGAACGACCAAGATCATTCGAGATTCGATCTTTACCATGTGCAGCGCACACACTCCAATTGTGCGTTAAAGATGCCTTAAAGAAAGATCGAGAATCAGAATCAGTTATTGAAAGTTGTCGCCGTGCAGTCAAAGTATTACGTCGGCCCTTGATGAGAACAACTATAATCAAAGAAAATAAAAGGCAACCACTTTTAGACTGCCCTACTCGTTGGACATCTACATACTATATGTTGAAACGATTAGAAGAACTAAAGACTATTTGTGATGGTTACAGTGAAATAACGGATATACTTACTGAAGTTTCGTGGGTACAAATTCACGATATTTTATTATCACTAGAACCTTCTAAAGAAGCAACTATACGATTGCAAGGAGAGCAAATTACAATAGGCGATTTCTATTCCATATGGATAATTTGTAAAAATAAGACTGATGAATATAATATGCAGTTGGCAAAAGAAATTGTGGCTGCAATGACAGAACGAGAAAAAACTCTTTTAGCGAGTAAAGCGTTTCTGCCAGCCATTTTTATGGACCCTAGGTTGAAATTGATTCTGTCAGAACAAGAAGAAGAAACCGGAAAGCGTTGGCTAAAAGATGTTTACTATCAAATGGAAAAATTACGAAAAAGTGTCCCAATCCCAACACCAGAGTATCATTCTTCACCTGATGCTCCAAGTTGTTCTTTTAGTTCTCCACCTACGAGAGAGGGACAAGATAGACCTCGTACCACTTACCTAGATGACCTTCAATCATTGGAAATAATTTTGAATGAAACTCAAAGAACACATTTATCCGGTGTAGCAACTTTAGATCTGGATCATTATTTGATCGAGTACCGTATGGCTCCAAGATTGGCGCCTCTCACAGAAAAACCTTTAGAGTTTTGGGCTTCAAAACGACCGAATAATCCTCTGGCAGACTTGGCGTTTGTTGTATTAGGTGCACCGGCTACCCAAGTAACAGTTGAGCGTTTGTTTTCAACATTAAAATTTATTTTGTCACCGCTACGAAATCGGTTACTGGATCAAAATCTAAAAAGTATCGTGTTCATTAAGTCGAATCAAGATTTGTTTTAAAACTTTTTGGTACTTTTTATTTAAATAAAGTCATAAATAACCAATTAATATTTTATTTACTTCTTAGTTTCATCCGTATATTTCTGAAAAACATTTAAGATATCTTTCCAAAAGTTTTCTAAGTTTTCATCTGGAATATGATTTATTAGATAGCGAAATGCGACTGATTTTGTGTTTCTGGGACATTGACAATAATTTAAACCAGTACTTTCACCCGCAATATGAACGATCTTCCTTTTTTTTGTCTTAGCATTTTCTGAAACAATAAAATAGTAAGTTAGTAAGTACCTACACGTTGGTAATAGGTAGCTATAATATTAATGTTAACAGCATTTATGAGAATATTATATATAAATACCATTTTGAATGGAGTCAGAGTCAGATTCCTGGTTTAGAGTGCGTCTGGGTTCTAAAATTGAAGGCGAAATTGGCCTTTCATCGTCACCGTCCGCCTGAAATAATAAAATCAACTTACAGTCGCACCCACATGGCGTAAAATCTATACTAAAAAAAAATATAAGTAACATGTAGATAAATGTATTTCAATGAAGCTCTAAATAGGATGAGTTGACCGATTCAAAAATGCATTAGATCAACTCATCCCGCGTGATAAGTTGACAGCGGCCTTAGTTGACTTAAAGAGTAAAAGAATATTGAAAAGTGATTTTTAGTTTTAGTACATATTTTATGGACTGTTTTCCTCTAGTTTCGTAGGAAAAATAGCAAATTTGTTTTGAAAATTTAAATTAGACGATAATGTAAAAAAATGGTCACCTCATTCCGTCGGTGACTGTACCTATTTTATTTTAGTATAACATTTACCTTCTTTAATACGTTCCGACACACTTCAAGCTAAATTTATTCAATTGTTTTATTACTATAACTACTAAAATAGTCTGGTTTGCTAATAATGTATGTCCTCGTAGGTAGGAGGTAGGTGTAGTTACCTACTTAAATACTAGCAATTAGTATAGTAGTTGAGTTACTACTCACTAGTAGTAGGTACTAATATACCTAGTAGTACTACTGTACAACTAGGTATTATTATACCCTCTATTACTATTATAAAAGAAAATCACTTACCATATTTAAAAAATATTATAGTCGCACTCCCACTGCATTAATTTAACACTTTCCGCTTGCTCAGTAGTAACCATCCAGTCATCAACTAAGTCGAAAAACATTCGCATAATATCGCACGCACTCAATTTCTACAAAGTATGTACCCTAATAATACAACAAAAAATACAGTTTAAAAAAACCGAATTATTTCGGTATACCGTTTTATTCGGTAACAGTTATTATTTCGGTTAAAACCCATTGTAAAAGGGTTATCGTTTCAATCGCTTACCGTTTCTATCGGTAACCGTTTGAAACGGTTACCGTTATGAATAGGTTTTCCGATCCCTGCCCACGACACCACATCATTTTTTTAACTAGCTAACATAACCAACTTTTTATTTTGGCAGGCCTAATACCTTTACCTACCTACATAAGTAGGTACCTACTTTAGTTAAGTAGTTTATTTACTTACGTATTTGTAGTTTAAGTAGGTATAGGCACTTACATCAAAAAATCTACTATCTTTGTACATACCTACTTACTTATAAAATAGTGACCTAAAAGCTTCCATCATAGGTGAACGACAGGTGAAGTCGGGAGTTTATGCGTGTGCGCATGTGGAATGTCTTAATTCTTTTTTTTATTTATTTGCAGGAAGAAAGCAGTTGTCAAGAAGTTGACGGTAGCGACTCAAACTTAGTAGAAATTCAACACTGTTTCGTAAAGTAGAGTAGTACCTACATAAGTACCTAAGTACCTTTCTTTTTATGTTTTACTAAGTAGTACCTGGTACAACTAAGTATTATGTTTTACACGATTAAAAAATTGAGGCCTAATCAGGGTCAAATAAAACTAAACAATCGCTTATTGTTATTGCCGTTCTTAGATAATAGACAGGTTTATGATCTAAGTTGGATCTAAGTTGCCGTCAAATCCAGTCCCAGAATTACTGTAAAAACCATACAATTGTCAAAGCAAAACAATCCTTATTTAGACCTGCAATAAGAGACGTGGCAGTAAAATATGAAAACGTCAGTTTATTTTGAACCTGGCTGAACTAGATGCAGGATCAGCCTTTGAGTTCTAACAGCAACCTAGGTACGTACAGGCTCGCGATCTTCGTTTTTGCGCGAAAACAAACCGGTGTTACCGGTTAGGTATAAGTTTGCCGGCCGGCATTTCGTGGAAGCAGGCCAGCCAGCGCAGGCCGGCTGCGACTCCGTCCGCGGGGGGAAAAGAGAGGTGTCAACAATGTTGTGCTAGTCGAGTATGAACATAGCCGCGAAACGCGCATGCTCCGCGAGAGCGCAACGGCCCGCGCGCTTCCCGCAACTTGTTGATTGTTCGCTTACTTCACGCCAGTTTGAGGCGAACGATGCGCCCGAGCGGTCGTGTCTCGTGTCGCGTCTGTTGTCGCTCTCAACTTCGAAATTATTTTACGAAAATATGCGAAGTTGGCAAACATAAAAACGTGGAGTACAGCCGTGTCGGAACCGAAGTTTAGTGCTTAGATAACGTAGAACGCTTCGTAATTGTAGTTTTAAGTCACTAATTTAATAGGCTCTATCGTCTTACCTGCGTCCCACGACAGACACGGCAACCTTATCGGATAAACGGATATTTTTCAAATGGGTGTGCGTTTATATTGTGAGATAGTGTGTGTAGTGCTACAAGACATCGTGAGAGCTGTATTTTAGTTTGTGACAAGTTTTTACAATAGTGACGTGCGTGAATTGTAGTAAAGTTTGAATTGAGAACACGATGGTGCGCGGGAGTGAGACAGGCATGTTTGCCGCGTTGTTGGTGTGTTCGCTGGCTGTGGTGGCGTCGGCGCAGTACACAAAAGGTAAAAACCTCTTTCCTTCTACCTGTGCAGTGTTCTTGCCTGTGTTCGGGCTATGCCAACTGCCTGGCCAACATGGCTATGTAAGCGCGGCCTTTGTTCTAAGAACTTGGTTCGCATTTCTAGGAATATTATAAAATTCAGAAAAAAAGGTATTCTTAGAGATATTTGTGCTAGAGTTAATTTTATAAAACAGAATTATTATAAGTAAAGGTCAGGAGATATGAATGAAATGATTATCTAAGTAGAAGTAGGTACCTATCTACTTAGGTAAATAGAATGTTAGTAGGCTAACCTAACCTAACTACCTACCTACCTAAGACATGTAGGTAAGTGCCTACCTACTTACCTAGTTAATACCTGCTTGTGTTTCAAAAATTTCGAGTAGTTAGGTAGGTACCTACCTACATACCTACCTACTTTCTTCTTTATTACTTACTTAAGAACCTATTTAGCTTAAGTAGGTACCTAGGTATCTAGTATATTAGCTACCTTAGTGTTGGTAAGGTAGGTACATTACTTAAGTAGGTACCTAGCTACCTTCTTGAGTTATTCAAACTAGGGTTGGAACTCTTCTGTTAAGTTAAAAAACCTGTAAGTATTAGAAATGTCCCTTCTTTCTAAATGTGTACCTATCTGCCTACCTACACAGGTATAGCAGGACAAAATAATATTCATTGACTTTCATTTTCATATCATTACCTACTGTTAGGTGACAATAGGAAGGTGATAGGTAGTATAATAATATCACGAAATGTCAATATTATTCTCGGGTGAAATTCAAAAAGCCATACCGAACCGTCTGACTCGTTTCTTATCTAAATTGCACAACAAAGGTTTCGCGAGCCACTGAACCTAAATATCACGTCAAACAAAAATTTCCTCAATAAGTTCGACGTAAGTAAAGGTAAAATAATATAGCTAGGTAGATAGAAAGAAATGTTGGTAGTTAAGGTTTTATAGCTTTTTGTAGCCTTTTTTATATTATTCCCGCATAGGCCTTTATAGACACGAACAGAAATGTTCAAGTAGGTAGGTACCTATTTCCAATTGTTCTTTAAACTGACGTCACATAAAATCATCTTTATTAAATGTAAACAGGCCAATGATGATGACTTACGTACTACCTGTTTTGTAGAGTCCATTTTGTTTTTTTTTTGTAAAAAGGTTAAAATTGTAAGATTTTGGGTAAGTTTTAAACGATTCGTTGAAAAACTTTGTCTGTCACTTGATTTACCTATACTTACTTAAGTTGAACAGTGAACTAAGTAGGTGGGTAGGTGGGTAGGTACTAATGATGGGCCGAATCGTGGTTTTAACGAAATAATCGGCCGTATGCGATATTCGGTAAACCTGCCAATCATGCCGAATACCGAACATAAAGCGAATATTCGGCTCATCACTACTAGTCCCTAATAAAGTAGGTAGTAATAAAGTACCTAGGTAGGTATCTTTACTCTAGAACCGATAGACAAGTCACTGGAGTCAGACAGGAAAACCCGGGCCTTATTTAAAAATACTGGTAGGTAGTAGGTATAGGTAGTTACTACCTAAGTTGAGTAATATGATATTTACCTAGCTATGACAAATGACAGCTGACTTTTGTCAATGACTGTACCTAATGAATGCTACCCCACCCCACCGAACCACACACAGGTAACTGGCAACACTGTACCTGCGAAGGTACTTACTAAAAGTATTACTTACTAATAATACCCAGTTACCTGAGTTGGGAACCCCAGAGGTTCATTTTGGCACATCCTGTGTGACTTTAAAAAATTACAAACACTAGCTAAAACTTATGCTGGCGAAAGCGGTAAAGACGTTTGTAGGTTTTTTTAACATTGCAAACGAGGTTCGTCACATTAACCGATTTCAAAAGGATGAGGTTATGAGTACCGCCATAGACGACAGGAATACGCCAAGAAACGGATGATTATTAGCATCAAAATAGGTAAATAAAACGTGATAAATACCCATGGATTGGGTGTTTCACACAACGCCATCTATGTATTTTGTACTAAGGGAACCATATATTTTTTTGTTTAAATACATAGGTATTAGTATTAGGTACCTACATACATACGTAATAAGCATAACATCGTTTTCATCGCGCAAATGTTTATCCTGGTGAAGACAGAGCTTTTACCAACTAAGCTGTGAAGTCAGTCAGGTAGGAACCTATATTTTCAACTTTAGAAGTTGATCTATGGCCTTGCTTGCTTAACCTTCTACTGCCGAACTCTGAAATTGCTGTTGAACATTTTCAAATCTACAAATATTTTACTTACAGGAAAGTTTCAAAGTTTATTTATACCCAAGGGATTGGATTATCTTCGAAACTACTGAAATTATTCAAAAAATCTATAAATAATAAATAAATAATGCTGGACAATCCACACAGCATCATCTAGCCCCAAAGTAAGCTACTCAAAGCTTGTGTACTAGATAGTACTTGTGTACTTGGGTACTAGATAACTGATATATTTAATAAATTATATACATAGATAGATATTTTTTATTATACATAGAAACACCCAGACCCAGCTATCTATCTACTAGCTATCACAGATTGATAGCTAGATCCCTGAATGCTATAAATAAAAAAAAAAATAAAAAAAAATATGATCACGACTGTAATCCCCAGGCTCGGTAGATATCTCCTCAGATCTTTAGTTTCTTAGATCTTTGAGGATATCTAAAGAGGGTAGTCAGAGGCAAGTCCAAACATGACATTTGGTACATGCCCACATTTTGCACAATGAATGCTATCGGTTATGTTTTATTCGGAAAAATAAATAAAACCCGCGCATAAAACAAACAAATAGTAAAAAAAAAACGGAATAATATGTTGGCAATTTGGCAAAACTCAACAAAAAACCGCTGGAAAATAATGGTTTTCAAAAGCTTAAAAAACAGTGCTCTTAAACGGCGAAGGGAAACATCGTGAGGAACCTAGCATACTACGAGTAGAAACAAAAATTCGAAGGTGTGCGTCATAGATTAGTATTCTTATAAGCGGCGATGGGCTTGCAACCTGTCACGTACGGAATACTAGCTACCTACTGTGCAAAATGTGGGCATTATGTTAAATATCATGTTTGGACCTGCCTCTAACTACCCTCTTTAGATATCTTCAAAAGATCTAAGTTACTAGAGGTCTGAGGAGATATCTACCGAGCCTGTGGATTACAGTCGTGATCATTTTGTTTTTAAAAAACAGAGACACAGTGAAGGCCTTTTCTATTATTTTAAGTTTCGACTTATAATCCCATAAGTAGTGGCATTGTTTTACTGAATCACTTAACCAAAGCCGTATTGAGAACAATGCCGGAGCGCCACGTATGCAAAGCACGCATACTTAGCTCAGGAATCACTACATCTATATCTATATAAGAGCTTAACCTGACTGACTGACTGACTGACTGACTGACTGACTGACTGACTGACTGATTGATCATCGCCGAGCCGAAACCGCTGAAGCTAGAAAGCTGAAATTTGGAAGGCGGTTTCCTTTTATAACAAAACCACCCACTAAGGCGGGGTTTTTGGAAATTCCACCTTTAAGGGGGTGAAAAAGGGTGAAAACGTTTGTATGAAACTTTTTAACGCGTGGAGCGATTTTCATGAAACTTTGATTGTACACTGTAAATGCAAAATGAACGGACACGTGTTTCAAAATTTTTAATATAACCTTCAAAAAGGGGTCAAATGTGGGGTCAATGTTTGTATGGGAACTTTTTAACTGGTCGTGCGATTGGTCTGAAACTTTGTTTGTGTCCTCTAAATGCAAAACAAATGGACACTTGTTTCAGGATTTTTCAATATAACCTTCATAAAGGGGTCAAATGGGGTGTCAAAGTTAGTATGGGATTTTTATGAGTTGTGTGATGTGCTTGAAACTCAGTTTAGATACTTTAAGTGAACGAAGTCGCTGGCGGGACAGCTAGTTTTCAATAACCTAGCTACGATCGGCTTACCAAGTTGGCGTGAGTGTGAAGAATTTGGTTGTTGACGTGCCTAGACTTTTTCATACAATATTGTACTTAAGTAGGTACTCGTTTTTGAACAATTTTTATGTGCCTCAGTCAGTTGGGGCGCATGCAATTTCAATAGTCAAAAACTCATACATTTTGGCGGACATTCTGCCCTATAATACAGAGAGCGTTCACCTAGTTTTATCAATCACAAAAGAAAAATACCTACATACCTTTTCTTTCTACTAAGTTCTTAGAATCAACCAATAGGGCTCAAGCATGTAACCTCTCGTAACCTGACCAATAATCATTTCCTGTCCCTCGGACAATAAGTCATTCATTAGCCTTAATTTATGCTCCTGCCTCCTTGCACTCACCTCACCCACTACCTTTTTAAAAGCCATAACTCGTACCCCCGCTTGTTTACTCACCATCGCCGTTCGAGCATCGACAATTTCAGCCAATCGTAAATTCAGCCGGCAATGCAAACCGCACTTAGCGATTAGTCACAGTCGACAGAGGTCGACACGACAGTGGTGGCTCTAAAGTATGGCTTCTGACACGACTGCCTGAGCGATGACGTCATCTCGGCCGGACTATTCAATGACGGTTGGTAGCGTTGCGCGTTGGTATGCAACACACACGTTCAGGGCTGACCCTATATTGGAAGGCGAAAATTTAATTTTCCTGCCTGATATTGATTTCGCGGTGCGAATAATGAAGTTACGAGTATATCTGCAATAAATTTTCAATTTACAGGCGGAATTACCAATAATGGTAAAAGTTCATGAATGTAATCAGATCGGTGTTAAAAAGCCTTAAATTCTTATGAAGCCTGAAATGTGTTGACAATTATATGAAAAGGTCGGTTGCTTTTTATTTCAGATTTTCGAATATTCCACTTAACGAACACAAAAATAATGTTAAGTACTATTTTTTGGGTCTGGTTTTCGGCCTGCGGTAGGTACTCCCAATAAAACTTAAGGACTTAGGCAACTACTTATTACTTAAACAGACTTTTGGAGTGGTTTTGCCGCGATGGCTTGTTGACCTAGAAGCTTAGAAAATTGACTGCCACGACATTAGACAATAATTAACATGTCCTACGCTTTAAAAGAATTGTTAGGGTAGTGCTTCATCCTCATGTAATTTATTTTTTGAAACTAAACTTTCCCCCAAAATGCAATTTCCTTGTCAATTAAGTCATGAATCGTGGCACGTTGCGACGCTCCGTGCGATGTTGATGTGTTGTGGAAAACGGTGTACATCGTAAAAACTCACGACAACGCGTAACACCTAGCGCGTTGCGACACCGCTGTGTTTTTGCCGATGGTGACACTTAGTGTACTGTCATATCTCTGTCAACTGTCATATCATATGTATGTACCCTATAATTTGACGCTTGTAAATTAACACGTTGGTGGCGCGGGCGCGGCCGCTCAAATACAAGAAATTCTTGATAACTGCTCCTACCCGTTATCGATATGATAAGAAACTGGTACGAATAACACCGCCAAGTTACGTGGTACTAGTCACGCGAGTTACTTCGCCGATTCTGATGAAGTTCGGGTCTGTCCGCCCCGTTTAATTAGCCGGTAATTGCTACGATTAACGGTTTCGAGGTTCGGGCTTTGAATTTTGTTTTTGGCATGTCATTCAACTCAATTCACTAACTTTTCTTATGCACGGTAATAGTATGAAAAACTTTCTCTACAAAATTTGAAATGTCTCAAAGTGATTTCATCATGCTTGCCGTTGGAAACCGTCAAGATAAATGCATATAGGCCATCTAATGGAAATCCTATGTTCTCTGAAAGTGCTGAATCTTTTATAAACTTCTATTTTATTGTTTATGTCACGACACGTTCACGATTAGTACTCAACCTGTCTGTATGTAGGTTAGTAGTAGCTGTAGTTGCTGTTGCTATACACATGTCCAAATTTGACATCAATAATTGAAAACAAAGCCGGCCAAGTGCGAGTCGGACTCTTACACGCAGGGTTCCGTACCATTATCTATAAAAACGGCAAAAAAATCACGTTTGCTGTATGAGAGCCCCTTAAATATTTATTTTATTCTGTTTTTTAATATTTTTGTTGTTGTAGTGTAGCGGCTACAGAAATACAGTCGTGGTCAACTAATTAGGGACACTCTTTGGTTAAACCGAATTGTGAATTTATTTTTTATTTTCCAACGAGTCTAAACCATATTCCATATCTCTTACATGTAAGTATAATTAGTCATTTATGTGCCCGATTATACAAACAATAACAACTTCTTAAACATTAAACCTCTTTACAGTATAGCTGATAGATTATCGTAGTGCTATTTGTTCAAATAATGCTGGCTGGCCATTTAATTAGGGACACTGAGATATTGCGTTCTATTTTCAAAATTTGAATCTCAATACTTTTTTACTTCTTCTCTTATTGTTTCGTGGTAGTTTTGGCGGCAATCCCGATATTTATTTTAAGTTTTGAAAAATATTTTGAAGAAAAATGGGTAAAAATAAAAGTTGCGATCCAACACTACGAAAAATTATCATGAAGTTTGTTGTCGAGCATGGTTGGCCATACCGAAGGATAGGAGAACATTTAAATTGTTCAAAAACTATGGTATACAATGCAGTGCAACATGTCAGACGCAATAACACAGATTTAAATGTGCCCAGAACAAAAAGATCGAGAAAAACAACTCCGCAAGAAGATAGAATGATAGCCAGGTTAGCTAAGAAAGATCCGTTTCTAGGCTCTATTTTAATTAAACACGAAGTGTTTGGGACAGACGAAAGAGCTGGTGTCTCAGCTAGGACCGTTCGACGACGTCTGGTAGAAGCAGGGTTGTTCGGAAGAGTGGCTCGCAAAGTACCGTTGTTGAAGAAAGAACATAGAAATGCTCGTTTGGCGTTTGCACGTAAATATGGACATTGGACCTACGCCCAATGGCAACATGTATTATTCTCTGACGAGACCAAGGTTAATTTGATTTCTTCAGATGGAAGGCAATACGTACGGCGTCCAGTAAAAGCGGAAATGAATCCAAGATTCACAAAAAAGCAGGTGAAACATGGCGGTGGAAACATTAAAATGTGGGGTTCATTTTCTGGACGTGGAGTGGGACCTGTGAGGAAAGTTCAGGGTAACTTAGACCAACATCAATACAAGGCAATATTGGAGGAAACGATGCTTCCCTATGCTGAGGAGCATCTCCCTATTATATGGACGTTTCAGCATGATAACGACCCAAAACATACCGCCCGTTCAGTCAAGTCGTTTCTTACCAGTCAGTCAGTATCGGTGCTAGATTGGCCAGCAAATAGCCCGGACCTTAACCCAATCGAGCACCTTTGGCACGAAATCAAGAAAAAAGTAGCCACTTATCGTACCACAACTTTAGATGAACTTAATGAAGCTTTTTGTGAGGCATGGGCAAACATTCCTGTCGAAACATGCCAGAAACTGATAATGTCTATGCCACATCGGTGTCAAGCGGTAATTACTAACAAAGGTTTTGCTACTGGGTACTGATTTTACACGTAATAAAATGGAGCTGTTAAAGATATTATAATACTGCAGATTATTAGTTTTGTTTAACTCTATTTTTCATTATAGTTTACTGTCCTTAATTAAATGTCCAGCTACAGAATTATACCTTAAAATTGAATACATGTTCAACCTTTGATATTAAATACTTTTTTCTATTTATTTATTCTTTTATTTACAGCCATTTAAAGCATAATAATCGGACCAAATTATGCAAATAATAGTTACTGAGAAATCAATAGGGTTTTATATTTGTATGTACATAACCGGTTATTGTTCTTCACTATCTTGCATGTCCCTAATTAGTTGACCACGACTGTATATCATCTGTGAAAATTTAAACTGTCTAACTATCACGGTTCATGAGATACAGCCTGGTGATGGTTACAGACGGACGGACAGCGGAGTCTTAGTAATAGGGTCCCGTTTTACCTTTTACATACGAAACCCTAAAAATCTGGTGCTTTTATTTAATGTACTTTTAATAAGAACAGTTCTGATAAAGTAGATTAGTATTTACCCCTGCTATTCTCGCTACGATGTGTTAGCAAAATGTTCGCACCACACAAAACCCCGCTCGATAGTCGATGGAAGTCGATACTCTTTAAAAATCCGCAGACCAATTTACCAACTCAGTAACCAAGTTCCTACGAATAGGGTGTGAAAACCTCACTGCAACGTGGCGTATTCAAAGCGAAAGAATAAAACTAGAGCTAACCTAATTTAGGATTTCCTATCCGCGATTGCCGCGTTCCTCTCGATAAATTCAGGCGGGGAGAGAACAAATTTAAATGTCTACGCTTATTTGTGTTTCTGTTGTCATGTTAGTCTTGCTGTCTTCATTGGCAAAAGTCCTTGAATTTAACAAGATTTTCTTTTCTCTTGATAAAATGGGCGGTGCGATGAGCAAAGCAAGATATTTACGACATTTGCATAGGTGATATTTTAGCAGGAGTTACGTGGTATGGTTGTAAAGGTAGGAACTATGAAATTGGGCAATTTAAGCATTTTTAATCCTTTTTGATTTCAGATTGGACCTATCGTTAATTATGCCAAACATCGCATTTCTGTTTGTTTATTGTGTGTCTAACAACATAATAAAGAAGGCATTTCACTAACTACTACTAGTTTTCCGAACGTGTACATTCAATGTGGGGTGTATTAAGTTGCAACTGCAACATAGATTGTTACTGCTCTTGAAAAACTCTTGCAATTATATTGTAATGTGTTTCCATTCCCTCAAATAGCCCATTAGGTTTTACTGCCTTAGAATCGTAGAGAGAAAAATTCTAAGAGAAAACCGGTGGATTATATTTTTCAATCCGATAGCGGGGTTAGGTTTCAACTTTCATTCACTTTGTTTCTTTTCCATCTGCAGGGACATTATTTAATTACCATCTGGCTAACTGTTAAGAAATCAATGTTTGTATTTTTTTAAGATCAGGCTCCATATTCGCCAAGTTTTAGAAATTATAAATATATTTATAAATAAAGATTTTAAAAAATTGGCGTTTTTCACTGACTCATTACGAACAAATTACCAAGCTGTTTTCTACGAAAAAAAATGTGTTAGGAATTTCAGTCACGAGTAAGAATTCCTGAAAAAAATGGATGTTGCATGTAGTGCATGAAGCCTTAGCACATTAGCACCATCTTAGTTATTCCAAAATTACATAAAGGTTCATTAAATTCAAAGCTGAGCCTATTTCGGTGATCAAACACTTTCAAGCTTTATTCAAATAATTTCACTTTGTGCACTTAGTTGTTCCATCACTCGTTAATCCAAATTTTATTGGGGTTTATTACTCCTTTCTAAGGTATTGAACGACAGATAGGGGCGTAGTAACAGAATATGTCGTTGACAAAAGATACAATAAGTAAAGATTCACGCGAAACACAATTAGTACAAACTATGGAAAATTAAAAAGTAATCAAACGAAATAAAGTGCAAACATACTTATGACAATAAGACAGTTATTTTTAGAATGAAATACAAATACCTAGGCGCTTCAGCAATATCTGTGTGCTGGAACAATCGTAATTAAGCCCGAGTAAACACAATAGATCCCTATTAGAGCTACAACGTCGATATGCCTCCCGCGGGTGTACTGTGCCAGTACAAACCTGGCTTCGTGGCCCTTGTTACTTGTTCTGCTGTATTCACGACTTGCTTCATTTCGTCGGAGGATAAAGAAATTGAGGAAATTACGGAACTCATTGGCTTTAGATGAAACCCACCACGATTAACGTTTATTTGACAACTCATTGTCCCTGCTGTCGTGTTAAAGTGAATCCGGAAACATCACAAAATGAAAATTAAAAAATGTTTTCAGCTTGCAAATAAGTACTTAAAATAGAACTTTGTGTATTAGTCTACATAAAGTACAAATCCACTAAATTTGATGCTGCTAGTATTTTACAAGGTTTGAGCTTACAGCGGTTTTCACACTAAGCTAACCTGTATCGTAAAGACCTATGAGACGATTTACATAATAAAAGTTAACAGTAACCTCAGTCAGCAGCAAGCAGGTGTTATTTGCAAATTCAAATAAATTTTCAATATTTTTAAAGATCAGGATGTCTTTGTTGGCAGTTATTATTGATATTCAAAATATCTCAACTTTTATTAATAGAAAAACCAGTCTGGGGAATCAAAATGGTAACTTGAAATGTTTGTGCATCCTGCTCCTCTAACATCAAAGCACAGTAGACCGTGTTTGTCTCTATAAAGAAGACAAGACAAAGTACAATGTATGTCACAAGAAGTGTTTGAAATTACGGAGAAGATAATATAACACTAATTTAAGATTTGCCCAAACCTAAATTTCACTTTTGCTGTTACAGATGTTACGTTGACTTCTCTTCCGTAGAGAAATACGCTTAGTACCTACGCTGAATCTGTCACCAAAAATAAGTTCTCCCTTTCCAATAAGTTAGTAATTAACAGCCTCTGATACCACAGATTGTTGGTTGCCTATTAAAGGAACGTTTGTATGTTCCCCTCGGGCACAGTTCGCCACAAAGCGAACTATTGCTGGTTTTAAAAATAAAATCTCAAGCGGTTTTTGGATTGCTTCAGTGACAGAATTTTAATTGATGTTCAGGGATTTACATTTTAGTTAGTTTCAATTTTAAAGTTGAAAAATCTTATGAGATTTTCTAATAAAAAAAACAGGATCAGGACTGTAAATCCCCAGGTAGACATCTCATCAAATCTCCTCAGATCTTTGTCATGCGTTTTTTTGCATAGTATACGAAACAGGTTGCAAGCCCATCGCCGATTGTAGGATTATCAACCTATGACAGACACCTTCGAACCTAATTTACGAGTATGTAATTAATAAATCACTGTGTAATCTACACTTCAGAGTACGCTTTAAATAATATTTGAATGCAATAACGGCACAGAAATTGGAAGCTTTGCAAAATATATAATGCGGTGTTCAGTTCAATCTTCTTTGAAATCCGTTGAAACGACTCCCAATGACTTCCGATTGCTTTTTGCTTTCACAATGGCTTGATATCAACTGTGAATGGAATGTAACTAGTTTGTCCGGTAGCTTAATGCTTTGATGGGCTCGTTATATGTGACTGTCGTATTGAGGTGAATTCTTTGTTTTAAGTTGTGTAAGGTAACTCCTATTTAGTGCTTAGTTTCCTCTTGGTTCCTCTATTTTTGGGACCAAAAATTAGGTAGGTAATATTATTAAAAAGTAGATTGTGACAATATGACAGAAATAGATTTCATCCAAACTTATTTTTAAAGCCACTAACTTATGATTGCGTACTTTTGCTTTTAGTATCTAGGTCATAAACCATGCCCATTGCTCTAATCATTCTGAAGTACTCGTGGCATATAGTTTTGTGAGTACCTACCTGTATGTGGGACCGCAGTGATATTTCCATCAGAGCTTACGTATTTAGGAGGGCACGTTAATCTGTCACTTCCAGCTTTTTAAAATTTGTTAACACGATGGAGGCCTTTGGTCGGCGTAACTTCGTCACCAAAGTAGGTCACTGCACTGACTCATACGACTTTACTTACATAGATCATTCTGGAAGCGAAGTGTTTCTGTCAGGCGCAGTGATGAGCGGAGTGAAGTGCCATCATAACGAGAGCCGTAAAACGAAGTGCTTCGACAACTCTGCCACTATTAGCACTAGTCCCATATGATTGCTTATTGTTGTACGCCACAATGGCCAATCAATGTCCATTCGCTTGACCAAGATTTCGATGCTAAATCTACAAGTAGTCAAAGTATTACAATTGCGATTTTTTGTGCTATCTAAATTTTGAATGGCTATTCTGAGAATCATCGACGTAATGATGACATTTCTATAGCATTAAGTATATCAAAATGTCATATAAAATGAAGCAAATAAACGAATCGAGGAACAAACGCGTCAAATAGCCAGCGTTATGGCTGTTCGAACAACTGTCTAGAGACTACTGGGAAGTAGTATCTTTATTATAACTTTAATTTAATAGTACAGACTTGTACAGTATCTTAATATTCGCGCACAACCAGTAATCATCATCAGAAATCTTGGTTCGTTGTCTTTTGTTCGGATATTTTACCCCCATCCTCCATAAATGGCACCATTAAAAAGCTAAGACCGGCATGGAAAGAGAGCTACTTAAATATGCTTTGCACGAATGCGCAAATTGATATAAAATACTTCATCTTTTGATATCTGCTTTCAGCGAAGCCGGCATAGAGACGTGAAAATATTTCATTGGTGCTTTAAAGGAACCTGTGTTGATTTGATTTTTCGATATTGCAGCTTATCCTGCCCTTTTATCGGCAATCAGAACATTCCTATTTCCAGTTTTACAAAAAAGTCGCAAGAGTAGTTCTATGAAAAAAGGCTAAACTAAATTTGGCCAGCTGTTAGATTCTACCACTTCAACTGTATGCCTTTTGGATTAAAAAAGTGTCTATCGTACCTGCCAATTTACAATTCCCTCGCTTCCAAATGTACAATGGTAAGATCTTACTCAGCTATGAGGAAAATAAAAGTCCGCATTGCTGGTCATCTACGTTCAGTTTTAGTAACCGTTTCGTGACTGGAAGGCGAATCGTGCATGTGACAATTGTGATAGAAAGAGCCCTACTTGCAAGATTAAAATAAAATACCTACTTACTTAACGTAATTTCAACAAGACTCATCATATATAGAGACTCATTTATAAGTTATCCAAGAACACAAAAACATAATAAAGAATACAGTGCAAACAAGATATGTAGAAGTCGAGAAGATAAGATGTATCTAATGTATGTGTATGAATGCGTGAAATAGACTAAACTATTTGCTCTAAGTACTAGATTATGTTATGTACTACATTAGTTACATCTTAAACCAGTTATCCAATTAATTAACCACATCATCACCTTATTCTTCAAATTAACAAGCAGACTTCGATCGACGATGTTATTATTAGAAAATTATAGAATTCGAGTACGTTGTAAATGAAAACTAATGTAATTAATCATACAGGTATTAATCCATTAGCTTTGTCTTCATCAGCAATGCCTTAAAGCATTAATCACTGAAACATTTATCATAATTAAAACGACGTCTTACAGCTTCGAACATCATTAAATACGGAGCATCTCGTAATATTTTATTAGATTTGTGAATGATACGCGCGATTAACAAAACATGTCGAGCGACCGACGAAACATTTTACCTTTTTTTTGTGACACGCGTTGAGTGTATCTTTCACACGATGCAGTCAACGGCGACACGCCGCATATTGAAATAGCTTAAGTTGTACCAAAGTTATGAAGGAGCAAAATAACAAGTGGTGAAAATATTTTGATTTCTAAACCGACCTAAATTTTGAGTGTAAAAGCATTTTCATTAATTTGCAATAATCATTTTTAAAGAATATAAGACTCAATCGGCTTTTAATGATATAATACGAAAATGTAGGTAATGTAATACTACAGGGTTGTAATTATCTGGCTTCGGTAAACTACTTGCGTTTTGTAACAAGATAATCTGACTATGAAAAGGGACACGCACAATATGAATTTTTGCCAAACTCAATACCATATCCCCAGCAATAAAGACCTGTGCGTGCGTGACGTTCATGTGACATCGTGTATCAGAGCTGCAACACGCTTGACACATGTTTTCACGAAACAGTGACATGTTACGTGGGGATGCCAGGGTTAGCAGACGCCGCCCGCTGCGCCGCGCCGCGCCTCTCATCCTGTTTTTGACAACCCTGCAAACAATATCACTTACCCGTACCCGTATACATGGCTGTTGTGCTCGATTTGCTGTAATGAATGGTGCCAAATTCATTTTCTATTTGATCTCATTTGTTGTGTCAGCACAAATTTGTTTACAAATTGATTTAAACGCGATTTTCCTGATAACTGTCCGTGAAAATATTAATTTTGATCATGGTGATGAAAATTGAAATTATCAATTCGCAGGGTTGTCATCTCACACAAAATCAAAATATTATTCAGTGTATGTAACAGATTGTTTCATGACAATACAAGTAGAAAATTAGGTACATGTACATGTAAAGCTAAGTAATTGAGAAACTCGCCGAAGCTTCTAACTAACCAACACGGCAAGTAATACTTTTTCTAATTGTATTTTCGAACAAAACCAATTTTTTATTTGTATCGCGTACTTTCGCGTAAATTGTGTTATAAATGTTATCAATCTCCTGCGATATTGATTTCCTATCAGCTCTAATGATAAACGATTGAGGAGTGTCAACAAGCTGGCCATTAGGTATTTCATTATAATAGTAAAATGATTATTAAACATAAGGTACTTGTGACAAATCAACATCGAGCTATGCTGCGCTGTACTGCGCTGTGCTATGGTTGGTCAACTCGCTCGTCTAATATTTTAATGAGGATACAAACAAACCATGCTGTGCTGCGCTGTGTCAGTGTGAGGCTACGCTCTGTTTAAAAACGTTTCGAGCGAGGCGCGCTACCCGCCGTGCTGAGCCGCGCTGTGCCGAACTGTGCTATGTTTTTTAATGTTTTTTGTACGAGATAAACGACTACACGAGCTGCTGATTACTTTTAATACTGAGCTATGCAAAGCGCAGCACAGCTTGATGTTGATTGTTAAAAAAACGTAGCTTAAGAAACACAGCACAGCACAGCACAGCGCAGTACAGCGCAGCATAGCTCGATGTTGATTCGTCACCCATTGGGCTTGTACACAAAACTGCGAAGCGAACATCGCATCGCAAAAATCTGCGATCTATCTTTTGTCACAAGAAATCAAATCGCGTCGCACCAATTCGCAGTTTTGTGTACAAGCCCTTAGACCTAACTATGCAAAATGTGGGCATGTTCCAAATGTCATGTTTGGACGTGCCTCTGACTTTAGATATCCTCAAAGAGCGTCACAACGTGGCACGACTATGTGCCCTTTGTGTCTTTTTTTGAAAACTTTGGGCGACACCAGAATTGGCTGTCATTAGCTCATACGAACTCCGTGTAATTTATAATTGAAAAGTAATAAGTATCAGAGGCGATGTCAGTCTACCGAAGTGAACAAGGAAATTTTATTAAAGTCTCTGCGAAGTTTTGAGGTATCTTGACAAGTTTGAGGGTCTAAATGGGTACTTTGTGGAAGGTTTAATTCTGCTTGCCACTTTACTTTCATATTTACTTGAGTTTTGATACACACCGAAAAAATATAGAATTGCAAAAGTATCAAAATATTTATCCTAGAATGATGTTACATGGCATTTTTTTATTGTTTATTCCAGCTTCTCCTAGTAGCTAATATTGTAAATATGTGGTGGTTTGTTTGTGGGTTGTTGATGCATGCTGCATCGACTGAACGGATTTGGATGAAATCAGAAATAATCCAACGTACCTCACTCAAATTGAAGGAGCTTTTCCTTTTTTTTAATATTTCGCATAACCTAACGTAGTTTTTAACGAAACGTAAATTAATGTGAACGTGGCTTTAGAAAACCAAGAGTTTAGATGAAGTTTGTAGGGGTTACCAAGTTTCGCAAGTCCGTCTGGTGTGGTGAGTCACGGTACGAAATCGAATGGTACTGGTCTCATACGACCAAGTTTTCGCCTTTATTGCCTATCAGACGAAGCCTTAAAAGTATACGAGAACTTACTTAGGTTGAACATTCACCCTTTGGTTGGTAAATAGGTACTTGTGCTGTTAAGGTAGGGCTAGGGTTTTCTAACCCCAGGTTTACATTAAACATGTATTCTACATTTTTCATTAAACTGTTTTCATTTATTGTTCACTCCTAAAACAAGTTATGAGAGTAATGTTTACTAAACATGTAGAAAACCTGTCAAAGACTGTCTAAAATGTTGATGTATTAATTGTTTGAAGGTTTAGAGGTAAAATTTGAAGTTATTCAACCTTTCGAAACAACGTAACACGAAAAAAATCACGGAGAGTTCCACTATAAAACCAGCCACTTAATAATGAAACGTCAAAGTTGGCCCCTTGCGTTGCATGTTCCGATCATAAAGTCGTGGAAACAATCGAAGCATGTGTATTATTTGCTTCAGAGTCAGGGGCTGTCTGCCCTTGAATTGAATATACAGTGTATAACATTTATATTACCACGGAGATATTAGTTACTAACTTACAAGTTTCACTCTGAACGAAGGACACGGCCGGTATCCGTATGGGTAAGTATGATCAAATCGTTTGTGGGTTTTTGTATTGAATCCTTCACATTAACATTTGAAAGTATGACGAGTTGATTAATGAATATAAAGTAAGTACATAAGTACTATTTTTTTTGTCCGTAGTTCAAAAAAAATAGAAGCGTGCACATTTTCGTTTTTAAACCCCTACGAAAAAGAGGGGTGTTATAAGTTTTTACTGTGTATTGTGTCTGACTATGGCATCTTCCTGAACGGATGAACCGATTTCGATTAAGTTTCTTTTATTGAAAAGGTGTCTTAATCGAAAGTGTTCTTAGCTAGGTTTCAGAAAACCTACCGTTTGAAGACAAACAACTTCGCCAGGTCTGATCGATTCAAAATTTGAAATCCAATCACTGTCAATTATTTTGTGTCGGGAGTTTCAATAAACTTTTAATTTTGTGGAATCATCCCAATCGTGCGACTTTTATTGTTACCAACTGTTACCATGTTGAAATTTTCACGCACCTTTAATAATACCCCCGAGTGGTTCATGCCTCTACCTACCCTATTGTCACAGAATATCTAATACAAGACCGACTAACCAATGGCGGGCGTTCCAAGGCACCTGCCGTCTCGTCGAAAAAACACTTCGTTTAATGCTTGTTAAACTCTCAGTCCTTTTTTTTGCAGTTCCTTTGTTAGCCAGTGTACCTTGTGATCTGACGCGCATCTGTCAGATTGGAGGAAGAACCGTCGTGGCTTGAAGTGGATTTATTCGAAGCATTTTTAAATTATCCCTAATTTATTCAAAGTTAATTTCGTTTCTCTCTTTTGTATGATACCTACATTTTTTAGATTGAACGAAGGATATTAAAACGGCATAGCCCCCGCCCCGTATTGCTTTATCTGGCTTATCTATGAATTTTTAAAGCTTACTTAGAAATCTGACTACTATTATCTCTATTAGAAATAAGAAAGTTTCAATGTTTGTGACTTCTATCCATGAGGGCTAGACATATATGGCTGAAGTTTGATAATAAATATAGCTTGTGGTATAGAATAGGATAACTACTTTTTATCTAGGTAACACGCGTGCGAAACCTCAGGCAAAAGCTAGCTAGTAACTATAATTACGTATCTCAATTTTGGAATACTTCGGTCAGGGTAATGTTCTGTTTCTATGGGATTAACTATGAATTGTTAATGATAAAAACTTTGCGGCAGCTAAAAATCTGTGTCTATCCGAGGTTTCCAGCCATTTCCAGCGGAAATTGCGCCGAATTGAAACGAATGACAATTGCGCCACAGATCATTTCAATGCACATTGAGATCTCTCCATAAAGGTAGTAGCACACATATCAACTCGTAAACGGAACGTAAATGTATCAACTCTAGCAGTATTCTTTGTATGAAACTCCCCACTGCAACGCACACTAATCGGAATCGTAACGTAATCGCCTCACCTCGGAGCTCACGAATCGCGGGTCGGTGCGTGGTCAGGTCAACTTGCCGTTCCCGCGCTTACGTCTCACCGTACGCTATCTTGCGACTCTCCGTACCCTGCCTTGGCGGCGAGGCGATACGGTGACGATCCCTTTCCGAGTTGATATGTGTGCTACGACCCTAACCCGATACATTCACAGCGGATGACAACAATTTTGTCCATTTGTAATGACAGGCGAGAGACACGCAAAGGATGCATCAAAACTCGAAATGGTCCACGACATTCACAATTTGACGAGATAAGTGCCTTTTGAGTTTTTGTTCAACTATTTATATCGACTAGGTAAAAAGCTGCTACCTTTGTACCAGTTTTCTAGGCTTCAATTCACATACTCACCACAGCTACTAAATAGACTTTCTATGAAGGTTTATTATAGTATAGTCGAAACCAGCTATGTGAACTTGGTAGGTACTTGGTACCTGACTTTGATTTGTTTTTGCCGAAACCGACCGTTTAAAGTTTCCTTTATTTTGTATTCTCCATCAAACATTATTCAGTGATTTATATCAGAATAATTTTAAAATGTATACGTAGACAGTTCGTTTGTACACACTATAGTAATTTCACAATGATTTGTCGAGTTTGCCCTCCCCTTTAATTCCACTCCTGATTTATCGGGCAATGATAGGAAGTACTTAATTTCAAAAACGTTAATTGATATTCGTAGTTAAGGCCCAGAATACTCGTCACACTATTCCTTACGTAAAAGTTAAAAAAAAAGTGACATAGGTCCGTATAGCAATGCGGATCTCCGCGGAATCAGACATAGCACGAAGCGAAATACCCAAATGACAAGTAAGTAGAGTGCGGCATGATAATATGGCTGCTCTGAATTATATAACGAAAGCGACAATTTATAAAAAACATAAATATGTTCAAGTAAATACCAGGCTTATTTCGAAAAAAGGGCTGGGTTGATTTGTTTCAAATTAACTGATTTATATTCATGTGAAATTGAAATTCAAAATACCTTACTGTTCTGGATAAATTAGGGAAGTCCTGAATTTTCAGAGGTGTTTTTGACATGATTTTTAACCAAGGTTTTCTAACTAATTCGTGTTTTAGCTCCAGTTGATTTATCACTTATATCCTTGAGTATCGTGTAGTTCAATTTCAATGTAATCTATCAAGCGGTAATAGAATGATTAGGGTTGCAATACTTGCAATTTTCAAAATGCTGGGCCTTAAGGTTTTCCTTGAGTTACAGTATACATCGTATAATAATGTGTTTGCTATACTTAAACATACTAGTTCTAGGAAGAACACAGGTAGCCACTGGTTGATTGAAAAGGAACCGTAAAGTTATTAAGTAAAAAGTTTTTTATTCATTACTCAATGCCGCCAGGATCACTTTGAATCGCTTTGAACCGCAGTAACAGCATTCAAGACGTGTGCCCCACATACGCAGAAAAGAAAATGACGCATTTTCCTGTTAAAATCAAAGAAACGGAAGTCTCGTTATCGGCGCCTTTAGACTGCAGAGAGACGATCATGTTTATTTTTAGTTAGTTGATAAAATTGTTTATTCGTCATCAATTTATCGATAAAATGATAAGTTATAGAATTCTTTGTTATTTACAATGCAATTGATCTATCATCATATTCATAAAATCATCCACACTAATATTATAATTGCGAAAGTAACTCTGTTTGTTACCTTTTTACGAAACGGAACGGATCGTAGGGATCCCGTGGGAGGTTTCTTACGTATTTCATGTTTTAAGTTAATTCGTGTCGTTAAGACTTTTTAACATACTTTGTAAAATCGACGCTAAAAAATTTTCGGCCGAGATATTATTTATTTTGCTTGTCGTCGATTCGTGCGAAATCGTAAGTCGCCCGCTTACAAACTCCCTAAGCCTAGTGACCGCTGAAAAGATGGCTGTGTTGCGAGAGATGCAGTTGGATTCCTGCTTTAAAACAAACTAGCGACCCGCCCCGCCATGCCATCGCACGAGTGCAATGTAGATTCCAAAGAATAAGAGTTTTCGGCTTGATTTCTTCTGATATCTTGAACACAAATGGACAGACGGTGGGAAGCAAAATTGTTTTATACTATGTAGAGATAATTGCATTAGTCCCTGTACTTTACCACGGCGGTGATAACAGACGGAAGGGAAAAGAAAAAAGAGGGGTTATTTGTTATTAATTTATTCAATACGTAGGAAAAATCGATTACATAGCATACATTGTAATATACGCCGATACAATAGTGCGACTGTGAAGGTATTCACATGCCAGAGTTCAGAAAAACATAAATAAAACCAAACAAAGACTGCTCTCAATGGAGCAGGTGACTCATAATGTTCCCAACCTAACGGTATTGGTGCTTAGAACGTCATGACTTGGCGACGTTCGAAATCACTCGCAGAACGGTGCACAGTTCCGTGAAATACCACCAAAAATGGGATCACATCATCCCATACCACTTCACATCTCAATAGAGTTTACACTTCAAGTTATGAGTAACTAACTAACTGACATTTTTATCTCCAAAACCTTTTTCAATGCATTTTAGTTGCAAAGAAATTCACAGACCGCCCGCACTCTCAACGTTTTTCATAATATTGTAAAGTTATTTATTACCTACTTACTTAGTTATTTTTATACTCGACTTTACTTATACTATTTAAGTTGACTGAAGCATTCGACCCAATTTAATTCAAATGATTGTAAGCTAATAATATCTACGAGCATCCGCCCGCGGCTTCACCCGCAAGGTACCTACATAAGATATAGCCTATGTTCTTGAAAGTTCATTCTAAACATTGGTGAAAGAATTTTTGAAATCGGTTATAAATATTAAAATAGTTTTGGAGGTTCCGTCCGACATACAAACAAACTTTACCTCTTTATAATATTAGTGTAGAAAAGCGTTTGCTTGTATTGGTTATCAGTTATCACCTGATTATCATCAGGTACATCCGACGGTTGCTACAGAGTTTCTTCGAGCATTGGGTAAAGCGCTAAATGGAATCCTAACAATGAAAAATAATTACATTAAACCGATTCCAACAAAAAAGAAGGTTCTCATTTTATAAGAACCGGCGTTTGATACGTGTGGGCAAGCAGGTGTCACTGCAAAGTAGCTTTCAATAAAAAATGAGCTCTATGTCACGCCAACTTAAGATTTAATATTATAAGATAGGTTGCGCGCAATACAAATCTGAAGAACGTCTGGTGTATATGGAATTGAGTTAGGTAGTTTCAATATCGTTCGCGTACGTGCTATATTAGTTTCAGTGGTTCAAGTGAGACCCTGTGGAGCATTCTGTATGCCTTGGCTCCCTAAGAAACAGCGACCGTTATTTAACGAGCTTTAAATTAATAATTTAACGTGAATCACCGCGTGTTTTAGCTAAATGAACAATCCAGTACCTTCCACTGAATAACACATAACATGTGGCAATGGAAATAAGTCCTAATTATTATAAACGCGAAAGTTTGTAAGAATGTATTATATGGATGTATGTTTGTTGCTCTTTCACGCAAAAAATTCATGGATTTTGATGAAATTCGGCACAGAGATAGTTTATAGTCCGGTATAGCACGCAGGCTACTTTTATCCCGAAAAAATGAACGGTTCCCGTGGGATAGATTTGTTTTTGATTTTTCAAGGTACCTAAGGAAGCTAGTAGGTTTTAATAATGTTCTAAAACGCACTTTTCATAATGGCTGCCGCTTCATAAGAAAGCAAAGTAGTGTTAGTTCTATTATATCGCGTGGTACCTGACGTGTGCGGTGACACGAATCGCAGCCACGTGATTGGTACGGATTTATTTATTATTCAATCTATGCTGACGATAAACATGTCAATCTCGAACCTATCAAAAAGTTACGGTGGAAATCCAGTGAAAATTCATTGCATGCCAAATATTGGAGGTGTGGGCTTAAAACGAAATGGCGCGACCGAAGCCTCATAAACAACCATAAAAGTATGCTATTCGAACACAGGCACACATGAAGATATATAGATGAAGTAAGTTAGCCAATTCATCGCTGGGCTTTGACAGTCAGTCGGTGGAATAATTGCTAAGATCTAGTTTGAGGGAAACCCCAACTATGTAGTAGAATAGAATATGTTTATTTGGCACACGTAAGGACAATACTAATTAACAGATAGGCAGGCACACAGACAATAATAAGCATTGACAAGTAAGCAGGAGTGTCTAAACTTTGATTAAATGAATATCATTAAATTCACGAAAGTCGTCAAACATTTGTCGTTCGCGTAAGTATTGAGTATATAGTCTCTTCACGTCGAGACAACATGTTAGTTCCGAGACACCCAGTGTCAAAAATATACTGCGCCAAAACAAAAACAACACTACCTGTCTTCTAAAAACCGCAGTTGGTCTTGGCCGTTGGGCAAATATTGTTTGTTACCTCCAAAAATATGGTAAGTGTAATCGGTATGGGTAAAATAGCGGTTGAAGTTGGTCCCGGAACCGGTTTTAGCCGGAAAGTGGAACGATGCCCTCATTCCTGCCGAAGTGTAGTTTTGATTTCTTGTTTCGTGCTACTCACGCTGATGTTGATTGGAATACTGTTACTTAAAGTACTGACTGATTCATCGTGTGAAACTTCCGAGTTCCAAAGACGCAGGGAAAATGTTAAATGCTTTTGAAGCGCCAAGTTTTCTTTATCAGAAACTATAACGTCTTACCTTACGGTAAAACCAGCATATTTTATCTCATTGACACTGTTTTCATCAAACATTTTATAAGTTTATACTTCTCAAACTATGCTCATCAGCAGCATAGCCTTGCAATTAGAGATCGGTCCAGAAGTGGTACTAATTCGCAGACAGTCAGACATTGCCAGGAAAACGTCAGACTGAATCCCTTTTTAGCTGCGGTTTGACCAGTTTAAAAATAATGTTTGTATTGAGCTGAAAAACTTTATCGCCGTGAAATTGCATGCGGCGTCGTTAATTTATGCTCAAAGTACCGGTAAACCCTTTTATCTCACAATGCCGATTGTTGGGCGCTTAATTTTATTGGGACGGGTCACCACAAAGTCATTGAGGAATTCAAAGAG
Organism: Cosmorhoe ocellata; assembly: GCA_963675405.1. Classification (NCBI taxonomy): domain Eukaryota; kingdom Metazoa; phylum Arthropoda; class Insecta; order Lepidoptera; family Geometridae; genus Cosmorhoe; species Cosmorhoe ocellata. The sequence continues at coordinate 3,849,987 of OY776264.1, read as the reverse complement.
TTTTAAGTTCTTACTTAGAGCTTTACAATTTGCAAACAATTCGGTTTCAGCTGACTCTAAGTTGGTTGCTAGCCAAACGGGTCACTGATGTTTATATTAAATTTTCTTTCGCTTTTTGTGGCAATTGAGTCTTATATTGCCTAAACTGCGGTGGGAATTGCATTTTTTCTCATTTCAACCATTGTTTTCGTTATGTGTAATGGCTATTTTTGCATTTATTTTAGTTTTAGCACTAGCAGTAAAGTGTTTCGGTTATTGCACACGATTTTCCTATAAAAATAAATCGGGAAGAGTCACATCCAAAAAAAGTTATAACAGCAACTTTTATTCCTGATTTTTTAGACTCTGTAAATGTATTTGATGACTACCGATCCTTCGAAAACAAAGACTTCAATGCAGTATCGTAATCTCGTAGTTTGCGAAAATAAAAACAAATGGAAAAGCTACATGAGCAAAAAGCCAAATTACTAATTTAAATGAATACGTTCCCCGGATTTTCGCACAGAGTCTACAATCGCGAAATCCCGCCCAATTTCCATTCTTTCCACCTGCCTGTTTTCTTTTCATTTCGGCTGGTTTTGTTCCCGTGGCCATGCTTCCAGGAAATTATTTTATTGACACGCCAGTAACAAAATTATCTCACGTCTTGTTACGGATGAGAAATCCGACCATTTTAATATGGAACAGTCGGCTTTTGTTTACGAAAAATTCAGAGCTGTTTTTTCATTGAGCTGGAAAAAAACGTTTCTTTGTTTACATTATCATTCTACGCTGTGAGTGTTAATTATGATGTTCACTTAGAATTTCTCTTCGCATTCATTTATTGTCTATCTAGATTCTAGTCTTATTGAATAATATAATGCCGTGGCTCTAGACTAAACAGTTACATCATCTGGGTCTTGTGGCTTATTGAAACGTTCTCATGATATCTCGTTTCCCATATTTCATTTGATTCCATTATGCGTGACTAATATGTTACTGATTTGAATATCGGAGTAAATTTTTAATAGCTCTGATTCCGATAGCTGTGTGAAACGTTTGGATTCGAACTTATTCTATACTAGCTTTGGCCCACGACTGCGTCTGCGTGGACTAGTTACTTTAGGCAGAATTTTTATTTTTTTAGGATTCTCATTTTGCACTTAACTTTCATCCCTTATTTCAACCCTTTCAAGCATTTTGATGGCGATAAAAGGTCTAGTCTATCTTGTACCAAATTTCATCAAAATCGGTTCAGCGGTTTAAGCATGTTAGCGTGACAGAGAGTTATTTTCGCATTTATAATATTATATTTAAGTATGGAAAAATGGATTTTATGTCTTCAACATTGATAGTACGTCAGTTTAATACCTGCACCTAAACAAATTACATTACAACTATAATTCTATGTCGCTCCGTTTCGAACAGAATGAAATGTCTATTGAAGTCCAGACGGGGTGAAGTAAGTCGGATTGGCATTAAGGGGTGAGTGGCCAATTTGTGTTTGTTCTATGGCTCTATGTAGAAAAACAAAGCATTGGAGGGTATTCGATGAAAACCACAACTCCACAACCCTCCAAGGTATCCAGATAATATAATGGGTTTTGCTACGTGACACAATGCTAAAAACCTCTCAGCGATGCCTTATGTCGGTGAATTTAAATGCGAGTCGCAATTTTTTTGCTGTGTTGACTTCCTGAGTCTACGCCGAAGACAGTAAAATATGCAGCATAGACTCGTCAAAGAATTCCCGAGATTTTTTCATTTTATTTTTCACAACGGAGAAATTTTACGAAGAAATAGATTTACTGAAGTTTTAGACTTGGACCTAATTTAACTCAAGCTCCTTTGAATATAAGTCAATAACTGCTCTGCTTTTCATAATCTGTTAAAACCAAAATTGAGATATTTTAAACAATAAAATATTCATCTCAGACTTTAAAAGTTTTGAGTTTAGCGTTCTAAGCTCTTTGTAAAATTGCGTCACTGACAGAAACTGATAAAAAAAAACACGACTGTAATCCCCGGGCTCGGTAGATATCTCTTCAGATCTTTATTTACTGAGATCTTTGAGGATATCTTAAGAGGGTAGTCAGAGGCCCGTCCAAACAAGACATTAGGTACATGCCCACATTTTGCACAGTAGTTAGTATTCCGTACGTGACAGGTTGCAAGCTCATCGCCGCTTTAGAATACTAACCTATGACACCTTCGAATTTTTGGTTTAAGGTATGCCGGTTTCCTCACGATGTTTTCCTTCACCGTTTAAGAGCACTGGCATTGCGCACAAAAATTTTTCGAATGGAAAAACTCATTGGTGCACGACCAGGTTTCAACCCACGACCTTCGGATCATGAGGCAGGGGTGCACTACACCACCAGCGCTCTTTTTAACTTTTGAAACTGATAAATATTTTAAAATCCATAAAGTTAGTTCTGTCATGCGCAGCCTATAACACAAGAGCTAAACAACGTTAGCCCAACCTGACCGATCGCTCATCAAGTTAGGTATTATTCAGTGGGCAAACACGCACACACTGCTAACAACGCCGGGCAACATGTCAGGTGTCAGTCCGGCCGAGTGCCATCCAATGCCACTGGGGCATAGAGTTATATCGTACCTGTACCAATAGGGCTTTAGTGACACCTGATAGCCAATATTGTCAACTAATTCGAAACTAAATCGAACGAAGACTGAATCTGTCTTTAGGTAAGCGTGCATAAACATCTTTCTCCTCAAGTTCTGTCCCGCTCTCTCGGTGGCTTATAGCACGAAGAATAGCCCAACTAAGAAGACTGCAAGTTTTTATGCTAGTTACTGGCATGTGTGGCCTTTCTTAACGAGTCGTACTCAACGGCAATGCCAAGACGTAGACGGTGCGTTACTGCGCAATGTACCATAAAAACTGAAGATAAGCCAGCCTTACTTTTATCACCATGAAGTTGCATTTCCATTGTTTGAGATAACACGATTTCTTATGCCGCGCCGTCAGCACGACGAATTCAGTTCCAACGAAGCTTAAAGTACCGTTTCCGTAATTATATTGTGGCCGGTGTTTTGAGATCAAAAAATAATAGATGCAACGAAATATTTTTTTTTTGACAAACACAAATTTATGTAAGTATGTGTAACATTTACATTAGAAACCGTGCAACAAAACAATTTTTTTTTCATTAAAAAAGTCGAGCCTCTATTGTGTAACAACTTTAAAACTTCCTCTCTTTTTGAAGTCAGTTAAAAATATGTCGTGCTGTATATTAAAAACTAGCTGTCCCGCTCGCGACTTTGTTCACTTAAAGTATGTATATAAACCGAATTTCAAACAAATCGCACCACCCGTTAAAAAGTTCTCATACAAACATTGACCCCACATTTGACCCCTTTTTGAAGGTTATATTGAAAAATCCTGAAACACGTGTCCACTCATTTTGCATTTACAGTACACAAACAAAGTTTCAGATCAATCGCACCACCCGTTAAAAAGTTCCCATACAAAAATTGACCCCATATTTGACCCCATTTTGAAGGTTATATTGAAAAATCCTGAAACACGTGTTCGTTCATTTTTTATTTACAGTGCACAAACAAAGTTTCATGAAAATCGCTCCACGCGTAAAAAAGTTTCATACAAACGTTTTCACCCTTTTTCACCCCCTTAGAGGTGGAATTTCCAAAAATCCCGCCTTAGTGGGTGGTTTTGTTATAAAAGGAAACCACCTTCCAAATTTCAGCTTTCTAGCTTCAGCGGTTTCGGCTGGGCGATGATAAATCAGTCAGTCAGTCAGTCAGTCAGTCAGTCAGTCAGTCAGTCAGTCAGTCAGTCAGGTTAAGCTCTTATATAGATATAGATAGTCTCAAATGTCGTGCAGTGATCAACAATCGTGCGTTAGTCAATGGAAACGCGCTGTCATAAGCTGGCCGAAGTAAAGTTGTTTACTACTCGTAAACGTAATCAATAAACGTAAGTTATGTGACGGCCCCTCTTTTTAGTGGTGCCAGGAAGCCAAATATGAAGCGTAAAATTTGGTAGGTATTCTATAAAAAGATGGATTATGAAAGAGTTTAACCTCATAAAAGTTTATTATGTACTAAACTCCCTAAGGTCCGAATTAAACTTAAAGCATACAAACCGGAGGATCGATTTACTGAAGTCTCTTTTTAGTTTAAAAAAAGAATTTCTTGTCAATCTAAACAGAGAATTCAATAAAGTAATATTTATATTGAAATATATTGAAGTCTCTTTTTAGTTTAAAAAGAGAATCTAACGACTAACTGTAGTCAAAGCACAGTAAATGCGGACCCAATCCTAGATTTCCATTGAGCGACTAGTGGCTACCCACCGCGCGGGCCCTAGGGGGTCTACTCGCGTTCTACGCATCCGCAATAGCGGCATCGAATAAAGTACGACAGCAAAGGTACGAGTTGGCAGCGGGCGACGTGAGGCGTTTCTATGAATTTCTATGAAATATGTCGCTAGCTTCGTGTCGCTAACTACGGAGGGAATTTCATAAAAATACATAGTAACCAGTAGTGTCGCCGCGACACGTCGTCCGCCGCTGCCTCACGTCGCCCGCTGACAACTCGTACCTTAACGTGTTTTTTCATTTTGCGGTTGTAACTCTGTTGACATTCTGCTCGGTCACTTAAATACCTATACGCGCGAAGTTACGGTTTTCGTTTGATTGTACTCGTATTAGCGATATGACGGAACGAAATCCTAAATTTCGTAATTCGTACTAGAGTAGGCAGGCACCTTTACCAACACCTTCGTGTCGTTAATTGATTGATTTTTAGGAATATTTAAATGGCCAAGTGACTTCATCGTATTGTACATACAATAACATTAAAACGCCAAACAAAATGAAAACAGTTGTGTGTGAGTATTATAAAGGGTCGTTTACATTACAGTTGTGAGAAAGAATAAAGCAGAAAGTGGCAATATTCTCCAAGTCTTTGAATGTAACATGTCTAAAAAAGTGGTAATCACTTGAAGTGGTAACTAAAGTACTCCGAGTGATCACAGCCCGGCTTAAACCAAAGTTAATGTAAGTACTTCCAAACAATAGTTCTTTGATAAATCATTATTTCACTTTTCGGACACAATACATTTTCATTCATAGCAGAATATTAATGAGAAAGTGACTTAGCCGTGGATTTCTTAGAATACGGTAAACGAAGAATGTGGGGGCTATTGCGGTTTTCAACCTTAGGCGGTATGCTTTTATGTCGCTTGTCCGTTTTATTACGGTCACTAATTATTAAGAAATGAAGGCTTTATTACTAGCAGATTAACTTGTCATTCCGCCGAGAATTGATTGTGCACTGCCATTCATTCAGAATAACAATAAATCTTCATAAAACTGGGACAGCCAGACACGAAGCATAGTCCAAGTAGTTATATTTACTTTTCCATGTAAAATTATGCTTTATTCTGTTATTCTATTTTTTTTTTTTTTTTTTCACGTTCTTTAGACTTCGATATCTTTTTACTTCAATATTGTTTTAGATTATAAAGTTTAAAAACGCTCATACCGTTTACTACCGAAAGTTTACTGTTAGTCCTGGGGGCCTTACCACGAAGTCTTCCAGAATGATGTCGTAACGATTCCATCATAGAAACGTCACTATTTCCATGCAATTTGCATAGGTCATTGTACGAAATAACAATGTAATATTAATTCGGTAATGTATTATGAATTCGTGGTGAGTCCCGCCCGTTTGTGTGTGTCTCTTACACACACAAAAGTCACGCCATTGACTCCGTTTAATACAACATTTCCCCAGCCACCAATTTTGCCCATGCAAACTGAAAGGGGGTAACCACGGCCCTTAATTATATTCCGAGCACCTTCGTTAACACAGCATAAATCACAATTCTTTAACATAAAAATCTCATCGTACGCGCATTCATTACTTTACTATGACGAAACAGCGCGAAATGGTACTGGATTGTTTTACCGGACGCGACTTTTTGTCGCTCGATCTAAATTTATCTCATCATTTATTTCGTTACCTTTTTCTCATTAATCATTATTCTTATCATCTCAATAGTTCTTTCGAATCAGTGGTAAAATAATTAAAGTGCTCTTGAAAGGCTCCTTTTGTGTACATGACTTCGAATTTATTAGGTTCTATGACATTTTCCTTCACCGTTTGAGAGTACTGGTGCAGCGTAACATAATCCATTGGATCACGACCGGATCGAAAGGTGAGGTCACTACCACTAGAACACCACGACCAGTGCACTCAATGAATCATTGCTAAAAGCTCAATGCGCCCATCTTGAAATGCTTGCTTGGATATTTGATCAGTATTTTTTTAATATGCGAATGGCGTACCTTATTATAATCGATGTAGACTCTTATCTTATCTCCATTGGTGATTTGAATAGAGAACGCTTCAGTAACTTGTCGAGTCGAGATCTAATAAAATTGATTGATATCGTCGCCTCGTGGTGTATATTATATGGCCATTGTCTATGCTACGAGTCGCGCGTCTTAACCAAATAAAGTCGCGTTCCCAAAAACATGTTCAGCCTTAACAGTTCCCTTGTCAATTAGGAAAATTAAATAAACCGATGCGGGTTGGTCCGTGGAAATTAATATCACTTTCAGCGTCAATTTCGCGTTGAAGGCGAAGCTACGTGCTTCCCGAAAATGGCGAAAATATGTGAGAACGCTGGTTATGGCGTCGACGAGCTTTATTTACGACCTCTATTACACTCCATGCTCTATGGGCTAAACATAAAAATATTTGGACAGGAAATAGTTGGCACGAAATTCGTGATCTAAAAGTTTTGACATACATTTTTTATAAAATTCATCGTTACGTTACTTGTAATATTTTACTTAATTGTTTTGAGTTTCTTATGAAGCGTGCTGTCGTTATGTGTAGCGGAGTGACCGGTGCTGGTTTCATTCCCACGGCGTGACGATAAAATATTTGCACGATGAAATAAAGTAGGTAATAGTTTTTTGACAACGCAACCTTACCATAAGCTCTCACAAACCATCATGTTTCAGAAACGTTACATTTTGAGCTTGAAGCAACGCTACTTCAATACAATTTATAAACACTATACTTAGTAAATATTACTTTGATATTGCCTGAAGAGCTTGTGGTAAGTCCTCTCGTCATGCTAAACGATGGTAATAAATACTAACTAGGTATCTAAGTACAATATTAAAACGTGTGTTTCAGGTTTAGGTGTTGTTATGGGAATTATTTGTTACCAATCCATCAATAACCAAGTGAGGGGTCAATTAAATCAGTAGGTACTAAATTTGTACCTACTCCCCCCAAAACAATGGTACTTTTGAAACCCGATCGGCCGTTTCTATATTAGTCAGAGATCTGATGAGCTCACTGTACCAAGGTGCCGCTAATTGGCCGTAAAGTGCGGAAAGTTTGGTTTCTAAGAGAAAGCTGGGACGATCTGATTACATAGTTATGTCTCATGGTGATACTCTTATGGTGCTAATGTTGTCATGATAAGTGTTATGACTGTCATGAAGCATTCGAACCGTAGTTTGGTCAGAGTCCTTCTCGTTTCAACCCATAATCTGTCAACTTAGTCAGTTCCTCGATTCCATCTATTTGATTCAAAAAAATGGTGTCAAAAAACAAGAAATCCTACTATTATAAACGTGAAAGTTTGTAAGAATGTATGGATGGATGGATGTATGTTTGGTACTCATTCACGCTAAAACGGCTGAACGGATCTGAATGAAATTTTACACAGATATAGATTATAGCCTGGAATAACACAGGCTACTTTTTATCCCGGAAAAATGAATAGTTCCCGTGGGATTGATTTTTTTGTTTTTCACGGTACCACGCGGGCGAAGCCGTGGGCGGAAGCTAGTATAAAATAATGGGTTGGATCGACAAAAATATTGACTGTGTTGCAAAAGAAAAAGTTTTTGTAGTTTTACGCACTTATTGCTAATTTTGCTTAGTCGTTTCTTAGGTCAACTAAGCTAGGATCAGCGCGTTCATCACTGGATTGGTGATAGACATCTAAATAGCGCTACAAACTCTCACGACAGTTGCTTTGGTCTACCAGCAGTGTATTCATAACCATGCTTAGCTAATGTTGCTCAGCAGCATACCAATTGTATGCAGCACAGAAACTACTTACCAGCATAGACAAATACTTGTTTTGGTATAGTGTCGTACTACATTTCACTGATATATACCTAGTCCATTATCTAAGCTTCCGTACATAATGCTAGACGATCTGTGGCTTCATCTAGGGGTGTGTATTGTGTATCGATGATTCCATCTGAGTGGCTTCTTGCATGAAACAGATAAAAATGTGAGAAGAAAAATGTTATTACATTTCACACGCTAACAACCATAAAGAAAATAAATTAGAAGGCTATAATATGTTATCTCATTTCTAACTATCTGACGACGGCTCGAATGTTGAGGTCTAGTAAGTTTGTTAAAGGTAAGATTCTTGTGTAAGATCTGAGAAGCGTAAAGTTAACCAGAGCACCGTTTCCACTAGGGAATAGAAGGCACCACAGAAAATGTTGGTCAAACAAAAATGACGTTCTGTCTTTTCCTTCGAGATAACAGGTGTTTATGTTTAGAAGACAAGCGGAACCAGCGTAAACACCATACAACATCCGATCCTCTGGGATCAGTGTCAGGCTACGTCACATCCCTACAGCCACTAGACAAAGTGCTTCCGTCTAGATTGTTCCCAAGATACGTACGTTTACTAATTCGCTGCTACGAACGCATGTCACGTACGGGCCGTATCGTATGACAAATAGTTCTGAAGGAAATACCCTATTTTTGCCCTTTATCAACTAAGTCGACCCACATAAATTAACCTTTTGATGAGAACCGTAGATTTGGATGTTCGATGAAACCTTTGATGTCTTCGCTGCTGCGAATCTCCCTTTACGCTGATCTTCTTTCAATAAACTGGTTAGCAGTTAACTATCTTTGTAGCCAATAATCCTACTAATATTATAAACACGAAAGTTTGTAAGAATGTATGGATGGATGGATGGATGGATGTATGTTTGTTACTGTTTCACGCTAAAACGGCTGAACGGATCTGAATGAAATTTGGCACAGATATAGATTATGGTCTGGAATAACACATAGGCTACATTTTATCCCGGAAAAATGAACGGTTCCCGTGGGATAGATTTTTTTTTGTTTTTCACGGTACCACGCGGGCGAAGCCGTGGGCGGAAGCTAGTATAATTATAATGTTATGTATTAGTTAGAGTATACCAGACACGAATTGGTCGAAAAGCGCTGCTTCTGATGAATAAATAGATAATATCTTTATGATTAAAATAACTGGTAAAAGAATAGGCAGTTGACCCGTTTCAGGCCTCAGTTGTTCTTCAACTCTCAATAGACATACCGTCGAAAATAGTGTCGCCACAATGAAATGCCAAGCTGACAATTTAAAAAGCTGATAATTTGTATGCATCTGCAGTTACAGAGTCTGTCAATTAAATCATCCAGTTTATTGAACATTAAAAGTGTATCGAAGCTTCTGTAAACTAAAGTATACGTTTTAAAAAGATGGAAAGTTCAAAAGTTGTAGCACTTATTATGCAACATCTTGTTTAAAGTTCTAGCTCTCCAGTCATAGATTATAACATAACACTGCTTTGTGCAGACTGAAAAAAAAGTGTAGTTTAATAGTTCTTACTTTACTGTGTAACTATACTAAACAAGTTCCTACGCTTGTGAATCATAAAGCCGGAGAAATATTGCAAAAAAAATATATCTATGTGACATAATACTCGTATACAAATACACAATATAATGTGAAATTGACGATATAAAACGTTGCAAATGTGACAGAAAATCAGGCAACTATTCAGATTTTGCTACAAGAGCTCACACACCCAGCGCTGATTTTCAATGGAGCCTCGAAAAAAATTGTGTCTAGTGATACAATTTTTTTCGATGAGATGTCGTCGTTTTGTAGTTTTATCTATCACACACTAAGCGAAATTTTGTAATTCTTCTTAAAAACAAAGATATGACCGGACTATGTTTAAACCCCGTACCTACATTTCGATAGCTCGGAACAGGCACGTTTATTACATTACTGCATGCAGCTCCAAAAGGAAGACGTTCTAAAATTATCGAGTGCTTATAGAGTAACCTAATATAGCCCCCAGCCACAATCGATACCCTTCACGTAGTGGTTGGTTAATGTACACTTTGCTATCTAAAGTAGCTGAACAACTCATGTTTCCATTCCTTATAAGCACATACGTCTACTGACTCAAACAAAAAGCTATAAAATTTTTACTTTCAAACCATGCCAGGTTAAAAGCTAGAGCAGCGTTTTTATAAATAAATACTTTAACCTCTTGTTTAAATAAATAACAGAAAATGTTTTTCTGGCCGATAGAATGATGAATAAAATATGATGAGATGGTTTTGTCAACATTTTGTAGAATAGAGACTTCATCGATGTCTAATTGTTGAAAAAGTAAAAAAGGTTATGTGTAGTGTCTTTAAATGCTCGTGTTTTATAAGTTGCTCAGCCTTTTCTGATAGCCACAATATACACAACAGTATCTACGGTAATAAGTTCTGCGCTATCCTCAAGATAGGCATCGGTAAACAGGCTGGGGTTGCTTCCTGTAGAATACGCCATTTAGGGCTGTGTGAATCGCTTCACTTGTATTAGATCAGCCTCGAGATTTATTTATCTACTGTATAACATTGCTTGTTCTGTTGTTTTTGCGTGATTTGGCAGCACTACGTTCTTGGATGAGAGCACGATTCCATGGTCCAATTACTTTACTGTCGTGTTTATGTACAGTTTATATCTGCGGTTCTTTTCTTAGGTTCCGAATCAAAATTGTATTGACCGTTATAGTTTTGTGATGTCCATCTGTCTTTAGCTGAAGTCTGCAAATTATAGATATAGCCTCGAAAATATAGGACCCCAAATTCGCTTACCAGTGTCTGCCTCTCAGCGTTTTTGATATTTTTTTTTAATGAAGCATACATACATTTCCTCTCCATTTAGGTTAAACGCGCAGCAAGTCAAGAAATTTCTCTTGATGGATCCGCTCATATAGCCGGAGGGTGTTTTCCAAGCGCTGTCTTTGCTCCATCATGCCTTGATTTATCTTAAAGATTTAAGCTCTTTCGTCATTTCTTAGACCTTCGTCTAGACTCATTTACCAAGTTTCTTTTGACATAAAACTTGACTGATGTTTTTATCGAAAACTAAAATAGCCAATAGTTGTTTGTTGGAAAATTTCCCAATAGATACAATTAATCCTCTTTACTTTTCAACAAATTAGAACTTCAATGCCCAAAGAAAATAACAACTCCCCAACACAATTATTTGAAACCGAATACGTAGAAAGGCTATCGAATAAAGAATCTTTAGTTTCCAATCCAATTTGCTGTATTCCCTTGCGTGTCTTAGCGCGAAGCGATTTATTTTGATTATAGCTGTTCGAGCAGTGGAAAACAAGCTATAAATTAACATAGACGACTTAATTAGAGCTGTGTTTCCAATAACATTAATGGCTAGCGATGACAGACTTGATGCCGGTTGATGTTGTTGGTAAATCGAAGTGATTGACAAATGAACTACATGGTGAGGAAAGGTCTACCAACTGGAACTTGTTTGTAATAGGGTCATTGGTTTAGGTATTTTTCGTAAAGTCCAATCCTAAGATATGTCTTTCTAAAAAAGAGTAATCATATTCGTAACTTGTGTGTTAGGGTGTACAAAAGTATAAATTCGCTTTATTTTTGATATACATACTCCTATTTATTATTTGCTACTTTACAAGTTTTCAATAAGAGAAATCCTCAAGATCTCTCGCCAAGACTCAAGAAGGTACAACTTATGAACTGAAACTAATCAGTTTTAGATCAAGTCAATAAAAAAATCCTCTATCTCCAATAAAGTGCAAAAATATTCAGAACTTTTTCCGAACAGATAGGCAACGATGAATTTAGCAGAAAAATTAAAAGAAACCTTTTCATAAAAATCATGGCTCATTATCCCTAAACAAAAGAAAATTTATAAGCCAGGTTTGGGCCAAGCACTGGCCCCAACAAAAGGAGGGTTTCTTAAGAGTTTATGACGTTAAATGAAAACGGAAATTAAGAGTATCAATGTTGTATCAGAGGGGCTGATTTGTGCTTTCCTTATCATCTCCTTTTTTGGACGATAATTTTTTTGTGACTTAATTTTGTGCTGGACGATTTGTTTGCTTTATTATAATATAACCTCATCCGCATAAATTGTAAACATACTTTACGCTAGCGTCGGTCGTTTTGAGTCAAAACCATATAATTTGTCCCTTCTGGGGTCTATTGTGACTGCAAGTAACTTTTATTATCTACATTTGCATATTAGTCGTGCCTTTTTTTCATAATATACGGAGCATCATTGTTTTATTTCGCATGGCTGGAATCTTGCTGGAATACACAATTGTTGTTGGTTTTGCTATTAATTAATACTTGTGTGCAAGTTGCACTCCAAATTAACGTGAGAGATTAATTTTTAAATTACTTGCGTTTTATATGATGAGATTTATCAAAGAGACGAGACGTTTCTCACAAAGTCACAGTCAGAAGCCACACAATAATAAACTTTATCTTTGCCTATTCGTTCCGTTGTAAAACATTATTTTCTTCTAGTGTTGTTATCACATGTGACTCGAATGGGCAAAAGTACAAACATTTCCAGGTTCAGTTCAGTGCAGATGTTGACATCGTCATGACCCGTGTATTTCCGTGCCTTTGCACAATCCACATTAACCATTCTGCAGTTGCCTACCCCAGACTCCCGAAACTTAACATTCAAACAGCGTCTGTGCCTGACTCCTGTATCCTTAAAGCATAACTGTTCTTGACTTGTTGCTCTTATCTTTGAGTACACCACCACAGTGTAAATAATATTTGCTAAGCAAGTTACGCGACCGTGAATGCCTGCGTGAAACGGTTCTTGAGCACGCGAGATTTTATTGGCTGTTACCTTAATTAGGGCGCTGTGGATGGGCTGCCAAGTGACTGGGAAATCGCAGACATGAACACCTTTGACGATGGCTTATATCTTGGAAAATCAGTTGAAATAAAGGGTTATTAACGAGCTTGTGAACACTCGTGTTTTTGCTTGAACGAGGTTTTGATTAAATTGCAAAAATCTTGATAAAGCTTTTGCAGTGGGTACCTAAGATGTTATTTTAACCTAGACTAAACATGAAGTTTACTGAAAGGTGCTTGCGAAACTAGAAAAAGTCCCATCAATCATGATACTAAGTAGATATTATTATGTCTATGGTTCTAGCTTTTTAGAAAAAACATACTGTTGTATACAGAGTTCTTACGTAAAATGCTAAAAGAAAGTGAAATATTTCAGCCGTTGCCATACTAAGTTCCAAAACAACTGTGAAGTTAATAAGCTTTTGTTTATCTGTCCGATCTAATTTACAGCTTTCCAAGTTTTGTATTTAATTGGACTGTACAAAGACTTGGATGATAAATCAAGGATATAAAAGTCAGTTCTTTCATTACAACCGAAATGCGGAGTTGGAAATTCAACAGCAGTATTTGAATGAATTACACACATTGTAAAGCTTGTATACAGTGTGCAAAACAGCAGCGGTTAGCTCACTATGCCAACATATATTATGTACCTTCCTGACTATATTGGGCCTGTTTGCTTCTATTTGTGTTTACCATTGTTTTTTTTTTCTGGTCACACAATATAAGCTAGTTTTGGCTAAGTTTTTTTTGTATCAACTTAGCGTTTCATGTTGATCAATCATAAAATGGATTAAATTTGAAAATTTTGCCAACGAAAGAACGTATCTAGGTGTATTGGTCTAAAGTTTTGTAATTGAAGCTAATAATGGTTGTACTCAAATAATCTCCAACAAAAAAGCAATTTTCAACATGAATTCTCGTCTGTACGCAACTGAAAAGTAGTATTGGGGTTGTCACGCAATATTTTCCATATTGTTCTAGTAACGGCTCATAATATGGTGCTTTGAATACAGTTAATTTTCTACCACCTTATGTGCCTTTTGCGTGAAACCACGTTAACGGCTATTTTATGGAGAAAAACATTCCTTATTCAGTCCAATGGCCAAACACATTGCCTTATATTCTGATCGCTTATAATTATTAGGAATTATTTTTGTACAAAATGACAAGTATTGGAATTTATCGACAGTAAAGGTAATTTTGACACAGGCTGAGCTCAGTGTTTGGGACATTTTGAACACATTTAGTCCAATTCAAAATTTATTTAATTAGTTAATTCCATCTACTTATAATTTTATTGCCCTGTTAATAAAAATGATTTAAAAAAATATTATTAGCAGAGTTGCATAGCACATTCTTAACCTAAAAATCTACTTTCTAGCAATAATTTAAACTAGTACAATAACCATTTGTTTCTATTTGTAGTAAAAGGAAGAAACAAAACCTAAATTCGAAAGGTCAAGCAGTGTAAAAAGCAAAGAGCTAGGAAAAGTTTTAATGTGTTTGGATATAAATCGAGTTGTTTATCTTTATATCTATCCCTTGGTGCTTGCTGCTGGCCTAATGGGATGAGAGGAACCCAGGAATGAACAGAAAGGACAAGGGTTATTTTCTTGATGTGCGAGGCGTATTAAATCAATAAGAAAAAACCTTTGAACGTTATCATACGAATTCAAGTTGCGTCTCTTGAAAAGGAGGAAACACTTGCATAAATAGCACTGCGAAATAAATGTTTTGTTGAAATGATTTGGTGTAGTGTGTAAGGCAAGGGAATGTCTTATACATCATTGATAAAAAAATAAAAAAATAATGTGTGGGGCATAATGGCTATGAAATTATTTTCATGAGGCAAAGCCTGATTATAAATTCGAATCACAAAACATTGGGCACAATATCAACGTCACAAATACTCTCAGCCAATAGTCAAAACAATAACCTGGTAAGTACTTAGTTAAACTTGAATAAAACACTATTGTCGAAAAACAATGTTAATAGTTAGGTACCTAAATATCGTGTGGGAGTTTGATGAATAAGCGATGTTGACCTACACCTACTTACAGAAACGGTGAGTTGAAACATTAATAAATGATGACGTCACACTTAAAGATTGTAAGTAGGTACCTTACTTAACCTGTTAATCCTTATTCGGTCGGTAAGCCATCTGGAGAGTACGGTTTAAGCTTTATTTAAGGCTGTTTGTTGAGAATATTGTGCCTGCTTTAAATCCTATAAAATATTTTTTTTTTGAAACCTGATTGGATGGATCTATGATGAAAAGATGAGGTTAGAGTGGCATAGGCATGTCATGAGAAGAGTTGAATGTCATGAGACGAGGAGAGTGTTAGGTATAAATGAGGATGGATACGGGTAGGCAAAAGAAAAGATGGGTGGCCTGTGTGAAAAATGACATGGGTAAGAAAGGAGTGAGTACTAATATGACGAATGATAGAGGGAAATGGAAGATCACATGTTGTGCCGACCCCGCATAACGCATAACGTTACATAGGACAGGAAGATGATGATGATGATATCTACTAATCTATAAATATACTTTTCGATGATGATTTCATCAAGACCTTTGAATTGATTATTAAAATGCGTGGGATTTGTTAGAAAAAAGTTTTTAAACACTGCTCGCGGCCGCCATTTTTTTGACACCTTATATTCTACCTTCTTGAGTACGTGCTCTACAACTAATACAAACTTATTTCCACTAAAAGCAAGCTTATTTTGAGAAGGTCTGAACAAACATTGCTCTGCGCTGCGACCCTTTAACCTAACACCTGAAGTAAAAACACCATCAATACTGCACGATTGATTTAATTCTCCACTACTACTTAAATTCCTAAGCACAGTTACAAATTATAATCACAATATATGCTTATTTTATTTTATAAATTACTGCAAGCGTAGTAAGTTTCGGAGAGCACCATTCGTCTCCTCGGTTCCACCCCGAATGACAATCCACCAGTCTCGCCTTCTATCGAAACCTCCCACCCTACCATCACGCTATGCTACCGGAAGTCAGTTTTTAACAAAATAGTAATTTAAAAATATATGGAATCGAACTGTCTCGGAACAGGAAGTCAAAACAAATAAATTTATTAAAAATGAGTAAATATTTTTAGAACATTCAAGATAGGACAATAAATAAATTGAAGCTAACATTCGGCCAATTCTGACATACATGTATGCCCTCATACATTAATAAGACTACCTATACGTTAATTTGACTTCTACTACTATGTAAGTTAAGTACCTATTTATTATCCAGAAAATTTTAATCTCACGCAAAAATCTCTTTTTATTTTATTTGATACAGTCTTCTAACTGAATCATCTTTTCAAATCATTTTTTTTTTTTTTTTTTTTCTGCATTGACATAATGCTCGCTTTCACACATTTTTTTTTTCCTAAGCATCTCACAGCTCTAAATGAGAGTAATTACCATTTTTTTTTTTTTTTTTTTTTTTTGCATCTCACAGCTCCTAAATGAGAGTACCACTATTTTTTTTTATTGTAACTCTTTTTCGACTCTCATTATCTTATTCGTATCCAAAATTATCAATCAACGTAATATCTGATAAACTAAAGGCATTATAACTAACATAATATTATCCTTATGAACTTATTTTAATCCTCATTTACATCATCATTGTTTTCAGTGGTACTTTCATCATCACTTTCACCTTCATTGACTTCTAATGCAGCCACATGAATCCATGGCATCATTCTGTTTGCAGATACGGTGGTCTTCCGTTTATTTTTAGAACCTGTTAGGCCCGGAATTGCGGCGATCTCATACCTATCATTTCCTAGAACTGTAACTACTCTGTATGGGCCTACATACGGTGGGATAAGTTTTCTACTTTTCCCATCATTATTGAACGAAGTTTTGGTTATCTTCACCAAATCTCCCTCATTATAGACCCGAGCTGGTCGCCTATTTTTATCAAAATGCAATTTTTGTTTCTGTTGTTCTATGTCAATCCTGTCTTTAACTTCTCGTCTTATTTCGGAAATTTCGATATCATGCGAGTCCTGCCTTACTTCGCTCAAAATGGGATTTATGTCGCTATTCATACTTGTGCCAAACATAATTTCTGATGGAGATCGACCAGTGGTTTTTTGAGAAGTATTATTGAGACCCCATTGAACTTTACCAACCTTATCGTCCCAGTCTTTTTCGTCAAATTTCATATTAAGAGCAGTCAGTGAGCTAAGAATGGTCCGATTATACCTCTCAACTTGACCGTTGGATTGAGGACTAGCAACGGCATTTAGCACGTGCTTGATTTTTCTATTAATACAGAACTTTCTAAAAAGATGAGAGGTGAAACAAGTTCCTCTGTCACTTATAAGACGATCGGGGGTTCTGAAAGTGTCAAATATGTCTTCTAATACGGTGATAGTGCTTTTAGTTTTAGTGTTTCTTATTGGTTTTACAAACGCAAATTTTGTGAAGGCATCGACAACAACCAGTAGGTAAGAGTTACCTCTTTTTGATTTGACAAAGGGCCCTAGATGGTCAATGTGGATGGTGTGAAAAGGTATTTCTATTTTTGTTATCGGGTGTAAATGTCCTTCGGATTGGGACGATGATTTTTTTGCATAAGCACATTCTAAACACGCAGATACATACTTTTTAACGAATTTAGACATCTTTGGAAACCAATAGTTACGTTTAAGTTTTTCCATAGTCTTTTCAATGCCTAGATGACCTATGTCATCATGGCACATACGGCACAACTGCCACCTAGCACCCTTTGGAACGACCCATCTTAGATTGTTCCCGTCACCGTCAATGCATTTGTACAACTTATTGTCCTTTATCGAGTAGTTATCCCTAATGTATTTAAGTCTGTCGGCATCCACGTCAGTTGTCAAAATATCTCTGATTCTACGAAGTTCCGAATCACCTAACTGTAGAGTTTGTAACCAATCGTCATTGCTAATTATTGACAGAACAGAAGGATACTGATCTAAATCGCAAATTTCGTTATTTTCTATTGGATTACGGGACAATGCGTCGACATGAGACATTTTGACACCAGGCCTATATTCTATGGTACATTGAAATTCCTGCAACAACAACCACCAACGTGCTATTCTTGGGATCAAATCTCTTTTCAAAAATGTGGATCGCAATGCCGCACAGTCTGTTATAATTTTAAAATCTCGACCCAAAACATAGACTCTAAATTTTTTTAAAGAGCACACGACCGCTAAGGTTTCTAACTCATAAGAATGAAAATTCTTTTCCTCAGGCGAGGTTTGGCGGCTATAGTATGCTATAGGGCGGAATGCTTCTTTAGGATTTGATCGTTGTAAGAGTATACCACCGATCCCAATTTTACTAGCATCTGTATGGACTTCAGTTTCAGAAAATGGATCATAAACAGCTAACACTGGCCTATCTACAAGTCTCTGTTTCAAAGTCACAAACGCGGTTTCTTGTTCCTTTTCCCATTGAAAATTAATATCCTTTTTTAATAAACAATTTAATGGGTATGCGATTTGGGCAAAGTTTTGTATAAATTTTCTAAAATAACTTACTAGACCCAGAAACTGGCGTACGCAATGTTGGTTAGTTGGTCGGGGAAAATCCTGCACGCACTGAATCTTTTTAATTCCCGGTCGAATACCTACAGCACCGATTTCATAGCCTAAATATTCTATCTTATCCGAAAGAAACTCACATTTTCCCAAATTTAAAGTTAAATTTGCATTAGACAGTAGTTCTAAAATGTCCTTTAGTTTGTCCAGACAGTCATTCACATCCGTTCCAAATATCAAAAGATCATCTATGTAAGCAGTTGCTTTACTAAATCGAGCAGAGCCCAGTACTTTATTCATCATTCGTTGAAACACCGCTGGCGCATTTGCTAGACCGAACGGCATACGATTATATTCATATTGGCCGTCCGGAGTGACAAACGAGGTCAGTGGCTTTGAGTGTTCCGTCAAAGGTACTTGATAGTAGCCCGATGCCAGGTCAAGAGTGATGAAACATGCTTGTCCATTCAACCGCGCTATCTCATCCTCTATGATAGGCATCGGGTACCTCTCCTTGACTGTAACAGAGTTAAGCATTCTGTAATCCACGCATAGACGTGGCTTGCCATCTTTTTTTCGTACTAAAATGATTGGACTGGCGTATTCGGAAACAGATTCTCTAATTATATTTGCTTCTAACATCTCGTCAATCATTCCTCTTACTTTTTCACGTTCGGTATGTGCCAGTCTGTAAGGTCGGTAGACTACAGGTTTTCTGCTATTAAGTTCAATATTCATTTCTGCTTTATCTGTACAGCCTAATTCCGCAAGTGTTGACGCAAAACACTTTTTGTATTCCCTTAATAAGTCAATAAGTCTATTTTTGTCACTTTCGTTAACATTAGATCCAAAACGAATCTGAGAAACGTCAATGTCATCACGTGATGATTCTAGATTCGATGTCGCAATCTTTCTAACAAGTCTGACTCGCAAAGCGCGACCAATAACCACCCCACTACCTAGCATAAACGGCGTTGTCATTGGAGTAACGTGTGTGTATAAGATACCATTGGATATGGGATGAATGCCCCCATGTACTAACATCTGTTGGTTCGGCTTTCCTACTAACTTTCTATCTACTAGAATGTAACCATCAGGTTCCTGTTCTGTGAACAATTTGATAGATGCCTCACCCCACAAAATTATATCAGTCCTGACTACAAGCTTCACATTATTGTCGGTATTGATTTGAGTGTCCAGGAATGGCAAATCGTTAGTGGTTTTAAAGAACTTTAATTGTTTTGAGTTTTTATAGACCTCAACGTGTGGTTGCTCTGTGAATGTCTGCCCTATTAAAAGTGGAGATTCTAAGTATTCATCAGCAACCACCCTACAATCGACCTGGGCTGGTACGTCATCAATAACTACATCGACAGTTACGCTACCTATTGTTTGAACTAACTCGTTACCAAAACCTTTCAGAAACAACATATTGCTATCTAGCTTTAGCTTTAGATTAGCCGCTAATGATTCCTTCATTACTGTAACATCGCTACCAAAGTCTATAAAAGCATCTACGCTTTGGCCATTGACCTGGACCTCTTTAAAATATTTTGAGCTGGAGCTCGACGAGAGAATACGCATCGTTTTTGGAGTGTTATCTTTTACTTGATTGTTTGAAGTCCTAAAGCGGCAGGTTTCGTACGTGTGACCAAACTTAAAGCATTTCGTACATTTTAATATAGGTTTGGGGCACTTAGCGTGAGTATGTCCCTTTTCTCTACAGTTATAGCAGTGTATAGAGTCAAATTTGTTCTGTGTCCTGATAGCGTTAGTCTGTGTTGTCTCGCCTAATCTGTTCTTAAATTGATTTTTATCTTGAGTTCCTAGAATTCCTTCTTTGTTACTAATTAGAAATTTTAATAGTTGACTCGGATGAGCGCACCGCAATGCTAGGGCACCGGATCTTGTTGTTCTGTCAGTGATGCCATGAATTATGCAGTCTACTGCACGTTTGCCGTCTATTTCGCATTGATTAAGAAGGGCAAGTTTTTCATAAAAGTACACCTCTATAGGTTCACTATTTTTACTTTTTCTTCGCAACATATCTTCTAGGGATTGACCATAGTTACGTTCATGAGGAAAAGCACTAATGAGTTGCTCCTGCCATTCTTGCCACGAGAATAAAATAGAGTTTAAGCTCTCATACCACGTCTTGGCCAATCCCTGGAGCTTTTGTAATGCGAAGTGGGTAGTTGATTTGTCGTCCCAACCGTAAACTGTGGCACACTCGTTTACTTTTTTTAACCAGACATCTATGCGTTGGTTATTTAATGATGGGTCAAAATTGGGAATAATATTTTTGGCGTCATTGCTCTTGGTGCCACCTATCGACGGTTGGGCAGACAAATTGTTAAGTAAATTAGCAACATCACTACTAGAAAACTTAAGAATAGTTGATGTATCTACTGTTGCACTAACACGGTTGTTAATATTTTCATTTTGTCTGACCTTGCTATGGCTCTCGAGTGCTCGGTTGTGGTGACGATGATCTGCACGACTCCGACTGCGACTGTGCTCCAAACGCCCTCTCTCATCTCGTGCTGCGCCTTCCAGCGCCAGCAATCGCTCTCGTAGACGGTGTAGTTCTCGTTCCTGATCTCGCAGACGGCCAATACTTGACCGTCGCGAGCGTATGCTCTGACGACTGTGGCTACGACGGCTTCGACTGCGGTGACTGTGACTGCGGCGCTCGCGATTCCGACTCCGGCTTGGTCTGTCCATGCGACAAGCTGGGTCTTGTGTAGCGGCAGGACTGACCAACTGTCGTCGGTCACTGCTCTCCTGTTGCATTATCTGTTAGCTCGAACGTGAAAAAAAAAATAGGAAAAATTAACTTTGTAAACAATAACCCTTTAAGAGATGAACATAATGTACACAAAAAGAAATGTGGTAAAGACCAATAATGATAATACTAAAAGATTTGTAATAGACCACTATAAATCACTGGTACAGGAATTTTACCCATTATTTCGTAAAGCGGTACCTATAAACGGCATGGCATGCATGAAGAATAATTTATAATGATATTTAAGAAACTTTCACTTAAAATAACCCTCTCAGGTAACAGGTAGATAACAAAAAATATACATGTAAAATGGGCATGTACTTACCACTTCTGATCTGAAGTAAAAACACCATCAATACTGCACGATTGATTTAATTCTCCACTACTACTTAAATTCCTAAGCACAGTTACAAATTATAATCACAATATATGCTTATTTTATTTTATAAATTACTGCAAGCGTAGTAAGTTTCGGAGAGCACCATTCGTCTCCTCGGTTCCACCCCGAATGACAATCCACCAGTCTCGCCTTCTATCGAAACCTCCCACCCTACCATCACGCTATGCTACCGGAAGTCAGTTTTTAACAAAATAGTAATTTAAAAATATATGGAATCGAACTGTCTCGGAACAGGAAGTCAAAACAAATAAATTTATTAAAAATGAGTAAATATTTTTAGAACATTCAAGATAGGACAATAAATAAATTGAAGCTAACACACCCATTAAAGTGTTCAAACTTCTGTGTTTCTGCGACTCCAACCCAAGTTATTATCTTTACGAGGGGATTAAAGCTCTCACTTTTTTATTATTGCCGTTTATTTGAGGTACTTATTGTGCAGTACAGTCGGGGTCAGATGAAAAGAACAAAAGATGTTTCGTTATGACTGTAGCCGAGTTTGTTTATAGACAACATTTTTTTCTATTCATTATTCGTCGCGGTTTCAAGAGAGCAATAACGTTGCCTTAGAGAGGTATGAAATCTTTCGGTTATATTTTATTGATTTAATCAACAACTACTATAAGCTCTAGGTTTTTGATTCGCTCCAACCATCGCATTATTGTCATAACGGCCGTAAATTCGAGGATCTATTCAGGCAAAGGTTGATTTGAGAATTTTTCAACAAAACAAATAGGAGGATTGAACGAATGAATGAATGAATGCATGATTGACGGCTAACGGAAACAGCTGTTACTTCTAGAAAACCACGTTTATTATTAATTAGTACGTTTTTTAAGCTAACAACCTTGGTTTTTTGAAAGTAGAGTAGTATAGTATCGTATCGATACAGTAAAGACTAAAGAACACGCCAACGTTATACATTCCGAATGACAAACTATTAAAAAACGAAGGATTAATATTGCGAAACGCTTCCTATTACGAGTATTACATTGTAAAGAAACAAACGATATTTTAAGTAGTAAAATTACTGAAATAGGTAGAAAGTTTGTCGAGAAATAGAATTGCATAAATAAAGGAAAGTTAAAAGCTTTAACTATTGCGGGTACCTACACTAAACAACAATTGAGGATGACACGTGGTAGTTTAAACTCTAGTTAGTTTCCTTCGCGAACTTTACCTTGTTTAACAATAGATAATGCCTTAACAGTAGTAATTATTATTAAATCTGTGCCTTTACCTCTAAGAGTTTGCTTGTCTTATAGAAACTGAATTGGCATTGTATAAAATAATAGAGAGTCGTGAGTCAAGGTGATTCAATTCGTTATCTAAGTAAAATTTCGTTATTTATGAACAATATTATATTGTTCACCTTAAAATCCAAAGTAGATAAAGTAAATATTTTTAAATGATAGTACTTACCTACTTACTTAATTTTAATAAATTGTTGATAAATAAAACAGAAGAATATCAATGCAATAGATATTTAATATTGTCACTTACGCTAAATTTAAATTCTAAAATATATTCTCCTAATATTTAGCTAGTCTAACGAAACAACAGAATCGCCACGTGTTGCGAGATGTCACAATCAATGTAACAAAAAAAGTGCAATAATATGACAAAATCTTCTTATATCATTTTCAGATCGGAACTTTATTAAGCTCAAAAACCACAAATGTTTAATTCTCACTTGACAGTCTAGCACAACTGAAATTGTTTCCACGGCAACTACTGTTCTTGTAGAGCTCAATGCACTGCAATCGCTCATGCGATATTGAGCACGTTCGCTTTGAGATCGGAAATGTCATGGAGTTTCACAGATCCAGCGCTCAAATTGATTTTCTGATTAGTTTACTGTGTGTAGTCATCAGTCTTACAAAGAGCGTTTCAACTATAACAATTTAAACAGAACTTTTTGCAATTATTTTAGATGGTTTGACAACAACGTTAAGTGTAACTATTTACTTACAGAACACTGTCGAGTCAATTATTTTTTTAAATCTTTTGTAACATATGATTTTGATTCTGATTATGGGACTAAATAGAAACACTCCATCATGATGTGGTACGTCCTCTAGTCGAGTCAGTTTTAAGATGGTGTAGGCTTGGCCAGCACTTAAACCATCCTCTCAACTTAGTGAGCCGTATCCACAGGAAATACATGATCAATACAGAGCTGACTGAGCTGCGGGTTTCCTCATGATGTTTTTGAGAGTATTATGTTGTCTCACTTATTGTAGCTAGGGTATGTTTTACAGATATAGTAAATATTCAACGCGAGTGAGACCGCAGGATAAAATTCATTGCTAGTATTCATTTGTCATTAGAGTGAATCATTAGCTAGTAGCTGTGTTTGTTTTACTATGCGTGTTACTATAGTAGTAGTGTATCTCTTTCCCACATATAGTTATTCACATTCCGATGCACCTAGCATGCATAATTGCATTTAAGCTGTCAAGGTTGAAACAGCTACCATAATATTTACTGTGCCAGTTTACATAACCACTTTTATGAGAGCTGCAGTATCGGGAAATTCTTCAAAAATCAGCAGGTCTTCGTTTACTGGCTGCCAGTTCCACGTGAAGTGATATGGAAGAGATAAGTTGTGATAGGTGAAAGATTGTGTTATTATATGGAATAGGATATATGCTGTAGACTGCAGTGTTCAATTCACAGACAATGATTTGTGCGATTGTTTTCTATTCGGATTCTGTGCCCACATTTTTTACAGTTTAATTTCAATATTTTAGTAATGTACGCGTTATCTCATCAACATTATTTAAAAAAAGCTTGACAACCTCAATGGTTCAAATCAAGTGCTTCTTGATTTAACTCGGTGATTATTTTTCTCGATAATATAACCCATCTTGCGTTCGAACTTTTTCATCTATAGCAACTACGAAATTCGTCATGTTTCGTATAGATGAAAGTTTATGCAATTATAAAAAGGAAAAAAGAATATCTGTTGAGAAGATAATTGTCGTTCTATTTTAAGAATATCTTTCTCAAGTAACTTAATGACACCTTTTCCTTTCACTTTGCTGGATATTGCTTTATTGGACGGATTATACATTATTTAGTTTAGTTTAAAGCAATAGGGTTTTCGAGCTTGGTTCGTGATAGTTGGACCATCGGCACGTCACTTCGAAACCGCAGGGTCTAACTCTGTCGGAAATAGACGCTTGGCTTAGCTTTGCATTGGACCAAACGCCTTGACTGGTGAAATAGACAGACTTTAATAAGAGCAACTTCAGCTGAGTTTAATTCGACTGAGTTCAAATAGACTTCGATTCGAAGTAGTTGAAAATTACGACATAAATTTTGTGATTGTTTTGGCAGTATATATTTCAGTTAAGATTTTACCACTGGAGATTTCCTAAATTTCAATCATAGTGACGTAAGTATATCAAAGGCTATTGTCGCTTAGCAATAACGTGATATACGCCAATTGACACATAATTCCACTGCCATAATTCACTTAGTATCTGACGCGTGGCTTCCTGACTTACATCGCGTCGCTCCACTTCATTTACTTACACGCTTTATGTCGTTCGTTTATTTACTACTAGCTGTCCCGCTCGCGACTTCGTTCACTTAAAGTATCTAAACTGAGTTTTAAACAAATCACACTAATAAAAAAAAAATCATAAATAACTTTGACCCCCCTTTCACCCTTTTTAGAGGGTTATTTTGGAATATCCAGAAATACGTGTCCATTCATTTTGCATTTACAGTACACAAACAAAGTTTCACACCAATCGCACCACCCGTTAAAAAGTTCCCATACAAACATTGACCCCACATTTGACCCCTTTTTGAAGGTTATATTGAAAAATCCTGAAACACGTATCCATTTATTTTGCATTTACAGTGCACAAACAAAGTTTCATGAAAATCGCTCCACGCGTTAAAAAGTTTCATACTAACGTTTTCACCCTTTTTCACCCCCTTAGAGGTGGAATTTCCAAAAATCCCGCCTTAGTGGGTGGTTTTGTTATAAAAGGAAACCACCTTCCAAATTTCAGCTTTCTAGCTTCAGCGGTTTCGGCTCGGCGATGATCAATCAGTCAGGTCAAGCTCTTATATAGATAAGATGCTATAAGTAAGTAAGTACATTGTTTCATCAGGTAATAGGCTCCCCGATTTATAGGATTCTAGAACTGGATATTTGCAAAAAAAATATTATTTAGAATTTAGAATATTATTTAAAGAGCCGTAATATTATGTAGATGTAAGTACTCGTTCTTTATGAAATTTTATTGTACACTCTGCTGTCCCGGCAAACTTCGTACCGCCTTCTACATTGCTTAGACAACAGTGAGTGATTATAATTTAATATGAACTTTATTAAATAGTAATAAAGTTCAAATTGACTCTTTATTTAGAAAACGTTGGATGGAAAATAGAAAAGGGCTAGTTTTAGGGGTTTCCCGGCAGTTATTCGAATTTTTCTTACCATTTAAACCTTCCCTAGACCTCCACGAACATTTCAAGATCAAGATAAGATAAATCCGTTTAGCCGTTCACGAGTTTTAGCGAGACTAACGAACAGAAATTCATTTTTATATACATAGATATTTTAGTCCAACTCTCATTTAAACTAGCACTGTTGACGGGACAACGATGTAACTCATTCCTTTTAAGGACCAAAATCACAGTTCGCCCATACGCATGCCTCACAATTAAGACTACTCCGGTCATCTTATGCCGAGTAATAGTTGGGGTCGCATCGTATTTCGTACCCTAATAATGTTGTAATGGTGCTTACGACAATTTTGCGGTCCTCTGACATATTGCAATATGTTTATCGCTCGCGTTTACGCACTATGTTTTCCCCTTTATATCTTTTACGCCAGCTTCGTGTTACATTTTCATCAGATTTTTTGTCATACAATAGTCACGCAGAATAAATGACAGTGGCTTGCAATATTTTTTTCCGAAATTTTTGTCGTGTGATGCGAGCACTGAGCTGAAAATAGAAATAGACGAACTAAACTGGTACCTACAAGATAAATTGTATCTTGGTTTATTACGAGAGTGGTATTTTATATAACAGTGACAGCTTAGTAAGCCTTTAACAAACGTTTATGATTCGGTGGAACCGATCAATGACTCATAGGTAATTCCTTTGAAATCTCCAAACACTCGAGTAAGTCAAAGTTGCGCAACGAAAAACCATGCTTTTATTATTCAACATACACGTCTTTAAATTGAACACGGATGAACGAAACTATTCCGATTAGTTCCGAGTATAAGACGCTAATGTACATTACCGTTCAAAATTAGAATCGAAGTAACTTTGATTTATTTGATTCTGTGGCTGTGTAACCCAGATTTGATCTCAAAAGTACAATGGTCCTCTTCTGATATGTTGAGATTGTTTTTCATTAGAAAGAGACAGATCGCTGGTCATTTGAGTCATAAGGAATCCGTGAGTCACGATCTCTCGTGGTCACTGAGTCACGTGAATGTAGTGTCCTGTACTGGATTAATCATTGGCGCCGTTTGTAGGGATAGCAGAAAAACATTTTGAATCTAGGTTTGAATCATTTAAAAATATGACCCCTTACTATGTCCGCATGATGTGATTACGACTCAATAATATAATAATGAAGTAAAAAAAAACATGGCGGCCTATTTATTGGACTATTGACCTTTTCGTTCATTAAGTACGTTTTCTTTTTCTAGGTATATTTTCATAGAAGTAGGTAGTAGGTACATCTGAAAAAGGTAAAATTACGACCGTAGAGTATGTTTGGTTCTACTCGTAATTATAATTTTTGAGAGTTTGATAAAATATGAATCTAATTAAAACTAAGCTTTGATCTCTCTGGATTAAGAAAACATTATAAAAGTAGAAACGGTGAACAGATAATTTATTATTCTTCATTTAAAAAAACAGCAGTTACACCAAACTTTTTTATATTTTAAATTAAAAAAAAAAAACGATGGAAAGGTTTTTATTTTAAAGATTGATTTGAATACTAAAAGAGGTTTCCCTATGGCGAGCTATTCCACAAACTAAATGTAATACGTTATCTCAATATCTCAAACAGACTATTATTCCAGAATTCACAGCTGATTCGCATAATCAGACTACACGCTGGCTGATCAATCTCTCATGACATTCGGTCATGAATAGTCATGAATTGCGACAGACAATATGGCAATTTACCTATTGACCTTTTGAAACAGGTTTGCGAAATTCCATCGTAAAAAGAAAAGTGTTGTTTTATAAATTGAGTGCGAAAGTTTATTATGTTTTCTCCGAACTTCAAAGGTTCGATCGTTTGAATCGTTTTTTGACGTACGTTATTCGAATAAAAAAATTGTCGCACTTGAATATCGGAACCGTTAACGAGTTTCTAAACTTAAGCTACGAATGCCGATAATCGTTTGAAGATTATATCCTACAGAAGAGCTATTCGATTTTGAATCTTATACCACTGTCATATAGTACTAAACGCATTGCATATAGCTGAGTGATGACTTTTGTTGCTGTCATATCTTTCTTCTTCTTTGTTTATGGCATCTGTCTCTTTTGAGATCAATTTTGCCAGTGTCTAAATCTATACTTCTATACTAATATTATAAAGAGGAAAACTTTGATTGTTTGTTTGTTTGTTTCTTTGAAACGAAAAGGCTCCGAAACTACTGAACCGATTTGAAAAATTCTTTCACCAATGTGTAGAATAAACTTTCAGGATGAACATAGGCTATATTTTATGTAGGTACTTCGCGGGCGACGCCGCGAGCGGAAGCTAGTTAGTAATATGTTTAAATTAGAAATATTGTCAATTGTCACAAAGTCATATTCAAATTGTCAAGTCAATTTTAAACAAAAGAAGGCGTTTTGTTCAAAACTCTCGGGATTTCTTCCGATGGATTTAGAAAGGAACTATTCACTTTAATTCACTTATTTTACACTCGCGTCAAGAACTCGGCCTTTATTGGAAAAACAACCACCAAATTACACAATAAAACTCAAAATAACACGAGAAAAAATATAAAAACCAGAGCAACAAAATTGTCAGTCGAATGCATCGCAGAAAATGCCATATCTTTCTTACTTGATTTGATTTGATTTGTCTTAAATGTCACCGAAAAGAACTTCGTGAGATCTACTAGTGTGCGAGAAACGGGCTACAGTTTTACACAATGCAAGGCAACTGCGAATAGAATATAGTCACGCTGCCCTAATGTGGATAGTATTTCAAAGGCTCCTTTGTTTTGTCACATATAGCTTCTTGATACAATATCCCTTAGTGTGTACACGACGTGCAGTGTACACCAGTGGTTCCCAAACTCTTTTGTTTAATAGCCCACTTTCAAAATGTTGCTGATTCCGGTGGACCCCCTGCATCTACATTACTAGGTACCAATTTCTAAATCTTGAAAAAAAAAGTGAAGATTAGATCTACTATTAGATGACGACCTCAGTGGCGCAGCGGGCAAGAGTCCGCCTGCGACGCAAGAGGTTGCGGGTTCGATTCCCGCCTCGGAACAAATTTGTGTACGATCTGCAGAAATTTGTTCCGTTGGTCTGGGTGTGTATGTATAATAAAAAATATCTATCTATGTATCTATATCATGTATTAAATATATCAGTTATCTAGTACCCATAACACAAGCTTTGAGTAGCTTACTTTGGGGCTAGATGATGCTGTGTGGATTGTCCAGCATTATTTATTTATTTATTATTTATTTATCTATCTAACTTGCGTTGTGGCTGAGTTTCAACGACGATTAACAAAATCTCCCGTGGACCCCTGGGGGTTTCACCCAGGTTAGATCATTTGATCACCTAGACCACTTTGGGAATCACTGGTGTACACTATAACACCCCATTTCATAAAATGTTTCTCGGCTTACCGGAATCCCGTTAACGCTATCGGGGGCGCGACTAAACTCTAATTGAATTACCGTCTCTCTGTAGTCTGTATGAAATACGGTTCGCTCAGAGTAGCGCCTAAAGAAAAGACGGATAATTAGAACCAGTTATCGACCTCTGTGGCGCAGCGGGCGAGAGTCCACCTGCGACGCAAGAGGTTGCGGGTTCAATTCCCGCCTCGGAACAAATTTGTGTATGATATGCAGAAATTTGTTCCGTTGGTCTGGGTGTTTTCTATGTATAATAAAAAATATCTATCTATGTATATAATGTATTAAATATATCAGTTATCTAGTACCCATAACACAAGCTTTGAGTAGCTTACTTTGGGGCTAGATGATGCTGTGTGGATTGTCCAGCATTATTTATTATTATTATTTATTATTTATTATTATTAGTTATGGCATGAAATACAGTTGTTTTTTTAATATCCTGATAACTTTACATAAAAACTGTGAGGTTTTAATTATTTTAGGTAGACAATTTAAATGAAACTAGCTTTCGCCCGAGGCTTCGCCCGCGTGGTACCTTGAAAAACTAAAACAAATCTATCCCACGGGAACCGTATATATTTCCGGGATAAAAAGTAGCCTATATGCTATTCCGGATTATAATCTATGTCTGTGCCAAATTTCATTCAGATCTGTTCAGCCGTTTCAGCGTGAAAGAGCAACAAACATGCATATTATATCCATACATTCTTACAAACTTTCGCGTTTATAATATTAGTAGGATGAAAACATATAACAAAAAATATTTAAACTAAAAAAATGAAAAGATGGCAAATTCATATATTTTTCTTAATTTTTTTAATAACTTGACAACCAACACACTTATTTTAAACAAAACTCAGAAAAACTGATACTTACATATTTTGCTGTTTTTGGTTGCTTTTAGCCGGACTCCATTAAAAACCAGGTGCCATCACTAGTTCGGAGCTTTGTAATGTGGATTACGTTCGGATTTGTAACTGTTTTATTTATTGGTTTCCGTTCATGCGGCACGTGAAATACGAATTAGGTCTCTTTGGGAAGATATTGAAGGCGTCTCAAGAAAAATTGATTGATATTTAATTCAGCTTAATTTATTCATGATTTTTAAATATATTTCAGATTTTTGAATAACTTCTTAATTACTAAAATTGAAAAAAAAATTCAATAAAGTCACAAGGACCACTTTGAAACGTTTTACATGCTAGGTGAATTCTATGTGCCAATTCCAACAACCCAACCCTATTTTTCATTAATAAAAACATGTTGTGCCAACCCCACTTAGTGGGATAAGGGCAGGCGAAGGAGAATGATGATTTACTAAATTGTTTTATTTTTGTTTCAGGTATAATACATCTGTAATATTACTGAAATTCTAAGGAAACTTCGTGAAGACGGGATAAGGTATTGTTTAGGTTACAATTATTTCTAGGCTTTTATGAAACTTAAGACTAAACCCCGGATTCCTAACTTCAACTGAAATTACCAAATTTAAGCTACGGACATACGAGTATACTCGTTCATACATAAAATCACGCCTGTTTCCCGACGGGGTAGGCAGATACCACGAAACTCCACTTTGTACGATACTGACTTATGTACCTCTTGCTTCATTCACTCTCATTAAATTCTTCATACATGCGCGTTGGTTTAGGGTACTCCGGACCTGGCTTTTTTCTAAAACGTCCCCAATTTGATCAAGGTACGTACGCCGAGGTCTTCATTGATTTCATTTATCTTCATTCATCATTTCATTCTTCTTCATACGGACATGTCTCGTCAGATAGCAATCACCCATCCAAAAACGAGCGTACTTCCTTCGCATGGTGCAATATCTTGCGTGTTTTCCTTCTGCAGCCGTCTTAAAGGCTAATAAAGGTTAACACCTAAAGCCCGCCGACTAAATTAAAAGCAATGAACTCAAACTAACCTACATTATGTTGAGTTAAGCACTCATTCATAGACAAACTAAAATTAAATAAAATTAGTAAAAAAAATTGTAGAGAACAGAAGAGGAAAGATTCATCAAGAATATCATTGGAGAGAAAGAGAGGAAGACCGATGATAAACTATATGAGACGAGTGAAAGAAAAGGCTGATAACATGTCGTATGGGACACATTTATGATGAATAGCATTATTATTATTCGAGTTGAAATTAGAATGAATTTCACCGTGACACCCATTACGGTGTGTTATTACGTTATCCCTCGAAAAATGAATAAATAAATGAATAAGTACAAGGAGACATTTCAAAAACAATAATATATACTATTAATGATAAGGAAATTCTTCGTCTAGCCCTCCAAAAGTATAGTCAGCGTCATGAAAATAAGGCTAAAATTAACGTTAAATTCAGTTGTGTCATTCAATACACCACAATTAGAATAGCTCATGAAGTGACAGACTACTAACTGTGCTGTGTACGTACTCTGTTTAGGTAGGTACGGTAGGTACCGGCAAGTATGTCAAGGTTCGATTGTAGTAACGTTCTAACCTAACTGGATTACACAGACTTGCGCTTGCGCAACTTTGGTTTCAGGCAGAAATATTAGTACATTTGCGTGCAAAAAAATCGACCTACCCCGCATAGTTAATTAAAGCCTGGATTGAGCCGATTTTTTTGCACGCAAGTAGGTATAGTTTTATGAATGAGTTAAATGTATCGAATAAATAAATAAAATCTCTTTATTTCGATAATAATGGATTCGTTAGTAGACAGTATAAAAGAGGAACATTTGTATTTTTAAACTGGACTACTCGGGGGTTTTGAGGACAAAGATCTTCTTTCTCAGATCAGGTCGTGTCAACTGACCAAACACTAACCATGTATTATTATACATACACATTGGTGATATTAGCTGTTAACAGAATAAAGCAGTAAGTATAATAAGTACTCGTAGGTCTAGGTTGAAACAGTACCAAAATTCAATGGGTAGAAATATAATACAGTAAAATAATGACCGGGTAAAAAATTAAGGGTTGAAACGAAAAGCACTCGTAATATTGCTCGTTTAATGTCAGTATATTAAATTAAGTACCTAAGTGTAGGATATAAGCATAGGATGAGAGCTACTTAGAATCTAGATTACTCTGTTACTAGTACCCATAAAATTGAGCCACTAACAACATCTGGTCATCTCCACGACCGTTTGCAAGGCGAGTATTCTTGTTTCCATGTACTTTTTCCAGAGATAACCGAGTTAATCTTCTTCTTCTTCTTCTTCTTCTTCTTCGTATCGGTCACCTGTTCTTACGAACCCGTATTCCGTAGGTACGTGACAGGTTGCAAGCCCATCGCTGCTTATAAGAATACTAACCTATGACATATACCTTCGAATTTTTGGTTCTAGGGTATGCCGGTATCCTCACGATGTTTTCCTTCACCGTTTAAGATCCTAATTAAATTACGTCAGAAATGTGACTTCGAAAGAAATCAAGAACTTGGAGTAAAGTCTGAGTGCTCTGTTCCCTCTTAAATTACAGAGACAAAGTGATATCTCTAAACAATAGCAAATCGTGATTAGAAGAGCACGACCGAAACCAGTTTCAAAGGCTTGTCTTTCTAACCTGTATTTCCACCGACACGTTTCCACTGCTGATAAAGCTCAATTTGCCTTGCACTCTGTTCGAAACACCAAACGGATTAGTTGGAAATGACACTTGAATTTGCAAGCGAAAACAACTGAGTTGTACGATTGCTGTGGAATTGTGGATTAATCGTGAATATTAAAGTTAGTAAAAATATGGAGGTTTATGAAACATGCTACCGAATATTTATTTACTGAAATAGGTTATTGAAACCTGCCAATATTCATAGGTTTTATTTACCCCGAACTTAATAGAATAGAGAATAGAATAGGTAACTTTCTTTCAGGCAATATTTGGAAAATTACAAATCTTATTTAATTTAACCTACTACCCATATTAAAACTTAAAACACACTTAGTTTACACGCGTTGTCTGTGTTAAACACTATCGTATCTAACATAAAAATATTTTTTCAATTCAAAATAGTATATATTTATTTATTTATTTATTTAAACAAACAAACTCTTCAGCTGTATAATATTAGTATAGATAAGACGGTTTTTTTTATATGACCTAAATTATATGTATTTATAGCTAATGAACAGCTTTGAAGATTAATAATTTCTGAAAGAAAATCAAACGCCATTAATAAAATATTTTCTGTAACGCCCTCACATTCCTAAATATTTATGAATGAGGAAAAGTCAGCCTAATTACACACGCGACGTAACGAAAGTAACTTTCACTGTAGGCGATTTTCCACTAAATGTTTTTAAGGAGTTTCTGGAGTGCACGTCAAATATTTGGGTAGGATCACGCACTTGAAATTGATAAAATTTTACCTATTTAGGTATTTTTCTCATTCTCTAAGGTGAAATCTCAAGTAACCTACGATTATACCTACCTATTATTAGTATATTAATATAAAAACATCTGTATACATATCTGTAAATCTATACTAATATTAAAAAGAAGAAAGTTTTGTATTTTTATATATTTGTATTTTTGTTTGTAACAAATAAACTCAAAAACGAATGGTCTGATTTCAAAAATTCTATCACCGTTAGAATGCTACGTACTATATTGTATGTAGGTACCTCGCGAGCAAAACCGCGAACGGAAGCTAGTAAGTTATAATTTAAGTAGGTTTAAAAGATTTTGATTGGCAACGATCGTACGATCAAACGATGCGTTTTCGTCGTACGTCGAGATTAAACACACAAATTTCTTTAGTTTCCTAACTGTATCTTGCAAGTCAAAGGAAATGTACGTACGATCATTTTAAGCGCGCAACGAAAATGCATCGTACGATCGCTGCCAATTAGGTCGACGCCTGATTCGCCGCGAATTTTAACGTTCACTCCGCCAAACCCAGTTTTCAAGTAGAAAATATTGCTGGTCGCGTAATTTACGACCTTTCGCTAAGCCCCCGGTCCATTCTTGGGTACATTGTATAAAACGGAACTTGGTTGAAGTTAAGTGCCTAATAATATGGGAAGTCTCGGTTGCCTCTTATTTTGTGTAAATTAGTATTATTTTACTTTGTCTTATTCGTTGTTTTTACTTTATATCCGTTGTTCGTTTTTGGTGCGTAGGTCAATGACCCATTTTGTAATAAAAGAAGGATTATTTTATTTCATAGTTCACCTTTATTTTATTGAAATTTTGGTTCTCAGTGTAGCTGTGATGGTTTCCTCAAGATGTTAGAAAGCGTTTTAAAAAATTTATTTTAACATTTACACGAGTTTCCGAGTTCATTTTTATAGCCCAAAGGAATTACCAAGATGCTTAAAATTAGGATTCCCTGCACAGCGTACTTTAAAGTTAGCCAACAGCAATGCAGTTGACAAAATTTGCGAGGAAGCGACGTGCTTCTTTGCATCCCTGTTTAGTTCATAATGAAATAGCTTACTCGTTAAAAACTAAAGCTTCGATAGCGTACTACGAAGACGCCCTCACAACTTTACCGTCGTTACTTTAGTAACTATAACAGATTACTGGTCGTAACTGTTCGATCAGGGGTCTTACCACAAAACCTTGGGGTAATATCAAAGTAAAAACTATCAAAAGTAAAAATATTGATATTTCGTATCATGCCATATAAAATTTGTATTGAAGTAGTGATATTTCAAGCTTAAGACTCGACGTCTCTGAAACATGATGGTTTGTAAAAAGTTGTGGTAGGATTTTCTACGATGCATTCGACTGACAACTTCGTCGTTCAAGTTTTTATATTTTTCTCGTGTTATTTTGAGTTTTATTTGGTAGTTATTTTTTCCAATAAAGCCTGAGTTCTTGACGTGAGTGTAAAATATGTGAATTAAAGTGAAAAGTTCCTTTCTAAGTCCATCGGAGGAAATCCCTAGAATTTTGAACAAAACTCCTGGGCCTTATGCTCGGAAACGTTCGAAAAAAATAAATGTCATCTCACACAATGTGACAATCACAAGCAACTGTTTGAAAGTGGATAAATATGAAAATCCGTCCGTCCGGAGAATCCGTTTCTCTTCTAGTGAAAGTCTTCATTGTGATCTTGAGACTGATTATCAAAACTAAAGACAAGCAAAGTTGCATAGCCTTTTGTAAGGCTTTGTTAGTCGTGCCACTGAATACAATGTTCAATAGAAACTTGCTAATGATATAAATTCAAAGTTGAGTAGTATTTTTACGTTTTACTATATGGGTACCCATACCCACCCATATGGTAAAACGTAAAAATACTACTCCGCAAAACGATCAACGATATCAGCACAATATTCTTACAAAACTACTCTAAGTTACATCGTTTCGACTATTAATCGAACTTGTGGCGTCGTAAAAGATTATGTTCTCTCGACGCCTAACTTCTTACATCTGCTCAGCCGAATCATACAGGTTTCCCTCTAATCAAGGGTTGAAGGTCACAATAACGAGTTAATAACCGCACTATAATTTTACTAGTTGTATTTTATTGACAACATTCAGTAAAAAATCCCACGTGAACGCTCCGTTTGTGCTAAACCTCCACGTGGTGATGCGAATGGAGGTGCGCGGGCGTCGGTCAGCTGGGGTCGTTGACCGCAGGCCGCTCGACAACCTTTGTGTAGTCTC
This sequence comes from Cosmorhoe ocellata, assembly GCA_963675405.1. NCBI lineage: Eukaryota > Metazoa > Arthropoda > Insecta > Lepidoptera > Geometridae > Cosmorhoe > Cosmorhoe ocellata. The sequence goes on along the minus strand of OY776264.1, from coordinate 3,813,750 downwards.
AACGGGTTGCCTAAGAACTGGTTTCCATTGAGACGGACGTTACGAGTTACGACTGTCGTAGGAAATCTAGATTACTCGTATGACAAATATGTACTTGAAACTCTCTAGAGCAGGTGTTGACTTTGACAAAGATTAAAAAATTTCAGTGATCAACTCATTATTCGTCACTATTTGGAACAAAATTCTAAAATTCGTAATATTGTGTGCTTTCTACACGAGTAAGTAGGTGATTTTTAATGCGGATGTGAATTTTGTAAGATTAGTTAGAAATCATGATTGAATAAGATACTTGTAGATCACTCCAAAAAAAATGTGAAAAGTAGGTAAGTACCTAACTTGAACGTTATAAAATATCACAAACCAAGATCAACAATTCAATTACAATCGTGATGAAAACAAATTCAGAACCCTGACATAATTTAAATTAAACAAACCGTAAAATCTAACAACGGGATCTTATTAATTACAGTCACAAAGCGACACTACAATATATTTTACTTAGTATTAATGATCGTTTCATTGTTATGAATATTAAAGTACTGCTTAAAGCTGGTTATTGTGTAAAGTCGGAGGACAATGGAAACAGTGCCCGCATGGTGTCACGGTCATACACGATAACGCGTACAGAATTTTTTATGTCAAGAAATTAATGTAGTTGCTTGAATTTCGTTTGTTTTGTATGTAAATTTTGTACTACATTTGGCACTTTTATTTTAACACCAAATGCGCCTTGAGGTTTTCAAATAATCAAACATAATAAATATAGAAATGAAAAATATAAATGTTTTCCCACTAGGTGGGGTCGGCACAACAGGTTCTCTTCCCCACTCTCCGCTATCATCTATCTCAGTAGCCCTTCTTACACATATCGTCTATGACACAGTCCATCCATCTTTTCTTATTCCCCACTCTCCTTAATCTCAGTAGTCACTCCCTTCTTACACATATCGTCTTTGACACAGTCCATCCATCTTTTCAAGTCCTAGAAATTCCCAATGTTCCAACACTGTTCAGTAAATTATTCTGCTGTGTAGACCGGTGCCAAAAACGCATCATTGTTTCCAGTTTCGCGTGTCTGATAGTTGGGACAATACTTTCCACTTCAATTTACTTGAAACATTTTGTTAGTTTTGCTTCACCCGGGTTGTGGAAAGTAAGATTGGATTACACAGTCATCTGACACGGCTTATATTGTTGGTTGTTTGAAAAGGATTTTCCTAGGATATACAGAGTTACAAAAAGCGGCGATGGGTTTAGGACTTGTCGCGTTTGAAAAGCCAAAAAAAGTCATTCGCTTTATCCTGTGATATTATTAATTCAATAGTGAGGAAATGATTCTACGCCTGTATCAAAGCTAAGCCAAATACAAAGTATCGGGTAAAATCAGGGTTGCCAGAATATGGTCGGCAATTCCGGGAAAGTCCCGGAATTTCACGTGTGGTCCCGTGTCCAGTAATTACACTTTACTGTCCCTAAATTCTAGGTTTTCTATAGATTTTATAAAAAATAAATATGTTTTTGAATCATTTGCATTTTTTCCTTTTTAAAATAAGTATAACTAGTAATTTTGTAATATTTTTCTATTGCCCGTCTCACAGCAAACATTTATAGTTGTATTTGGACTCTAAAACTTCAACTCCGTGTTTAACCCATGAAATGTCCAGGAAATGAACCCTAGGTAAAATACCCGATAATTTTCCTATAATTTCCAGCTTTCTTAACATTACGCGTATAAGATTCCATACGATTAATATTCATACAGTTTTTATCACCACAATGTTTCCGGACGTCTAGACGCGCTTGCAGACGTGAAATAAAAAATAAATTTACTGTCTTCCGGTTTGTCTACAACACCTTAGTAAACAATTCAGCGGTAATGTGTGACGGATGGTAACGCAGTTGATTACTAAGTACTCCAGTAGGTAATCTGATAGAAAGTGAAAATAGAAAAATCGAAAGTAAGTTATCAGCTTGCCAACATTAATGAACGATATATTATAACGAATGATAGAGGGAAATGGAAGAAGATCACATGTTGTGCCGACTCCACATAACGTGGGAAAAGGGCAGGAAGATGATGATGATATGCAAATATTCATTTTGACTCTGGGTATACAAGTTAATCTCCCAACAATAACATAAAATGTGAAAAAGTGAAGTTCGGTACAAACGGCGTTTAGAGTTGATGATAAACGAGTAAATAAAATTGAATGGGTGTTAAATTTTACAGCAATTCTTTAAATCATAGTTAAAAATCATAGGAATTAATTAATTCAACGTTCATTAACTCGTTTCGAAGAAAGTTGGTAAGTTCTTTATTTAGATCTTTTAAGTTATCTAAAAGGAAGTAGTCAGAAGATATCCAAATTGTATTTGGCACATGCCCACATTTTCTACAGTAGCTTTTTTCAGAGTGGGCAAAAAGCTAAAATGGGCAATGGGGTTGCCCCCTTTTCCGCTTTTAGTAATACACGGAATAATGTTATGCACAACAAACAATTTTGTTAAAATTTAGTTAAGATAGAGATCATTTTGACTACTTACTGGAAACGGAACAAAACTTTCTTGCTAATACTTAATAGTAACTTTATATGTACAGTCCTAGTGGCAAGCTATCCAACTACCCTCTTTATCAAAGTAAAAAATGTAGTGATCTGCGTGGAATTAATCATGTAAACGCCCCTTGCCGTGCCGGAAGGCAAGTAGCTGGTCTGCCGGTCTGTGCTTGACGTCTTATTTTCAGTATTTTGTTTAGAACTCATGGTAGGGTAAGATGTAGCTTTTGACTGGCCTCATAGCTCAGTTGGTAGTAAGCTTTGCCTTCTGCGCTGCAGGTTGTGGGTTCGATCCCCACCCAGGATAAACATTTGTGTGTAGTTCAGATGTTTGTTTTGTGTCTGTGTGGTATTATGTATTTAAAAAAAAAGTATTTAATTAATCAATCAGCTATCTGGTCTCCATAGTACAAGCTTTGCTTATTTTGGAGTTTGATAGCTATGTGAACTGTCCGCCAATATTTATTTTTTAACCCGACTACGAAGTAAGACAATGTGTTTCAAGTGTATACGAGTATATGTATGTCAGAGTGGCTATTACGGAACACTGATTACAATCAATTACAATGAATGTCTATCAGCAACTGTTCAATGTAATTGATTGTAATCAGAGTTCCGTAATAGCCACTCAGAGTTACTTAATCGCAGCGCAGTTCTTTTGGCTGTGGCTGGAGTGCAAACGGCTCACAATTTTAATAAGGCTATATGAAATGTCAGAAAATCTAATTTTATTTATTCTTATTCTTATTATACTTGAATTTTTAATTTTGGAATAAATATAATTTCATTTTATTTAAGGGTGTATCCATGTAAACTCATCTATCGTCTGCCGTACAACCCCCGTTTCTATACCCACTCCTTGGCCGGTAGTTGCCCCTTCGCTCCATCTGTCATCACGTACAATGAGTCCTGCTTATTACCATATATAAGCTCCGTAACCCGGTCCCAACATTAACTATTTTTTCCAGAAATATTTTAGATATTAAAATCCTGCGCTTATTTTTTATACAACAGTCATAACTTATAACGGTCACATAAAGCGTAATATGTGGTTTATGAGATAAATATACATCGAAGATGCGGAAACCGGCAGAACCCCACATATGAATCATAAAAATTATAGCGGTACATCACAAAAAAGGTTGGTTACATTGACTATAATATTAAATTCAAAAAAGTTAATATTTTTCTTTGGGATCTTAGGGTTTGTTATTTTTTTTCTTGAGGTCGAATTAAGCTAAAATTAATAGGCTACTTTGAATTTATTTCAAAATACCCCCCACTGATACATGTAATATAAACTGTCACTAATTTTCTAACTTTTCCCCATAATGCCGTCGATATACAATGCTACTATGCATTATAAAATTTAACCAATTTTACCAAGTTTTTGATCACAATAATGTAAACAAGATTAACTTTTTAACAGTTTAAAACAAACTATTTCTTTTAACTAACGCTTCGAAAGGTACACTTAAATGGCGATTAAACTATAAGATTAGCCCTTTGATTAACTGTTCATTAACATTTAGGGAATTATCGTCCGCTTAGAAATTAATTTAGTCGAGACACTATGTATTAGTGGCACAGAATACCAAGTACTTCCATGCTGAAAGTTTCACTGAATACAAAACGCTTATCTTACTAATAATAAGAGTTTTCAGTTCAAGTCTTAGCGATTGCTGTAGCAAGTGTTTTTATACGCAAGGAAGCGATCAGATGCAAATGTCAGTAGGGCTTAATTTAAACATGCAAATGTTGAGTTCAAATTCATAGTCTCAGATTAAACCGAAAATGACAATAAGAGCGTTTGGAGTGACATAGGGAAATGGTTAAATTTGCCGAATCTAATTCGGCTTCAAAAGGGTGTAATTAAAATCTTGTTAAGGAACACGAGAAAGTGAATAGAATTTGGCGCTAATTAAACCTGTGCAGTGGTGAAATCGTAGGCTTTTGGGAGACATTGTAACCAATTTCGTATCCCAAAAGTTGAAAACGTGAATTCAGTAAAACCTCGATACCCGATATGCGGACTATTTCTTCTTCTTTTTGAGTCAAAACTCTTTGCTCAAAAAGCTACCTTCGCGAATTGTAGCAAAACCTATTTAAGTATTTGTTATATTCATGCTGGCAGGCAACGTGTTAAAACCATGTTTTTTTAATTCCATAATTATCTTGATGCGGTTGGCAATTTCGCTCGCCATAAAACGAAAATTCATCTCTGCTGGCTTCTAAACCAATTTAGCGTACAAAATATTCCGTGTCTGCGGTATTCCAATTATGTCAATTCCAGGCAGACATCTTAAACAAGTTTTCCCCCTATTTTGACGAAAAGCTACAAGACAAGCAATTATTCCCTCGACATCCAACATTCCCGCTACGAACGATTTGAGACAATTAATTAAGAATTAGAAGGACATTTTATCAAGTTACAGAAATTTTTGAACAAGTCGTAAACGGATGGGGAAAGTTACTTAATTCTACTCATAATTTTATTACTAAAGTCCCGGGAATTCGAACATAAGCTTTCGAATTTTCGATTGCGGCGAAAACTTAAGCAAACAGCCTACGAGAATCTTCTTTCGAGTTTCGGTAAACATTGTGACGAAAAATATTTTCTAATCACGATTACAAATTAAACTTCCGAGAACAATTTGTTTATTTTCAATTTAACACGGGCCGAAACAAAACAAAGTGTTTGATTTAGAACGAATAGTTAGCTAAGGCTAGCGGCACATGCAAGCTTCGCGGTCGGCTGATTATGAAATTGGCCGTGCATATAAGGTTTCGTCGGCCGATCGGACAAAAACATGAATTTATGCTATAGGCCGACTGAAACTGGAGCTCATGAGCGGACGCTCCTACAAAATTATAAGTAACGTCTGCCCATCGAATCCGTACTATGTGTCTCGAGATAAAAAAAATGACAATTCAATTTGCCTCCATGTACGCCTAGCCTTAGTATTAACGTTTTCTACGAGTTCAATGATGTTGTGATTCGATAGCAATGTCCCAGGTTTATATTACGTACATTAATGTGAAAATCGAGCCGGAGGGTGTAGACTGGAGAACAAATAAGTTCTGAAGTATGGCTCCTGTTAACATCAACAGAATACAACATACTAAATACCTAAGAAATAAAAACAAACATGATCACGACTGTACACCCAAGCCTTGATAGATATCATTTAAAATGTGTAAGAACAAGGTAAAAACCAGTAGTATTTGTCACTACCGCTTGCCGGAATGGGAAACATTACCTTTAGCCTTCACGGTATAAACTTTAGCCAAAACTCTTTCATGAAAATGACTAGGTATTAAATGTCCCTTTCAAGTTGTCTATTATTTCTCAATAAGTACCTCGATTATAGGGGCGTGTCGGTCAAAACGATTGTTTATTACAACTTTCCATTACACACACAAGTGGTAAGGGAACATGACAGAGCCTTTACAAATGAGTAATGTTGCCCCGTGACTTGCACTGTTTCTGCTGAATCATCTAAACATGCACTCGTAACAGAAGACACTGCCTTATACGAGTATACTCTATGTCCATAAACGCTTCATTTGAACGTTATTTTATAGAGGATTTAGTAACAAATGATAAGACAGAGTCTTGGTGCGAAGGCTTCAGGTAATTTATGACTGCTTATATTTGTAACTATTGTTCTTTAGTAGTTTGAGGCCTATAGAACTTAAGTTACAGCTGTTGTGTCATGTTACTAAAACGAATTGATGAGAGAAATGTATGTTAAGTTGTTGAGCAACGGCATTTGTTTGACACAAATTAATAAGCACAGTCTTGATAGTAAGATCATAGAGTGAAGGAAAGTAATCTGTTGTGTCGTTACCACATAGTTGCTTAACGATGTGGAGATGATGATGATAACATTTTCTTAAACTTCTAACATCATAGAAGATACTAGAACTTCCTGTGTCAGGGTGCACAACACACCTAGAGTTATGAAAACCATAGCACACCGCTACAAATTTCGTTGAACTACGTCAATTATTGACTGTCGTCGTTTTTCAAAACACTAAAGCTTTAGTGCTGGTACACAACTTTCTAGAAGCTTTTATCTCAAAGCAATTTTTGCGGAGAGCTTATTTCCAATACCGTTTCAAGGTACAATAGATTTTCTATCATTTCTAATTCTCAAGAGAGTAGCTTCTTTAGAAGTTAAATTTTGCTCAAAAGATGAAGACGTTTTATTTACCGCTAGTTTTATCAGATAAAAAGAACGCTGATCATGATGTTGATGATATTTTGGTATTCGTACCTTTGAATATCGATTCTCCTTAACATTCAGTTAAACCAGATAAGGTACGGTTGTCAATAGCGAAAAGAAACGCGTAAACCGTCAAACGTCCTGAAATTGGTACGTAAGAGGAAACGGCCTTGGGGTCGTAAATATAAAACAGTCGTACAAAGGAGCGTGGTGCTCCGTCTCGAATTTAAATGAAATAAAAAATCTGCGTAAAACAACAGGCACAAAAGAATTTCTCGCTCTCAAACATAAAGGCATAATGAAATTTATCCCCAAGTGTGTTGTGGGCTATTATTCAACCGCGTACAATATGTAGTGTGCGGTAACAAATGCTACTGGCTGAGCGGTATTACTCCACCTTGGTTTGCTGGAAATGGCTCCAAAGCTTTGAGGTTTCACAGAATGCACTAAATATTTTTGTGGAACATCATTGTTTCATGTACATTCTCTAAAAGCTACAATATTGCACGTAAAGTGGTTTGTGTGCTATTTTCGGCTGCAGGCGTTTTGAAATTCTTCAAATAGTCAGCGTAGATGTTATGGTCTGTTCCTGTTTTACCCCGATAGGGACAGACAGGAACATATTAATTTAGAAGTTCAATACTTCAAGCATTTCAAAAATGTTATTATCCAATAATGAAAAGAGATATTTGTATTAATTTCCTCTTCGATTTTCAGTCTAATGGCTCTCAAAAGTAGTAATTTGCTGTAGAATACCCGAGCCAATATAGAAATATTTGAAATTCCAAAAACGTTGGGTTGCTTTACCTTCGTAGGAATTCATCCTTTGAACGGGTATAGATTCAATTTAACTATTTAAGTCTCAATCGTCTCATAGATTCAATTTAACTATCTTATCCCCACACATCAGCCATTCAATTTATCTATTCTGCCTTTCTATCTATACTATGTAGTTGTTTTGTAAAAACATTCCAACATCTTGTAATTCCAACATATTCTTAATTGTATCCAAGAATCAAATCAGCCACATGAGCCAATTTACTGTCAGCAATTTCAAATATTGCAAAATCAAAGCTCTTCTAGTGTCAGTGTTTCGTAGGCCGCGATTTGTGTAGTAATTCCTACGTTATGACTGCTATACTTCTTGCCAGGTATAATTTGCCAGCCGCTTTGCGAACAATTACTGTGGGCTCGTCTCCTTAAACACGCGTGGCGCGATAGTATCTTCACGACTCGGGTAAGTTCGGAAGAGTTCGTTGCCACCCTTGGTTGAGTTGATATCACAAGGACACCCGAAGTTGTCAAATCTGACTGTTACGTGCCATCCTGTTCACAATGGCTAAATTCACTACATTCAGACTGTTCTAAACGTTGCTAAGGTGAACTGAAACGTTTGGCCCTGAGTAAAACAGTTTGGCATTGTTTTTTATTTTTTCGATTTACGTCACCTTTTCAGACGTGAACCTATGAAAGGAGAAACAATTGGGATCTAGCTATCACAGACTTAAACTAGTTAAGATTCAGTGAATACGTACAACGCACTTTTTATCTTATTATCTGTAAAACCAAGTCAAATGCGTAATATATACTGATTGAAAACATAAAAGATCGCAGAATTCAATTTGAGTTGCCCATCTTCAAACTTTCCAACTTGAATTTCGAGGCGGGCTCGATTGCACTTCAAACCTTATCCAGAGACTAGCCTTGCATTTATGAGTTTCGAACTAATAAATAGTTCGAAAGGGAATTAAACAGCTATGTAAAGTCACCTTCACATTAGAACTGACGCTTCTTTGCATGTAAGGCTGATTTTAGTCTCACGCTGGCGGCACGCGCACCGTCAGCGCTGATGAGAACTTGTAGGAAGCGTGCGTGCTGATAGCTACGCGTCATTCAAAAACGCTTCCTACAAGTTCATACATCTCGGGCCATCAGCGCTGACGGTGCGCGTGCCGTCAGCGTGAGACTAAAATCAGCCTAAGACAGCGTAAAATGCGTTAACGTAAGCGTGTTTTGTGAATGCTGTCATACAGTGCCATGCGTTTGATTTACCGCTTGACGTGAAACACACAATGCGTCCCCACCCCACAAAATATAAACGACGGTTTGCCACATAAAAAAGGGTGCAAAAAAAAAGATCGAATTTGGTATGTTGCTGGTAATAAGTTTTTGTTCAATATTTTTAAAGGTTATTGAAGTCATTATACCAGCAAGTAAGCAAGCAAGTCACAAAAATCTCTCACTTAAGTAGTAAACTTCCTCAAACAATCCCTTTGTACCTAAGTGGAGGGTACAAACACGGAGCCATTTGTTTACAGAAAAATAAAACACCTTTAATGTTTTGCTCTTGTGGGAATTACAAGAACAATTGTTGGTTGTTCTCTTTAATTTAAACAAATACGAAAATACGACACACATTACACGAGTTAGTTTTCAAAGTTTCCAAATACCTACTCTATTAGGTTACTCTTTTTGTTTTTGTTATATTATACCTAGGTCATTCTATTAAGTGTGAATCTCGGTTATCCTTTGTCCTCGCAATTTAACGCTGTTAGTTTAAGTACCTATTCAATTAGGTTGTGAATTTAAAATTCCAGAAAGGTTTTTGAATCAAAAATGTGGTTCGTAGATATAAACTTACGTTAAGTCTATGCTGGTCTATGCAGAACCATAATTGCTTTCGCCAGTCACCACACCACTGCGTGTGGCTGACCAACATTTAGACTGTAACCCCCTAAGATATCATCATGGACTTAACTAGAAATAAGAGTAGATATCTGGCTTAGGTTGACTTCAGTCATGAGCGTATTGTTATTTCTTTTTTATCTCAATTTCAAATCAAGGCGACGAAAATAAAATCAGTGTTGACATAAGTTTTTGTTTTTATGATTTTCGAATATTATATTTAACCCCAAGGCTTGAAATATAATCCTACCCCTTATCACAAACTAATAGTAGTAAACTTTCGTACTGCAAGTGATTTTGACCTTCGTAAACTTACCGGCTGACCCATATCAGATAACTTTGACGTATCCACCAAGACCTCAATAGGCGTTATAAAGTTCCCGAAGGGTGCCTTATCGTGAATGAAACACTTCTATGTAATTTATGTTCTAATACTTTTTTAGCGAGCTCGAGTAGGTATCTGCATGTTTTTGTCTTTCCCTTATCTACCTAATGTCGTTCCTTTTATTTATCGTCTTTTTACCAAGCTTGTGGTTTGTTTTTTACACTAGTTTTTACACAAGCGTCTTTATCATTTCTCATGGCAGTAAATCTTCTGAGATTATGTGCGCACGTAATAAAAGTTGACTTTCTTAATGAAGCGCTTTGAAGCTTTCGAGTTGACGGCAAAAAATTCAGTTCGGGGGTTCTTGTCCCAAACCAAGAGTAGCTAAAGCTACTTACGAATCTCAGACATTTATTTGTCTCGTTTAAATTGAAAACCATTTCACTGGCTTATTTTTCTTCTTTTCATTATTAATGTAAAATATTCTTGTGGAATAAGTATTCTCTGTTCCTCTTAGGCCGATTTTTGATATTGTATCTAAGAGATGTTTCATCTGACCTATTCAAAAGCTTATTTATTTTATCTTTCTTTTTAAGAATAAGCTTATTTATAAACTTCCGCGATCAGAACATTGTATTTGTATCATTTGATACAGGATTCGAAAAGTTTTGTTGACACGTGACGTTTTGACCTTGAGCTTTTTTAGCTTGCTATGTTTATTGTAGGTAAATAAGATACTACTTCAGGGTTGAATACTTATAACGTTTATGACCTGTACTCTACACGCTAACTAAGCACAATGCGGTCACAAAGCTGGTTTCACGCTCGTAAAAATACTTTTATTCCCTACAGGTAAATGTCAGCAAACTAACACGGTATCCCCATTACTAAATTGAGTTAAAGAGGTGTGAATGATTTCGAACGTTAAGTTTGTTTAACTATAAAAGAAACATTTTACACAACTAGAAGAAAGAAAATTAGTGTTTTTTTCCTAAATTAAGTACTTACAACTTTTTATGGCTTTTAATAACAGAAAAGTACAAGCTTACATGTGATAGGGAAAAGAACCATCAAAAAAAGGAAAGTTGCATAAGTTTATGATTCTTTAATGGGCTATGCGATTTGCATACCCTCCATAGATACGCAAATTGGTGAGGTCACGTTAAGTGGCAGAGATATAATAGAAGGACACAAAAAGCAATTTTACCCCTAAAAAGGGTAACATCTAGTTATTTACCCCCGAGGGGGTTTAAGTATGGTAAAATTAATTCTCACAAAAAGACCATTTCCACTTGGTTTTGCATAAGCCTTTTGCAATATATTATCCGTGGTCGAATCACTCAGCTTATCCAAGCAGACTTTGTTTTTGACCCGTTGTTATTGATTCAGTTACATTCCCATGAATGTCCTCTCCAAGGGCCCGACCACCGGATTAAGGGCCCTTATTAGCAATTCTAATAAGTACTTCCCCGAGTGTCAGATCAACGCTTTTTAAGGATATCTAACCTAAGTGCTTACGTGTGTCTTTGTATGGAGGTTTTGGGGTAATTTGAGAGAAAGCATTTTTATGGCGATTTTAGGAGTGCTTTTGTTATTTTATGACGAGTCACGAATTTGAGAACCGCTAAAATGGGCTTCGGTGTTTTTTGTTACCTTCAATTAGAAACTTATGTCATTAATTAACTAATTAAACACTAAAAATCTCCCAGCAACTTCGTTATTTCATACAATCTTTAACTTCCCATTTTTATTCTATGTAAAATAAAAAATAAATATGATCACGACTGTAATCCCCGGGCTCGGTAGCTCCTCAGATCTTTAGTTACTTAGATCTTTGAGGATATCTAAAGGGGGTAGTCAGAGGCAAGTCCAAACATGACATTTGGCACATGCCCACATTTTGCACAGTAGTTAGTATTCCGTACGTGACAGGTTGCAAGCCCATCGCCGCAAATAAGAATACTAACCTATGACACAAACCTTCGAATTTTTGGTTCTAGGGTATGCTGGTTTCCTCACGATGTTTTCCTTCACCGTTTAAGAGCACTGGCATTGCGCACATAAATTTTTCGAATGGAAAAACTCATTGGTGCACGACCAGGTTTGAACCCACGACCTACGGATCGTGAGGCATGGGTGCTACCACTACACCACCAGCGCTCTTTTCTATGTGATATATTCTATGTGATGCATCAAATTTCAGAGAAGTCGCTCCAGCCGTATTACGTAGAGTAAAAACATCCAAATCTTCCTTTTTGTAACAATAGTGTCACTATCGCATGCTACTTAGCCTGGCTTTTCAGGCAATATTGGTAATCAAAAGCTAATTATTCAAACCGACCTCTTCACATGGTGACACCATTTGAGCAAAGGTCAATTTAATAATATAGTACATAATATATACGTATATTCAACAAATATAACCATCAAAAATTACATGTTACATCGCGGTGACGAAGAAAAGTGGAAATTTTTCTATCGGTTTTTACGGAAATGGAAGGTCAAAATTAATATCGTGTTATTGAAATAAATTCTCCTAGAAACAGAACTTCATAATTTGAGTCACTTCAAATTATAAAATGAGCTTTATCACAAAATCTTAATATCGCAATCACTTTGAATTCATGAACACATCATAATTTCTTGAGTGCTTAGATACATGTATTAATATTTATTATTTCAATTCTCCTTGCTAATAAGTAGAATATAAAGTAAGTGACGACATTTTGATCTATAGAACAAAAAAAATTCGTCTTATAAAACTAGTGCAACATGTGACTTCATTCGTCTAATATTTTTTATAACCTCCAAATTTCGCAAACTAAGTTTTAGTGCTCCAATAGAACCCGAAAGGGTTATGGATGTTTGTTACTCAATCACGCTGAAACGGCTGAACAGATCTGGATGAAACTTGGAATATTGAATACGCGTGTTTTATGTATAATTTGGTAGCTAGTATCACCGGCTGAAGTGAAACTATTGTACCTTATGGTAGTATATCTTCCTTGTCAAAGGTTCAGAAAAGAGCTGATAGAATCCAAGATAAAGCGACGGTCAGAGGTCTGACCGGCCGCTATCTGGCCCCGATGATATTTCAACCGGGAAAATAGGAAAGCCCACTAAATCGGGTCGTCTAAATTTTGTTACATTTATTGATTTCCTAGTATCAAATAATGGGAATTGGTTTATGTTCAAGCCCTTGTGGATTTTCGGAGCGATATTGAGTTCAACAGAGCATTCTAACAAACCTGCCTATAAAAGGTTGTAGCATTTTTGGTAAAGGAATGTTAGTAAGGATAGTTTTCTTCATCTCTTGTTTTAGATTTTTACCCGACGAAGAACCCGTTTATGTGTTTGGGGTGTATGTATGCGATTTCCTTTGGCTGTGGCTGGAGCCAAACTCGGTACTTGGTACTTGATGAGCAGACTGGTTTCCGCAATCGGGAGGCCTCAAGTGGGCCCTTTTTGCGTGTTGCGTGGAGGTGGTTTCTACGCCAAACGGCTCGACGAATTTTGAGAAATAAGTTGTTAGATTCGTCTGGAACACAAAAGTGTCATAGGCTATCTGAATTGTCAAAAAATACAATATGGCGACTATAAAAAGTAATTTTATATTACTTTAATCTGGGTTATTTTATTTTTGAAATGTACTTGTTATTATCATTAGTCTAGTCTAGATGCATCTGGATACTTAATAATTCTTTAAACAATATCGTGCCACAGCTGCACTCTTAACCATTTTATTACGACCGTCTTCTGACGCTCGCCATTTTATAAAAACATAGCTAATCCGATAAAAGACAAGTTCAAACGTACGCAAGATACCGTAATTTGGTATTCGGAGCACTTCAGATATGCTCGGTCGATTTCGGCTCGGTAAAACTTAGGCGAAGTTATTATTTACAGATTACGGGTTTAACTACACGCCTTCGCAATCTTCAGCAATGCGTTTTATTATTGCCACAGGCACAGGCGCCATAACATGTTAAAAGTCTTAAAGCGGGCGGGCTGTAGCCAAACTGAATAATATATTTTTACAAAAAGCCGAAAACGACTTCATACACTGACAATCTCAATCTTATTTATTGTATTGTCGGTAATAGCAAATACTAAATCACGGCTGTAATATAGCGACTGCAACTTTTACGAAACTCATAACCTAAAAAACTCAGTCAAGTCGGCATAACTTGTCGGTCGCTTTTTGAAAACAATTTGATTTCGTCCTAAGTAACCTGATACCTGATCTGAATAATATTAAATGAAAACTTGGGGTTTTAAAGAAGTAACGGCCGTCATAATCAATTAACAACTAGGTATATTGTATATTTTTAAACTTACGCGATCTGAACAAAAAATAAATAAATTAAATAAATAAATAAATAAGTATTTATCGCGTTTTATTTACCTATTTTTCCCAACGTTTCGAAAGGTTTACACACTGTCGTGGTCACGGGATGACTCTAAAATAAATACCCGTTTAATACTAATAATAATAGGTATATTGTATACATACTTTAAATAATGAGTATTAATCAGCAGCGCTCAGATGAAAATGCCACTTCGGTCACCCATCCAATTACTGACCTTGCAGTAGGTTGCTAAACTTCGTTGATCTATTTGGGACAGTTGGCTGTGCCACGAGCACTTAACACTTCTCTCCCGTCATAAAACGGACACAGCTTTTCAGAAAAAGGCTTTTAGAAATATGAAATCCAAACGCTTGAGCTGGTATAATATCGTCAAGTTATAACCACAGCGACATCTAGCACGCTCGCATAATTTAACGTTTTAATTGGAGGACTGTATATTCTATAACCAATTTTATTAAATTATAAAAGGAAAGATAGTGAGATATACCTTAAACAGGTAGTCGTAGATCCTTGTCATTTGGAGGAAGTAATGTGCAGGCGCCATCGAGGTAAACAATAGAGTTGTAAACTTCTTTTGTCAATATGTACTTTTAAACTTACGCGATCTGAACACATTATTATTAGTATGAGACGGGTATTTATCGCGTTCAAATTACCTTATATTTTCCCGAAGTTTCGACAGGTTTGCACGCTGTCGTGGTTCTTTTGTCAAGCTTTAAAATAGTGTAACCGCTTTTATGTTTTGACGACGTAGCTTTGAAACCATAGACATTTTGAACCAAACGCACAGCTTATTTCTTTTACTCTTCTTCTTCTTCTTCTTCAATTATGGCATCTGTCTCTTAGAGAACAATTTTGCCAGTGTCAAGTGTATTTATTTATAAGTATTGTCAACGTCACAGAGTCATAGTCAAGTAGTCAAGTCAATTTTAAACAAAAGCTGTTTTGTTGAAAATTTTCGGGATTTCCTCCGATGGAATTTCAAGAGAACTATTCACTCTAATTCACATACTTTACACTCGCGTCAAGAACCCAGGCTTTATTGGCAAAATAACCACCAAAATTACGCAATAAAACTCAAAATAACACGAGAAAACATATAAAAACCAGAGCGACGTAGTTGTCAGGCAAATACACCGCAGAAAATCCCTTTTACTCTTCATAATCTACTTCGAAAGTGACATTGATTTTGATAGAGATAGTTACATTGCTTGAAATAAGAAACTTGGAGTTACTGACTCTTTAGTAAATTTTGCCACAAAAAATCACTAGTACTTTGGGACCAGTGTGGTAAAAGGATTGAAGTACGCCTCAGATGTTCTTTTCATACCCTCGGCATCATGTATTTGAACTTTTAAAGGTTCTAATTGACTAGGCATAAATGACGCCATTTATGCCATGAATAACTCTACCCCTTACCTCTCTATTTACGCCACAAGTGTTGCCAGCAAACAAACGTCCCAAACAACGCAGTGGGAAATATTTAGCAGCTCGGTGTAGATGGTTGACGAGCGAAGCGATTGCATACGATTGCTCGATTGAGTCTATTCGATATCTCGATTGGGCTCGTTCGTGCTGTGATCCGAGTCACTTGAAGTTAGGGTTACTACATGATATATTTTTATGCGAGAAAATATTATAAGTACTTTTTTTACAGAAATAAACAGATCTATCTTAATATTTACACTATAAAATAAATACTGAAACAGTTGAGCTATCTTAGGACCGACGATCTATAGATAGTCACCAAAACGGGAAAATATTGTTTAATTTTTTGTTTTTTAACTTTTTCTGGTCACTGAAAATGTGTTACAGAATATTCCTTGTTTTTTTAAAAGAAGTTGTACATTCATAAAATATTAATTGTTATGCAAACTACTTGATTATAATAATAATTACGTTAAATGTGACAAACCTCAATAATCAGCCACTGAGATATTTCACAGACAAAAATGTCTCACAAAAATCACGAATGTTCCCGGCAGCGTAGACAAAAATTGATTTTCACTTGCTACAATCCGGGTCGCGACTCGTGGTCCCACTAATTTGACCCACTGGTGGGACAATGTGTCGATTTAATGGCCTGACGGACATTTTGCTCGTTCACTCTCCAACATTCTTCATACATACGCATAGGTTAAGAGGGTTCTATTGACCTGACTGAACTATCTATAAAACTCGTAAATTAGTAACTTTTATGTAAAAACTTATGTTTCTATACGGTGCGGGGTGACCCTATTCGTAACTCAATATGCGACGCGTCTTGTTTGCATTCGGATGCTGTGGATGAAATGGCGATGCAACATGAGACGGCTCACTCGAATAGAATTGCAAAAATTGTACGTGAGACCATAGTAATATTTTCAGTGATAATATGACTTCAACTATGAATAAGAGAAGTGTCAAATGACTACCCTATTAAGATATCTTTAAAGATCTAAATAACTAGAGATCTCAGGAGATATCTACCGAGCCTACGGATTACAGTCGTGAACGATCGTTTTATTTAGATCCGAAAGAAAATCTTTTGGAAAAATTGCTGAAAGTTTATGTGATAAACAAAAAAAAAAAAAAAATTATGTTATAAAACCGATCTAAACACATACGCTTCTCGTGTTATTGAATCACTCGTTTAGTTCTTGACCAGAGGCGTTTGACCCACTAAACCCAATAGTTCCAAATAAGAAGCACTTTAGCACTCGTAGAGTATACTAAGCCAGGCTAATGGCTAGTTTACACAGTGCGAGCTAGCGTACGAGTCAGCCTGCCGAGTAGCTGCACTGCAGTAACTCGCACTGTTAGGACGTCACTTACGAGTAACTCGCACGTGCGAGTTGGACAGTAGCTCGCATCAGAGTTACTTCAAGATTTTTTGTTTTCACTCGCATGCTCGCCCGACAGCATAGAGCGTTTCACCGTATTTTTAAAAACACGTTCACTTGACATCGCGGTAACTCGCAAGACTGGACAGCAGCTCGTGTGTCGTGTAGACAGCAAAGGCGAGCCGAGCTAATGGCGTACGAGTCGACAAGCCGAGTAGCTGTCTACTGTCTGGTCAGCAGCTCGAATCGTCTAAACTACCCTTAACATAACAGCCGCGAACTTTTTTGTCGAGCATGTTGTCTCAAATCCGCACGAGAAAGAGCGAGACAAAACAGTCGACAACATTTTGTTATAGTGCTTATATTATGTTATCCCGGAAGGAGTCTGGACAATGACACACGATTAATCATAATTAACTTACTGAAGCCATACATAAGCATAACCCAACCATGTATAATTATTATGCTATGCTATGTTATAGCTTTTATGTAATGTATCTGATTATCATTGTAATAGGAGTAAGATCACATCAGGACTATGAATAATACAATAATATAACACATTATGTACATAGTTATGTAATACATTAATAATAAGCGCGCGTGACATGTATAAATAAATAAATAAATAAATAATGCTGCACAATCCACACAACATCATCTAGCCCCAAAGTAAGCTACTCAAAGCTTGTGTTATGGGTACTAGATAACTGATATATTTAATACATTATAATACTTAAATAGATATTTTTTATTATACATAGATAACACCCAGACCAACGGAACAAATTTCTGCAGATCTTACACAAATTTGTTCCGCGGCGGGAATCGAACCCGCAACCTCTAGCGTCGCAGGCGGACACTCGCCCGCTGCGCCAATGAGGTCGTATATAATTAAGTTGTACTTAAGATTTTTTATGAAAGCCTTTAGTTACAAAAATATACAGATATATTTTCAGACAACTCCATCTAGCCCCAAACTAAGTAAAACTTGTATTCTGGGTTCCATTTAGTTAACTTATAGAATATTAATACATATTTTTGTTACATACAATAATTTGTTGCCTTAAATAAATAATCATTATTGTTATAAACATCAAATATGTACGAGATAAAGATGTACAGTCAAAATGCTTAATTAATTTCCTTATACAACATACTCGTAAATCGTTTGAATAGCTTTTGAATTTCCTCTCAATTCCCTTCTGCTTGATATTACAGTCCATGTTTTTGTTTCAGGTATATGATCAGTGTTATACGTAAAGGGTATCTATTATTAATTCTACAAACGTAAGTACAATACACACTACTAAAATAATACCTAGCCAAAATATGGCTAATTTGTATTTTGTTATAATAATAATAATAATAATAATAAAGCTTTATTTAGTTCCGTACAAAATCAGTTCTTTAAAAGTTAAGTACAAAAAAGATTAATAATTAAATGTTTTGATTAGCTTGATATTTGTGCAGACCCCCTTTGGGTAAAAGCCTCCTCCAAGGCGTGCCATTTTTCTTTGTCGCTAGCTACTGTTAGCCAACTACGACCCGCCGTCTCTACTATCTCGTCCACCCATCTGGCGCTAGGTCTGCCTCTATTTCTAGTGCCTCGTGGCGCAGACCATGTCGTCACTCTCTTTGTCCATCTGCCGTCTGTGTACCTAGCCATGTGTCCTGCCCACTTCCATTTCCTGACTAGCGAGAAGGATAGAGCGTCAGTTATTTTTGTCTTCTTACGAATTTCTGTGTTCCTGACTTTGTCTTTTAACTTTATACCTAAATAACTTCTCTCCATTCTTCTTTTCATTCATTTTGTTATACATACTGAAAAAACAAACAGTTACAGAAATAAATAAATAAATAAATAAATAAATAATGCTGGACAATCCACACAGCATCATCTAGTCCCAAAGTAAGCTACTCAAAGCTTGTGTTATGGGTACTAGATAACTGATATATTTAATATCATTATATACACAGATAGATATTTTTTATTATACATAGAAAACACCCAGACCAACGGAACAAATTTCTGCAGATCGTACACAAATTTGTTCCGCGGCGGGAATCGAACCCGCAACCTCTTGCGTCGCAGGCGGACTCTCGCCCGCTGCGCCACAGAGGTCGTCAAAAGAAAGGTTGGGCTAAGCCAGTAGGCTTAAAGTTTATAACAACATATTAATAATAGAAACAAAATTCATACTAATATTATAAATACGAAAGCGACTCTGTATATTTTTTACCTTTTTACAACTTAACGGCTGAACGGATCTTAATTAAATTTTGCAGGAGATTGTATCCTAAAGAAAGACATTAGGCTAGCTTGTATCACAAAAAAAGTGAAAAATAATGCGAACAAGGTTGCCAGCAACAGTAATAATATAATTTGCAGCTAGTAATGATATAATAATAATCCATTTGTTTGATTATCCTAGCCTTCTGCCTCACCATTATATATTACTTGTACGAGTATAACGTATCTCCACGATGTAATACAACCTTCAAGTGACGAGCAGCTAATTATTCTCTGAAATATTAAAGCCAGCAATTTTTTATACCAACAGTTAATATGTAAAATGACGAATTGGATGTGCATCTTCCAGATTGGCCCACTGCAGCCAAGGATAGAAAAACCAGGAAAAAAGAGAGGGAGCCTTTGTCCTGCAGTGGGACAAAACAGGCTAAAATAATAATAATAATAATATGAAATAGGACCATGAAGTACAGGTCATAGGATAATGGTCCTAAACGGTCACCGTTTGTACAATATCAAGGCTTAAAATCCCCGAACACCGCGACGGCCAAAGCGCGATCATTAATCTCGTACAATTTCAACGGAACAGTGATGGAAAAAGGGTTTAAAAAACGTCATGGTTCCGCATTAGGTATTTAGTTTACGCGAAAATTTTGCATCTCACGTCTCACCAAGTTGCAAGGTTTCAATGAATATATTAGCCTTATCACACTAGCGGTTATTCGCAGCTTGCGGCGCGTATGCGGTTGGAACCGCCACGTTTTGCGGCTAGAACCTGTTAGAACTGATGGCTGATAAATTCACTCTTGTATTCGAAAATAACAGCATGTTTGTCGAATTCAGTTGAGCTAACAGAACTTTTGTTGTTAATTAAAAATATCCTGTCGTCCGTGGATATACTCGTACTCGTAGTAGGTTTACGATTGTTAAAAGTAATGTCTGTTCTTTCATCGTATTAATGATAGTCAAAACGATGTAGCTTAGAGTAGGTTTTGCACGATTTTGCCGTTACAATCGTTGGTTGTTTTGCGGATTAGACACCCAGACCTGATCACCTCATTGTTGAGGGAAAATATATTTTTTTAAACATTTTCCATCATCCCCACAGAAGAAAACACGCTAACATTTGTTACAAATGTCACACGGTATTGTACGAGTCACGGCAAAATGTTTGTGTTTTTTCTCGAGGTTCCGCCTGATTATCACGCGTGTTTGTATGGAGCCACGGTCACGGTCACGGCGTAATGTCACAAAGGACAAAAGACACTTAACGTAAGTTTTTTAATAAATGAATTATACTTATAAATGAAAAATATCAAGGAAACACAGCGTCATCGTTCCTCCGCGAATGTTCGCTAACGTTAGTGTGATAAGCTCATCTGCTACCTGTTATTTATTCTGTGTCTAGCACAACTCACAGGTATTAGTACCAGCGATTTAGTATTCATAGTAAGCACTGTGTGTTACTTGATTATAGTTCAGGAGTCGGAGGCAATATTGAAGCATGATCTGCAAGTTTCAGAGGTAAACTTTGAGTGTGCCTGTGAATTGCTAATAGTTGAAAATTACGTTCTGAATTTTCTTAGGTGAGTGGCAATTAGTTGTAGTTCTTTTTATTTATATACGAATTTCGTGAATAAAATTACATTCGTGTTGATTTTCACTATTGAGGTATTATTAGTTTACTAAATAGGTTTATTCCTTTAAAAACTTAAGTGTGAAAGTTTTGTATTCTACGAAACCTTAGGAGCATTGTTCTCAGACATTTAAAAATAGAAGCTAGTTGTGAATAATTTAGGTGCGCATTTCTTTAATGCGCCTTTTTGTTTTCTTGGGAATAACTTAATTGGTTCGCTGCTATCTCTCTAGCTATTTTAGGTATTACGTATAGGGAATAACAGTAAGTGCGCAAGGAAGTGGAAATGGGTTATTAGCTCCATAAAGGGCTGCATGCAGGCTGTTGGTGTGGCCTAATAAAACGCTTTTACGAGCCCTGGGTCACTCTAAATTGGTCAGTGTAAATTGAGCTTTATGATAGGTGACTGTTTCATCGAAATGCTAAGTAATTATGATATTCAAATAAAATAAATATTTGATGTTGCTTCTTACTCGTACTTTTTTTAGCTCAACATTTATCAGATAATTTAAAATTTGTAATTACAGTAGAGTTCAATAAAAGAAGAGAAGAGTCATCCAGTGATTATTTCTGTAACTGACATAAGATAGCATTTTTTTTTAAATACAACAATCATTTTTTTTTAATTAATTCATTTGTTTCCTTGTTACTAAAATCGATGATATAGTTCCTAAGTCTTATACTCGTAGTTCCAGACTTTCCAATGCTGCCCGATCTAAAATTTTACACCCTGTATATACGAGTTGGTATTCCTCATTCGTAAACAGATATATGTGGTGATTGAATAGTTATTATAGATTTGCGGTTTCCTGTTAGTGGTTTTATTTATGTTATACACACTACGCTAGACATATGAATCGATGAATTAAGTATATTTTCCGTAAGCCTATAACGTCCGTTACAGTGGCGGTTGCCGCTTTTTAGGAAAAAGACTGTAAAAACCGAATTGAGCACTTGAAAATATCGCAAGTGGAGTTTATAGCTAAACCATCTTTACGTGGAAACGGTCCGATCAATCTCTCTGTAAATTTCTAAAACTGAATATTTAAAATATTGGGTACGTATGGAGAATGTGTTGAGAGTGAATGAAGCAAAAGAAGTTTGTCAGGATCGTAGCAAGAAGCGTGGTCTGCCCCGTAAACAAGTGTATTAAATTTGTGGGTGTTTCTTCTCAATTTGTTATTTTTTGTCGTTATTTTATAAACTTTGATTTTAGAGCTCGTCTTTCAATCTGATAGCATGAAGATGGAGAAATAAAAGACTGGTTGATTATAAGTTATTTCGCGTATTTTTACGTGATAGCCAAAACTGTTTGTTGAGAACAGTGACGAATAGTGAGAATAATGATGAAACCGTTGAGGAGAATCGTCCATGTATGCGCGAATTTCAATGTAAATTTTTGTTTTTTTCCCATTATTGTCTCAGCGTGAACCAAGCCATGTTGGCGGCCTAGTTTCCTAAAGATGGTCCTGGCTTAGTCATAATATTTAACTGTGTATGACGATTCAAAGATATTTGAAATTCCATTGAATGAAACTATACTTACTGACTCTTGCAGAAATATTTTTATTTCTAAATTGCTTCGTTACCACTACCAAGGTTATCATTGTTAACTGATCGATGTAAAATAGGTCTAGGTCGACGGAATTATTCAATTTAGATCCATCAGTTTGCTCCAGTTTCCGATCTTTGAGGTGATCATTACGGTAGTACCTGCCAGTAATTAAAGACCACTGGCGTGGTGTCAGGAAACAAAACGCCGGCTTGTGTTGTGTCCTAAAAAAATATAAAAAGAGACAAATATTTCGAGCCAAAACACAGCGCATTAAAGTTTGTAGGCTATAACTTTATGCAAACAAAATCGTGTGCGTTTTACTAGTTTCTTATATTTATTATTAAACTTGCATCGCTTCTGCGAAAGTAATAAAAGGTTTAACTGCCTGTTGTTTATACTATAACTAAATATTATAATGTTTATTAGAAACTACAACAAACTATATACATATAATAAAACAGTAGGATCCGGTATGTCTGTAGATAGAAGAAAAGTAGGTATAGATAAAGAAAGGGGGTGACTAAAGAAGAGTAATGGAGAGAAAACAATAAGCGATTATTCGATTTTTTTGTTAAAGTCTACGTATACGTACGTACTATATACAAATAAAATAGATAATAGTGATAAAAAAAATATATCTACAACTAAGCATACGTACACTTATATAAATATAATTTAAAATATAGTTACACATGTAAAGTTCAATACTCACATTCTAGCGATACACAAATACAAATACGAACACAAACATGATCAAGACTGCTAGACATCTGCTCAGATCGCTAGTTAAGCACATATTTGAAGATATCGAAAAAGGTCAGTGGCACGTCCAAACATTATATGAACATCTACGAATAACACTAGGGCACTGAAATTGTGCACGTAAATTTTAATAAAAACCGGCCAAGTGCGAGTCGGACCCGCGCACGAAGGGTTCCTTGGTATAATTGTTCATTATCTATAAAAACGGCAAAAAAAATATGTATGGGAGCCCCCTTAAATATATATTTTTTTCTGTTTTTTAGTATTTGTTGTTATAGCGGCAAAATTTCAACTGTCTATCACGGTTCATGAGATACAGCCTGGTGACAGACGGACAGCGGAGTCTTAGTAATAGGGTCCCGCTTTACTCTTCACCCTAAAAACGATCCAAAGCTTACGAAAATGCGATTCAAAGACTATTTCTAACCAGCTGTTTCAAATCAAGCTAATAATAAAACCAGTACAGACGATGCAATTTATATCGCCATAGATCCACTCATTTAACTCATCACGGCGCACATAAAAGTGCCTACGCCATCACTTGATCTAATTTCACCACGTGAAATGTAGCGAAGCAATGTATAATGAAGTCTTGTTTGACTAATGTAACACAAATATCAATGTATTTCTAAGCTAATGTGTGTTTAGCTTAATATTTCGATTAGGCAGATGGGCAATCAGTAAGTGATATATCTACCTCGTTTTCGGTAGGCTAATGAACCCTAATTAGTTAGGTATGTAATTTAAACGAGTAGGTTAGATTCTACATTTGTAACACCCATAGAACGAAACAAAATAGTCACATAGCCTTAAATCTCGAGATATACAAAAAAAAATTATACAAAAAAAACCACAAAAACTTGATCACGACTGTAATCCCCAGGCTTGGTCCATCTTCTCAGATTTCTAGTCACTTAGAAATAGAAAAATATTTATTCAGTACAATCACAAGGATCACTTTGAAACGTCTTACATGCTAGGTGAATCTATGTGCCAATTCCAACCTAACCCAAGTACGAGAAGAACAGGCAAGAAACTCGTCTCGGTCCTAGCGCTTTTTTGTATGATCCTTCTTACAAAAAAATGAAATCAATCTTCTTCAAGATCTTTGAGGATATCTAAATAAGTAGTCAGAGGCACGTCCAAACATGATATTGGCACATACCTAATTTTGCATAGCAGTATTCCGGAAGTGACAACGTATATAAAGCCAGACGCAGACACTGACTAGCCCCTTACTTTGAAACTTTTTTTTTTTTTTTTTTTTTACTTTTTAACTTTAGTTACTCGTTCAAGGTTTAGAGAAAGGGTTAAGTAGAATACAACCGGTATTACGAACACGCTTTCAAATCCGCTCGAGAAGGGGTACCCATTGTCCTTTTCCGTTGCCACAGAACATAATAAACTGCCATGGCGTGGTGACCACAGGAAGCTACCGTCACGCCTGTCGCGCACGCACTTGACGTTTTTTCTTTGACTTCTCTACATTGTTGAACAGACGTAGGCTTTAAAGGCAAGTTTCTACTGAAGCATAAAAATTTATGAACGCAGCAAATGCGAAAGTGACGAGATTCGTGTTATTTTGACACATATTTCATATGTTAATACACATTTTTCGTTTAAACTTTGTTGGATGCTCGCCTTAATAATACCTTACTAGAAAAGTGACACCTGAATAAATCATAGCTTATTAATACCTGACCACAATAATCCTCATTATTACAAGTAGGTAATTAATGTAACCTAAATGTTTGCTAGACCGTTGATCTATTTACCATGTTTATTTAATAAAATGTCGATAATAAAGCAAGTTATATAAACAAACATACATGGTTCTGTATTTGTTCAATAAACATTTGTGATAATGCTGCAATTTCAATAAAAACACGGGTAATTAACAATGGCGTAAATATTGTTATCATTCCATTCAACAGCTCATTCATGAAAATTTGTATTAAACTCATTTTGCTTTGTTTCTTTTTGTGTTTATCCTCATTTAACAAGTAAGTATGTATTTGACGACCTCAGTGGCGCAGCGGGCAAGAGTCCGCCTGCGACGCAAGAGGCTGCGGGTTCGATTCCCGCCTCGGAACAAATTTGTGTACGATCTGCAGAAATTTGTTCCGTTGGTCTGGGTGTGTATGTATAATAAAAAATATCTATCTATGTACCTACATCATGTATTAAATATATCAGTTATCTAGTACCCATAACACAAGCTTTGAGTAGCTTACTTTGGGGCTAGATGATGCTGTGTGGATTGTCCAGCATTATTTATTTATTTATTTATTTTATTATATTATAGTATTATCCAATAAGAGAAGTAAGAATATATCAGTATTGTTGTACAATGAATGTATACTCGATGCAACAGAAATTAACAGAAATAAGTAAGAGCACTGTGGTATGTTGTGTATTCATTCTGGTTATAAGGTCGTGGGTTTAAATCTGGTCGTGAACAAAATGGATTTTTCCATTCGAAAAAATATGTGCGCAAACATCTTCAAGTACTTAATAACTAGAGATCTGAAAAAAATTCTACCAAAGGTCATGATTTTAAATATTAAAAAAAGGACATTTATAATGGTAAAAAAATCAAAATCATTTCACCAATAAGACTATCGCAACCACAAAATACAAACAATAATAATAATTTGACTCGTATAAGTACCTAATGAAAAACGAGTTTTCAAAATTTTATCAGGACGTCTGGAAGTGACGTGGGACCTAGATCTGGCTCATATTTGGCTCAGCGTATCAGCATTGCCATTCAACGTAGTTCCAACTGGCAGTGATCTGGATCAGTTGAGCAAACTATAGATCGTTTGTAACGGTCAATAACTCAATTGTTTCACATTTATTTTATGTACAGTGTGTAATGTATTAAAATACATCACATCAAAACATCGACACAATATATCACATTTTTATTTTAACGCAAAATTCTAAAAATAAAACTAAAAGGTTATACAAACGATTGCTCGCAAGATATGTATTAGGATAACTTCTGAAGAGCCCAATATTTGGAACTGGCATTATTAAATGTTTGACAAACACGACTTGCATGTTTATTTACTCAACTTTTATTGCTTTGGTAAAGGTTTTCTTTGGCTGTGTCGACAAGTCTCTTAATATAAGCGGGCCATTTTCAGCGAAAGCTGGTGTATGGAAACACTTTGAAACGATAAATAAAACCGACCAAGTGCAGTCGAACTCGCGCATGAAGGGTTCCGTACCATAAAAACGGCTAAAAAAATCACGTTTGTTGGATCGGAGCCCTCTTAAATATTTATTTTATTCTATTTTTTAGTATTTGTTATAGCGGCAACATGAATACATCATCTGTGAAAATTTTAACTGTCTAACTATCACGGTTCATGAAATACTGGTGACAGACGGACAGACAGACCAGACAAACGGAATAAATAAAGCTTTGGTACTAACCTTGCCAATTTGACCTGTTTGCTGTCTCAGAATTAGAATGAGATGGCGATAGTGCCATTTTTTGCTAATTTTGAGACGAAATCGGTAACCTCGGTCTACCAATCTCGACTATGCGGATTTTATCACGTAGTGAAACTCCAGGATACCTCAATTAGACGCTCATTCAGTTCTCAAAACGTAGCTTTCGTTCCCTAAGAAGCGGTAGCTGTCATATGACGGAGTTATACGTGTAAGGCATAGCGCGCACGGGTTACTATTGTCGCCGTGATTGTTTCGTCACTCTTATCAAGTCTGTGGTGTTATGTATGGAGATGTGCGCATGTTACGACGTGACACTGGGTGATAAGATAACCTAAGAGTGACGAAGTCACGGCGAAAAAAGTAACTAATCCCTTATTTTATTTTGAGTAGTATATGTGTATGGAAAGTGCGTGGATGGATACAGAGGTAGAGGGTGTGAAAGAAGGGTAAGAAAGGAGTGAGTACTAAGATGACGAATGATAGAGGGAAATGGAAGAAAATCACATGTTGTAACCCCACATAACGTGGGAAAAGGGCAGGACAATGATGATGTTGTTCGGAAAGTGCGTTATTACCACTGTTTATAACGGTTCCATTTTCTTAAGAATCCAAGTAGCTTTTCCAGTATATTTTCAAGCTCGGTAAACCTTTGGCAGACATCCAGATCCTCAGCTATACGCCTTATCTGCTCTTGTGGAGAGGCGTTAATCACTCGCTGGTTTTACTGAGAGTCTTGTACTTATCCGTTGTGGTGGAGCGTTGCACTTTTACTACTTTTACCACTTTTACTGAACCACAAAAGAACAACTTAGTAACTTGTATCCGCTTAGCGCGGTCAACAGTTGAATGGCCTTTGGCAACAATAATCAAATCACATACATAGATATTATTAATACAATAGAGACATGAATGTCATGTGGCGTGAAGTGTGTTAGGATGAATGTGGTTGGATATAGGGGTAGAGGTAGGCCAAAGAAAAGATGGATGGACTATGTGCAAGATGACATGGGTAAGATACATAGGAGTGAGTACTGAGATGACGAATGATAGAGGGAAATTATGATCACATGTTGTGCTGACCCCACATAACGTTGGAAAAGGGCAGGAAGATGATGATGATGATAAATCACAGGTGTAAAGCCCAGGTTTGGGAGACATCTCGTCGGATTTATAATTTACTAGAGATCCGCCTCGGCTTCACTCAGGTATGTATATAACAAAAATTACAAAATAAAAAATTATGATACACATTAAAGAATATCTTGGGTTACATTATTGGAGTTTACGAAGAATCCCTAATTTAAAAAAAAATATAATATAGCCTATGTCACCCGGGGATAATGTAGCTTCCCAACAGTAAAATAATGTTTCAAATCGGTTCAGTAGTTTCGGAGCCTATTCAATGCAAACAAACAAACAATCAAATCATTCCTCTTTATATTATTAGTAGGATGAAGTAAGTGCTCATCGCTCAATTCATACCTTCACTTCTTAAGCTATATGGTTATTGATACTCGTACCTTTGATATGCATGATATTTCCAGCACTGTTTGCTTGGCTCACATTGAGTCACACATCCACAGTTCAAACACCCACACACGTATAAAGGTATGTTGTTTGTAAAATAATGTTGAAGACGATAAGGAAAAATGAAAGGTCTGTTACTATACGGATTATTTTTCTTTCGTACGTTCTAAAATACATAATTAAGTATGAATTTATTCTTTAATCTCTATGACGCATGAATTAATAATTTTCTTGATTGTAGCATACATACCACTTACGAGTAATATAAGTCCGAAAAACCATATGTGAGGTAGTCATCATGAATTCGTGATACCTTTCGTATTTTATAACCATAACAAAATATGATGTATCCCATAATGCAAAAAATACTATTTTTTGTTATGGCAGTAATAAAAAGATCGATTCATGGCGTACTTACTGCTCCCATAATGTTTTATCGTATTTCCAAAACCGGTTAACTGGAACCCTTCGTACACCTGTTTCAAATTTATGCACCATTCAAAATCATTCTTCCTGATCCACGTACGATTTGCATTTTTTAGGGGATCTGTAGTTCATTTAGCAAAAACTAGGGTTGCCAATTGCCGGAATTAGGGGCGATCAAAATTCAAGGCGAGACTGCGGGATGCCAACTAAAATGTGTCGTTCAAACGTCCCTCGTGTTTTGTGATTTAACGAACCATTATTGTGTTGTTGCTCCCCACTAAATCCGATTTTTGACGGTCTATTGTGCTCCCTAATTTATTGCAACAAGTGAAACGGACGAAACGACATTTGGTATGTTAATCCAGTTTCATTCTATTTTTTTTTTATAAAACTTAGCGAAGCCCTCTCTGAACTCGGCGATGAATAATTTCTTAATTAAAACGGAAAAGTTCGGAAATCTTTACACAAAATAAAAACAGTCCACATTAATTCGACTGTAATGAAAAATCGGTCATGCAAAAAAATAATTGGTTCTTTTACAAAAGCCGTGGTCTATTTCCGATGAGCGAATATTTTCCTTTTGATTTAAGTACTTACTTATGTATAAAAATTTGAAAAACTCATCGAAACACCCGCGCATCTTGTTTATAATTTGCTTAGTTGTTTATTAGATCAACTTAGCAACGTTCAGCGTGGTCATCCTGTGATTGTGTGGCTGTGAATTGACGTCACAAAACAATCTTCAGTTCTTTTCATACCAACAATGAGTAACGTGATCATTCTAATGCAATTATATATTTTCTGGCAATTATAGAGGAGGGGAGTTCCAATAGTTATCTGTTTGTATTAAAGCATATTTTTTTCCAATGAACGAACAGTGTAAATCGTTCAAACAACACGTGCCCAATGTATTTTACTAATAATCTGAATAAACGTTTTTAACAGCAAACATTTCACGGAACCGCTTAGTGTCGGAATGTATGGTCGTTGTTTGTTTACACTTATTTTGCATATAGATTGTTCCGGGCGTCATGAAATTCTAATATGAAATACTGGTCCGTATCAAATTCCAACTTTTCTACGTCGTTACGAGTTTTCAGCTTTTCGTCATAAAAACGCTCGTTGGCCACTATTCGAGGCTCGCATTAGTAGGAGTTGGAGACATGACACAGAAGCCTTCCATCATGACCACTGACACCATGTATAACTTGCGATAACAAACTGACCTCGAGTATTTTTATAATTTTAAACCTGCGATATTATGTTCTAGAATCTAGATTAAAAGGAACATCCTGAAAGCCAATTTCTCTCTCCTTGGTGTTTAGTTACCTAGCTAATCGAATTGCCTCGGGTCTAGGCCACTCTGTATGTGTGCCATTTTCAGGGTTGTCACAACAGTTCAACTTATTACATTTCATATTGCACTGAAATATTTAAATGCTTAGTGTAGATAGGTATCTACATAATGTATTTGATCAAAATATTCTGTTAACTGGATTTTTCAATATTTCAAAATCAGTAAATGCTGATACGTCAAGACCATTAAATAGTACGCGATACATTTCCGCAAAATATTAAAGTGATGCTTGCGAGTACATAGAAATTAAAGTTCAAGGCTTGGGAGCTAATTGTAATCAAGCAAAAACTTTGTTTAATTCCCTTTGCCTAAGTTGCAATTACGCGATCCTTAGTTTCTGACAAAAACCCTTCAACTCCAGAACAGTCAATCAACTTTCATTTACCAAGGCTTAACGCAAATACCGATTTGAATATTTACAACTAGCTGGTGCCTTTACAATGTTAGCAGGTTGTCGGCGCTTGTTAATCGGCTCTGGTAAAAACTTCGACTCAAAATATCTGAGGATCTTGTGCATAATGCGTTTCAATATACAACGGCAAGGGCTTATGAGTTCGTACCTGTTTCTTGCGTGATGTCTGCCTATTAAATACCCGTAAAGTTGCCGGCTGCAAAATTAATGTAAAACATTTGCAAATTAGATTATGTAAACTATGTGGCAACCCTAAATATCCTGCAAGAACGAACGCCCTCGTCAAAGATTTTGACATGACAGAAGGGACTTGCGCAAATAATGGGAAAACCAAAGTTGTGTGAGATAATGATAGCGATGTAGGCCTTTGAGCGGCCAAATAACACTACCAGGGGCCTTATCATAAGCTCTTTAGGCAATATTAAAGTAATATAACATTGATATTTCGTACCTTGACCTATACAAATTCAATTGAAGTAGTGGTACTTCAAACTCGAAATTTGACATTTAATAGAAAAACTCGACTAAGTTTAAAACCACGATCGTGAGGCTAAGAAACCATTACACCACCAGTGCTTAATCTGACTTATGAAGTACCACCATATTTAATTTAGCTACAAATGTAAAACTGAACGGTAGATTTAATTAATGACTTTGAGGGAGTCACCTCCCTCAAAGTCATTAATTAAATCTACCGTGACAAACACACATACTACTTCATCGTGTTTCATGATAGATGGGCCTAATAAGCTCTTTCCAAACTCTTATAAAAGGGTTGAGATAAACGAGACACTTTGATTTTAATTGGCCTATACCATCAAGTAGACACTTAAAGAATCAGACCCAAATTAAATCATCAATTTCAACCGTAACTGTTTCTATTCGAAAGGAATTTGTTTTAGAAATTTGATGAGGAAAACCTGACACCTATCTTCTTCCTTTCATGTCAATAATTATTTCGAACTAGAGTGGTAAAGGCTAGTTTTAACATGCTCTGTTAATTAATCTAACGGCTTGTTAGCCTTTTAATTGCCTGTTAAAGTTGTTTTGTGTTCCACCATATCCTGATCCTGACTAAGGATTATTTCCGTAAAATGATATAACGTAAGAAGATAACGGTTTTTTAAGATTCTTGATACCCGATCAGTAATGCTAACAAAATTTTGTGAAATTGGACCTTAAAGTCCCCCTCAGAGGTTATTGACACAATATGTCTTCCTTGGATCAAAGAAGCACGAGGTCATTTTTCCATGACAATCGCATCACACACATGCAAGCTTAATGCAATTTTCGAACCATCTAAAAAACTAAAGTAAGTAGTGTGATGAGTTCTTAAAGCGATTTTCCTATTATGTTTTATGCCTCATCGGTAGGAGATCCAATTTCCGTTTTTACTTAGAGTTGCGAATTCTTGGTAAAGCTGGTAAAAAATACCTTCGAAGCCTCGCTTGAAATACGATGTAAAATATTCAGACGAACGAAGTCGTCGACGAAAACTAGATAAGATGTTTATTCGAAAAATGTGTTTGAACTTAATTATATGTTCTACCTGACCGTAGTTAGAAAGAGACAACATGTGAACTCAGAAGTTCCTCCCCTAAAACTTTGCAGCCGGATTCCGAATGAAATTAAATTACCTACAAATGATTTACACCAAGACGACCTAGAATGTAAATGTACGTTGGTGCGCGAAACCGTGTTTTTGAATTAGAGCAATTTGCCAACCGGGGGAGGATAACCCTGTTATGACGAATGGTTCATATTTAAGTTTCAAGACCTTTGCCCCGATTATGAGTAACCCTGTATTTCACGCCGCCACTCAAAGCTGACGGAACGGGTTACTAATATGTCAGTAAGTGACGGAACAGGTTACTTATTTCGTAGTGTTAGTTTATCTATCTAGTTACAAACCAGTTACTGATTGGTAGCTTCGTGGATAGACCGCCATTCTAACACCATGACAGTCTCGATACTCGTTGGTAGTTTGAATATGGAACTGATTTTTTTAAGTTCCTTCGAAAATTGCGTTCGATAATCACAGAAGCTGGCGACGCGATATTTCTTTTGACAATTGCGTGATAGAGACGAAATTGAAAACCATTCTCAAATCTGAAACAAAAGCAGGAAATCGGTGGATAGCAGACTACATGACATATGCGTATCCACGAATGACATCTAATTTATATGCATGATGCATGATGATATGAATATTATACGATAATATAATATATTATACGATATATGATAATTATACGATTCTACTCGGTTTAAGATTAAAACCATCGGAGCAACAAAACAGCAGAACTTTAGGAAACTCGCGGTTAAAAACATCGATAAAGTTGGCGGAACTATTCGGTAAAACCGTCGCTTTTGACTTATTTTGAACAAAATAATCCCATTGAAAAACTTTATCTCCTCGCCAAGAAGTTTAGGCTAATGAGTCCCAGCTAATCTCGGAAAAGCAACGCTTGATAGCTTAACAGAGCTAAATTTCTCACAAGTTTAAAGCCTCTATAAATAAGGGTAGGTTTAAAATGAGATATTTGTTTATGTTCAAGAAAGGGTTGTATTACGTCTATGAGCACGAACCTCGCTACACCTATACCGCTCTCCTTTTTCGGTATACTTTTTAGAATGAAAGGTTCAACTATCTCTTTCTTACTTTAATGTCAGACAAAAAAATTTGGACCGCGCGGTGAACCAGAGATAAATCCTATGCGCATCTTAGAATAAGGGGGTAGAAGACGTCCGGAGATGTCGCACGTGCTGCTTATTTTTTTAGAATAACACTGACGCGTGCTTCCATATGCAGTCCAACCTTAACCTTACAGAAGCCCACACGAAGATTATACACAAAAGGGTAGTAAGATGTGGATGTAAATTAACTCCATCTCCCTTTGCTGTCCTAATGTGAGCTATTACAGCGATGAGGTTACGCAATCTATGTTATGGTTCTTGTTGTTACGTAATGCCTATCGCCACACTGGTTATTTCGTACTTTACGTTTTCACTTATTTTGTTTCACTGGTACGTTCGCTTAGTCTCGAGCAGGAAAGGCTATGGTTACCAGCTACTAAGATATCAATAGGTTTTCTTATCTTTCAAAACAAAGGCTAGCAAATTAATATATGTACCAAACTCGGCTAAGTTTAGCTGTAACATAGAAATATGTAGACATGTGAGAAGTGCATGAAAAGAAGAGTGACTTGAGTGAGAAATGCAAGAGCACAATGAACAAAAGATTCCTTTCAAAATAAATTAAATATATCCTCGGTATGTATAGTGTAGTGTGAGTTTGATGGATTAGCCTGTTATTCTACCAAATCAAGGCTGCGATGATCGTAATCAATCAAAAGTTGTGGCTACCTACCTAATTTCCAATACCTTATACTAATATGTAGTTTTCGGCATTGATTAATGTACAGAAATTCATAGTTAAGTCACGGTTATGATAATAAGTAACGCAAGGGACTTAAAAAGCAGGGATCGTCATAAAACAGTCGTAACACAGCGATGATATTAGATACACAAATGGATACAACAATTGTTCTAATTTGAATTTATTTTCGATAATTTTTCCTTAGCACCAATTTATATGACTTCTAAAATCATCACACCCGTTTAGAGTTTCAAAGAACTGTCATTTAAAACGTTACATGCGGTTTCTATACTTATTCTATCAATCTGAGGTTTTTGGATTTTGGATATATATTTGACGTTAATCCTATAGAAATAATGTCGAATACCTATCCAAAATCCAAAAACCACAATAGATAGAATATAGAAACCGAATGTTAGGCTATGGGGGAACAAAATAAGATAATGCGCTATGAGCATTTATTAGTTAATCCGGCGGAACAACAGTGTTAGCACCAACATGTCATGTAAAAACTTTTACATTTTAACTCATATAACTTCTACTAGAACCCAAACTTTATATTCCAAGTTTATTGTGTACGTGAGCGCCCCACGCCCGCTTCCTTAGGGATTGCATTCTTGCACTCTATTTTTGCTGAGTTCCTTTCCGATACGCTTTCTCAATTTTCACATTTTCTTTTCGCTTATTTGCACACGTAGTGCATAACAACTTGCGGTCCAACCCCTCCTTTACAACCACAATCATGTATGATACAAGTTATTAACAAATCTTGTAAATGACTAGTCTTAAACTTGTTTTTATCATAAACTATCGAATTGAACAACTCGGTTTTTGACAGTTTTTTTAATAAAACTCGTAAAATGGCACACTTATGGAAATCCATCAATCGGTTTCAAATTCTGTCGTGTGGTGAAAGGATTAAAATGCCCTTCAGAAGCTTCAATGCATTCCAAATTGTAATAAAAGGCATGTAGGTATAAGTGAATATATTTTTCAAGTAACGACAACAATTGCAAATGCAGGCGTCGAGGAACTTATCTAAATTAACCTCTAGCTAGAACGACCAGGCAATAAGCGTTTCGTAAACCGACGCAAGTGCCTTTTAAAATACCTGATAAACCCCTCAAAGGCTAAGATAATTCTTAAAATACCTTAATGGCCTGCACTTTAATAGGTAAATCTTTTAACGGCTGAGTGCATTCATCATTCGTCGTAATGAGGTCATTGACATGGTGACAGCTGTATGCAGCCGACCTCATTACTGCTGCTGCTTAAAATGTTCTAGAAAGCTGAAATTTCAAAGGCTTGGAAGTGGTCAAGCAAAGGTATATTTATTGATTAGAAAGCACTGAACAGTTTCAATATGCAGCATCATTATACAACCTAATCCTAGCGTCAATTTACTAACGGATAGGAATGACATACAAAACAAGATATAAACAAATACTACGTTCACGACTGTAAACCTCAGGCTTGGTAATAATCCCCTAAGATCTCTAGTTACGTTGATCTTTGAGAATATATAAAGGGCATTGCACATGCAATTTTCACCAAAGCAATTTTCTGAATTCCCACTTTGTCTAGTGTCACTAGGCAATTCCTATTTTGTGTGACCTATTTTACACATTTTCAAAAAAACTGTGAAACAGGATGAATTGATTAATAATTAATCGTAATGTGAATTGTACTATCAATTCTGAAGTGTCACTTTATTGATTGTTAATCAGAATCAAAATGCATGATTCATCTTTGATTGATTCATGATTTCAGCGCCAATTAGTGAATTTGTCGTTGTGCCTGAACACCACTTTTTCAATCTCATTAAAGAGACGTTTAGGTGTTTGCTGGTATGACGTCACCGTTAATAATGTTTTCTATGCTGCCCCGGCACTTGATTAGAGTCTGGAGTTGACTGACCTAAATTAACTCTTCGTAAATGTTGCCTGGCTCTTATTAAGATTAAAAAGTAAACTAGTTGAAATGACACACTAATATCAATTTGATAATGAGATTTTTCTAGATAACCTAAAAGATTTAAGTAGATCTTCCGAGGTTAAGTAGTCGTCTCTACAGACGACTACTTAACCTCGGAAATACAGATATGATTATTGTTTTATTATAATTTCTAGAGTACGTGAAATTGCTATTTATTATTTGTCATCATCATCAGTTTACTAATTTGGATCGTTGACCACTTCTTTCGGTGAATCTGTTCATAGACGTGTTTACCAAAAAATATTTGGTAATTTTACCTACCTAAAAACGTCTTCCGCAAAGATAAAATGTTTACATTCTTTGGCACGCCAATCTATCTTTACATGACTATTATTGTATACTAAACTAATATATGTATACTACTCGTAACTAATGGAGAGTAATTACAAGATAACTATTGTACTCGTAGTATATAATAGTTATTTTGGGTTATCGCTAATTTGCTAATAAATGTACTTGTTGTAGAATTTCGAAATATCGACGACATAACTTATTACAATAATCGTGATTCTCCAAACTACACAATAAACGCATAACAGTAACAAAATTATTACTAGCCAAGAGATAAAAAAAGTGTAATTGCTGGGCAGGTCGGATAAATGTTCATTTATTCCCATCTAAATATTCTTTAAAGTTTGTCTTATTCCTACGGTGACAAAAACCGAAACGTCTCAAAGCAAATTGAGCAATAACATACCGTTTATTAACGGTAAGTTTATTTATTTAATTCACTGGTATAAAGCAAAACTGCATTCCATTTACCAAAAGAAAAAAACTTAGGGTTGCGCCCGCGCTCCAAGATCCAAAGATACGGAGTTAACTCGCCCGAGCTATTCCGACAATGACCGAAGACGCCCGAGACCTCGAGGTCATTCAACGCTTCCTTTAATTGCTGTCCCTTATCGACCTATGAGCACCCATCTATCTCTCTCTTTCACTCCTATTTGAATATGCTTTATAAGGTAGAGAAAATGCATTCTGATGACGATTTAGAAAAGCGGCCTGGCCACTATATCGTTCGAGGAGTTTGGTTTAAATTGAATTAATGTGGACATCAATTTGTTAGGCTATAGACGGGTGCTCCATATTTGGTAGCTTAATCGACTTTGATCATGGTGATTTGAGAGGATTGATTTTTAAAAGGATTACACAATTTTATAGGATTCTCAACCTTATGCCTCAGATACCATGTAGGTCGTTCGTTACCTTATCTTGGTAGTTGTGATCGGGAGTGGTTTCCGATTGCAATAGCGCTCATTCCTGTGTGCATTGTAATCTCTATTGTCTAACTTTCCTTTGAGTTATTTCAGTGCACATTGTATGTACCGTTACGGTCTGAAGTTTCCTTTTGATACAATAGATCAAGAAATTCTGGGTTAGCGGTGTGACTGCTCGCACATCAGTAAGTAAACTTATTACCATCTCATATCTCATAGGTAATTGACAAAAACACGGGCCTTGCCGGCACCCAAATCAAAAATGTATCTGATCCATCGCAATATTGCATTTTAAGCTGTGTAGTTAAAGTTCATATTGCATCGTCTACTTTCAGTCAATTCAAATCCCGTTAAGTTTATGATTATAAATCGCTTACTGTTTATACGATGACTATCCACGCTCATGAACTGCTCTATCTGGAATAGTATCGGGATTCCGACCAGAGCGGCGCAAACGCAGATATCGCCATCAATTACGGAACGTCACGAGCATTATATCATCGAAGCGTCGAGGCTGTATTTACACATTCAGCAGAATTCCATGTTTACTAATTTGTGCCAGCCATTATAAAGGATATTACAGCAATACAGAAACTTGTTTGGACCTAGAGAACATATTTGCAGGTCATGAAAAAATATTTTGGTAATCAGTAGTTGCTCTTTAATTAAAGAGTAGTGGTCAGGGTCTCCTTGTTTGATGTATTGAAAGAGGCCTTGGATGTTGTCTATAACAGTAGATAGAAAGTATTCCGATAAAAGCATTGGCAATCGAACTGAGTCTGCAGCTGTTTTATACATCACGGGTAGTAGGAACCTGCTTAAAATGTGATCGAGTCCAAGAACAATCCAGATTGAGATAGAGAGCACAAACGGCACAATAGACCTTACTCAAACTATGACTAATGGACCTCCATAAATTCTGTAGACATAAAGTGCGGTTATTGGTAATTCAAATTGATATTAAGGTCTGCTAGCCATTGTTATAGCGGCCTCTTTCGCTTTGTTTCCTGGACATTTCGGGTGGCAAGTGGCAATCACCCAGATAAAATAGAACTAGCCCACTAAAGTTTCACTCCGATGACAACGGTTATTTTTTGCAGCCTCGGCGTTCACTTTAGCTTTAAGGGTCATCTTGGAATTCAAATGATATGTTGTCGCTACCACCAGTAAGACAAACTTTAAGCGAGTTTTCAGTATCCAGCTTCCCTCGTACGTTTAATAACTGCATCATCAAGCAGAAATTAAACATTGTCCTATTTATAGATGGGGCATAAGGATTTATTTTACAAAGTAAACTTGGAGTGACGCAGCTGTACTGGCCAATCAATTTTCGGCTTCCCTTATAAATCATCTCCGACGTCACTATGGGCTTCTGGCTAGAAGGGAGGAACGCTTCCGAAATTCATAGCCAATAAATTTTTGGGGGACGAAAGTAAGGCAGACGAATGTTCGAATCTGTCTTCATTGTCCATTAGCTACTGGACTGATACTTCCTTACTTTGTACATTAACGTTTGAATGCTTTCTTGGCATTTGGAGTACAGTTTGTAACTAGGTCAACTTGGTATATTTGTCAATTTGCTAATTTGTAACCATGAGCAATGGGGCGCGATCTTGCAAGCATAATGTTTTAGAAGAAATTATTATTTTATTAGTAGGTACAATAAAAAACCAACATTCATGTCGAATTTTCACTCGCCCACTATATGCTACTGCACACTACTTGATATTTCTTAAAAATAGCAAATTACTCGTGTTTTATTGCTCATTTTTTTCAAATGAAGTTATTTCCTTTCGACTTTTACTTCCTAATAAAAATGTGTGTTGCGATCGCGATAGGAACGCAGTATAATATGAAATAACATGTAAATTTCTACTGCATGTCTTGAGTGGAATGGTTTGTTTTGCTGCAGCATAATGACGGCTTCTGTTTTACGTTACTATACAAATTCCGGATTCAGAAGTGCTTGAAATGGTTTGAATGCCTGCCACTGCCAGCCCTGGCTTTTTTTACTACAAAGGTGATTGCCGTTTTTAACCTTACGAGTTACGACGGTAAAGTTCATGAAATAATTGGTCAATTCTGGTCACGAAGTTGATTGACGGGTTGTCATAGTCTGTTACTAACAGCTTTATGTGCTTTTTGGCTTAGATCCATGTGCCATTAGCGGTCATCTACGAGTATATTATGTAGACCACGTTGGATGATATGTTAGAAAAGTAATGAAAATAGTTTGCCATAATTTTAAGCTTACTTTTTGGACACATAACAAGAGGTAATGAGAAGCCGGTCTTGGCGTGAGACGGTATTATGCATACAATAGATGTGCGTTAAGAGATTATACTCGAATCCGGCTCGTATTGAATTTGAGGGTTTCTATTCAAACAGTGAATTCATCACTGTGAAATATACGAATGTCGTAACTGTCAGCTATCCTGGCGCACACGTGTCAACCGTCCCAAATATTAGTTTCTTAAGTAATACCAAAGCCTTCCTCCATTTACTTGATGAGAAGCATCATCATTATTGATGAGCCTTTTATGTTGCCACAAGTACTCTATTCATCAGGCGAAATTTGCTCGCCTGTCCAGCAAAAAAAGGGCGGGTATTTTCTGTTATTATTTTTCCGCGCTACAACCGACATTATCGGCATCTGAAAGCGAATTTCGGTTTGGAAACGTCAATGTTATGCCATTCCATGACAAGTACCTTTTCATGTTTGCGGTCTGTCTCTGACGTCATGAATTTGTAATAAATATCATAGGTATACAGTTTCTTTATCAAATGTTTCTGCGGGTCTAATGCGCCAATATACATTAATTAAAATTATCCTAATGATTAAAATCAGCTAGGATTTCGGGAAACAGTTTTAGGTGGTAGAAGTTTAGTAGTGGTATTTTTTTAATGAAATACGGTAAAACTTTGACAAAGTCTGAGACGCAAAGATTTAAATGTGAGAATGTGAATTTGTGAGACCGTGGAAAGGATTTCGTCGTCTCCTCGTAACCGTGGATAAATTGTTGGAGAAAATGGCGGAGTCGGGAGTTTTTTGGCGGAGATCTCGATAATGACGCACTCGACCGTTGACACAGAAGGCAATAACAGTAGGTAACATTGTATCATTCACTAGAGTCTACTATGTGAACTCGAAAAACGGATGTCCGATAAACTCTTCTGTGATAAAACTGTATTGCGAGTCACCTGTGACTTGTGACGAATGATATTTCTATTTGGTATTACTGATTTTAAATTGTACCTATCATGGATTGTACACATTCTGACCAAATATTCTGTCCGGGGGAAAACAAAATCTTCACAATAAAAAGTAAAAAAATATGGGTAGGTATAACATCTGTAGAAAATGATAAAATCCCTGTTTAACGAACAGTATTTCTCGAGAGCAGCGATACCCTAAACCCTAATTCAACTTACAAGACCACACGTTGAACAGCCATCTTAAGAAAACTACCAATTAGTATTGATAGGTCCCTTGGTTTGTCAGTCTTCCATTCAAACCAAGCGTTTAAGCCAAATTCAATCTTACACCAATAGCATAAAATTCATTTTAACATTGAAAATACAGTCAAAGTGACATAAGTCTGAGTTTGAGGTACTCGTAGTTTACTCAAGTGGGGTCCACCATCCAACGGCTAAGGTCTCTTAAACATGCATCCTGCATTTGTTGACCGAGATAAAAGACTTTCGACCTTATTTACATTCTTTCTTACAATATTTTCCTTGAGTATCCAAGTATATTTTTACAAGGTAAGTTCTTCCAATTCTGGCCAAAGTTTTTAATGAAGTTTAGCAGCTTCTAATTTTATAATTTTATTAATTTATATTCTCTTGAGGCGCTTTGCCATCATTCGCTTCTTGAACAAGACCGGTTTTCTTTAATACTGTGTGTTGTGTATTTTTTTTTGTTTGAAGTTGGTATGTTGGTATTTTTTTATCTTATTACTCAACCTACACAATGATGAGATTCGCTTTTCCATTGAGGTTTCAAACTCACATTAACAGAAACTTACGGAAAAAATGTGCTGAAATAGAATAATCTAAATTTTCGCTGAAAGGATGATGCTCTGTATCTCATACGAATGTACATATGTCAGTCGAATTGTATTTCTGAGTTTCGTTCCGTTCTTTGTTGTGCTCGTATCTAGAGCCTGTCGGGCATTGGTTGCTAGTATTGTTGGTATGGTCCACTTAAATATTATATGTATTACAGCCATTTTATTATAGTGTCACTAGTTATTTTGAACCAGCATGGAGTACCTACGCCTTAGCGTTTAGCGTACTTTATTTTAGTAACATCTTATTATTACCTATCACCAAGCAGCAATGCTAGTTGATACATTAATTATGTGTAATTTGCGAAACATTACTGACCAGCTCAAAAATCACCAAAACAACTAAAGCCTACGCAATATCTAATTTGGTTTTTAATAGATTTAACCTTAGTATATTTCGGTAAACTAAGTTTTCTTTGATAAAGTCGGATTTATATCCTTTAATATGGTGGAAAATATACTCCTATGTCAATTCGACAACCTCCATAAACTTAAGCATCGGAAGGTGAACAACAGGACAACAATGTATTTTATTTTACACTATTTACGGGTGAAGGAAATGCAGAAGAACAATGACCAATTCAGCCTGTCTGTCTGTCCATTCAGCAACATTGACACTAGTCAGATAGAAGAGACTATTCTTAGGCAAACTAGACTCCTGAGCGATTATCATTTTATAGGTTACTCCGCGAAACAACAGTATTGCCACCATTAATGTTTTGGATGATCGACATAGGTTTATGAATGTACTGTTTTTATGGCAAAGGCTAAAATTATTGAGTCGTAGGGTTACCCGTTGGTCTGATGCGGTATCCATATTTGTAATACGGACTGGTAAAATTGTACCACTCAGAATTAGGCTACTTTTTTTTCTGATTTATGACTGGATGAATGTTTAAGGCAAAATACTTTTACTAGTTAAGATAAATTGTTCGAAATGACTAATCTATCTGAACCTACCGTTGGCCATCTCGAATTCGTAGCTTAACATCATCAAATTACAAGTAATTAGAGATTGCAGCTGCAGGCAAATTATAGCTTTAAAGCATGAATGAAACAACGTCTTTGTGGAGGAAATCGCTTTGAACACTAGTCCTTTGCCTTAGCATCAAAGAAAATACCGGCTCATTAAAACTGTTTCTATAATCCTCAGAGTTTGCTCCCGAGTCCCGACCTACTAAGATTCGAATAAGAAATACCATCAAAGTATAAATTACTAGCTGCCAGCTTCGCGGCTTCACCCGCGTGGAATACTTACCATATGTCAATCATAGCACCCGAAATAACCTTGCTATACTTTAAGTGAAATATTTTTTTGAATCGGTTCAGTAGTTCCAAAGATTATCCTGTAACAATAAACTTACACACTTAGTTATGGCAGAACTATGTACATATGTAAACAAGTCCAAGTCCGGGGCCATCTTTATAATCTTCCAACAGAAAAGAACAGCTATATTACTCCCTATGTAAAGAGAACACAGCAAAGCAACACTCGAAACTTCAGAAAATCGCTTTGTGAGATCTGATTCGAGCGATAGCAGAATATTTATTGATTCGCCGTGACGCGACTTGCAAAGACCCTTTATCCAATCTGATATCGTATATCAGTCAGGACTAAGTGAAAATGTCGACCAGGATGCCTTTACTACCATATTGAACACTATTAAGTTGGTAGCAAGGTCTTTGCAAGACAAATATGTTATATTATGTATACATAAATAAGAAAAAAATACACTAAAATTTTCAACATACGAGTACGTATAAAGCAGAGATCAATAGCTCTTACACAGATAATTACCAGATGGAAGCTTTCAATGTCATAATTGGGGACAGGTCTTAAATGCTGGCGGTATTGTCACCATCACACAACATTATTTTAATAACCGACAGCATTTAAAACCACACCTTTGCTCCAAAGATCGTGACTATGAACCGTAAAAACAATCGCGACACTGCTATGTGTTACGCGAATTGGTGTCAATCAGGTTTTTATTATAGCCAAAAATTGGGAAGCTCCGATAAAATTTCCATTTTACTAGCTTTGTTGAAACTACAGGTCGATATTGCTCGCTACCGTATAGTTTAGCTTTATGCATATTAACTTGGTTAAATAGTTATACTCCGCGGATTTACTCGTGTAATATTTTCTTAAAAAATCAGATATTCCGTTGCACTTTGGATTTCAAATGTTCTTTTCTTCACACCCTGAAAGGAAGGTTCTCTTGAGACGAAGGTTTAGGTAGGACTGATGTGTGGTGGTTTTCTGTATCATAGTTTAACATTTAATAAGTTCTTTAAATCAGTAGGATTGACCTTCCAACCCTCAGGGAGTCAAAGCAGTTCCACTCACAAAATTGCAACACAGTAAAAGGTCCAGACTGCCTCCATCTGGGAGCACTCGAGATCCGTGTTTCTTTAAGGGATTGTCGATTGTTTCTTAGAAAATTGGGGAAAATTGTAAACATCTGTCTCCGAAGTGACCTTTTAAGGATTTTCCTTGATCGTCATAAAGTAACATGGTAGATATAAAAGTGCTGTCGAGTTGTACGAAATGATTGTAAATATAATTATGTTAATTTGAAATCGCACGCCTCCAGGGACATTGCGAAATACATTTCGGAATCAGAAAACATTATTCCGAATCATCATGGATTTGTCTCTGTCGAAGCAATCTTGTGAAAGCTCCTGCATATTTAATTGACTTTATTTGCAAATAGCGGAACACGCTGTTTCGTTCCCGTGAAATTTATTCCAAAAATACCTTTGCTGCATTTCCTTAGGTTTACGGGAAAACCTTAAAAATCTCATAAAGCTGCCTGTCTCCTGAACAGATTTGGATGTACCTTGGTTGTCAGTCAACCACTAATCTTAACTAATATTATAAAGAGGAAAACTTTGATTGTTTGTTTGTTTGTTTGTTTGTTTGTTTGAAATGAATAGGCTCCGAAACTACTGAACCGATTTGAAAAATTCTTTCACTGTTGGGAAGCTACACTAT
Source organism: Cosmorhoe ocellata (assembly GCA_963675405.1). Lineage (NCBI taxonomy): Eukaryota > Metazoa > Arthropoda > Insecta > Lepidoptera > Geometridae > Cosmorhoe > Cosmorhoe ocellata. The sequence goes on along the minus strand of OY776264.1, from coordinate 3,769,711 downwards.
CAGCGGGTGACATAGGCTATATTATATTTTCAAAAAAATTAGGGATCCTTACTAAAACTTCAATAATGTAAGCCAAGGTGTAAAAAAAATACCTAAAATATTCTTTATATCGCGTGCGCTGCGAAAACTATTGACGATAGAATGAAATAATGTACTACGACTTTGTAGAACACATCATTATTTACAAAAAGTGTCGCGATAGCATATGTCCAACTATTATAGTTATGCCACAATAAGAGTTCTTTTATTTTAAAATTTTAATTGAAAGGCTACTCTTAGAAAAATGCTCTTTATTTGTATCTTAGTATTAATCCTTATCAAAATAAATCACATCATATTCTAGACTGCTTCAATACCTTTATATAGTTTTTTGAATTACTCAATTCGGACATTCCATTCAAAAGATACCATTAAATTAAAAATGTAAGCAATAGAAAAAAGTTGCGTGACAGCCGCGCTAGCTTATGCACTGTAGGCGTCACTGGGTGTACAGGATGTGTACAGGATGGAGTCAATGTGAAAAAATAAATAAAAAATATAAACAAAAAATACATTATAATAAAAAAAAAGTTCATTAAAATAATAATACTAAAACTTTCTATACTTACAATTTTCTTTTTTTAGTAACCTGACGCAGGGTATGGTTAGACGTGTGTGTATTATAATTTATAAATATTGAATTTTGAAATTTTTGTTAAATTTGAGAGCACTGGTGGTGTAGTGGTAGCACCCCTGCCTCACGATCTGAAGGTCATGGGTTCAAACCTGGTCATGCACCAATGTGTTTTTCTATTCGAACAATTTATGTGCGCAATGCCTGTGTTCTTAAACGGTGAAGGAAAACAGCGTGAAGAAACCGGCATACCCTAGAACCAAAAGTTCGAGGTGTGTGTCATAGGTTAGTATTCTTATAAGCGGCGATGGGCTTGCATCCTGTCATGTACGAGTACCTACTCAAAGATCAAAGTAACTAGAAATCTGGGAGATATCTACCGAGCCTGGGAATTACAGTCGTGACCATTTATAGGTATATATAAATACACGTGCGAAGCCGGGGCGGACTACTAGTGTATATTAAAAGTCAAAGTCACCGTTATTACTCTCCCGCTTCCATGCTGTATGATTTCGGTCCAGTTTTAAAACGATATCACATTGCAGGAGATGTAATCATTGTCTCTGACTTAACCGTTACACGTCGGATTCTCAGCGTTGACCGACGACAATCAGTGCAGAACAGAAACAAAACGTTACACGTTCACAGTCACGGTGTGTACTCAGCAAGCGGACAAGTTTAGCGGACAGGATGTGTAGACCTCACTGTTTTGAGAAAAGAGATATCTTATTAAAATGTTTTATAAAATCAAACTGTTGTAGGTTCTGATGGTCGTAAGTTTTATTTTATAAAAATGAAACTTTCTCTTATGCTGACGAGTCTAAAATATGCCTTATCACCAATAAAATGTTGCCCAATATTTGTTTTTCATAAATCATTTTTCGTTCATTCTTTTTGTTCAGATTTTCTTGGATTAATGAGTAGCTGGACCTTGAAACTGTGAAATTCTTTTACCAAACCTGGAATCAACAAGCTGTCGTTTTGATTATCTCCTAAATACTGCGGGAAATTCTTGCGGTTGTCCGCTAAATAGACACAGCGCTTAAACTCTAGAGCGAGTCCCGTCGACAATTTCTTTCATTCCTTTTGAGTTTTCATTTTCAGTGGAATTGCGAACAGGAGCCAGGACTTGCGCCGTGTGTATCGCATGTGTGCCGCCAATTAACGTGGCTTTTGATTATGTTTATTTATTTGTTTTGCGTCTTTTGCATTGTACGCTTCAGTTTTTGGTATTATACTTCGTTGGTTATGATAATTCGGTTGCTATTTTATTGATGCTCTTTTTGTATATTACCAGCCTATTCATGGTAGGCGTACATTTCTATAAAAAAATACGTAAATACGTGAGGTACTATTTGGAAAAAAGGCATTGTTTTCTAAAATATCCGCACAATGTTTTTGTGAATAGTATTTTTGGGATATTCAGCTATTTCTAGGATTAAAACATCAAATACAAAGGTTTTTTTTTCACTCCATTATTCCGTGATGTTGTTTTTTATTTATTTGCTATTTAGAATTTTTCGAAGGTATGTGTCATGGGTTAGTATTCTTATAAGCGGCGATGGGCTTGCAACCTGTCACGTACGCAATACTAACTACTGTGCAAAATGTGGGCATGTACCAAATGTCATGTTTGGACCTGCCTCTGACTACCCCCTTTAGATATCCTCAAAGACCTAAGTAACTAAAAGATCTGAAGAGATATCTACCGAGCCCGGGGATTACAGTCGTGATCATATTTATTTTATTTTGTTTTTATTTTTCGTTCGCTAGTTGTTTTGAAGATACGGAGCCCACGGCAGATTATGGTGAATCCGTGCTCGGTTACACCGCAACACATTGTTTCGTTGTCATCATCTCCCAGTAGTATCCGCAATCAAATATTTCTTCTGAAATTTATAAGCAATAATTATAAACTTTATAATTGGTAATTTTATATTTAATCAATCGCAACGTTCTATTGCGATCGTAACTCAGACTGATCGCGATTGTGGTGGATCTAAAGAGCTTTTTCGTGAATAAGGACTGTTTTCATGAAAATCATTTTACGGACTGTTCAAGCTGAATGATATCACGCTATCTGCGAAGTTCCTCATTGCTTATCGAAAACGTAAAGAAATGCGCAGTTTCTGTACATATTATTTTCGTCGGATCGATTAATTTATTTTAAACTACAGAAAAAAAACTAATTCGTGCAGTAAACAAGGTTAACAGTAACACAAACAACCCGTCCCATAATTGGCCCCAAAGCGGCAACTGAAAAACGGCCTATCGGTTTGATATGCTTGTAAAATTCAATTAAAATCGGTTATGAGTTGAGTTTAACAGAATTTTTGTTTTATTTTACTTAGTCATAACGTAGTATTAAAGCCGTCGCACCAGTATATTATGAAAACATTTTTATTTTTGACCTCAACTTGGTTAAATTGTTCTATTTCCGTTAGGTGGCGCTATCAGTAAAAAAATCGACAGACTTTCCAATTCCATAGAAGCTATCGAGCTGGAAAGGTCTATCGGTTTTTATATCTACTGTTTTTGTAGGAGACTCGTCGGATAGTGGCATAGTTAGTAGTGCGGTGGCTCCAAGCACAGTCGCGGGTTCGAGTCCCACCTGATCGAAAGTTTTGGATCACTTGGACCATAAAAAAATACAAGTTTTGGTTCTATATAATGTTTATAATTTTCAGCGCGGCCTCCTTATGACAGTATCGTCGGAATTTCTCCACCTGTCTGTTTTCTACCTACAGCTCGCTCAAACAAATTCCTGTCTGAATATTTACCCTTTGAAAACTTGTGAACCGTCCAACAAGGAGTTTACAAAGAAGCAAATATTTCGCAGAGACGATTTAGAATTACAGACGAAGCGCCAGGTACACCAAAACCCAATTATAAGAGTACTTGATTGATTTACGTTTCAAGTTCTTGATAGTGTCGTTTGCCCGAATTTCGGCTTCAGTTAAAACCGTTTTCTTATATGAAAATATTCGTGGTTATTTGGATGGGTCTTCGCGTCTGTTGTATACAACAGTTGTGGTATTACACTTATTGTATCCTTCCTTTGTTTTTTTCCTTTCGGTAAGTATATCCTTAGTAAACTTCGTAACCATCATACATCATGTAGGTTCATACATTCATACGTTTAGCTAAAAATATCCTAGTAATGTTGGATTTTCAATAAGCCCATTTTCATGCCTCCCGTCATCTGTCAGTGTCTACCTTTGCAAACTGTCCTACCTAAACAAATCCACACATTACACCCACTCAAAGTCTTACCTTCTCACCGGTCGCTTCACTATAAATACATTTTCGGTGTCTCTTCCTTTATTTCTTTTTATTTTGAGAAATCCTTACCTTCAGTTTAGCTACTAAATTGATCTTAAAAGAGGCCCATTAGGTGTTGTGTCCGTAAACAGAGCGGAATAGCAAAGTCGGACAATTGAATAGCGCGTTGTTTTGCCGAAGAAAGTAGCCGAAGCCGAAAAATCGTTGGACACTACAAATACAAAGGTTAATGGCTCTTAGCGCAAATTTGTTAAAGTTACTGCGAATTCCGTAGCACTTAAGTGATTTCGAAAAATTACTTTCTAACTAACTTCTTAAATTAGTAGGGCAATAAAGGCCTCTGAAACTATTTACTTTTGGCAAGATTCCCTATTAGTGTCCGTGGAGACTTAAGTGAGTGAGAAAAAACGTAATTGATTCCCCATTTAAGAACCTTTCTCTACAGTCCTTGGCGATGTTCCAAACATGCCTAGAGAATTAAATCGTTACTCATATTTGACATGTTTAAGTACAATTTATGTTGCGATTTGTTTTACTTTAAAACACGGAAAAGAAAAGTTTAAAAGCTTGAAAGAAGCGGACAAAATCGGATCTTTTTTAATATTTGGTCACATTTTTCGGTTCATACAAAAGTTTACTTAAATAATGAAAAACATACGTGTTTACTTTAAACATTAGGTTATCATGTTCCAACAAATGTTAATGTAAATGTTTTGTTATACACAAAACCATTTTACTGGAAACACAGCCTTAATTTGGCCATACAAAACCATTCAGTTATTCGATCTCAAATAAGTCGAAACAAAAACGCGTTAGCTCTAACACCAACGATAGTTAATTAAAATCGACAAAAAGCGTAAATTGAAGCAGCCGTCAGGTAAAATCGTTTGTAGTTTTGAAAAATCAAACTCCATTTCAAAGAGCTCTCAGTAATTGGACTAGATTTTATTGTTTTACCTGATGTATTGGAGCTGCCAGTGAAGTCACAGGCAGGCTTAAAGTTAGTCTTCTTCTTCTTAACTTCAGTTCTTTTGAACTAGTGTGGAGAAAGGAATAAATTGCGCTGCAGAGCCCTTCAATACATAGTAAGATACCTGCTATGTATTTTAAAAATGTTATTTTCCCGGGATTATTTAGATTTATTTTCGTTACAAACTTGAACTCTTTGGGTATAATCTACATTCATATCAAATTTCATCCAAATCCGTTTCTTCGTTACAATGATAACACAAGTTCTTATAATATTATATAAGTTGAATTTTACGTTTATTTTTTTTAAATCTTTATTTTTAACTTATTAATGTAGTGTGAAGCAATACCTGCTTATTCATTTTATTATTTTATCCATGTTCATGTTGAGTCTAAGCTTCGAATTTTTAACCAATCCTACTTCCTACTATAATATTATAAACGCGAAAGTTTTTAAGAATGTATGGATGTCTGGATGTATGTTTGTTACTCTTTCACGCTGAAACGCCTGATTGGATCTGGATGGAATTTGGCACAGATATAGATTATGGTCTGAAATAACACATAGGCTACATTTTAAGGTACCACGCGGGCGAAGCCGTGGGCGGAAGCTAGTTGTATTATAATCGGTTGACCGTGAAAGGTAATAGTACGAGTAAGCCAGCGAGTTCGTTTATTCACTGTCTGGCGTCTGGTTTTCTTTTGCCATCATCCGTTTACCTCCAATGAGGATTATCTAAACATTCCTAATATTGTTTTTATTCTGTTCATTGCAGGTAATGCTTCAAGGGCGGTATCCGGCCTTTGATAAGTATTAATATACATTACATTTACAAAAATATATATTACTAAATATACATTAGTAATATAAAAAAGCAAATGTTGCAGCTTTGTACGTTTGAATGTAAGAGATAATGTAAGAAACAACTGATTCGATTTCAAAAATTCTTTCTTTGGTATCTGGATTAACCCTGATTGATATAAGGTATGTTTTAATGTGATAGTAACTTCCATGCGGATGAAACAGCTAGTATTTTATAAATAAACATTCTTGGCTATGATGCGGCGATAGGCTTGCCACCTGTCACGTACAGCATACTACCTACTGTGCAAAATGTGGGTATGTGCTAAATATAATGTTTTGACCTGCATCTGACTACCCTCGTATCCTCAAGGTCCAATTAACTAGAGATTTGAGAAGATAATATCTACCGAGATCTAGTGATCATGTTTTTTTCTGTCATGCGAGAAGCTAATATTGCAGTCTTTGAAATCTCGTCCACCACACCACTGACGTAGTTATTTACTAGATAAATAGGTGCGCAAGAGCGCTGGTGGTGTAGTGGTAGCACCCCTGCCTCACGATCCGAAGGTCGTGGGTTCAAACCTGGTCGTGCACCAATGAGTTTTTCCATTCGAAACATTTATGTGCGCAATGCCAGTGCTCTTAAACGGTGAAGGAAAACATCGTGAGGAAACCGGCATACCCTAGAACCAAAAATTCGAAGGTATGTGTCATAGGTTAGTATTCTAATAAGCGGCGATGGGCTTGCAACCTGTCACGTACGGAATACTAACTACTGTGCAAAATGTGGGCATGTACCAAATGTCATGTTTGGACTTGCCTCTGACTACCCTCTTTAGATATCCTCAAAGATCTAAGTAACTAAAAAAAAATCTGAGAAGAAATCTACCGAGCCTGGGGATTACAGTCGTGATCATATTTTTTTTTTTTTTTTTTTTTTTTTTTTTTATAAATAGGTACAAAATTGTCTACTTATTCAATCAAAAGCTTGCCGCATTCAAATACAAATCCAATAACTCAATCTCATTGTTGCGGAGCAAACTTATAGAACAAAGCTTTTATTCAATTTAGAAATATCTTGCGTCCTTGAACTACAGAATACAAAGTGACTATCGCCGTCTAAGTTTCTCTGACGACACTCGTTATTGTAATAGTTATTGAAACTTAAACTCGAAACGTGATAGTTTGTATAAAGCAATTTGACTATCGTTTCGTATGATTAGGAAAGTGCACGAAAGAAACCTAGGGCCTTACCACAAGCTCTTACAAACCATCATGTTTCAAAAATGACACATTTCAAGCTTAAAGTATCACTACTTCAATAAAACTTCTATAGGTCATGGTACTAAATATCAAACTTATATTACTTTGATATTGCCCGAAAAGCTTGTGGTAAGGCCCCTGAAGCGCTCTTTAATCGTTTCACCGGTTCGGAAGAGCTAAAATACGATGAGAACAAAAAGATTTGTTTTTTTGGGTTAGAAGCTTTACGATCACATCTCTATTTGACTAAGCAGCAGTCATGACTAGATCGCTTTAAGACTAAACCGCGATAATGACTATATCGCGTCGGGGTTACATTGCTTTTGGACTACATCGCCAAAGGACAAGAAAGCGTAATGTAATGACTTAATCCTCGTTTGTTTTCTAAAGTACAACTATGGCGTAAATCAAAACATTCAAGTTTTTAAGTACATACATACATAAAATCACGCCTGTTTCCCGACGGGGTAGGCAGAGACCACGGATCTCCACTTGCTACGATCCTGACATACTTCTTTTGCTTCATTCACTCTCATTACATTCTTCATACATGCGCGTCGGTTTAGGGTACTCTGGACCTGGCCTTTCTCTAAAACGTCCCCAATTTGATCGAGGTACGTACGCCGAGGTCATCCCCTTCCAACTGTCCCATTCACACTCTCCTTATACAACTGTTTCGTCAATCTCCTTTCATCCATCCTTTCTACATGCCCAAACCATCTTAGCATACCCTTCTCAATTTTCATCACTACGTCTTCTTTCACTCCACAACGTTCTCTTATCACACTGTTCTTCACTCTATCATTCAAAGTTAAACTTTAAGTAGTTACCTTTATTAAAAACAAAATGTTACTTTTACTTATGTTTGTTTGTTTATCTGTGCCTTTGTGCACGCTAATCTCCGCATCAGCTGTTATGTTCTAGGCAAACATGAATTATCGGTTGAACATAGTTTCACTAAAACCGTTGAAGTGACCCAGCCTGAGCAGTTAAGTGCGATAATTTCCGACTATTGAATAGTCTCAGCGGGCTCACCGCTTCGGGCCATAATACTCGTAATAAAATGCAATTATGTCTGAATGTTGCCAATTCGATATCGGCTCATTGTGAGACCCCAGGGGCAAACGCACGCCCTAGCACACAAAAGGAGCCCATACAAAGATGGCCTACTTGCCTAGGGCGATTTCACATTTTACGAAGCACTACAATTTACCTTATCCTTTATAGCTGGATTTTGAATGTTTGAAATGCCTCACCACAAGGTCTTCCGGCTTAAAAGATTAAAAGTATTGAAGTAGTGTTACTGATGTCACCAAAAAAGTTATGAGTATGAGTGTATCTGGGTATGCAAATTGTGGAAGGCCGAAGAAAAAGTGGTTTGATTGTGTGAAAGATGATATGAATGTAGGTGGAGTAGACTCAGAGTTGACGAATGATAGGAGTGAGTGGAAGAAGAAAACATGTTTTGCCGACCCCGCTTTGCGTGAGATGAGGCAGGAGAATGATGATTGAAGTAGTGTTACTTCAAGCTTGAAAGTTTGACGTTTCTGAAATATGATGGTTTGTTGGAGCTTGTGGTAAGACCCCTGGGGCCTTACCACGAATTCATAATACATTACCGAATTAATATTACATTGTTATTTCGTACCATGACATATGCAAATTGTATGGAAGTAGTGACGTTTCTATAATGGAATCGTTACGGAATCGTTCTGGAAGACTTCGTGGTAAGGCCCTTGGTCATTGTTTTTTGTTTGCTTGTTCTGACCGGCCGGACCCTTGATTCTCTTAACTAATGGCTTCAAAATGATAATGGAACATCGCAAAAAAAGACGATTATGGCATTAATAACTCTTTCTACTAAGTAGGCGGAATGCTATATTTTCTGCGCCAATTACATATATTGCGGTTTTGAATGTATTGTTTAGCAGCATTTGGTCTGTATTTTTTTGTGTAATATTGGTGATGCGACAACATAAGAACCTGTTCGTAGATTTTTATAAAACCCATATGTCGCAGGAGATTTAAAAACATGTGTAAAACGTTTCTTACAATGTTTTACGTACTTACCTTAAAAAAGGCCCACCTTCAAGCAATCTTTCGACGACCTCAGTGGTGCAGCGGGCGAGAGTCCGCTGCGACGCAAGAAGTTGCGGGTTCGATTCCCGCCGCGGAACAAATTTGTGTACGATCTGCAGAAATTTGTTCCGTTGGTCTGGGTGTTTTCTATGTATAATAAAAATATCTATATATATAATGCATTAAATATATCAGTTATCTAGTACCCATAACACAAGCTTTGAGTAGCTTACTTTGGGGCTAGATGATGCTGTGTGAATTGTCCAGAATTATTAAAAAAAAAAAACCTTTGGCAAAAATGCAAAACTGTTTGACCACTTTATCTAACTCCCATGTGTCTGCAAATCCATTGACAGCTATGAATCCCCTGTTTATGTAAGAAGTATTAGAAAGGCGTGTTCGCTGTCCATCTACCACGCTCCGTCAAGCCTCAGTACGATTAAAAGTAAATATTAATTTGGTATTGTATTATGAATTCGTGGTTAAGCCCAAGGCCAGGTTTGGTTACAGTGTATATAGGGAAAAGTTATTTTTAACTCTTATCAACTGCTAGAGCTAACAATATGCCCATAGCATCTATCAGTGACGAGAAAATGGCTATAAATAAGCTCAGATAGGGTTGCCATCTCCAGCAAAGAATATTACATGTCTACACTTTGTATTGTAGATGGATGGCAATGTTTATCCTTAAAAATTGCTTTAAGTTGTGACTCTTTAAGTAGAAAACTGAATATACCTTTCCTCCAAATCTTTATTGAAATCTTGTAAAAGATCAATTTGTGTAATCAACCTTTGTTTCTCATCTTCATGATTTTTCTGAACATCTGTTATTTCGGTTATTTTTATTTTTATCTGCTCCAACTGTGATGCAAGTGTCTCTTTATCTAATTTCACTTTGTGGTTTTCTAATTCAGATGCTTCAAATTTGTGATGTGTTTTGCTAAGTTCTGAAAAACATGCTAGATTTGTAATGAAGGCAAGTATTATTTCCATCTATACTTAAATTATAATGACGCATATTTAGTTAGATATACCTTACCTTTAGAACTGCTGAACTTAGGTTCTAAAAAATATTATACTGATAACTTGATTATCTATGTGATAATGATAAGCTATAATTTTATTATGATAAATATTTGTTGAATGCTGACAAAAATGCGGAGACAGTAGTTTTAATTAGGTACTTATTGGTAAATTTTAACCATAATACAATTTTACATTGATACTTTCTACATAAAGAAGTAATCGCACACCAAATACATGTTATGAAACAAGCTCAACAGTGCAAAACGAAAATAAGTACAGGCAATCAATGCAAAATAATCATTAGCACACTAAACATAAGACACCATTCACCAAGCATTGGTTATTCCTTTACACTAGAAAGATTTCTAATGAGTTCTAAATACCTTTTGTAACTACATTATTACCATCTTCTGATTTCCTTAGCCTGTCAAGCAATTCGGACACTTCTCTGTTCATTACATTGAGCTCATTTTTCAACATTGCATTTTCTACTTCCAAGTTTTGCATCCTGATTGTCCATCCTTCACTGTTTATTATGTCGAAATCTGAAGGCAAGCTAAATCCTGAAATAATAGACAAATTGATTAATTTTCATTATCATAACATATCAAAAAAAGTTACATAATCAGTTTAAAAATCAGATTAAGAATCAGATAAGATCAATCAGAGTTTCTTAACTCTTTATTAATTTTGAGAGTTGAGCTTACACCTTCTAAATCAATATTCAAATTATTATCTTACAAGTGATCTGTTGCTTGCAAACTTTCACTTTACATAAAATTTACATAATTACGAGTATTACTATGTCACACTTCATTTGTTTCTTGTTAGTTCTTCTCGGACTGGGGATAGAACTGGAATTGGCACCTAGAATCACCTAGTATGTAAGAGCATTCAAAATGACCCCTGGGATTTCACTGAATAAAGTTATTTGATGTGTTTGAGTTTGACACTAATTAACTGTGTATACTCACTTCTGTGTTTCAAACCAAAATGATCAGTCATTTCACTATCTCCTTGCACATCATCAACCATGGTTTTTGGACAATTATTTAAATGGTACTGTGGACTTTTTCTTCCTGGAGACCTTCTCGACTTTAATCCATTTTTAATTTCGGGTGATTCTTTGATTTGTGAACGGGACTGATGCTGAGTTGGCGATGTTTTTCTACTTGGTGTGTAGTTAGATTTGGTCTCTGTCACTGGAGTAATTTTCTTTGAATTTCGAGGTGGGATACGTTTCTTCTGAGACCAGTTGCCATCAGGGTGGAAAGTGTAGTCGTGTTTCTCACATTTTGAACGCTTAATGCTATGGTTCCGGATTGCAGCGCCAGTTGTCTCGTCTAGGTTGTTGAGGAGGCTTTCTGCCCTACCGGCGAGATCCGCGAACCATGCCATTGCGAAAAATTAGGTAGTCCCTGGAAAAATAAAGGAGTAGTTACTTACCTTTCCTTCCTAGGCAATATCCATGTGTAAGGATTTTCAACTTTGTTTAGACAGTCAGATGGTAAGAACTGAAAGCCACTTATGTGTATATTTAATTATAAAAATGTTTGAAAAGTTCAGACGACAGAATAAATTACAATCAGGAACTGAACGTAAGCTGGCAAAATTCAATATTCCTTGGCCCTATTGACAAGTAAATTATTTCGATTCAATTATTCAGTATTTAGACTTTTTCGTTATTATTATTTGTTACTTTACCAATCATGAAGAAAATAAAAGCCGAAAACACATAGATTTCACCAAAAATAATTATTATTGTACATAGATTTTAGAAATTTTTGTCAGGTATTGATGACAGTGACAGTCGGACATGACGTTGACACAGATTATTCTTTCGTTTTTTTGTTTGTTAAATTATTCGCTCATTTGAGCAGGCTTATAGTCATAGACCTTACTGCCTAGTCTTGAGTAAATTAATTTCTTCCGTTTTCTATAATCTAACTTAATCTAACCTAACCTAACCGCCATTTTCTCCTTCAGATTATTCTTTCATCATATTTCTTCTTCTTCTTCTTCAATTATGGCATCTGTTTCTTAGAGAACAATTTTGCCAGTGTCAAGTGTATTTATTTATAAATATTGTCAACGTCACAGAGTCATAGTCAAGTAGTCAAGTCAATTTTAAACAAAAGATGGCTGTTTTGTTGAAAATTTTCGGGATTTCCTCCGATGGAATTTCATCATATTTTATTACAAGAAGTAAAAAAACTTGTCAACTGTTAAATTTGATTATGTTTTCATTTCAATGTCAATATTTTTATAGCACTCAACGTTAGAAATTTATGAATGTCAAAAATGTAGTTTGTTTTTGTTGATTTCTCTCGCTCGTCCAATTCGAGAATTTGTGAAATGAAAATTGTTATTTTATATTCATTTTATATTCATTTTATTTCATGCAAGTAACTCAGTTCTCTAAGAATCATGGATTTTGAAAGTCCTGACGTTGAAAAAGATTTCCCAGGCTTGTACGCTTCCGAAAGTGGGCGTAAAAGTAATGAAAGTGACTGTGAGTATTCAACATTTTATCTCTGCGATAAAACTACTTAGTTTCTCCGAAATTAGAGGTAATAAATGTACGTTACATCCATCATGCTTAAAGGCATCTTTAAGTGTCTTTCTTTTACCTAACTTAGACCCATAAGATATCTTCTCATATTGACAGCAAAACATTACCTACAGGGCGCTGCGTTCTGGTCAATGTAGAATGTAGTATTGTTATAAATAACTTACTTACGAACCTGTTTTATCTTATAGAGTTTACACCCACAAAAAATATTTTTTGTAAAAAATTTCTCTTCCTAATTTACTTGAATTATTCCATAAAATTCTTATAGTTAGCGATGGAGGTGATCATGAAAAGCCGAGCAAAAAGGACTTATTAGGACGACGAAAAGAGAAAAAAGAAAAGAAAGACAGAGGATATGCTGCTCTCGAGGGTGAAAGCTCTCCAGAGGAGGACACAGATACTAAGTAAGATATTAAAATATAATTAGAGTTTACGAGGCATTGCTTTTAGCTGATTGTATGGGGTCCATAACTACCCTTGCTTTGGAAGTGTGTATTTGGGCAGCTTGGAAGTACTTTTCCTCACGTCACTTTGATTTGAAGGATCTGGGGGAACGTGGTTACATTTATTCAAGTGCCTCTGAAGGATAGGAAGTAATAACGTGTTTCGTAAGTTTCCTGGCATTGATTCGAAGGTTCCTGAGGAAAATATGTGTTAACTTTTCGAGACTGGTATCAAGGCTTAACAATAATTTGTTTTTACGTCTGAGTTCTTATTGGAGATGATGGAATTGTAGTCGGGGAGTTACATTGGAACAATTATTAAATTTTAAGTTTATAACGTGCATAAAAATCTTACATTATCTAAAGTTTGAGGTCTTAGATAATTTTGTCATTCGTTCGAAATGGGTCAAGCAAAAAATACATTGTCTTTTATACAAACACGACTTCCAAACCGACCAACTAGTTTGTACAACGATGTGTAGAAAAGAAATCATTTTTATAACTTGCCACACAGTAACCCCAAGGGAAGTCACGGTCTCTTGAAATGCAACACTTACTCTATTTCATTCGTATTATTTTTCTGTCGCATCTGTTATTCCCCAAATAAAATGGGTGCGTACGAAAAGCAATTACTGTATTTTCTATAGAGTAGGGGTCAAAATTGCCTCTGGACAGAAACACCCCATAATTTAGGGGTCTGCGCATATGCTGCGTAATGACTAGCACTCTTTGATTCGCACCATTAAGGCGCAACTTGAAAATGTTGAATAAAAATAGACAACAAAAATGATATTATGTTAGACCATGAAATGTATGTAAATGCCTTAAAATATTGAAGAGGCACGCTTGTTAACACGAAAAATGTAAACATATCATCTTAAGTTGAAAAATCCTTTGTTTTCTCAAATTTACATTAATCGATTTTAAAAGCGGCAACAGTTTGGCTCGTGCACATTACATTCTCAGATATAATTAAATAATCGAATTAAAACTAAACTCAACACGTGCCTCCCAAAAGAGAATCCAGTTTAATTTAATCCATCGCCAAATATTAAATTTCTAAGTTTAAATGAGATTTTGCACGAACATGATTCATACAAACCGACAAACAAATCCCATTTTGGAAATGCTTCGGGGGTCTTTTTTACCCCTCTATTGTCCCGTCCTAATCAAATAGTTGCCAATTGCCATTATTTATGTGAAATACAGAGGGTAGTTGGTAATAAGATGTGGGGCAATTTGCACCCCAACGTCATCAGGGGTCGAGACCGTATAGATAAAGCTAATAAGAATTTTATAAGACGTAGACTTTTTAGGGACATTCACAGCAGGGTTTTTCATTTAATTTAACTTGCGGAAATATTGGAAAACCTAAGTAAATATGCATAATATTGTTTCCTCACAAGGTTTTCGTCAATTGCTTAAAAAAGCTATTATTACACTCATACATGTGAAATTCTATTTGTTGACCAAAAAAAATCGAAGATCATAGTCACTCCTGTAACACGATTAAACGGGCAGCAACTACACTTAAGGTGCGTTTAGATAGTTAAGCAATTACGATTTTTTTAGTGTTGCACTCAATAGCGTAAAGAAAATGAACTCAGGAGCTGTTTTTGGACTTTTTCACTGAGCAAGTAGTCGAGTCAGTAAAGGAAGAACTAATTGGATTTGTGGAATCTAGTTAAACAAGTAACAGTCCGTATTAAGGTTTGCATTCCGTAAAACCTTATAGCGCCTATGAGTAATAAGTGCCATGTACTAGAACCTCACCTAAACCAGTTTCTTCTAGTTTCACTTCACCATCATTTAACTGAGCTGCTACACATGGATAACTGAAAAGTGATCATGCAATTTAGTAACAAAAATTTTTAGTTATTTTCGAATGAAAAAATACCCGATACTATGAATCCAATTCGATTGACTACGAAGTGGAAGTTGTGCTTTATCAGTACAACTGCAAAAGCAAGAAAGCTATTTGAAAATGCTTCCGAATAGCTCATTTCATTTACTGCAACGTCGTCCATGTAAATCGCCCACAGATCGTTGGCATCAATGCGAGATGGCTATGACCACATCGCTAACAACCGCAGTTGCTTCGGTCAAGTCGGTTTAGACGAAGCTTTACTATAATTTACGGTTCGTATATCGTTCACTAGGAATGGACCCTTAGTTCCGCCCAAGAGTTTTACCGCAAGCCATGCTCAAACATCTAAAATATGCTCCGAAAATTTATCACGGAAATGTCGCTTGCACATAATCTTCGTTCCGCTGAACTGCAGATTTCTCAAAAGTAGACGTTGTCTTTTCACGGTCGTAATATACCATGACTTCCATCAAACTTAAGGAAAGGAAATCATTTTCTACGAAGACTATTCATAGCCACAGTAGCGGTAAAAATTTATCCAATTTTTAGCTTACGTTAAAGAAATATCTTTCTTTTGTTACGCCTCCGCTATGTAACAGCCCTCAAATGACGGTTAATATTACTTAGAAAACAGAGCTCTAAGAAGATCGCTGAGGCAAGTATGCTATTGTGAATCCTTACTATCATATAATCTCAGAACCTGTTTTCCGGGAAGGAGGAAAACTATGCACGTAATCCTTCAAAGGTCTTCGAAGTCTTCAACTTGGGTTAGCGCTTGATAGAAACTTCCAGTCTAGATAGGAAATAATCCGCTATCTGTGGTGCGTTGAGACGTCACAGGAGCTGGTTCGATTTGCGCTGCGTGTTGCCTGTACAAGTATCTATGCTAGTCGTCGACATTAATCTACCCTTTAATACAAGAATTAATTGACTTCCGTGCTACAGGTAGCTCAGAAGCAGTCGGTTTTGACACCGGTTGTAAAAAAGGTTTTCGTGTGACTGAACTAATCCGCAGAACGATTTAGTTGAGGCCTATCATTTACTTGGACCACAGCCACAAAAACTGAAAAGCGTCGGAAATAATATCATTGCAATGTGTATTAGTTGTAAAAAGAGACATTGTAGCATAATTGTAATTAATTATTTTAATACCACCATTAAAAAGACTAGTAATGTGCTATATAAAAACAAAACAGAAAAAAAGCCAGCTAAAACAGCCCCTATTTCGCTTGTACTACGGCAGTGTGACATGCATGACAAATTGTCTTTGGTCACTAGCTCAGCCATACGATAGAGGTACTTCATATGTAGCGCAACCGCACTCAGTTTGCCCCAACCTTAACCATTGTAGCAGGAAAGGGTGAGTCGCTTATAAAAAGCCGTGACTGAGTATCGATAAAAGCTAGAATAGCTTCCATTTCCATACCGAAGGTTGACGTGTTAAATTCCAATAAATTTTCGCCGTAAAAGTGTTGCTAATCTAATATGGAAGTGCGATCACGTACGCCTATAACGCGAAACGAGAGAAGTGCCTTCTGAAACCACGTCGCAGATCCGAGATTGCTCCATCCAATGCGTTCTGGAATCAGGCGGGCACTTTGACTCGTGATTCGTGAGTGCATTCTTCTCTCGGCAGACTTTCTCTTCTAAGAATTTTCGTTGCGAGAGCTTCAGGATTCTGATTTGCGGACAGACACGTCAATGGAAACAGACGTAAATGCCTTTGCTGTTCATCATTTATGTAACAGTTACTTTATTCTATAGTGAGCTAGTAGGAACCGTTATGATCCTACCCTACTAATATAATGAACCTGAAGTTAGTGAGGATATATGGATGTTTTGGTACTCTTTCACGCGGAAACTCCTAAACGGAAATGACTAAAACTTGGAATACCTACGCGTAATTTACGTCCTGGAATAACACATCAGGCTACTTTTTATCCGGGTTGGTACAACGCGAGTGGAGCCACGATCGTTTGGTAGAATTATAGTATACTTACCTAATATAAAATAGAATAACATGATTTTAACAGAATATGTGCTTAAATACCTACCTTATAGTAATAAATGTTCAAAATAAACCCCATTCGTGACGCATATCTTTGACATGATAGGTAAGGGCATATGAGGGGCATAATAAAAATTACATAATACGTCAACCTGACGTACAGAGGGCGCCTACATCGCAGCTTGATTAATGGTGGGCTGAGACCGTGGACCTAAGGCTTTTGCCCCACCGCAGGCGAGGAAGCGAGAGACGATCGACTCCAAAATATATCTTTTAACGTCCAACGTAACGCCGGAATGTAGTAAATTGAAACATCATTAATTCTTCGTAGGCTTGCGTCTGGTTAAAAGGCCATGACGTAATGAACAGATATGGTAGACTATTAGATCAATCGTCAAAGAGATTTGGTGATTTTATAGATGAAAGTACATTTATGAACTCATACGGACACTGCAAAAATAAACAAAATGGATTAGAGTAGGAAGGTAAGAGGGTAAAAATATAAAGTAAGGAACATACACACAACTAGACAGTTTCTATATAATCTAGGTACCCAGAGAGACATTCGATTGTCGTTGTTTACTGTTTATCTCTAGCTCAATATCTTATAGCTACTCGTTGGAACAATTACTTTAAAATTGGACCGGCTATTTATTGCTTGTCCATTTTATCAGCGCTGTGTTGTGATTTTCAAAATGAACTTACCAAAACTCCATTATTTATTGTATTCATCCAATAATCATAAAATTAGGTCAATGAGCTTTGGGACCAAGTTCAGCTTAGTTTTTTTTTAATAATGGAACATTAGGGGAAATCGGGTACTATACGTCCGTAGATGCGATCAATTCTGATTTTGTTTAGGAACGGTTGTGGTCTGAATATTTTTTCGGTTTGTATAAATATAGAACGGTGGTACGTATGAGCTGAGGTACGTTTAAAATAATAACTAAAAGTGTGTGTGTTAACTACGTTGAACCTTTAAGAGCTTGTGAATAATCTCAAAATAGTCATCTCATATTTTTATTGTGTTCAACAAACATCAAAAAAACCTGTACAAAAGGGAGGACTATTACTCGTATAACAGGTCAGGTACAAAAGAGAAAACAAAAACAGTAAAGACTAAAGTTGTAGTTCATTCTGGCACTTCCACTAAAAAAGCCAAAGTCAGACTCAACTAATTCGCGCCAATCGTATTTTTTCCAGCCACCACTAAGTTGTTCAACATAATTTAATCTCGTTTCACGGCAAATTAACCGCTATTATACAGTACATTAAAGGCGAGATTCGTTTGATGCTTTGTGCGACCGGGTACCGGTGTCCGGGCTTCAATTAAAAGGCTCATTAAAGTGTCTCGTTGGGGTGAGGATCAAATTTAAATTGTAAGTGTCATCAGACGCCAATTACTAACAGAATGTTTTGTGATTCTTGTATAATAACATGGAACAACGGACGTAGACTTTAGCATTTGTTTTTGACGTCGAGAAGTCTCTAGTGGCTTATCTTTAGGTATGCCAATATGTCAAATTAATTTCCGGCTTGCTAGCTACATGTATGCCAACAAAACTAGTGCTAAGAGTACAGCTTGTAGGCTTTGTCAGCAGATAGATTAATCATTGCCTGACTTTGCATAATAAATGTCGCATATTTTATTAAAAAGTACATTTATCACATAAGGTGAAAAATGTAAAGCTTTTATGAATTGCTAAAATAAAACACCGTCTCTTTATTCATATAAATTGTCTAAATTATAAATTGTCTAATAAATTGTGAATATTTTATGTAGAACAGTCAGTATTAGTATCATAGACGGGTATTGGGCGACGTTATGAAACACGTTATAGTAAGAGAAACCACGAAAAATAATCTTCAACTTTTTAAACTAATTTTGAAAAGAGTGCTAAGCGCAGTAGTTTGGCCCCTTTCCAAACTTTTAATGTTTCACTTTTTCCATCCTTGACACTACTTACCAATATTTCAACAATATTGCTAGTTAAATTAAAATATTGCAGTGGCAACACTCCAATTTCATTCATATGCCAAAACAAACCCAAAGTTCACTAAAAATAAAACCAAGAAAGTCTCTTAATATCTGTATCGGCTCATGTTTCCCCAATCTCTCGAGACACCAGATACATTATTGTTTGCTTGCGAAAAGCAAATTCTGGGGAAAAATTTACCCCAAATATAAACAGCAAAAATTCAAAATCTTATTGCAAGTGTTTCTGGAATAATAGTAGATATCTTTGTGTAAACATTAAAAGGGGAAGGCAGCTGGCGGAAGTAAACACAATTGGCGCGGTGAATGAAAGTAAATGTGCGTCCAACTGATGAAGCTATAGAATTTCCACAATCTAAATGTGAATCGACCCTATTAATGTAAGTGCGCTTTATATTTACAAATATTATTAGTGATACAGACCAGATGGACGTCCTGTCCAAATTTCAATCATCATCATCATCATCCTGCCCTTATCCCACTAGGTGGGGTCAGCACAACAGGTTCTCTTCCTCCACTCTCCCCTATCATCCGTCATCTCAGTAGTCACTCCCTTCTTACACATATCATCTTTCACACAGTCCATCCATCTTTTCTTAGGTCTACCTCTACCCTTATATCCATTCACATTCAAATCCATCACCCTTCTTGTAACATGACTTTCTGTTTTGTCCGTGTCTTCCAACTTTCTAGACAACTTTTCCAATATTTATATCCATAAAAACAGAATTTAATAATATATGAAAAAATAAATAAATCAGTTCTGATGATCAAAGTATTAAAACACGAATTTTCGAACCATTTTAATCAGACATTTCGCAGAACAGTTTTAATTCAGAACGAAATATCGTCAAATTACGGGCCTTACCAGTTACCACAAACCATCATGTTTCAGAAACGTTATTATTTCCAGCTTGAAATAACACTACTTCCATACAATTTTTATAGGTCATGGCACGTATCAAAGTTTTATTACTTTGATATTGCCCGAAGAGTATCCTACTAATATTATAAACGTGAAAGTTTGTAAGAATGTATGGATGTACATATGTTTGTTACTCTTTCACCCTAAAACGGCTGAACGGATCTGAATGAAATTTGGCACAGATATAGATTAAGGTCTGGAATAACACATAGGCTACTTTTTATCCCGGAAAATGAATGGTTTCCGTGGGATATGTGTTTTTGTTTTTCAAGATATAAAGCGGGCGAAGCCGCGGGCGGAAGCTAGTGTTATAATAAGGCCCAGTTACTTTTATGTCGACTACAAACATCACGTTGGTCAGATTATAAACATTGATAAAAGATAAATGAGCTCACAGGATTACGTCACCATTAAAACAAAGGAACAAACTCCATTTATTTACGAGACCCAAAAATCCAAACGTCGTTGATGGAATCTTGTGTAATGTGTGCGAAGCTTATCTACGCATCGCGTGGGTTCCGGGCGCCGAAAAAAGACACGCACGGATTAGGCAGTATCAAGGGTCCGTGGTTAACACTCACTTTCACCCTGTTTTACCCTATGATAAAATATGTTACAGTATTTTCTTGTTTGGTATTCCAATAAATAAATCTAAATAATATAGGGTTCTGACTGCCTTACAATGAACAGGCATACCCTCTTTAGATATATTCAAAGATCTAAGTAATAAGAGGTCTGAAGAGATGTCTACCGAGCCTGGGGATTACAATCGTGATCATGGTTTTTTTTGTTTAAAAAAGCTTGAGAGGAATCTGCTGTTGACTTAAGAGCCAAAGTCACCTAGTTTTTTTAATAAAAAAAACGTTATTGTAGACAAATCATCAGGTGGACCGTACTTTTTTTATGTTTTTGTGATATAAAAGACCAGGGCGTCTACTCCGAAAAACAATCAACGATATATCGGCACAATAATCGAGCAAAACTTACTCTTATTAACATTGTTTATGCTATTATTTGATCAATGGAACGACCGACATTACTTTTGATAACCGATCTCGTAAACCAATTTCCAATTTGACTACGAAACAACTGTTAATTCGACTGAATTCGACGTACATTCGACTCCGATAGTATCGTTGTCGTTTTGCGGAGTAGACCCCCAGATATGTATTTAGCGGACTATATATTTTTCATACATAATACAATCTATAATACGGTAGTCACCATCAAATGGGCCGCATGCATTCTTGTTTTTTTTTAACCAAATATAATTATAATTTTTAGATCAAATTCAGCTAGACCAAACTTAACCAAACACATAGTTCATCCAACGGATCTAAGCATTCGTGAAGTTAGCTACAGGTGCGAGTTTGCGCATGTACAGGTCCTTCCCCCCCTCCTTGTACCTCCAATTGCTCCCGAAAAACGATACTGCGACTAAGTTCACGAATGCCTAGATTCGTTGAGCCAACTATACTTACATGAATATTATGAGTAGGTCTAAAATCGATATGCTTGAAAATGTGTTATGCTAATATGTACAAAGCTTATCTACCCATCGTATCGTGCGTGTCGAATCAGAGCGTCGAATATTTTTATCAATAAGTTGGTAAGTAACCTGCTTGTAGCAAGTACAAGTACTTTAGTTTAGTACAGGGGCCTCACCACGAATTCATAATACATTACCGAATTAATATTACATTGTTATTTCTCGTACCCTAGGCAAATTGCTTCAAGCTTCAAATGTGACGTTTATAAAACGAAATCGTTACGGAATCGTTCTGGAAGACTTCGTGGTAAGGCTCTTGGTGGTACTCTTCTGTTAGTTGGTGGTAACCATACCTACCACTGCAGTACCAAGTGTACCAAGTGTTCTACCTCCAAGTGAAATCAAATCGAGAATCAATAGGTTCCTTCTAGGTAAGCGTGCTCCATGTTAGACCTCACTGATGCTTCATCATGCAAAGTGAGGTCAAACGCAAACTTACTCTTTATAAAAAAAGTAATTCGTTTTTATTATAATATACTAGCTGATGCCCGCTGCTATGCCCGCGTGGATGTCGGTTATCGCGACTTAAAAACTTGACAAATTATATACTAAAACCTTCCTCGAAAACCACTCTATCCATTGGTGAAAACAGCATGAAAATCAGTGCAGCCGTTTTTGAGTCTATCGCGAACAGTCAGCCAGACAGACGCGTCGGAGGACTTTGTTTTATAATGTGTAGTGATTTTTAGTACACTTTTATATTTTTTTCTTTTTATCATGTCTTTAGTTCTAGGCAAAACACATAGGTACGATAATTTATGGTGACATCGTGTGGTAAATTATTTTATTTTATTTTATTGTTCAAACAAAATCAACAGCCCTTATGGTATAAACAGTTCTAACCATAAGAGATTTACATTTTTTAAAAGATTTATTGCTAAGGTCTTTAAGGCTTCGATACACACTTGCCAAAAGGTGGGCCGTATCCTTGTTCGACGGTTTAATAGTATAATTTTATTAGCTTAGAATGTGGAATTAAAGCGTTCTGCGATTTGTAGTTACTACACGAATCTATAGACCCAACTGGCACTAAAATATTTTTATCCCTCTATCCGAAATGTCAAATATAATAAATTTTACGACAACATAAAACTGGCAGTCATAGACTGAACAATAATTTTGGGACTAAAATTTTATCTCACTCATGCAAAATTGGTTCTTGTTTTGTTTCATACAAATTTTAATCCACTGCACCTTTTACAGTTTTTCAGAAATTTCAGGAATTTTCATTTTTGGGAAAACGTCGCGGGAAAACCGGCATGTCGTATAACCTAAAAATATTAAAGACTAACTTCCGCCCACGACTTCGCCCGCGTGGTACCTTAAAAACAAAAAAAAATCTATCCCGCGGGAACCGTACATTTTTCCGGGATAAAAAGTAACCTATTTGTTATTTCAGACTATAATCTATATCTGTGGCAAATTTCATCCACATCCGTAGAGCTGTTTCAGCGTGAAAGAGTAACAAACATACATCTATACATTCTTACAAACTTTCGCGTTTATAAAATTAGTAGAATGTGTCAACTGCATAAAAAGAGCCTCTGGTGCACTCCTTTCACCACCCTGGTTCGAAATAACTAGTGTTAAAAAGTCTGAGCACTGTATTATTAATTTATTACAGTACGAGCTGTTACCCGACTTTGTAAGCGTTAGATTGCTTTTTAGCGCATAGCGTCCGCGCGCGAGAAATAAGTAAAATTATCATATCTTTTTATTTGTTAACCGATCTCAATGAAACAAAGCCTAAGTTTTAATCTAAATTTATCTCAATACATAAGTAGAAACTGCATTCGATTTTGGTTCAGCCGTTGCAGAGATTATTGTGCACAAACGCAAAGATAAACGACTTTAGTATATGTACCGATTGTGACAAAGTACTTGAAATTTACACCTATTCCACTAAGTTCAACTATAAGTTCAACCGTTGAACTAATTGCACCAAAAAATTCCAGTTCTTTCAACTTTGTTATTTTTTTCTAAAAATTTAACTTTCTGGACAATATTGGTGCTATTAGTTCAACTTTCTGTCACAATGGCCCTCCGATACAGTAGTTCAACTGAGTAGTTCAACTAGTTGTACAAATAATACACCACTGTATCATTAGTCCAACTACAAAATATACAAGCGAATCCCCTGGGTTTTCCTTCCTAGAATCTTGAATTCTTTTAATTATGGATTCGTGAAATTTTGACTGTTTATTATCAATTCCAAAAATGTTGGATTCTGCTAAGTACTTAAGTTTACTATTTGGAGTTATAGGGTGTGTATAAACACAAGTACTTTGTCATGTTAAGACTTAACGGTTATAATAATATATTTCGATACTTTATAACTCAGGCATGGGGTTTATCCAACCCCATAACGCACGGTCCATTTATACTGAAGTAACATTGGGCCAATGGAAATAATTGTTCCGCTGTTGGGGCCAAGCGTGAAATTATGTTATTAAGCTTATATTGAAATGAAATTGATATAATTTCAGTTATTTGATGGAATACATTGATAATAATGGTATTGAAGCGGTTTTACTTGCTGCCTCCGGGAAAATTGTGTTGGAAGTCAAATAATAAATTAAACATGAAGATTTTATGTTATTTCTAGTAAATTTTAATTGAAATGCGTTGTATTGGAATATAAGAATAATTTCAATTATAAATACAGCCTTTTTAAATAACCTTAGTGCAAATTACGATTTTCAATTATTTAAAAAAGACATGATTCTGACTGTATCTAATCCTCAGATTCAGCTAGGAAGATATTATTATCTCAGATTTCTAGTTACTCAGATCTTAAGGGGTTAGTCAGAGGCACGTCTAAACATTATATTTGACATGCCCAAATGCACCATAGTTAGTTCCGTACGTGACAGGTTACAAGCCCATCGCCGTTTATAAGGATACTATACATACGTTATACTTATAACACCCTTCTTTTACGTAGGTGGTTAAAAAAACATGATCCTGACTGCTTGTAATCCCCAGGTAGCTAAGTAGGTATTATCTTATCAGATCTCTAGTTACTCAGATCTTAAGGGGTTAGTCAGAGGCACGTCTAAGGTCTAGTTCTGTACGTGACAGGTGACAAGCCCATTGCCGCTTATAAGGATAACCTTCGAATTTTTGGTTCTAGTATTATGCCGGTTTCCTCACGAACGTTTTCCGTCACCGTGGTATTGCGAACATATTTATTTCACAAAACTCTTTGGTGCACGACCAGGTTTGAACCTACAACCTTCAGATCATGAGGCAGGGGATCACTACTACACCACCAGTGCTCTAAAACACCAACAAATCTTAGTTGTTACTTTTCCAGTCACG
This sequence comes from Cosmorhoe ocellata, assembly GCA_963675405.1. Lineage (NCBI taxonomy): Eukaryota > Metazoa > Arthropoda > Insecta > Lepidoptera > Geometridae > Cosmorhoe > Cosmorhoe ocellata. Next base: position 3,744,993 of record OY776264.1, on the reverse strand, counting down.
CAATACTCACATAACTCCGCATCGTCACAAATCCATGGCTAAAACCAAAACAAACTGCATATTACATCTTTGGATAAAACACAAGTGTCTCTCGACACCATAAAACAAAAAAATAATATTTTCACGCCTTTAATCCCCAGGCTCGGTAGATATCTTCCTCAGATCTTTAGTTACTAAGATCTATAAGGATATCTAAAGAGGATTGTCAGAAGCACGTCCAAACATGACATTTAGTACATTTCCCATTTTGCACAGTAGTTAGTAATCCGTACGTGACAGGCTGCAAGCTCATCGCCGCTTATAAGAATACTAACCAATGACACTTCTTCGAATTTTTGGTTCTAGGGTATACCGGTTTCCTAATGATGATACTACCGGTTTCCTAATGGAAATACTCACTGGTGCACGACCAGGGGCCTCACCACGAGAATTCATAATACATTACCGAATAAATATTACATTGTTATTTCGTACCATGACCTATGCAAATTGTATTTAAGTAGTGTTACTTCAAGCTTCAAATGTGACGTTTCTAAATCGGAATCGTTACGGAATCGTCCTGGAAGACTTCGTGATAAGGCCCCTGGTTTGAACCCACGACCTACAGATCGTGAGGCAGGGCTACCACTACACCACCAGCGCTGCTCCGTATCGTCAAAAACGCGATATATCCATGTATTATCATAATATTTGCTATGGCAATCGGCATCCACGACAACCCAGGCATTACCAACCCCGTTATGTAGATTAAGTGCTTCTGTACGACACGAATAAAGAGGGTCAAAGTTGTATATAAGAGTCAACGGCTGTTCTTGAATCTAAATATTTATTTTATTTATCGGAAAAAGACACGGCTTTTATATTTAATTAACAACTGCATAGTACTAGATAGCCAATTAAAGGTTCTCATCTCACGTGTAGGTAGTATCCCACATTAGGTATGCAAATCAGTCAAATAATATAAAACTATATATGTTTTTAAACTTACGCGATCTGAACACTTTTATTATACTATTATTTAGATAGTCAACCGTGATAACAGTGAAACCTGTCGAAACGACGGGATAAAATATGTAAATAATAACGCAATAAATACTAATAATAATGTATGTAAAACTAGTCTTTAAAATTTATAAAACACTTAGCGTGGGTCCACACTTGTGATATTATTCCGTGCCTGTGTCAAAACACGCCTATATTTTCACGAAGTCCCTTGAAAATCTGTTAAATTGTCACGCGTGTTTGTTACGGTACGTAGTCACACGGTCACGGCAGTTTGCTACTAGTGTGGGCGCGATTTTTCATTACCTAAAAACTGACTGACTGCATTTACTGTTGACTGTTACTGAGTGTTATATCAACGCACAGTCTAAACGATAAGTCCTTGAGGGTTGAATAGCTAGGTTCGTTTGGATGCATTAAATAAAATAAATAAATAAATAATGCTGGACAATCCACACGGCATCATCTAGCCCCAAAGTAAGCTACTCAAAGCTTGTGTTATGGGTACTAGATAACTGATATATTTAATACTTACATTATATACATAGATAGATATTTTTATTATACATAGAAAACACCCAGACCAACGGAACAAATTTCTGCAGATCGTACACAAATTTGTTCCGCGGCGGGAATCGAACCCGCAACCTCTAGCGTCGCAAGCGGACTCAAGCCCGCTGCGCCACTGAGGTCGTCAATTAAATAAGTAAATCACGAAATTCAACTTCAGATGGAGAATGCCAAAATTTCGAAACAAAAATTAGGCGAACGAAGCCGCTTGGAGCTTCATTAGTTTTCTGATAAAACGAAGGTTAGAGTTAGACTTAAAATAAATTAGTTCCAAACAGGTTTCTTAGACTAATAGTGCTTTGAGTTTTACGACGGTTTTTCTTGGTTTTATTTATTTTTCTGATGGAAACTTTGAAGAAGTACAATTTAAAACATGCGGTATGAGTTATAAAAGTTACGGTACGAGTTACGAAAGATGCGGTAACTAAACATACGAAAATAACTGAGTCGATTCCTCGTACTCAAAAAACGGAGACCGTCATTATGACGATCTAAAATGCTGCAAAAGTTCGAAACAAGTAAAATATTAAAAAAAAATATTAGTTCGCCCGATTAAACTGAAACTCGCGAATAGTCTACCGTATTTAACATCGTTTCTTTTATTCTTATCTCTGACAACTCCCATCCATCCAAAATCTAAGTAACTAGAGATCGAAAGATAATATATCTAAGCTAAAGAATTACAATCGTGAGATCATTAGGTACAACTGTAACGGAGTAAAATCTGTACATGAAATATTTTAGTAAATTTTAATTGGAGATAGCCATAACATACGATATAGATACCGAAACAGTACTTTTTAGATTTTCTGTCGGTCTGTCTTTTTGAAATCGCATACTTTTAAAACTACATGATGGATTTTGATGAAACTTTACATAATGCCAGCCTTATACTATAGAATAGAATAGGATCTAAGATATACATAAATAATCACGATCTACAATATTTTCGCAATTCACGGTCGAAGTCGCGGGTACAACTAGTTAAGTATTATTAACGGTTGTAGCATTTATAGAACCAAATCACTATACATTTTTAACCGAAACGATACTAACTTTTTATTACTCCTCCTTTGCAATATGCTTGAACATACCGAATCGTTTCCTGAGCACACAAATAAAATAGTATTTAACCAAACATCGCAGACGTTTGTACGGTAAATCTCTTTTTATCGCGGGCTATCTCGGCGAAACAGGTCGGGGTTCCGTATGAACGACGAGGAACGATAACATTATAAGTAACTTCCGAGGAATATTATAAACGTGAACCTATATACTCGTATTAACCTATGCATGAAAATCTTAGCTGATGGTGTAGTGGTAGCACCCCTGCCTCACGATCCGAAGGTCGTGGGTTCAAACCTGGTCGTGCACCGATGAGTTTTTCCATTAGAAAAAATTATGTGCGCAATGCCAGTGCTCTTAAACGGTGTAGGAAAACATCGTGAGGAAACCGGCATACCCTAGAACCAAAAATTCGAAGGTATGTGTCATAGGTTAGTATTCTTATAAGCGGCGATGGGCTTGCAACCTGTCACGTACGGAATACTAACTACTGTGCAAAATGTGGGCATATACCAAATGTTATGTTTGGATTTGCCTCTGACTACCCCCTTTAGATATCCTCAAAGATCTAAATAACTAAAGATCTGAGGTGATATCTACCGAGCCTGGGAATTACAGTCGTGACCATATTTTTTTTTTTTTTTTTTTAAATCTTATGGTACTGTCTTACTAACAGATAAATGCACAATCTAGACCGAAAACTGAAATTAGGAGGAAAGCATCTATTTTGGGGCTAGAGGTTGCACTAAGGAACGAATTCCTTAAATTAAACCTCCAAGCATCGGTGGGCAACGCTCGGCCCGCGGCCTCGATGCGGGCCACCTTAGCTTTAGATCCGGCCCGTAACATTTAGAAAGCGCGGTCGTAAGAAAGTTAATTTTTCTATTACACAAAGCGACAAAACTGATAACATTGACATGTTCATTGATTTTTATGTTCCATTGTTTTAACACATAAAATTTCTTGTACTTGATACGATGAACAAGATGAGAAAGACACAACTTTATCGCTATAGAACCATATCAGATGAAAATTTGGAAAACTCATTGATATCCAATGTAATTTTTGTAAACTTAAAAAATGTATAAATTGAAATACATTTTTTCTAAACTGAAACCTACGGCCCGCAATTTCGTTAACAACACAAGTTTTTCCCGCAACTTTTCATAGGTTGCCCATACCTTTTTGAGTCAAATAGGTGCAGCGATTAGTTGAAGTTTGTATGTACAACGCGAACCAATTCATTGCGATTTCCTCTTGTGATTTCTCTAGTCTATCTAGTTTTATGAGACACCACACTAGCTCGTATATTGCCAATAGCTTTCTGTTTACAAGTTCTTATTGCTATGCTTAGAAATAGCAGAGATTGAAATCATACTTTTCAATTCTGTTATTCTAAAACAACAGCGTTCACTTTGTTCCGTACCAACAAGAAAATATCACGATAGAAAAGCTCCTGTTGCACTCTAGCAGGGCATGCTCAGTTGAGATGTGAAAAGAGAGCTCATTCTGTAGAAACCGTTTTATTTTTTACTAACTGTTATTACTCGCGTCTTCGTCCGCAAAATCCATCAATATAACATAAAATATAGCCTATGTGAGGGTTAATGTACTTAGCATTTTAATAGTGAAAGATTTTTTGAAATCAGTTGTGTAGTTATTGAGTAAATTCGTTACAAAAATACAAATCTTTCCTCTTTATTACAATTGGTGTAGATTTCATTTATTACAAATGTACAAAACAGCGTATATATAAACAAAATACTTAACTAATTTTGATCTAGATTGTGAATCAAACATGTGAATATGACGGATACAATGTGTTTTAGCTAGCTACTGTTTTTTTGGTTATTCCATGTTTTTTATAAAAAAAATGAAATAGCATAAGCGTGCATCCATTTGTATAAACGTGACGCAGCTGTGAACGCTCGTGTCCAATACCCAGGCACGATGTTACAACAAAGCTTGCTCGGTTTTTTATGGACTGAACTATCTGTATTAATACTCTCCTACGCCATGCTTTTAAGCTACGTCGTCCCATTCTATATAATAACATGCTCTCATATCAAAAGTCTATATCCGTGATATCGGCCGTTGTCGACCACTTTGGGAGGCACCGTAATTAGGGTTGCCAAGATGGCACAGTTTCCCCGATTATAGGGAAATTGTAACGGTGGCAAAAATCTTAATAGGGGTTGATGTCGTTAGCGTCGTAGGGCTTTTTGATAATTTTGTCACTTGGAATATTTTATTTGTTATAATTATTGACCATTTGTTTATTTTCTAAATTGTTGATTTAACAAAATATTGTTTTTTGTTTCAGGTACTTATGAATTTTTGTTTGGGTTTCAAAGAGTGCCAGCCCTGCGGTAATGGTTGCCCATGCTATCACTTGCATCAAGTGGTAAAAGCATTCGATAAACCGATGGTTTTCTCCAATACTTTTCTATTTGTTGGCATGCAAGACTCTCAAACGGTTGCTTTTATCTTGCTATAACAATGTAATGTTTTCATATAGAGTTCTAATACCTACTTACAGTAATGTAACAGATGTAGTTTACCTTACTACAACATTGCACGTAGACTAAATCGCTAAAAAGGTTTTTGAGTAAAAGCTAAATAAATTATTTACACATTTACGCTCTTGTTTTTGAAAACAAAATCTACATAATTCCGCAGATGTCTAGCGACACTCAACCACCCCGACATATCAAATACATACATTACGTTGGCAACACAGATCTACACTTTGTGTTACGTATTTTTTGTAAACATAGCTCTAAACCGCGGTACACACTGGATGGAGCATAAAAGTGTTCCGATTTGATTGATGGCTGTGTGGTGTGCGGGGCTCGTATGTCTCCGGGTTAATGCGACGGCTGGACGGTGTTATCCAACATAAAACAAGTTATCTTATACCTTTAAACGAGCAATTCTTGTATATAAATAAATAAATATGTATATATCGTCCGCAGGCAAGATGGGTCGAAGACATAGTTAGATCCGCAGGTCTTACATGGGCGAGGTTGGCGCTAGATAGAGGCGAATGGCAAATGCGAAGAGAGGCCTATGCCCAGCACTGGGATGAGAAGGGCTGATGATGATGATGATGATGATGATGATGATGATGATATATAATCGGAATCTCGGAAACGGCTCCAACGATTTACATGAAATTTCGTATGTAGGGGGTTTCGGGGGCGATAAATCGATCTAGCTAGGTTTCATTTTTAGAAAACGTTGTTTATCCCCAAAAAAATGCAGGTACTTTTCTTTTACGTGACATCTGTTGGTGCGATTGAGACGAGAAAGTTTGGTTCCTGCGGCGGGACAATACACGTGAAAATAGCTCGTTCTTGGTCTGAGAAGTACTTGAAGGGTACTATTGTAATCTAATTACAGATGGTATTTAAAAAAAAATTGAGTAAGTGATAGCGCACACGAGTTACTTTTGTCACCGTGACTGTTTCGTCACTCTTATCAAGTCCGTGGTTATGTATGGAGATGCGCGCATGTTACGACGTGACACTGGGTGACATCTACATACATAACCTAAGATTGACGAAACAGTCACGGCGACAAAAGTAACTCGTGCGCGCTATCACTTAGAGCCAGTATGATGTGAATTGGCTTGTGTTTTCTAAGACTAGCCGTCCGTACCCATAATTAATGTCACTGACATAGATACAAAATGCCTTTTAAGTAAATCACACAGACGAAAACTCATAAAGGAAAAAAATTATATGATAACGACTGTAATCCCCAGGCTCGGTAGATATCTCCTCAGATCTTTAGTTACTTAGATCTTTGAGGATATCTAAAGGGGGTAGTCAGAGGCAAATCCAAACATAACATTTGGTATATGCCCACATTTTGCACAGTAGTTAGTATTCCGTACGCGACAGGTTGCAAGCCCATCGCCGCTTATAAGAATACTAACCTATGACACATACCTTCGAATTTTTGGTTCTAGGGTATGCCGGTTTCCTCACGATGTTTTCCTTCACCGTTTAAGAGCACTGGCATTGCGCACATAAATTTTTCGAATGGAAAAACTCATTGGTTTGCGACCAGGTTTGAACCCACGACCTTCGGATCGTGAGGCAGGGGTGCTACCACTACACCACCAGCGCTCTTAGGAAAAATAAAATATGAACATTCAAAATTGACGTCTAAGCTGATTTAGGAATTAATCAAGTCAAAGTCACCCTTCACAGTATCACGATATTAGTCACTGCACTAATGAGAATTTATTTGTCTACTGCGTGTCTGTTGCAGTTAAAATTTATAAAATTAATATGCGTTACTTTAGTCTGATAAATGATATTAAAATAGATTGAGTGTAGCGAGTCGGATTGGGTTTTATGAAATTAAAATCAATTTGGATAATTATATTTATGATCGTGGTCATAGACCATGACTATTTTCAATCATGTCATTACATTATACATTATGTAAATTCAATTGTGGGGAGTACTCTAGTACACTAGATATATGTAGATAATAAGTGTTCAAAACGTTCCTAAGTCCTGCGCATGGTTTTTATAATATTGTTTCCATAATTTTTTTAGATTAAAAAAATTCAAAAAAGTCAATTTTTTTTCCATAAGTCGATAGTTTTATAAGTGCTGTAATGTACGAGTGTTTGTCTCTGTCGCATCTCAGATTCAATTTGGACAAAAAGTATCAGTTGGAAACATTATGTGATAAGCTGAAAAAAAAAATCACACTAAATTATTTTTATATAAGCATGGTTTTTGCAACTATAAAAAAAATATCAAACACAGGTAGAGCTAAATTTTTCAAAGGTTTTTTCGTATGAACTGAAAAGTGATTTTCTTTTTATCACATTAAATTTTTAATGACATCAAATATTCAAATTTACTAATTCCACTAAAACCAACGAGGTAATCTATCCTGAAAACTACTTTTTAATCGTGTTCTTTTCGCATTAGCAGCCATCCATTATCCACAGTATCAATTAGGGTCGGCTATGGTTAAAACAACACATTCAACTCAACACCAATACGGCTAAGTGCATCATTTGCCAGCGCTGCATGGATGACGGCGCATACGTCACTGTTCAACTTACCCACCACTCTCAACTTGCGTTCAATGTAAAATAAATTATGTGGCGCTGGATTTAAGATTGATAATGACTCGGATTTTATACCCTGGATATTTAAAAAGACTGCGAAACTAGGTTTTTTGCTGAGATTCTGTGCTTTCACGCCTACATTTTAAGATTGAGTATCGCTCGTCGCTAGTTAATGTTACGGACGAAGTGAAACTTGCTGCCGAGTTCATTTTTTTCTGTGCATCACTCTAATGACACTTATGGCAAGTATCGTAAGGACCAAAATTGTTTTGACGTGAAGCGCAGACGTCATCAATCATGTACGAAAGTGTTCGTTTGTTACAGATCTATTTTGGAGTAGGTAATTCGTTTAGAGTAGTCTAAACAAATTTCGTATCTGACTGATGCGTTTTCGAAGTGATTTGTTTTGGGTTAAAGGTGTAACGTGGCATTTGACAGTCGCGTGGCGTCAATATAGAGTGGATGTTGGCCTTTTTTTGCAGATCGAGTTATATTGGGTGTAGTCATGCAAAAAACTATCAAATAATTAAATTAAACTGAATGTTTTTTTTTTACCAGAGAGAACCCTAAAAATAAACACTACGATAATGATCATTACCTAGAGTATTTATAAAGGTGTTATTGATAAAAGCTAAAAAGTTTAGCGTTATTAATTTTTGATATTATGTCCACATTATTGCACAATAGTTGGTATTTCGTACGTGACAGGTTGCAAACCCATCGCCACTTATAAGAATAATACTAACCTATGACACACACCTTCGATTTTTCTAGTTCTAGAATATGCCGGTTTCTTCACGATGTTTGGCACTGGCAATGACTTGATAAATATGTAACCATATAAGTAGTAGAAAATTCCCAATGTGGTTCAATTTACAAGCAATTTACATTCTTTCCTTTGAAAAATTGTCGATTGATCTAGACTTTAAGTAGGTTCTTTATAAGGATTCATCTGGTTCGGCGTAAACCTATTTGCAGCAACATAATAATTTCTAGAAATTCCTCGAACACAAAAACGAGCAATTAAAGTGGGAAAATGTAATTTTCTCTGTATTAACATGAAATAGGCGACATTTGTAGGTTAATTTCATGAAAAAGCTTATTAGCCCTCACTCACACGCACGCAACACCATTTTTCCATAATCTGTGAACTCTATACATTTAGATTTCAGTACTCTGTTTACGCTTTCTATATCTGAACCATACAGAATACATAAGATACCTAACCAACATACCTCTACCTACTTTATAGTACCTACATAACAAGTCATACGCCTGCGGGTCTGATGCTTATACTTCGGTGTTGCCATAAATTACGACTTTCACAAGCATATTTTTTACTAGCTCACGGCTCGATGCCTAAAAAAGAAAAGATAATTGTTATTTCAGATCACAGACTATAGTATAATCCAAAGTTAATCCAAATCAGTTTTATTGTGTTATTGAGCAGCAAACAAACTTACAAACATCTAATTTTCGTTTTGTGATATAGTGGGATAGAAAATTATGCGTATATATTCCACTATATTATCTTGTCGAGTGTACCCGACACACGTTCAATTTCTCGTTAGTACAGTTACCGCTAGCGGTTATAAGAAATCGTTAGACATCCTTTAGAAATCACACTTGATAGCAAGAAATGTAATAATGTGCGTTGAATGTCAATGAGTGTGTACTTCGTTGAATAGTTGTGATTTACCACTGAGGTTGCCACAAGTTGGTATTTGTAAAAACGTAAAAATATATTTCTAGCAGTTTCATATGATTTCGATTTTTACAAAATAAAAATCACAAATAAGCATATTTTTGATGAAAACCAGAATCACTATAGTTATAGCTACACTATAGTTTTTTAAAAGTATATCTTATTCACATCCAGCTACGAAAGAACCTTTCTAAATTTGATATCAAACTGCGTAAGATTGAACAGCAGCAGCAAGGCTTGGAACCGGTTAATTTACCAGAAAAAACCGGTATTTCGATAATAGCGTTCGGAGCTGAACCTCTTTCAAAACCTTAACTCGAACTTAGATTAACCGGTTAAAGCGAGCTTCGTTTGTCGTCGTAGGAGCGAGCGCGTCGCGGAGCTCACTAATATGGATAAGAACGAAATCTTTTCGTTCTAACCGGTTAATGAGCGAAACCTTTTTGTATTTATCGTTCTTGACTAACCGTCCTAATAGAGGTTACGGTAGAACGTAACCGAAAAGAAAAGGTTGTAGGTATTTAGAGCGATACCGGTTTGATTTTTTTCCGGTTTCCAAGCCCTGAACAGCAGTTTGTTATGTCCCCGACGCGCAAAATATTTAATTTTCTGCTCGTATGCAATTTATCAACCGGTTGTACAAAAAACTCTTCTAATAAAAACAGTTCTGCTTCTGTTGTGGCTGAAACCGACATGCTGAGCAAAAAGTCTGAGTTCAAAACTCTTTATTACGTTGGCGAAAATTAAATTGCTGTTTTTAATAAACACATTGCGGGAAGAACCACAATCACAGTTCAACCAGAGACAAAAAAAGAAGACTTTATTAAAAAATATATACTTACTATCGAAAAAAAAAGAGTGTGCTTGACCACGACTGAAGTAAAACTTCTTTAGCTCCGTCTATATGTATGTAGGCCTGGGGCCTAACCACGAATTCATAATACATTACCGAATTAGTATTACATTGTTATTTCGTACCATGACCTATGCAAATTGTATGGAAGTAGTGACGTTTCTATAATGGAATCGTTACGGAATCGTTCTGGAAGACTTCGTGGTAAGGCCCCTGGTCTTAGATATAAGAAACGTAACTGGCTATGAGAGAAAGGGAGGAAAAAAATGTGTGCTCGCACCTCTCTCTCTTGCTCCTACAGTTATACGAGTATACGAAACGTAACTCTCTCTCTTTCTATATATTCACTTACTTATATCGCACCATGAGAATTGAAGTGACTCATCTCAAAAAACAGGTAAAATGAGTTAAATATGTAGAAAGACTCAGAAAAAAAAACTGCATCGCCTAGTGAATAAAAAACTGCCGCTTTTTGGTTAGAATGCGTCAAAACGTAATAGGTGCGTCTCTTTCATTTCGGTGATCCCTCGTCCGTCACCTCGTGAAAAAGTGATTATATTCAGTATTGCGTCAGCCAGGATTGCCGTGAGACGTCACGTGTTTAGTATTAATGTGACCTAAACCTCAATATTACAGTTTTGTATGCAAATATTAGGTAAAATTTTGTTGAAATTTAGAGTAATAAAATGACCGATGTTTGTTTTGTGTCATTTTATTGCATTAAGTTGAGTAAATTATTGTGACTTAAATCGAATTATAGCAGTTTATTACTATATTAAGGCTTATTTTAATGACCGTTTAAGGTTTAAGACATTAGTAAATACTAATAAATTATTGCTATAGTACAAAACCGACTTAAATGTTGGAAGCTTTTTTTTAAATAGTAAATAGAGTAATTAATTAAATTTATTTTGAATCAGTAATAAGTTTAAAATTTAGATAAAACCCTAAAGTATTCCATAGTTTGTAAAAAAATGTAGATAAGTCGTAATTTGGTTATGTCATAGCACAATTTAGTAAAAAACACGCAATCGTAAAATCTTTAAATCGCATTTCCCAAAAATCATGTTTTCTTAATTGAGTCACTTCTATTCTCACGGTGCGATATCTTCGTTTCAACTTCCGTTCGCTTCGCCCGATCACACTTTTCGTAACGCTCTCGTCACGCATTCATCAGCTCCCCAAGTCAGGCGTGCGTAAAGGTTTTCGAAAATAGTTTATTTTATGCAAATGTACCTACCTACTTATGTAAAATGATGTGAAACTGTTGAGCTACAGGGCCGTTACAAACGATCTTTAAAATAATCGTACCTATATTAAAGTCCTACTTCAAAATGTATATTTTTATTTGCAGTTTCATGAGTTTTTAAAGTTTGAAAATTACGTTTTGTAATATTTTTTATAACATTCATCTTACTTGGAAGGATATTATTAAGCAGTACCTATGTATCCTCTTTAATAAACAGACATTTTAATGCGAGATGCTTAAACTTGTTTATTCCATGTCTCGAAGCGATGTCTGAGATGGAAGTAATTTGGGTAGCTTGAATTTTTCACTGGAGGCGTTGTACACAAAGAGTCCTTACTTTGTTTCTTGTTTTTTTTTTTAAATTCTTTTTTTACTCGACAAGTGGTACTCTTTCCGTTATATTCATAACGTTTTCTACTACTCTACCTAAAGTTTTTTCCTTATTTACTTTTTATGTACTTACCTACATAAAAAAACTTTTTTCATTTACGGAATACCGCTAGCTACATCAAGGCCCAATGGATTTGCAGCGACATGACAGTGATAAACTGCTTATATTTTGTAGATTTTTCACTATTATACAGGGTGTCCCAAAAAGTAGTGTCAAGCGAAAGGCCACAGATAGAACACCCCTTGGGGTACCCGAATCACCCCCATGTATGTTCCGCGATTTTCTATAGTTTTCGAGTTATTAATTTTTTTCCGAATTTTTGAAAATTTACGACTTGAACAACTTAAAACATTCTTACAAAAAAAGTAGAAAACTTTCTTGAGATTTTTTTTTTGCTACTGAATTGTTATGAGTTGTTCTTTTATGCATAAAATAATCAGCTACGTGACTTTGATGAAAACTATGAAAATGTTGGTGTAAAGTCAAATAATTACATTCGGTGAATTATGACTAAAATTTTCAACTTCAAATTAAAAATCTTAAAAAGTGATTTCATGGTTCCTAAATAAGTCAAAAAAATTCTCCAGACTCTCAGCTTTCATAATCATTAAAAAAAAGTAGTACTTAATAGGCTACTTTGGCTAAAATCGACCTTCAAAGACGGTGAGGTGGAAAATTCTTAAAATTAGCAACCTGATTAAAAAATAGATTTTGGCCATTTTATCATTCCTAAGCTTAATTTGTTTGTTAACTCATGTTTGATCATTTTAAATGGTCATAAAAATTGAATGAACGCCTGTTCCTTGCGACTATTATAGTCAATGTTGTTGACTGAACGTATGTTTATTCGAAAGCTTTCATAGTCAAGATAAGCTTGTTGAAAAACATTGAAGTTTAAAAGCTTTCGATCATGTTTAAAGATCAGCTTGTTAAAATAGCTTATTTTACAAACATTGACATCCAAGTACATGTTTATCTACGAATTAACGCAACAAGAAATAAACGTTACGCTAACGAGGCAAATTGACTTTAAAATCTATCTAAAAGTACATTAGGCTCCAAAGTATCGTATTGCGGAAAAATAAAATTAAACAATGGCGAATTCAGACGCGCGAACAGCGTTAAGGCAAGTGGTTCTTAATTTTCAATTTCGCTGAGATCCCATCAACGTGGTATTACGTTGCCTTTATTAAATTCTCCTTGCATGCGAGTCCCTACTTATTTTTCACGACAAAATTGGAAACACCTTTGCAAAAGGTAATACGTTCGCACAATATAAGAATGGGTTTATAGGGTTTTCGATCTGCCGCGGCCAGTCGGGTTGTGTACCTTGCCACCTAGGAAGCTCGTAAATTCTTTACGACAAATAAAAACACGGCCATTCAAAGCTCTTGCCAGGATAAATCATTCAATCGCCGTGAGTAGCATTATAACCCAGGCTAATAAAAAATAACTTCTGCATTTCTGAATCCCGATCCATCTCAACCCTTTATCTATTTTTCCATTGGTCGTGTTTGCGCGCCAGACTTGTTAATCTGTTAAGTCCTCTCCAATTTGCCGGATCTTGTCTGTTTCTGGATGTAAGTACATTTCTCCTGTTTACTTTTCTATTCAGTCGGCGGAATTTACGCGATGCGAATATTCTTTCGACCTTGACCTTGCGAAAGTGCTATGAGTACCAGCGCTAAAGAGAATCGTTGAATATGTAAATGGAGAACCAATTAAGTTCGTCAAATCTTAAGTACGAGTAAAGTTCATTATTTTGGTAATTGTTTTTGGATGTAAAGGTATGTACGTTCATTATCTAAAATGGTTTTGTTGGTTCCAAGTTCGTAGCTAATTGTTTCGCTGCCGCACGAATCGTGACCTTTCTGAAGAAAGGATTTGAAATAGATTTGAATTCGAGACTAACAACGTAACAATTCGTGCTTGTAATTTACATGAGCGAAATTGCTTGAGAAACATTGTTTCGTCCATTTTTGGTTTTTATTTTAATCTAGGTACATATCAAGGTGGCTAATTCCTACAAGTTCTGTGCCGTAGTTCTGTATACCGAACTAGTGAACTTTAAGAGGTATTTGATGGGTTCACAGATTTCTTACCAAAACATTTGGTAGACGGAACACTGTCGCTCTTGAATTATAGATTCGAAGTATCGCGAAGACAAAAAGTTTGATTTACAGATGCTTCCAGATTTATGCCCTCTGCGTCTCTTGAATTGAATATATAACGAGGTTTTCCCAAAATGTACAATACGAATCATACTTCACAGTTTCCATAAAATTTTAAGCGATACCGTCATCTCAAAGTACCTTAGGACGGGATTCTTTGAAAGTAATATTTTAAAGTATTCGAAAGTCCGCAGTGGTTGACATTAAAATTAATTTCATCGTTTTAGACCAACCTATATTATATTCTTCGTTTTTAACTAGTGGAACGGCCGCGTTTTTATTAGCTTGACTTTTTTGTTCTCGAGTGGAGACCGCGGCTCGGCAAACGTAGTGTAGGACGCCCTCCGGCTAGGTGGAGTGACGATCTGCGAAAGGCTGCTGATGGAGGCTGGATGCGTCGAGTTGAAGACAGGGCGCAATGGCGCTCATTAGGGGAGGCCTATGTCCAGCAGTGGACTGCTATAGGCTGATGATGATGATGATGATGATGACTTTTCTATATACTGACTTTTGTGTTTTAAGCCTTTCATTGAAATTAGTCAGTCAATAAAGCAATGATATATTTAAACAAGAATATAATCTTCTCAAATTCATTTTCAAAAAGACCTTTACGCCCATAGGAGCAACAGTCAACAAGCCGTTCTTGTTTACACCGTGGGTGATGAAAGTCGGAGCAAAAGATAAATATTAGCAAGTACAGCATTGTAAATACGATATTCTAACGGTGACCTGCGAGTTCAGATGTCACGGTCAGCCATTGTTCGCTGGGGGTCGCGCATGTAAATGGACGGTGATCAAATATAGTCGCAATATTTTATCAACTTTGCCTACACGTGTATACCATGTTTACCAAATACTGGTATTTTTTTCTGAATGTCTTATAGTGAAACGGTTTCTCTTTCATGTTATTTTGTCATTACGTGAACACTTATTCTGAATTCATTATATTATGTGGGATACATATTTCATACAAGGCTGTATTTGTAGGGGTAAGTGATCAATATTATTTTATGAAATACGATTCTACTAAATCAATTTGATCCTCGTGTTTATTCTAGATTCTAGGTCTAGGGCATCACCATTTTTCGCTATCGACAATTTTGCCTTACTTCTCCCAGTTCTTTATTTGCTGATCGTTGAAAAAGCTGCTAACACGAGTTTGAAATATTATATCCCTTAATACTTTTTTCTCTATCTATGATAGATTCTATAGCGCCAACCGTATTGCCAGTTTGACGATTTGCTTATTGGATGTCTTGCTACCTATACGTATTTCTAATTGGACGTTTTTTTACTAACGCGCATCGCAAAATCCCTATTTATTTTAATCTTAGATTATCTTTTGACTCACTAATAAATCACTTAACTCGGAATGTGGCAACATTCCGTCTGTCAATGCGTGTAGTTATGACATATAACGGACTTCTTGTTAGATATAATAGTAGTAATAGTTAGTATAGTACGTGATCTGGTTTCAATTTATCTTAATGATCCTTCTGGCGCCTACACACGTCATTACGATGTATATATATAATACAACGTTCTTATTTTTGGTTGGGTATGAAAAGCTTCACAACATCAAAGATTTTGGTTCTAATAAGGTGCCCTGTGTGAGGTCTGAAGTTAATTCTCTTTACAGTCTCTCAAAGCTCTGGTGATCTAATGATAGTACCTGACCTCAGATCGAAAGGTTTGGTTCAAATCCAGTCGTGAACCAATATAATATTCTGTTTGAAAAATGTATGTGTGTTAGATTAATACTCTTAAACGGTGATGAGGAAACTCTCATATTGTTAAACTGAAAAAAAAGGTTCAAATCAGTGTCATATATGTTTTTGTTAACTGAATTGGTGATAGGAAAAGAAGTTCTCACCAAAATTGGCTTGTAATTAAAACATTATGTCAATCATATAATGAACGCCGCTATCTTAAGAAACCTGCAGATCTCATTCCATAAACTCCAAAATCCTTCCAAGTATATTTTCGCTTCAATAATTCTTTTTTTATGCCGTCTTCCGAAATTGTCACATGCGCCATCTATATTTCCGATTCCAACCAATAAATCTTACTGACATAATAACCAATACTGTATTTGCATTACTGATAGCTGTATCTCGGGTTATTGAATTCTTATCGGGGTCCATGACCTCTGTGTTTGCTGGGGCGCGATATGTTACTTAATTTGAGGTTAGGTAAATGTTAGACTTATATTCAAAGAATATTATGTTAGACTTCAAAAAATGTACTCTTTAAAGATAAGAGTCGTACTTTTTGTATCTATTATTTACATATTTTTACATAGCTGCGATGGGCTTGCAACCTGTAACTTACGGAATACTACTGTGCAAAATGTGGGTATGTGCCAAATATTATTTTTGGACGTCCTTTGATAACCCTTATAATAATCCTCAAAGATCTAACTAACTAGAGAGATCTAAGGATTACAGAACCAAGCCAATCAAGTACAATCGTAATAATATATTTTTTTAATTTACATAACGTTCTCGAATTTTGTGTCATTCAGTGTTGAGTCCTAGACTACTGCAAGAAACCAATCTAATCAACAGATTACCAATTTATCGGATACTCATAAAATAATGATATTTGATACCACTCATCCTTCTAAATCTTATATTTGAAAGTTATACCGCCGGCCCATTCGCTCAGTTGGTTAGAGCGTCGTGCTAATAACGCGAAGGTCGCGGGTTCGATCCCCTCATGGGCCACAATTTTTTGCGTTTTGCGTCATTTTATTTTTATTTAGGTATACTTTTAGATTATGTACTTACTGATTTACATTTTTAAATACGCTATCTATGTTTCAATAATATTTCTTTATGTGTTCTGCATTACATAAATTCAAGTCCATTACATACCTACTGTTTTCATACCAAATTACCATTTAAAATAGAATAGTTGAATATATTTGCAAATCATTACCCTTTACTTTCATTCCAAAATGTTAAAAGGTCACTGCTGCGGGATACGTACAAAAATCACAATTTCTACTTTTTCACCCCCAAACCGGCTTTCAACGTGAATTGATCTTTTCTACGCTTACTTAAGATTCAATATGAGAAAAAATAACGCAATATAAAAGACGTGATACACTGGAGTTTATTTGTAATAATACCTTGGTGATCTCGAGAAGAACAAAGTAAAGGTAAACATTGTAATAATAAGAAAGTTTTTACTCCTAATTTATTCGTATAATTATATCGTAGATATTTTACAAAACAATAAATAAAACATAAAGTACATACAGCATCATGTAAATCGAAAATCAATGACCCTAAAATGAATATAGGTTCTCAATTGACTACGGAACGAAAATGTCTAACAACCACAAAACGTAACTCCTACCATCCAAACAAGACAAAAATACTATTAGCCTTAGTCCAAATGGGTTAGGGTAAATTTGTCACCGGGTAAATTTGTCATCGCAAAAATCTAGTGTAAATTCGTCACCGCTCAAATTGTTTAAATATTTTTGGGGTAAATTTGCCACTGCCTACTTTTAAACCGCTACAGTACAGTCAGCGAAAAAGTGACATGCCTTTATACCTACCTCATAATTTAAAACTAACATGCACAGCTATTTAACTTGTATTGCATTAAATAAGTGTGTTTTTTTATTTGTTTTTAAGATCTGAAGTGATTTTAATTTGTTTTTCTTGTAACTACCTACATTTTTCATATTAGCCTCATATTCGCATACTCGTATTATGATGGGTGGCGTTCCAGCCAATACCATTTTTAACAGCTAATGCGACGGAAAAAATGAATAAATTATTATGTATAAATGATTCATAATGTTTCCAATGACAAGCATCGAAGCAAGTAGTACAGTCAACGGCATTTGTTATAAGCCAGATACATGACCGCATTGGCATACTGGGAGCTATATCCCCATTAGTAAATCTCTTTTGTCTCGACTCTCAAACAATTTAGTAAAAGCTACAAAAAAGAAACCTTATTCGCAAATTAGGTGCTTAGACACAATAAATACAATGTAAAATGGCCCTTCTAATATTACGGGATTTTCCTTTAGAATTTGAGAGGGTGTTCGGGCAATTGTAACTTTTAAAAGGAATGTTGGATTGTCACGTTTCGTTCATTCGAAAGAATATCAAAGGGAATAACATGCCCACTCAGGGTCACGACCGTGTTTTAAGTAGAGGACATCTGATTAGGGGGTAACCAGAGCCAAATATATAGATACTCGTACAATAAATTTATGAGCTGCAATTAGTTTGTGCGATGTTATTACTTATTACAGTGGAATGTTTTTTTTTATAAAAATCAACCTTCCGCTGCACCCCCTTTGGGGTAATATTTTAGGGTCCAAAAAGTAATATACTTACCCTCTTTTCAGTTTTTAAGCCTCAGCGGTTTCGGCCCTATAAAATAAAACCATGTTCCAATGCCGTGCTAACCTCGACGATGTCGCATAATATATCGCTAAGATATATTTATAGCTTGCCGTATTTCTCGGTCGCGCAAACAAATACCGGGTTTAGGAAGAGTTTTTAGCAAGCGTTAAAGAAAATGGTTATTGCCCTAAGGAGTTTCAGATGCTCAGTTGAACGTCGAAATGACAGCAATCCTGGAATGTCGTAAAATTGTTGTAGACTTCAGTCCCATTTGACATAGGATAAAGGCGAAGTGGTGATAGGAACTTCTCAAGTTAAATAAACATACTGCTCTTTAGACAACAGTACTGTTTTTGATGGAGTTCTAAAGCTTAGATAAACGGAAATCTTTGAAAATTTTCTTTGTTTATGATGTGAATCGTTTTTGAGTTACTAAATCGCTTTACAGACGGCACCTACAATTAAAACAATATAATATAGCACAACATATTTCAGTACATCTCAAACCTCAATACTTACGCGTATATCTTTCCGAAGAAATCGTCACGATAGCATTAGCGACATTTTAGCTGCCGTGTGTAAAGCGCTTTAGTACCGAGTGAAAAGTTAATTATTTATAGAAGATTTGGTAAATTGCTATATAGTGGTGACCGTTATGTGACGGGCTTATTCGAATTTGGTATTATTGCGCAATCTCGAAAATGCTAGTTTAAATATTGTGCGCGCGAGTTGACGACGGAAAAAGTAGGTAAAATCGAAAAGTGCCAACTCGCGCGCACTCGCGAGATTCACGCTCGCCATTCGACGAATAAGTCATTTTGACTGGGTATTCTGGGATATAAGAACTGATTTAAGATCTCGTAAGATCTAAATTCAGCGATTGGATTCTGACTACATGATATTAATGATTGCGCGATCATCCAAAGAATAAAAGGAAATATATCACAATTTGCGTTAATGTTAGGGCATTGATGGCTATCGTTTCTTAGAAAATCAGTCAACGTTGACTTAAATTTCTAAAACCACTCCATCAACACAATCCCTACGAAAATGTCACTCAAAAACACAACTTCTGAGGATTTGCTGTCTCGTTTGCATAATTCCAATTAATAATAACGATTATGAGTGAAACTTTGAAGGGCTAGTCTGTAGGATCAATATTGTTCTTGTGAACCCGTTATAGGTCGAATTGAAGGCGGATTTGGGTCTTGTGATCAAACTTAACTTAAAATTAATATTATTCTTATAAATTATTTGTTTAAATACATTTATGACTGCCTCACAGCTCAGTTGGTAGTAGCTCTGTCTTCTGCGCTGCAGGTTGTCCGTTTGATCCTCATCCAGGATAAACATTTGTGTGATGAACACAGATGTTTGTTCTGCGTCTGTGTGTTATTAAGTATTCAATATAAAAAAAAAAAAAAAAATATGATCACTACTGTAATCCCCGGGCTCGGTAGATATCTCCTCAGATCTTTGGTTACTTAAATCTTTTGAGGATATCTAAAGGGGGTAGTCAGAGGCAAGTCCAAACATGACATTTGGTACATGCCCACATTTTGCACAGTAGTTAGTATTCCGTACGTGACAGGTTGCAAGCCCATCGCCGCTTATAAGAATACTAACCTATGACGCACACCTTCGAATTTTTGGTTCTAGGGTATGCCGGTTTTCTCACGATGTTTTCCTTCACCGTTTAAGAGCACTGGTATTCAATATATGTGTTTACAAAAAAACTGTATTTGATTAATGTATCAGCTATCTGATTTCCATAGCTTTGCTAAGTTTGAAGCAAGATAGCGTTGTGTGAGTTGTCTACCAATATTTTTATATATGTTTATTTAAATAAAAAAGTTATCACATTATTAAGAAGTCCTGCCGCTGTAATGATCTAGCATTGCTGTTTCGAATTTCAAAGGCACTATAATATTAGGTGAAACGGTGCGAATGTGAGAAAACAATAATGTTTTTTGTCAGAGCGCGAGAGAAACAGTTACTAACAGGTGGACCGCAAGCTACATTGCTACGGCCCACCTGTTGGTAAGTGGTATAAAAATAAACCACACGAATTTCTATATTACTTTTATATAGCTGTCTTCCACTCAAACAGTCTAATCATTGGAATATTTTAGGTATAGTTAATTAGTTAGAAGTTAACCCCTAACAATTTTCAAACTTACAAACACCACCCCTATAACCTCTAATTGCCTTCATTATGTGCGATGTACGAGTACTCTCAAACGGTGAGGGAAAACATCGTAAGGAAACGGTATCAGGATGAATCGGCCACGGATCCGGCGGGTTGTATCCATTGATACCGGGATCCGTTTCCATCAAAAAATTAATCAAAGTTTTAAGCCGCTGAGCCCGGTATTTTATTGTAAGGATATATTATTTTTTTACCCGACTGCCATGCGAAAAAAGGGAGTAATGAGTTTAGGGTGTATGAATGGGTGTATGAATGCGTGTTTGTATGTATGCTACTTTTTTTGGCTATCGCTGTAGCCCAAACGGCTGGACAGATCTTGATAAATGAGGTGTCGTTGGATTTCGACCTCTGTGGCGCAGCGGGCAAGAGTCCGCCTGCGACGCAAGAGGTTGCGGGTTCGATTCCCGCCTCGGAACAAATTTGTGTAGGTACGATCTGCAGAAATTTGTTCCGTTGGTCTGGGTATGTATGTATAATAAAAAATATCTATCTATGTACCTATATCATGTATTAAATATATCAGTTATCTAGTACCCATAACACAAGCTTTGAGTAGCTTACTTTGGGGCTAGATGATACTGTGTGGATTGTCCAGCATTATTTATTATTTATTTATTTATTATTTGTCTGGATCACAAGAGTAACATATAAGAGTAAATATATAATTACCTATGCTATACAAAATGTAATATGGTGACTGTAAAATAGTATATTAGTAGCCAAGGGCTGTAAGGCATCAATTGCAGCCCGAGATATTTAGGCGCACGAGCGTAGCGAGGGCGCCTATAGTTCGAGGGTGCAATTGATGCTTACACCCGAGCTAACTACTCTGCTTTACATCTCGATTGTGAGGTAAGTAGAAAAAAACCGGCATCACAAAAATAAATCATTATTCCCGCCTTTTTTCATTTTTTTTAAATTATTTTTTTCAAGAACGAAATTGAACTTCGCGTTCGATATTTAAATTTGATGACTATAATTATACTCATACGAAGACAAGGCTAAATAGCGAAGCGACCTCTTTTGTCATTGGGCTGATTGCATGATGTCTATTGCCAGTATGATGGTTAGATGTACGCGAACTTTTTGAAAGAGTGAAGTTTTTTTCAATTACTTACCGTCCTAGGGCTTTTCTAGCTACATTCTTACCCTAGAGCGCTAATTGATCACCTACAAGCCCCATTTAGGGGTAATAAGGACCTACTTACCGAATATGAGAGGTGTAAATATATTTTAAGTTACGCTCAGTCGGGTTTTGTTTTTTTTTTTTGCAAGCAAAACTTATTTATTTATTTATTTAACACTTTCACACAAATTATTTATGCTAGGAGAACTTAATGCTAAAAGCATTCTCTACCAGTCATCCTGGGCGTGCTGAATGATGGTGAGGCGTGATAAATATAAAGAAATACCTATAATAATAAACATATATATACCTACCTATTTAATATAAATAAAAATACCTACACAATCTACAATTACTTAAATAATATAATATATAATCCTATTAATAATACCTACTTATTTCTTTTTACTTATTATATACTGAAACAATTTATAAAAACTATGAGTTTCACATACACAAAGCGTGAAAAACTTACTTAGATGTTATCTAATTTAAAATTGGCTATCGTATTGATAACATCAGAAACTTATGCTAGGGGTATTAAATCCCGAAAAGAGCCAGGTGCTTTTACCATTATGCTTAAAAACCTAACCGGAACGACAGGTGTTCAAACTTTATCCGAAGCACCTGAAACTTCCATTTTGAATTGTAACACGAAGAGATAAGGTTGGTATTTGGTGGGACTGGATCTGTGGAACTTGATAGGCTTTCGATGAGCAGATGGTAAGAAAATGCCTCTTTGGTATTTTTTTTTTAGATTATGTCGAAAATTGAGAACAGCTTTTTGAAATGTTGTTTGTGCAATCTTTAGCTACAAAATGTGTTCTTACTTAGCTAATGTTGATTAAATCTCATGCGGCGATGGGCTTGCAACCTGTCACGTACGGAGTACTAACTACTGTGCAAAATGTGGGCATGTACCAAATATCATGTTTAGACGTGCCTCTTTAGATATCCTCAAAGATCTAATTAACTAAAAGATCTGAGGCGATATCTATCGAACCTGGGGATTAAAGTCGTGATCATATTTATTTTATTTTTATTTATTTTTATAATCTCATGACGGCCCGTGACGAGCCATGGTGGGAAGTTGAAAATAAATATTATTTTCATACCCTCTTCTGGTTTAAGGTTGAAATTAAAAACTCAAATATTGTAAGTACAGTCCAAATAAAAGTGTCCTGTTTTAGCAAACTATTATGACAAAGATACATTATTGCATCAAGGCCAGGGGCCTTACCACAAGCTCTTTGAGCAGTATTAAAGTAATATAACTTAGACTTCTCTCTCTTCTCTCGTTTTCAAGAGATAACACGTTAAGAAGAAGAAGAAGTTCTAGTCTTAAAGCCAGCAGGGAAAACTGTTTGGACGTTTTACTACTGTATTATTTCCTTTCCTGGTTTATTTCCTTTCATTTGTCTAGAATTATGATAATCATTATTAAAATTTTGGAATCCTAATTTCGAGTTATGCCTATAGCTGGCATCTGCGTTACTTAATATTACTTCGTTTTATTGCGCGTGATTCTGTATCAAGTTTAACTTCTTATACCAACGGATTAAGGTCGATTTTTCGATAAGTTTTCAGTAATAAGGTGAAAAGTAAAGCGTCCAGTGACTTGTCATAAATTCTTGGCCTCATTTTACGGTCATGCGCCAAAATCCAGGCGCAAAAAGAGCAAGACGATCTGATTTTATGTAGCATCATCCTTGTCTACACTACACTAATAATATAAAGAGGATTTTTTTTTATTTTTGTTTGTAACGAATTAATTCAAAATTTACTGGACTGATTTAAAAAAAATTACATAAGAAAGCTACATTATCCTTGAATAACATAGGCTTAGATTACTAGATAAATTTAAGGATTCTTATTAAAACTACAAAAAGAGGGGGTAACACCTAGTCAGGAGTAAATGACAGTGTTGTGGGGACTGTTTCATACGTAACAATTTATCGTGTCACTTATGATTTAGAGTGGTGAAAATAAGATTCAAAATGCTGTGATTCACTCGTATTCATGAAAAAATAATAAAAAAAACTTGAGAGGTGTCAAGGGACACCCGGATGGAACGAAGTTCCTTTCGATTAATTTGTGAGAGAGAGAGACAGACAGAAACATATAGCAACTAACTATAGCAAAAAGTGTCGTGACAACTTTTCGTGAGATTTTTTTCCGTCTAGCCCCCTTTCACAGCGCGCGATAAGGAACTTCGTTCCAAAAAATAAATATTGGTGGACAGTTCACACAACGCCATCTAGCCCCAAACTAAGCAAAGCTTGTACTATGGAACCAGATAGTTGATAATGAGAAATGAAATAACTAAACCTACTTTTACCTACCTACATCTTCAAATTTATAAAGGGTAGTCTGCAGTCTTTTTCAGTTGTACCAGTGTGATGAAAGAATAAAAGTGCGCTTCAGAAGCAGCTAGAGTCAGCGCTGAATTTTCAGTACGTATCTCATTTACATGGAAGCGAAAATTGAAATCGTTTCTTAAGCGATGAAATAGCTAAATGTAATTCGATCGAGTTCATGGAATTCATAGCAATCGGATTATTTTGTTCAAATTTTTCGAAATTCGAATGTTATTCGGATTGGCCTCACAACAGTCACAACTGAGTTGGTAGCTCTGCCTTCCGCGCTGTAGGTTTTGGGTTCGATCCCCTGGACTGACATTTGTGTGACGAACACAGATTTTTGTTCTGTGTCTGGGTATTTGGTACTTGGTGAACGGACTGGTTTCCGCAATTTCTGTATCTGGATGTTACTATGTATTCTACATTATGTATTTACCAAAAGTAAATAATTAGTCTACCAGTTATCTGGTTCCCATAGTACAGGCTTTGCTTAGTTTGGGGCTAGATGGCGTTGTGAGAAACGTCCAACAATATTTATTTATTTTATTCAGTCGAAAATAACTTTTTTCTCGCTTTCGATGAGACGATTGCCTAAAACAAGGTGCATACCGTGCCCGATTCGCGCACTACAAATTTTGAGCAGATGTTTCGTTTGAATTGTTTAATGAGCTGTGGAGACGTGAAAAAAATAGGGTAAGTAGATACTCGTATCACATGGTATCGTACTTAAGTGCATTTAAACGTTCCTTTGTGTTTGCTATATTTTTCGAATAAAGCAGAATAAAAAAACAGAAACAGTAACAATATAAATTGCTAGAAAGTAGTTTTTAATCACAAATACTTGTCTTATTTGATAATTGACGAGATTAATTTTGTTTGTATTTTCTGACAAACTTCTAAAGATTATTATTATTATATCAGCCGATTAAGATTAAGATTACTATTATAATTATTATATTAGTGTCCCACTGCTGGACAAGGGCCTCCTCCCACTCTTCCAGACCAGACCAAAACTGAGATGGTGGGAAGAATTGGACAAGTTTCTTCTAGAATTGAACGATATCGCTCAAGATCGATACTAAAGGTACCTGCTAGATAAAATTTACGATCAGATTTATAAAACGGAATAAATTCCAAACTTTGCTAAGTGTCATAATTTATGTAATTAGCTTTCGTCCATAGTTACTTTAGTGCCAAAGGTATTACGAGTGTGAATTGCATTTACGAAAATATGTCGAGCAATGAGCTCAAATTACCTCGAGCTACGGTAATCAACTGAAATGTTAATGAGCTGAAATGGTAATTGACAGATCAGCAGTATTGATTCAGTATTGACGTTCAAATTTGCGTGATTTGAACCCATAGGGGTGAAAATCATGATTTAAAAAAATTACTAATCCTAATAATATTACCAACGCCAAAGTTTGTAAGAATGAATGGATGTATGTTTGTTACTCTTTCACGCAAAAACTACTGAATGGGCTTTGGTGAAACTTTACAATAATGTAGCTTACACATCAGAATAACATATAAGCTATAATTTAACACAAAGTACTACTCGAGTGAAGCCGCGGGCGGCAGCTAGTACACAATAGTTGTGGAAACGAGGCAAAGGATATAAATAGGTAATAGTAATTATGTAATAAGTCGATTGTCAATTTTTATGATGGAGTTCGGAGGAGGCTTTTATAGCCAAAAAAAAACTTTAGCGCGAGTAGAATTTCCAACTCACGAAAGACACGATCATATCAGAAACTGGTGCTTAACCGAAATACGAATTCCTCGTCACGCGCGAAAAGGACTGTTAGCACAGATAATCCAACCACCTGCAACAATTTAGCTCTTATCGTGAATAGATAAGGTGCACAATTGAGCGGAGTTGATACGTGTTTTGGAATTGCAATGCGCATTACGACAGTATCTATGCTGTTGTTTGATCAGGAGGTATAGCATTAGTTCGTATTATTGTACTTTTCAAGGCACAGAACCGCTCAAATAGATTTGAGCGCTTTTGTGCTTCGAAGAGCACATTATTGGTAACAACTAATAAAAGCTCTTATTCAAATAATAATAGCCAGTAAAAGGCTAGCATGGTATGGATAGGACAAGTCACGAGGAGCGATGAAAGTCAAGTAAGACGAATATTAATTTATATGAATAAATATGAATGTAGAAAAAAAGAATGAAGAAAAAATTGATAGAAGTTGTCAAAAATGATATGAGTAAGTAAAGGGTGAATAGGGAAATGACAAATGATAGAGGGGAGTGAAAGAGACAAACATATTGTGCCTATCTCACACGAAGGCGGATTCAAAATAATGATAGCACAGAACGTTAGCTTACCAGGTCAATGACATAGCTCAAAATTTGCCAGTAAAATCAGAAAGCAATTTCAAACTACATACCTATTTAAAATTTCAAAGTACTTGTGCCTTTGAAATAAAATACATAATGGCATTGTGTCCTTAATTTTAAAGCTAGGTACAGATTTGTTGGGCTATATCTACACTGTTGCTTAGGGCACAGTCTCTGTGGAATGCAGAACACCAAAACCTATAACCCTAAGAACTTGCGAAGGATTCCTTTCTTAATAAAATTCTTTGTTGCAGGTAACAGTGCGTCATCACATAATGCATCAGCGAGGAATGCGGTCGGCTCGATAAAAATAGACGGTATTTTGAAACATTACTAATATACTAAGATGACTCATTTGAGGATAATCTAGACGAAAAGGATAAAAAACTGTTTAATAGACGAAAAATTCCAACCTGCTGTGTGATTCTGTAAGACCTCATTCTAAACTTCGAATCTGAATCCGCTGTGTTTCTTGATTGGCATTCTCAAAACTCGGTTGATAATTCGAATTTTTTAGCGCTACTCTTGCGAGCGTGTCAGCGAGTTGAACTAAATTGACGGAGAGATTATGACAGATAAAGTACGAGATGACGTAAGAAATAGCATTCTATACGGTAATTCCCAAGTCACTTCGACGCTCGCTTCGCACTCGAACCCGATTCAAAGTTTCAAATAAAAAGCATCTTATGCGAAGTGAGAGTGAATAGCGATGTGAGATGCGAGTTTTTTACAGAATCGACGTACTGTTCTAATATTTTTAAAATGTTTGTCTAATTATTACAAATACATTGCTGATAGTTTGAAGGTTGAAAGATGATATGAATGTAAGTGGAGTAGATTCGGAGTTGACGAATGATAGGAGCGAGTGGATGAAAAAAACAAATTGTGCAGGAGAATGATGATTGCTGAAAAGTTTAGATTTTTTTTATAATTTAATATAGAACCAACTATCGATGTATCTACCCTATAATTTATTATTTCAAAAATTACCTACCACACGCTACAATACTCTTTATTATCATCCCTGCCTTTAATCCTCTACGTGGGGTGAGCACATCATGTTATTTTCTTTTTTCTCATGGAAATATAATTTACTCTTCCGCCATTAATTCTCCAGAGTATTCAGTGCATTCAGTATTATATTTCCGTTCATTTTTTAAATCCACTTTAAACAAGTACTACTCTCCAACTTAACAATGTTAATGCGTCCTTATCACTCTTATTTCCTTCTTCCGTTCTGTAATTTCATTTCTCTCGTTCTAACTTTCGCAATTTCCTTACGACACAGTGTTTCAAATTATTTCTTACGAAGTGTTTTCAATAAACCAGGGATTAGTAATAGAATCTTTTGTTTCCGTTTTAATTAAACATTTCTCCTTATTTTCATAATATTAATCATTTCCTGATTATTCTGCAAGGGTTCAAACAGATACGTAAATATGTAATGTAGTTGGTTAACTTCTTATGTTATTTTGTTCAGTTTTATGCTTTTTCAGCAATGCTGGTGGATTCACGCCGAAACAATTAATCATATTTTTTGTTACAGACTTTGTCATTCATATAAAATTAATATTTATTGTAATTTGAGTAGTTTTACATTGTGTAGTATTTTGGTGTTCCTCTTCTTGGAGAACACTGTACAGTTGCACACAGAATGCGTCTATTGTTTGAATCTTACGTATAACGTCTAATCTATCCACAAATGAACAGCTTTAAACAATAGGTATGAGTATACGTACCGTAGAAATGCAGCTACAGCCTTATACGTTTGGACTATCACTTGCACAAAGGAAGCATTCAATACCGTTGCTCAACTTGATCTTAAATCGGTTTCACAAAAGAATGAAGTCATCGACTCCAGAAATAAACGAAAACAAATAAATGAACATCGTTTGTGACATTTTGTGCAGAGGGTTTCGTTCCGCCAAGACAATAGTTATTTAATTTAGTCTTTGAAGACCAACAACTTTAGCGGTATTAAAAGTTGCTTAGCTAATAAAGTGAGATAATTTTTAGCAAGATGGGTTGAGAACATAGCATGAGTTGCGGACCTGGATGAGGTTAGCAGCGGACTGTGGACAAAGGCATGCACAAAGAGAGGCCTAGCAGTGGCTGAAGACGAGTTGTGGATGATAATCATGATAAAATAATATTTAAGTAGCTTCCAGTATACGGAGGGTAAGAAGACGCCACAACCAGACAACGCTCGGCTCTACAGAAAGTTACGTTTCGGTGCACTCTTGACAACAACAGCTGGCGCGATCTCATGATTTTATTTATCGCCGCGTCTTATACGCACCTGTTCTCGACACCGGCAGGGACAAATTTTATAAACAAATGTACGTACTTACTCTGTTTTTATTAAAGCGGAAGAAAGGGAGGAAATATTTTTTGGTAGTTTCAGCGGAGACTAAGGACGAGTGGCGAAATAAGGATGCGAAATTTAAAAATAATTAAGAAAGATGGCCCGTTAAAAACGTTTTTTGAAAAATTATACGCACAATACCAGCTCTTCATACTCACTGCTCCTAAAATGTTCTCATGCAAATAAAATGATTATGTTTTGCGGGTTACGTATAGTGCTTTTCACTCAGTTCTGAAACTGTTTTGTTGAGATACTTCAGTGCTCTGTGGTTTAAGGCAGACTGAATTCTGTGGTGAACAAGTTCACCGCCGTTCTAAGAGGCACATGGTAACACAAATTACATTATAGGACTTGCAATTAGTTTTAGTAAGATGCCGCAATTGTGCGGGTACTTATTTTTCTCATATAATTGAAATCTTGATTTTGGTAATTTCTTAAATTTTTCAGACTTTTGTTCCTTGATTTTGAATATTTTGTGTTTTACACAAAGCTTTCTTCTACCCCAAATTATACTGTTGTCAGTATAATGGAAAAGAAGGACAAAATTATCAAATTTGTTTTAATAAAATGCAATTTTTTCGTATATCCGTGAACAGTTTCCGACAGTGCTTATGCAACGGGCTTTAACTGAATATAGAGACTAGGCTGGTACGTAAAAATTCCCGTTTTTATAATAAATTCCCATTACTTACACACCAGCATCAAGCTCTCAACACAGCTGCATCATTAAGGCCCTTTAACAAAACAACCGTACTTACGCCGACTCTGTTTATTTTTGTAGTATTCTGTTGCTCTAACTAAGTTGAATAAAGGTTGTAAAAACAGAGTTCAAGTTGTTTACGAAGTATATTCATTCATCTTTCATTCGTGGTACTGAATAAAAGGGATGGAAGTTTCCGTCTGTTTCGAAAGCCAAGGTGATAAAGAATTTTTTGTCCGGTCTGTCGCGTTTTGCTCACGGATCAACGGAATCGGTTAAAGCGTATATCCAGTTACAGTGGTCTAGAATAATCAAATTAACACGCAGCAGTCTGATAGATGGACTGACCCGATATTCTGATACTGAATTGTGGATGGATATAGGGGTAGAGGTAAACCAAAGAAAAGATGGATGGACTGTGTGAAAGATGATATGAATAAGAAAGGTGTGAGTACTGAGATGACGGATGATAGAGGGAAATGGAAGAAGAAAACATAGCGTGGGAAAAAGGCAGGAAGAAGAAGAAGATTTGTACACAAAGCGGCGTTCTTTAAGGATATCATTTATGTCAATGTTACACAATAGTGACTTGAAATGTATATAATATGTTTTGATTTCAAACATTCAGTGTTCGCATAAGAGACAAAATATTTTATTAAATAGGTTGAATAATGTTTTATTTAAACCGAGCGTGCTATGCCAAGTGGACTTGTAAAGTAGGCTTATTGTTAATGTGGAATGGTTGGCACTTGGCTGGCAGGGATGCTATCAGTTGGGCTTTCGGCCAGTTCGCCACTTAATTTAATTGTAAAACCTTTGTTATTAGACGTTGTGTCACTTCAAGTGTTCCTAGCGTATTTTAATCAGTATCTAAACTTTCAGTGGGATTTCCTAACAGATCACCTCTAGTGGTAGCTTCAAGTTTGTCTAGATCTGCTAACAGTATTATTTGAGCTAAAGTACGAAGGAGGCGTTGGACAAGTGTTTTTCTGTATATAACGGTCACATACTCATTAATCTTAATGTATAAACAAAAATAAGAATAATTGTTCAATTGCGCGAAATAGATTTACGTTACTAGAGTTGTCTTCTAAGCTTATAAAACATACTAGTTATAAATTCAAGATCCACGTTGTATTTACACCACACCAGTAAGCAAAGCAAGTAGGTAAGTAAGTAATGTTCGTATAGTTGGAGTGAGCCTTCTGTACGTAATACTATTTTTATTCTGTGTGCAGTTCGGGCCTGCGCTCTTTTAGTTAAATGAAATTTTCAATTCCAACTTTTGAAATACTAAGCTTTAAATTGTACCCTACAAGGTATAACATAGTATTACGACTGTTTTGCTTCCAGTAAGTAAATTTTTGATGTCATGCTATTGATTATTTTAGACTAGCTTCCGCCCACGGCTTCGCCCGCGTGGTACCTTGAAAAACAAAAACAAATCTATCCCGCGGGAACCGTACATTTTTCCGGGATGAAAAGTAGCCTATGTGTTATTCCAGACCATAAATTTCATCCAGATCCGTTCAGCCGTTTCAGCATGAAAGAGTAACAAACATACATCCATCCATACAAACTTTCGCGTTTATAATATTAGTAGGATATGCTAAAATTGCGTGGCGGCTGCAAAGCTAGTTTTTCACATAGGTAGCAATTTTTTATAAATATACTATGAAATTTCATGCATGCAGATTACGGGCCAATCCAAGTGCGTGAGCACATTAAAAGCCCCTGATTGATCGGCCACTAGTCGGTGATATTCAGTGTATTCAGTCATCAACACAACAGTCACTAGGAGAGGCCACGCGTGAGAATATTGTCCACATTGATATAAATCATGCGTAAACGATGTTTGCACCCGGCGAGCCGCCCAACAGAAAAAGGGTCTGAATTCTACAGGTCATAAAACAATACTGATCGAACTCAAATATTTAACATTTCAATTAAAATAAGCCTATTTCCGTTTAATCCTCTAAATTAATTAAAATTCGGGCCGTGATTACAAATTTTAAAGTACACAGATTGTTTTTCAGACATCCGTGACTAATAAAACAATGATTGACTTTGCCGAACGTGACGTGAATTTTACGGGCCACTTACACGAGCGTAAAAACAAGGACCGAATGTGAGAGATGTCATGAAAAAACACGAAAACGTGGTTGTGGCTGTATTTTTAAATATCGTTACGTTGTGATTGAGTGTGACAAGAGTTCTTACTTTGTATCCAAACAAAGGCGTAAATTCTAATGTTACAGTTTATGTAAAAACCTTGTACCACGGTGAAAAACAAATTCACAATTTTAATACCACGCTCTTAAATCTATACATTAATAAAATCGTTTTATCTTTGCGTTTGTGTACGCTAATCTCCGCAAAGGATGAACCAAATCGAATGCAGTTTTCACTAATGTATTGAGATAAGCTTAGAAGCTTATAAGCTAGATTAAACTTAGGCTTTGTTTCATCAAAATCAGTTGACAAATAAAAAACATAAAATTTGGATATATTTCATGAAAAACCTTAACGGCTACACAGAATATTAAAAAGTAATCTAACTCGTACGTAGTTGCGGGTATCAACTAGTTAGAAATAAAAAAAAATACAACTTATGATGCCTTAATTTAAATTGAATTAGGTGTCCTTAGTACAAAAATAAGCCGTTGAGAAATTAAACCCGATCTGTCATCAGACGCAATTTGAATATTTTACAAAAAATTGGGCCCATGAGGCATAGGCCATGTTCATTTCACGCCTCATTATTTAGGCCGTGTGCCGACTGGTTCCCTGTTCCACTTCGCATCTCCGCTGACACGTCACGTCCTACGCGAAAATGGGTTAAACGGATTTATCCATAAAGAAACCGGGAGTTATTTATAGGGTGATATGGTAGAGATGGTGGTGATATTTTTTGTATTTTATTTGCAGCTAAGCTGATAAATACACCCACCTGTTGAAAAGTGGTTTCCTTCACTGAAGTTACCAAGTTATTTTATCTCAATCGCCCAGTTAATTCACTTGCTACGGTGCCTTTTAGGCAGGCCGCACACCAGCGCCACAAGCTACACGCATCGCAAATTTACGTCGGCGCAATCATTGCGCTACAATTCATACATACAGCGCGCCCGCTACAAATGTGTCCTTAGTGTGCGTGCTACCGCACACATATATGGGGGCGTTAAATGTGTCGCGTTTCAAATGTGGTGCCACAATTATCAAGATACAAGTGTATCCTTGATGTGCGGCCTGCCTTAAACCTACAGTAATACTAGCCACCACTAAACTTTACGGTTAGATTCTAAAAAGCTTATTACCTTGTTAAGTATCAATTGACCAATCAACTGGCCTCACAGCTCAGTCGGTAGCAGCTCTGCCTTTTGCGCTGTAGTTTGTAGGTTCTATTCCTACCAAGGACAAACATTTGTGTGATGAATACAGATGTTTGTTCTGTGGCTGCGTGTTATTATGTATTCTATGATGTATTTACAAAAAAAGTATAATTAAATTATCGGCTATATGGTTCCCATAATGCAAGCTTTGCTTAGTCTGAGACTAGATGGCGTAGTGTGAACTGTCTACCAATTGGTATAAAAAAGAGGTCCCTTTCGTGCACTTAACACAATCTTAAACTGTTAAGGTTCTGCGACATGCCGGTATCCTCACGATGTTTTCCTTCACCGTTTAAGAGCACTGGCATTACGTGCATATTTTTTTTTAATAGAAAATCCCAATGATAAGGCCGTATTCGAACCCACGACCTGGGTTGGAAGGAATCAAGCCACCAGACAGCTCTTTACTGAAACTTAGTTAAGTGCCATGTCCACTAAATTATTCTATCCAAAACCAAAACAAAGTCGTAATTCAATAAACTAGTAACGGGTAGATATCTAATCCGGGTTCGGTGATGGATCCCTTCAAAGCCTATTAAATCTTCGACCCGTGACATTCCACGCCATATATCTATACCTGTATATGAGCTTAACCTGACTGACTGACTGACTGATTCATCATCGCCGAGCCGAAACCGCTGAAGCAAGTAAGCTGAAATTTGGGAAATATTTGAAAAGGAGCCACTTTGGCTTCTATAACAAAAGTACCTACTAAGGCGGGATTTTTGGAAATTCCACCCTTAAGGGGGTGAAAAAGGATGAAAATGTTTGTATGAAACTTTTTAACGCGTGGAGCATTTTTCATGAAACTTTGTTTGTGTACTGTAAATGCAAAATGAATGGACATGTGTTTCAGGATTGTTCAAAATAACCCTCTAAAAAGGGTAAAATGAGGTGTCAAAGTTACTATGTGATTTATGAGTTGTGTGATTTGTATGAAACTGGGTTAAGATACTTTAAGTGAAGGCGCGAGCGAGATAGCTAGTCAACACATAAACAAGACATTGATATAGCTGTTTATTACTGCCTACCTATAACCACCTGTATTCTCAAACGGTGAAGAAAAACATCGAAACGGACGTTATTGACCATGACCATTTGTGTCGAATACAATATGGCGGCTGTAAGAAATTATTTTCAATTCATTTCAATCGGATTTTTAAATAAATACTAGTTTGTTAATCTTTTTTTGTTACAATTTTAAGCAAAGTTTTTTCCCAAACTCTTCCAAACTTCTTCTTTGAGGTCTTCCACCTCTGATGATTGTATTATATTTAGTTTTAGTATAAAACGCCAGTAAAAGTAATTAAATTTTGCCCAGAAGATCTTGTAAGATCTACTCTTACCGACCGTAACACTGGAAAATAGTATTACCAGACGAGAATCACTGAAGAAAAGCTTTATGAAGTGTTTTCCTTCACCGCTTAGCTTTTCCAAGCTTAGCAAAACGGGACGGTAATCACTATAAAATTATTGTTTTGTCGCTGCAAATAACGGTACTTACAGGCAATTTTCAACATTCTTTCAGACGAAATAAAAACAAAAAATGCTCACGACTAATCCCCAGGCTCGGTAGATTCTTCAGACCTCCTTAGATCTTGAGGATATTTTTAGAGGGTAGTCAGAGGCACGTCCGAATTTTGACTTCACATTTTGCATAGTAGGTAGTATTCCGTACGTGACAGGTTGCAAGCGCATCGCCGCTTATCACAACTAACCTATGACACATACCTTCGAATTGTTGGTTCTAGGGTATATCGGTATTCCGTTTTCCGTACTTATATCTATCAGCTATCTAGTTCTCATAATACTAGCATTGCTTAGTTGGGGCTAGATAGCGTTGTGTGAATTGTCCACCAATATTTTTTTTTTTTTTTATTTATTTATCATCATCCACATTTTATCCAAATCCAGCAAGTTGAGTTATAAACAAATATCTAGAAACTTGAAAAATACGTAGTGGCTAAATATTAGATACGAAATATTTCTATTGAGACATATACTTGCGTGGAAAAAAATCGACCCACCCCAGGCTTTAAATACTGTACGAGGTGGGTTGATTTTTTTGCACGCAAGTGTAGTTTTAAATGTGACGCATCTATGCAGCATAAATAATCTTTACCTTCAACCATCTAAGAAGGTATGGTAGCGCTAGAAGGTATACCCTTATTAATGTTTAACAGATAAATTATTATCCTTCACAGTATTAACAGAATGAACTCATAAAAAACAAGTGTTTTGTCGTGATTCGACGTAGAATTGTTCCTACGATTTATTGTTTGTAAGTTTATTTGTTCTGTTGTGGGACTTTGTTTTTAAGACAACAGCGGGTTTTCCTTGTGAATGGTCTTACGAAGAAATGTGTTCGGCCGTTGGTTTTTGATGGAATATTCGACCCTTCGATTTGATGTTATCAAAATATTTGAGAGTGTTGAGCAAATATCGGAATTCTACCATACTCTGACCTTTAATTTACCACAGTATTTTATTTGGCAAAAGTAAACTATACAGGGTCTACTTTATGTAATGGCTAAAGGTGATTCAGAACATAAAAACGAACAAGTGTGGGGGTACATGCATGACCAAATTTGTGACAATTAGCCCCTGCTTTTATTATAGTCCAGTATCTGGATGACTGAGCTTTGCTCGGTTTACTCGGTGAAAATACGGTTAAAATGACGTTTTCCAAAAGTGAAACCTAGTTAGATCGATTTATCGCCCCGAAACTCCCTGCATGCATACTAAATTCCATGAAAATCGTTGAAGCAGTTTCCGAGATTCATAAATACGGATGTGACAACTTTTATTTCACACCAGCTATGTAGTTAGAATGGGATCTACATTCAAAAACGTAAGCAAAATAGAACAAAAATTCACTCTCAATTAAACTTTGCCTGGAGCCCGTGACGCCCAGTGGTGGGCATCCGACCGTGCCCGTGGGAATCACCCTTCGCCTTGACCCTCACAACCAAACAGATATCATGAAATATACATAATCATAGAATAGTCAGCTTAACTAACTTTCAATCTATTCTACTCAAATTATAATTGTTAATGTTAACCTCAGCATAGTTGGTGTTTGACCTTCTTCGCTCATTTCTATTTATCTTCGAGTTGCTTGGATGAAAGCGCTTTCAGCGATAAGGGCGCCAAAAACAAAATATATGTACAAAGGTACATATATTTTGTTTTTTTTTAACCATGTAAATCCCTTAACAATAACACGTTATCTGTGAATCTTTATTACAAGAGCTAATCAATAATATTGTTTGTTACAACTTAATGCATACGAGTATACTTCAATTTATTTAAAAAAAAAAACGCAGTTGATGTCAATGACCTTACATAAAGTTTTTACCTCATAAATTTTTATAATCTAAGAATCTGCGTAAAACACAAGTTTATTAGTAAGTTTTAAGTTTCAGCACTTTTCTTTGTTAATTTCAGTGTCCTTTATAGCAGCTATGCTAATTTTATTCATAATCTAAATTAAACTATCTCAATCTACGAAGACTTTATGAAAATTTTATTCGTTGTAAGAATTCAAAATTTAAATGAACATTAGTTAATACTTTTTAAGTCTATTTGAATTGATATCAATCAAAAGTTCAGAGACTTATGATAATAAAATGATACAGAAAAAGTCAAAAACTCACCTAAACGCTGTACTAACTGCGCCAAACAGTGGTCAAGAAAACCTTTGGAAATTCTTACCTCGTAAGTTGGTACTTCTAAATATTCTCAATTATTTTTCCCTTATTTACCTTGCCCAGCGGAACAGCCGGTAATTTACGAACATAAAATTTAGCATAATAACTCGTCTTGGGCGGTCTTATCGCTACAGTTGCCTAGGAAGGTTCCCATTTCTGATAATAATCTTAAAGAAACCTCGAAACAGTCTAGTGATGTGAGCACGTGACACAAAACGAGTTATCGATGGGCTAAACATCGATAAAAAAAAAAGTTTCGTAAAAACTAGAAAATCATAGCATCAGTATTTTTTTAATATTCAACTTTTCTCATAAAAACTAAATTAATCTTTGCTAGTTTTAAACGTGGTTTAATCATTTTCAGAATTATAAATAAATTATTAAAACGAATTGTTATTTTTATGCATCTGAATAATTAAAGCTTTTTGCTAAGAGACTTTTATGCCTGTAAGTTTTTTAAAGTCAACCGTAAATTTTCAAAACAAATTTACTACGATGCAATAATAAGCCGTCTATAAAAACGCAACCAGCTAATCTGAATAAGTTAATTTAATCCCAGCAAGCGAGTCTTAACCATTGAAAGAATCCCATTTTTAGAACTCACTTAAATAAGCATGTATGTCTGTTTAAAAGCTAATTGCTGAGCCGCAATGGCAGTGGTTAGATAAACCCCACTTGCGACTTTCAGGATTAACATTAACCCGACGAGTTAAGAAGATATACCGGTTCATTTTGCTCAAATCTACTTTTTATAAAAAAGTAAAGTTTCTTTATTTGTAGGAGATAATCTCCGTAACTACTCATCCGATTTCAAAAAATCTTTCACAAATGTTTCGAATGAACTTTCACGAAGTACCTAGCGGACGATGCCGCGAAAGCTAGTGGCTATAGTAAGCTGAAAACTACAACACTAATTATCTGCAAATATTTTACGAAGAGACAAATATCTAATTCAACGATAGAAACAATTTTTACAAGTTATGTATTTAAAGTCCTGCCCGGGAGTCGAAATTGCACCATTAATTAATTAGCTAGCCTCCAGGCCACAAATTCAAGATCGTTAAGAAACATAATCGGAGTTATTTAAACCATAATAAGTGCAAGTGAACTCATAAGCCACTATTAAAAAAAAACTTAACCCTCTCAACGGCCATCGACATCGTTTACGGAACGTGCCCACTCTTGAATATTCAAATTGGCCCGACACAATGGGACCACCCGACCCCCGACCTCTTGGGGCCGACTGTGCCCCAGCCAAAGGAAGCCCCACAAAGGATCGCTGAGAAAAAAGCTAGGTTCCGGTGTCAGGCACACGCGATGTAGTCGTGTCCGCGTTTGAATGGGTAGCGTAGAAAATACCAGGTATTATACCAGGTATATTATATTGTTATTTTTCTTTTTATTTAACTCGCTCACGTACTCGCCGTTGGTATAAGCGACTTAGTGGAAAGTTAAATGCAACTGTCACTGCCACTGTTGTACTGTTATTTAGTTTAGTGGTTAAGTTTTTATTAAATCTGTGTTTTTGACTTGTTTATTTGACTATTACGCAATGTTCAGATTTGTTTAAGCATTTTTGTTTGTGTCGCATTTTTTTGTATTTTCTCTCTATGTTTCTTTTAACTTATATAAAAACGTTCTTTTGCTAACTGCATTAACACCCGTGGAACATTTTTATGAGTTCCCTTTCCTTTAGTCTTATGAGTTATTATTTTCGTGGTCTGCATACGTAAAGCTTTTAATCTGTAAGAAGTGGTCACCGTTTTGACTTCTGTAATAAAACGGTGGCTTTTTCGTATGGGGTGGCAATATTAGTTTTTTTTAATGGATAATTTTAACCCTCTTCTCGAGATGTTAAAAAAGTTCTTAAATTTTATTTTAAGCAATATATCAAGAACATAAATTACACTAGCTTAATATTCAGTCGCTCGCCCTGCCATAAAATATAGCTCCTAAATAACTAGCGTTCATCTTCCAACGATGAGACAGTAACTATCTGCGAGCGCTATCTCACTAATAAGGTTCGTGTTACAAATACATTAATTATGCCACCCGCGCCCTGTACAATAGCTCGCTGCCCCGGGGGACGCGTGGACCCACACTTACCGTTTCAGGGTTAACTGCTATTATTTCAATGTTAGTTTATGAGTTTATGCAGATATTGGTGGTGAATCAGTTTCGGACTTGCTTCTTCTTATTTTGTCACCAGTTCTTTCGAACGAGTGACAGCACTGTTCAAAATTTCGTAAATAACTGACGTTTTTTTTTTCGAAAAAAAAATCATGATCACGACTGTAATCCTGAGGCTCTCTTCCTGTATATATCCTGTAGATATCTCCTCAGATCTTTAGTTACTAAGATCTTTTGAGGATATCTAAATAGGATATTCAGAGGTGCCACCAATCCAAACATGACATTTTGCACATTGGTTAGTATTCCGTATGTGACAGGTTGCAAGTTCATCGCCGCTTATAAGAATGACACTATGACACCTTAAAATTGTTGGTTCTAGGGTATGCCGGTTTCCTCACGATGTTTACCTTCTCCGTTTAAGAGCACTGGCATTGCGCTCGAATGGAAAAACTCATGGATGCACGACCAGGTTTGAACCCACGACCTACGGCAGGGGCGCTACCATTACACCACCAGTGCTCTTCGTGTAAATATTCACACTGCCGCGCCGGTGCATTGGCCGTCTGTTCCGTACTTAGCACATACCGTATGTCATGACGGCTCTTGATTTCACTAAATTGACATTTTGTGTGACAGACGGTGTTTTAGTGCAGCAATTTTAGTTGAATTAATAAATAAATCCTACTTGAATGAATAAAGTAACTCTGCCTGTCTGTTACACTTTTACGCTGAACCGCTTGAAATAAAATTTGGTACTAAGATAGATTGGAGCTTGAGAAAGGACTACCTTTTATCGCGTAAAAATGCTTGAAATAAGAGATGAAAGTTTAGGTCAAAATAGGAATCCTAAAAAAATAAAAATACAGCGTTAAAAAGCTATATAAATAAATAACTTTATTTTGAAATTAGAACAAATCTCATAGTAATTATGAACATACCATTTTTTAAAATAATGAACATCGAAAGAAAAACACAACAGAAAATAAAGCGTGAAAAACAAATATAAGAGCACAGAATATCCTAATATTATAAACGTGAAAGTTTGTAAGAATGTATGGATGGATGGATGTATGTTTGTTACTCTTTCACGCTAAAACGGCTGAACGGATCTGAATGAAATTTGGCACAGATATAGATTATGGTCTGGAATAACACATAGGCTACTTTTTATCCCGGATAAATGAATGGTTCCCTTGGGATATGTGTTTTTGTTTTTCAAGGTATAAAGCGGGCGAAGCCGCGGGCGGAAGCTAGTTAGTAATAAAACTACAGAACAATAAAAGAACGAAATGATTTTACCTTTAAAAAAAATACATTTATAAATGCTTACTTATGCTCTTACATTGTTAATATCAAATAGTAAATCATACTATTTGATATTAACAATGTAAGAGCGTTCGTATTTTTGAAATATCAGCAAGTCTGACGAAAGAACAGAATTACCATTTTTTATTTATAGCCCGCGAGAGTTATGGAACCGTGTTGATACAAGGGCAACGACCCTCGCGTTCCGATTATTTCCGATCAAAGGGGCATGAACAAATATATTTCTTCAGTTACCAGGGTCTTGTGATGAAGCAGTGTATAGAGAACTTTCCAAGTAAATGGTGGACTGATAATCTTAAAGAAGTCTGACTGTAAGTAATTGGAAATACCTTCTTACAGATGACATATTGGATTTTTTTACATTTTGTATAGCATAAGTCACCTTTGTAATAAAGACAAATTCAATGACACTTCATTTGTCAAAATCGTTCCATCCGTTTGGGCTATAGCGACAGCCAAAGGTACTCGTATACCGTACATAATACACCCCTAACACATTACCCTCCTTCTTCGCTTCGCAGTCGCGTAAAAAGAAAAAACGAAAGTCTAAAGAAGTGCGACATCCACCAAACTGCATTTCGACATTAGATCAACAACAACAATGGAAATAAAGTAATCATGATCTTGCATCTAACAACCCTAAGGGAGTGTAAAAGTTTGTATAAAAATAAATTTAAGCGTACGAAGCCACAGAACGTTCTAGTATATTATATAATCGCGAACAATAAAAAACCCATTCCTTCTTTATTGCGTCAAAAA
This sequence comes from Cosmorhoe ocellata, assembly GCA_963675405.1. Lineage (NCBI taxonomy): Eukaryota > Metazoa > Arthropoda > Insecta > Lepidoptera > Geometridae > Cosmorhoe > Cosmorhoe ocellata. The sequence goes on along the minus strand of OY776264.1, from coordinate 3,704,084 downwards.
AATCTCATTGACTTCACCGTAGCAGGTACCTGTACCTACCAATTTTTCATAATGTGTCATTATTTGTATTTGATCTTCCATGTACTCTGCCATTTTCCGAACCGCTATACATCAAAGTCCTTTATCCCTTTGAGTGAAGCCTTGCGTGCTATTTCCCATTTAAACGATAATTTCTTCGGTATCCTAAGGTTGTTGATAGATTCCCCCCCAAGGGGCAATGTGCGTACCTGGAGAACGTTTAGATAATACACCTTTGTAACGTTGCCACAATTTAGTACGATACCGGCTTTGACATTAATGTACTTACATGTAACTGGGTTTGTATCGGTTATCACAATGGTATTGATGTTTACGGTGTTCTGTTGTGAGGAGCGACTGTTTTTGGTAAGATCGTGGGTTCGAATCAGAGAATATATCACTAGTTTATTTTGTAAGTACACGGGTTTTTGTAGTTGACAAAACTTTATTTCGTTTTCCTTCCATAAAAGTACCTGCAGCGCCCCTAGCAGATACTTACAGAGTTCTGGTAATGTGCAGAAGGAAACGAAACGAAACAAAGTTCTGTAAACGATCAAAACTCATACTAAGCACTCAAGATCGTAAAGATGATTCGAGAATTCCGTTCGAGCTTACCAGACGAGGTTAGAGGCTCTCTAACCTGTTTGACCTCTTGCCATAGTGACCTTAGTGCTTTCAAACAGTAGATAAAAATATCAAGAAATTGATATGATCAAAAACATTTTGAAGACATTATAACTTTAACGCCTTTTATCCAATTTCAGTAAAAAATCGGTTCAAACTCAAATCTTTTGAATTACTTTGTCAATGCCATCATCGGTCTAGCTTCCATCCAGCTTAAAATAAATTGAGTGTTTCGATCACTGACTTTCTGCACTCCATTATTAACAGCGAGTGGAAATTTTGCAGTGTCTGTTTCAAATATAAATTTTAAAAGCTTAATTTTGATACCGAAAAGTTTGCTTGCAACTTTCAGTATCTGTAATCTTGCAAATGGCTATGTTAAGAAGTCATTTGAATGTGGCATTGACTCTCAAACTAAGCTACATTTTCTCTACCTATTCTACCCTAAAATCTGCAGTCTGAGCGACCTCTACCCAGCCACCGATAAAGCCGAACACGTGACGGAATTATGCAACTAAACAAACTCTAAATTAATATCGGTTTTTCTTTACTTACCTAGTTCAAAGTGAACGTCAAATTTTGATGCCAGAATCCTCTAAAGAGAATATTTAAGCCAATTTATGTGACTGACAGTTTGATGATAATTGAAAGGCTCAGCCTTTATAGGTGTTAGTGAATATGATGGTTACAATAAAGCGTAAGTAGAAACCTGACGGTAAACGGTAACCCTCTGTAAATAACTACCTGCTCTAGCAGCACCAATGTTCACTGCCACTGAAGACAAACTGTTTGTCTATTTATCCAACACTTCATCCTTCACTTCCTATGTTCTGCGAACAGCTTGTGTATTGAATTCATTAGGCTTCTGTTCAGTTGAACAAAGCTACCGAATCTGACTCTAAAGCGGACATCCCTCAAAGGTGGTATTGCTTTGGGCTCTGCTTTCGATTGCATGTAGATGACACACTTGAAACTATCATGCAATATAAGGTAAGATTTAGTACATAGGGTTAAGGTTTGATATTGCTGATAGCCATATACCGACCGACTCTCCTACAGTGAAAAATCATTGTGTCTTTATTAGACTTTGTAATTCAGTCAACATTATTAAATTGGCGTTTTTTATTCTAAAAAGTTTAAGATGGTCGCGATCAGTGGAAAGGCGTGTTGTTTCGTTATTTATTGTCTTAAAATTATCGTTCGACGTACGTGTCAGTATCTCTGTTTCTCTGTCGTTTGAGTGAGATTTCTTTGCGTTAACTATTGGCTCTTGGTTTGTTAGTGCACAATGCAGCGTGTTCCGATCCACACAGCTCTGAGATGCACCATCTTATTGTTTTATTCCGATCAGCTGTGATGAAGTATTCAGCATGCGCCATTGTTTGTGTATTGGCGAACCCGATCCGAATATAATGGCTTTGTTTCGGATTATTCTCTAGGCGAAACGAGGAATGGTTGAAGACTGCGAGAGTTGCTAAGTAAAACAATATGTTGCTTTGATCTCAATCTCAATGGGATAAGAAACGCCAGTCAGTAATAATCTTTACTTGATTATTGTCAGACGAGTAATATTTAATAAGGGTTTTATTTGTAACATTAATCATTACTTATCTTACGCAAACTTAAGCTACACCACAGAACAAATAGCATGGTAATCCTGTCACAAGCCTACGTAAACTTGTTATCATTATATCGTTACAGTAACGGTGTATATCCGAGTACAGTACACCGTGTCAACAGAGTAAACTAATCTGATACGAGTATTACACCTTTGTTTAGATAGTGCGGCTTCCTTTACGCGGAACTTGGAACCCGATGAGTCAATTTATACTGTGTCTTGATAGTACCTACCTTCTATTAATATAAGTATTTCAGTTCGTGTTGCTTGTAATTATATAATATCTGATTTTGTTACATAACTATTCATTCTATACAGGTTTCAGCTTTCTGAAATTTTAATCTTATTGCTTTATTTCATCGTGCATTTCTCAATATAATACGTATTTATATTTGTACGAATAAAAAAAACTGTTTATTTTATATAACACTTATAACTTGAACAAATTTTTTAAAAATTTATGAAAAAGCTAAATATTATTTTTCTCTTGTCCATAGCACGAGACTTCACACCACACCACATCACGAGGTTAAGACATTCAAGGCATCTGCCGATCTACACGGCACCCGTGAGTACTTACCACATCATAAAATCCACCGTTCACCCCATAACACCAGTACCCAGCCCCAACAGCTTTGTCCCCTTAGATTTCGATTATTTTAATGCTTATTAATATAATTCTAAATACTTTTAGATGTATGTATATATAGACTATATGCATGAATATACTCTGTATTGCAACATTAATGGAATATTGTAAGTAAATATTCATCTCACTAATGATCTGTCACTTGTTTCTAATGCTCTCTGACATGCTACACAGGAAAGACACAAGGTATATCATCATGTTGTTGTGTTATATTATATTATAGTTAATTCAATTCTCACTGTTTTTAACGTCCCTACACTATCTAGATTTCTCATGAATGTAAGTAATTGAAAATTACAAGACATCATTTTGAAGAGATAAATTTACATTGGATTAAAAAATAAATCTAGATGAATATTTAATAATATGATTTACTTCATTGCATGTTGGAGTTTCTGAAAACTCTGTGTCAAAATTCCCTAATTGGATTTGTACACAATTAGAAAAAATTTCGCCGACAAATTATATCGCGTTTGCGTGATTGATGTGTTCTATATTAAGTTAGACAGCCTGCAATGTAGGATCAATACTTTGTTCAGATGTATTAAGTATAAGTTTATTAATATTTTTAACATCTGAGCAAAGCAAATAAAAATGTTTTGCCACATTCAATTGTTCAATTTGTCAAAAAACTGTTACAGAAAGTACAAGTTTTGTTTTTCCATCACGACTGTCAAATATTTAACAAATACGTTAGATTCCTTAAACGCAATTTAAATATCACCTCTTTGAAAGGTTTCAGAGAGGTGATATTTAACTTTGTGTCCTTACACAAATTTAAAATACCATTAAAAGTGTGGCAATACATTTTACTGTATTTATGTAATCAAGAGTAGTGCACAACCTAACGCGGTTTCAGTTTGTACCGGCTGGGACTCTAAAGCTAGCAGTCAAGGACAACCACAAGCCCCTATTCACAGAATGCCTGAGCTACAGGCCGACTGTGAAAGAAGAACAGCCAGTTGGCACATATGTTTTTACGGTAAGCTCATTTTTTAAATATCTTTATCTTGATGATTCATTTTGTGGTCGGGCAGCTCAATATTAGGTGATATGGGAGAACTCTACATTCAGCAGTATAGCGAGATATTTATAATTTCTTGTGTTGGCAAGTAAAAGCCCCAAGAAATGAGCACCAAACTCTAGAAAACAGACCTTATTTACACACACTTATAGGTACTTTCCGATTCTTCCTAATACTAAAGGTAGCAATTTATAGATTTGCAACTAAACGATTAGGTAAGTGAGGGTGTTTCACCCTTGATCGCTTTGCCTTTTACCGAGCTGCAAGATTGGCTTCAAGATTACCAATTAAAAGTCTTCAATCATAATCAATCAAGTAATCTAATAAGATTTTCCTTCACAAATGCTATTAACAATATTGACGTATTGATTTTTACTTTTTTGTGCAAAGATTTTCGCAGTTTTAAGTTTTCATGGATTGGAAACAGGTAAATTTACAGTTAATATGTGATTTATATGTAATAATGCCAAGGGACTATCACCAACAGGTAAAAGCAGAGGACAGAGATCCACCTGAGATGGGTGGGACAGTCACATACAAGTTCGTTTCCACACCAGGTGAAAAAGAAAGATTCCATGTCGACCCTGAAACAGGAAGGATAACAACGGCTGATGTTAGTACTTATATTTTTTATTTATTTGACCCAAAAAGTAATATTTTGTCATAATAATTTTGTATATAGTTTGAAGTATTGATTTAATAATCGAATAATGTACGAATCATAAAGTTATAGCACACCTTAATGCGGAAACGGTGTAGGTAAGACTATTTCAGGTAGTGATTATTATAATTTGATGTATAATATTACCAAAATAATACAGATTTTCGACCACGATGAACCGTCGAGAGAAAAAGAAGCATATATTACAGTAAGAGCGAGTGATAATGGTCAACCACAACTTGACGACGCGTGTACTATCAAAATACTTATAGAAGACATCAATGACAACCAGCCAGTCTTCGACAAAGTTGTAAGTATCAATCTTGAATAATGAAATGACAGTGACCTTCCTAAAAGTAATGTTTGTTTTGTCTTTTTAGGAGCTGGTTTATGCTAAACTTAGGCTAGATGAATAATTTATAGCGATTTACCTTAAAATTTTAGGGTGTTGATAAATATTAAACGAAAGCCAAATGCATGCTTACCTATTATAACTTATAATTTTATAAACTCTCGTCGTTTACTTAGGTTATTGATGATTTAGGTTTCTAACAATGATTTTTAAGTTTAATCAGAAGTCGGAGGTTAGCAATATTTCATATTCTTGTGCCTGTTTACTATGTGACTAACAAATCATTCGTTCATTAGCCTCAAAACGTGGCGCAGATAATATTAACGCTTGCCTGTTTTTCCAAGGTCTTCCGCGGAGACGTATGGAAGGTTTGTCCAAAACAACTGAAACTATCACAATGAGAGAAAACGTTTCGCACAAAACCAATAAACTGTTATCACTAACTATTCCGAGCTCTATTTCAATTGTAGCCATTGCTTTATTTGTATTTTTGCAATAAAATCTCGAAAAGCAATGGTGACAATTTTAATATATTTGTTTTTTTACTTGCATGTTCCTGCATGTCTGATTTAGGATCGTAGGCCGCCACTCAAGGCGTTATTGGTAATATATTTTATGTGTTCGTGTGTTTTGATACACTTTCTTTGCACATTTGTAGTTGATGTGTTTTCTTTAGCTAGGCCGCTCTTTCCCCCTAGGCGCATTTTACCACACTGCACGATTATTATTATTTTCAAAATGAAATCTTTCTCTATGCTTTGGGCATGCTTCGCGTAGAACATGTCTGAATTGTTTAGACTTTACGATTTGCTAAGGTTTCACGTATAAGTAGGATTTTACATAGTATAATAATGATAAATCACTTTTGTCTTTTCCACAATTTAGAAGGTATTGAACTGTAACAAGGAAAAATGTCTATGATTTAGAAAAAAATAATAATGTATTAGATGCAAAAGTAACATGATTTTTCATATACAGTCATATTCGGAGTCAGTGCCACAAGATCTACCGAGCGGGAGGGAAGTCATGAGAATATCAGCGACAGATATAGACGATGGGAACAATTCTATAGTCCACTACAGTTTGGATTCTAATTCGCCGGATCAAGCATATTTTTACATAGATCCAGACAATGGAGTAATTTTCTTGAACAAAACTATTGACGTAAGTGACTTATTTTAAACTTATTTATAGAAGAATCATTATCTCGTTATTCTTACTTATAATACACTTAAATACTTAAAAACTTTGTTTGTTTTTCGTATCAATTGAACAAACCAACTCAGGGAGCTCAAAGTTAAATCTATCAAAACAAACCACAGTTTAAGTAGAAGACATTTAGTTATAAAAACTGGAACTAAACGATCTAACAACTACGGCACCTACTGTATTATAAAATATGCTCAAAAGTCCTTTTGTTTGCAGAAATTGCCCGGTTACAAGTTCAAACTAAGCGCGATAGTGAAAGATATGGGCGATCCCCCGCAACAAAGTTCCATAACTTTAGACATCCAAGTTGTGGAATCTAACAAGAAGAGCCCATCTTTCATAGAAGTTCCCGACGAGCCGATAAGATTAAAAGAAAATTACGCTGATTTCAATACGCCCATAGCTACAGTAAGGGCGATGTAAGTATAAATTAATTGAGAGTGTAATGTGAATTTGAAATTCTGAAACTTTGAACAAAGTAATTTAACAGTGACTACCTATGTCAGTCACTTTCTTTCAAAGTTTGTACTAGGGAGCCATGTAGGGTGATTCCCAGAGGGAAAATAAAATAATTCCATATATGTGATGTACGAGGGTCATGCTTATTTTTTATTTACAGCTCAAACATCCCTGAAGAGAAAAAGTTACAATTTGAGCTAGTACAGGGCCAGACCGAACAAACGAATAAATGGCATACATTTGTGTTAGAGCCGGAGGCCGACTCTGCAGTTATCAAGCTGGGGAACCATTTGGACTATGAGAAAATTACAGATTACACGCTCACTGTTAGAATACAGGTAAGCGGAACTAAATGTGTTGCAGTTTTCTCTCTGAAAACTAATATTTTACACCTACTTTTATTATATTTCAAGTCTCTGTATCCAGATTTACTTCTATAAATATAGTATTAAATGGATACTTTGCAAAATTCCATGAATATATTTTCAATTATCGGAGGAGTATTCTTGATAATTTATGTTTACTTACAGAATAACTACAAATTAGCTGCTGAAACCATAATCCAAATAGAAGTAGAAGACGTAAACGATAACATACCAATCTTCAGTGAAATCAGGTCAGGCAGTGTTCTCGAAAATGAGAACCCTGGAACACCTGTCATGCAAGTCAGAGCTTTTGATGCTGACGGCACTTCTGCGAATAACCAGATTACCTACGAACTAGGAGACCCATCCGATCCTTTCGCCGTTGATCCTATAACTGGAAACATTACCACATTGAAGATGTTTGATAGAGAGGAGCGGAGTTTCTACAACATAAAGATTATAGCAACTGATAATTCGGAATCTGCGCTTATACCAGGAAAGCATAATGCTGGACAACAAGTTTTCTTGATAGAAATAGCTGATAAAAACGACAACCCGCCTCATTTCACTCAAGATACATATGTTGCTGAGTCAATAGCTGAAAACGCGAACATTAATGAGCTCGTTACAGTTGTCAGTGCATTGGATAATGATACAGGTAACTTAGTTGATTCACTAAGCACTAATGTAGTTACTATTTTATTAGAACCACGATATTAAGCACCATGGCATTTCCTTTTAAGACTAAACGCTATTGTTTCTAATAACCATAATAACGTCGAGTGTTTCTTACATTTTAAACTGTATTCCTTTGAATTTAATTTAACGAGGCTATCCTTAGCAAGCACTTGTGTTGATTATATCTACTACTTGTCAATTTGAATTCCTTTCACAGCATCCGTAGTAACCTACAGTATTGTAGCTGGTAACACATATGACGCATTTGTCATCCGCAACTTCACCGGTGAGATCCGCGTCAACAACGAACTCGATTATGAGAACATCACCAGCTACAGTTTAGACGTCAGAGCTTTCGACGGCATCTACGAAGACTATGCCAAAGTCATCATAAACATTGAGAACTTGAATGACAATCCGCCGGTGTTTTTAGCCAATTATACTAAGACTATCGAGGAAGAGAAGCTATATGAAGGCTGTATTGTAAAAGTAAGTTTGATACACAGTAAAACAGGATTTCGCGTTACTTAGTGACACTCTATAGGGTGCGATGAAGTGATATAATCGTCTTATTCTGGATGAACACTTAGTAACTTGAACTTACGGTGTTTGACCGAGTTACGATCTGTATTACTTAATTGAATATCGATTTCAAGAATATCTCAAACTCACGAAAGCTACACTTAGCAGTATTTAATAACTATTATTTTTTAGGTGGAAGCATACGACCCAGATATTAAAGACAGGAATGCTCCGCAAAACATCGTCTACTCCTTAGTAAAACATGAACAAAAAGAGTATTTACAAATTGACAATGATGGCTGCCTTCGACTCACCAAACCCTTGGACAGAGATCAGCCTCTTGGGTTTACCAGGTACGCATAGATTTAGAATAAATGTTTCTTTATTATAAAAGCACTATTGTCAGCGAAGTTGCCAACCATTGGACGAGACTTGCTGGGGACCGGAAGGAGTGGCGTAATAAAAAGGAGGCCTATACCCAACAGTGGGTGCAAAAAGGCTGAGTGATGATGATGATGATTGTCCAAACAACTTATGTATTCATTGGCGTATAATGAAAACCTCGTAATTTTTTTTTATCAATATCATTTGATGAGGTTTTTATCAGGAACACGCCGTCAAATATAGAACATACATTTTAGATAGATCTTCATTTAAAAGTGACCCATGCAAATAGTCTTCTTTTTATCGTGTTACTAGTTTTTTTGGACCAATGTGGTGAAAAGATCATAGTGTGTCTCAAAGGCTCCTTTCGTGCACTATATTCAGTCATCCTCAACACTTTGAGTAACGATATCAGAGAACATGTCTACTATATGATTACTTTCATGACCTATTTTCTGTACAGATGGCAAATTCTGATCATGGCTGCTGACCATGGAGGAAGATTAGGCTCCGACAGCTTGCGGTCTACCACCGAAGTCATTTTGGAGCTCACTGACATCAACGATAATGCACCCTTCCTGACCAATGTAAGTATTTGCTGTTAATTTGATATGCTTGTGAGCTGAGCTTTTTGACTGAAAATTTTAATATGTGTGTCATACTCGTAAGTTAGTATTTCTTTAAGCGGCGATGGTCTTCCTGTCACGTACGGATTACTAAATACTGTGCAAAGTGTGAGCATGTGCCTAACATAATGTTTAAACGTGCCTCTAACTATCTGCAAAAAACTAAGTAACAAAACATCTTAGGAGATATTTAACTAGCCCCCAGGCTATGACTGGAATCCAGGCTTATGACTGTAATCCCCAGAGTACATCATAATCGGGATTTCAGTTGCTCTACGAAAAATTTTAATATGATAAGTAAATTCATTATTAAACCCAACTAACTTACATTTTACGCTATATTCTTACACTTAAAATACAATTTAGACTAGAATAATTCAAAGACTAACCCGCTCGAGAGGTTGAAACTGTTGAAAGACGAATTGAATTGTATAAATCCCAGGATCCAGGATCCCCGAGCTTGGTTTATACTATAAGTGGCCACTGAGCTAGACATTGGCCGTGCTTAAGTAAAGCTAGATATCAAGACCATGTATAGCAATGCGTTAGGCAATTTGAAAAGTAATATTTAAAACTGATAGTTATTATTTCGAGAAAAAAGTCAAAAAGTAACATGAGAATAACAAACCATAACCAATTGACTATAAGATACATGAAAATATAAATGAGTAAACAGCATTTATCTTTTAAAAATGGTCACGTACTTCGGTGAAAGATCTCATCAAGACCGCAGAAGGAAATTTGTTTTCCCCAGCTCCATCAAGTCTACTGCGAACGGCTTCTGTACTTGAAAAATCCTCGATTCCTGAAAACCCTTGGGGTATTGGAATTTCCGAGGAATGATTAAGAGCGATTTGGGACAGGCGCTTTCTGTTGGAAGCTGTCAATTTTTTATGCAAATTTTGGTCTATCGGTACTTTTTCGAGCCTGATGCTTTAGTAAATGGTAAATATATTATCCATTTACGAATTGCCAGACGAAAATGAGCAAGAAAAAATATCCGCCACATTTTTCTCTATGAATTTTCATTATTTATATACAAGTATCAACTTTACCACAACCAATTCAACCGTATCCTGATAAGTATTTGCTATCTCAAAGAAAACTATTATACGTACATATTATTATTAGATTTCGCAAAAGCCTTGTTTAATCAAAATAGATATGGCCTAATCTGGCCTGGTTCAGAACTCTTCATCAATATTCCCTTCCCCGTAACGTTTAAATAATTCGGAGGGATGGAGAGGGATTAGGCATGTTATCTAGCGCCCTAGAATCATTTGCTCTTCGGATTTGCGCCGCACGCTCGTCTTGTCAGCGTTTATTCATTTCCCGATAATACGAGCGACGCTGTATCCTAATCCACAATACTTACTAATTTGGTACGTCTGTTGGTTCTTTAGTTAATATATAAGGCCCTAGCGTCTAGGGAAATTTATAAGGTAAATATTCTAGACCGGTATAAAAGAATATTATGAGGCTAGGGAAATTTATGGCACGAGTCTCGTAGAAATACCGTGCCTTTCTTATTAACTGTTGTTTCTAGACCTATGTTGATTTTTGTCTGATTTTACTGAAGTTGCTCGATAAACTTGTTTTGTTTGTTTTATCACAGTAGTTACTTACCTATGATCGATTACTTAAGTAATTCAATTATATTCATCGTTGTAATCGAGTATTTTAGACATGTTTTTTTTCGATTTATTCACGTATATCGCATCCAAACATAAAAAAATGTTAACGAAAATACTTGATTTCGTACGATAAATTACATGAATACATAGCGCTCTTTCCGGCAAGTAAAACCACGGGTCGGGCATGTCTTATATGGCGCATATCATTTGGAAACCTCTTACCTCGGGCCCTAAATCGGGCACGTTTGGGCAGACTTCCAGAGATTACGGGTGTTTTTGAGCGTGGGAAATATAACCGTACTTAGAACTGTTTGAATGAAAAGAATAATTTTGTTTTTGTGCCCGAAGAAGGCTGCACAGCTTCTGGTTTGCAAATTTATGATGAGGATTAAGCATTATATATTTTTCGTGTGTCTTTTGACGATTTTTATGAAATTGCATTTTATTCAAGAATTTTAGAGACACTACTTCACAGTTTATTTATACGTATGTATGTATGGACCAAATTTTTTGTTCTATTCTATTGATAGCCAATATTAGTATTCGAGTTTCAGAGTCTAGTCAAGTAGTCGATGACGCCTTAATATCCAGAACTGAACCAATTATTAGAATTGGCAACATTTATTCGAACCTTACCAAGGTCGTTAGCGATTCCTACATTTTGTATCAAAAACGTTTAAGAAAAAGCCTGGAAATCACAAAAAGTTTTTCAGGTTCTAAAAGTTACACAATGTAGCCAAATGAAACGAAATATGTTCTGGTTTTTCTTTGGAATTTATTTATATATTTTTTAGCTTCTAGACCTTATAACTTACTCGTATAACTGAGTCACGTCATTCTACTAAAAAAATTAGATTCAGCTTAGACATTATTTGTACCAAAATTTGACGCACCGAATCCAGGGCATAGGCATCCGAACATCAAATATTATGTAGCATAATTTGGAAAGTCGAGGTAACGGACGGTTAAATTGGATTGTATAAGTAAAATAAAAAATAAAATAAAATAAAATAGTACTTAGCAGACTTGATTCACCTAGGTAGGTCATTTCTAGGAGTATGAAGTAGGTACACCTTTTATGATATCGAAGTAGCACATAACAGTTATACATTATTTTATGTAAATCAACTATCAAACTTGAAATACGTTATGTGTTTGCTGTCACTGAAAATATATTTGACGAGGGTGAAAAAATCGAAGTTACGTTGGGGACGCTATTATTTTCATGTTGACATTAGTCTTGTCTTTTTATAAATCTTAGACAAAAAGATTGTTCTTACACGCAGAAATGTACCTACATGCCTAAAATCACGCCTGTTTCCCGACAGGGTAGGCTGATACGAATCTCTTCTTGCTACGATCCTGACACTTATTTTGCTTTATTCTCTTTCATTTCATTCATCGGTTACAGTTCATCGGTCATAGAGTACTCTGGTATTTTTCTGGTCTGAAGAAATATAGTTGACTTGTTTATGCGTAGCTAGTCTTCTTCTTCTTCTTCCTGCCCTATTCCCACGCTAAGTGCAGAGTATATTTTCATTCCCTTTTTTTTCCATTCCTTATTTCTGTCAGGCTGCAGGAATCGCTGGCTTTCGCTTATGGCTAAATACCCGCCAAAAGAGGTTGCCACATAAAATTATTTGGCACCGTGTGCAATATTTTCGTACAAAATATTTGAACCCAAAGCTAGAACAATAAAAATGTCATTTAAAAACAAGCATCCCGCTAAAACGAATTCAATGGCGCTCTGCCCTTTCAAATCTACGGTCCGAAACCGCAATAAATAAAGCTAGTAAAATATATGTATTTGTTTCCGCTTATTTCCACTTATCCTCATGCTACCTTACGTAGTTTTCTTGAAAAGCAGCGACCGTCATAAGAAATATTCAAACCATCTTTTAACTAACTTATGCAACCTCTTCTGTTTTATTTATGACATCTATCTCTTAGATCAATTTTACCAGTGTCAAGCATATTTTTATAAGGAGGATATAATCCGCTTCATTGTTTCGGCATGGCGACACGGTTGGACAGAATTAGGAATGAGTATGTCAGGGGAAGTCTGAAAGTAGCGCCTATTACTGAAAAGATGAGGAGTGCTAGGTTAGCATGGTATGGACACGTGATGAGGAGGGATGAAAACCATGTCACCAAAAGAGCTATGAGTATGAGTGTGGCTGGGTGCACAAGTAGAGGAAGGCCGAAGAAGAAATGGTTTGATTGTGTGAAGGATGATATTAATGTAAGAGGAGTAGATTCAGAATTGACGACTGATAGGAGGGAGTGGAAGAAGAAAACATGTTGTGCCGACCCCACTTAGCGTGGGATAAGGGCAGGAGAATGATGTTGTTTCGGCATGGCGAATGACGGTTACGTAGCAGATGTCAAAACATCTTTGACATTTACGTCAGAAACTCGATATGATTGTCAAATACGTTCGCAGTATCTCTACGGACCCGAGCTTAAGGCACGAAGTTGGTTGTCAATTTTTTATGCAAATACCTATGAGTGTTCAATTTCTTATTTCGGTGGCCGGACCGGGAAGGTTGCTTAATTTCCATTCCGAGGCTCCCAGGGAGCTTTTAGAGGGTACAAGGATGTAATTTCGTGCTGGATACCGCATTACCTGAATATTACAGCCTTTACCAGTAAAGCCCGGTTTTTCTGATGCGGTTTCCGTCACGTTACGAAAGTAACGCATAGTAGTCATTTGTTTTTGTAGATTTTAATGCATTAGAAATGATTATTAGACATCAATTTAAGAAACATTTTTAAGTTCCTATGCTTATAATGCCATTTTATTTTTCCTTTCATGAAAACATACTTAAACTTTTCGAAAAATGGGCTTTTACTGACTCTGAACTTTGAGCATGGCGTTTACGAGCTCCAGATATGATTTTAGAGATTGCGTTAGTTTTATTCAAATGGTTTTCGTGAATAAGATAATAAGTGTGAAGTGTGAAGCTGAATTTTTCATTACATTTCCAGGAAAATCCTAGCTGACCTTTGAATATGAATAATTGCCATGGTGCTAACATTATTATTTTTTCTTATACTGGCATAGAATATGCGAACCAGATGGATGTTAATGTGTTTGGTGTGTATGTATATATGTATGCGAGTTTCTTTGGCTGTCGTAGCGCAAACGGCTGAACGTATTTTGACAAATGAGGATTCGTTTGAATTAAAAGACAAATATAGGCTATACAAAATGTCAAAAATGTAATAAGGCGGTAATATGGCGGCTGTCATATTCATTTTAGAAAAGAAAAATCTATTTGTTAACGGCCATTGAATATGACGATAAATGATGACCGCGCTAAATAAAGCTAAGCAGGGCTTGGATAACGGAAAAAATTTCAAACCTGTATCGCTATCCTAAGTACAACCTTTATTTATCGGTTACGTTCTACCGTAACATACATTAAAACGGTTAATCGAAAATGATAAATCCAAAAGATTTTGCTCAATTAACCAGTTATAACCAAATGACTTGTTCTTTTCCATATTAGAGTGACCTCTGCGACGTGCCCGCTTTTACGACGACAAACGAAGCTTGCTCTAACCGGTTAATCTAAGTTCGGGTTAAGGTTTTGAAAGAGGTTACGCTCTAAACGCTATTATCTAAATACCGGTTAATACCGTTATTATTATATAAATAAAACTTAGGTAAATAAAACCTGATAAATGCCCATTTAAAACTGTATAATAATGTGTTCAGATCGCGTAAGTTTAAAAATATATACGGTTAATAACTGTTTTTTCTGGTAATTTATTAACCGGTTCCAAGCCTTGAAGCTAGGCATTTAAAAGCCATTCCAGCATCTCTAAATGCTTGTTTGAACAGATTAAAACCGCAGTTCACCCTTGTTAGGTAAGGTTCCTTATCCGAAGCTCTTGGACATTGTGGTTTTAATCTGCCTATGTATACTGACTAGTAAAACGCCCCCGGCTTTGTTTGCATCGAGTTATTTCCTTGCGAAATTCAGGTCGAGTCGGGACTTTCGGGAATACCTTAGCACGGCTTCACTACAAAAAGAAAAAACCTCGTGATTTTAAGATCATTTAGATTATTATACTGTTGTTAGCAATAAGATTTTTAGTCAGTACATGTGTCTACTCCGCAATACGAAAACGAAGTAATCGGCACGAAATATCAAAAAACAAAACAAATACAAACATGATCACGACTGTACCTAATCCCCAGGTAGATATCCTCCGATCTCTTGTTACAGATCATTGAGGATATATAAGAGGGCAGTCAGAAACGTTCAAACATGTTATTGGGATCATGCCCTCATTTTGCACTGTAGTATTCTGTATTTGATAGGTTGCAAGCCCATCGCTGCTTATAAGAATACTAATACTATGAAACACCTACAATTTAGGTTTCCTATTATTAGACAAAACCCCATTAGTGCACGACCAGGTTTGAACCCACAACCTTCGGCTCGTGAGGCAGAGGTGGTACTACTACACCACCAGTACTCTCGCGCGGTGCGAAATGCTCATCGAGTTACCCTTCTCGCGAAATATTGGTGTGACTAAGGATGGATTAGACTTCTGGTATAACTATTCTCAGAATAATGTAATGTCAAATGCCAGGAAAATGACAGTTTACTCTTAGATAACTACGACTTATGCTTGGGATAGTGCTTTGTCGAATCCACCCAAATAAGGTTAAGGGTACGAGTTGGCAGCGGACGATATGAGGCAGCAGCGGACAACGTGTCGCAGCGACACAACTGGTTTCTATGTATTTCTATGAAATTCCCTCCGTAGTTAGCGTCACGAAACTAGCGACGCATTTCATAGAAATACATAGAAACCAGTAGTGTCGCTGCGACACGTCGTCCGCTACTGCCTCATGTCGTCCGCTGCCAACTAGTACCTTAAATTTCAACATATGCATGTAAGATAAAAGTTTTATTTTTCTAACAGACCCAACCAGTGATATGGTACGAGAACGAGCCCCCAGGCCAAGTGGTGATTCTCACCGCCAAAGACTACGACTCCCCTGAAAACGGACCTCCATTTACCTTCGCCCTGAACGAGTCAGCCTCCTTCGATATCCGCTCCAAGTTCCAAATCCAAGGTAAGTCAAGGTTAATGGTTTTACTTCGAAGACTTTTGAGGACAATTTTTTCCGCTGCCGTAAGCCCTCTAGGAAAGTTTGTATTAGCGATTTTTGTTGGAGACGATTCGAGTTTATCGCGTCACTAGCTTTTGGTAGAGAAATAAAAGGCGCACGTACAGTCAAACCTTCCCAAATCAGTAAGGATTAGATATTAGTGAGATCACAAAACGATTACTCGCCATCTTGATATAGAGAGCTATGGAAATAAGTATGGGACACGCCCATATTACATAAAAATGTCACGCGGCTTTGTATGTGTCATGGCAAAATTTCTGTGCTTTTTCACGACGTCCGTTGACACCGTCTTGAATGTCACGCGTGTTTGTTATGTTACGGAGTTCAGTCACTGTTGCGGTCATGACAAAATGTCACAAGTATGGACATACTGTGCATAGATTACAATAACACTCTTCACTTATATTTTATCAAAAAAAACCAAATGTTTTTATTTCATAACTTTGTTGGCGTGACCAAGAAGTACCGACATTTACCGCGCATTTCATCATGATAGGACCAATATTCTGCCGCTTTGATTAGGGTCAGACAGACAGACGGACATGGTGAAATTAAAGGGTTCCATGTTGAACAGAACCCTAAAAGGTTACGCCTGTAAAAAAGGACATAAGCATTTTTTGGAAATCAAAGTTACGAAGTTGATTTGTACTGAATACCAATTTTCCCATAGGGCACAGGGAAATAAGCCATTCAACTTAAACTCCCTAGAGAGAGAATTTTGTACTAAAGTCAAGTGTAGTGTAGCGAACTCAATCAAAAAGTATCGAATGCAAAATGTTTCCACTCCGTGAACCTATAACTTCTTGAAGCTCGAGTGACGACGTTATGTCACCCTCAATGGGTCATAAATTAACAAACTTCAAGATTAGTTACTTTTAAAACCAGCTGCTCTCTTCAGTTAATAATGATTATAACATTAAATGAGCTCACCAAATTCTAATATGAATCTAAATAGGTCCATTAAAAATGGTTCGGCAAACTCCACCATTTCATTAGTCCAGTTAACTATGTGCTCAAATGCGGTTTTATTCTGCAATTGATGAATTGTATTCGCTGTAATAAACTAGCCTAAAACAGTTTGTTTACACTTCAATAGTCAAAGCAGGTTCTAATTGCCACAGGCAGGTAAAAACGGCTAGAGCTCTCGACTTTTTAAAAATTTATTCAACATTAATTCTAAAGTATTTTGCGTTGGTAGGTTTTCGTCGATCTATCGCGTTTTTCTTCCCACCACTGGGCCGTTGCATTCATTATTCAATCTAACTAATATTATAAATGCGGAAGTTTAGAAGGATGGATTTAAAGTGTTTGTTACTCAATCACGCTTAGACGGCTGAACGCATCTCGATGAAACTTGGAATAAGCATAGTTTATGACCTGAAATATCACAGGTTACTTATTATTCGGATACCTATGTACCACGCAAGCGGAAGCTAGTACTCGTTACTACGAGTTGTTCCGATAAATATATGCGTATTATGTACTCATAATACGCATATATTTATCGGAACAGTACTTAGCTGGCATGACAGTAAGATATGTCTAAATAATATACGTTGCGTCAGTAGATAAAATGTCTTTGTACGTTGCTTGAACATATTAAATCACGGAGTGAACCAGCTGATCTCGTCAGACTATGAGAGTGATTAACCACTGAGTTTAGTTACTGAACAGAATGTAATGAATTGAATAATTCGACACAATGTACCTATTAACATTAAATGATGTGAACTTAGCTTTATTTGAGTTAGAACAAGTTCTGCCTGCATTTTTTCCACTGGATTTGTTTTGACGATGCTAAAAACGTAATACTTACCGTAGATGTATTTTTTTTAATACTTGGCTGCTCAAACACAATCAAACCACTATTTCTTCGGCCTTCCTCTACTTGCGTACTCATACCCATAACTTTTTTGGTGACATGGTTTTCATCCTTCCTCATCACCATGTTAATCTAGCAACCCTCTTCTTTTCAGTTACAGGCGCCACTTTCAAACTTCCCCTGACATACTTATTCCATATCTTATTCAACCGTGTCCGTCAGATGATAAAATATTTGATCAGAATCGTAAGGATAGGTTCTCATGGCTTTTTCTTCAGTTGATGCTTGGTTATCTTCCAAAAACCGGGGTACATAATAGCCAAATTAAATCTAACGCTCTGTAATGATTCGGTATAAATTTCAAAAAAACGGATTTCCTATCCTGAAAAGTTCACTTGAACAGTCTTTAGCTATCTCTAATAGAGCAATTCAAATACAAACTCCGTTAGATTACGAACTTCGCCAAATTGTTAGCAGAAACTTGTTCAGTGTAGACTTTAAGGAATTTCCGGCGTTTATCGGCGGCAAATCTACTCGAAAATCACAGGATCCGAGTCCACAGAGTATCAAATGTGTTCATTCGTTCTGTTCAGCCGAGCACGTTCACTCTTCTGCGCGGTTATTTTGTTCTATAGCTCGATTTCAGAAATTCGCTTGAGCATGCTGGAGTGGTAGGTTTTTCTTTTTTAATCAATCTATCTTTGCGTTCTTCTGGACAAAGGTTTCCTACGGTTAATTCCACATTTGTCCTTAATATCTACCTTCCTCTATGCCTTGCAAATAGCAATTTACTCAAAACAAACATCACCCCGTTTTCCCCTTAGTACCGGAACTGTTTCCAAAACCGAGTTCCTATCAATTAATGTACTTAATATGCAATAAAAGACGGAAAACTCGTAACTATGTTTGCAAAGTGCCGATTCAATTTCGCTCCGTTCGCGTGGCGTGTTGATAATTTCGCTCGAGGATTACTTACGCTATCCGCAGCCACAGGGCCGGAGCTAGGGATATATTAGGGACTATCGGGATGAACTCCTTTTTGGATCATCAAGAATATCATCTTCCTATCCTTTTCACTAGTTAGGTGGGTTCGGTATAACATGTGATCTTCTTCCATTACTTTCTGTCACTCGTCATCTCAATACTCATTCCTTTGTTACCCATGTCATCTTCCACACATTCCACCCATCTTTTCTGTCAATATAGCGCTGCAGCGATTGTAAGTCGCAAAACATTTTTGGAAGACTTTTATTAAATATTTTTGCCGTATAGCTTATAATCGCGTCTGAACTTTCCGTTCACCACTTCCACTACCCATCGACACATTGTTATTGCCCGCGAATCAGTAGTGAGCCGTGTTTCTTGTTAATTACCGAACGACTGGGGCTCAATCAGCGCGCGCGCTTCGCGACATTAAAGGGGTGATAGCTAGGAACGGACAACGAATTGGTAAAAAGTTGATAAGGTAAAAGTTGTTTCTATTGAAAAGACCTATCCAATGACACTACAATTATTGATTTTAGAAGAGGGTACCAAAATGCCCATTGTCCTTTTTTATATTATTTCTCCTGCTTCTATGAAAAACTAACTTATAAAAGCAAAACTTAATTGTTGCGTCTGTTGTTGATATTGATATATTTTTATAAAATCAAAAACAATTTCAAGCATAAATAAAAACATGCTTTATAATTTTTTTTTTTGGAACTCCTTAATTTCCTAGTACTAGAAAGGAATTCCCCACACCCCCTTCCTGATTACGGTCCTGGCGAACCGCAGTTCTAAACTCCGTTCTATTTTATGAGCAGTGGCAGTTTTATAACTTGCCAGCCGCGGTTTTGACATTGACTCATATGGGCCGTGTTTGAGTCATGCGATAGTGCCAGAGTAGATAGGTCACGTTTGGAACAGCTGCTATTATTGGTGTTTGATATACATCGCCCCTTTGGAAATGACGTTAAGGTTAATCACTTTACCTAGGTATGTCTTGTAACAGATGTATTTTTGTACCTGCTACCAAAGATTTACTGCTACTATCTTAATCGCGTTAGTGTCCGAAATAATGACTTGTTTTTCTATTATTGTGCCCATTTCGCATTTTTGCAATAATAATATTTTCATTAAATGATAAAAGGGAATCTACGATTGGCAACTTACAAATGAGGTGTTTTTTGGATTTGTCTGGATTACCAGACATAGGCTATGCAAAATATAAAAAAATCCAAAATGGCGGCTTTAAGAAAAGCTCCTTTAAATTACTTTCAGTCGGGTTTTTTAATGTTTACAATAAACTAGTTTGCGACAGTAATGTTTAATAAAATGTATTCGTTATTCTGTGATGTTTTTCAACTTGATATTAAGTTGTATTAAGTTAACTTTTCTGTTCTGACACGTTGACGATGGCTTAAGTTATTCTTTTTTTTATAATTTGAAAGAAAAATAAATATTTTTATATTACGAGTATAGTCTATTGATTAAAAAAGTCTTGCATATTGTAGGTAATATTGTGTAACTGGCATATTCTATGTCATGTGACGAAAAATGTATTAATTGAACTTCATAAACGAACAAATTATTGATATATTAAAACAACACTGTGCTCACATTTAAGTACCGAAAATTAATTTGTAAAAGCAACAATTAAGGCTTTAATACAGCTTAAAGCTGCGACCTCCTCTAATAACAGGGTTTAAGTTCTTCAAAGGTTAGTTAAATGTCAACTGTCACGTTGTCGGGGTCACTCGGCATAAGTTATTAAGTACCTTGTGTATTAAATACAGTTTATGTTTTTAGGTACTATCAGATGATTTATATTGTACTTACTAGGTTCTGCCCACGGAAAAACAAAAAAGAAATCTATCCCACGGGAACCGTACATTTTTCTGAAATAAAAAGTAGTATGTGCTATTCCAGACTAAAATTATCTCTGTGCCAAATTTCATCAAGATCCGTTCAGATGTTTCAGTGTGAAAGAGTAACAAACATACATCCAGACATCCAGATATCCATACATCCACACATCCATACATGCTTACAAATTTTCGCGTTTATAATATTAGTAGGATTTTCTATTATACTTGCGGACTTTCGACCTCTATAGTTATCTTCTTCTTCTTATAATATAAAAATGAATCCCTATTTCCCTTGGTCACGGCATCACGCGTAAATTGGCTGGACCGATTTTGCTAATTCTTTTTTTGTTGTGTTTGTTATTGCAAGGTTTTAAGACAGGACAGCGTCTATTGGCTCAGCTGTATATAAATATTTTTTGTTTCCGCAGGCAACATCCTTTCAACTCTCGTCTCCTTCGACCGGGAACAACGCAAGGAGTACAGGATACCAGTGGCGATCACCGACTCCGGTACCCCCCGACTGACTGGGGTGTCATCGCTCCATGTGGTCATCGGAGACCGCAATGACAATCCAATGGGTCCGGGGCATAGTGATATATTCGTTTATAATTATAAGGTGAGTGATGTGATTTGTGAATATCCCTAAAATGTTATATGCTAGAAAATATAACTTCATTTGTATAATAACGGACATAAAGAAGAGTTTTGGGATGAGATGACATCATTCAGAGATTGAGTAGCAAATGTCTGGCAACGTGGTTTTCACTTCTTTATTTTGCCTCTGTGTCTTATGCCACAATTCTGCCAATATTCATGCTAGTGTATAGACTAGACATAGACTAAATGGAGATATTGCATAAAAATAGGATAGGTTGATCAAAATTTTGACAACAGAAATGATTTTTCAACATGATTTTGGCATGATTTTGATAGAATAATAATGTTTCCTACTCAATAAAAAAACAGTTGACACTGGCAAAATCATGTGTCACGCAGATGCCATAGATAAAAAATAAATAGAATAATATAATAATGAACAACTGATGATCATAAAAGAATCAATAGGATGGGTAATGACTAATGACCCAATCGTAACTATACATAATTACATATTAACAGAACGTGTAAAATCAATTGCCTACGTAAGTACCGAGTTAAGTAGCTCCGTTCGAAATACTCGTGTAAATTGAAGGGCTGCGGCATTAAAAGCAAGTAAACCTAACAAATACTGATATTAAACAGTCTCATCCCTTCCTTACTTGAGGCCCAATTACTTACGTGTTGAAATGTACAAAATAGTCTTGGGAAAGGTAAAAATCCCTTGATCCCTTGGGACACACATCACATATTTTCTTTGTGGTGAAGATCCCTTTTATATCATTTGCTTCACCGGTAATAGATTTTCGTGGCTTTTTAAATCTCTAGTATATAGTGTATATAGTTTATTGTGTTGGCAGGTCTTGAGGCCATCCAGTGCAGATATTTTTTTTCGAATAAGTACCTACAGGTATTGTGGTGCGAGGGTGTCGAACATAAATAATCTGATCACCGCATCCATAAACTTTACTATTTTGCGCGAGTGATTACTGCATTTTCTCTACAGATTTTGTCTAAACTTATTTTGGTACAAGAAAAATGTATTTTTGTAAGTTTAGTCGTGTTTGTAATACCAAAAATTATTTTTCCAATGCCACCAGACGGAAATGTACTTCAATGAGTTGTACAGTTGGAGATATTATGTGAGTACAAGTGTGTTTTTGTTTCGTTAGAATCTTATCTTTCTCTGGATCCTGTTGCATTAACATGAAAGCTAGAAATAAATAATTTCGTAAAAAATCTTAATTTGTGAGCTAGTTATTTAGCATCCGATTTTGCATTTATTTCGCCTAGATTTATTATTTGCACTGGATGGTAATTATAGTTTTTTAGTTGTTTGATTTATTATTGAAAAAAAATATTACTTACATATTTGTATACTTGCTTTCAGCTTCTTTTCATAATATAATTTATATTTATTTATTGAATTCATCGATATTTGTTTGTGTTTTTGCATTAATAATGCAAATAAAGTAAAAGTTATTGATCTAATTTCATTTAAAATCAATATAGACCGACATGTAAAAGCATATTAAGACATTAAACAATGCAATAAATATGAATATGATTTCTAAACGATAAAAAACATGAGCTTATTAATTCAAATCGCCCGCATCAATCAAACTGTGAATGTGTTTAGCGGTGATCATTATAAATTCAAAATTAAACCAGCGCTAATACAAATAAGTCAATTTGTTAATTTTGCCACGTTACGTGTTTATTGATAAAATTGTATATTTCCATCAATTGTTTAGTGATGCGTTATTAAGGTAATATTAATTGCGTTTGAATAATTAACCGTTTTATAATGAGTTCATTAGTCGTTTTAATAATGCCGAATGTAATATGTAAAAACATCGTTCATGAGCGGGTCATCTAAAACGCTTTTAGCCTTTGTAGCATTATTATGACTTTAATCGAAGGATTGGTAGACATTTCACTTCGTTGAAGATATATAAATGGGGCTAGTTAGAGACATGTCTGAACATTATTTTTTGCTTATGCACACGTTTTGCAATAGTAGTGCAAGTATTTTGTATGTGACAGGTTAAAAGTCCCTTTGCCGCGTAAAAGGCACACAATTTTTTTTTTATATTGCTTAAGATTTTATATTATGTTCAAG
The DNA here is from genome assembly GCA_963675405.1 of Cosmorhoe ocellata. Lineage (NCBI taxonomy): Eukaryota > Metazoa > Arthropoda > Insecta > Lepidoptera > Geometridae > Cosmorhoe > Cosmorhoe ocellata. The sequence continues at coordinate 3,680,719 of OY776264.1, read as the reverse complement.
TTTCACTCCGTAGCTAAAGTCACTTATATTGACATTATTCAGGATTTATTAATTATAGAAAATAGGCCCTTTTATAACGAACTTTGTTTTATTAGTTACCTTTTAATGTATTAACGCCTGATGTTGGTTTTTGTTTGAATCAATTATGTGACCCACTTGTCGTTAAATTTAAATATTTATAACGCTACTGATATTTAATGAGTTGTAAAGGTTAATTTAAATGCCTATTGCGTTTAATTACTACCGGGTTAATGTTTACCTATCACTATTATCGTTTAGTTAAATCATTTTTCCATTCATGTTTTTGACCTGAAAACTTTTTATGAGTCAGAGCATTTCTGTTTTTTTCAGAACAACGACTTCACCTTTATATTCAGCTCTTTCAAACCGCTGAATAACTTAGTATTTACATAAGTTTTGTTTCTCTATGAAATGATCCAGTTTGCGTTTCCTTTCATTCTTTCAACTGTCTTTCAGTCAGTTTACTCGTATTTTCATTGCGTTATTTGTATTCAGAGCTGCTAAAGAGCTTAAAATATGAAAACGCCGGTGAAACAGCGTTGAATCGTAAATTTTACGATTTTTCATTGTAGACGCGAAATTATTGCCGTTTAGATGTTTACTGGCAAAGCTGGGGCTACACAACGTTAGTACTACCAAGACAGTAGACAGTACAATCCTTCGTTATACCGCTGCGTTTAAAATGGTTCGTGACATTACCTTTCGAGCTCGCCTCTAACGCGCTCGTAAATACTCCGTGGCTTCACATTCACAGTGTCCGAATTCTAAATACTTCAACTGCACTAATTACTTGTTTCGTGTGACAGCACCCTTAAACTGTTTACTGGCGGAGTCAAAAGTAATGTTCACGTTACCACTGCTCACAACGATCGCTGGTGGTTTTTTGAATGCCTTGACGTTTGATGTTTTTTTTGTTTTTATGTTGTTGTAAAGATACGTACTCGCTTTTTGCATGCTGTAAATGGAGTTGGAACGTCAAAATTATCATTTACAAGCTTTTCATCAACTTGAATGTTCAAATAAGTTATCAAAATATACCTGCGACTAAGTTATATACTGTTATGAGCTTTTTGAATAAACACCGAACACCAATTCATTTTGTGGCTGCCACGAAATAGAAATTGTAGGTTTTGATTTATCAAAGAATATATAGCAGCGTTTTGTTTTGTGTTATATGAGTTGTGTGGTTTTTTATACCATGTATTTTTACAAAGCTTCATATTCGCAAAGTAGACTAGCAATAAAGATAGTAAAAGCTCTTACTAAACTAAATATAAAACAGGTTGACGACTGTAATCCTCAGGCTTAGTAGACAGCTCAAAAAATTTAAATTTTTGGGATGTTAAAGGAGGGACTACTCTGTCGACACGTCAAAATATTTTGTCTGACTTATGAGAGTTTTTTTTACCTATATATATTAATCTGTTTGCTGAGCGAAAATGGAATTAGGTAGGAAAATATACAACTATTTAAAACAAATTAAAAACACTTCTTAAAAAGATCTTAAAAATAAAAATTCCTAATATTACCTACCTACCGATTATTCACAGCAACTTGGAAAGGCTAGTATCATTTTCGTCTTAATGGCATGGAAATTTATGAGAGTTGAAAAATATAAAGGCTCCAACAAGTTGATAATTGTAATTTGAATCAAAATTGCAAAAGGTCCAATAGTATTCAGTTCCGACCGCTGTTCGCTAAATAATTAAGTCTGTACCAACTCTATACCACCGATAAACATTTACGATAATATCCGTGTTTTATATCTATATGTATAAAAGATCGCCTTTTAACTGTCTGTCTGTTTGTTTTCACACTCGTAACAATAGTTTGTCCAACGAAACGAACTAATAGGAAATCAAGCGCTGAATATCATTGGTTGGAGATAAGCAACTTAGGGCGCGTACACGTTGAGTCCGATTCTGTCTCTTGAATAGTGCGGACGTGTTGTTTGGTGCTTCTTTCGGTTTTACGTTTGACCCGGCTTGTTTACTGAACTGATTCCTGATTTAGATCAGCAATGTCAACGCAGCCTAACATTTTCTTAAATAAATCACGCCCAATGACCAATCCTGACAATTTAAGTCAGTGTTGCATCCTTATCACTTTCATACAATTGTGCAAGAAAGAGTGCGCCATATTAGCTCGTTTCGGTGGACAAACTATATTTTTTTTGGACAGATTTACAGGCGGGTTTTTACCGTTGCCGTTGTTTTTAAAAATAAAGAGTTTGGTGTAGAAATAAACTTAGTACCTATTGCGGGTAGTTTATAATTTAAGCGAAGCAACGAGCGTAAGCTAGTAACACTTAAATATTGCTATTAAAATGTTAATTTCGAGCTTTAATGAAAGTGGGTTTAGTACGGTGCGTATAAACGAGGATTATGTTAGGAAAGCAGTTTTTATTATTACCACAGTCAATTAATAGCAGATGCTAAGCTTGCAAAGCGCCATATTTGTCGCACGCACGCTTGCGCGTTTATGTGATATTATGCATAATATCCATGTACGCTTACATTACTTTTACAACTAGCATCCAAAAGGGAATTTTTAATAAAGAATCTGGCATATTTACTTGCCAGCCATTTTGATTTTTTTCAGTGTTTCCACACCTGATAAAAGTATTACTTACCTAATTTAGAGGTAGTGAATATGGTATCTAGTATCTACCCTAAAGTGTCGCGTTCCCGAAATATTTGGAGGCAAAGATCGCCATTAAGAGAACAATGAAAATAATAAAATAATGTAGTAGTTATATGTTTTTACGCATATGTTCAAATAATAATTCCTAGGTTGACTACTTATTAAAAGGTAGTATAAAAAGGCAATTTAATGAATTAAAGTGCAATATAGTATCAATAAGACTTTATCTTCAAATTAGAAGTTGTGTTACTGATTCACCATCTCTACTACGTTGATGTCCCGTCCTGATTTGTAAGTTACGACGTGGATAAGGCTTATTTTGTGCGCCCCAAGTTAGTGGGTCACTGTTTACTTTAGTTAGTGGACCTAACTATAGTAAGCTTTATTTAGAAAATCTTTCTCGTATTCTGAAACGCTCTCTTAGTTTTTACGGCATGAAACGAACTGTGGACCTACTATAGTAGCTTAGCTGAGAGTTTATTGTAGAATTATAAAGAAACACACTCTTGACCAAATTTGATAATATTTTCTTTAATTTCGCTTATACTGTCCTGCTTTTGAAAAAAAGACCTCATCTTTTCACCTTTCCTGATCCTGTACTAAGTTCTACCAATCTTTGTTGAAGTCTAGGATGTGACGCCAGAGATTTTTTATTTTGACTAGATTTCCATCTATCTCTCCAAAAAAAAAATGCTATAATATTGCATAAGTATTAAAAAAGATGGATGGATTGTGTGAAAGACGATGTATGTAAGAAGGGAGTGACTACTGAGATGACGGATGATAGCGGAGAGTGTAGGAAGATAACCTGATGTGCCGACCCCATCTAGTGGGATAAGGGCAGGGAGATGATGATTGCATATCAGCGTTTTATGACATCGCTTTAATATAGCGGTGACTACTTTTTAGGTAACCATAGCTCTACTCAATCAGTTCCATTGTTCACTGGTTTTAATGATGGCTTACGCGAACCCTGGTTTGTGTCTGAAACTTTCCCAAACTTGCGGCAGCGGGTATAATTGATTTGTCACAAGCTTTGACCGGGCGGTATTCACCGGTTCAAAGCGGTATTTCAACTGAAGGAAACTCCTTCGGGTTAGTTTTGAGTTTCTTTCATCGTGGCACAGTTGTTATCCATCTCATTTTGATTTATTAGCATCATCTGAGCAGGATCTATCCTTGTACTATTTTCATTAAGTGGGTTAAAATAATTAGATAAGTTCCTTAAAAACATTGTAACACATAAACGCACAAAGACTAACAATTTCAAAGGGCAAATAATATACAATGAATCCCGCACTAGGCACAAGGGTAGTTGTAAGTAGGTACTTAGCTGTTTTTTTGGAATCGTTATGTAGCCTAGGTGGATAATGTTTAAAACGAAAACAACGCACGATTGACTTCAAAATTATTTTATTACACTTTTCGTGGCACATCGCATGAAATATGGCCGTAGACTCCTTTTAACACGAAATTACCCTCATCATTTTACAAAGCAAAGTCTTATTCTGAGGGTAGAATTAGGGAATTAAACAAGTATAAAACAAGTACCCTAATCTCCAAACAAACATATATATAAAATCGAGCGTATTAGTTTTGCCTGTTTCATAAAGTAGGTAGATAGTCTGAGTCGCTAACACTCCCCCCTAGTGCTGAGTCAGCACTCATCACCCATTGATATAGAAGCGACTCGTGCCGCCGAGCGCCGCCAAGTACCTGTCCTGGTCTTCACGTCAACCTGCCGGATGCGACCATCTCTAGACTTGAAGATTTGCTGGACGACGCCTTTCGGCCATACGTTCCGGGGAGAATCGGGATCGACCACTAACACTAGGTCACCCACCTTAAGAGGTTGCTGCTCTTCGGTCCACTTTTTTCTAGGTAGCAGCTGGGGCAAAACTTCTTTCAGCCACCGCTGCCAGAACATGTCGGCCAACTTCTGAGCCTTACGCCACTGTTTCCTCAGAAACAGGTCTGAATTTTCAAACGCTCCGATGACTGGCAAGTTAGAACTTGAACCTAGGAGAAAATGGTTAGGTGTCAAACTTTCGAGGGTACCTGGCTCGACGGATACGTGGGATAGGGGACGGCTGTTGACTATGTTTTCCACCTCAGCCATCAACGTATTCAACACTTCTTCTCGCGGGGCGCGCTCGTTCAAAATTACCTTTAGCGATGTTTTCACGCTTCGAATGAGGCGTTCCCACGCCCCACCCCAGTGCGGGCTAAGCGGCGGGATGAAGTGAAATACCATACTATTGTTTGCCCCTTCAGCTTTCAGTACTTCGTTGTCTACCTCTAGCATAGATTTCTGCAGTTCTTTGTCAGCACCTCGGAGGTTCGTCCCATTGTCGGAGTACAGATGGCGTGGCCAACCACGTCTGGCTGCCATCCGTCGCAGAGCCATAATAAGCGAGTCCGTGGTGAGTGAAGAAACGAGTTCAACGTGCACAGCACGGACTGTAAGGCACGTGAACAAAGCACCATACCTTTTTTCTCTGCGACGACCCACTGTGACTTCCATGGGGCCGAAAAGGTCGAGACCACAGAAGGTAAAGGGGCGCTGATGGTGCGCCATGCGAGCTTGAGGTAAATCACCCATTCTTGGTACTCGAGGTGTAGCTTTGCGTATTTTACAGAGCATGCATTTTGTGCCTATGTACTTAACTGTAGGCCTAAGCCTAATTAACCAATATTTTTGTTTCAGCTCGTTGACTACAGTTTCCTGATTGCCATGAGCTAACTTGACATGATAATGTCGGACAATCAGGCGAGCTGTCGGGTTCCTGCCGTCCAGGATGACCGGTCTTTTCAGTTCCAGGTCCACGTCGGAGACGGCATCGATGCGCCCGCCGGCTCTGAGAACACCGTGTTCGTCGAGAAACGGACACAAGGTAAGTAACTTGCTAGACTTCTGTAAACATTTACCGTTTTTATTGCAGATATTTCGTCGGCGAACGTGTCAACCTGAGCCTGACGCAGAAGAAGATGCTCCGCCCTCTCCAGTGTGTGGCAGTCTATGTTGCAGGTGCGGCCTCTGCACCTGTCAACAAACATTAAGACTGTCGCCGTGCTCCGCAGCAGTCTCAGCCACGAAGAAAACCGGAGCGGATCCGGAACCGGTAAGTCTTTTGGAGCAGGTAAGTCGCTTGTAACCATAATGTTTTCTAAGTTCGGTTCGTTTGTTTCAGGTTGGCAGATGTCGGCGGGCCACGATGACTCATCTAGGTATAAAAATGAAGGTCCAGAAAACCACTTACGTTTAAAAATAGCATGGTCAAAATCTTCTCGCGTGGCCAAGTCCGCAACGTTTAATTTTGTAGGTACATACCTCCACTCCTGTACGCGCGTCAGCTCGTCGATCTCACCTAAACGGTTCGCTTCGAAAACCTTATACGTACGTGTGTTGTTTCTAATCCACTGTAAAACAGTGGTAGAATCGCACCAAAATACTCGTCGCTCGACTGGTAGCTTATGTTCTTTCATAATAGTACTTGCCAATCTCGCAGCTAGCAGCGCAGCCTGTAGTTCCGCACGAGGTATCGTCAGCGGTTTCACAGGTACCACTCTGCACTTACTAGCTATAAATGCAACATGAATAACATTGTTATCTACCCAGCGCCAATACGCTACGGCGCTCATAGCTTTAGACGAGGCATCGCTATAAACATGTAACTGTAGGTAGCTATAACAGGGCGGTAAACTCACAGCTGTTGTCGTATGCGCATCTGATGACGCGCTGGGACCGGGCTGCGGAGAAGGCGGGTGAGCGGGGGGTGGACCACGCGCAGTCATGTGGTAGCACCTAGGTATGCGTATGCGATCTATTTCCTTTAGCCTATCGATCCAGTTACACCATTTCTCGTAGATATCGGTAGGTACGATGTCATCCCAGCCAATATGTAGCTGCCATGTATTTTGTAGCATTATGCGACCCTGTATAGTAAATGGAGTTAAAACATCGAATATCGACATAACGACTTGAAGCATTATGCGCTTCGTAGGTATTTCCTTACCTTGAATTATACTTTCGGGAATTTTCTTAAGTGATACGTCGAAACCTAGTTCGTCCGTACCGGGGAACCATATTAGACCAAGTGTGCGCTCACCTTCAAACTGATTATCAACTTTGAATTTGAACGCGGCTGTACCTAAACTCTTTTGAGGTACAGAGTTCAACACCTGAATGCTGTTGCTTGTCCAGTTGCGAATCTGGAATCCGCCCTGTTGGTGGATAGTACAAACGTTTCTTACCATTTCTGTAGCGTTCGTTTCATCTAGCATGCTGTCTATATAGTCATCTATATAGTGCGTCTTACGTATAGCATGCACAGCCTCGGGCAGTGAACACTCGAAGCGCTCAGCATTTTTGTTCTTTATGAACTGGCTGACGAATGGAGAACAGTTCGCGCCGAATATGAGTGAAGTCATTATGTAAGTTTTTACCTTTTCAGTAGGGCTGTTTCTCCACAAAAACCTAAACGCGTGCTGGTCGGCCAGCTGAACTTTGACCCTGAGAAAGAAATCTTGAATGTCACCTGTTACTGCAATTAAATGTTCCCTAAAGCGCAGCATTATGCCAAGCAGTGATGGCAGTAAGTCTGGACCTGTATGTAAATAGTCATTGAGACATAGACCATTTACCTTCGCAGCCGAGTCAAAAACCAGTCGCAGCTTCTTCTTGTTGGGATTATCGATCCCAAAGTGCGGTAAGTACCAAGTTTTCGCAGTAGTACTAGTATCTGTCAGTTCCCTAGCAAAATCATTATCTAATAAATGTTTAATCCTGTCTCGATACCTTTCAGAGAAACCTTGGTCCTTTTCCATCTTCCTCTCTATACTTTCCAGCCTTTTCAGGGCTGTCTGATAGGAGTCCGGCATTCGGCAGTCTTCATTCCTCCACGGCAACCCTACCCACCAGCGACCAGCGATGAGTTCAGCAGTCTTCTCCAGCTTGGCTACAGCAAGTAAGTCGTTTTTATTATGACGAGGCTTACCACATATTCCCATCGAGTCCAAGGTGAAGAAACGCCTCACTTCATCATGGAGATCTTGAAGCTGCTGGTCTGTCTGAAGCGGTGTGAGCGGCGAGGGAGCGGGCTCGGGCTTCGCACCCGTCACGTGCAGAGTCGCGTGGGCTGCGGGCGCGCACCTGGGGATGCTCCGCGGCACGTGCCACTTACCATGGACACACCAACCTAGGGGAGTGAGTGTTGCGAACGGCTCAAACTGACTACCTGGATTAACTTTTATAGGTATTAACAGGTGATAATTATCCTGACCGATTAACATTTCAGGTTTTAAATCAGTGGAACACAAAAATTCACAATCTGACAGACTTTTATACCTATCGCAATCAACAACCGACATACTATGCACAGGTAAATTTAAGTTCTTTACAGTGCGAGCTCTAATTGAATAAATCTTATTGTCCACACCAGAAAGGTTCACGTTCGTGACAGTCGCTTCGCAAGACAGTTCATCATCGAAGGCACCGCGCATTCGAATCACCTCAGGCCTGCCGCGCAAACCCGCGCGCTTCGCTAGTTCATCGCTTATCAACGAAATAGTAGACCCGTCGTCGAGTAGTGCGCTAGAGTTTATGACACCGTTAACGCTATGTATACGTATAGGCACGACTTTCAATAACACTTTGCACTCACTTTCGTCCGTATTTATATTCGACACTATATCTGCTCCGGAGACGGCGTTGACAGGCACCGGCGCAGGCGGCGCCGGCGGCGGCTGCCGCTCCTGCGACGCGGCCGCCGGCGCAGGCTGCGACTCAGCGCGCCGCTCGGGTGCCGTGGGGTAGTGGAGTAGTGGGTGATGCGCCCGGCCGCATCCATCCTTGTCACAGACTGGGGCTGGGCAGGTGTCACGGTCGTGACGTGAAAGTAGGCATTTGAAACATAGCCCACTGCGTTTCACAAAACTCCACCGAAGTTTGCGAAGAGCCTTTTTAAATTTATTGCAGGCTGTTATCTTAGAATGCGCACTTGTCTTGCAAAATAGACACTTAGTGACTTCTTGTTCATCTGTGTGCATCAATACTGTTTGTGAGCGATGTTGATTGTACTCGCTATTCTTATTCTTATGGTTATCGCTGCGCGCAGGCACATAGTAGGTATTTGACGTAGTAGAAACTTTTACAGCTTCTTCCTTCAAGAAATCTGATAATAATACCAGTCGTGATTTCTTGCCTTCTGTTATCGGTACGAAACTGTAATCCGTCCATTTTGACAATAGGACCGTAGGTAGTTTCGATAATATTACCGACACAGTACTCGTACCTCGTAGGTACTCTTCTCGGCCGACGGCACGCACAGCTTCTACGAAGTTCTGTATTTTGACCGAGAAGGACACAATTTCTTTGTGGTAATCTTGAGACAATGGCTGTAACTTTTTAACGTCGTGCACAAGTTTCGATAAGATGTAATCAGGATTACCAAACCTCAACTTCAATGTTGACATTATGGTTTCAGGAGATGATGCACTTATAAGCAGAGCTGAGACGGCTTCTTTGGCAGCTCCACGCAAACATTTCCTCAGTCTCCACATATTTTCTTTCGTTGTGAAACTGCACAGTTCCGTAGACTCATCGAACGCGTGTTTAAACTGCAGCCATTCCAAAGGGTCGCCGGAGAACTCTGGGAGCTCCCGGGGCGTGCACATGCGGCTGAGTAGGTTCGCGTTCGGCGCGTGACTGGTGGAAGCGGCGGCGAGATCTCTCAACGCGCTGGCGAGCATCTGAACTGTACCTTCTGTGCTGGCGGCGGCGGCCAGCGCCGGGCGCGGCGCGGGCTGGGCCCCGGCCGGGGGCGTACGTGCCGGCGGTCCAGACTGTAGGCACTGCTCACCCGAATCGATGCCATGTGCGGGGGCAGGCAGGCCTTTGTTCAGCTCCTGATAGCTACGCTCCATCCATTCTTCAACACGACTACGGCTTTCGGATCCCTCGTGTGAACTGTATTCTTCGTCTAGGCTAGCTAGATCGGCATCTAGCTTTTTATTTATGAGTTCCATGCGAATTTGCGCCTTTTGCCTTTCTGCTTCCAGGATAAGTTGCTGCCGTTTCGCCCGCATCGAAGTAGTGGAACCATTTTTAGATTTCAAGCTCCGGCGGTCGTCTTTGTGTGACACGTGGGGCGGTGGCGGCGGTTGTTCCGACTTGATACTGCTAGCCGGCATCGCTGCACGGCTCAAAATAGGATGCTTGATCACTTCACTATTTTGTTCTTCTGTAGTTTTCGAAGTCGAAGGCATAAGATCTTGGAGTTGCAGATTCTTTTGTGGCAAGTCACCATCCTGGGTGCGGTTGTCCGCCTCGTGGCGAGCACGTTCTCGCTGCAGTGAACCTCGAGTATTCACCATTTTACGCGGCGCGGGTGGTGTTTTAAACATAAATCCGGCTCGTAGGACTTTGTAGCCTAGGTGGATAATGTTTAAAACGAAAACAACGCACGATTGACTTCAAAATTATTTTATTACACTTTTCGTGGCACATCGCATGAAATATGGCCGTAGACTCCTTTTAACACGAAATTACCCTCATCATTTTACAAAGCAAAGTCTTATTCTGAGGGTAGAATTAGGGAATTAAACAAGTATAAAACAAGTACCCTAATCTCCAAACAAACATATATATAAAATCGAGCGTATTAGTTTTGCCTGTTTCATAAAGTAGGTAGATAGTCTGAGTCGCTAACACATTATTTATCATAATGTTTTCATCATTACCATCTTTTTTTTAGAATAATTTTGAAATGATTTAGGTATTTATATTGTACTTTGTAATGAGTTGCCGAACGAAAGTAATTTTGCCGACTAGAATAATTCTAACTGAGATCTAAGGGATTATTATTCTGAGGGATTACAATCGCTTGCTCATTTATTTAAATTCATAATTTAAATATAAAATGTTAAAGTTATCTATCTAAAACAATTTCAGTAAACCTCCAAACCAACACTCAAAAACTTTACCGATAAAATGGAATCCTGCCGATTATTAATAGTACTTTATAGATAAACTATTAAGGTAATTTCATTCGGGTCGGGCTCAGTTAATTTTCCGATTCGTTAAATAATTACACACGAAAATGGGAACCCTTCGTTGGTTGTAAACTATAAATAATTAAATTAAAATGTTGTTGAAAACAACGTAAATGTTGGTGCGGGGGTGCGGCTTGATAGAATATTCATCCGTACTATTATCTACTAATATAATAAAGAGGAAAGATTTGATTGTTTGTTTGCATTAAATAGGCTCCGAAACTACTGAACCGATTTCAAAAATATTTTAACTGTTGGGTAGCTAAAGAATCCCAGACATAGGCTATACTTTATGTATAAAAAAATAGAGATACTTTATGCTACCCGTATGAAGCCGTGTTGCTAGTAATATTATGTATTATAAATACGATAGTAACTCTGTTTGTTACCTTCCCTACTAAACGGCTGAACGGACCGTTATTAAATTTGGCAAGGAGATATATTTTATGCTGAAGACTTTAACTGGAAATTTTAAGTCTGTAGGGCCAGCGTTTTAGGCTATACGTTGTGATGTTAGTGAATCACTAACTAATATTTGTGGAGATTTGATAAATTTTCATGTTACAACTGTATGTATAGTTATTCTTACTAATATGTATTATAAATGCGAAAGTAGAGTTACTTTTGTCTGTGTGTAACGCATCAGCCTAAATTACTGAACGGATTTTGATAAAATTTGGTACAAAGATAGACTAGAGTTTGAAAAAGGAGATAGGCTACCTTATATCCCGAAAAAAATTACGATATGTTTTTCAAGGTAACATGCGGGCGAGCCGCTAGTGGAAGCAAGTAACCTATAATATCCCACTTCTGATCTTCCACAGGGCGAAGCACCAGACACTGAAATTGGACGGGTGTTCGTTGATGATCCTGATGACTGGGACTTACCAGACAAGCGGTTCATGTGGCTGCCATCGTACGAGCAGAGGAGTCCTTACTTCGACGTGCACAGCAATACTGGCATGATCACCATGAAGGAAGGAACACCTAATGGAACCTACTTACTGAAATTCAATGTGAGTTGATATGCGGATAATTTTCTCTATAGCGGTATTTTCCTATAGCAGTCCACTGCTGGACATATGCCTCCCCTAACGAGCGCCATGGCGCCCTGTCCTCAGCTCGACGTAGCCTCCACCAGTAGCCTTTCGCAGATCGTCACTCCACCTTGATCTCTCGCGGATGATACTGATATAGATGATACAGTCGTCATCTTGTTTTCCCCGAACTATTATTTGATTCACACATTAGTTTAGTCAATATCTTCGACTCGAATGCTGGGTGACCACGAAAAACCAGTGCTCTGTCGAGCTCACGAATTGTGCAAGTCGAAAATTCACTAAAACCGGTTTTCGCTCAATGTATTCCTTCGCTACTAACCAGGGATGCTACGGAGCTTCGGTTCCGATTTCGAAAAGTCGGAAATTCCGATTGATATTACACCTCCAACTTCGACTTCGGTTCCGATACCTTCGAACTGGAGGTTATATCGGAGGTTGAAGCACAGGGGCGGATGCGAATTGACCGCAAACAGCGTGGCGTACTAACTAAAACCTCCGAAGTCGAACGGGTTCGACGATTTCTCCATTCCTCCGAATTCGGGGGTTTCAAATTTGGTTTGTCGGAGTCGGAGTTGGAGGTGGAAGAAAGTAGTGCTAGTTAAGGGCAGGTAAAATAAAATATTACAAACATTAATCGGCCTTTTTAAATTAAAGAGATATGCGCAAAGAAGGGAAGGAGGGGCATTTCCCGCACGACAAGCACAAACTAGTTTGTACACTGCCGCTGTGCTTCAACCTCTGGTTCGAAAGTTTCGGAACCGAAGTAGAAGACGGAGGTGTAATACTAATCGGAATTTGCGTCTATTCGGAATCGGAACCGAAGCTCCGTAACATCCCTGCTCAAAACACCTAGCGCTCATAATTCTACTTTATAACTAAAACAAATTACGAAACAAAAGTTTTGTTAGCAAACACTGCTTATTTACGGTCGCTATCGCACTTTATTTGTGTTTACGTCTCTAATCCAAAGGATTTACGCGCAATAGTTTTTACCCGACCTCTATTTCAGTTAGAATTTAGTTTTAAGACCGCTGCCTACTGGAGCGGATCCAAATGAAAGGCTCTTGCCATAATATTACTTATCAAGATATGGTTATGCCATTGTTATCCCATCTTTATAACTATGTATACCAATACAGTTTTATTTAGCTACTTTCAAATGAAATGATTCAAATAACTTATGGTCGTGCGTAGACATTGTAAATTGATTCATGATTCATTCATTCATTCATTCACTGATCATGTCAAATCAAGGAACCTTACCACAAGGTCTTACAAACCATCATGTTTCAGAAATGTCAAAGTTTCAAGCTTGAAGTAATACTACATATATTTTATTTTATACATCAAGGTAGTTATATTACTTTGATATTACCCAAAGAGCTGTGGTAAGTGACCCGTCAAGAAATTTAATAGATTTTTAAAAATACCTACAGATTTATTACGAGTAGCATCAAAATTTTGTTTTTATATTATTTTCTGATTGCTTGATTCTAAGTTAAACCACTTTTAATGAACACCACGAATTTCGCCTTCCAAATTCTTTCGGTGTGATCGTAGCTATGACAACCATAGCGCGTGGCGATTCATTGTACATAGGCCTTAGCTATAGAGATACCAATCTAAATTGCATGTCGTTACCGAGCCGTGACATTTTAGTACACTCATATTTCTGCTGCCCCGTGATACAATTTTGTACAAGTTTCGTTGTTCTAAAAATACCTATGTACGTGTTTTTTTATTCGATTTTTGGACATGTCTATTTCACTAGTATGCCTACAGCAGTCAGTTGACAAGGGCATGTTGCGAGGGAAGCTGCGTGTAAGGACAATAATATTTGACTACAGGTTGCCGTCAGAAGTCTGTACTGATATTCATACTAAGATTCTAAATGCAAAAGTAACTTTGTCTATACCTGTGTATTACCATTTAAAAAAAATGATAAATTTCTACTTTTATTTTGCATATGAGTAGGTATTATTCTGAAATACAATGTATAACAATCAGAACAATACTCATCAATAATGCAACAAAATATTTTGTCAATTTTATTTTACTTACTTTTTATTGCTATTCTAATATGATCACTACTGTAATCGCCAGGCTCGGTAGATATCTCCTCAGATATCTACCGAGATCTCTCCTAGATCTTTGAGGATATCTAAAGAGGAGGTCAGAGGCACGTCCGAACATATGGCACATGTCCACATTTAGCACAGTAGTTAATATTCCGTACATGACATGTTGCAAGCCCATCGCCGCTTATTTTTTATTAAGTAAGTACCTACTTACTTTTTTATATTTATTTTTTATGGAAAACATCGTGAGAAACCGGCATACCCTAGAACCAAAAATTCGAAGGTGTGTCATAGGTTGGTATTCTTATAAGCGGCGATAGGCTTGCAACCTGTCACGTACGGAATACTAGCTACTGGGCAAAATGTGGGCATGTACCAAATGTCATGTTTGATCGTGCCTCTGACTACCCACTTTAGATATCCTCAAAGATCTAAGTAACTAAAGATCTGAGGAAGATATCTACCAAGCCCGGGGATTACAGACGTGAACATTTTTTTTTGTTTTGAGCATTGTTCATAAATTTTAAATTTGTAGGTGACAGAAGAAAATGAGCCAGTGGTACCTTTCCACTGGGTAGAGGCGACAGTCAACGTGACCATCAAGGAGATACCAGAAGAAGCAGTAGACAAGTCCGGTTCGATCCGGTTCATCAACGTCACCGCTGAAGAGTTTATTGTCCCTGAGGCAGACGTAAGTTGTATCTTTATTAGTTAAGGGAATTGCCCACCAAGGCGCAGAAGTTGCGTGTGGAAATTCAATTAAGTCTGCTAAGAAATGTTGACTTTTCTGTCCGCTTGATGTTTGGTGGTCAATATTGTAGGTACTTAGCACTGGTCCGCGCGTTTTTAATTCGCCACTCAATTGGGTGTATATTGTGAACGGAAAATACATGGGAGCATTCCTTGAGTCAAAAAATTACCTCACCAAATATGTGCTGTTGTAGGCGGGGCTTGTCAACTATGCCTAAGAATTGTATCAAAAATTTACATAAGCTATCTACATTTACACGGCAATTCAAACCCAAACGTCTAGCGAATAAAATCGTCATTAATAAATTTTTGGCAAATCCACAAAGGTGTGAAATTTGGTGTCATGTGTCGCAGATATTTTCCTTGAAGTAATGCTTCCATGTTTTTTTCCGTTCAGTGTGTGTAAACGTGTTATTGAACTGACATTTTGCTTGCATTTGGTACAGGATTCTGAGAATAGTTATACCAAAAGTCGGTTAAATCCAACCTTAGAAACATAAAAACGATTATTCACTAGCACAATAACTTTGTAAGAATGGTGGGAAGCAGCCAAGAACAGGGACGGTTGGAAGAATTTGGGGGAGATCTTTTGCCTAGCAGTGGGACAAAATAGGTTAGATAAAAAAAAACACAATAATATGAGCTAATTTAGAAAAGTGACTGCTGCTTAGTCTTAGTCATTCATGACCTTGGCCTGAATTACACCAGTTTAGTTTCATCACAGGACACATTGGGTGTTTAACGAGTTAGCGCAGGGGTAGCGGGAGTAATTTCCCGGGGTAAGGGGTAAGAACGGAGGAAAAATACTATGCATGCCTCTTTTTTACCTTATTTCGAAGCAAAGGAGTGTAATGTGTTTAGAGTGTGTATGTATGCGAGTTCCTTTGGCTGTCGTTGGTGCCCAACGGCTTGACAGATTTTGATAAATAAGATGTCATTGAATTTGTCAGGATTACAAGAGTGATAGGCTATATGAAATGTCAAAAAATCCAATATGGCGGCTATAAGAAGCTAATTTCAATGACTATCAGTCGGGTTTTTGAATTTTTGCAATAAAATACTAGTTTTTATATACTTGATATAAAATCGTAATGTGAGATTACAACCTAAAGTAAGGTTCTATTAGTGAGTGGTCAAATCTTGTGACAGAGTTTATAGACCGCTTAAAGATCTCCATTATGGCGTAGTGGTTATAAGTTCTAGAAGCTTGATAATAAGTAGCTAGTATTTATTTTAAAAAAACCGACCACAACTCATTTCGGCGCCTACCTAACACCAAGAAGCAATGTCGCTCACATACCTAATTTCACCCTATATTACTAGACTATATAATTACTTTATCGATCATTGCGTGTCTATTACCATATTGTAAAACTTAAATCTATTAATTGAAAACTAGACTTATAATTGGACAAAACCTATTTCATTTCTAAACTACACAAAATCCACTGACTTGTAACTTGAAGAAGAAACAGACTGAAAGTAATTAAAAAGAGCTTACAGCCGCCATATTCGATTTTTTGACATTTTGTAAGTCTATCGTGATTCAGAAGTGTTCAATGACATTTTATTTTTTAAAACTCGCTCAGCCGTTAGGGTTACAACGACAGGTAACGGAAATTACAGACATATAAAGCCGGCATTTTGCTGTACTCTATATTATCCCTCTAATGGGTAAACTGTGAACGTCTTTGAGTCTTTCAGCGACGGATGGGGTAATTGGCTTAGTTTAAACTTGAACTTAGTAGTTTAATCTTAATACACCCTGTTTTAAAAGTCAGGTTTACTCTCGTCATACACCTTTGATGTTGTTTTTCTCTGTTATGCTAGAAATTAAGTACATTATGAATTCAAAAACTTTTACAAAAATATATCTGTAGATCTCCTTTATCTTTGAAAAAAAAAGATGATAACGTTAAAATCTCTTTCCAACAGGGCACGAGCAAGAAAGACAAACTACACCGCACTCTTTCTCTCCTATACAACACCTCTATTGAGAATGTGGATGTTTTTACCGTGTTCAGCAAACCGACTGTCAAAGATGTGTTCTTGGATGTAAGGTTTTCTGCACACGGCTCCCCTTACTACCCTGCTGAGAAGCTTGACAGCATGGTCACTGGGATACAGGAAAAGGTGAGTTCTTACCATTTTTAGAGTTCCGTAGTCGAGAGGGAATCCAATTTAATAGCTCAGTTGGTAGTAGCTCTGCCTTCTGCGTTGTAGGTTGTGGGTTCGATCCCCACCCAGGATAAACATTTATGTGATGAACACAGATGTTTGTTCTGAGTATGGGTGTTAGTAAGTATTTGCAAAAAAAAAGTAAATAATTAATCTATCTACCATCTGGTTCCCATAGTACAAACTTTGCTTAGTTTGGGGCTAGATGGCGTTATATAAAATGTTCACTAGTACATATTTATTATTTATATTTGTTTATTTATCTGACCCTAAACTTTATTTGGTTTTTTTCCTTCCATAAATTGAACTGAACTGTCGTAAGTTTCCGGTAGGGGCGCTGCAAGTAAATGTATGAAAGGAAACAAAACGAAATTAAGTTTCGTTAACTATCAAAACCCATGCTAAAACCCCAGAGCTGTTACCAGTGAATTGTAATAGTTACTTACTCACAGACAATGAAGTCTACATAAGTCATCAAAATATATTTCGTGGTTTTATTAACACATTTTTGTTCAAAACATACTCGTAATAATCTTTTAATAGCCGTTTCTATTTTCCTAACTTTTATTTTTTTGTATGGACTGCTAGTTTTCCCTTAATTAAATAAATAAACACTTTTGTAGTTCAAGCCACAGTACGTTCTAATCCTCACTGACTTACGAGTCCTACGCTTACGTGGTCCGTCACGCCCTTGGCCTTTTATTCAACATAGTAGAGGTTTATTCTTAGGTTCTATGAGAAAAGGCATTAGAATAGAGATATCAAAGAAAACAAACTTATGCGCAATGTCAGTATAACAACAAAGACAATTTTACCACTAGAACATAATTTATGTATAGCGATACATAATATAAATTGCAGTATCACTCACTTTGTTAGTAGAACGGACCATTTACTCAACGTCCGAGCGTGAACAAAATGATTTTTCGACGAGCTATAAATTTTATCTACGCCACAGTTGCAGTCCAGACTTATGTTTGTTTTGTTTTGGAGACCACGACTTTATCTCTGAAATCTCGTTTGTTATTTGATCGTATGATATTTTCATTCGGAGTCCGAGTCAACATGAAGACAGACACTGATGTAGAAGATAATAGACAATAATAATAATAATAATAATAGACTTTCACTCGCCCAGAGCGACTCTCTTGCTGGTCAAAATACTACAGGCTGGTCTCACTTGTTTGATCTCTGAAATTCGAATCTTAAAATACCGATGAATAGTATCCAGAAAATACAAAGATCATCAAAACAAAAATCAAAAAGCATACAAGCTCGATGAACGAAACGCTTAAATTACGCAAGTTTACTGAACAAAAGGTAAAAAGTTTACAAGCTCAAAGCTATCTCGAAAGTGTGTCAAATCGATGATATACGAGTATATCTATTTAGAAGGTTTAACATATAAATGTACGTTAGTATCGAAGTGCTAATACCAAGTATTCGCTCGTAGCTCGCCGTTAAAAACCGAGCTCATCGATGATTGCCAGAACAGTCAGGTGCCCTAACGATAGTGCATTAATTTTAACCAATATTTGAGAAAATTTAATATAAAAATGTAGAATGGATATAGTGGTTAAGGTATATAGGCCAACAAAAACATGTATTAATTGTGTTAAAAATAATGTGAATAATAAAGGAGCACTTAGATGACGAATGAGGGAGATGCAAGAACACATCTGCTGACCTAAGATAAAGTGGGAAAAGAACAGGAAGTTGATGATGATTTGAGTATGAATCTCAGTTGTTCACCGTACAACGCTTACTCCATAAATTGTTGGACAACATCTAATCATTCCCAACTTCAAACTATGAATTAGTTACGGACTTAGCAGTTTGTTAGATATTGATTTTGATGTATGAGCTTTCAAAGGCATTGAACCTTTGATTTCGGAAAACTTTCTTGAATAGTTGTACTACAGCAATACTTTTTAGAGTCAAGGGAAGTTTTCTTAAATGAAAATTTATATTGAATTGAGGAAGTTTCGACTTGACGAAAAGTCAGGTCACGCGCATGTATGAAGAATGTAATGAGAGTGAATTAGTAAATGAATATAAAAAAAACTGAAAAAAATAGAGATCCGTGGTTTCTGCCTACTCCGTCGGGAAACAGGCATGATTTTATGTATGTACTATTTTGGATTTTGAAGTCAGTGGAAATAAGCCGTATATCGGTATCAATGTTACAATCATTTGTTGAAAAATCTATACTTACCTACTCTTTACGAACGAAGTCGCGTTGGTTCACTAGTAACCTTAACTTTTGTTCACAGTTGGAAGAAGAACTCCAAGCTAAAATCTACATGGTGAAGATAGATGAATGTCTGATTGAGAAGGAGCAATGCGAGGACTCCTGCCGCAATGTGCTTATGAAAAATAACGTACCCTTATCCGTTTACACCAACACCACCAGCTTCGTTGGAGTCAGCGCCAGGGTGGAGTCTGAGTGCACGTGCGATGTGGATGAACCGTTGATATGTTTAAATGGAGGTACGGTATCTAACTAAATAGACGTTTTTGTTTATGGAAGAGAAGACAAGGCAACAGTAATTTGTCATTTGGCCGAACAATGTCATCATCATCCGCAGCCCGACTTCACCCACTGCTGGGTATAGGCCTCTCTTTGCATATGCCATTGTCCACGGTCTGCTGCTAGCCTCATCCAGGTCCGGCACGCGACGGAACAATGCCACTTGTGTGCAAATGTTTTAGTCTTCTCTTTCGTAGAGATAAACGCGGTCTATGATGCTGATGTTAAAGGTCATTTCTCATTTGCAACAGACTCAACAGCGATTAGACTTCAGAAACTAGTGTTAAGGGGGCTGACGTTAGACATTAAACCAGTATGTTCTAGAACTTGGGACAACTTCGACTAATCCCCTGGGTTGTTCAGTGGATTACGGCCCTTAACTTCTTACTTGTGGACGTACAGTCACAGTCCCTAGTTGGTTCGTACGTGTAACCAATATTTGAGTACATTGCTTCAATCTAATGCATATTTGACGGGCCTCACAGCTCAGTTGGTAGTAGCTCTGCCTTCTGCGCTGCAGGTTGTGGATTCGATCCCCACCCAGGATAAACATTTGTGTGATGAACACAGATGTTTGTTCTGTGTCTGGGTCTTATTATGTATTCTATGTACGAATTTACAAAAAAAAAAGTATAGGTACTTATAATTAATTTATCAGCTATCCAGTTCGGATTGATGATGATTGATGACAGCTACGGATTGTACATACAGTAATACTATAATTGCAGGGGTGCTACATACACCACCAGAGCTATAGTACTGTAGTAATATTTACCAGTCTAAACTACATATATTTCCATAGGAACCCCTTTCGCGGACAAGTGCGAGTGTCCTGAAGGCCTGTCAGGCCCTCACTGCGAGCAGACCTCAATCGGTTTCCATGGAGACGGATGGGCCATGTACGCGTCACCACCAGCCTGCCACGAGGGCCACGTGACCCTGACTGTGACGTCACACACCAGAAACAGTCTCATCTTCTACCTGGGACCGCTGAAACACAACCCGCTCTTGGATGTTCAAGGTATTTTAACTTTTATTATTGTTCGTATAAGGTTTATGATGGTCCAATCAGCGTAGTCGGCAACCACTGGGCAAGACCTGCAGGGGAACGAAAAAAAAAATATCGTTATGCGGACAAAGTCTCTGGCAACAGCTAACAGTCCCAGAAATGGACACATTAGCTGTTGATCATGATGATAAAAGATAGATAACACCTTTTTGAACACTACACATAAAACCTAGGCGGCCTTATCTCTAACAGCGATCACTGCGATACCTTGGAAGGATTGGACTTTGAATGTAAAATAGAATGGGTATTACTGAATTACAAGAGAGCATCAAGCTTTGTTGAAAACTTTACCAGCAAGAAATTACAAAATTAAATTCTATAGTATCTCCGAGAACAATAACAATGAGAAGATTGTAAATTCGAAAATTATTTAAGTTAATACTTACCGGATCACAAACAAAAACACTGCCATTGGATTTTAAGCTAAATCCTAAGAAGTTTAAGTCTAAATTGGTATCAAATCTTTTCTGGTTTAAAAGCGAATACTGCAAGTCCTGCCAAATTGCCAATCTTGCTGAGTGGCTTGCTGGAGTACCTACTGTGTAGTTAATTTGTGTCAATTGCATAAAGCTGTTTGAAATTTAATTTTCGCCAAAAATCGTAAGGTATAAAACTAAACACCTAAAACGCTTCAGGGGGCTTTTTATTACCACAAACTCTTACAAGCTATCATGTTTCAGAAATGTCACATTTTAAGCTTAAGGCCTACTCGTCACACTATTCCTTACGTAAAAGTTACAAAAAGCAACGCGGATCTCCGCGGAATCAGACATAGCACGAAGCGAAATACCCAAATGACGAGTAAGTAGAGTGCGGCATGATAATATGGCTGCTCCGAATTATATATAACGAAAGCGACAATTTATAAAAAACATAAATATGTTCAAGTAAATAGCTTATTTCAAAAAAAGGGCTAGGTTGATTTGTTTCAAATTAACTGATTTATATTCATGTTAAATAGAAATTAAAAATACCTTACTGTTCTGGATAAATTAGGGAATTTCTGAATTTTCAGAGGTGTTTTTGACATGATTTTTAACCAAGGTTTTCTTACTAATTCGTGTTTTAGCTCCGGTTGATTTATAACTTATATCCTTGAGTATCGTGTAGTTGAATTTCAATGTAATCTATTAAACGGTAATAGAATGATTAGGGTTGCAATACTTGCAATTTTCAAAATGCTGGGCCTTAAAGTAACATACTTCAATACAATTTTTATAGGTCATCTTTCTCCTGCCCTTATCCCACGTTAAGTGAGGTCGGCCAACATGTTTTCTTCTTCCACTCACTCCTATCATTTGTCAACTAATAAGTCTACTCCTCTTATATCATATCATCTTTCACACAAACAAACCACTTTTTCTTCGGCCTTCCTCTACTTGCGTACCCACTCATACCCATAACTTATTTGGTGACAATGTTACAAAATATTTGAGTAATATAACTTTAAGATTACCTGAAGAGCTTGTGGTTAGACCCCAGGTTTTGATAGTTTACGACACTTTATTTCTTCCTATTACTTTTTACTGTTGTTTTATCTGTACTTCCGTTCTGCTGATTTTAGTACTTCAAAGTTTCCGCTAGGGGCGCTGGAAGTAAAAGTATGGGAACGTACAACAAATATAACCTTAAAACTTTAGATGAAATAAATAGGTTATTTATTTTTACTGTATTTCAGACACGGATTTCTATCATAGTCATGTAAAAATAATGCGTTTATAAGCCTAAGTCCAAGCTAAGCTTAATTCACCTGTAAAAACTGCATGAAAAACAGTTCAGTAATTTCGGAGATAAGTCTGTCAGTTTAACGTCATCCCGCTGGACTGTGCTTCAACAGAGGTTCTTCGGTAACTAAGGAAATAATGTACAATAAAGTCTAAGGAAATAACAGTCGCGGGATAAAGACTTGTACAGTTCATCCAACGGATCTAGGCATTCGTGAAGTTAGCCACAGGTGCGAGTTTGCGCATGTACAGTTCCTTCCCCCCCTCCTCATACCTCCAATTGCTCCCGAAAAACGATACTGCGCAGCTCTTGCGGCTAACTTTACGAATGCCTAGATTCGTTGAGCCAACTATACCTTAACATAAATCCAGCTAGCCACTCTTATTAGACGTCTAAGACCAAGTTTCACATTACAGCACGAATTTAAGGCTTCTTCGCCACACCAATCATGTACCTTACAGCTTAAACGTTTCCAAAGTGCTTCAGTTCGGTTCTAACGTCTGATTAAAACCACAAACCTTCGTTTCTATTGTCGAACATTTCTGCGAATACCTTGTAAACGTTTACTTTACTTTCTACCTAATGCTTTAAGAAATACCGTCCAAAGTTCTGTAATTTCATAATCTTGTTCGCTATAACAATGAACATGTCACACGGATTGGCGTTACGCCACAGATGATGGCGTAGTTTTATCTGAGTAATGACTTTCTCACAATGGGCCATGGGTAAAGAAATGGTTTATTTTTGTGGGAATCAAGGGACAAATGTTAGGTTATGCGCACACCGGACTGATTGCATATTAATGGGGCTAACGACTGTCGTTATTGCAAGAACTGTTTACTTAACAAGGTCTTAATGATAGTCAAGAATGTAAAAAGTAGGAATAAGCTTATCTTCAAAATCAAAAAGTATAGTATAATTATGGTTTATCTTGTTCGAAATGAGTTGTTTCCTCTTGGTGAAATAGTTTGGTGATCAGCTTGACGCCAGCCACAACCATCTTGGAAATATCAAGTAGTACGCGTAAAATAAGGGAATTTAAAGGTCACAAAACGTTGTAGGGTTACAGACAATCATACCCTCACTGAGGGGTAAAGGGGGTAAGACTCCAATATCAGTTAAAAGGCCAAAATACTCTTATACATTTGGATCTGGGAACTTTAAGAAGGCAATATACTAGAGTAGCTTATGCAGCCGGAAAGAGTTTGCTGAGCGAAAATATTCTTACGTCTTGTATTTATAGGAGAGTTTTCGAATATCAAGGCCTTATTATCATTGATGAAAGGAAATTGTTATGTATGCAAACCTATCATTGATTATTAGTTGTAGGGTAGACCGTGCTCCATATAAGGTTGAGTTTACTGACCAATAAACCAGTGTGAATTATACCGTCTTTACGTTAACACCTCTGTAGGCTTCCTATACAACAGAAATGATCGAAGAATATTATGTTAAAATACATTATACACTGCATAGTGTATACAGGTGTCCCTGAACTTGTATACGTTACATGGTTTCACCTGCATAGAATACTTATTATCTCAATTAATGTAGAAAATAAAGTATGTCACTAATAGAGCTATAATATTTACCTTATAGTACCTAAGTACCTATACTTTATTTATCTTTTTCCGGTTCTGTTTTAATTTGATTAGGTACTTAATGTGTGTGTGTTTGTCTATACTAATATTATAAAGAGGAAAGATTTGATTGTTTGTTTGTTTGTTTGTTTGTTTGAATTGAATAGGCTCCGAAACTACTGAACCGATTTGAAAAATTCTTTCACCAATGTGTAGAATGAACTTTCAGGATGAACATAGGCTATAATTTATGTAGGTACTTCGCGGGCGACGCCGCGTGCAGAAGCTAGTGTCAAATAAAATGTTTCCTTTCTCTCTAGGTAATCTAGGTACCTATAAGTGAAAGGAATTGGTAAAAGTAGTTTCGGAGATTACCCCCTAAATATAAATTTTACGAGTGACAAAAATGGCTTATAATATTAGTAAAGATAAATTATGCATAACGTAACATTTACGAATGTTTTTGGTTTTGATAAATACGTTAAGTTACCCCGATTGCCCCCATGAGGTGACCCTGTAGCTGTAAAACAGATCTAAAGGTCTGTATATTTAATGTCGGCGACTGCTTTGTCGCGATATCCCGATGCATTTGTAAGACGTTTCCCTCCAAACGAAGGTTGTAATGGTTCTTTAATGATCAAGTAATAACTGACAGGCATACAAAGCGATGATTTATGAACATCGCGTGATAGGTAACACATTATACACCTACAGATGTAGGGGCTGGTTATAATAAATTATTACGAAACAGGGCATAAGTCCACTATGAAAACAACGTTATTTCAGCCAAGATTTACGGCTTGGATTGCTGAAGCGACACAATGCTATATAGGTTACACGTTCGATACCTATGGTGGAACAAATGCTGGCATTATCTGCAAATTTTTGATGCCTTAGCATGAGGATTATAGTCTTTTGTGAGAGATACTTTTTTGGCACTTTTGTGACCTCAATCCCTTACAAAATATATTAAGCCAGATTCTGTAAGTAGCACTAACATTGCTGTGTTTCTGTTCGAATGATACATAAATAACTGCTATGTATAGGGTAAATTGACAATTTGTGAATCGATTTCAAATCTCGCAGACAAGTTCCAATGTGAGATTCTGGAATCAAAATGCAAGATGGTGAATAATGCAACAAGGTGGCGGCGCCGGCGTCAGTAGATAATAACGCCGCCATCTTGCTTTCATTAATGTTAGTATTTACTTTCTTATAATTTCTTTTGGCCACAGATTTCATGTCTCTCGAGCTGATGGAAGGGTTCCCGGTACTCTTAGTTAACTACGGCTCCGGCACGACCCGACTTAACAACAGCGTAGTCCAAGTTGCGGATGGGAAGCCCCATCTCATAGAAATAGTTCTGATGAGGAGTTCCATAGAAATGTTCGTAGATAGATGCAAGCTATCTACTTGTATGAGTTTGGCTGCGCCGACCGGACCGAGGGAGATATTGAATGGTGAGTGAAACCCTCTATTCTTATACTACTCTATGAATTACCATAATTATGAAAAGTGCCTCTGAGGTACACTTTCAGCCTTTCGCCACAGCGAATCTAAAGAACCGTTAACAGAATTATTTTTCCAAGAATTTATTTTGAGTCTTTATAGTAGGCTCTATAGTTTCTTGACCTTTTTATTCATAATCGCTATAATCTGTTACAAAAATGGTAAACACTTTTATTGACGTTAGAATAACAAGGACAAGCATGGGACAAAATATACCGTCTTTACAGTGTAGTTAAACATGTGATAATGACTACTTAAATACATTCTTACATACCTACATACATTCATAAAATCACCCTTGTTTGTACAGACACCCTTACGAGGACCTTGTAAATTTTTGACCAAACCGAGGACCCTCCGAAAAACATGTTTAATGACGTCGTTGACCTTTGAGAATAAGATAGAAGGAGACGGGAGAGCAAATCTAGAGTGATGAGCTTATCCAGATAGTGCTATCTCAACATTTTTTCGTGTGAATTGCCGCTTTCATACTGAGGACGCGAAATACACAGCCAAACGTGACCAGCGATGCACATACGAGGACTTTGTGTAAAGCCAACCGAGGACCTCTTACGTGAGCTCTGCGACACCCTTCCGAGGACGTATTTATACACAATATCTCTTATGTCTTATACAAAGTGAGGATGCTGTGTTAGACTTTACTTAACCAAACCGAGGACAGTTTTACTAGTAGAACTTGTATAAAGCGAGGACATGGAAAATTTACCTAAACCATTTTACGTGTAGGATAATCTAAAATTTAAATATTTTTCGAATTGTTACTTACACACATTTTCATAAATGAAGTACTAAGCGAGGACAAGTCGGTGTCTTCACGTTTGTCACCACTTGTCAGTGCTCTCAATTATTGTCAAAGATTTGAAAGTAACTACTTTATATAATAGTCATAACACGTATTTATATAGTTCTCTCAGTTGTTTTTGACGTAAACAAAAGAGAAAAAAAATATGGTCCACCATCGGTATTTAGTTTTTATACGAGAGCATTTGGTGGTGTAGTTGTAGCACCCCTGCTTCACAAAGGTCGTGGGTTCAAACCTGGTCGTGCACCAATGATTGCACGAAAAATTATGAGCGCAATGCTTTCAAATGGTGAAGGAAAACATTGTAAGAAAACCGGTATACCCTAGAACAAAAATTCGAAGGTCAGTTAGTATTCTTATAAGCGGCGATGGGCTTGCAACCTGTAACGTATGGAACACTAACTACTGTGCAAAATATGGTTCTGTGGCAAATGTCATGTTCGGACGTGCCTAAGAATACCCGCTTTAGATACGCACAAAAGATCTAAGCAACTAGAGATCTAAGGCGATTCTCTACAGAGCCTGGGATTACAGTCGTGTTCATCATCATGTTAATCCCCATCAATCATGTTACGTATGATACCTTCTATTACTTTAAGAATCAAAGTTCTCATCGAAATATTCAAATCGCACAGCCTAAACTGATAGTTGTAGAAACTTATTTTTTTTTTTGTTTGAAATTCAACCAAAAAGGGCCGTTTAAATAAAATATCGTCAACAAAATCGAATCAAAAAATCTAAACAATCTTGAAACTTAGGAAAAGTACTTTTAAAACAATAATTAAAGACTGAATTTATATTCCCACAAACTACCCTTAAAACTTGGTGCATTGTGATGTTAAATTTTGTATGGTAACATTATTAGATTTTTCATTCAAGATTATATTTGCTTGAAACTTGTGATAAATATTTTTCAAAACAAAAACAATCATGATCACGACTCTAATCTCCAAGCTTGGAATATTATATCTTCTCAGATATTTAGCGTACTTAGATCTAAAATGGTAGTCAGAGGCAAGTCCATACATTATTATTTGGCTCATGCTCTCATTTTGCGTTGAACCCAAGACTTTTGGATCGTGGGGCAGGGGTGCTACCACTACACCACCAGTGCTCTATAATATACTAGCTGTCCCGCCCGCGACTTCGTTCACTCAAAGTATCTAAACTGAGTTTCAAACAAATCACACTAATAAAAAATCCCATAAATAACATTGACACCCAATTTTACCCATTTTAGAGGGCTATTTTGAAATATTCAGGTTTACGTTTCCATTTATTTTGCATTTAAAGTATCCAAACCAAAATTCGGACCAATTGCACCACCCTTTAAAAGTACCCATAGAAACATTGACCCCCCATTTGACCTCTTTTTGAAGGTTATATTGAAAAATCCTGAAACACGTGTCCATTCATTTTTTATTTACAGTACATAAAGTTTCAGCCCAATCGCACCAACCGTTAAAAAGTTCCCATACAAACATTGACCCCCCTTTTGACCCCCTTTTTTAGAGTTATATTGAAAAATCCTGAAACACGTGTCCATTCATTTTGCATTTATAGTGCACAAACAAAGTTTCATGAAAATCGCTCCACGCGTTAAAAAGTTTCATACTAACGTTTTCACCCTCTTTTACCCCCTTAGAGGTGGAATTTCCAAAAATCCCGCCTTAGTGGGTGGTTTTGTTATAAAAGGAAACCACTTTCCAAATTTCAGCTTTCTATCTTCAGCGGTTTCGGCTCGGCGATGATCAATCAGTCAGTCAGTCAGGTTAAGCTCTTATATAGGTATACATATTATGTAGATAAAAATCTATGATTAAATTATTTCAAAGCTACCCCTAAACGGGGTGTAGACTACAGGGGTGGTAATATTTACACAGGAACATTTGACCTTAAACTTGCTTTAGACACTGTAATTTTTTGTTTTGATGATAACGTTTACTTCATATATCGCACCACAGTTTCCACACAAATTTAAATCCCTCCAATTAAGTTACTTTGAGAAACCCTGAAACACTAGTCTTGTTTATTTAGTTTTGCATTCCGAGTATCCAAACGATTAAAGTATCGATACAGACATTGAAAACTACCCATTTAAATACGAATCAAGAGATTTGCACCAATAATTACTTACCTTAAGCTTAACCTAAGCAAACCTAAGTAGGTACTTATCACTGCAGAAGTAGCACTTTCTCATCTTGCACCTAAAGATTTTTTGAGGATTCAGTCCACCTTCGATCTTTTAATATATAATTTTATTGTAATTGATAGAACGATACACAAGAAAAACCGTCAAAGCGAGGACTTCACTTTTACACACTGGAAAATATATCAAACCGAGGACTTACATACACATTGTTTAGAAAAGCTACCCATCCTAGGACCTATGTGTTAAAATCTAACACATAGGTCCTCGGATAATACAACAAACGTGATATGAATGTAAAGAAGCTGTGTATAAAGCGATAGTGGCGCCAGAAGTGAATAAAATGTGTAAATGTAAGATTATGAATATTTTTGATCAAACCGAGGTTAGGGCCACTTTTTCGGATTACGTATACAGAATGACTCAAAATCGTTCGCAGAATACGAATCTTCGGTCAAGTCAAACCGAGGACCCTCGAAAATGTCCTCGCTTTGAAAATGTCCTCGGTCGTGCCTTGTGTATTCATACGCATGTCCTCGGATGGTACTTAAAACAAACACAACCCTGTTTCACGACCTACCTACTTTTCCACTTTTGCTTCATTCACTCTCATATATCATACCTGGCATTTCTCTAAAATTTCCTCAATTTGACCGAGATACGTACCTATTATAATATTTTAAGTTTATTTAATCAAACCTGTGTTTTCATTCGTTCATTAATTCATTCACTCATTCATTCTTTAAACAGTGAACGGGCCGCTGCAGCTGGGTGGAGCGAGTATAGATATACAGCACATAGCGCGAGCGTTCGGCTGGCGACACGTTCCTACGAACCAGAATTTCGTCGGATGCATCAGTAATTTTACGTACAACGACTTTGTAAGTGATGTTTTTGAATGTTTTGATAAAGCATCGGCAGTGTAGCAATAGCAGATTAGGGGCCTTACCACAAGCTTTTACAATTATTATTAGTATTAGACGGGTATTTATCGCGTTTAAATTACCTTATATTTTCCCGACGTTTCGACAGGTTTGCACGCTGTCGTGGTCACGGGTAGACTCAAAAAAAAATAAAGCTTTTGCAAACCATAATGTTTCGAAACGTCACATTTCAAGCTCGATTTAACATACTTCAATACTATTTTCATAGGTCATGCATGATACGAAGAGCTGGTAAGCCCCCTGTCTTGTGATCTGTAGGTTGTGGGTAGAGAAAATTTATGGAGTATCAATGGAGTTTAAAGACTTAGACGTTGAAGAAAAAAATTGTGAAGTAGTTAAGTATTATGGCACATAAAGCCCCCATATGAATAGTTAAGCCAATTTATTTCTAGGTCACGCCACTATCTAAAACATAAACATAAATTATTATTCTCATATAACGTGTCATCAAAATTCACGGCATTCCCAAATTCCGGCGAAGTGGAATAAAAAATGTCACTCCCTAGTTAATCAAGCGGAAAGCATTTTGATATAGCTTTGTTATTCTAATCAGCGGCCTATTAATTTGACTGAAAAACCAAAAATAATAATTGAGTTTATTTCAACTGAGGGCTGATTTTGAGGTTTGATAATTTAATCTAGGACAGTGAGCTAGGTCATCTCAATTGTGTTACCAGCTCTAGTGGTTTTGGCTAAAAGTAGCAACAATCGCCATCATGTTTTTTCTTTATAACCAACAATCTTTTAACCAAGTACTATGCAAAAAGTTGACATGTGCCAAATATCATGTTTGGACTTGTCTCTGACTATCGTCTTTAGATATCCTTTAAGATCTAAGTAACTAGAGATCTGAGTAGATATTTACTGAGCCCGGGGATTACAGTTAGTGATCGTGTTTATTATTTGTTTAAAAAATGTCTTCCTATTTGAAAAAAAACTTTATATTCTGTGGCACATTCAAAAAAAAATCTTGACATATATTATCATGGTATTGGACATGTAACGAGTCTTCCAATTTTAAACAAAAATTGTATGCAGTGGCTCTTTTTTTAAAAAAAGCGTGTATTGATCATGTAAACGAGGGTTAATAATCACAATGTTTGTTTTAGATGTACAACCTAGGCGAGCCGTCAGTTCACAAGAATGCAGACCCCAGCTGTCAGAGGAGCATGTTTACAGCTGTCACTTTTGGCATTGACACTAACTTCCTAGTCGCCATATTAGTGTGCATTGCCATATTAGTCAGTGAGTATTGTCTTAATATTATATTAATAAAAATGATAGTTTGTGTTTTTTAATGCTATAATTGTAGGAAAATTTAATTAAATAATCAACATTTCACACAGCGCCATCTAGCACTAAACTAAGCAAAGCTATTATACTACGGAACCAGATAATTAAGAATGTTAACTAATTTTGAATATTAGCTCTCCATATTCTCGGTCAAAAATAAAACACAAGTGAAAGAATTACTTCGATACGTCAATTAGTTTCCGATTTATAGAAGTTGTAGTAGCGGACCGTTGTAAATTGACGTCACTTGCGGTCACGTGACTAACAGTCACGGGGCTCGATATTTATCGTAAGTTTAAATGCCTGTAAAATCAAAACTAATAGGTATTTTTGACTACAACAAAAACTAGTGTATATGTAAATATACGTACAAGCTTTACTGTAACAAACTTGTCAACTGATTTGGCATACCTATTAACATTCTTACTTATTACTAATTCCATAAATGAATGAAACTTTCTCCCTCCAGTTCTACTCCTAGCCGTTGTAGTACATAGACGCCGCGCAGACGCATGGCCGGAAAAGGAAATGGACGACATCAGAGAAAACATCATAGCTTACGATGACGAGGGGGGCGGCGAGGGGGACGCGGGGTACGACCTGCAAGTGCTGAGGCAGATGTACGATGGAGCGCCTACTGATAATGATGCCTTTATGCAAAGAGGAGAACACATGGGTGAGTTACTATCACACTCAATAGATGGCGTTATTTACAATAAAAAAAAGCCTTTATTTCACCAAGCTAATCTAAGTTACTATGTTAATTACCTACTTACTTATGCCTAGGTATAGGTACATACTTAAAGTTTTATTTCTATTACTTTTAATACTAAATGAATTATTTCTAGTTTCCCTATTAATATGCATTAAGCCCCCAGGGGCCTTACCACGAAGTCTTCCAGAACGATTGCGTTTTAGAAACGTCACATTTAAAGCTTGAAGTAATACTACTTCAATACAATTTGCATAGGTCATGGTACTGAAATAACAATGTAATATTAATTCGGTAATGTATTATGAATTCGTGGTGAAGCCCCTGGTTGGGTAAAGGCTTCCTCCAAAGATACCCATTTTTCTCTGTCTTGTGCTATTTGCCACCATTTGATCATGATGCCATCTATAGATCACTGTAATTCCTACTAAGCTCAATAGATGGCGCTATTGACTATTATTTGTTATCAGGACTAGTCGGCGCAGCTCCAGATCTATCTGGATTCCTAGATGATAAGAAGTCCGTCCTAGACCGGGATCCAGACATCAATCCTTACGATGACGTGCGTCACTACGCGTATGAGGGAGACGGCAACACAAGCGGCTCTCTCTCTTCGTTGGCTAGCTGTAAGTTAATCCAAACTTTTTAATTTGTATTGTTTTCATATTTCTCGACTCGACCGGCGACCTTTATAAAATAACTAATTCAAGTATTAGTTATTTCGACCAGTGTGGTGAAAGGATTAAAGTCTATACTAATATTATAAAGAGGAAAGTTTTGTATTTTTGTGTAACGAATAAACTCAAAGACTATTGGTCCGATTTCAAAAATTCTTTTACCGTTAGAATGCTACATTATCCCCGAGTAACATAGGCTATGTTTTATGTAGGTACCTCGCGAGCAAAGCCGCGAGCGGAAGCTAGTACTCCATAAGCTCCTTTCGTGAACATTTTTCTTTGCTGCAGTCTATTGAAACTTGTGATATACGACCCGAGTTCGAATCTCACCAACAGAAACTTTTTGCACAAACTTTTTTTTTCTTTTAGGTACTGACGACGGTGATCTAAAATTCAACTATCTGTCCACCTTCGGCCCTCGTTTCCGCAAACTGGCCGACATGTACGGAGACGGTGACGACAGACCAGCACCACACGAAGAGTCATGGTGCTAGCAGCGCGCCTGGCTCGTGTAGCCAATTTGAACCTTAACACTACCGCATGCGGGCCAAAATGCCTAGTGTTGAACGCTCAGTGCTGAACAAATATGAACCTTATGTGTAGCAAAATACAGGCAAGTGCCTAGTGCCTAGTGCTTGGTAGAAAACCGAGATGCCTTATCGCTTGTATGTTTTATGTTTTGCTTTATTAATTCATGTTTTTGAATAACCGATTGCAGTGATCAAAGTAGGACACTATGGTTATTGTGTTTCGTTTTTCGCTGACCTAAAATGACTGTAAATTCAATGTTTTTAACTTCAATAGGTATCTAAAATAATTATAAAAATATAGAAAAGTATTTTAATCCGTTCTTTTGAGCTATAAGGAGAAATAAATAATTTAAGAAAATGACTGTTGACTGACGTGACCTGTAATGTCAGCTTTTTTAATTTTGACAGCTTTTTTTAATTTATACTTACTTCTTTTTGATTATTTGTTTTATGTTGACATTAAAAAAACGGTTCGTTAGAACTAGGTTTTATAAAAGTGCCATTTTGTTTCTTAATTTAAGATGCTCTACTTTATTTTTCCCCACATACAGTTTTTCAAGTAGGTACTTAAAGGTAATATTCTTTTACTTTACATTATCTACACCATAGATAATGAAAAATATGTTTATATTGCAACTGGCGATATCGTAACTAAATAAAAACAATAAAACAGTGATAAATTATTTATAAAATATGTTTTGTCCTGCTCTTCTATCAAAACAAGAACTTTTTTATTTAATTTCACTAAATTACATTAAAATGTATGACTACTGCAGCTTTTTATAGTGTCAGGCCTATAATATTAATAATATTTGTACTTGGCAAGCTATTTTATTATTTTTCATTTGAAACAATGTTTTATTTCTATCTGACATGGACTTAGAATAAATATTTGTAAATGTAAATATGTACAGATAATGTAACTTTAACTTTTTGTATGACTAATATTAAGAAAATGTACAAGGTGTCTTAACAGTATGCATATCAACGAATTTTAAGATATTGTATAATGTCGTTGGCGATTCTCATTATAAGCGCTGTTATTATGCTATAATACAATAATATTGTTCCCTTTCTATTCTAATCACATACATACAACATTCATAGAAATATAACATAAATTTATTTTAGTTAGACTGATTTATGTAATTGAAAAAGAATAATTGAAATGTGTAAATTCAAATACTTACTTACATTTTATTAGTTTTCAGTTTTTTTATTTTACTTATTAGTTTTCGTACATTTTTTGTTAGAATTTTTGTTGATTCTTGTCTTATTTTGTATTTGAAATATAAAAATATACATTTTGAATATTCATATTATATGATATTATGCCGCTTCTGTAATATTAAAAAGTGATACATTCCATTCTGAAAGTAAATCGGTGTAAATGTAAATTTATATTATAAGTATAGATATAGTTATTGGAGCAATTATTGTACTTAGATTTTCTGTGGGTGAACATAAATATTATGGTAATTATACATTTTGTTCCGGCCAAAATGTGAACCTTCGGATTGCCACTGCCATGAGTATTAAGTATAAGAATATTATATAAGCTGCTAAATTACAAATATAAGTCATTAGATTTTGTTTCAATCGTTTTTAAATACCTGATTATAAAAACGCGTAGAGATTTTTTTATTAATTTTAAACTTTTTTATTAGATTAGTCAATAGAAAGTTTTTTTTGTAACTAAATTAAATGCTCATGTGATATTTGCTGTCATATTTTATAAATAACGGCATAGAGAGAGAGATAGCCGTCAAACTAACTACCGTAACTTAAATAATGTTTCTCCAGTTTTTAAATTTTGCTGTATCTCAAGTTGACTAAGCATAAGCATTAAATTGTTAAAAGAAGTTGTGACTTGAATGTTGTAAATTTATTACGTGCAACTCTCGGACTAGACAAAACCCATCGTTATGAAATTATAACAGTTTTTGTACTTTTTATTTATCTTATTATTTTTAATAAACCTATGTACTCGTAAAATGATGTATTGGTACATACTAGGTACCTAAATGTTTTTATGGAAAATAATTGACCATTAAAATGTACTTTTTATGTAAGTAGGACGGTATGGAAAGTTTGTCAAACTTTTATTTGGCAATTCAAGTCGCTAGGACTAGACAAATTCTATTGTATCAATTTAAAACGATTCACAACACGACACCAACTGAACTTCTGGTAAGTAGTGCAAAGTAGTACAATCGCTTACAAAAGTTTTAAATAGCGACTGAAGTTAGCATATAAAACGCAGCGGTTTAAATAGTTACAATAGAATTTATCTTATATCTCTGACATTTTGTGACTGTATTTTTTATTTGAATACTTGTTTACACTTTTGTAATTTAGTTTTAAGTGTATCTGTGATCATGGAGTTTGAAGTCCGTGGTTGTAGAAATGACATTATGTATTAAATTGTAAATGGGTGTTCGTAAGTCACGGTTCCATAGCGCGCATACTATACTATGCCACGCTATGCATTTTAGCTGTGTGGCTCCAGCTATCCAGCCACGTATTCGTGCGTAGCGTGTTCATGTTGCAGCGGACGTCATCACATACATTTACATAGTAAGCGAAGCGAGCCGGTGTGCCGCTGTGGAACAGCGTCTTAAAGCCTGAATTCACTAACGTAAAGCTTACGTTGGCAGTCTCTTACGCATTTTTTTGTAATTTAAGAGACAGTTTTAAGTAAAAAACCCGTTTTGTATACGTAAGATTACCCGTAAGCTAAGTGGATGGTGAAAACGGGCCTGTACTCTCTTGTACTAAATTTCGTATATTGTACTAAAGAAACCGACTGATGTTTGTCGTAAGTTTTCCATTGCTATTTGATTGTGGTTAATAATTACAGTAAGAGTAAGAGAATGTAAGGTACTTTTTAAAATTGTTTGTATAGAAATAAAAATATTCAATTCAACATTGATGATTAAAGTGATGTAATTGATAAAAAAAACTCTTTTATTTTATGTTCCAATGTTACGCAACGTAGGTTGGCAACTTTTCCTCGTCCAGTGAAATTTAGTTTTTTTTTGTTGTATGACTTTTCAGGTCGACTGTACCCCCTGAACTTTGGGGTGGTCATGGTAATTATTCTCTATTCTGTGACATGGCGTGATCTTTAATCTACGTTAAGGATTATGCCAAGCTACCATGGGAACATTTCACGTGAACTGGACTCTAGCTTAGCTGATATCAGCCATTTATGTAAATTATGTCGGGTTTCGTACATCGCCTATTTATTCTAAAATAATCAAATTTTTTATTTTATTTGAAAAAATATGTACTTATCTAAAACTAGCAGCGCGAGGGGTAATTAGTTTTTAATTTCTCTTGGGAGTTTTTTTTCGGTACAATTAGCACCTATGTGTGTTAATCCAGGGTACATAGGGTAATGTTCTACATTTGTACACAATTTAATTATTCAAATACCTATGTTTAGCTGTTACAGATAAAGAAGTGTAGGTACCTACCTAATGCACACACCCACATCCTTTCGCATTTATATCTATAATAGAAATGTAAATAAAAGTAGGTACCTATAGATAAAAAGTTCCAAAAGCAACCATTTCTTTGATGATTTTATTATTAAGAAATACTGATAACAGATTTGCTATTTAACAAAGCGGAAGAACCTACCTTTACCAATAAAAAAAGATACCGAATTCAAAATAATATTTAATCAATGAAATCACTAGTATCACTTTGAAAGGTTTTAATACATGCTAGGTGAATAGTGTCTATTCCAGCCTACCCCAAGTCCGAGAAGAACAGGCAAGAAACTCGTCTCGGTCTTAGCGCTTTTTTGTACGATCCTTCTTACAATAAGGCTTACCAGCACCTTTTCAGCTTAATCAGCCTTATCCATAGAAAAGAAACGCTTAATACGTAGGGAATAAAGTAAGTAATGTCGTGTTATAGCTGTAGGTAATGTACCTAATGTCAGTTCCATGCATGACCCAGCTCGTCTCTGGGGATCTGACTTATGATTACGACATGTTTCGAAATAATATTACCTTACCCTCTAACTTAAATGCGGTAACTTTCTCGAAGGGTATCGAAGTGCTGAGTATTAGGTAAGTATATTGGAATGATCTAACGGTAAACGACTAGTGCGGTCACGGGAAATACCTTAATTATGGTTTGGGTAGACTGTCTCTGGGGGCTTAGTTTGATTTTGATGGTATAAGAAAATTTATGTCGTTTCTTTACACAATTTTACATGCACTGAAGTTTCCGCTAGGGGCTAGATAAATGTAGGTACCTATGGAAGAAACGAAATGAAATAAAGTTTAAAACCATCAAAACCCGTACTAATTAAACCGCCTAACTACCTTACGAGATCCATTTTACGGATTTAAGAATTGACATAGTTTATCATCTTGTGGGGCTAGTCTTTTACACGGAAGATGCATCCTATGGTGGTAAAAAATAATTTTTGATGCCAGTAAAAATCTAACCATACCTATATTTTTTTACCGACTAAGAAGGAGGGTTTTTATGTATGTGTTTGAGGTGTATGTAGGTATATATGTATGTATGTACCTATGCGATATCTTTTGGCTGTCGCTCTATATCAAATGGATTTTGACAAATTGAAGACATGTCATGGGATTTTTCTAGATAACAAGAGTGACATAAGCTATACAAAATGTCAAAAAATCGAATATGGCGTCTGTGAGAAGCTATTTTCAATAACTTTCAGACGGGTTTTTAATTTTTTCAATAAATACTGTTTGCCCATCAGTTCAGTATTTTGTAATAGATATTTCCGCAAAGTCACACCCAAATAATGTCAGCAAGAGAATAACATTTCACGAAGTTGCGGGTAGTTCAACTATCATCGAATAAAAACTACTTTGAATAGAATTGTCAAGTTCTCCAACGTGAACTAGAGCAAAACATTTTAACGAGACAAAACAAAGTGACCCGTATTGACGTAGGATTATCTAACTAACTATCTGTGTTCGCCCACTTGGGCCGCGGAACTTTTTGTTTGATTTATTATCCTGGACTTTCTTTCTACTTTAAGGTGGTTCATCTCGATCGTTCGAAGGTTTAAGGACATCGTGAGGAAACCGGCAAATAAAAACTATAACCCTTAGAACTAAAAACTCGAAGTAGTGTCTCATAATGTTAGGTAGGTACCTATAAGCGGCTATGGGCTTGCAACTTGTCACTTAGGTACTACTATGTATGTAGGTAGGTAAGATGTGGGCAAATATCGTGTTTAGACGTGACTCTGACTATCAGTACTCGGGTGCAAAATTCAAGTTATTTAAAAATTGGTTTTAATATTTATTGTTTTTTATTTCATCAATAATATGACATGCATCGATGTAGTTTTGTGACAATTTTAAGTCATTTTTTATGATTTCGTGTTGAGCAAACTTTGATTAATCATAATCATTTTGTTAAGTAGGTATGTTATAATTTGGTTATATACCTTTAAACGAGCAATTCTTGTATGTATATATTATATATATATATATATATATAAATGGAATCTCGGAAACGGCACCGACGATTTTCATGAAATTTAGTATGCAGAGGGTATCGGGGATAATAAACCGATCTAGGTAGGTTTCATTTTCCAAAAAACAATATTAACCAGAAATAAAACCGAGCAAAGTTCGGTCAACCAGGTACTTTGGTTAAATATACCTAATCGAAAAAATTACCTTAAAAAGATCGTATAAATCAAAGTTTACCTATTTAACAGGGAGTCGTATAAAATGATTTACAATTGTCGCAAAACTATATCTACGCAGTCCATTATGATATATTAAAAACCGCAAATAATTTGATTTTTGCGCCCGAGCGAAGCGAACCACCGCTAGTGGTTGTTGCCTGTTAGATTGCCTGTCTATTTTGAACTTGTTTGGCCAAGCTTTCCGGCTCAAGAAGTTGGTATTTACTTAACTAAAAAGTTATAGAGTAAATAAAATGTTTTTCTCTGTTTTGTTGACTTTGTTCTGTTACTAGAGCCTATTTAATTTATAAGTAGTACCTACCTATCTAATGCAAAATAACATTGCAAAAACAATCAATGCTTTACATATAAATAACCTACTAATATTATAAACGCGAAAGTTTGTAAGAATGTATGGATGTAGATACTTATGTTTGTAACTTGGCACATAGATTCACCTAGCATGTAAGACGTTTCAAAGTCCTTGTGATTGTACTGAATAAATATTTTTCAATTTCAATTTCAATTTCAACTCTTTCACGCTAAAACGGCTGAATGGATCTGAATGAAATTTGGCAGAGATATAGATTATAATCTGGAATAGCACAAAGGCTACTTCTTATCCCGGAAAAATGTACGGTTCCCGTAGGATTGATATATTTTTGTTTTTCAAGGTACCACGCCGGAGAAGCCGTGGGCGGAAGCAAGTTTTTCATATTGTCAGAAAAATCTAAAGTTGCTAGGTATCTTTTTTGATTTAAAACACCATGAAATTGCAAAAATTAACGTTTCTCTCTGATTAAAACCCGATTTGTGCTACTATTAAAAGTCCATACACTTCATGAAATTTTCAGGAACAACAATAAAGGAATTCGAGAATTTCTTACCTTCTGCGAAACGAACACGTAAAACACCCTGAAATGTCACGCAAACACCTCTTTATACCAATTAAAAAGTCGGCAAATCCAGTGCATGTAAGGACAAAAGACCTGCTATTAAGCCTTTATACCTGTAAGCCTTACAGTGTAAGCTAATCGAGATCATGTATAAAACAACGTTGTGTTAGTTACACCATTTTATAACTTGAATACGGCTGGACTAGTGAACGCATAATAAACATAGAAGCATTTTTAGATATCCGCGAAACATGACACCAAATTTCACACATCGAAACTCTTTCGTGGATTTGCCAAAACTTAATTAATGTTGACTTTATTCCCTCGACTTTTGGGTTTGAATTGCCGTGTAACGTGTAATAAGCTTCTGTAAATATTTGACATAATTCTTTGGCAAATCTGACAAGCCTAAAGAGGCTTTATTTCTGTGGGGTCATTTGTCTCCGCCCGCATAAACTAACAAAACATTCAAAATGAAAATACTGAGAAAGTCGCTGGCAACAGCTTGTTTCAAATATTTCAGAATTTATCCTTCAAATCATATACTAAAACATCACTTTCAAAAGCTTCAGTTGTGTCGCATTTTAGTATTAAAACCCTCTATGAAATCCGAAAGATATCCCACTTAAAAAACGAAATAGTCGACATTTCAAAACAATAAGTAGATACGTACCTTACTTAACACACGCGCAACCCTTTTGTCGACACAAATTTAATTAGTTAATTTTTAAGTAAATGGTTTGGGCCGCAAATTCATTATTTTGTACCGCAAATAATCAAACGGCCGCTAACAGAATTAATAGACCTCTGAACAAATAGGTGAATTAATTTAAGGATTAACTACTTACCTACAAATGTGAAAACTATTCACTATTTAGAATTAAATCTCTAGTTGGGACATTTTTGCCAGTGTTTGTTTTTGAAAAAGTTTGAAATTGTGTCTTTGTGGAAAATATGGTGGTATTCTTTACAAAAAATCTATATTAAATCTAATGCGAAAAAAAAATTGCTATCCGTTGAAGTTTAAAACTGAAGTTTTTCAGGGCATTTAATCTGGAATTTTGTCGCCAATTGAGGATGATTATTAATATCCAATAAAACGTCCATTGAAATAAAACACGTGAAGGGAGTTAGCGCTACCGCGAACAAATGGCTGCAGAAACTTCCACGAAATTCTATTTATATGAACATCAGAAATTTGACGAGTCCTTCGAACATTAAAAGTTGACTAGTTTTTTGTCCTCACTCATAAATTATAGGTACAAGTTAATTTTTTTGCCAAAACAATGTTAAACAAACTAAGTATTTTTGTATTGAGGTAGTTTTTTAAGTCAAAATTATCGCATCGGGTTTCGGGTTGGAAGTTCAGATGTCCAATGTAGGTTGGGATGTCGTTGGGTATGGACTAGCCAGTGAACACAAAAAAAAACATGGTAGCATTACTTCAAAGGAAATTAATATCCGCTAAACTTGACACCAAAATTCACACATTCGTAAATTTGAAATTCGAAAAAATTTAAATGTCGACTTTATTCCCTCGACATTTGATCTTTAATTGCTGTGTAACGTGTAGATAGCTTATTTGGTATAATTGATAAGCCCCGCCTACCACAGCACATTTTTGTGGAGTCATTAATTTAGCTCTTAGAATGCTTCCATGTATTTTCCGTTCACTGTGTCTAACATAATAACCCTATCTAAAAAACAAATTTTACTAAAAAAAACCTTAATTAAATATAACACAAAATAAGTTAGCGACGGAAATGCAGCAGTCAGGCTACACTGACTGGTCAACCGAGTTCCTCCGGGATTAAACTTTTAATTAAGGGATTTTCAGTGCCATAATCATTGTCCTAAGCCAGTGTTCGGGTGTAATGGCGTAAAAAGTCATTCACGAAATTAGCTATAAGCCGGGTTGGCCTCGGATTTCATTTTAAGGTTGCATTCACACAGAAAACAGTAATCTGTTTGACATTGTACATCAATCTCAGTGTTGTAGGTACACAAAGAGTAATATAACAGTGTCACGTTGTAGATACCTTTTTGATTTTCGTTATTCAAACTTTAGATTACCATATTTGCAAATTGCTAATACGTTTATAAAACCTACCTGTGACTCATTGGTACTTATAATTTTATTTTTTAAACGTATTAGCTGTGAAGTAAGTTGATAAGATCTAAAATTGCATAAGTATAAAGTTAGCAGGCACTTACCTTTGTTGTAGGTTATATCTTAGCTGTACGTGAATCAATCATTTCTAAATCTATACTTTTCGTCTTCTTTATAGCAGTAAATAACCTGTCTATTGTGCTTGAGTAGGTAGTTATAGCAGAAAAAGACTTCGTTGATGATTGAGCAAGCATGCCACCAGCTTCATAAAAACAGCTATATTTAGCCAGTGATTTGTTAAAGTTACTAAAGTATTTAGCCATATTTTGACCAAGCCAGCCGTCAGTGTCAAAAGATGTACCATGCATCAATTCCATCACTTTACTTGCTCCTGGTATATGTTCTTTAGCCATATTTTGACAAAGCCAGTCATTTAATGCGTCTAAATCTTTTTCATGCGTCAATCGCATCGCTTTGCTTACTCGAGATAGATAATGCTTTATCCATATTTTGATAAAGCCAGTCATTTAATGCGTCTAAAGCTACACGTGCTATGCATCAAATGCATGCTATATATTAATGCATTCTATGCATCAATTACTTGCTCCTGGTAGATGTTCTTCAGCTAGCTTCGAAGCTTCTAGCGTTGTTTGCATTTGCATTTTTGTTGGTAATGGAATTAAACCAGTGCATACTAGCGTCAGTAACCTGTTTTCTGTATAAAAGTGGTCTCTGAGTCAGGTTTTGAATTACTTTATTGTGCTGCTGATTTTCAGTCCTAAACTAACAATGTGAGACCTTCAAATTATATACCTACAAGAGGTGAACCGCTGGGTTTACTAGTGTTCAATTTGGTGTGTCTTGTTAAATAATGGGATCCGTGTATTTCTCGATGGCCTCAAGTAGGGACAATGGGAACTGAAAAAAAAATCATTGTCATTCACTCG
Source organism: Cosmorhoe ocellata (assembly GCA_963675405.1). Classification (NCBI taxonomy): domain Eukaryota; kingdom Metazoa; phylum Arthropoda; class Insecta; order Lepidoptera; family Geometridae; genus Cosmorhoe; species Cosmorhoe ocellata. Next base: position 3,638,744 of record OY776264.1, on the reverse strand, counting down.
TGCACGAAGAGCTTCATCCAGGCACAAAGTAGATAATCCTATCACCACTATGGTTCGAAAGAACTGGTGACACGACTAGTAGCAGTAGCCTTTCCCAGCCCAATCACGAGGTCAATGGGAATACACCTTTTTTTTTTACTTTGGCTTAACGTAAGGACAGTCTCTAGGTGTTATACTTACTAATCTATTAACAACATGAAATCGCACTATGCCTTGACTAATTTACTGTATTTAAAATTTTAAGAATGTCTGTGTAAATTTTCAAGTTTATTCAAGTCATTGTTCATTGGAACAAAACAACTTTTTCAAGCGGACGTCTCGCCTAACTGCTGTTATATAAATACCTAAGTATCTACAGGGACAAGCTCATCGGGCAATGACGAGAATGGATAAAATGCGGAATGAGTATATTAGAGGAAGCCTGAAAGTGGCGCCGGTGACGGAAAAGATGGTATTAGTGATAGGTTAGCGTAGTATGGGCATGTTATGAGGAGAGATTAATGTCATGTAACGAGGAGAGCGTTAGTTATGAATGTGGATGGATACAAGGGAAGAGGTAAACCAAAGAAAAGATGGATGGATTGTGTGAAAGATGATGAATAAGAAAGGAGTGAGTACTGAGATGACGGATGATAGAGGGAAATGGAAGAAGCAAACGTGTTGCGGCAAAATCGAAGTTTTGATTCTTAAACATGCCGGTTTCTTCACGATGTTTTCTATCTTAAATATATTATAGAACTGTCTGCGCTTTTCAAGAATTCTGAACTTAATAAGGAAGGTATCAGGTGGAGCGACGTGGAATTGTGTCGATCTTGAATGCAAATTAGCTGCTCCGCCGTACTAATGGGGGTACCGGTGGCCTCTTTCATTGAACGGGCCACTAACTCTGGTCTGCTGTCTAGCCTTAGGTATTATTATCTTATACCTATAGCAATTCTTGTATATATATATAATCTGAATCTCGGAAACGGCTCCAACGATTTTCATGAAATTGTATGCAGAGGGTTTCGGGGGCGATAAATCGATCTGGATAGATTTTATTTTCCAAAAAACACGATATACCAAAAAATAACCGAGCAAAGCTCGTTCATCCGGGTACTTAGTATAAAACGGCTATTTATCGCGTTTTATTTACCAATTTTTTCCGACGTTTCGACAGGTTTAGGTTTTCTTCCTACGTACTGTCGTGGTCACGGGATGACTGGATTATGTGTTCAGATGGCGTAAGTTTAAAAATGTATGTAATATAGTCTTAGGTAGTTTGAAAATTACCAAAAAAATAAAATAAAAGAAATAACATTTTCCATCGATTTTCCCATGCAAAATGATTATGAGTTTCGTAACTGTCAAACATTTAATGTTCAGTCATTGACTCTTAGGTGGTACGAAGGTCGCCGGGTCAGGTACCAAAGCCAAGGTATGAAAGCAAGATATCGTGATGTTCATGGCCCCACAGACATCTGGCCGGGACGTATCTTTGAACTCGAACAGGACCTTTATTACCGCCCAAATAGACTTAGGTTGCAGCTCCGAGCTATATTCATAGACTAAATTAATTTGTAATCATATTTAGGTGCTTAGTAAATATTGATGTTGTGATAATACTAGAAACTACATGACTCGGCGTATGTAGCTGGAGCGACGCGAAAACTTATCAGATAAATGTAAAATCTATATATATAAAAATGAATTGCTGTTCGTTAGTCTCGCTAAAACTCGAGGACGGCTAAACGGATTTATCTTTTCTTGATCTTGAAATGTTCATGGAGGTCTAGAGAAGGTTTAAAAGATAAGAAAAATTCGAATAACAGCCGGGGAAATCCTAAAAATTGCCCTTTTCTATTTCCCATACAAACGTTTTCTAAATAAAATGTAGAGTCAATTTGAACTTTATTACTATTTAATAAAGTTCATATTAAAAGTTCATATTAAATTATAATCACTCACTGTTGTCTAAGCAATGTAGAAGGCGGTACGAAGTTTGCCGGGACTGCTAGTGCCTTATAAAAACAAACATGATGACGACCTAACATCTCCTGGTTTTCTTCTTTATGTCGACAGATTTAGTCGGAACCACGACTAAAACTTAAAGATTTGTTTGTTTGAATGAAATAGGCTCCGAAATAACTTTGATTTGAAAAATTCTTTTACCAATGTTAAGAATTGACTTTAGGAACTGTAGGTGCCTCGCGGGCGAAGCTGCGGACGGAAGCTAGTATTTAATACCTTCATTATATATTTTTAAAAACTAACACAATATTTTTCCGTGGGATACAAACATGAAACATAAACTTCATTTCTGAATACAACCGTATAAGGGTTCTGGGAACAGGATCCAGTCAAATTTGTCTTCATCGAGCGATACTATAGTTTCATGAAGTGACAAATATTATCGAAACACAAATAAAGCACCCTGGCTCTATATTGCTGAGGGAAAGAAAAGGAGAATTGGAATACGGTACAAAATGAAACACGATACAAGTTGGGCAAAGGTATATTGTACGAATACTTATTTTGTTTTCGATGAAATATCTCACGATATCGTTATAAAATGAGATATTCCCATCGGTCCCCCCTGTTTTGTCTCCCACGGGGAACAGATGGTAATAAAAAAGTTTGATCTGTCCCCCATTTGTCGCGACAAACATCACATAAGTAGATACATATTTTTGATCCCACTTTAGGATCCCCTGTATCGTGGGTATCAGACGCTACAAGACCATAGCACCACATCACCCACACCCTGAAAATATCTGCAGAACATTCAAACATTTCTCCCGCCGCGGTAATCGAACCCTCATCTCTAGCTTTTCGAAGTTATGTTATGCATTAATTCCTTAGTAAATACGTAATAAAATGTATTTTTAAGTAAATATCGATAAACGATTCCGAAGTTATAATAGTCTTATCATTTAATTTTGACTGATCCCACGGTAGATCCCACACAGTTCAGTCGGTAGTAGCTCTGCCTTCTACGTTGTAGGTATTGGGTTCGATCGATTCCCACAATGTTATTATGTATTTCATGAAAAAAGTAAGTATATCATACTATTCTTTCAACTATCTAGCTTCCATAGCATTGCTTAGTTTAAGACTAGATGGCGTAGTGTGAAATACCCACCGATATTTATCAAAGTAAATTATCTTATACCTTTACACGAGCAATTCTTGTATAATATGTATATATATATATATATATAGATATAAACGGAATCTCGGATACGGCTCCAACGATTGTCATGAAATTTCGTATGTAGGGGATTTCGGGGGCGATAAATCGATCTAGCTAGGTTTAGTTTTCCAATAAACACGATTTACCAGAAAAAACCCCGAGCAAAGCTCGGTCATCCAGGTACTTATATTTTAATTTCCAGGAAGCATCAAAACATTGGTACTAACCTTGCTAAGGTTTCATCTTAGTAGATTACACATTCGATATAACTTCATACGAAAACCTTGGATACAAGAAGTCGATAAAATATTCACGCGAAAGAGAACTTGACAAAACATTTTACTCAGTTTCCGAATCCAATTGTGAAACGGAACGCTTTTTGAAATTCAGTCTGAATAAGTGTGACTGACATACTGACTATAATTAACGTTATGTCAGTCAAAGGACAAACATTTGTGTGATCTGCTATGTATTCTAGGTATGTATTTATAAAAAAAGAATGGAAATTATCTGTAGTGCGATTACGGAACTCTGATACAATCAACACTTGTCAAAAGTGGCTCAAATTGATTGAATAAACACTCTTATGATTACATAAGAGTGTTACAAGTGTAATACCAAATCACTTGATTACAATCAAAATGGATTGACATTGATTGTACCTAAGTAGAGATCCATAATCGCCCCACTGGTTCCCATAGTACAACCTCTGCTTTGTTTGGGACTAGATGGCAATATGTGAAGTGTCCACCATAATAACACACAGACAAATCAAACATCTGCGTCCTAGAGAATCTCTTAGAGATAAGTTTAAAGAAATAAACATCATGACAATGCCATGTCAGTATATATATGAAAACTTGATGTATGTTCACAAAAACATTAATTTATTTAGGAAAAATAGTGATAATCATAATGTTAATACTAGACTTAAAAATAAACTCGCTGTTCTCACGGTTAGGCTCACTAAAGTAAGTAAATCCTTTAAAGGGCAATGTGTACGCTTCTATAACAAGATCCCAAGTGACATGCTTGATTTATCAATTGGAAAATTCAAAAATGTAATTAAACAGAAACTGTCTAGAAAAGCTTACTATAAAATATCAGATTACTTAGATGATAAAAAAGCTTGGGATGAATCAGCTCCAACTCTGCTAGGTATTCCTTACAAAATTAACAAGGATCATACAAAAAAAAGCGCTAGGGCCCAGCGAGTTTCTTGTCAGTTCTTCTCGCACTGGGGATAGGACTGGAACTGGCACTTAGACTCACCTAGTATGTAAGACGTTTCAAAGTGATCCCTGTGATTCTATTGAAAATAAACATATTTTGAATTTGAATTTTGAATTTGAGAATCACATAATTTTTTATCCTGACTGGGTATCGAACCCACAACCTGCGCAGAAGGTTCCTATAAACTGAGGTGTAAGGCCGGTCAAAAAAAAAAGTATATCTCTTTTTCAAAACCGATAAAAATAGTAAATAGTTTGAAAATAGTTTTTTGTGATACATTTAAGGTTTTAACACTACATAGACCTTCCAAGACTGATTGTCAGTAATTGGACCCGGAGCGAGGACATTAAGCATTAAACTCTAATATTAGTGCGAATTCAACACTATTCCTTGCACATCTAGTAAAATGGAATCAATAAATTTTATTGGTTCCACAGTATCACCGCAGAACAGAGACTGTCACAGAAAAAATGGAAACAGAAAGTAATGTTACACTGCATAATATATTTCTTACAAAAAGTTTAATCGAATTACAAATAATTTTACAAAGAAATTCTTCTTCTAATCGTATCCCTATTTCTTCCTACCAGTGTGGTGAAAGGATTAAAGTGCACAGAGGCTTCTTTCGTACAAAATATTTTGAATATTTCAAAACTAAAATTTATATAGGGTCATCTCGAAACCTATAAAAAAATTCTCTGAAGTCGAAATATACCGGTAATTACTTAGGCCCAGGACGCGGTGCGCTACGCGTCATTCAAATTATTTTTTTGGAGATATCTTCACGACCAGGAGTTCTTAAACAAGCTTTTAGTTTATAAGAGCAAGAGAAATTTTAAAGGCACCAAGCAATGACAGGCGTATTCAGCTGAACTATGACTCCAGTCTATCATTTTTATTTTATCCTATTACATAATAAAGCTCAGTAGGCTTACTGTGGTTTCCTACTCTGTGAATTCATATTTCTATGAAATATTAAGGCCACTCCATTACATAGCAGTATCTTTATAATGTAGGTACTGCATAGAATGACTGCAAATTCAGCATTACAGAGATAAATTGTGGAAATTGTGAAATTCAGCGATCAGTACAAAGTTAAATTGAGATCGTTATCTGTAACGACGTAGACAGATAACATAGAAAAGTGCTTTTAAGTTAAGATTCTTTAAAACCTTACTAAACTAATAGTCATAAAAAAGGAAAAATGACTTTTTATAGACATAGAAATACCTTATTTATTTCAAAATTTAGGATTACATAGTAAGTTTATTCAAAGAAATATACAGATCTATCTTAATGTACACTATAATTATGTAAAATATATAATGCTGTCTAAAGACCGTGAGAAACGATCTATAGATAGCTCAACTGATCCAGATCACTGCCAGACGAAAGCGTCTCCAAGACGCTTACGTTACGTAACGGATAAATATACATCGAGATGAAAAAAGGCTGTAGTACAAGATCTGCATAAATATAGGTTTTTAATCACTACTAATGGCACAATAGCAGCTATCTACACCAATTATTTTAAAGAGGTAAAGTTTGTTTGTATGTATAAGGTAATCTCCGAACCTACCCAACCGATTTAAAAAAACACCAACGTTTAGAATAAACTTTCAGGATGAACATAGGCTATATTTTATGTAGGTGCCTCGGGGGCGAAGCCGCGGGCGGAAGCTAGTAAATAATAAATTAACAACACCCTTTAGAGACATACATAAACCATTTAGAATTCTCTGTATCATGGATATCAGCTACATGTACCAAGAAATATTTAGTTAAGTACTTCTTTTTTCAACATCGTCCGCAAAATTGATCTTTATGCCGTTTTTCAATAAGGCGTATTATGATGAGGCTAGCAGCAGACCGTGGGCAACGGCATATGCAAAGAGAGGCTTATACCCAGCAGTGGGTGAAGTCGGGCTGCGGATGATGATGATGATGATATAAAAAATAAAGAAGAATAAATACTTTTCCAAATTCTTTGGTCCAAAGTCGAAGTTTACCTAGTTGTGTGGCTGTTGTTGAGACCCAACTTTTCTCGTAGGTCGATCTCAAGATCACACCTGCTACGGCCTGTCTAGGTCACATTTGAATAACACATACATACAAGTGTTGGTAAACTGTGTGTTAGTTTGTTTTATTTTTCCAAATAATCTCTAGGCACCCTAAATCGACGCGCATGTATGAAAAATGTAATCTTATCTTATACTTACCTTTAAACGAGCAGTTCTTGTATTATTTATGTATAGATATGTATATATAATCTGAATCTCGGAAACGGCTCCAGCGATTTTCATGAAATTTAGTATGCAGGGGGTTTCGGGTCGATAAATCGATCTAGCTAGGTTTCATTTTTAGAAAATGTCGTTTACCCAAAAAAACCTGAGCAAAGCTCGGTCACCCAGGTACTGAGAGTTAATGAAGTAAAAGAGGTATGTCAAGATCGTAGCAAGTGGAGATCCGTGGGCTCTGTCTACCCCGTCGAGAAACAGGCGTGATTTATGTATGTATCTAGGCATTGCAATAGTCTGTGGTCTAGATAAGAGGCCAGGAATTTGGCTGATTCCTGTACAACTGATGACACTGTCTTGTGTGCAAACTTCCTTTCAGACATTTCTTTCACCGTTTTGATACATAAAAAATATTGTCTGTAATCCAAAATTCATTCAAAAAATTTACTTCCTCATCTTCTTGTCTCCAATTTTATCGAACTAGTGTGGAGAAAGAATTAAAATGCGTTTCAGAAACATTTTTCGCGCAAAAATAGTATAGTTAGGTAAAAGCCACAAGCGTATAGTAGTCAAAAGGTATTCAAAATAGAATTGTCGCTGGCCGAAATTCTTATTGTTATGAAAATTGAAGATCTTATTTTATTCAATAGCTTTCGGCGAGGAGTATTCCCTCCAATACATCTGAATTAGGCTGATTTCGTGAATTGTGATCGTATCATTGAAATTCTGAAAAAACTTTGAGGTTGACTGACTCTTAGGGTAATATTGTGAATTGGAATGGTAAAATCATATTATTTACCTAGTAAATTCGAAATGTAAGGCAATCGTCCTACAGAAAGCGAATAATTCGCTCACAGTAGCTTAGCATGCATCAAGTAAATGGGTACCCATAGATAAATAAGGTTATAATAGGTATCTTATGTCGCTCAATTGTGTCACATTTTCGTGTCTAAAAGAAATCGCAACGATTGGGACATTCAATCTCATACTCGTATCTAATTTTTATCATTTCGTTCAATAAAGAAGGTATCTAGGTATTTTAACTATGTGGCTCGCCTGATCAGACGCTAGTGTTTTCCGTTCAAAAAAAGATCTGGTAGCCCTATTGAAGTTCTCATTCCTAATAAACCACTTGAACTTTCATAAAATGGAAACCCGAGAAGTGACAGTCAATTTACGTTTTCAACTAGCGGCTGTATCAAACGCTTGCATTCATAAAGAAAGCGGGCTATAATCCGCAAACGATCACAATGTGATCGACCCTTCAAAGTTAATTGAAAATGGTTGTCGAACAAAGTAGCGTTAGCAAAGAAATTCTGAATGATTAAGTCAAAATTATCTAGTCAAATGTAGTAATGAAGCTTTAAAACCTATTATCCAAATCTGCCAAAGCCTATAAAAGCCTTTTAAAGATTATGTTTTTAACAAATTATGTCAATTTATGTTTGTTTGTTTTCAAATATATTATAATATTATAATAATATATTATATAATATGTTACAGAAATCCACACTAATCAAAATGAAGGGTTTCCAACACCCAAACGACAAGGATCAAATTGACAAGGATCCATCCAATGCTTAGAATAAAAGCAAGTAGAGATATACATATATAGTATGTTTTATAGTTCGCAAGTCTATAGATGTCATAATAAGTCATAATGGATACTTAGAGACGCATCAAGCGAAATAGTATTTTATCATGACAATTCTGGTTTTATCAGTGGTAACCAGTTTTTGGTGTAAAAGTGACAAAACTGCCACGTGCGACCGTTTCGATTTGCTGACGTGCCGGCAATACCGATGGCATTTGGCGAGTTTTGGGCACTTTTTCCAATGGTCAAGAGAGTCAAAATGCTGATTTATTCTTCAGATTACCATAGTTTTGGTATAAAGTAGATACTTGATGTTATCAGTAAAAAAACCTACTGAAGAAAAAGTTTTTTTAGAATGGATTCTAGCTATTTATTTTTATATTTTTCGCATCTCTTCTACGCTTCGCTTTGATGGTTAGAGTCGTTAGAAGATTTCAAGTAGCGCCAAAAAGTCATTGACAATGACAGTCGACTCGCCTACTTTCAATAAACTCACAACTTGTGCTCGGGTAACGAACACTTTTATCACAAGATTTTCACAAATAATTTCCCGGAAGCAAATGAATAAAACCAAGACAGGATCGCGTTTCAGAAGAGTTTTATTAATGGGAGGAGAATTAAATGGAATTCTTTCCTTTTAAAATGGGAAACTTAGTTAATAGTTTGTAGAAATGCAGCTCGCATAGCTGGGATAAGGTGGCGGCTAGTGGTTTGCTTAGCTTAGTACTGTAGGGTGCTTTTCCACCAAACAATGTGCTAAGCTTTGGATGTGCGGACCGACTAATAAAATCGCTCGATTTTACAGCGTAGATTAGCTCATCATTTGTGGAAATGGGTTCAACGAAGCTATGATTTTTGTATGAAGATATGCTAGCTAAGGATGGGAGCTATAACTAACTATAACAGCTATAATATATATTTTTAGTTACAGCACTAACGTCGTGCACCAATGAGTATTTATTCGATAAATGTTTAAGTGCGCTTTTAAATGGTGAAGGAAAACATCGTGAGGAAACCGCCATACCCAAGAACTAAAAATTTTACGGTGAATGTCGTAACGCTAGTATTCTTATAAGCGGCGATGGGCTTGCAACCTATCACTTACGGAATACTATGTTCAAAATGTGGGCAATTGCCAAATATCATGTTTGGACGTGTCACTGACATCCCTCTTTAGATATCCTCAAAGATCTAAGGGGTCTGAGGAGATATCTACCAAGCCTAAGAATTACAGTAGTGATGTTTTCTTTTGCTTTTTTCATTGAGGAGATATCTACCTAAGGATTACAGTCCTGTTGTTTTTTTTTTATTTTTTAGTTAGATGTTCACCCATCTGTAGAAGCGAACTCACGACCGGCGATCGGAAGGCGTGGCCATTACCATTAGATCACAAGTGCTCTCTAAGCTTCTAATATAATTTCTCATAGAGCCTCACTGGCTCTAGACAGACATTATTCTCAAAGCACATCATTGCGAGACGTTGCGACACGTAGTGCAAGATTGCAGTCTCGTATAACGTCCACGACTGCTCGGTTTCCTGGAAAACGGCCGTTATATATAGTCGTAAAAATCTGACCTCAAAAATCAGTTCACATGCTACCTGCAAAAATTTTCTTTACAAACATCAACTCGCATCTCACATCACAATTCACTCTGACTTCGCCTGTTTAGAATTTTTAGAATTTTTAGTTTTTTTTTTTTTCTTACCTACATATATCGTCCCACTGCTGGTTTTTTTTAATTTGAGTTTTTAGAATGCCAATTAAGAAACTCACAGCGGATTCAGATTCGAACTTTAGAATGAGGTCTTACAGAATCACACAGCTGCCAAGCTATAGACGTTATAAAACAAACTTTGTTGTCAATTCGATTGTATGGTTTTTGCATGCGTGTTACGCGATTATACCGCCAAATATTAATAAGTTTAGATCATTGTTCTTCATTTAGAAGGTTCACTCAAAAAGCAAACTTATATAAACATTATGCTTAGATTAGAAATTTTTTAGCCCAAGGATCATTATACATTCACAATAAATTATGATTGTTTATATTACGTTCATTGCTTACGTCGCGTTCATTGCTATATTACGGTCATAACATCACAGTATTTTCAAGAACCCTGGTAATAAATGATGGGACTCTCTCGGGAATGAGAATTTCAGTTATTTCACTTAAAATACTTCTAACTTGTGACAAGGGCACGTTGTGCTTACAGAGATTGAGTTTGTTACTGAGGCCAGGAAGTGACTATTATTTAATCCTTACCATAAGCTCTTCAAGCAATATCAAAGTAATATAACATGATGGTTTGTAAGAGCTTGTGGTAAGGCCCCAAGGGCGATTAAAATGATTTAGAAATCTAGAAATCTATCTAGAAATCTAAATTAAAATATACGAGGTAGGTACCATTAAATTGTTGCATCCATAAATGGGAAAGTAATTCTGTTTGTTTGTTACCTTTTCAGAACTAAACGGCTGAACGGTTCGTAATTGAATTTGGCAAGGAGATACATTATATCCTAGAAACGAACATACTTAATACCTATCTTTTGTCTCTTTAAGGGGCTGAAAAATAGGAGTTGAAAGTATGTATGGGGAATGCATCGTTAAGCAACGCTGGGCGCAGTCAATTTTTGGATGGGTGACCGCCTCTTTTTCCACTTCATAGTCCCAAATAACAATAATTATATCAATAATTATATGTTAAGTATATTAGAGCGATGGTGATTACAGTCATGATCATGTTTTTATTTTATTTATTATTGGATTTTTGCAGACGATGTCGACGGTAACAGCTAGTTGTGTAATGTAACGTACATTGTATCGTTATTTATACAGTTCAACAGGAATTATATCCAGTGATAACAGGAACCAGTTTGTGTACCAACTCCACAAAGGGATTTAATTTTGTACTTACTACTAGAGTAGAGAGCAGGTAACTATAGTTCATAACATAATTCGCATCACATCTTTCAGGGACATCTGTAAGGGCCTGTGCGGTGGCCGATTGTGTTGAGGATCTCAAAAGGTGCAAATACATCGGGTGATAGAGCCTACAAAATTGCGTCTTTTGGGGTTAAGACTCTAGCCCCATGGGAAACTGAGGCCCAACGTTTTCGAAATAATATCAAAACGTCTGGTCGAAGTAATGTGAGACCCCAGACCTGGCTCATATTTGGCTCAACGTATCAGCATTGCAATGGCAATGCTGATACGCAAGACGCTAGCGGCGTTACCACGTCGAATGCGATGTGGTAACGCCGCTAGCGTCTTGGAGACGCTTCCATCTGGCGGTGATCTGGATCAGTTGGGCTATCTATAGATCGTATGTAACGGTCTAAGATAGCTCAACTGTTTCATTATCTATTTTATATTAATGAAACAGCGTGGGAAAAAAGCAGGAAGAAGAAGAGGGTCGAAATGTATTATAAACTTATTTGATATTTATTTGTAGAGGATCCTTTTTACTCTTACTAATAGATATAAGATAAGTAAGATTTTAATGCCCAATGAGGCTCATGTTGAAGAATGTAACCCACTAATTTAAGATCAAATATAATTAATTACCAACATGAAACAGTGAATAAATGAATATGAAATACTGTTCATACCTTCAAATGCGCTTCATTTAATGATTGCTCTCTGATATCGCCCAGAGGGGTTTGTGTTGGATATCCGTAGGAAGGAAAAGGTGTACTGCTTTGTATTCTGATTCCAATTGTTTAATCAATTTGTCTTAGTTAAGCTTGCTAAGTGTAAATGACGCTTGAAACAAGTTATGCTTTCAAAGCTAAGGTAATACAGAGCAAACGAGGAACTATTGCATAGAAAAAATACCAAAATAATCACGACTGTAACCCCCAGGCTTGGTCTCTTCAGTTCTCTAGTTACTTAGATCTTTGAGGATATATTAGAGAAGTCATAGGCACGTCCAAACATGATATTTGGCACATGCCCATATTTTGCACAGTAGTTAGTATTCCGTAAGTGACAGGTTGCAAGCCCACCGCCACTTATAAGAATGACACACACCTTCGATTTTTTAGTACTAGCGCATATCGGTCTTCTGATGATGTTTTCATTCGCCGTTTAAAAGCACTGACATTTTTTGAAAAACTTTATGGTGCACGACCAGGTTTAAGCCAATAGCCAAAGCCTTCGGGTCGTTAAGCAGGGGTGCTACCACTACACCACCAGTGCATAGAACTAGCGATCTATAGTAAAACAGGTTACATTACACTCAGAAACACTCGCGTTAGTTAAAGGATAATGGTACTTTTGCGAAACGTAAATTGGTTGTTAGCATGAGTTCAAATATCATCAAGTAAGTGATAGCGCGCACATCTCTCTTTAATGAGAATCTCTTTAAAACTAGTAAACCTAATGTCTTTAAACCTAGTTCAAACATCTTTCGATTGTTATCGGCTCTATATTTTATAATCTGTAGTTGAACAGAAAAATCACATAAGCAAAACTCTTGACGACTTTCTGATTTTTCATACATCATCATCATCATCTTCCTGCCCTTATCCCACCCACGTTATGTGGGGTCGGCACAACATTCTTTCATTCTTCTTCTATTCCATTTCCCTCTGTCATTCGTCATTTTTCATACAAATTTCATAAAACACGCGAGTCAAAGCGCGGACGAGAGTAAGTTATTATCGAATCATTCCCAAGATGTCCCGGAATTGAGACTCGCAACGTAGTGTAGCTAACGAATATAAAAGTTTCAACTGGTGCTAACCAACCCCTCTGGTCTTCAGCTTAATTTTCATAATAACGCGTGAAATATTGTTAATTTTGGGGATTATGGGGGTTAAAACTGGAGACATTGAAATGGTTCAGTAAAGAGGTTAATCTGAATAGTTCCCGGCTGTTACTATGGCACAGCATAATAGTTAAAGCGTATAGTCAGAATATACTTAGCTATTAAGCTATATAGGTAATTAAATTATCAGTTTATCCCGAACTGAGATCTTGCAAGGTCCTGTTTGTGGTGTAGCAACTAATAGCTAAATTTTATTTATGAAATATGAACCCTAATTTTAATTTTTCTTATATATGGGACAATCTTCAAAATCAGCGTATTCGGTTGACCTCTCTGGTGCTTTTTGAATACTAATATTACAGCTGTTCTGTATTTTTATATCGAAAAGGAGGTGTCTAAATAAGCGTATTTTCATATTCGCCCCTAATTTTCTCAACCAGTTTTTGAAATATTTAGGTTTGAAAATTTTGAGACCATAGCAATTAATATTGATGCCAGAGCAGTCAATAAAAGAAGGATTTGTATTAGAAAAAAGATTATAAAACAGTTAAATTGTTTATTAAATTATTCAGATATTTTCTTAATTCTAATAGGATCATCTAAAAAGTAAAATTTAGATGGAATTTCCACTTGGTTGGTAATTTTTACAGCATCAATTTAGTAAAAAAATAAAACAAGTTAAAAAAATAGGATCTAAAAATATAATTATTGATCGAGCGAGCGAAGCGAGCGAAGATCTCAGTGGCAGCTATGCGATTTGGCGTTGTATGTTTGCGTGTATGTTTGTTAGAGCATAACTTAAGAACCGTACATCCAATCTGCATGAAACTTGGAGGGTTTAGAGATACTGCTAATCAAATTTACTGGGAAGCATATGAGCTTAATCGGTGTAGTATTACCATTTATTTCTATTTATAAATAAAAACTTATTATAATAAAACCTTTTTACTGTTATCTCGAACTAAAAAGCAAAAGAAAAAATGTCATATTTGAAGGAAGGAAGAAAAAGTATAATATTTACATCGATGGAAAAAATGGAAGATAAACATATAAAAAATCGGACGCTGGTCTGATCTCAAGGTCTGAGTGACGAAACCATCCTACGAGCAATCGCTGAAAAATGTCTTCCGAGGATTTCTTTATCTCAACAACTCAAGTCCTGGAAAATATTTTAAAACCTTGACCAGTCCAGTGCTAACCCTGTTAAATTTCAGATACCTACTATAATACTATAAAGCATAACTAATCCTTGAACCAATATCTTGAACAAAGCCTGGTGAGGCCCTGAGGACGAAGCTTGGAAAGCTTGAGGAACGAACCACAGTAAATTGGGTTAGTTTCTACCAGCGCGACCAACAGAGTCATACAGAATCTTAAGGGACTCTCGCGAGTGAAATTATCTACCCCGAGGTTCTTCTGGAGACAGATAAAGTCCACTCTCCTCATATTCTGTGATCCAGTGGCGTGAAACCTTGAAGCAACAGCTATCCTAGACAGTCCTGGACTCTGAATAACATTTAAAACAGAAGACTAAGTACCTAAATATTGTCCTCAATCGTTTATCTGTATTTTATATCTAAACTCTTTAATTTCTATTAGCCTTACTTTCATTTTTAGTAATTCACTGTAAAAATAGTATAGGTAGGGACTAATTTGTAAAATACATACATAATATACTCAACATATTCTTTTCTTTGTTAGATAAATAGCAGTAGGGAGATAGTTTTACTTTCTTAGGTAGGATAATCAAATATTTGTTTGTGATTAGGTTACGTGGCATAGTACATTATAGTGTATCCAAAAACTTTAGGGCATGAATTCAAATAAGGATTGTGGACATCGCGCGCGAGATCTCAGTTCGGGGCGAACTACTAGTTTTATGGGAATAGACCCGCACGCCGCGGAGCGAGTAACAGCTCACGTAATTTCGTTTTAATTTTATTCGTTTAAAGTGGTAAAACCTGCCCCCTTCTATATTATCTCACTTGCCTCACAATAAGAACACTACTTTAAACTCAGTGAACATTAAATTCAACAAAGAACCTAAGTGAAAAAAGTGATTTAATTGCAATTATCTACTATCCACCATTAAAAGAGCAACAGATCTGTACTAAACGCGTAAGCGACACGAATAGCACGGTGCTTACGACCTTCTTGCCGCGAGCGCTTGGTTGATGCGAGTCGTATGTAGTCGAGTAGTATGTTGGTGATCAATAAATAAATAAATAAATAAATAAAATAAATATAACATTTTCAGCCTAGAGAATCTGGCAGCATCTGCATTTTGTAATATTTTATGACTTTATAGTAAGAAAAATGCAATTTTTTGATGGATCTGGTCTTTTGGACCACAGTGATAAATACCATATCAATCAAAAAAAGTTACTAATTCAATGATAATGCAGAGATGCAAAAAGATAGAAAGCTATCACTTGCACACGTTAAATACATTCCTAAAACTGTTCTAATTATTGAATTAAAACATATACAAAGTGAAAATCAAATGAGAAAAATGTACCATAGCAATCAAACATTTACAAATTGAAAGCCAGAGTAGTCATACGTTTACCTCTTTATCTCAGCACCTTGGCAAAGCAGAACACGCTCGTCCCCCTCGGTAGACAGAACAAGCTTGTTGGCAGCGCGCATGGCGAAAACCAATTGTCCAAAGCGTTCAGTTGGAGATGTGAGCACGAATTCGTGTCGCTCCAGAGCGATAAACAAAAACACGCGGACACAACTTATTTTTCGAATTGAAGCTAAATTATGCATTTATTACTGTAATCTAATTGAATTTCATAAATAATAACTTTTCTTTATCTATATCTATACTAATATTATAAAGAGGAAAACTTTGATTGTTTGTTTGTTGAAATGTATAGGCTCCGAAACTACTGAACCGATTTGAAAAATTCTTTCACCAATGTGTAGAATGAACTTTCAGGATGAACATAGGCTATATTTTATGTAGGTACTTCGCGGGCGACGCCGCGTGCAGAAGCTAGTGTTAGATATATAAAGAAAATGTCATAATGTTTCAACACAAAAAAGTTACGATGATTTTTTTAAGTCAATCTGTAGTCAGGACAGCCCAGAGCAATCAAGTTTTCGAGGTTTCCGATTTTTTTTAATATACTTACAACAATGTTAGAGAAATAATTCTGAGTGCCCAAGGCAGCTTACAGGCCAAGCTATCCAACAAAAAAAACTACTATTCAAAAATATTATTTTAAGGTAGACTTCTTCACTCGGACACGTAATTTTTTTGTTTTGGAGATTGACCCATATCTAGTTCACAAACCTCAATGTTCATGCCGAGTATTTTAAATCTTGCAGAAAACAGGATTGACATTATTATAATGTCATAAAAATATTTTTACTAGTGGTGTCCCGTGCCTTCGTACACGTTAGATTCTTTTATAAGTAGGTACATACGTAGTGCAGTAGGTTATTAGTTATAATAAAATAATTATTATATATTCATATAAGAGCGCTGGTGGTGTAGTGGTAGCACCCCTGCCTCACGATCCGAAGGTCGTGGGTTCAAACCGGTCGTGCACCAATAAGTTTTTCCACTCGAAAAATTTATGTGCGCAATGCCAGTGCTCTTAAACGGTGAAGGAAAACATCGTGAGGAAACCGGCATACCCTAGAACCAAAAATTCGAAGGTATGTGTCATAGGTTAGTATTCGTATACGCGGCGATGGGCTTACAACCTGTCACGTACGGAATACTAACTACTGTGCAAAATGTGGGCATGTAGCAAATGTCATGTTTGGACTTGCCTCTGACTACCCTCTTTAGATAACCTCAAAAGATCTAAGTAACTGAAGATCTAAGGAGATATCTGCCGAGCCTGGGGATTACAGTCGTGATCATTTTTTTTTTTTTTTATAACAACAGAAACAAAATAAACAGACAAGACGGTTGTTTTAGGCTGCTAGCGTGTTTTCTTTACGTAGCACTATTGTTTATTCGAAAATATCAAAAGTACCTACTGACACGGCTTCTCAACAATATTATTATATGTACCTATACATAATTCCTAGTATAATTTCCACTAATGAAATGAGTACTGAGATGACGAATGACAGAGGGAAATGGAAGAAGATCTCATTTTGTTCCGACCCCACATAACTTGGAAAAGGGCAGGAAGATGATGATATTATTACCTACTAGACTAGACCATTGATCACGTGATCAAATAGGACTGTTTCTGATCTTGATTTCATATTGAAAAGAAAAGAAAGTATAGGTTAGATATGTAAAGACTAGGCAAGTAAGATTAGAGCAAAGTTATATTACAAAATCCTTAATCTTCACAGCCCACAAACTGCATAAAACCCCGACTACAGCTTGTATTTGCATATTCACTTCGTATTACAATGTGAACACATTTACAAGCAATGCAGGGGTCTCACTTTAGCTCTTCAGGCAATATCAAAGTAATATAACTTTCATGGTTACTTTGATATTTTGTACCATGGCTTATAAACATTGTTTTGAAGAAGTGTTACTGTAAACCTGAAAAAAATTTATGTTTTTGAAATTTAATGGTTTGTAAGATCTTGTGGTTAGGCCTTTTGAAATACGCCCACATAATATGCCACAAATGTCACGTGGGTTTGTACGTGTCACGGCAAATTGTCTGTGTTTGTTCACGAAGTCTGTTGACAATCCGTCCGATTGTAACGCGTGTTTGTTACGGTCACGGCATAATGTCACGAGTATACACTTAGATAAGTACGAGTATTACAAAATTGATTTAAGTACTAAAAATTGTATTCCTGATAATGAAAAGAAAAGATACCCTAAAGATATCTTTTATTTTTTTATTTCAGTGTTAGGCAATGCGAGTTGAATTTTAAATTTCGTGACGAAAAATCCTCCGGGTAGTTTAGGACATCAAGAAATGAAGTGTAGAAAACACTCAAATATTTTAGACTATTTGTTGAGTAGGCAGGTAGTAGCTGATATTTACGTAAATGCGGCCATACAACCCTGGACAGGATCCAAGCGAAACCGCTGTGGCAAGAAGCTAATAGTGCGCCTTTATTAATTTCTCTAACACCCTTTCCGAAACGATATGTGCACGAAAAACATTACGAGTTTTCAGGAATGCCTTTTGGGCTAACCGGTGCTGATTTAAAATATTGGGATAAGAAGAGGGTTATAATAATAGATCACAATTAATTTTTTTTTTGTGTTATTTTAAATGTTTATCATTTTATGCGTCTTCAAATCTAGCTAGTACAGTGACTTAAATATATCAATACGCCATAGAAGACATTTAAATAATTACTGTTTTTATCTTTCCACCACTACTCGACGTGAGCTGGCAGACACGGGCTGTCATAGGAATAACTCATCAAGCGAAAATGCATTACGTACGGAACTAAAACGAAACTGACTTATGAACTAAAAAGATTTATCTAAAACCATATTCCAGATGTGATTAAAACAGGCACAACTAGTCTAATTTTATTCTCACTATACAGCAATACTAAGAACAATTCAGTTTTTGGACCTAAAAAATAGCAAACAAACTAATCCAAGAAAGATTGGTAAGCCTTTTGTGGAAAAAAGGTCTTGAGTACTTTTGAACCTATTCCTAGCAAAGGTCAGTATTTTCATCATTGTAAGAATATTATTGCTCTATTAATAAAGTCTTGGACAATAAATACCATTTTGTGAATATAATATCTTTCAAGAATCTTATCGCTTTTTACTGGAAAGCGGGTAGCACAAATCGAAAAGCAGTCGCGTAAATCGAACTACAAATAAATTAATACTAGTAAATGAACTTAAAAGGTTGAAATGGTGTTCAGTCCAGTATACATAACCAGTCCTCGGCAATACAGCTTACCTGTGAAATTGGTGCAATTCCAAGAGATTGCGAGAGCTTGCAATCTGCTAACTCGACTAAACTGAATAATGAACCTCACATAGAGAATCGCTAAACGCATACGAGCACCATTTTATTATGATTACTGTACTGCTATTTATCATTTCTATGATTTCATTTTGATGACACAAATAGATAGGATTATCCATGAGTTCATAAACTAGGATAATTTGTTTATGTTTTAGACTGTTTATATTTGTTTATGCTTAAGGTTCTTGACACAAAACTGGATGTAAGGACACAAATTACTAATCCTGAAAACAAAAAAATTATAAGAATAATAAACGTTTTATTAGGTACTAAAAATAAGACAATAAGGATACGGAACTTACTCTAATAATCATAACTTTAAATGATGTATAATTACATTAAGTTATCTTTGAGATATAAATTAGGAAAAAGCTTGAAACACTTTAAAATTATTAAATAATGCTAAGCATTTGTATCAAATCCTTTTACATTGACACATAAATATTGTTGAGCTACACCTCACAAGGCTTTAGGAACTTCGGTTTCCTTTTTATCTTCTTCTACATTGACGACAGCATCTTTCTTCTCACATGCTGGTGCTGTTTCAGTGACCACCGGCTGACGAGCACCGATTAGGCATTCGAAGTAAGATGGAGGCTTCTCCGCAATTTTGGCTGCTTGAATTTCAGCTTTTAAGACATTCGCGTATTTCTTTATCACTATGAGCAGGTAGAATGCGATCACTGAAATAAAAAACCGTTTTTGTAGATCTTGTACCAAATGAAAATAAATATACAATATCAAGTACCTATCTACTATTCAGACATCAATACAGCTGTGACATTTTTGTAGAAAAATAAACACATGTCTGGCTTTTGACTACGTAATGAAACATCAATGTGGAATAAGTGAGTATTTTTGCAAACAAAAAATAACAACAAATATTACCGATATCGAGAATCTTAAGAAGCCAATATGTCTGGAAGTCGATCACACCCTCAAACGAAAGCGGGTAGTAGCCCAGGTACATGACTTGCATCACCAACTTGACGATAGAGAGGCTGACGAACATCTTCATTGGTTCATGCTCCCTCTGTAATAGATTTTTCTAATTAATAATTGTAAACCTACGTACCTACTTCGTTGATAATAACTGCCATTTTATTGATACTATTTGATGTTACTTAGTCCTTTATCGATTCTCATACAGTAACGTTACTTATGCACTAAATTTCTTTTTGCAATTGATTAATTTTCTGTCTTATTTCTCCATTACATTAAAACGTAGCTATACTTAATGGATTTTTCACATACTTTAAATATTGCGTAGTTCGAAATATACCTAAATTCGGTCCGGGGACCTTCAATTCGGGGGTCTTTAAGTCAAATTACCGACCTGCACTTATAACTTTAAGTTAAAATAGCAACCATATAATCTGAAAGTCAAAATGCCTTAGGTCCCAAAATGCCTGTTTATTATGCCTGAATGTTTATAAGACTGCAGGTCGGTAATTTGACTTAAAGACCTATGTCCCCGGACCGCCTAAATTATGTACCTACCTATTTGTATATAAGACACAACTAGGACATTACCTTATGAAGAGCTTTCACGTAACCAATAACAAACTTCAGCCAGATCAGGTTGATGATAAAGTTGAGGACATCAACCACGTAGACATGAAGCACGCCAGGGTAGCACTTCGGGCTTGCTGACACCGCCATGTACTCCACATAAGTGTTGTACTGGTTGCGGATGATGTGAGGGAATGGGTAGAAGCCATGAGTGCCAAGGTTTAGGACCAAGAGAATCGGCTCGAGGAAATGCAGTTTCGAGATGTCCTTGAGCTGAAAATTTACAGAGATTAATAACTCGCAGAATCGCGTAAATGTCACTTGGTAAGTATTTCAGTTCAAATAAGCTAGTCAACAACTCTGGCTGGAGTCCTGAGGCCACCCAAAGGTTCTTGTGATACGGCCAAGGTAACTTAGTAGTCAGGAGTGCCCTCCAACGCACCTAAATATATAGATACTACATTGTCCAACGATCTAAATGATGACTGCACTGATCTTTCTTAAGTGAAATAATATTTACACGATAAGACTAACAGTCTACCAACGAGGGCTCTAATTAGGATCGGACGGACAGCCGGACAAACAGACAGGCAAACATGGCGATAAAAAAAGGGCAATAAACGGCTTCCCAAAATTTTGGACTGATTTACACATTGTATGAGCAGAAAACAATGGTCAACAAAAATAAATAAATAAATAATGTTCGACAATCCACACAGCCTCATCTAGCCCCAAAGTAAGCTATTCAAAGCTTGTGTTATGGGTACTAGATAAATACTTTAAGCTATGGGTATGTAAATGCATTATACTCACATTCTCTCCATTAACATCGCATTGAAAGCCATTGGTGATGACACCCACGGTCATAACATGACCGCAAATATCAACGATACTTGACACCTGAAAAACAAACAGACGGTACTAAGAAATTGAATGGACGACCAAGTTGTAAACAGGAAGCTGCCAATAGGACGAAGGCTCGTTTTACGGCCGAAACACACGACACGGCAATGCGTCGTCCTACGATGCAACATCGTGTCGTGAGTTTTTACCATGAACCGAAAATTACGTAGATTTTCACGACGCGACATGTGTGATTCCATGGCATAAAAAATCAGTGCTAAAACTTCGAATATAGGTACTACTATGGTGTATATTTTCAGTCATTAAATTCAAAAACTCAAAGACTTAAACTGTGCCTAAATATTATATTAAAAAAAGTACTATGGATATAGGTTATTATGGATCAGCGTAGGTAAATCAATATCTTATTTCATTTACTTTAGGTATTGTGAGGCTCAAAATTCAACATGGAGTAGGTGATTGTTTCAAAGACAATAAAGTGGCCTGCCTTGACTTAAGGGCTAGTTTCAGCATGCTCTGTTAATTAAACTATCAGCTTGTTAGCCTTTTAATCGCTTGTTAAAGTTGTTTTGTGTTCCACTATGATCTGGCAAAGGATTAGCTTCCGTAAAATTAACAATAAATAATACAAACAAAAAAATCAGACAATCAGTATATTAGGTAGGTAAGTTCATTGTCAAAACAAATTCAATTAACTGCAAAAGAGTCTGCAAAAACCTCATGCGCATGATTCAATTAATTCATGCATTGCTTCGTTTACGAGTTTATTTGCTAGACTAGGCATATGTTGCAAAATAAGTAACCTAAGTAGGTACCTACGTTACATTAAAGTCTATCTAGTCATAATATTTAACAAATTATATTTTAATAACACTTAAGTGAACAGAAATGTGAATAGAAGGTTGTTAAAAACACTAAGTGTAGTTAATAGCATAGGTAGGTGAAGTACATTATGTGTAACTTACCAAATGAAAGTATCCAATTATCATACATAATGTACGCAGTTTCAATCCACACAGCATTTCGCCTCTCGATAACATAACCACTACAACGATAAACCACGTTAAAACTATTTAGACAACCTTGTAACAACGTCTACATTCACCAATAGGGAAAACCAACTGACACGACATTGAGGAAAAATTAAATGATCATATACCTTTCTCGCTCTGTTTACACGTTTTAAAACGAAACTAAATTATCTCTGGAAACTGGTTTGAAATCCGAACTTGACAGCCAAGGAGTCGGCACTGCAATGTAATGATGACACAAGCGCACGCGCAGGGCTCGTAGGAACCTACATGTGTGTGAGGGTGTGTTTAAAGTGCAGGCTGTTTGTGTGAGAGAGATCTATAGAGAGATGGTGTGATTGCGCGGGAGCGTGATGAAAAAAATACAAATTATTATGATATGACGTCATCTTTCTATTGTAAGACATTTTGTACGACCATGCGTTTAGCAAACTTTGATTTAATTTTATGGTTTCATCTTGATAATTATGTTGATTTTGTCAAATTTTGTCATAATCGACCAATTTATCATCGTAGGTAGGTATAAATCAAAGTTCATCAATCAAGTTCATTATTTTTTGAATTCTTAACTAATTTATTCAAATTGGCTAAGAACTTAAATTATATTCTGATCATCATCATATTCATTAACAAAACGCTTTTAGGTAGGTACCTAAACCAGTTGTCATTCATTAGGTATCTCATTAGAAAAGTAATTGCTGAGTATTTTTAATTTTAAAAACGCTCCGCTTATCTCTCAGTTTGAGCCTTTTAGATTTCTATGAGTGAAACCATGTAATATTTACGTTTACATGTGTGCGTTGAATCGTTTTGTTATGGAACTTATTAAGTAGGTACCTACCTACATTCGTCTGTATTCTTGGAAAGGCCCGCGGTCTCACTCAGAGATTCAATAAAGTATTTGTAACTTTACTAATATTTATTGTACGTTGCCGTTTTAGTTGTCCATAGCTAGTTTTAGTTGCAAGGTTTACCAGCAATGAGTATGGATCAATCTGAGCGTTTGCGGTGTGGGTATTGATAATCGATGTGGTAGGTAGTGACATCTGTTGGTAGCGTTTATAAACTTTACCAACACATCTATATACTTATAATAAAACTGTAGGAGGTCAAATTCTGTACATTGAAGATATTTTGAAAATTTTTTTTGGAGGGCACTCTATAATCGATACTGAAGCCAAAACTGTAATTGTTTTCATTTTTGTCTGTCTGTCTGTCTGTCTGTCTGTCTGTCTGTATGTTGGCTGAGCATCACGCCGAAACTACTGAATGCAATCAAATGAAACTTGGCACGGTTTGAGCTCATACTACGAGTTAGGACATAGGACACTTTTTATCCTGAAATTCAGCACGGTTCCCTTGGGAGAGGGGATGAAAGTCAAAATGCGTACTTAGCTGTAATTCATCAACGCGTAGTCCGATTTCATTCATTCTTTTTTTGTTCGAAGGTAGGTACTTTGAGGATTGTCCCGTAAAAATTTCAAGGTCACCGGGTTTGTAGTTTAGAAATTATTACAGTCATCTAATTTGTAGGTACTTAGTAGATTGTAGGTAGGAAGGCATACTTACTCAGTGAGTACGCTACCTACCTACCTAGATACTGCTAATAATTTGAACTGTCCTGTCCAGTTAGATATTATGGGGAACAAAATGTTATGCAACGCTGGTCGTTGTCTGTTTTGAGATGGGTAACCGCCTCTTTTAATTTTTAGGTAAGTATTTTAATGATTAACATAGTGCTAAGTGGTTAGGTAAGTACTTATATACCCTGTTACTAAATCAATTAACTTTTTTATCCATTATTAGATAGGTAGATACCTAGGTACCATAGGTAGGTAGCCTGTACACTCAGCTAGAGCTTCCTATGTAAGTAGATAGGTACCATAGGTAGGTACACTCAGCTAGAGCTACCTACGTTAGATAGGTAGGTAGACACGTACTGGTAATTTTAACCAAATAGGTACGCTAAGTAGGTTTTTGTAATGTTAAACATAGTGCTTACCAAGAGTGGATCCAGGGGGGGGGGGTCATGGAGGTCATCATGGCCTCCCCCTGGGCTGGGTCCAGGACTACTAGGTGCTAGGTGGACCACTAATTAAAATTATATAGGTACACTAAGGATTATAACTTTTTGTGACTTGACCACTACTATGTGACCCCCCGCTGGCACCAAAGCTGGATCCGCCCTTAGTGCTTACTATGTACTTAGGTAAGTAGATACTTACCCTATTACAAAATCAATAAACTTTTTTTATTAAGTACTTATTAGATAGGTAGGTAGGTACCTAAGTACCATAGTTAGGTACGCTCAGCTAGGGCTGCCTACGTTAACAGGGTAGGTAGGCACGTAGGTACTTATAACGTGGTAATTATAACAAAATACGCTAAGTAGGTACATTTTAACTATGTGTAAGTAGCTAAGTAGGCAACTACCAACCGTCTCATCTAAGAGTAAGTTTACCTACCTAGGTACACTTACTTAGTAAGTGCCTACGAGTGAGCTACCTACCTACGTAGGTACCTACGTGCTAATAATTTGAACTGTCCATGTTAGTTAGGTTGCTATGTAAAAATAAACAAAACCTAATTGCTTTACCCCCAGCAGTAGGTTCGTAAGGTTCCTATGTAAAAAATTGCAAAACCGAATTGCCTTACCCCGAGCAGTAGGTTCGTTAAGTTGCTATGTAAAAATATGCAAAACCGAATTGCCTTACCCTGAGCAGTAGGTTCGTTAGGTTGCTATGTAAAAATACACAAAAGCGAATTACCTTACCCCGAGCAGTAGGTTCGTTAGGTTGCTATGTAAAAATATACAAAACCGAATTGCCTTACCCCGAGCAGTCGGTTCGTTAGGTTGCTAAGTAAAAATATACAAAACCGAATTGCCTTACCCCGAGCAGTAGGTTCATTAGGTTGCTATGTAAAAATAACCGTCTCACCCATTATCTAGATGCCAAACCGCGGGCGTCTAGACATCGTCAACGCGGTCACAAGACACAGAAAAATAACCGATCTACCTTTGAACAAAAACGACTTTGCATTGCCACATGGAACGTCCGAACTTTGTTAGACAATGACCGTAACATATGTCCAGAAAGAAAAACCGCTCTCATAGCAAGAGAGTTGGCCCGATATAACATCGATATAGCCGCAATCAGCGAAACTCACCTGAGTGACAGTGGAGAACTATGCGAACAACTCGGTGGCTACACATATTACTGGAGCGGACGTCCTGCCGGCGAACGGGCGGGAAGCGGCGTAGGCTTTGCTATACGCAATGACCTGGCTAGAGATCTGAGTGACTTACCCAAGGGTGTCAATGACCGTCTCATGACTCTACGTCTGCCGATTATTAACAACAAATACGTCCATCTTATAAGTGCATATGCACCTACTCTACCATCGCCGGATGAGGATAAAGAAGTTTTTTACCAGCATCTACGCCAAACTCTTGAATGCATCCCGAAGCACGACAAAATCATCTTATTGGGAGATTTCAATGCTCGAGTCGGCACCGAATATGACCTCTGGAATGGTGTCCTTGGTAAGCATGGAGTCGGTAAATGTAACGACAACGGATTACGCCTCTTGTCGTTGTGCGCTGAATTCGATCTTGGCATCACAAATTCATTTTTTCGGCTTCCTGATAAATACAAGACCTCGTGGATGCACCCTAGATCCAAGCATTGGCACCTTCTAGACTACGTCATTGTAAGCCGTAAAGATCTGCGTGACGTTCTCATAACGAGAGCAATGCGCGGAGCGATGGGCTGGACTGACCACCGTCTCATACGATCAAAGATGCTACTGCAGCTTAAGGCACCACGACGAGCACCTCACAAAATCCCACCAAAATTAGCCTTCTCAAGGCTAATTACCTCTCCAGAACTGGGAAACACATTGGATACACTGTTTACTGCTAGTGCTCCGCAAACTGAGTCAACCGTGGATGAAGATTGGAGGTCATTCGCTAAACACCTTCACGAATGTGCGCTGAATACTATAGGAAGAACTAAAAAGAAAAACCAAGATTGGTTCGACTCATCAGACAAGGAGATCAAGTCTCTAGTTGAAGCGCATAGACATGAACTGAATACAAAAACTCCAGACGCACACAGTAAAAAAGAAGCTCAACAAAAACTGAGATCAAAGGTTCGCGATCTGAAAGATAAGTGGTGGAAGGAGAAAGCTGCTGAATTACAGCACTGCGCTGACACTCACCAAACTGGTAGATTTTTCGAAGGCATACAAGCGATTTTTGGTCCACGTGTTAGAAAAACTGCACCGATGTTCTCGAGGGATAGACAGCGCCGAGTTACGAATAAAACTGACGTACTAATGCGTTGGGCTGAGCATTTTACTGATGTCCTCAATCCTAGCGCGCTCAGCGTTGACCTGTCCTACGTAAACTCGCTTGAAGAGTCACCAGTTTTCCAAACCTTAGATGATCCACCATCTTTTGAGGAGTTCGCGAACGCAGTCAAGCGTCTCAAAAACTTAAAAACACCCGGTATGGACCAGCTTCCAGCCGAAGTATACAAATATAGTGGGAAAAACATCCTAAGAAGGCTCTACCATCTAGTGGAAAGAGTATGGGTCAGTGAAGAAGTTCCGCGTGACTGGCGGGATGCGGTGATTTGTAAGCTGTACAAAGGGAAGGGAGATGTCTCCGATTGCAGCTCTTATCGAGGTATATCGCTCCTTGCTAGTGCTGGTAAGGTCTTCGCGCACATTGTTAACACCCGCCTTAGCGAAATAGCTGAAATGTCCCTACCTGAAAGCCAATGTGGCTTCCGTCCCAGTAGGGGGACTATCGACGCAATAAGTGTCGTAAGGCAACTCCAGGAGAAAAGCCTCGAACATCAACGGCCACTTTATATGTGCTTTATTGATCTAGAGAAAGCATTTGACAGAGTTCCACGCGAGGCCCTTTGGCTTGTTCTCCTAAAATGTGGATACCCGAAGAAGTTTGTCAACCTCATACGCCAGTTTCATGTTGGCATGAAAGCGCAGGTTCAACATGAAAACGAACTTTCTGAGGAGATCCAAATCACAAGTGGAGTAAAACAAGGTTGCGTGATGGCGCCCACACTCTTTGCCATTTATTTTGCAGTAGTGATGAGAGATGCGCTGCAATATTGTAATGATCAAATCCAGCTTAAATACCGGACTGAGAAAGGCGTGTTTGATATTTCAAGATTTAGAGCGAAAACCAAAGTGCAGCAGATTTCTATATTAGAAGTACTGTATGCTGACGACGTATGCTTCATGTCCGACAGTGTGGCGCATCTCCAAAGCTACATTGACGCACTACATCTGTCCTGTCAAAGGTTTGGCTTGGTTATTAGCGCTACCAAAACCCAAATTCTTAAACAGCCACCCCGGGGCTGTGAAGCCGATAAAGAGACACTGAATCTGGATGGGAAACCGCTAGAGGAGGTACCGCACTTTAAGTACCTAGGTAGCAATATCCGAAATGATAACACCCTAGCTTCGGAGATACCATCGCGCATTGCCAACGCTGCTGCCAATTTCGGACGACTCGCTGATCGTGTCTGGAAGTCCCATGATCTCAAGCTAGAGACAAAAATTAGCGTCTACAAAGCGCTAATCCTGCCTGTCCTATTATATGGCGCAGAGACATGGTGCCTTTACAAAAAAGACGTGAAGAGGCTTGACATGTATCACCTTAGATGTCTCAGATCCATCCTTAAGATCAAGTGGCAGGACCGCGTACCTAATACTGAGGTTCTGCGTCGTTCCGGAATGTACGGCATGGAGGCTCTCCTTATGCAGCGTCAGCTCAGGTGGTGTGGACACGTTCTACGCATGGATGACTGCCGGTTACCCAAAGCTGTCTTCTACTCTGAGATAGCAGAGGGTAAACGGAAGCACGGCGGTCAACATCTGCGCTATAAAGACGTGTTCAAAAGGCACCTAAACGCTTGCACTATTGACCCTACAGGTTGGGAGGAGCTAGCTTCTAAGAGGTCTTCATGGCGCTCTACCATCAATAAAAATATAAAAACTTTTGAGGACAATCGCCTTCAAACGCTCGACCTAAAACGCCAAATCCAAAAAGAAAGACCCAAGCCCTCCTATACCTATACTTACAACTCACAAGGCCAACTCTACTGCATTTCTTGCGACAGAGTCTTTAAAACAAAGTTCGGTTTAGCAAGCCACATTCGGGCTCACGATAGGAAATAAAGAAATAAATTTGTTGTAAATAAGTTAACTTTAATTTGTAAATAACTATATAGAATTTTGTTTTTAATATCATATGTAAATGTAAATGTAAATAATGTAGTTTAAAATAATAATAATAATCATAAAAAAAAAAAAAAAAAATATAAATTACTTAGTCCGGGTCGCCGTCATCGAAATCGATGAGGAGGACTATATATGTAAAAATATGCAAAACCGAATTGCTTTACCCCGAGCAGTAGGTTCGTTAGGTTGCTATGTAAAAATATACAAAAATATACAAAACCGAATTGCCTTACCCCGAGCAGTCGGTTCGTTAGGTTGCTAAGTAAAAATATACAAAACCGAATTGCCTTACCCCGAGCAGTAGGTTCAATAGGTTGCTATGTAAAAATATACAAAACAGAGTTGCCTTACCTCGAGCAGTAGGTTCGTTAGGTGGCTATGTAAAAATATACAAAACCGAATCGCCTTACCC
Organism: Cosmorhoe ocellata; assembly: GCA_963675405.1. Taxonomy (NCBI): domain Eukaryota; kingdom Metazoa; phylum Arthropoda; class Insecta; order Lepidoptera; family Geometridae; genus Cosmorhoe; species Cosmorhoe ocellata. The sequence goes on along the minus strand of OY776264.1, from coordinate 3,609,709 downwards.
CGAGCAGTAAGTTTGTTGGGTTGCTATGTAAAAATATACAAAACCCGAATTGCCTTACCCCGAGAAGTAGGTTCGTTAGGTTGCTATATAAAAATATACGAAACCGAATCGCCTTACCCCGAGCAGTAGGTTCGTTAGGTTGCTATGTAAAAATATAAGAAACCAATACTATAATTTTGTGTAGGTAAGTACCTTATCAGTTTTAATGTGTTTGGAAAATAATAATTGTATATTATATAAATCTATGCCATGAAAAGGTAGGAGTAGAGAGAGGTATAAAGAGCTATCGCGAACGAAGTCGCGGGTACAGCTAGTACAATAATAAAATTATGATACACACACTACTTTAAATATACGAATCAATTAAACTGTTTCGCTGTAGCATGCACCTACCACTGAAACAATCATAATTGGTACGCACCTACTTTATTTCTATTCCAAGCCTGTCACTAAATGGTGGTAAATTAAAATATCTATAGGTACAAACTTCCGCCAGTGGCTTCGCTTTGCTTGTTTCTGGATTCAGAAACTTTGACACCTCATAAGCACCCCATGGAGGCAGATTTATGGGGTAATAAGTAGCTTTATGTTATTTCAGCCTATTTACGACATACTTGAGAATTTTATCCCAATCTGTTTAGTAGTTACGGTGCGAATGTGTAATAAAATATCACACAATATTTTGAATTTCTATTATGGACCTAGGAACTTACCACTTATACTCGTAGTAAGACGTAGTAGGATAGGATAGGTTTCCATCTGAATTCGTTCAACGAAGGGTTGTTTGAAGATGCCACACAAGATTTTACGTCCGGGTGTTATTATGTAGGTATATACTTATTTTATATACGTACCTACATAAAGTAGGTAGGTACTTATCTTAATACGAAAAAAAGTACCTACATAATTATAAGTACCTAATTAATTTATCAGCTATCTGGTTTCCGTAGGTACCGAATACTAATTAGGTACTGTGCAAAATGTGGGCATGTGCCAAATGTCATATTCGGACGTGCCTCTAGATACCTTCTTTAGATATCCTATCCTTTAGCTATCCCATGACATATAAAACAAATTTTCGATTTTTTTGAGTTACCGCTTTTGCGCTTAGCAAAGCAGATAGGCTAGAAAGCGTTGTGTGAAATGACTACCAATTATTTATTTATCCCTCTCTAGCTTCGTTCAAACTATCATCGATTACATAAATCCTATTGAAGTCGAAAGCAATTTGCCAAGTCGACTTCAAAACAAAGAAAGTGACCCATTCTTTCCGTAATTACCTACGTCTATGTTCAATGCATTAGAACTGACGTTCGAACTGGGTCATCTGATGACACAGGTGTGTTTAAATAAAATATCGTCTTTGCCGGCCGTGGGTTACCACCTGGCATAGGTACAGTTGTCAATAAAAGTTATTGAACATTTTAAAACTTCAATAATACCTACATTCGTTTTGACAGTCACGCCAAAAACGCAATGCCGCGCGCGCGTTTTATGAATGGATATCCGTAGATTACATAATATACTCTATTTTAAGAAATTAATGTTGAGTAAAAATATAATTGGGGCACGTTTTTTTGTCCCTTATTATATTGGAGCACAGGTCCTTACCACAAGCTCTTACAAAAGTTTTAGAAACGTCCCATTTCAAGCTTGAAGAAACACTATGAACTTCAGTAAGTACAATTTTAATTGGTCATACTAAAAAATATCAGAGTTACATTACTTTGATATTGTTCGAAGAGTTTGTGGTAAGGCCCCAAAGCTCGCTAGCACCTGTCATGTAGGATGAAAACAAAGTCTTTCAGATGTCAAGCATTGTGTTGTGGCGTGTGCTGATCAGCAATTTTGGAGATATTATCATGGAGGTTTTAAAGCCTTAATGACTTTTGTTGGTGACTGTACTTTACGTGTGTTCTAGATCTAGAAACGTGTGCACTGGTCAACATTTTTTAGCAAGACTGTCATGGCTGACGATTTTAATATCGGAAATTTTTAATGTGATATTTATCGTTGATTCACTCTTTAGAAATCCTCAAAGATCTTAGTAACTAGAGAACTGAGGAGATATCTACCGAGCCTGGGGATTACTCATACGTGATACTAGTGTTTTTCACCTGTATAGTTCACCGATATATTTTTCTACGCATATCAAATCACGACGTTCCATACTTATTCATCAGAGGCAAAGTTTTAGGTAATTTTTGCCCAAGATCGCCTATAGTGGCAGTGGGCGGGGCACATAGCTCGTAGAACTTACGGCTGTTGGGGCAAAAAGGTTCTCGAAAGGTTCTCGTGGAGACCACGCACCGGAAATCGCAGTAGAAGACGGTCAAGACAAGATGGAAAGACCTAGTGAATGTTGCTGGAAGCCGTTGGGCGCAGGCCGCGCAAGATCGACCACTCTGGAAATTTACAGGGGAGGCCTATGTTTGTTTAGCAGTGGACGTCAGGCTGATATGATGATGATGATCGTTTGCCTATACACCGTGAAATTTTAATGGTTGTTTTCCAGCGGCAGAACAACTTGCCATAAGGAAACATAGAGTAAAAGTAAAAAAGATAAAGATGTTTTTGGTTTAAAATAATTAAAATAATATTCATCAACTCGAAAACATGAGGAACAATAGTAACATTAGACGTAACTTGTCGGTACTATTCGAATTGCACGCGCCGCCGGCCGCCTTCACGTAGGTATCGGGATGAATTACTATTGGTTCGTGGTCGCTTTCGAATTAAATTTTCACATTGGTATATCTGTATTTTTTGTTACAAATATTTAATTTGTTTATACATCGATTGTATTACCAGGACAAAACCATTTCGCTGCGGGAAAACAACCATTAAAATTTCACGGTGTATATATAATTATATGCTATTAATTCCCACAAAGGTAATATTGCACACTTAACATAATGACCGGAGAATCGCACGACACGTCCGTTTGGCCCTACATATAAAATTGAAGGGTCAACGGCATGTGGATACATTATGCATCGAGAATAGCGCACCTGGCCAATGGATCGATGGCTGGTAATCATTCCGCTTAGGCCTTATTGAATGGTCTAGTTTTTATTAAGGCCCAGCTAGGACAAAGTGAAGTTGAGAGAGTGGTTTTGAAATTAATGTGTATTGTTTACTAAATTAATTTGAAAAGAAGGCATAAATAACGCCTAATTTCTCATTCAAAATATATTTATTTAATAAAAACACAAACAGATCATTTTTAAATACTCGCAAAACCATCGAGTAGTTTTTTGGGTAGTTTTAATTAAATAATTTAGAACACTGTTTTTTAAAGAATTAGAAAAAAGGCGCATGCAATGTTATAATATCTTTGATCTAAATTAAAACTTACAAAATTATCTATATCATACATTATAAGCTTTTCAAAAAGTTGTCGCGTTCAAAATCTTGCAGGAGTACCCGTTGCTAGTAATTAATTAGAGCCATATTGTCAGATCAATGCTCAGAATGAATGGCGGATTAGCACGTTGGAATTGGCCCGCTGATTCAAGTCCGCTCCAGCCTGCTGAAGTCAGTGAAGTCAGTCAAGTAATAGTCAAGTACCTAATCAATACCTACATCGTAACAATGCCTAATCAATACCTACATCGTAACAATGCCAAATTTTTAATCAAATATGTATAAATATTCTTAGAAATAATTTAACATTAACGCCATTTTAACCCAAACTAAGCAAAGTTTGTACTATAGAAACTAGGTAACTGATAATGATGACAAATTATATATTTTTTTGGTAAATACTGTATACTTACATAGTAACACCCAAACACAGAACAAACATCTGCGTTCGCAAACATCACACAAGTGTTGATTCTGGGTGGGGATCCAACAAACTGAGCTGTGAGGCCAGTCAAGGATATTATGGAAGTACGAGTGAGGAATATTGACCAAAAACTAGTGTTTATTTGATTGTATATTCAACCGAATTGTGTTGTCTCGAATCGGAGAAATGGACCGTCTCTCAGCATTACAAACACTGGGCTAGTGGGAATTAGTGCACATTCTACGCCTTTCTACTCGGATTAGTTTTCCCATCCCACCCTGTTTTGGTATCACGATGTTTTCCTACACTAAAAATATAGCCGCTGAAACTTTATGTGTACCTAGAACTGAGGTAGCTCAGCAAATCAAAATTATCTAGATTATTATAACAATCTAGGTACCTTTGAATTAGATAAGTATCAATGTGAGCAGTACATTATGTGATGGGCATTATACGGTCAATTTATGCAATGTAATTTATACTTACCTAAAGCTGTGGTGCGAGATTGAAGCTAAAAGCGATTTGGGAATATAACGGAAAGTAGCTCATATGAGGCTAAATAGTTACGCTATAATCTACTTGGTCGACAACCAATGGTAAAAGTAAAATTAAGTTTAAATTTGTTCTTGTGCTCTTTTAATTCGTTTGTCTTTGAAAAACGGCTCTGACACTGCAGAAAAGATTCATACCTCTTGCATTCGTAAGTCCATGCTAAAAATACAGAAACCATTTTCTGTTATAGCAAAATAAAACCGCTAAAAAGTTTTAAATATAATATATTGGCTTTGTGTCTCTAGTTCCGACCCATGTGGTGAAAGGGAAGCTTTTTCTAGAAGCCCCTTTTGTGCACTAATTTTGAAGTAAAAAACATTCATTGCGTTTAGCCGCAGATTGAATAGCTCGGCTCCAACTGAATGATAACAAAATAAAAAAAAATGAAAGAGACCAAGATAAAGATAAAGAGCTAAAGCTAAGTTTCAAAAACGCTGTTACTATAACCCAACCTCAACCATATTGAGAGCTCTGATTAATGTGTCTGAGTGGACCTCAATAACCGTGATTAATAATCAACTCAAATTAAGTGGCGTCAAATGTATTACTGTGGTATTATTTCACCCTAGTATGCCTAGTATACCCTCAATATGCCAGTAGTCCAATTCCCGTATTTTAAACAGTACTGCTGATGCAAACATCCACCACTCACTCTTTTACAGACTGAGAGAACGACATATTTGAAAACCATCAAAAACCATATATTCGGTTTCTCAATGGCACTTAAAAACCCTTAGTTTAAAGCTCCGTACTCACATACGGTATTACTCGATAGTTTTACTCGAAATCGAGTAAAAATTAACGTGTGGACCGCAAAACTCTCAGTATTCGTGATGTCATTTTAACCAGCGGCACTCAACCACGTGACTACGATGAAAAGATTATACTGCATCGTATTTTGTCAAAACATAAAAAAAATAGTTTCACAATGTATTTTATAGCATTATCTGTAATTATCTGATACCTTTAAACGAGCAATTCTTGTATATATATATATATATATATAATCGGAATCTCGGAAACGGCTCCAGCGATTGACATGAAATTTAGTATGCAGGGGGTTTCGGGGGCGATAAATCGATCCAGCTAGGTTTCATTTTTAGAAAACGTCGTTTACCTAAAAAAAACCGAGCAAAGCTCGGTCACCCAGGTACTTATTATTATCTATGTATTTTTCTGTAAATAAAATTTAAAGAAGCTTGTTCGAACGCATCTCTCGAACTATCTTAACAAGACATTAATTTTGTTTTATTTGAAACCTAGTTGCTATAATATCATCAAATTAAGCACTTATTACTTTTAAAAGTTGGGAGTATAAGCAACGAAATCACGGGAAACAATCTAATTCCTCGTTTCCTGCCATATAACCGCTCATAAGCTAGTCTAAGCCCATAGCTATTGTGGTAGCGGAAGCGGACGTGGTAGCGTTTAGAATGCAGCATCGTACCGCGCGTTATAAAATAATATCTCATTATTCAATAAAAAAAATAAATTTGATAATTATTGTAGGTAGAAAATAAATAAATGGAGAGAATTTTAGCTCCAATATGCCCAAAAAGCCTGGAGATTACAGTTACAAAAATGATTCATTTTTCGTTATACCCAGCAGTTTTTCACTATTGCATGAGTGATTTCTACGGCATATTTTGTAATATTCGTTTTGCTAGCGAGTCTATCAATCTTAACTGCCGTCTTAACCCGCCTCCGCTACCGCTCATGACTTACTGCAGGCAGCTATAACAGCAATGCACTCAACTGAAAATTGAATTTTCAATATAACTTAAAGTATTCTCCTAAGTTACTAATCCCCCGAGTTACTTATCCTCTAAGTTACTAATCTTTCGAGTAACACAATTTCTCGACTAATTTTAGTAATTACTCTGTGTGTGTCGCATCCTAAGATTAGGCGGCGGATCTCAGGAGATAGGTACAATTGCTAGAATATCCCCTATTTCATGTGTTCATAGAAATCGTTTTTCTATTGCTATCACTGTTTTTTCCTGATTATTTAGATTTGCCTAACTGGTTATAATGCATTTTTGTCTATCACATTTTGTAACTAGGTAAACGTCATACAATTCGTGGAATGACCATGCTTCTTCGGTTTTCCTTGTGCATTTTGTGATAGAGGAAACACTGAATTTATATCATTACACAATAGTGTACTCTAAGCTCTGGCAATAAAATTGATAATTCACTACAAGCAAGATATTATAAAGACCAATGAACTATGTCATCAAAGTTAGCCACTCATACCACAGAATAGTATTGCATAGAAACTTATATTTGCTATAGAGTGAAATTAGCAGTAAGATAGCTGCGCTAAATAAGGCCCATCTAACTTGAAACAGATAAATTGGTCAATCTCTAACACATTTAGGTTTGGTGGCTCATAATATACATTTCGTCGACTTCTGAGATCAATGTCGTATTTTTATGCCTTATTTTACAATGGTCCTTATTCCTCAGCGACCTTGTGTTCGTTAAAAATTATTTTTCATACGTACGAATTTATTCGTTAATATTAAAACTCATGATAAGAAATACCTTAATAAATAATAATAAATAAATATTGGTGGACAGTTCACACAACGCTATCTAGCCGCAAACTAAGCAAAGCTTGTATTATATAGCTCACACATCACAGATCATCAGCAGATACATCACACATCAGTTAAATACTTTTATTTTTGTAAATACATACTTAGAATATTATAATGACATCCAGGCACAGAACAAACATCTGAGTTCACTAGACAAATGTTTGTCTTCGGTGGGGATCGAACCCACAACCTGCAGCGCAAAACGCAGAGCTACTACTAACTGAGCTATGACGTCATTCTTAAAATAACTTTACCAATGAGATATTCCAATAGCCCAGTATAAAGTATTTGTATCACAACACGTATTGAACGCCAAACTACTCCACAGAAATTGGACACTAAACGCGTTAGTGCTTGAACCAATAAGATTGCTTCACGGACAATGTGGCAATACTAGATTAGCAATTTAAGAATAAAGGTACTTCTGCCATTTGTTAGCTAAATCCTTTTCTTTTGGTCACAAAAAAGGTAAAATGGGTTTGGCTTCAAATAAAATTTTTGAAAAGTCAAAAGTAGTAGAAACCACGCTTTTAAAAATAACAGTCATGTACCTATTGCTCTATTGTAATTTTTGTGGTTTTTAATCGACTTTAAAAAAGGAGGAGGTTCTCAATTCGACTGTTCTTTTTATGTTTGTTACCTTAGAACTTTCGATTGGGAGAACCGATTTTGATGTTTATTTTTTTTATTGAGGGCCTTCTCGTGTTGTCCTATTTCAATTTGGTCCAGTTTTGACATTAGCATCCATGAGAAAACCATAATTATAAGTCTTAAATTTTCATTTTTTTCTACGGATTGCCACTTCGAAGTCGGTTTGCTATTTAGTTTTTATACTTTTTAAAATGTTTAAATTTATTAATATTGCACTTTTTTAGTTTAATGCTTTTTATAATTAATTTTTTTGTCCATCCATTATTGTGTCGTTTTACATACGTTCGTTAATAATCACCGTAAAATAATAACCTGCTTGTATTTCCGTCTCTACCATGTACCTACTATGTAGGTATTTGCTTGGAACAAAAATCTGAATCTCATCTTTAAACCCCTACATTTTTGTGTTTAGGAAAAATTTCACATTTTGTCGCGTGCAGCACTTTTCTACTAAAATATACGGTTAAGTGTTATGCAAAACGCATAACGCACGAGTGCCAAGTAGTGTTCCAACGTTGGTACAGTGAGTGTGAAAAATGTTATAACATTATAATGCGGAATTATAAACGTACCACGGTGAAACGCAATGAGATGAGAAGCTTTTAGAAATATATTATCATCTATATCAGATGCACGATTTCGGCACGTGCGAACTTTTTGTTGAAGTTAGCATTTTGTAGCTGGTGTATTTAGTCTTCTCACAGCCAAAAGGCTTTTATTGTATTTGTATTCATGACATTAGGATTCCTGATTGATATCACCGCTAATTACGACCGCAATTTGAAAATGTGTTCAGGGAAATAAGAAAATGCAAAGTATGTGTATGTGTAGGTTTTTTTATTTTTTTATTTAGACAAAACTCTAAGTTGATTACAAAAAAGGGGGTTAAAAGTAAAAACTGCAGGTACAGCTAGTTTAAATTTAAACCTTATTTTTAATAATAATAAGAATTGTCGTCATGACTGTCCGCGCACAGTGCATATGGACTGAAATCCCAAGTTCTGACAACAATGTCTTGAGAAGCTTGTAAAATATAATCCTCTTTGTCCACGCTGTTTTGTTAAAAAAATGTATTGTACACCAGGTGTTATGATTTTCAATTCCATTTTACTTTTATAGGTCTCTTTTTACTGAAATGTACAGAATATACACTAAATGTATGTAAAATACATGTCATGGAGAACAGTTGAGTAATAAGGTCCATTACAATTATTGATCTAATTGAAAGCTCAAGTGATCCAAATAGACAAATTTGATGCATTTTTTTACTGCAGATATTGAAAAGGTTCAACGTTCAATCCAAATAAGCTGAGGTTTTAAAATTGCTGTAATTTACAGCAAAGTGGGATATAGATAAAAATATTTCCTATAATAATGAAATTGCGTCTTTATTTAATTTCGCCTGTCAGTAATATCAGTATCGATCGAGCTGCCGTCTTCACGGCTGTCACTTAATAATTTATGGCTGGAAGCCACCTGGCAAATGAGGAGTAGGCTGGCTCTACACTTCCAACTCACTTTTTTTATCCCCTGACTAAAATAGAGGGATGTTATAAGTTTAACGTGTCTGTGTGTGTATCTGTGTATATGTCTGTGGCATCGTAGCTCCCATGAACCGATTTTTGTTTATTTTTTTTGTGACATAGATAAGTCACAAATGTTCGTAGCCATGTTTCATGAAAATCTGTCCTCGAGAGGCTTAGGCTTTTTAGTCGGTTTGAAAAAAAGATAATATTTATTTCTCCTTGAAAATTACCATTTAAGATTTAAAACGAGTACATGAAAGCCTTTTCGGACTAAAATAAAAACCTTAACACGTGAATGTGAACAGCTCTAATACCGTTCATAATTAATTAGTACCTGGGTGACCTGTGGTTTTTTTTTGGTAAATTGTGTTTTTTTGAAAATGAAACCTAGCTAAATCGATTTATCGCCTCCAAAACTCCCTGCATACTAAATTTCATGAAAATCGCTGGAGCCGTTTCCGAGATTCGGATTATATATATTTAATATATATATAATATATATATAATCCGAATCTCGGAAACGATTTTCATATATATATATTTGTATATATATACATATATATACAAGAATTGCTCGTTTAATATAAGAATAAGATAGCGAAGTGATGCGATAGTCACGCAGGTATCAGAATTACAAAGCCGTATTGTTTGACCAAATTATTATTGAGTATGAGAATAAGTATTTTTCGTTTAAAATTACTTATTTAAAAAAAAGTACCTGGATGATTGAGTTTTGCTCGGTTTTTTTTTTGGTAAACGACGTTTTCTAAATATGAAACCTAGCTAGATCGATTTTTCGCCCCTAAAATCCCCTGCGTACTAAATTTCATGAAAATCGTTGGAGCCGTTTTCGAAATTCAGATTATACAGGGTGTCCCAAAAAGTAGTGTCAAGCGAAAGTCCAGAGATAGAACACCCCTTGGGGTACCCGAATCACCCCCATGTATGTTCCGCGATTTTCTATAGTTCTCGAGTTATTAATTTTTTTCCGAATTTTTGAAAATTTACGACTTGAACAACTTAAAACATTCTTACAAAAAAAGTAGAAAACTTTCTTGAGATTTTTTTTTTGCTACTGAATTGTTATGAGTTGTTCTTTTATGCATAAAATAATTAGCTACGTGACTTTGATGAAAACTATGAAAATGTTGGTGTAAAGTCAAATAATTACATTCGGGGAATTATGACTAAAATTTTCAACAACAAATTAAAAATCTTAAAAGTGATTTCATGGTTCCAAAATAAGTCTAAAGAATTCTCCAGTCTTCTTTGTAGTCTTTTTTGGTTAGTTAACAAACTAATTAAGCTTAGGAATGATAAAATGGCCAAAATCAATTTTTTAATCAGGTAGCTAATTTTAAGAATTTTCCACCTCACCGTCTTTGAAGGCCGATTTTAGCCAAAGTAGCCTATTAAGTACTTCTTTTTTTTAATGATTATGAAAGCTGAGAGTCTGGCAAATTTTTTAGACTTATTTAGGAACCATGAAATCACTTGTTAAGATTTTTAATTTAAAGAACAAAGTCACGTAGCTGATTATTTTATGCATAAAAGAACAACTCATAAAAATTCAGTAGAAAAAAAAAATCTCAAGAAAGTTTTCTACTTTTTTTGTAAGAATGTTTTAAGTTGTTCAAGTCGTAAATTTTCAAAAATTCGGAAAAAAATTAATAACTCGAGAACTATAGAAAATCGCGGAACATACATGGGGGTGATTCGGGTACCCCAAGGGGTGTTCTAACTCTGGACTTTCGCTTGACACTACTTTTTGGGACACCCTGTATATATATTTACAAGGATTGCTCGTTTAAAGGTATAAGATAATAATAAGATAAGATAAAAAAAACTAACTGTCAAAACTGCAATCCTTTGGCTTGGTAGATTTTTAGTTACTTATCATTGATGGTATCTAAAAGGGGGTACTGAGAGGCACGTCTAAACATTGTGTTCGGCACCTTCTCACGTTTTGCACAGTAGTACGTGACAATTTGCAAACCCATCGCTGCTTGTTACTCACCAATGAGATAAAACTGACACCTTAAAATGTCAATTTCTTCACGATGTTTTCCTTCACCATTTACATTGCTACGGGAACTCTCCAAAACTTTGTTAATGAAAAAAGTAATATTCGTGTAATTTATGTTTTTTTTAGTTTCACCACTTTATTTGTACTTACCTAAATTTTACGTTTTACTCTATAGGTTGAATTTTCAGAATTAAATATTAAAGATTATTTATTTCTATAAAACATTGTTACACAAAAACACATAAAGACTTCAATTTCAAAGGGCAAATAATATACGGGGTTCATAACCCCGCTGTGTCGCGGGTGTCCGAGGGAGAGTGTAATTAATAAAAAGTTTGGGTTATTATAATTGCTTTCTTTAGGACCTTCAAATCCTCAGATTTGACAGGTTTAAGCTGTGCGTTGACTGTCAGTCAGTCATTCACGTAGGTAGGATTTTAAATGGAAGGTATTGTATGTAAGTGATAATTCTGTTGTTCCGTAGACAAACTAAAAAATGTTCACTCAAATGTTCAAAAGCCTAAATTAGCGTATAAACATTTTAAATTACATTCTTAAACTGACGTGTGATCGATGTGTTTTAGCTTATTTTAGAATCTATGTAAATTGGTGTTGACTAAAGCTACGGGATAATGGTGGAAAAATAAATAAATTTTGACCAAAAAGTCAATTTAAGCTTTTTTAAAACTGTCATTTAGAAATGTTATGCTAATTCGGTCTTTCTAGTGAACCAAATAAGATCGTATTTATCGAATTACCACCATTATACGAGAACCTAGTGAAAATTTGCTTACCGCGGCATTGTCGTTCAGATATTAATTCTAAACTTCCCTTGTACGTAAGCGAGTGAGGTGTGAAAATATGGAAATGGTATGCAATGTTTTCGAAACGTAACACGAGCGTAGAACCCTTGGAGTAGCGTGAGCCACTTAATTTGTTTTGAAAAAGTTCAGATTTTCTTATGATAAACTCACCACTTGATTTTGAAACGCTTTTATCACAATCGTGTAACATTTTTATGAACTTTAGATTCAATTCATGTATTTTTATTTACATACTAGCAACTGCATGATATATACTCGAATAAAAGTAGCTTGTGTTATTTCAGGTCATGAACTACACGTATTCCAAGTTTCATCAAGATCCGTTCAGCCGTTTCAGCGTGATTGAGTAACAAACATCCATCAAAACTTTCGCATTAAAATTATCAGTTGGATAATTGAATTACAAAGTTTCCTGTACTACGTTACGTCAATTTCAAATGACTTATGCCTTCACAATGTCCCTTGCACCGGAAATGACACGCCACGTCCGGCGGAAGTGGTCTCCGACACTGCGCGTCAGTACATCGATAGATGTTTCTGTTTTCCTGTCAGTGGTTTGATCTAGAATCTAGATTTTAAGCACTAGTTTCTGATCTTGTAATAACCTAGTGATTTCTTTGTAATACAATAAGTACTAGACAGTTTTTAATATACCCCACCCCTTTCTCTTTAATATACCCCAGCCCCCTTCTTCTATTCTTCTAAACTTTTCCGCCCTTTCCTTTTACCATACTTTACGTCCCCTTCTTTTTAAAACCCTTCCCCCTTTATTTTCAATATACCCCACCCCCTTTTTTTCCTATATACCCCACCCTCTTATTTTCTATATACACCAACCCTCCTTTTTTTCAGTGTACCCTACACCCTTAATTCTAGTGTACCTTACCAATTTACTATCAATGTACTGAGGATAATATTTCAATGGGTAGGTAATCAGGTAATGGTGAATGCAGTGTACGACCAGCGGGATACCTTATTATGAACTTCGCGAATTGCCATTACTTTATGACACACTCATAATAAATAGAAAAACACCTGGCCATTTGGCACTGCCGTCCTGAGTTGCTTTGCGAAATTAGTTTAAGGCGTGGTGCGATTGTGAGCTGAGCTTTTATATTTGTAGGTATGTGGGCAGTTATCTTACCGAATAAAACAATAATACATGGTAAAAAATGTTTTTTTTTAATTGGTATGGACATAATGTACATTGAAGGGGATAAGGCACCACTAGAATTAAGGGTGTACACTGGAAAAAAGGGATGGGGTAGAAAATAAGGGGTATTATGTCGTTTTGTTCAAAAATATAACTCAAGATGCACTACTATGATAATCATAAAACGATGTTTCTCTGTGTAGTCTTTATGTAGGTACTTCACATTTTTAATAGAATTTCATATCTGTTTTTCAAAGTATCGAAGCGTATTCAAGGAGCCACAATTTTGTCATCGAAGCGTCCTTCTTGGGGCTGAAATATAGTGTCTTTCAATTCTTACATAGTTGACAGGTCTAGTGCAGAATGAGACTGCGTAACAGACCCGTACCTATGAAGTATTTGGTACCTACATAAGATCAAAGATGAAATCCACGTGTGTAAGTACCTAAGTACCTACCAACCAACAAATCTATGTTTTTTTATTTAGAATTCTTATTTTGCTCACTTGTATTATTTTTATCATTATTGATTAGAAGCTTTGATTTCCGCTAGCACTGGCGCCATATAACCAAGAAAATACAATCGCGTACGACCGTCTTGGCTTACCTAATGTAATTATCTTTTTGTCGCACACACACACTTAATCCGCTTGTGTGGACTTTACCCACAATAAAAAATAGGTTGTTCCACATCCACAACCCATTGTTTTATAGCTGGTAGCAGTTGAAAAAGAATTGGCATCGGAAAAAGCTACGAATTAAGATAAAAGAAGAAAGTACCTACTAAAAACGTTTTTAGTCTTACTATCTGAAATATTGAGAAGGACGGTTATAGCTAACTGCCCGTTTAAGGGTTGGTATACTTTAGCCTCAAACTCATTTGAATGAAAAACAGAATTGTTTTGTCGAGACGATAAAACTAAGTACAGCTTTGCTGAATTTTAATTTGGCCAATCTTATAAGAAGATTAAAGTATGGCAAGCCTCTTTGCTAATTAAAAAGTCAAATTAAAAAGAAAAAACAAACAGTCTTGTACAAACGACATTGAATAATTTGAGAATGAATCAAGTAAAACGAATTTGATGATTAAAACTATGAAACGATAAAAAGGTGGTAAGTGAGTTCAAGAACCGAAATAATATTATTTTTGCGTTCCATCATGTTGCTAAGTAATTGATCACGGACATTATCGATCAGTCAGAAATGACATTTCTATCAATGTCATTCGCTCTTTTCCATAAGCGATATCGCTAGAAAAATGTGACTTTGTCTAGACTGGGCCATGAGAATACTTAATATGAACTAGCAGATTGAAGACGTCATGTCTTCAATCTGTATTAAAATTAAAATCTAATTGAATAAAGAGGTATAGTTTGTTAGTATATACAAAGTAATCTCCGAAAATACCCATCCTATTTCAAAAATTCTTTCACCAATATGTAGAATGAACTTTCAGGATGAACATAGCCTATGTTTTTTTGTAGATACGACTAACCTCGCGGGCAAAGCTGCGGGTGGAAGCTAGTAATTAATATTCTCTGACACTCGTACCTACTACCAGAAAACTGAAACCACACTTCAAAACAATAAACCAATTACCTTTTGAATCTGAAAAAGTCCGCATTAAGAATGCAAAGCACAGATACCGAGCTCGGTCCTCGGGGCCTCAATGAAGACTAATTGCCAGGATCACCGGCGATTTTTCAAGTGTTAAGAATTTAAATTAAACCTTTTTTCCAAGTTCTTTACAAGAAAGTGAGATAGGATAAAAATTTGATTCATTTTTATCTAGACTGCCTTAATTCAGTGGCTCTATCGTACCAAAAAAACGTTAAGATACCTAGACGTGTTGCTAGCTAGGCGTTTAGCATAGACTTTTAGCAAAAAGAAGATAAAATAGGAATTGCTATGAGCAAAAGGCCGCCTAATAAAAGTGAATAATTAGTTTAATTCAATTTTTTGTACAAAACTTTTTAGTGTTCAATCATGTACCTTGATAATGCTTGTCTTTGACGTCTCGAGTTTGGGTATTTCTTTTTCAACCCACAAGCTAAAAAAACTCGTGATAAAACTATTATCTTCTCTTTCAACCTACAAAGAAAGAAACGTTTTAACTTAGTTCTACACAGCGCGATATCATGTTAAATGGGATGAAAGTAAATTAAGGAAACTTAAACGACTCATGGATGGTCATTAGACGAATTACTATTTTGAAGTTCACTAAGCGAAATTAATACGAGTTGTTTACTTTATCTTTTGCACGTCATGTTACGGACATGATATAGCGGTGATATTCATACTGCTATCAATCGTATTTTCAGTCAGATAGTTATAAATTACAGGTTCCTG
The DNA here is from genome assembly GCA_963675405.1 of Cosmorhoe ocellata. Classification (NCBI taxonomy): domain Eukaryota; kingdom Metazoa; phylum Arthropoda; class Insecta; order Lepidoptera; family Geometridae; genus Cosmorhoe; species Cosmorhoe ocellata. Next base: position 3,594,236 of record OY776264.1, on the reverse strand, counting down.
TAGTGAATACCTACCTATGTCTTCGAACTTTTCGATTCTAGGACGCCTCACGATGTTTTCCATCACCAATAAAATTAAATATTTTAGAAATTTTTACAAGTGGGCTGCAGCTTCTTGCTAAAGAACGGCCGTGGTTATTTAAGAGACCTTAATTTTAGTTTGTATAAATTGTATTGCCTTATCTATTCCTTGAATTTGTGGCATAACTTATAACATTAAACTAAACCAAGGAAGTTGACATCAAATAAATAAATACTCGTATACGTAATAAATCCGAGCTCGTGGTCTAACGGTATCACCCCTGCCTTTCCATCTTAAGGTTGTGGATTCGAATCCGGTCGAGCACTTAACTGACAAGATGGTATAGGGACCTGGTGCGTACCGTATGGAGATCCCGGATCTCTTTGACATACATTGAGCCTGGTCACCGGTGAGGTTTAGTGAATGCTCCATCGTTTTTTAGACGGACAACCTCACATATTCCCCTTGCACCCTCAATGAGAACAGAAATCTGGTTGCAGATTCCTCCTCATCAAAAAAAGGTGCTGGACCAGCCTCGATCTAAAACCATGGCACTAATGCGTCCAGTAAGTCGCAATCACCTGACCTGATTCTTTATAAATCATCTTCATAACACGCAAAGACCTATTTACTTATGTAGTCTTGACTCTTGCATGACCACCCTTCTTGTTAATCTTGTCGTTCTTTCGAATTGATTTAGTGGGAAGAATAAAGTGCATCACAGAGTTTCTTTTCATGCACACAAGTCCCTACAGTAGAGTTTTTCCTGTCTTGTATCTTGGAGTCAAGACTTTGCTGTGACTGGTAGAGTGCTATGTATGTGTTGATGTTTATTATGCTGGATCAGACGTGGTTGGTGGCTGGTGGCCAGGATCAACTGAACACCGCTGAGGCACCGCTTAATGGCAGATAAAATCAAGACAGGTGTTGGGTATTACGGTACTCACGCTGTATTCGACCTTTTTATTCAAGACTTGTAAGAAGGATCATACAAAAAAGCGCTAGGACCAAGATGAGTTTCTTGTCCGTTATTCTCGGATTTGGGTTTGGCTAAATTGGCACTTAAAGTCATGCATGTAAGACGTTTCAAATCGATCCTTCTAGTTTTATAGAATAAATATATTTTGTCATTGACTTGACTAGTTTTTAAATTGCGTAACTCAAAAGGTTCCTTTTCATGAGGGAAAAAAGAAAGAACGAAAGTAATCTTATAAGGAGAATCACTTATGAAGGCTTCTATACGAAGGATCATTTCGTTGCTCGTCTGCCTGTTTGTCACCATTCGATTATTAATAAAGTTATACCATTCGATTATTAATATGATCAACACTTAGAAGCACTGGTTAATTTTGGAGATCTCGGTTTCGTCAGTAACTGTAGCCCAAGTGAAAAGACCCGAAATGTAGGCAAGATTGACACGACTTGAAATTTCACTACCAAGCATTTATAATGCAAAATACTTACCCCGAATACCACGTCACAGCACCCTGACACTTTAGTTTGGGATTAGCCTACCACTGTTCAGTCCAAATCCGATCGGCCAGCCGTAGCGCACGAACCACCTTATCAACCTTAACGCCATGGCATAAAGTTCAAAATGTGTGACAATGCCGACGTGCCGTTAAACAACATTGCAACGGGTGCTGGCTAAAGTAATCATGCCTTCGAAGTATTACGGAATAGAAGTCAGTCACAAGTGAAGTGTTTTCTAGGATTTTTTTTTTAAAGATACAAAATTGGCATGGAAAATATATTTTCATTCGTTGTATGTTGATAAAAAGTTGCATCAAAAGTCACTTTTCATTTTTACCTCTTTAACTCAGTCAAGGAGATTATGTATAGAGAGGTAATCAAGTAGTCACTCATCCACTTAGTGACAACTAAAGATTATCAGCAATTTTTAGTTAAAATTAAATGAAATATTTGACGGATGGAAAATTTTGCTAATTCTTTTTTGTTTTGTTTCAATTGTTATTGTTAGGAAAAGGTTCTTGCAAGAAACATAAAAAAATATAAAAAACATTCATAGTTAAGGACAACGTCTGTCGGGTCAGCTAGTGTGCAATATATTGTAACACAAACTAGCAATTAGTTACACTTAAGTTAGTAATGTAGCATTATACTGCAGGTGGACTAAGACTTGCTTTTACAGTGCATCCACAAATATACGTTATGTCTCCAAGGCTTAGCTTGAAATACACCAAACCGTGGAAATGTAATGTGTGTTACTAACATTAATTTTTACAATTGAATCAACAGTAGAACATTACTTACGAGTAACGAAGTAACGAGTATCTACAAATAACCAAAAAAAACTATTCCGTACGTGACAGGTTGCAAGCCCATCGCCACTTATAAAAATACTTTACGGCTTTATTGGACGTGCCTCTGACTACCCCAATTCAGATATATTCAGAGATCTAAGTAACAAGAGATCTGATATGCTTACCAAGCTTGAAGAAATACAATAAAATTGTGATTATTTTTTTAAACAATAGAAACTGATCCAACAGAACTCTGAAAAAAAAATCTAAAATAAAAAAACTTTGTCAGTAAATGTATACTTCTCGATTCAAGCCACTCATTATTTTTCTCTAATCAACCCATTTTTTATTTCAGTCTTTTTACCCCCACCTAAATATTGTATGTGTCATCTTTTTCTTAAATTCTTCTGTATTTATTTGATATTTTTCACAATAGTAAGATCAGAAATTCACGTTCGCAAACAATTCTGACTCGTCCACACGTCAATTTGTTCACGCTGAACGACTTCAAATACAATTCCAGATTAAATATGACTCAGGACTGAAATATAGGGGACAGTTCTATAAACTATAAATTTGAATCAATACAGATCGTCTAAACATATTACTAAGTTAAAATTTTCCATGCGCCATTTTTGTCGAAGAAAAATAAAATGATAGTGATGCATTACAAAGGCTACGTACTTTGGCCTGGTATTTTATTAGATATTTATGTGTTTTATTGATTCCAGACTTTTGAGGCATATGAGATGAAGTTAGATTTTTTAAATATATTTAAGGACATTTCACACAGCGCCATCTAACCTCAAACTACGCAAAGCTTGTCAGCTTAGAATTATTATTTATACCTTTTAGACCAAGCACAAAACAAATATTTGCGTGGGGGAATCGAACCGTGTAACCTACAGAAGGCAGATCTTAAGTAATGACTTGATGGTTAGTTTGGTTGATTTTATAATTTTTTAGTTCACCCGGAAGTGTGCGCTGATCCTAAGTACCTACGACAAAGAAGCGGGTAGCCATCTACATCACCTCAGTAAAACAAAAGGCCAAACTTTTAATTGGGGACTGAACCTGAGATATTCGAAAATGAGGGCTTTGTCTGGCGCGTTCGTTAATTTCTGCTCACCTGACTCCCCCTTTCTTTGAAACTCTTTGATGCTTCAATTGTTTTTTTAAGTTTCCGTGTTTGAGAAAATTTCGCAAATATTTGGACGGACCGTTTGAATATTCCGCTGGTTTTCTGAATTATTTTATTGAAATAACTGTGTATCTCCAAGACGCTGGCGGCATCACCACATTTAATGGCAATGCTGATACAAGACCGATCTGGGGAGACTAATGTCTAAGTTCTTAGAATTCAACCTCTATGCTCTCTAACCTTAATGCTTGAAGCATAGAGGTTGAATGATAAGAATTCATTTCGTAGTGACTCTAGACCAAGAAAAGAACCTACGCTAGTTAACAACTCTCCTAAAGACATATGATTCAGTTCAGGCTGTGCGTTCACTCAGTTAGTCAGAAACGTAAGAGTTTTATATATTTAAATGTACCTATTTTATATTTAAGTATTATTTTCTTAAGATCCGAGATGAAACCGGCAATGGATGCCTATTTAGACAGGCATTCGTTGCCGGTTTCAATTCCTGTAATTAACGATTTTAAAGCTAATATAAACTTAGGTACACTTTTTTTCAATAATGCAAAATGGAAAATTTTGGATTAGTCAGAACATACATTAACCGTGTACGGGCCGGGCCTGCTACGCTCACAGTGTTGTGGTTGAATTAGTCACCGCTACCCCGCTTGTTATATACATTGCCATGCAAAACTCAACCGTATTAACACGGCCTAAGGTGAAGGTGGTAGCGGGTAGTCGATAAGAAGAGAACACCAGTCAAAAAGTGAAACTTAGCGAGTGATTAAAATACGAAGAGTCATAATTTATGGTGGATAGGATTCGATTAGAACTCATTTTGCTTTGTAAGTTGGTACGTGACATTTTTTTCTTGTGACTGGAGCTAACTTACATATAAGTTGTAGCGAATATTGAGTGTCATTTGATATAGCATAGTGCATACATCTGTTTGATTGCAGCGTGTATAGATTAGTGAAGGGAAATGACTCACGATGTATTTATCGTGTTTTATTATAATTTTATGACTTTGTTGATAAAGAACTCATGACCTGAGGAAGGAAAGATAAATAATTATATATTAGTGGAAAATACGACACAATCAAGCCCCAAACTAAGCAAAGCTTGTATTATGGTGACTAAACTCCACAACCGATTTTTTCTATTACTTATTCCTATTAGGAGTATCTTAATTAATAACTACGGAACTCTATACTTTGCACGGACGACTCTCACTTGTCTATTTTTAACAACTCTTATCTTTTACGCGTTTCTTGACCGTCTCCAGCTTACAATTCCAGCTTTTCATAAAGTCGTTGGCAAAGTCGTAATTCCAGATTTTTCATTTTCATGATACTTTAGACATTATAGGGCAGTTTAAGTTTAGTGCTGAGACTGAATAATTCATAGGGTTTCTTGAAAAAACTACAGCGATCAAATAACGGTTGTTATATAGCGGGGAAAGGGTTAGTGGGCCATTCTACTAAGGGTTTTGTCATTGTTCTCTCATTCATCATTTGGAATTTTGATTATCTCGTAAAATATTAGTAAATTTTTAACCAAGTTGTTGTGATCAAAAATAGCCTTTTTTCCCATTTGCCTGCTGAGCAAAGGTCTGGGGCCTCACCACGAATTCATAATAGGTACATTACCGAATTAGTATTACATTGTTATTTCGTACCGTGACTTATGAAAATTGTATTGAAGTAGTGTTACTTCATGACGTTTCTATAACGGAATCGTTACGGAATCGTTCTGGAAGACTTCGTGGTTAGGCCCCTGTTCACGTATTGTTTACACACCATTGATTCAACGTATCAATGTCGTCTCGAAAGTTCGAACTCGAAAAATAAAGTATTGTATTCCAAAGTTTCCACACACCACAAATACAGAGGTCCCGTATCGAAGTTAACAGTTTATTGGGACCGGGACGTGTCTGCGGGACAAATACGATTTTCTGCATACGTGACCCAACCGTTTTAAACTCTTTCTGACATAGTAAAGGACACTGCAGTATTGCAAGTAAGTATCTGCAGATAAAAATTGACATATTAAATAATTACAAACCCGCGGTTACGTTTGCAAGCAAACATTTTTTTTTATCATTTTATCTACGGCAAAGAGAGCAAGGTTTAGTAGTTTTATTAATTTTAATGGTGCAATCATAACTTACCTGTTACGTCTGCACCATTAATATGGCAAAATGGTGATTTAATTAACCACTATCAGTATATATACTGACGGCTGTATCCAATGATCCAAAAAATAAACAAATTCATAAAAGTAAAATCAATTGCAATTAGCTATTAGCGAGCAAATATCGCTCGCTCGTGGTAATAAATGAATAAACAATTTCAATGAAATTGTTTATTCATTTATTTATTTCCAAAATTTACAGAATTGTGTGATAAAAACCAGTAAGTAATAATAAAGCCACAAGCCCAAAATATTAAAACAACTGCTTAAGTAAGTTAATTATAAAAAAACTACTGTGTTTATGTATGTCAAAACTGCGAGCAATTAGCCCTACCATATAGTTATTTACTGTGGTTCTAAGAAACCGAGTTTTTAGAAATTCCTATGTATTTTTCTTTCTGTTGCATTTATAGGAAAATGATGCTTATTGGCAACATGTGGAAATAACTTAGTTAAGTCCATCGGAAAGGATACCTGTCTTCAATTAGCTGCCCTCAAAAAACCCTCATCTAAATAACTAAAGATTTGACTAGAAACTTAAACCAAAAAGGTCATGCATCAGAATTTATGGTCCAAATGATGATAGCTTGTTTTACTTGACCTCTCATAAAGAAATTGGTTCTAAGCGATTACTATTACAGACATTTCTATGGCTACACTCATTATCCCTACAGAGCTTTCGCTAAAAGGTTTCAGAGCACAATGAACCCATTCCATAGGTTTTATGGCAGTAATAGTGGTATTATCCACTTGGGATATGAGCCCTAGGTAAAGGAAAGTATAGGCGTTTTAGTCTCGCGAACGCAATACTGCGAGATCAGACAAAACAGTTTTATTTTAGTTAACCATTAACCTATTCATAGCTAGTGCAAACATTTTGCATTGTTGCGACAAGTGTTACAAAATATCTGGGGCCTTACCACGAAGTCTTCCAGAACGATTCCGTTTTAGAAACGTCACATTTGAAGCTTGAAGTCAATATAATTTGCATAGGTCATGGTACGAAATCAATGTAAAATTAATTCGGTAATGTATTATGAGTTCATGGTGAGGTTCAGATTGTGTTATATAAACTAGTAGCAATTGCAAAAATCAAAAAGTCCGACTGAGAGTAACTTAAAATAAGTTCTTACAATCGCCATATTGGATTTCTTCACATTTTGTGCAGCCAGACGAATTCAACGACTTATCAAAATCTGACCAGCCGCTTTTTATATCTTATAGTATGCACAGACTGTTGTACTTACATTTTTCACCAGACATGCCTTTTGACGAGTATGCCTTGAACGTCTTGTAACCAACCGTTCATTTGTTTAGAAATTTTATATAGATTTTAATTTTCGGCATCTCTAGATTAGACACGGCAAGTAGATCAGCATAGTAAGTAATATTATTTTTAAGTTATAATATTTATACTGCCACCTTGAGATGCTCTCAATTAAATAGTGTTAGGTAGGTGATCATTTTCTACCATTATTTGCATGCCACAGCGTCTAGAGTCTAGACCGAATGAACGTAGTTTTAATCGAGTTAATCGGTTTAATTAAATTCTTCATAGGACTCTGGTCTTGCATATTAGATTGACTTTCGCGCGACATTCACGCGCACTTTTTTTTCTAGAAAATTCCGTTTATTGAATTTGTGTGTTTATTCAATAGATACTTATGCGGATTCCTGTACTTTTTTGAGTTTTGATATTTTGTTATAATTACATTAAAATTAAACCCTCGCTCCTTATTTAAGGGTTGAATTTTCGTTATCCCTTTTTTAGTGTATTTTTACGTATATCTATAAGTCGTAGGGACATAAAGATTGAAATTTAAAAGGTGTTAGGAAAAGAAAATACAAAAATAAAAAAATATGATCACAACTTTAATCCCTGGGCTCGGTAGATATCTTCCTCAGATCTTTAGTTACCTTTCTTTGAGGATATCTAAAGAGGGTAGTCAGAGCACGTCCAAACATGACATTTGGTGCATGCCCATATTTTGCATAGTAAGGAACGAAACAGACTTAAAATTTCACACTCTACGATCAGCAGCAAGTTTTGATAGCAAAATGGTCCCACAAATACGCTACCTCAAATCTACCACTAGTTGTCAAGGAGTCTGGCTCCGAGCCTTTGTTCGTTCTCATTTATCTCACGTCTCGATTCCATTACAACTATATCGGAGAACTCCTCTGACAGGCGATACCTCTCAAAATTTGATCTGGTTATGATTCAGGTGTCTTAGCACTGGTTAAAGTTTTCAAAATTTCTAGGGAGGACGCTTTAAAGTAAATATTGACTAGAGATATTTTTAAGAGCGCTGGTGGTGTAGTGTTAGCACTCCTGCCCCACGATAGGTTATGGGATAAATTTTTGGTCTGAAACAAAAAAAACGTTTTTATTTTAATTTATGTGCGCAATGCCAGTGCTCTCAAACGGTGATGGAAATCATAGTGGTGAAACCAGCATACCCTAAAACCAAAAATTTGAAGGTATGTGTCAAAGGTTACTATTCTTATATAAGCGGATATGAGCTTGCAACCTGTCACACACGTAGTAGGTACTACTGTGCAAAATGTGGGCATGTGCCAAATTTCATATTCGGACGAGCCTCTGACTACCCTTTTCAGATACAAAGATCTAATTAATAAGAGATCGAGAGACAAGCCTATCAAGCCAGGGGATTACAGTCATGTTCATTTTTGTTTTTTTGTTTCATCTTCAAAGCAGAGTGAAAAAAAATTTAAAGATTGAAAATTTATTGACATTTTTAATTTTTAAGGTGTTTATAATAACTGGTGCTATGGGTCACATAACTTCAGAGTTTTGAATAAGGTTACATTAATACGTGCTATGTATACTATAAGATACCTACGTACCTACTTGCTTTGTTACAAGTACTTAATATGGTAAGTAGTTGAACTTCACTAATCACGTATTTTCTATAGAGTTTTCAGCTATTTTAATTTGCATAGAATACTACGGCAAGTAAACAATAGAATTACATTTAAAGTATATCGTTCGACAGTCGTAAAAAGCATAAATAAAATATTTTTTTATATACTTATTATAATTGATAAACGTCTATTGATTGACTGTACAACTGAATATACTCGTTTAATGAATCACCGATAAATAGTATAATATTCTTAAAGTATATTTTTCCTTCTAAGGGTATTTTTAGTGCCAAAATCCCCTTCAACATGAACCGACAGCTCCGAAGACTGAAATTCTCAAAATCTTCTACAAAAGGGATCTTGACACTAACCCAACAAAAAGTACAGAAAACTTATCAAAAGACAGAATACATGCAAGCTCGATGAACGGAATACCGAAACCACACTTCTGATGATAGTACTAAAGTTATTGGTAAAAACTGACCAGTAAAGCTCGTTGGTACTTAAACCAGTGACCAATAAAGAACCAGTGCAAGACAACGTTAAAAATCTTGATCCAAATGATCCAAAAAGCTTCTTATCCAGGAATCGGGTTGCCATTACATTAGCCGAGGTCGGCACGTGACTTCGCCGGAATGAAGACGTATGGGGGATTTTACGTTTGCATAACAAATACTTTGCGCATTGAATACCTGGCTTAATAGAAGCGAAACTAACCAATCATAGCTACTATTCCTTATGCTAGATTATGCTGATTAGAAAACAACTATATTTTGATCGAAATTGAGAAATTGTTTTATACTATCTCTGAAAATAGTTCGAAACAGTTATTTTCACTTTTAAATATGTGAAATAAAATCTTGGATTAAGTTATCTATACTAATATTATAAAGAGGAAAGTTTTGTATTTTGTTTAAGCTCATAAACACATTATTTTGCCATTAGTGTGCTACATTATCCCCGAGTAACATAGGCTTTAATTTCAAATTATAATTTTCGAAAAACTTTAAGATACTTTTCTACCCGTGTGAAGCTGGGGCCGGTAGAGTCTAATTTAAAAAAAAATACATCTCAGTATTATTTTATCTATGACGCTGTTTTTTTTTAATATTTTAAACCATTTTTTGCATAGCGCGAAATGACTCCGTGAGTATCGCTTCTCTACGCATATTCTCGCTACCTTTTTAATGCTATGGGTTTTTGTTCCCTTTAATTAAGACTAATTGCGGCCTCCTTGGAGGGTAAGGAGGGTAAAGAATATCGTATGTTTGTTTGTGGGAGGAATGATAATGCGCGCGTGTTGAGACTTATTTACGATGGTCTGTGATTTGTGAAAACAAATTGGGAAAGGATTGCGGAAGGAAACCTTTTTGCTATTTTCTTAAGTGGCATGGGTTTTTTTTGTATAAATTTTACCTTAGTACAATAATACTCTGGCAGCTACTGCAAGTGTCTAATAGCTTACGGTAACTTACCATCAGATATTTTTTTTTATGCAGGGTGTCCCGAAACAAGTAGGTATAATTATCTTATACGGATAATCACTTACCATCAGGTGGACCGTATGCTTCATTGCCGGCTTGGTGTGTTAAAAAAAACTTTTTTGAGTTAGACAACAGACAACAGTTTAAAATGAGTTTAACTGAATGTTTTTTTTTCTACAGGGTGTCCCGTAACTAGTACCTAACTATGTTATACCGAGAGGCGGCTGTGCTCGACATTTACGCGAACAACAATTGTTTTACAAAAATAAAATAAATAAATAAATAATATGATCACGACTGCAATCCCCGGGCTCGGTAGATACCTCCTGAGATCTTTAGTTACTTACTTATATCTTTGAGGATATGTAAAAAGGGTATTCAGAGGCACGTTCAAACATGACATTTGGTACATGCCCACATTTTGCACAGTAGTTAGTATTCCGTACGTGACAGGTTGCTAGCCCATCGCCGCATATAAGAATACTAACCTATGACACACACCTTCGAATGTTTGGTTCTAATTCTAAGGTGTGTCGGTTTCCTCACGATGTTTTCTATCAACGAGTCTTACGGCAACAGTTTAAAATGAGTTTAATAGAATGTTTTTTTCTATACAGGGTGTCCCGGAACTAGTATGTATACCAAGAGGAGGCCAAATTTACGCGAACAATAATTGTTCTGCAACTTTTGTATAATAGTTACTTGGTAGGTAGGTACACTGTGCGCGAAAATACTTCGATGAAACTGCTGTTAGCTGTTGAATGGAGTTTACTTTACGTATTGAAACGAATACTTAGAAGCGATCACTATCTGTTTGATAACTGGTAGCGAACTTGTTACGACACACTGTTGAATAAAAATAAAAATTTCTTCCTAAAAATATCTATACTTCCTTACCCCAAGCTTTTACAAACCATTTTATTTCAGACACGTCAAGCTTGAAGTAACACATATGTAGGTACTTATCGTTTAATAAAAACTAATTTCTTATTTCTTGGGATAAACTACCCATCGAAGGGGGTGTATACGAGACACGGCATACAAAAGACACTTTTAAAGCAAAAATGGTTATGAGAGCACCCTTTAAAATTAGACTTCAATTGAAATTAAATTCGCTTTTAATAAGGTTAATAACTGCCGCACACAGTAAGGTAAGGGGTAAGGTTAAGAATTTATTTTACTACCACATTATTTAAATAAAAAAGGTACCTACTTAAAAATAAAACAAGACAAGGACATAATGTAAACACAGCATTTCGTCCAGTCCGTAAAAGAAAAAAAAAACGTTAATTTCGCGCTAATTCATCAAACAATAGAAAGTTATTATTAATTTTTATTTTATTAATTTATTTAACAAAATGAAATACAGAGGTCGTCGGTAATATCTTTAAAACTAATGTTTAATTTGTCTAGATAGATTTATATTTTTAAACTTACGCGATCTGAACACATTATCTAGACACGCGGCAGCGTGTCAAGCCAAGTTCAAGCGAACGGGCGAGGCGCGCACTGTGTGTAATATTACACGAACCATTTGGAGCCATTTTCACCCCCTCGTAACTCAAAAACTATTTCACATAAACAAGTCAAATTTAGCTCATCTATTGCCACTTGCGAGTAATATATATACTCCGAATTTCATAAACACACCTCAAACGGTTATTTAGATATGTTGATATCTAAATAACCGTTTGAGGTGTGTTTATGAGTTTATTAGTTAGACCTTAGGCTTCAATATAATATCCTAAGTTATGAGATGAAATGATATTTTAAAGTTGTTAAAAATATTTCATATTGTTATAAATAAGTTTCAGGACTGACCATTGTACTTGGCACCCGTTTAGATCTCACTTCTTTTGTCGCTGAAGTCAACGACTAAAACATACTTATTGAACTTGGCTCTCATTTCACATTTATGTTTTTGATGGGATTATTAGTTTACCCGTGACCACGACAGCGTGTAAACCTGTCGAAATGTCGGGATAATAAATAGGTAAATAGAACGCGATAAATACCCGTTTTAATACTAATAATAAATAGATTTATCGAATTCTTTTTCTAATAGATTTTGAGTTCCAAAGTTTACGATGCTGAAAGGCCGTGTGTACTCCACTGTAACTTGGTCCCTGACCGCCAACTGTTATTTTCACAGTGTCTGACTTTCGAACAATATAATTTAGTTTGCGCCGGAACAGTGCTGCGGTTTTGCGAATATCTGCCAAAAAAATAAAACGGTTTTTCTGGAGGTTTCCACTATGTGGAAATTGGAACTTGCGAGTTGGATATAGCTAAAGTCATAGTACGCGCCCGTCTATGTATTTGTGTGTGCATTTTTTCGTGAACCTTCCATTTAGGTACCTATAGTTTTTAAGAATAATATTGCCAGTATACAACAAAAACTTTATTTTATCTAAAAAGCCTTGCTACCTAGATACAATGTTATTTTGTCTATCTGCTAAGGAACGACTTGCTACATAGACACATTGCTAGTAGACGTTTCGCGCTTCCTCAGCGCTAAACTTCGTTATAAATAAATAAATAAATATTGGACGTTCTGCTACTTACAGGTGTAAATTTACTCAATAATTTTGCTACAACAGTTAGATTAAACTGTATAATTTGCGAACGTCGAACGAGTTCTTGGTTTAATTGTAGAACTACCAATGATCAATGAAAACTGTTTTTCTACGCAAAAATAGATGCAGAAATAATTTCTAGAGAATGAGTGAATGAGTTTGCGTAAAAAAGAGCATTCTATTTTATTCTGTTTCTATTTTAAATCGTTTGTTTTTTTTTGTGTCCTATATTATACTGTCGCAATCCGCCCTTACTATTAATTACTTTTCTATTTGGTTTAATAAATCTTATTTAGTCGCTCAAGAAAGAGACTGAAATATAAATACAATATGAATTATACAATTTGACTTATTTTTAATCAACCTCTACAAAATTTTGATCTTATTAATTTTATAAATGCTAAAGTTTGTGTAAATGTTTGAATGTTTCTTTGTGACTCAATCTCAGCTAAATTGCTAAGATGAATTTAGATTAGGTAAATTTGGGATATCGCCTGTGATTTGGCATTAGTTATCATGTACATTTTGCTTATTGACTATAGTATTTAATTATTTAGCTTGTTGATTTACATATTTATAAGTGTTTAGATGACTACTCTGTTGTATTAAATTATTGTATTACTAACTTCCATCCACGGCTTCGCCCGCGTGGTACATTGGAAAACAAAAACAAACCTATCCCATGGGAACCGTAAATTTCTCCGGGGTAAAAAGTAGCCTATGTGCTATTTCAGACTATAACCTATATTTGTGCCAAATTTCATCTTGATCCGGTCAGCCGTTTCAGCGTGAAAGAGTAACAAACATACATCCAGACATCCATACATTCTTCCAAACTTTCGCATTTATAATATTAGTAAGATTACCTGTAATAATAGAAATAAATTAACATAATATGTGTATTATTTATTATTTATTTACATATATGTTGGTACCACACGTAAAACCATAGGCAGAATTAGCTAATTAAAATAGCTTATCCTCTATAAACCCCTAAAAATATCTTTGAGATACTCTGTGGCGATACCTTCAGAAGCTAGCCATAAAGTTACGCGTAGCTCTCTTAAACTTTGCTCTTCAATGTACTGAAGTAGGAGTATCTGTTATAGTAAAGTTATTTCGCCAACTTTTCTGTATAATAAGAGGGTTAGAGTTTATTCGAAAACAAATAAAGTAATTAGTAAAACAGGTGTAAGAAAACTTAGTCTTTGGTGATGCTTATCCGACTGCTAAGAAGGAGGGGTAATGTTGTTGGGGTATGTATGTTATGTTATGGTATTTTATGTGAATTCCTTTGGCTGTCGCTGGACTCCAAACGGCTGAACAGATTTTGAGAAAATTGAGGTCTCATTGAATACGTCTGAAAAACAAGAATAACATTATCTGATATGTGCCGTTTGTAATACCCGTTCGGATACAAGACAAGCTAAACAAAATGTCAAAAAATCTAAAAACATTTACAGTCATACTAGCTTCGGCCCACGGCTTCGCCCGCGTGGTACGGTACCTTGAAAAACAAAAACATTTTTTTTTCAAACAACCGGAAAAATGTACAGATCCCGTGGGATCTGTGTATTTTCCGGAATAAAAAGTGGCCTGTGTGTTATTCCAGACTATAATCTATATCTGTGTTAAACTTCATTTAGATCAGTTAAGCCGTGTCAGCGTGAAAGAGTAACAAACATACATCCATACATTCTTATAAACTTTCGCATTTATAATATTAGTAGGAAGATCTTAGGTACTTTACGATGCCAAGAGGATAGTCGCGTGGAGAAAGAGAAATATTTATAACGTAAATAAGTAGATAGGTAGGTAGATACCTATCTAAAGCCATCTTCATTTTTAGAAGTCCCAACATCGTCAAAACTTTGCGGTTGGCTCCGTCCATTCCATTTGCAATATTATTTTTGTGCCGCGCTGTGATTCCAATGCTTTTACCGCCATTTCGCAATTACTCTAGCTAAATAAACATGTTAAAATTCAAATATTAATATTTCTGGTTATTTAAAATAAAAATAAAATAATAAAATAAATATGATCACGACTGTAATCCCCAGGCTCGGTAGATATCTCCTCAGATCTTTTAGTAACTTAGGTCTTTGAGGATATCTAAAGGGGGTAGTCAGAGGCAAGTCCAAACATGACATTTGGTACATGCCCACATTTTGCACAGTAGTTACTATTCCGTACGTGACAGGTTGCAAGCCCATCGCCGCTTATAAGAATACTAACCTATGACACATACCTTCGAATTTTTCTAGGGTATGCCGGTTTCCTCACGATGTTTTCCTTCACCGTTTAAGAGCACTGGCATTGCGCACATAAATTTTTCGAATGGAAAAACTCATTGGTGCACGACCAGGTTTGAACCCACGACCTTCGGATCGTGAGGCAGGGGTGCTACCACTACACCACCAGCGCTCTCTGTTTAAAATAGTAAAGTAATATATTTGTTCTATAACATAATATAGCGTAACTATAAGTTATATTGAGTCTGAGTGTTGGGCCGCCAAGGTAACGGACGAGTGCATGTGGCGGAGATGCGAATGTTGAGATGTGTGGAGTGACGAAGATGGATAAAATAAGAAATGAGTAACTTATATTACATTAAAATAAAATCGTTTATCTGTGCGTTTTTGCACGCTAATCTCCGCAACGGTTTAACCAAATCGAAAGCAGTTTTCACTTATGTATTGAGATTATCTGTGATTAAAACTTAGGCTTTGTTTCGTCGAAATCTGATAACAAATAAAAAACATTAAATTTTTATATTTTTTATAAAAAAAACCTTATTCATCTTCACACCCCTAGTCACAGAATATAGAAAAGTAATCTAACGCGTACATAGTGGCGGGTATCAACTAATAATACATAAAAATACGGCTTTATATACGTAACTAACCATAGATGAAACCGAAAACTAAAAACTTCATTCCAAGACAACTGAAACCGTCGTGAATAAAATAGAATCCTCGACAAACAGTTGAAAGCGATTCGTTTAACCGTTATAATAATACAAAGAGTAATACAAACTTAATTCTATCTTGCATTGAATGCATTGTACACCCAAGGTGACACGGAGCCGGTTCCTTTGAAACTCTTCCCTTCTATTTGTTAAAAATGATCAAAGGACTCCAAAATGAGTTTTCCTGTGGGTTCTAGGACAGCTGAAATCAGAACAACTTGATCATTCTAGTATTTATTGTAAAAAATAAAAATCCCTACTGAAAGTAACTGAAAATAGGTTTTTACAGCCGCCATTTTGTTTTTTTTTACATTTTGTGTTGCTATGTCACTCTTGTGATCCAGACGTATCCTCAGACAACTCATTTGTCAAAATCTGTCCAGCTATTTTTGTGCTCCAGCGACAGCCACAGGAACTCAACTAAGTACATACCTACCCCCAAAACACATTACCCTTCTTCTTTGTAGTCGGGTCTAGTCTTGTCAAAAATAAAGTTCAAAGATTTGCCTAGATATTTATACATAACATACATAGATTAGCCTAGCGGCTTAACTTATGTTCGACCCACTGTCGAACCAGAAATACGACCTCTTTTATTTAAAAGACATCACCCGTCAAAAAGAAAACATAACCAAACTTTTTGCATGGCTTTTAAAAACAACCAATAAGTTTTTACTCTGAACTTCATTCTATAATCAAATATTCCATATTATCTATGTTTTTAAATATAGAATAATTACGAAGCTAAACCTAAACTTAAAAATGACGATTGTGATGGTTTGCATTATGGATAAAATGTACGAATCCCATTATTTAAAGGATTTAAAGGGTTCATAGTTAAAGTCCACGTCTATGGGTAATACATCAATGGGTCCAGCTGCTTTTTCCATGGGCTAGCAGCAGCCCGTTCCATTCTATCTCAGCTGTCTGGGAAACGAATTATGTTCACAATTTAATCTTTTAAAGTTCTCGATTGTTTTTATCTGTGGAAAACTTGATTATATTCGCAAGTAGATTGTTGACTTAGAATTTTTTATTTTCAGATGGTAGTGAATTTTAAATAGTTTTTGTTTAGTTCGTCACTAAATGTGTAATAACAAATTATTCTGGTATATATGTATGTATAATATACTCGTAATAAGGCAACGTATTATTGTCGATTACAACAAAAGGAAGATTTCATACAAAGGAAGCTCTCAAATAGACGCGTATTCTTTCATAATTTTCTTTTATAATAATGTATTTTACGCATAACTATTTCCGATTTTTAAATACCTTATGTCCATATGCACACGCTGGCCATTGTATGGTTTACGTAGAGAAACTTCAAAATACAATTTTGGTAGAATTAACACTGAAAGATTTTAAGAAAATTGTTTACAAAATTCTTACGCAAAGCGAATGCATATAAAATGCAATTGTCAATTCTTACAGCGTTGCTGTTAGCCTCAATTTGGAGTCGAGCGATTTAAATATGCAAGAGTGTGGAGCCTGCGGAGGAAGTCGTCAGGCGAAACTTGTACCGAGTGCTAACTGGCGTGCTGCACTGGCCAGGGGATACACACATGCTGATGAGCGGTAGCGATTTCTTCTTCTTCTTCCTTTAGATATGGCGTCTGTGGTTTAGTTTTCCACAATTTTGCCAATGTCGATGTCAGCAAGATTTAATTATGTAAGATGTTATGAGGTTTAAGCAAATTGAAAGATGTTCGGTTTCTCTGAGTAGCGATTTCAACTTGTCACAGAAAAGCCCGCGTAGCGCTGTCACAGGTTGTCAAACGTAAGGACTTCTTTGTTAATGATACCTTAGAGATAGCGCGCACGGTTTACTTTGGTCGCCGTGACTGTTTCGTCACTCTTATCAAGTCCGTGGTTATGTATGAATGTATGTATGTGACAATTGGGTGGCATTTATGTACGCCGAACGGCAAACAATTTTCTTCAACAAAAATTCTGAAGAATTCTACCGATTGCAGCATATTGTCCAATAAAAAAAACGCTTATCATAGAACATAAATACCTATTATAACAAAAGAGTCAACAAAACCGGACTACTGTGTAAAAGTAACATACCTATTATCCGTGATCAAAGTCATAATCATAGCCGCGTCTCCTCGCCATATTTGTCATTCACCTAGATTCTAGTTTATTCTAGGTCCTAGAACAATGGGTTTAAACCCGCTATTTCCATGGAACACACCCGCCACCGGACCGTGTGCAATGCCCTCCCGAGCACTATTTGTTTCAAGAACGACCTCCACAGGGTGTTTAGACAGTAAAGCCTGTTAATGAGCTAGACTCCGGTGCTAATACCAAATTAGAGCCATATTCGACAAAGGACTTTAAACAATACAGTTGTATAAAGGTATCTACTTCTGTGTAGCAAGTAAGTATAATACGCAAGTAAGTATGATACATGTGTAGTAACGTTATCTACAATTTTGACTGACTCACATGACAGCTCAGTGGTTGTGAGTTCGATCCCCACCTAGGCCAAAATATTCGTGTGATGAACGCAGATGTTTGTTCTGTGTGGGTGTTGAGATAGATTATAGTCTGAAATAGCGCATAGCCTACTTGTAGTCACGCGAAAATACGGTTCCCGTGGGATAGATTCATTTTTGTTTTTCAAAGTACCACGCAGGCGAAGCTGCGGGCGGATGCCAGTTTGATAGAAACTTAAGAAGGCTGTTATATTGTTGACGTTATTGATGCCCGTGACAAACCAGGGCAGGGAAACCTTAGATATAACACATTAGCACGTTTACCTACCCGTTGTGTGTAGTTTAGTTACACATTATTTTTATGGAATGACACAAACATATAGTCTTGAGAGGATAAATACAATAGAGATGATAAAAAACCCCCAAGTTAGGTAGGTATTTTTTATTTTGCAAAGTGAACTTCTTCCTAATAACTTGTAGCTCATTATAAAAACAGTTTATAAACATCACAATACATCAGAGTTAAACAAGGCCGATGTTAAACTTTAAAAAACTCTACTAACAAATTAAGAAGAATGGGCTAAGTTAAATTAAAATCTTAGGCCGGCGTTACTCCTTAAATTTATGCTTGTTGTGTACTTTCTAACTGACGGTTTTGGACGTATTTTAAGCTGCTTTCGACCCTCGTTTAGCTTATGGAGGATAGCTGGCTCACTTATATGTCCGGACGGCTGGAGCGGCGAGACGTGTACACACTGTCGATAGGTCACTGGTCATATCCGGCTCAAAAGACCATTTTCTGTTGCATACCGGCCACAAAGCTCAGGTTGGCAGTAGCTTTGCCTTCTGCGTTGTAGGTTGTGAGTTCGATCCCCACCCAGGACGAACATTTGTGTGATGAACACAGATGTTCTTTGTATGGGTGCTATATTCTTATCTTAGCTATTTGGTTCATAGTACAAGCTTTGCTTAGATTTGGGCTAGATGGCGTTGTGTGAAACGTCCACCAATATTTATTTATTTAAGTATACGATGCAATAGAAAAGTTTTATTTGTATGTACCTATCAAGATATTTATTTAATTTTTACATGGCACCTCCCCTAAATTTATGTAACAGCATGACCTAGCCTTCTAATGAGTGAGTCGGCGTTTGAGTTTGTCGTTCTGTGACTCAGTTAGGTGTAGTAATAACCAAGCTGCCTGATATTGAGCTGTGTACAAGACGTAATAAGCTACTTTTTTGATGAAGGCTACTTGGGTAAAGTTGGGAGTTAATTTACAAGAATACTGTTTATTGCAGGTAACAGGGTAAGGCCGGTTTAAGTTGAAAGGTTATGACTAGGTACCTGATAATAACGATTCCCTTTTCGTTCTGAGCTTACCGGCTTGTGATCAAATAAAGTAATAAAAATAGGATGAGAAGCGAAAGTTAAAATAGCCCGGTTCAAGTGGGACTGGGCGGGCTACATCAACCGGATGTCTTCAGATAAATGGGCGAATGCCGTAACAACCTGTCCGACGGAAGACGAGGTCGTGGTCTTTGCTCAACAGTGGGAAAAATTAAGTTACCTACTCAATCCAAAAAATATGATCTTACGCATCCTAAACTTACAACAAGGCATTCATAGCCCTTCTTTCAACTTCTGCGATATGCTGGTTTCTTCACGATGTTTTCCTTTACCGTTCAAGAGTGTGATTAGCGCACATAAACAGACAATCTCATTGGTCAACCGTATTCAAATCTCTCACTCACTCACTCACTCAACCCGTTTGCAACCACTGTTGGGTATAGGCCTCCTCTTTATTACGCCACTCTTTCCGGTCCCCAGCAAGTTTCGCTCAGTGGTTGCCGACTACGCTTTTATTATTATTATTTATTCAAATCTACGTCTTTAAAATAAAACGACAGAAGTAAGTACTCTTCTAAGCCGCCAGTGCTCTTGATTTTATTGAATTAACTTATTTTGCCTGTAACTATACTGTACTTATTCTTGACAAAAAGACCTATTCAAGATTTCCCTTTTGTCAAAACAGGCCCGTCATGAATAAATAATTCGCCATCAGTCTCAAAACAGCGCTGGATTTATGGCAGTCAGCATATTAAATTATTCAATGGCGGGAAACGCAATGAATTGGTGGTGACCGCGGCTACGGAACCAGAACACGGATGTTGGCTATAAACCTATCTAAATACTGCGATACTCAGTACGTTTCCATTGCAATACTGCACGTATAAAATGAGAATATAACTAACTAGCTTCCGCTCGTGGCTTTACCCGCGAGGCACCTAAAAAGGTAAAATATATCCTATGTTACTCAGGGTTATTGTAGCATTCTAATGGTAAAAGAATTTTTAAAATCGGTCCAGTAGTTTTTGAGTTATTCGTTACAAACAAAAATACAAAACTTTGCTATTTATAATATTAGTATAGAAAAATACAAGCCAGATCTGGAGCCTTACCACAAGCTTTTCGCGTAATAATTTTGGAAAAGGTCATTTTGGGATTTTTTCAAAACGAGGTTACTACCTACTTTATGAATTTCAGTCCAAACAGATCGGAAACCTTAGGGTCTAGTCTTTAACCCCTTTAAGCGTCTTGGGGACGCTTTCTTCTAGCAGTGATTTGGATCAGTAGAACTATCTATAAATAGTTTGAAGGGGTCTCTTGATAACTTAACCTTATATTATATTGTTAAAAAAGATGCATCTGTTCATGTACCATGGTAATTGAAGTTTCTGATACTCACGTTACGGAGAATCATGGTTATTTATTTATTTATTGTTATTTAATTCACAGTTCACAGTCAAAGTAAACGGTTTATTACTATGCATAATATCATACCTTATGTAGGTTTATTTGATCATCTTTTTTTTTGTGTTCTCTTTCTATTATTTTTGAGGTTATCTCGTGAGTCAGTGGAGACGATCTCAAACTTGGTTGTTGCGCATCGGGCGCTGGTTCTCATAATAACAATCGCGCTCCTTCGGACGCCGTTATTCTAAATACAGTATGAATGCAAATTTATACCCTCCCAGCGATGAGCAAACTTGTGTTCAACGCGGTGCATACTGCTTTTGGTTTAGAAGTCTGTTATGGAAAGGAATGCATCGATAGCGTAAATTTAAATTGTAGGCAGTGATCTGTTATACTTTAGTAAATTTATCTCTATGATTGTAGGTAATAAAAGTTCTTACTCATTCACTCAATCACTTAGATGGATAGATAAAAAATATTTGGTGCTGCAGACACACATACAATTAACAGAATTATACAATTTTGAACATTAACACAGTGAACAAACAATTTAAAAAGTAAGTATGAATTTAAGAAATAACTTAGTGTAGGTAAGTTTGTGTGTGCTGCAGTCACTCATTTACTCAAGTAATCATTCACTCATTCACTCACAAATATTTATATAGACCGTTACTAAAAAGTTTGGGCGTATGTGAGTTTGTTTGTCGCTTCTACACGCTCAAACGGCTGAACGGGTTGAAACTGTATGGCCACTTTTTTTCATGCCTGGAAAGGATTATAGTAAGTACCTACTCTCTACCTAACCGAGGGCAATCGTGCAAATGTTTGACGTATCAACCATACATCAGCGATACCATTCTTGTCATTTGCCAAACCAAAACAAAACCAAAGCCAAATACGTTACGTTGAAACGTGTGAGACGTTAAACATTAGCGCGATTGCCCTCAGTTAAGATTAATTATACCCTCGACTATACTAACTGAACCTAGTTTGAGTTCAGATCCTTATTTGGAGTGTCTTCTGAAGGAAACGGGGCTGTCTTAAAACTATAGCCGCTTATAAGAGTACTAACCTATGACACACATATTTGAATATTTGGTTCTAGGATATGCCACTTTCCAAAACGTATGACACAAAGCGATACCAATCGTTTCGAAAGTCCAATTTGTGATTTTGAACTAGCGAGTTGTTTGAACTACAAATTGCGGGTTTCAACTCGAGTCGATGTAGAAAGAGAAGTTTATATCACGTATTCAATTTTCATAAAATTTCTTAAGTGACTGCGACGTTGGAACACATTATATATTTTATAGTTATGAAATAAAGTTATGCTACAGAATTAATTTGCGTTTTGACTGAAGACCGCACAAGTTTATCTATATCTATATAAGAGCTTAACCTGACTGACTGACTGACTGATTCATCATCGCCCAGCCGAAACCGCTGAAGTTAGAAAGCTGAAATTTGGAAGTTGGTTTCCTTTTATAACAAAACCACCCACTAAGGCGGGATTTTTGGAAATTCCACCTCTAAGGGGGTGAAAAAGGGTGAAAACATTAGTATGAAACTTTGTAACGCGTGGAGCGATTTTCATGAAACTTTGTTTGTGCACTGTAAATGCAAAATAAATAGACACGAATTTCAGGATTTTTCAATATAACCATCAAAAAAGGGTCAAATATAGGGTCAATGTTTGTATGTGAACTTTTTAACGGGTGGTGCGATTGGTCCGAAACTTTGTTTGTGCACTGTAAATGCAAAATAAATGGACATGTATTTCAGGATTTTTCAATATAACCATCAAAAAAGGGTCAATGTTTGTATGTGAACTTTTGAACGGGTGGTGCGATTAGTCTGAAACTTTGTTTGTGTACTGTAAATACAAAATAAACGGACACGTATTTCAGGAGTTTTCAATATAACTTTGAAAAGGGGGTCAAATGTGGGGTCAATGTTTGTATGGGATCTTTTTAACCTGGTGCGATTGGTCTGAAACTTTGTTTCGTGTTTCAGGATTTTTCAATAAAACCTTTAAAAAAGGGGTCAAATGTGGGGTCAATGTTTCTACGGGTACTTTTTAAAGGGTGGTGCGATTGGTCTTAATTTTGGTTTGGATACTTTAAATGCAAAATAAATGGAAACATATTCCTGGATATTTCAATATAGCCCTCTAAAAAGGGTAAAACTGGGTGTCAAAGTTATTATGGGATTTTTTTATTAGTGTGATTTGTTTGAAACTCAGCTTAGATACTTTAAGGGAACGAAGTCGCGGGCGGGACAGCTAGTGTTTTCATATAAATCACGATTTAGTAGCAATCAAATGGAGATCGTCATCATCTACCTGTCCTTATCCCACTTCAAGGGTTAGCACAAAAGTATTTTCATTCATTCATCCTTATCAACTGTTATTTCTGTATTCACTCTTTTCATTCATATTTCAAACAATACCTCCAATTTTTCTTTGGTCTCTTTTACTCCTATTCGCATTACTATGGATACTCATTTCTTAATCACTAGGTCTCACCTCCCTTTCAGCCATCAATGGGTTTTTCTGTTTGTTACAAAATATGTGCCCGTACTCTCAAACGGTAAAGGAAAACATCGTGAAGAAACCGGCATACCTATCGTAAAACCTAAAAAGTTTGAAGACAAGTGTCGAGTGCTCGAAAGGAGCCTCTTAGACGCACTTTATACCTTTCACCACACTGGTTCAAAAGAGCTAATGACACGATAAAAAGAAGGGGATACGTATAAGTCCAATCAGCCAAGTCGCTATCGTATAACCCATGAACCGAAACATGCAACGTAACGATAGCATTATGCCGCTTAATTAAGCAATCCCCCCTCTCCCCTCTCCTCACTATCACCGTGATGCCCCCATAAACTGACACCGATCTGGTTAATAATTTAACCTGACACGGTATGCAATGAAACTTGTCGTAATAGTTCGTCTCACTTTATTATCGTACTACATGATTTTTGTACCAATATTGTGCCCGTTTAGTAGTTTTGAGAGACGCGTTCAAGTTTGCCTGTAAGAGACAGGTTGATCAGAAACATACATATGCAAATCTCAAACCATCTAAACGCAGCCTAACACAAACTCGGTATACCTACTTATATTTCTGTTCGATCAATTTTGTTTGTAGTTTTAGGGAAAAAATTAAAACATCTATGTAGCAGCGTAATGTACTGTGTTTAACAATAGTTACAGATTATTATCGTTACCTACTTGTAATAAAACACACACCTTTGAACATTTGGTTCTATATTTATTGAAAAACTTTATTATAAAACTAATGCTATAACACTCGATGTTATTCGTTTACATCGCAGCCTCACTGATATAATTCCACGCCAGGATACACTCATCTAATGAATGAGTAATGAGACTCAATATCTATCCATGACTGATGCTGCAAAGCAATTATTACTGCTCACACAGATAGAGCCTACATTAGGCGAACGCACACATCAATGAGATAAACTTAAATAATGCATAAGGTTACCCACACAATCATAATCGCTGACTAGCACTAGTCAGCAACATTGCCTGGACGATCACCATGAACACCGTGGTAAGCGTTTTTTAATACGGAAGGACGATGAAACGTCAATTTGTGATTTGACCAAACAAAAATGACCCTTTTGTCAACTGATGTTACTTATATGTCCTGCGTAGAGATAAACGCTGTTAATGTTCTCAAAAAACTGTGAAGAATATCGAGACTTCTTCGTCATTTATGACATTTGTTTCTGAGAAATCAATTTTGCCAGAGTCAAGTGCTTTTAATGAACTAAATACACTAACACTGGCAAAATTTATATCTAAGAGACGGAAGACATAAATAAAGAAGAAGAAAAAATATTGATGTCACAAAGTCACATCACTTCACTCCTTTATTTTGTTCTCTGTGTCATAATTCTGCAAAATGTCAAAGTCGAACTCTAAAATCAATGTTAAACAAAAGATCATTGTTTCGTTTAAAATTTTTTTTTTGTCACTATTCTTGTTTTTGTTCTATTGTCTTTTTTTAGTTTCTATCTGTATTACTGTTTTGACAATTTCAACATGTAAACACATCTATCAAAATAATGAAATCGTTATAATGAATCTACCACAGAATAATGAAAGAGTCACTTTAAAAGTTACGAGCCGAGAGAACAGTTTCATTGACAAACATACTAAACTTTGTTTTTATATGTATGCCACAGAAAATGTGACATTTTGATACATACAGGTAACGGAATTATCAATACGAATTATACCAGAGTTCCGTATAATTTATGTACGCATGTAATTTGAGTCTTCAAATGGGGTTAATAAGGCCGGGAGATATCAAATATAGAATACTATTAGAATCAGAGATATTTTTAGATCATTATTACACAGCAAAATGAGGACATGGGCCTTTTTGTATGATTATTTCCTTTTAATACTGACTTACAGAAATATATTTTTTTATTATACTCGTAAATCGCTTGCCCAATTGTTATCAATTTTGTTGACAGTTTACAATTCTCTGAGTTCTTTTCACGAACTCCAGTGAATTATTCGATATTGAGTCTTATTTAAATGTTATCAAGTTAAATGTCATCGCACTCTAAGAGATAAGTAAACTCTACGGTATCTCATACCAAAGGATGAAATTAAAAACCAATATCGCAAAGTCAACGAAAAAATACATCATTTGCATTATCAAGTTGAGTGACCCCTTTTAGGCAATTTTCCTGAATAAATAAAACGTCCGCCATTTTTGCAAAACCCTGTTAAACGATACCCGACTAATGATTCTACGAATCACCCTGTAATTAATGCGAAAAATCTATAAATTAAACGGTTTATTAAGCAAACTCGAGCGAGCCGTTATTTATAGCTTACGCTTCTTTAGATTACATGAATTTTAAGTGGTAAATAGGTAAATTGAGCCATTTTATCATCATTAGTGTTGAGTTTGAAATAGTATTTATCTAATACTATTTTCAAAGCCTTTAAAATTTATTGTACTTCATCTAAAAAAGTTTCGATTCTTCAAAATGCTAAGTTGCAAGCCCCTCGCCATTTTTTTTCCACTTTCTAAATTCTGAATTATGTAATATGTAAGTACTTGTGATTTTACTTGTTTTGGAGCTAGATGGCGCTGTGCGATATCTGAGGCAGCGGGCCTAAAAGACCGTTTCGATGATTTACATTGGAAATAATTTATTTTCCAAGCTATCCGCTTTAAGGAGGCTGACTGGCACTTCACAAAACTGTTGAAAAGCAATCAATCAAGCAAGTCAAGCAGCCAACAGTCTAGAACTTTCCAGTAAATATGAGGGTTACGCCTACTAGCCACCTACCTACCTAGTGTCAAACTACCTCTACCTACCTATAGAAAAACTATACACAATTATAATCCGTATTATATAGCCTCATTTCTCCAAGTAATAAAATTCAGCCCGACGCCAGGAACAACTTGCGTTTTAACTTCTTTAAGCTTTGTTTTTTTACAAAGCTGTGACCGCCATATCACCGCAATCAAAGGATCTAAGTAGAGATCGAGAAATGTCCATTGGAAACTAAAGTATTCATGAATAATACTTTAGTTTCCAATGGACATTTCTCTATTATGTAGTTTATTTATTTATTTTACTTTAATAACCATTTATTGCAGAAAACCAATTAGGTAGAGGTAGATCAGTCTAAAAATGCACGTCCCTCCAATGTATTTGCTACTCTATTTCCTCTACATACGGTACAAGTACAAGTGGAGGGGCGTCCATTTTTATATTGAATCATCTCTACATTATTAGAGAGAAAAATACCTATATTAGAAACAAAGAAAAACGTCATAACAGTAATAGACATAATGTATGTCAGGCAAGCTTTTATATTATGTTCAATATGGTGTGAACATATAAATAATCTTTAGTTATACATTAGTATACGAGTATTTTATACTTTTAGTGACAGCTTTCGAAATAAAAGTAAATGTTTGTCATCTACCTGTACCAGTTACAATATGTCGCTGGTCGTTTCATAGAAAACGGAACCTTTACAGCGGCGGCCCTCAAAGTTTATAAAGCGTTGCGAGTGACATGATATTAAAATACTTAATGGACCACATAATATGGTAATGTTGACTCGTAAACCAACATTGTAACTACCTAGGAGCTACGAAAAACTTACAAGTCAAAAGTTCGGTCTACTCTTGCGTAAAAACTAGAATCACAACTAGGTCACACCATATTTAGCAGCTATTTTATTTAAATACTTACAATCAGAAAATCGGTACCAACAAAAAAGCTTGATTAGTATGAGGCTAGATGGCGTTGTGTGAAATGTCCACCAATATTTAACAGGTTGATGAGAGTATTATTTTTATTATTAGTATGAGTAGGGAATGATTGTCAAATAAGAAAGTACATTTTCAAATTATATTGCAAATAATTCGATCTCATTAAAAATATTATAACCTACCTAAGTCTTGAATATATGCCAAACAGGGTTTTAAAAAAAACATGATCAGTACTGAAATAGTTGCCTACTTAGATATTTCAGGATACATGTATATCCTCAAAGATGTGCCTTTGATAACTCTAAATAACTAACTCTAAAATTATTTGCGCAATGCCAGTGCGCTTAAACGGTAAAGGAAAACATCGTGAGGAAACCGGCATACCTTAGAACCAAAAATTCTGAGGTGTGTCATGGGATATTATAAAATATAGGTATTCTTATGAGTGGCATAGGGCTTGCAACCTGTCACGTACGGAATACTAACTACAGTGCAAAATGTGGGTGCCAAATATCATATTTGTACGGCTCTGACTACCCTTACCCTATAAAGATTCTCAAAGATCTAAGTAACCAGAGATCTAAGGAGATATCTACCGAGCCTGGGGATTACAGTTATGATCATTTTTTTTATATGTAAAGGAGGTATTCAGAGGCACATCCAAATATAATTGGCAAACAGAGCTTACGTTTTAATCAGTATTTCACGGTTGAACGACATAAGCAGGCATGCGCCATTTTGAAAAATACATTAAGCTACTTTTCCGAAACTAGCCACTTCATGCCTCCAAAGTTTCCCGTTCCGAACAAATAAGAAACGAATTTGGCTCGGAGCAGAACGTATCAAAATTGTATAACGCCTCTGTTTCATAACTCTGTAACTGTTCCAATGTTTACAAAGTTTCAAACTCCACCGCGGTCATTGTAAATTATACGAACTTACCCGCCGTAAACCTTTAAATATTCAAATTGTAATTAAAAATAACGTTTCCTAGACCGATGCAGCTACACATAGACAAAAGATAATAGACAGGAAAAAATCATTTATTTGTTATGCATTGAGTTTTTACCCAATTTCAAAAAGGAAAAGGTTCTCAATTCGACTGTGTTTTTTATATAATAAATAAATAAATAAATAAATAAATAATGCTGGACAATCCACACAGCATCATCTAGCCCCAAAGTAAGCTACTCAAAGCTTGTGTTATGGGTACTAGATAACTGATATATTTAATACATGATATAGGTACATAGATAGATATTTTTTATTATACATACACACCCAGACCAACGGAACAAATTTCTGCAGATCGTACACAAATTTGTTCCGAGGCGGGAATCGAACCCGCAACCTCTTAGATAGATTATCTACATCTATACTAATATTGTAAAAAGGTAAAACTTATTTGTTTGTTTGTCTAAATATCTCCAAAACTACCCATCCGATTTAAATTTTTTATTCATCACGGCGAAATGTATAGAACTTTCAAGCTTTATTTTATGTAGGTACCTGGTACATCACGGGTAAAGCCGCGGGCGGTAGGTAATCTTTAATATAACTTGAGCTCGTTTCGTTAATAAATAAATATCAGTGAACATTTCACACCACGCCATCTAGTCACAAAGCTTGATTTATGTGAACGAGATAGTTGATAGATTAATTAGGTACTTATGTATTACGAGTATGTGTTTTTGTTTTGTAATACACAGAATACATAATATGGTTTTATTAGGCACATAACTACTAATTTTATCTTTAATGCCTATAATTTCCGTTGTTTGAAAATCTTTTATCATGCACCGTACCAGGAGCACAGAAGTAACAAAGAGGTCGTGCGAACGTTTTACGTGACTTACATCAAAGCCATGTTGGTTTTTATTCAGGAACTTGAACGAAATTCTTGCTTCATCCCTAAACCTTAGGTACATACATACCTCTTTCGAATATGTAAATTTTTTTTTTTTTTTAAAAATAATGCTGGACAATCCACACAGCATCATATAGCCCCAAAGTAAGCTACTCAAAGCTTGTGATTTTTTTAAATAAATATTTTTTCGTGATGACTGCCAATTTCTTATCTAATTTTACTTTTTTGCCAAAGCGTGTCCCACCAGCACACTACATATTTTGTAATATTGTATCTGCAAAACAGTGTCCCTGAGTTAGCCGTCTACAATCTTTGCACCATCTCTTGTCATTTAAATTCCCTGAGAATATTGCCCAATTTTATTTTTCATCGTGCCCAAATAAAAAAACGTCGAGTTGATTGTCGCTATGCGACGTATTTAACGACTGTCAAAGTTCATAAAAGTGAACAGAATCCTTTATATTGCGTTTTACTGTAAAGAAGGGCTCTGGAAGTTATGAGTAATAGAATCGCTAAGGGCTTTTGCGAATTAGCTGTAACTTCATTTCACGTTTTTAAGGGTTGCTTGGGTTCAGTGACCCAGCTGGGTTTAGCCACAGTTTGCATTAAGTTAATCCAATTTTATTTTGGAGGATGGGTCTGTGGTTTCCTTTTTTTTACTTTTATATGACCAAATGCATAATGGACACACCCCGCACATGCAATCTCGGCTTATTACAGTGTCATAAAGCAAGTATACCCGTAAACCAGGCTGAACGACGCCACAGAGTACATATTAGTATTCTACCCAGACATTTTACTTGACGTCACAAACAGACAAACTAAAACTCCGTCCTGGCTATAATCAATTTAAAAAACTTTCAACACTTACCTACAAACAGTTATAATACCAACTTTGTTTTTTTCAACACTTATCCGTCAAAACCATGACTATTTATCTATAAAGTAATATATAATTATCAGAATGATTTTAATTAATTAGCTAAGAATGCGGGACACAATTGCTTTCTGAATAATTGCTCAAAGCAACCACTTTACATAGGCTCGCCGCAATGTTTGAAATACCTAATGTTGAAATGTTAGATATGTTTTCCCTGAAAATTATCGGCGATAGCGGGTTACATACGGAAAATTACGTTTTAAAAACTAAAAAGAAAATAGATTTCAGTTTGGTTTATATACGCATAAATCCAAACTGATCTGATTTTGATGAAATTTTTATGGGTCCAATCAGAAAGTATATGCTTTCATATAAATAAGATTTTTTTAAACCAATCCAGGCGTCTTTGACTAATCGGGAAACATACATAAAAAATAAAAAATAAATTTCGACGAAATGAAAACGTCATACTCTTTTGAAGTCGGTTAAAAAATGGTGCTCAACTATTTTAATTTTTTTTCGATTATAAAATGAATCGTTATCAGTGACAAAGGTATCGGGTAATTGAAAAACCAGCGAACCATCGTTACGCCATGTTTTAGTGATCGTAAATTATAAAGTTTAACTAAAGGAAAACTTGCATATTTCTGTTTTTTATTAGTTCCCGAAGAAGTTATCGCGGTTTACGACCACAGTGTGGCTTAGGCTTTAACTCTTGTTATATTCATAGAACCGTTACTGAAGTCGTAGTTGGAATGATCTAGATTTGTTTTTTAGGTCTAGGTATGGTTCCTCAGCACTTCATTTATCTAATCTGGCTGAACTTTTTGCCCCGAATTTATAGAAAATAAAGAATCCACGACAAATGGAACGAAGTTAAAGAAATCACCACGCTTTTGGTTCGACTAGAAACCTTACCGCAAGCTATTCGGACAGTATTAAAGTAATATTACTTGGATACTTCAAGCTTGAAAAGTCATCATATTCCTGCCCTTTTCCTACGTTATGTGGGGTCGACATAACATGTGATCTTCTTCCACTTCTTTTATTTCCCTCTATCATTCGTCATCTCATAACTCACTCCTTTCTTACCCATGTCATCTTCCACACAGTCCATCCATCTTTTCTTTTTTTTTAGTTCAAGCTTGAAATATGACGTTTCTAATACATGATTATTTGTAAGATCTGTGGTAATTCTATTCTACTTGACTGAAAGTTCATGTTCTTCAACTAATGTCGTCAGCATTTATAGTGAATGCATAACAAGTAAATACATAAGTATAGTTAAACGTGTAAGCATTACATTCACATCATTACCCTTGTGAGGGACGAGACCCACCTTATCCTGTTTACTTACAAAACTACCCCTAAACATCTTATACAGGTACTAGGGTGAGAGCTAGAAACCCAGTAACGTACTTCATTATTTAGTCCCAATAGTAGTGGTCTAGTATTTAATATTGGACTTACAGATGAACTATCTATCGGAAAAAATTCAAAGATTACCACAAATAAACAAAAAAACTTATAAAACTACAAACTTGGTAGACTATAATTTTCTTTCTAATATTAAGTATAACTAAAATGTTTTATGTATTTACGGCACTAGCTCCCAGTCTACAAGGCGAGTTTACTGATACCCTTTTTACGTTCCACTTAAGCTCTAATATTTAGGTAATTTTTGGGTATACATATTTGAATATTTTGAATACGGTCCATTTTTTCTGTTTACACACGATATGAACCGATACAAAAGATGTTTATTCGGGGCAAATCAGCAAGTATCGGCAGTAAGAATTGGGTTGAATAGGCACCAATACCTATCTTCGCAATATATCGATGAATGGTAGGTATAAGTTGCAAACATTGTTTGAATGAAAAACAAGAAAGGCATAATCAGTATTTACAGAAATATGTATAACTTTTGAGTTTAATTGAGCTTTTCTACTTTCTAACTAAAGTTACACACAAGTCATAAACCAATACAACTGTTTTTATGTAACATTCCTTAATAATAAATTTATATTTATTTAATTTAAGGAACTTTGATTTTGTTTTTCCGGTTACACTGTCATTTATCACTTTTAAACATTTTTACTTAGAAAATTTGCAAATTTTTGTACCAGTAGGTCTACCATGAGTTTTCACAATCTACACTCGCTAGCGACTGTAGTTAAAATAATGGATGAAAACTTGTACAGCGCCTCCAGCGGATAGTTGGGTACTAAAACCTCACGTAGCTAACTATCCTACGTCACAGCGACTGTAGTTTGCGCTCATTAATTTTCTTAGAAATTTTAGTACCATGAGTAACAATTTTGACAAATGTCATAGTACCGTACTATTACTACTGTAGTAACGTCGGCCAATCTAAATGTGACAACTCATGGTAGACGTACCTACTGTTTGTGTTACAATTAAAAAGTACTTTTAAACTTACGCGATCTGAACACATTATTATTAGTATTAGACGGGTATTTATCAGTCTACCCGTGACCACGACAGCGTGCAAACCTGTCGAAACGTCGGGAAAATATAAGGTAATTTAAACGCGATAAATACCCGTCTAATACATGATGCTGTGTGATAGTGTCCAGCATTATTATTATTGTTATTATTAATACTAATAATAATTACAATTAAAAAGATTGAAAATAATGCGAATTACATTAATGTTGGTCGTTACCTTCAGTTTTGGAGATGAATAGGTCCAACTTTCGGGTCAGTCGGGACTTTGGGAGTAAAGTGTGGACTAGGCGGCGTTAATTGCGACGCCCTGAGTTCGTTAGTACTCATCTAGGACGTCCAAAGGTGGAATTGGATTGTGGAGAACTAAAGCCACAGTTTCCAAAAAACTTTACCTACGTCTCTGAAAAAGTTTCTCGGAAAATTGTAACCTACGTCAGTGCCTATTACTAGTCTATAGTAGCCTATAAGTACTATTTAGTCACGCGCAAGTTTTTCAGTTTATACATAATTCTATATAATAAATATAATATAATAATATCTTGAGACATTAAATATAAATCGTAAGGTACCTACTTACTATAGTGAAATATAATTATGTAATAAATGATGCGAAAAAAATTAAATATCTTCAACTAGAGTATTTTTATTGTAAAATCGTGTAAAGTCTGTCATCCATCATCAGGCTGTCAGAGACCTCGGGTTGCTGATAAATGACGGCCGCCGCTATCTCAGGAAATCCCGGTTTCCCAGTAATACGGTTGGAGACCGGATTGAGGTACGTAATGAAGGTATCTATCCAATGTCGTGTGGTATGCTGAATCTACTGCTGAGACGCAAATATAGTATGTTCTGCGCAAAAGGCAGATAATCATTCAAAGGCATAGAAGGCGGTTCTCACATTGCTCCGCGCCATCGCAACGCCGCTCTAAACAACATGCCCATATTATATACTAGTAGCTTCCGCTCACGGCTTCGCCCACGTGGTACCTTGAAAAACAAAAACATCACTATCCCGCGGGAACCGTACATTTTTTCGGGATAAAATGTAGCCTATGTGTTATTCCAGACCATAATCTATATCTGTGCCAAATTTCATTCAGATCCGTTCAGCCGTTTTAGCGTGAAAGAGTAACAAACATACATCCATCCATCCATACATTCTTACAAACTTTCGCGTTTATAATATTAGTAGGATATTACATACTCGTACAATACAATGTCGCGCGGTTTTGGCCGCGTTACGGCATACTGTCTGTTACAATACAAGTGGTCCGTTGACAATCCGTCTGATTAACACGCGTGTTTGTTACGGTACGGAGCCACGGTCACGGTCATAACGAAACATTAATATAATATTATACTCGTAGTTTATTCCTTTCTAAATGTATCACAGGAAATCCCTAGAATTTTGAACAAAACAGCCATCTCTTGTTTAAAATTAATTGACTTGACAATTTTACTGACTTTGTGACAATACTACCTACTAATTTAAACACATGACACTGGCAAAATTGATATTAAAAGAGATAAATGCCTAAACAAAGAAAAAGAAGAGGAAAGAGAAGAGTCTCCCTCAGAGAAACTGAACATCTTTCAATTTGCCTAGACCTCTTCTTCTTCTTCTTCAATTATGGCATCTGTCTCTTAGAGAACAATTTTGCCAGTGTCAAGTGTATTTATTTATAAGTATTGTCAACGTCACAGAGTCAATCAAGTTGTCAAGTCAATTTTAAACAAAAGATGGCTGTTTTGTTGAAAATTTTCGGGATTTCCTCCGATGGAATTTGAAAAGAACTATTCACTCTAATTCACATACTTTACGCTCGCGTCAAGAACCCGGGCTTTATTGGCAAAATAACCACCAAAATTACGCAATAAAACTCAAAATAACACGAGAAAACATATAAAAACCAGAGCGACGTAGTTGTCACTGTCAGGCAAATACACCGCAGAAAATCCGCCTAGACCTCTTATCATCTTACCTAATTTAATCTTGACATCGACATTAGCAAAATTGTGGAAAACTCAACCACAGACGCCATATCTAAAAGAAGAAGAAGAAGAAGAGAAAAGTTCAGGTAACTCGAAATAAATTTATTTTATTTTATTTGCATTGAAAAAGTTTTATCTGCCCTAAAATATACAGCCTAATGAAACGGTAGCATTATTGCTTGGAGGTCTACATCAGGTAGGCGAAGGACCCGCGTATAAATATTTTATGGCGATTGAACGAGCTCAGTCAAAAAGCAACAATAAACAGTAAAAAGTAGGTCACGGTTATACAATATCCACTCTTTTTTATACCTTTTATACCTATTTTAACAAAATAAGAATAAAGGTACGAGTTGGCAGCGGATGACATGAGGCGGCGGCGGAGGACGTGTCGCAGCGACACGACTGGTTTCTATGTATTTCTATGGAATGTGTCGGTAGCTTCGTGTCGCTAACTACGGAGGGAATTTCATAGAAATACATAGAAACCAGTAGTGTCGCCGCGACACGTCGTCCGCTGCTGCCTCATGTCGTCCGCTGCCAACAAGGAAAATCGACTTCGATGTTACACTGAGTAGAATATTATCTACAAGTGCGTCTACCATGCAAGTTGGTGGCACACCAACAGACAGTATAATTCATAAATTTTATATACTTATTTAGATATAAAATAGTGGATTAAATACAATGATGTCGTTTTTTACGAGACACCTTGAGCTGTAAAAGCTAAAAAAAAAAAAAAAAAAAAAGTAATACTAAAAGTATCTTTGAGATAACAGCGGTATTACTGACATGTAAATAAACATTTGAAAAATTCCTTTAGTTGTAATTCCTTGAGACCTGAAATGGGAGATTTTCTTCCGGACCTCAAAAGGTTTATTATGATAATAAATACAAATTATTATACTATAACTCTTTTTAGGGTTCCGTACCCAAAAGGTAAAACAGGACCCTATTACTAAAAATCCGCTGTCCGCTATCAATCTGTCTGTCCGTTTGTCAACAGGCTGTATCTCATGACATGAACCGTGATAGTTTGTTTTGCCGTTTTTATAGATAATGGTACGGAACCCTTCGTGCGCGAGTCCGATTCGCCCTTAGCCAGTTTTATTTCAAAGATCACGGCAAATTTTAAACCTTTAGGTCTCGCTTCTTTCAAAACTTATTTTTTGTTAATGTCTGGCGTCAGCTTTTTAGGAAACCAACCCTTAACTTAGTCTATTCCATCAAAACTGATTTACAGCCAACCGGGGTAGTAACAATTTTCTATTGCGAAAAGTTGAGTAAGTATACTTTATTTGCGATATCAAAATAATCCAGACGCACTTTATTCATTTAAAGCAATGAAAATGATAAAGTACCTTAGAGAAAGCCATTGACATTTCAACAAAGTTAAAAGCTGTTTTCTTAATGTTTCTCTCGTACGTGAGGAGTGGAAAATGATGTATTTTCGGCGGGACCGAAGGTGACATTGTTGGAGCTCTTTTGGAAGTTCGTAAAAATTGATTTGCATCAAAAGTTTAAAGTATTACTTTAGCTAATAATTATCTTTGTTTGAAGTAGTGTCAGAGTCGAAAATCCCAATAACTATCATACTTTATAAAATATTTTGTTTTAACTGACCTATTGATTGACAACGCAGCTTAAATCGCTGGTCTTAGAGAGCTGATATTTAGATTGTAGGTTCCTTTCAAGGTCTACAAGTGCACTAAGAAAGCGATTCACGAAATTCAAGCTCTAAAGGGAGCAGCGGGATATTGCATTATATATAAAAAAAACATCACACGAACAAAGTCGCGGTTAATTTCTTTAGTGTTTCATATGAATATAATAACTAGTCAACTAAGCCACCGTTCAGGTACTTAAGGCTCATATAATTTTCACATTTTGGTCACTTCATAAAACCCAGTTGCTTTTCACCTTAAAATGGCAAAATAACAACAATTAAATACACTACACTCTATTAAACTCCGGACGGAGTCAGCTAATTTGTCCGTTAAACGGATGGACCACATAATAGTATGCATCAGCAAGGCTCTGCCTAATTATGCCTTGTTTTATATAGAGCAAACTCATAAGTAGGAGCATACTTAAATTCCTTTGAAAAATTAAAAGTCAGTATCTGGATGACCGAGCTTTGCTCAGTTTGTTTTGTTAACGACGTTTTCAACCTAG
The DNA here is from genome assembly GCA_963675405.1 of Cosmorhoe ocellata. Taxonomy (NCBI): domain Eukaryota; kingdom Metazoa; phylum Arthropoda; class Insecta; order Lepidoptera; family Geometridae; genus Cosmorhoe; species Cosmorhoe ocellata. Next base: position 3,557,841 of record OY776264.1, on the reverse strand, counting down.
CCAGATCAATTTATCCACCCCGGAACCCCTGCATACTTAATTTCATGAAAATTGTTGGAGCCGTTTCTGTGATTCAGATTATATTGTATTCTGTTTATTATGTACATATATGTACATATATAGTTAAGAAGAATTATAGAATTTTAGAGTTGCTTGTTTAAAGGTTTTAGATTAGATTGAGAGAGATTATGACGTCAGATCTATGTCGTATCTCGAGTCGAATCGGTAAAAGCCGATGAGATTAATGACATGCAATGAAGTAAAAATCCCAGACCTGATGCATGCTCGCTATGGAGTTCAACTTTAGAACAAGAGGACGGCTATAATGATCCAACTCCTGTAGGTGGCAATACGTAGTGGGAATTTGTTAAACTTTAGGGACCCACAACTTTGCTCGGGCGTTAGATAGTACGTCAGTGGGGTGGCCTTATCCATGGAACTTTGCAGGACATTAAAAACTCGGAAGCCATACTCTATGATGCAATAGAACTACATAGACTGGCCTCTCAGCTCAGTTGGTAGCAACTTTGCCTTCTGCGCTGTAGGTTGTGGGTTCGATCCCAGGACAAACATTTTAATTAACGCAAGATCAGTAAACAGCGTCTCTCAATAGCAAATCATGGCATAATATATGTAGCATGTCACATACATAAACGGGGTAGGCTGAGACCACGAATTTCCAGTTGCTACAATCCTGTCACTTTCTTTGACTTACTCGCTCTCAGTCGGTTTAGGGTACTGTTAGTTTTTCTATAAAACATCCCCAATTTGTTTGCAGAGCTCTTACACTTCTAAATAACCCATCCAAATCATCTTGCTGATAAGTATGTGTAGAGCTAAAATCTTCTTAGCACCAGATTTTATACTACAGACCGTAGCAGAAAATTGCTCGGATTCGCGTGCCAAAACTAGCAGTATTTTTTTGCATACCAGTAATGGTCACCATACCCAGTATCAGACACTCGTGTTGGGGTGTCGAGCTGGACTCGTGCGGGGACATGTTAATGTTGTGAAAACGCCGGGCCATTTAAACTTTGCAACTACTTCACTCCTATCAAATATGCTCGGGAAACACTTTTGATTTTTGAGAGTTGAAACTAGGTGACGCAACTACATTTTACTACTATTTTTTGATGCGTATTGCTTGTATCTTTATAATTAGCTAGTTTAAAGAGGATAAGACCTTTGCGGCATATCTATCCCGTTTTAATTTTTATCAGTTTCATCATACGCGCAGATTTTCGCACCCTTTTACTAACCAAATTAATATAGGGATAGTGTTAATATACGCCAGGTGGAGTGACGATCTGCGAAAGGCTGCTGGTGAAGGCTGGATGCGTCGAGCTGAAGACAGGACGCAATGGCGCTCATTAGGCCTATGTCCAGCAGTGGACTGCTATAGGCTGATGATGATGATGAGGGAGTAGATTTAAAAACTGTCATGGTAAACAACTTGGTGTGTTGTCCCAACACTAAGTGCCTCCAGCTGGAGATTTTATTCCAAGGTGAGCTTTTGGCTATCTATCGGAAGCTTCTTTAGATGTCTGTCACAAACTGACAGACTGGCACCATGATCTTCTGTAATCTGATGGATTATCCAGTATCCCCTCCGCACACTCCGCCAAACCTTGGGCTTGGATCTCATTTCAAAGTTCAGCTGTTCCGATATCTTTTGATTTTATTAAGTTATTATCGGCACGGATTATCTTTGCTCGAGTCGAGTTTAATTAAAGTCATTTATAGATGTTGGAGACAAAAACTGACTGAGCTGCTTAAATCGCTTGCAGATAAGGCATATCTTTGAGCTGCGATTTTATTAGGCTTTTTTAAATTATCCTTTCATGTTTTTCTGACAAGATATAAATTTTTCTTTTATTTTCAAATTTTATAAAAATGTGCACAAAAGGTGCCTCCGAGATGCACTTTAATCCTTTTACTACATTGTTTGGAAAATAACTAGCAGAATGATAAAAAGATTAAATTATTGTGGTTATTACCAATGGGTATATACTCGTATAAAACAATTATTAGAACAAATGTCTTTTTCAATAAAGCCCGCAATTTTTGTATCTCAACTTTCACCTTCTGCACAATTGAGGTCAAAATATAACGTCAATTCTTCAACTTGGTGGGTAATTTTATTTAGTCATTTGTTTAAATAAAATTATCTCAAAAAAACCCGAAAACTTTTGTGGTATTGAGATCAATTCTTCAGCTAGCAAAGCTTAAGGGCTTGTACACAAAACTGCGATGCGACGGGCGCATCGCAAAAATCTGCGATCCAGCCCTATCTTTTGTCACGCACGAGAAATCGCGTCGCACCGATTCGCAGTTTTGTGTACGAGCCGTAAAGCAAGAATACTCACACTAGATTGAAAACATAATAATAAACTACATTATAACTTCTTCGAATACGGGTAAAGTTATGTTTCACATGCGGAAAATTCTAAAGGCGTTTCACAAACTGAGAACTTTGCTTACAACGTACCGCGCACTTCGCGCATTGTGTACTGCAAGCCAGCTAAGAACACGTAGATTGATGGCTGGTGTCTTCGTATATAGTTTGGATATTGGAAACTTAACTCGGCCTAAGTTTAATGGAGAGCTCACAGACGCTTAGAACTTTGCCTTTTCACAGGTGATAATGGTAATAACTGGACCACTTTACACTCCCCATGATCTGTAACATAATTTTGGTATCTTCCCTTGACACAATAATTTATAGCTAGGTACCTACACATTGTCCGTTTGTACTCCTTCTGCTCGCTCTCGACCAGGTTTTTTCTATAATCTGTGTTTTTACTCTTAAGCAAAATAATTTTACTGAGCCTTTTTGTCGTTCCGCAGCACACACAAACTTACATACACTATTTATTTATTTATTATACCTGTATGTGTGTATTTTTATTTAAAATTGTATATTACGAGTAGTATGTTAATTTTATAGTATGTTTGTTGTTTGTAGTACCAATTTTTTTTTATCTATCTATCTCTAGTTACATATTGCGAGTATAAGGGTAGTCAAAATTTCAAAAAAATTGGCACATGCCCACTTTCTGCACAGTAATAGTTGGTATTCAGTACGTGACAAGCCCATAATTTTAACCAATAAATGACACACGTCTTTAAATTTTTCGCTTTAACGTACGGTTTCTGATGTTTTTAGATTTACTACTACGCAAGTAATGCAACTCTACAAACTTAAATAATAAAACTAGTAAAAAAAACAACTCATTGGTTATTTTATTAGCCAGTACATATGCTAGTGAACCAGATGTTACGAATAAGCTGTGTCTATGAGCACTACTGGTGTAAGATGAACACACCGTTTTACTTATACGAAGAAATAACTACCTACTCATTTTATGTTAAGGTGCTTTCACACTGGTGAATATTATGTCTATGTATACACAAAATATGTGTTTTTTAAGCAACGCCATTATATTTATTTTGTCGTAACGCTATCACTGTTTTAACGTAACGATCGATAGTGATTATTATTATCATTATGGAGTTCATCTTTTTCGTGTTTCTCTTTCCGATACCCGATATTTTGATATTGACATCGCGATAACCGTGTGATGTTACATTAGTCTTTACACCTCCCGACTTTAAAAAATGATTAAAGACATCAAAATATTGACTTGTTACGTTTACCCAAGCTGATTGCTACACATTAGGTACAGTTTGATTCACTAAAAACACGAGGACTTCCTAAAATTCGTATTAAAATATTGTAAATAAAAAGGTTCTTCGTGAAATCCGGAATTTATGCAACCCGAGAATAATAATTACCAACAGAGCCTCGATCTACGATCAAATCCTACTTTTTTATGTGTATCGAAATATTTATATCGCAGAAGTATCGCAGTTATGACGTAGGTACTTCCTTTTTTAATCGTGTATTCCTCTGAAAATCACTATAAATGAACAGTAAAAAATAATAGACGCTGAATGTTTTGTAATAACAAATTTACATAAGAATATTTACCTTATAGAGCGTGATTTTCAATAGTCCGGCTTTAGTTTTTGAACTAAATTTTTATTGTTCTACGTCATTTCAGCTTACTCACAATGTCAAGTTGTAAAATTGACAAACGTCAATCATCGAACCTTGTTCAGCGGTTACTCCAAAGTCACTCCATCCATTAGTCGTCTCAATATTACTCTACGGTTTCCGGTCTCCTGGTTTTCCGTCTTCGTTGAACCCGAGTCATTGGTTTGGGCACTGATAAAGTCGAAACCAGCTTTAGGGGCTAATATACCTCTTTTAGTATGGTGAAATATGCAGACCGAAGAAAAGGTATCTGTTTCTACGTAAAAGTAATGAATATTGCATTAATTCATTTCGGAACTTAATATTAAAAAGTATACCTTTTTAGTATTTAAGAAGGAAGTGAGCCTTTGCCTACAGTGGGACGATAATGGCTAATAATAAATAAATACCTTCTTAATACCTACTTATTAAAAATAACTCTTTTACGTCTAACTTTTCAAATATGTAATTGAACTTTCCGCTATTTTATTGCGTATAATGTTATTTTTAAATATAGGAAAACCTCTGAAACGTTTTAGAGAAAGGCCTAAAAGTACCTTAAACCGACGCGCATGTATGAAGAATGTTATGAGAGTGAGTGAAGCATAAGAGGTATGTCAGGATCGTAGCCAGTGGAGGTCCGTGGTCTCTGTTTACCCTGTCGAGAACAGGAGTGATTTTATGTATGTATGTATGTATGTATGTAATAAGAGGTAGATCATGTAATACCTATACCTACGTTATTTAACAAAAGATGCTATCACCAATAACAGTAGCGGTCTCAGGGGTCGGCTAACCTCTAGTTACAAGGGTCATGACGTCACAGACATGGGTTTAGCTCTAGTCAGTGTTGCTCGCGTCGCGATACATCCCATTTATCATGTCTTTTGCTAGGGTATTTACTATTTATTTCGTGTATGAATTTGTTCCCGTTTTACAATATTTTTTTATCGTTTGGACTTGATGATTACCGTCTTGGATAACCTTAAAGATCGAATTAACCAAGATTTGAAGAGATGTCTATCTACGGATTACGTTTAAGCATGTTTTTTTTTTCCTCGACTGCGTTGCGAAGAAGTTTGGTAATGTGTTTGGGGTACCTATTATGTATGTTGTCATCTAACGCTCCCCGGTGTATGACCGTCAAAGCATAAAAAATCTTTACGTACCGCGGTATAATTAATTCAAATAACAATTTAGTGTCATTTTTATGCTTTTTTTATCGGGCCAATTATTATAATTAATTTAACCTCTACACAACGCTTGCTTATGTGTTCAATTTTAATTTAATTTTTCGCGCATTTTTTTACACAAGTTCATAAAAGTATGGAAAAGGATCATAGCATCTTGCTACTCTTACTACGTGTACACCGCCCTCTTGTGAACATATACACAAGAAAATACGTGTAGTATCTCCTTTACAAAATGAACAAGCATTCGTGGCATTCAGGTAGCTTATGTCAAATCTAATTGCTTTCCGAAAACGTTATGAAAATCCTTTTACAGGAATTTGAACGATGTTTCATATTCAAATGAACGGTAAGGATTACCGATTTGATTATATAAACTTGTGATTATAAAAACCCCACGACTTTGCTCGCGTAATGTTTTTTCATTCAAACTTCAACCTCTGTGCTTTTGAGGTTCTTTTTCTTCTTCTTATTGTGTCACTAGTTCTACTGAACCAGTGTGGTGAAAGGAATAAAGTGCCCCTCAGAGGCTTTTTTCATGCACTGGACACATGTCTTCAAACGTTTTAGGTTCTATGACATGCCGGTTTCCTCACGATGTTTTCCGTCACCGTTTGAGAATACTGGTATAGTGCACATACATTTTTCGAACAGAAACGACCATAGTGCACGACAAATTCGAACCCACGACCACTAAACCATCAGTGCTTTTGAGGTATACTCATACACATATACATACTCATATACACTGACTCATTTTTAGTCACCCCATTTTTTAATTACTTTTCTTCAATTTACAGATAGACATACGGGTTCTACTGTTTTATTATATATATAGATTTGTTACTTTGCTTAAAATCTAATAATAGATAATAATCTCTTCGTGTCTTGGAGACCGGTGTGGCGTCCTTTACGTTGTGGATCAGGCGAAGCCACGAAAACTACGAAAACACTACTGAAAATACAGCTGACAACATAATTAAATCTTTTTTTTAATTGAAATACTCAAAAATAACAAGAAAGGTCAGAAATATTAGATATAGGAGGAAACCGGCATACCCCAGAACCAAAATTCAAAGGTTTATAAGCTAGTATTCTTATAAGAGGCGATGGATTTGCAATCTGTTACGTTCGGAATACTAACTACTGTGCAAATGTGGGCATGCATCAAATATCATGTTTGGCGTGCTTTTGACTACTCTCCTTAGATATCCTCAAATATCTAAGAAACTCGAGATCTGAGGAGAATCTGCTGAGGCTGGATTACAGTCGTGATCATGTAATCATTATGTTATTATTATTAGATAATATTGATTATTTTTTTTTGTAAAAAGGATCGTAAAAAAAAAGCGCTAGGACCGAGACGAGTTTCTTGCCTGTTCATCTCGTACTTGGGTTAGGTTGGAATTGGCACATAGATTCACCTAGCATGTAAGACGTTTCAAAGTGATCCTTGTGATTTTAATGAATAAATATTTTTTTCAATTTCAATTTCAATCATTTGTGATGTCCGCTGGCTTAGTAGCGTCACTCTCAAGGGCATTGGTTGGTGCCACAGAAATGGAATCATCGTACAAATGCAGATGCTTTCAAATCCACAGCACTCTGCCACTGCTACAACGTTTTTCTTTTACGATCCAGGTCATTGATCTATACAGGGTGTAACATTTAGATCGGTCAGTATTGGAAAGTCATAAACTATAAGACATACGAAGATCTTTTCTTAGGAACCATTCACAAATTTAAGTAAAAAGCAAACCGGCATTAACACATTTAAAAAACATGTTACACCCTGTATATCCACACTAATATAAACCCAAGTAACATTTTAGCGACGACTAAACCTTACTTTATAACCTAAAGAGAGATAGAGATGCTACAATAGCTGCGATTACAGTTTCTAGCTATATTATAGAAATAACAGACTTATTAGGTGGAGCTTATAGGTTTAGGACGTACGGTAGTGATTAAAATCACCATAATATAGGTAAAGTATCTTGTACTGTAGCTCTCAGCGTATCTTGCAGCTCTAAGATATATATAAGTAATAAATAATGGCTTTTACTTCTTTGGAATATATAATAGCAGTAACAAACTCTCGTGAATCCCTTAAGGTTCTGCAAAGGCAATAATTAGACCCCTTAGTTCTTTATAGGCGCTAATTGCATCTTAATTAACCCTGACTGCTTATAGAGATAAACAACTCCTTTATAACACTTAAGAGCTCACTCTTGAAGTATCCATCGCTATACAAGCTCCTATAGAGCTACATAATACTCTTATGTCGCTATCGGATCGATTGTGTTGTGGTTGTTGTGAAAATGGCCAAGCGGTACCCCTCGGAACTGGGTTCCGTAAGTAAATGTTGTACTGATTTGGAAAAAATAAATATTGAAGAAGTAAAGAAGAAGAATAATTCATATTTATTGTGTAGGGACGATGTTGAAACCCGTGATTTTAAAGATAAGTACCTAAATTAAATTTTTGGGCTATAAAAAAACATTGAGAGTCATTTTTGTCTGTTTGTATCTAGGCACGCGGTAGCGTGTCAAGCCTATGGACTACCTATCTACCTAGACACCAGTATTTAGGTCTAGACAATAGTGTCTCTAATAAGTAGGTAGTACACTCTCAGTAAGTACCTACTATAATTGGACTACCTATCTACATAGGTACTTACCAATATTTAGGTCTAGATAATAGTGTCTCTGATAAGTAGGTAGTACACTCTCAGTAAGTACCTACTATAATTGGACTACCTATCTAGACCTAAATACTTTTAAGTCTAGATAATAGTGTCTCTAATAAGTAGGTAGTACACTCTCAGTAAGTACCTACTATAATTGGACTACCTATCTACCTAGGTACCAGTATTTAGGTCTAGATAATAGTGTCTCTGATAAGTAAGTAGTACACTCTCAGTAGTACCTACTATAATTGGACTACCTATCTACCTAGGTACCAGTATTTAGGTCTAGATAATAGTGTCTCGGATAAATAGGTAGTACACTCTCAGTAAATACCTACTATAATTGGACTACCTATCTACATAGGTACTTACCAGTATTTAGGTCTAGATAATAGTGTCTCTGATAAGTAGGTAGTACACTCTCAGTAAGTACCTACTATAATTGGACTACCTATCTACCTAGGTACCAGTATTTAGGTCTAGATAATAGTGTCTCTGATAAGTAGGTAGTACACTCTCAGTAGTACCTACTATAATTGGACTACCTATCTACCTAGGTACCAGTATTTAGGTCTAGATAATAGTGTCTCGTATAAATAGGTAGTACACTCTCAGTGAGTACCCACTATAATAGGGCTACCTATCTACCTAGGTACCAGTATTTAGGTCTAGATAATAGTGTCTCGGATAAGTAGGTAGTAAACTCTCGGTAAGTAGCTACTTTTATTCAGCTACCTATCTACTTAGGTACCAGTAGGTATTTAGGTCTAGATTGTAGTGTCTCGGATAGGTAGGTAGTACACTCTCGGTAAGTACTTACCTACTATTACAAAAAAGACAATTATACCCCCTAGACGTAGAAAAATAAACTATTTAATATAATTTTATTATGATCAAGTAAGTACATACCTACCTACCTACTAATACGTTCTGTTTTCTATACTTCACACGTCTAATGAAACGAATTGTTTAACCTTGAATGTTATTTTTTAATTCTGTTGATTTTTAATCATCTATGTAATTACACTAATTACCAAATCAATTATTATAATCGCATGAGACTCTTAGCGGTGGTTTCTTCTCCAGAGTTTGAACGGCATTCTGAAAAGTAAGTAAAAATAAAGGGTTAGGTAAGCTATAATAATGTACTTAATATAATTACTATGACTTAAATTTATTGGTTACGGTTTTGTAAGATCAATACGGATCCCTAAAATCAGGCACAGGTATTTGTTTTGATTACCGCTCAAGGTTGTTGCTAGGTCTGTTTTAACTGCAAAGCCGTTGAAAAACTCAGCTTTACCGCTCTAAAAGATGTGTGCGATGCAGAAGAGCGCCAATACGTACCGTACTGCATCTAGAGAAGTTACAATATACATACTTAGAGCCATAACCTGTAACGCCATTTTGACCACCAAATTGAATTTAATATTTGCAAAATTTACGTCTATTCACTGCTTACTATGGTTACTTTACTGAAATATGATATAATTCTACATACAACAGTACTTAAAAACTATAATAATATAGTTATGCCACATTTTTTTTTAATTCATACGAATTCGATAATGTAATTATATTATTTCACTTTTTCATTTGACACCAGATAACTGGCCCTCTTATTTTTTCTTAAAAATATACATACACATTCACAGTTTACTTACCTCCGCAACAGTATTTAGCTATTCTTACACCAATTAATTTCACTTTTCTTCTTGCGCACCACATTCTATAAAACAGAATGTCTTCGAATAATTGCACGAAAATAAAATGAATACTTAACCTAAAATTTTGCAACCTAAGGAAATATGTTAGTTGGAAACGCATAAAAAGTCTAAACAGGATCTAATAGGAGCTGTAATATCTCCTAAAACAGATTTTATTTCCTTTGTAAACCTGTAGTATCGCTATAGGCGCCAATATTTACTCATATACCGCCCTTTGAGCGCTCAAAGAGTTACTGAGAACTACTGTATCCTTACTATAGCTCTCATATACCTCTTGATTTCGTATTTTAGCTCTCTTGTATAGCGATTGAAGATCTTAAGCCTGCAAAAAGTTATGCCCAATCCGGGGGTATATTGGGGTTATAGCGTGCTATAACTCTAGACCTTAGAACTTGTCTATAGCCTAGAGATTTTAACGGCTCGTCTATGCATCTCTTATAACTCTCAAATTAGCGCCTAAATGTTACAACAAAAAACAGAGTTACTTTGGCACTCCCAGCCAAAGTAACTCTGTTTTTTGTTACCTTTTTCAGACTAAACGGCTGAACAAAACGTTATCAAATTCTGCAAGGATAGGTTTGTCTTTTCCAGGAACAAATTTGCGTTTATTTGTATAAACGGCAAGTATTTTATTTTTTACAGCGGGAGGTTTAGTACACTCCTACGAACCAAAACAGACATACCCTTCAATTAACCAAGTCTGTACGACCAGCGGTTTAGGCTGTGCGTTGTCTATATGTCAGTGAATGAGAGTATCAAAAAGGGAACACCAAACAGTTACTGTAGCATTTATAATATTAGTATGGATCTTGGATCAAATAGCAAATTAGATAGGTAGCTGACATAAATTATGAAATTGTTCAGCTTTCAGCAGAAGACGGGCTGTCAAAGGTGGAATTCAGGCATTAATTCGCTCCAGACTTGAAGTCCCATCTCATGTCCCTCTAGCACAATGTCTTGCGCAAGCATCAAGAAAGTAATAACCAAACCAAGGGTATGATGCTGTGTGATAGTGTCCAGCATTATTTATTTATTTATTATTTATAGAAGTGGCTTACCGGACTTTGAAAAGCACCGAGGCTGGCTACCGAAAAGCCTTTAATTGGCTCTGTGATGCTATAGTAAATTAAGTCATGAATTTAAAAAAAAAAAAAATGTTCACGACTGTAATCCCCAGGCTCGGTAGATATCTCCTCAGATCTTTAGTTACTTAGATCTTTGAGGATATCTAAAGGGGGTAGTCAGAGGCAAGTCCAAACATGACATTTGGTACATGCCCACATTTTACACAGTAGTTAGTATTCCGTACGTGACAGGTTGCAAGCCCATCGCCGCTTATAAGAATACTAACCTATGACACATAACTTCGAATTTTTGGTTCTAGTGTATGCCGGTTTCCTCACGATGTTTTCCTTCACCGTTAAAGAGCACTGGCATTGCGCACATAAATTTTTCGAATGGAAAAACTCATTGGTGCACGACCAGGTTTGAACCCACGACCTTCGGATCGTGAGGCAGGGGTGCTACCACTACACCACCAGCGCTCTCATGAATTTTAAGCTGTTGGTTTTCCAATAAATAAACAAAAACAAAGATATTGAAGTGGCTAACTTAGTCGACATTTTCATTTAAGCACTTACCGTTATATTTTTAAGCGAAACGTTCAGGATTGAAACTATTATTATCTTAGTCTAGGTACACCAAAATCGTTCCTAAGGATAAAAAGAGTTGAAAAATTTGTATGAAAAGAACATTTCTCAACAATAAACTGACAATAAGACATAAAACTTGTGCTACGACTACAGAGCGTTTATTGGCTCCAAAACTTTCGTGAAATGAACGATTTTTAATAACGAATAATCTACATAGCTACAGCTGCTCTTATTTTACCATTACCAGTCATTATCTCGAGGGCCAAGGATCTTCCACACGGCTGATAGACCAATAATCTACTGGATTGACGGCCATACTGCAAATATTGACGGCCATCTCACTTTATGTTGCCACAACAGTAGCCGTTCGACGGAATCTGTCAACAAGTCGCCAGCACGTGTGAGAGGGCCCTGAAATCATATTTACTTTACCTATGTAAACTTAACTATTTCAGCCCCTTTTACATCAACCTGCATATCTGTTACGTATTGTCGAAACCCTGTTTTAAATAAAAGGACCTAAGCAAACAGTATCAGGATTTAGTTAAGCTTTAGTTTTAGTGAAAAAGCATCCGTCATATTACGTTCGCAACGAAATAAATACTTACACTTGGCTTAATTTGGGTGTTTCTCTTTGATATAATGTTGAAAACCGTGTGCATTTTATTATTGCCGTAAATGACGATTGACGCTGTTTGAGAAACTTGATTTTTAGTAAACTTGGCCTGAAACTATAGGGGGTGACGGTAGCATCCTGAAACCCATAGGAGAGATAGGACACGTTGGAAAACAAACGAGTGTTTTGGTTCAAAATACCGTGAAGGAAAACATCATGTGAAAGCCAGTGGTTTTGAAGAAATTCACATGATGAGCTAGACACACAGATTACAAACTCTAAACTCCACATTTTTTGGTACAATGTCCTATTCAAGATAGTCACTAAGAAGCTATTGCCTAAGCCTGGTCTCCCCGAAAAACTAATAATTTATAATTATATTTATAAACAATAACCTTTATATTATTTAATATAATACATATATACAGTTGAGCTTTTTAAGTACCGTTTAAACAATATCTAGACTGTACAAACAGATTTATACGTATGTAGCTTAAAATCACTACACCGTTTCCAAAACTCTTTTATTATTAAAAAAGGTGTTTTGTCTTATATAAACACTTGGATGATGGTGATGACAGCGTCAAGACTCAGTCAGTCTTACCCCAAATATTTTCATATTTCATTTCCAACAGGAATACCGAAATATTTTATTCCATCACATCAACGTGAAAACGCGAGGCGCCTAATTTGTCTAACATATGGCGAGCCTACAACCTTCGCAAATGGTATTATATTTGTAAATCGTAAAAATTCAAAACATCGTGACTCATCTACTGAATTATTTATCAACATTTTTGTAATACGGCAAATATTAGGATTGCTCTTCGATAAATAAATCGCGTTGGCCGACCGTCCCGCCGCCACATCCCCCGGGAAGTAAGGGACGATTTCCCGCATATTTTTTTAGCAAATTACAATGTACCGAGAACAATAAAATTCTTATGACGACACGTGGAAAAATTAAAAAGTTTTGAACTGTTCGTTCGTACGTGATTAAATTTTTTATCGTCACACGGGAATTTTTGTTATTATCTCTTGCAAGCAGCTTGCGAGTCAAAATTACGCAGAGTTTTTTACGGAACCATCAAGGTTTTCGTCTGTTGCTTAATTATAATTATAAATTTTGATGGAGTTTTGTTATCACCATTTCTTTTTTACAGGATATAATATAAGTTCCTTTCTGATTGGCCCCTCAAAACATAATAAGTCTCGCCAAAATATATTTGCAAGTTTGATAGACTCCGCAGTTGTTTCTGTGTAGCCAGCTCGCGCTGATGAGCCCGAAAATATCTATGATGGAAAACAGATATGTTCATACATCTCGATCGAGGTTATATGATTTGAGTCGTTTGGGGTTGAGACCTTAGGCTCATGGGGATCTGAAACAGGGCTGATCGACTGATAGAGATCCTGTGTGACCAGAATTTTGACTTCTATTTCGGAGCGAATCAGCGCGACGATGCCGGCAGTATGTTCTGGACATGCATTATATGGTACTGACAGAGACCGACTATATTATCAATGAAATTTTTGCAAAAATAATCGATAGAGCTATAAAAAAAAAGTTAAGTACCTATACATAGATACCTGAGTAATATTGAATAAGGTTTCTATTGAATAAATTAATTATGATAATTATTAAAGAAAGAGTCAAATTAAAAATTAAATTACAAACAGAAAACACCAAAAAACTAAACTCTGAAAAACTCGGCCCCCTGGCTGCCCGCTCCTGCGTAGTTATTCTCTATGTTCGGAGCCAAATGCTATCAACAACTTATTGCCACAGCAAGACTATAAACGTAGAGATACGAGTACACATGGTATAAATCTCGGGAGCAATAGCTAGGCGATATTGTCCACATCTGTTACGTCATTGCTCGTTCAGAAGCTATTGGCTGCGATAAACGCCTTCTTCAGATCACTAGAAACGAATTGTTTCTCTTATGGTTAGTGTTGTTTTGTTTTTAACCACTGGCAAGGTTCTTAGCTTTATAACATTCAAATATATCGTATATAAGTTTATATTGTAACTGAATTATAAAACCGGGCCGCCAAAAACCTTTCCAAATAATTTACAAGAAACAAATAAAAAGGTACCCCTGTTTGACCCTCACAACAATAACTTACTTCACTTACCTACGTTCTTTTCAGTAAAATATCACACTGCCTTTCCTATCCATTTTCAGTTATGGAAAAGCCGATACATCGCAAACAATACAAAATATATTTTGTACCATTCGGGCAGGCAGAAGGCGGAGAGAGATATCATCAAAGGAATAGGGAAGTCTTTTATGAATGCTCGTTGTACCTACCTATGTCCTACCAGTTACCTACTCGTATATACAAAGGTTTATTGAATTGTAAGCTTCAAGGTTGTTTAACGTTGCTAGTCGAACAAACTTGTTTATATAGTTTGATCTATAATGTTTATTGAGTTATATACTGAAGATTAATAATAATATATTATAACTTTAAACGAGCAATTCTTGTATATATGTATATATATATAATCTTAATCTCGGAAACGGCTCCAACGATTTTCATGAAATTTAGTATGCAGAGGGTTTCGGGGGTGATAAATCGCTCTAGCTAGGTTTCATTTTTAGAAAACGTCTTTTATCCCAAAAAAACGAGCAAAGCTCGGTCACCCAGGTACTATTTATTTATAAGAGCACTGGTGGTGTAGGTAGTGGTAGCATCCCTGCCTCACCATCCGAAGGTTGTGGGTTCAAACTTGTTGTGTACCAATAAGTTTTTCTATTTGACAAAATTATGTGCGCAATGCCAGTGCATTTAAGCGGTGATGGAAACCGGCATGCCCTAGAACTAAAAATTCGAAGGTATGAGTCATAATGTTAGTATTATTTTAAGTGGATATGGGCTTTACGTGCCTCTGACTTCCCTCTTTAGATATATAGGACCCGCAGTTCCGCACTCTATTGTCTAATAAAAAGGGTATTATTGTTACGCACAGAAAAGTCAATAATTAGTTTCCACTTTGCATATGCGGGCATGCAAACTTTATACCGGGCGACACAATCACCCTCTACTCCAACTCGATAGAAAAATGATGAAGTTTTTCCCCTTACATTGAACGGGTGGTTATATTATTATAGCACTAGCTTCCACCCACGGCTTCACCCGCGTGGTACCTTGAAAAAGAAAAACAAACGTACCCCACGGGAACCGGAAATATTTCCAGGATAAATAGTGTCTATGTGCTATTCCGGAGTATAATCTATGTCTGTGCCAAATTTCAACTTACAGCTAGCAAATTATCAAACGTTACATACCCATTACATATTAACCCTAAAGGCGTCGAGTGGAAGCAAGGTACCTAATCGACATTGACATAAAGTCCAAACCACATCAACTCAGATATAGAGATTTACGAGACACCCAACATTGACTTTAAGCGTGATGTCCACTGATACATTACTAACGCATAGACTGGCTTCATAGGTAGTAGCTCTGCCTTCTGCGCTTCTTCTTTCCTTCTGGCTGTGGGTTCGATCCCCACGCAGGGCAAACATTTGTGTGATGAACATAGATGTTTGTTCTGTTTCTGGGTGTTGTTATGTATTCTATGTTTGTATTTACAAAAAAAAGTATAATAATAATTAATCTATCTGCTATCTGGTTCCCATAGTTAGTTTTGGGCTAGATGACGTTGTGTGAACTGTCCAACCAATATTTATTTATTTATTTTATTTATACATACCTACACATAAAAAAAATATCATATCGCGTCTCGACGGTCGCATTTAACCTTTAATTAACAATTTTAAATGACATAACACGTTAATTTGACGTTGTGCGCGTAAGATAGCGTACGCATCTGTCGCAACACTTCAGTCGACAGCGGGCCTCACGGGACACGGGTCTACATCCCTCGTAAATTATTTTAGCTTTGTGTTATTTTCAAGTTTAGTCATTTTGCGGAGTTAGCTTACATTTGTCATCGTCACGCCGTTTTTGTCTTGTTTCGTATACCTGGGGGCGAGCACTGGTGTCCTTTAAAGTTATACACGTTAATTCTCAGGAAGTTACTCGTCATAATTAATTAAATTATGTAATTATTGTCAAAGTCAAAGTTCTCAAACTCAATCATGTGAAACGGCTGCACGAATTTGGATAAAATTAAGCACACAGGTAGTTTATTATAGATAGTTTAGACTTGCCTCATAGGTGGGCATTTCATAAAGCGCCATCTATCCCCAAACTAGACAAAACTTGTACTATAAGTGAGAATCAGATAAATTCCTTAATTCTAGATATTTTTTAACTGCGTTGTCGTTTAGTGATCGTGAACAACATCACTATCTACTCTATAACAATATATTGAGGTACTTAGGTAATTTAAGTAATTTCTTTAAGGAAGTGTATTTGTTCGATGTAATTTTGTACGTCGGTAGGGGTAATTAAAATATGAATGAACACACCTATACTCACACAATGACTTATTCATTCGCTCACTCAATTACACACTTACTCACTCATTTACTAATAATGCGAATAATTATCCACTGTTCAATGATGGATGACATGCGACCTCGCATGAGATTCACAATGCATAAAATAGTGCTCACCTCCGTGACGTCACTGTTTTTCGTGAGTTTGTAAACGCAATTCAAACTTTGTGCTTCCTAATGGTGACATACAGTTCTTTGTTCGTGAAAGAACATTAACTGCAATAAGTACTGGTGACACTCATTTTTAGTATTGGCCATGTCTTGCTACCTATTTGAGAGCACTGATGGCCTAGTGGCAGTGGCCGCCGATCAAGATCATGGGTTCGAATCGGGTGTACTTACTAATTTTTCTGTTCGAAAAATTTATGTGCGCTTACCAGTAGGTACACTTAAAAGGTGATGGAAACTGGCATGTTAGTGGCTAACTTACATAAAAAACCCAAATACATGATCACGACTGTAATCCTCAGACTTGGTAGACATCTCGTGATGCACATCCATGATATTTGGCCGGCTTCTTTGCGATGTTTTCCTTCACCGCACTGGCATTGTGCAAATACATTTGTCGAATGAAAAAACTCATTAACCAGGTCTGAACCGACGACCTTCGGATTGTGAGGCAGGGGTGCTACCACTACACCACCAGTGCTCATATGCTCATATCCGTAAATCATAAACGTATCGAAAATAGTGCAATACCGGACTAACTTAAGTGTTCTTTTAGTTTAATACGAAACAACAAAACCATGGCGCGTACGAATGTTGTAAAAGTGACACAATTACAGTTTACGGACTGCAAGTTGACACAAATGCTGACTCGCTCGTTCAAGTTTATTGCGAACAGATTTAGGGTTAAAGACCCGATACATTAACGCGTTACTTCCACGGAATAACAAGACATCTATAAAAGTCAGAGTGGAAATAAAGAGGAGCGCGCGACGTGTAATGGTTGGTATGAACGACAAAACTAAATGCTGCTCTATACCTAGATGTTTTAGCATAGAGATTACAGTCTTCCTAGTTTCTGCTGGTAGAAAACTTATACGGTTAAGCTCGCCTTTGTACCTACTGTATTTTTTCAATGACTTGCTTGTAAATATTTTATTTTGTAGGTACAATAAAAAAATACAAGGAATTAGAGTGTTGAGTGAAAAGTCAATATCAAAATAGAAATTTGTGCAAAATGTGGGCATGTACCAAATGTCATGTTTGGACTTGCCTCTGACTACCCTCTTTAGATATCCTCAAAGATCTAAGTAACTAAAGATCTGAGGAGATATCTACCGAGCCTGGGGATTACAGTCGTGATCATATTTATTTTTATTTTATTTTCAAAATAGAAATATTTTTTCAAAAAAATCCATAAGACCATTTTGTAATGTCTTATCTACTTAATATACTAGTTAAATTCTAAACAGAATATATTTATCTAAACAGCATTGAAGGAAATAAGAGAGTAAAAAAATTATATCTTGCTCTATACCTACCTACGAGTAGCAGGGTAATTATGGTAAATAGAGTCAAGTGAAAATGATGGGATGTCAGTTCCAGTTCTTTCAATAGACATTTACTGCGTACTAGATTATTTTCACTCTCCTTTTTATAGACATTTAAGGTTCTGCAAACCAATAACATGGTAGATGACGGTTGGTAGAGAGAAATGGAAGAAGAAAATATGTTGTGCCGACCCCACATAGCGTGGGACAAGGGCAGGAAGAAGAAGAAGAAGAAGAAGAAACCGATAACATATACAATGTGTTTATAGTGGCCGTCAAATTATGACGGTCTGTGTTTCTTAGAAAACCATAGCCTTACTAAAAAAGTCAGAAAAAAAACCTATTAATCTGAAATAAACGTTTTTAGTAGTATATTTGTATATTGAGTAAAGATACTAAATACATGAGTTTCCTCGTCAAGACCGCCTTCATACATACACTGAAACACACCCTAATCACACTTAACCCTAACGCTGCCGTAGTTTTATTTGTCGTAAAGATTTTTATTGCCTCGGTACCAACGACCCGTTCGACCTATCGACCATTCGATAAAACGTCCATCGGGAAGCTTTCAATGAAGACCCTGACAATCGAAAGTCGACTCAAGAAACCATCATCACATCCTTCTTATACCGTTAACCCGCTGTTCCCGCAACGTTGGGATGAAGCGACATGAAATCTGTCACTATGTGGCAAACTGGTATAATGTCATACATTAGTATATTTTATTGCAATGTTATGAGAAGAGATGAATGTCATGTGACGAGGAGAGTGTTAGATATGAATTTAGATGGATACAAGGGTAGAGGTAGACCAAAGAAAAGATGGATGGACTGTGTGAAAGATGACATGGGTAAGAAAGGAGTGAGTACTGAGATGACGAATGATAGAGGGAAATGGAAGAAGATCACATGTTGTGCCGACCCCACACAACGTGGGAAAAGGGCAGGAAGATGATGATGATGATGATGATTAGTATTTATTGCAAAAAATAAAAAAAACCATATTGAAAATAATGTGTTCAGATCGCATAGGTTTAAAAATGTATAGTTGTTAATATGTCGACCTCACCTGAAGTGGTATTTTTTTTTATACCATGACACCAGTGTGGTGAAAGGATGAGTGTGCGCCTCAGAGGCTCCTTTTATGCACTATGAAATAGGATGAGGGACGGGAGATGATGATGACGTCATATAAGGCGGTGCCCACCTTCAAAATTACCAATAATACCTTCTCGGCGTCGATACGATATCTCTAATAACCCAAAATCCTCAGGGATTGCAACTCAATATTTAGGTACCTGTTATTAGTTCAATTCCAATCATTGGTGACCCCACGTGACGTGACAAATGGTCATAGTGAAATTACACAATAATAATACGATAGGGGGGATGGGGGAGATGGGGGTGCTATTTGAATTATGGAGATAATCATATGTTAGCACCCTCTGGCCAGTTTTGTTTATTACATTTTCGATTTGATTTATCATACGAAGGGCGTTTTTTCAATTCTGTCGAATATTGCGTTTTACTAAATTACGTTCGATACGGATGGGTGCGCGAAATTAAAATAAATAAATCTTACGTTACGTGACACGGGAATTTAATAAGTTATTCAACCGAGAGGTATACAACCCACTGAATAGATGATTCGAATATTTTTACGGTAAGTGGCCTCGATTTATTTTGATTGTTATTCCTCCGATTCATTCGTCGTTTGGCGACCGTTCAGGTCAGCGATCCAGATTGAAGTATGATAGGTTAAAGGGGGTTTAAAATTATTTTATTTTTCTTTAATTCGTTCATTCGTTTCATTCGTTCATTCAATCATTCATGTTGATTAATACATTGATTAAATAAATTATAACAAGACTTAATTATATGAATCCGTACTAAACACTAAATGATGCGTGAATAGACTGATAGATATTACTTCGAAAGCTTAATTAAGTCCCATAGGTAAGTAAAAAGCAATGAACCATAGTCAATTAAGTGGGCGTACTCAGAGCTGATGGGTCTAATCGATATGTAATATATTTAAGAGCCATGGAGTGACAAGAATGGATATTATACAAAATGAGTATATTAGAGAAAGCCTGAAAATGACGCCGGTGACGGAAAAGATGAGGAGTAAGAGATAGCACGCACGGGTTACTTTTGTCGCCGGGTCTGTTTCGTCACTCTTATCAAGTACCCGCCGTTCCGCAAGACAGTCCTAGGCTCCAATTCTCCCGTCTCAAGGCTATGCAAGCTATATAACTCACACAGTAATTGACTTGACATTTTTGCCACTACCCTCACTAAATTTAAGATCCAAGCTTACTCAATTAAATTGTAACGATTAGTCAGAGAATATTAATTACCTACCTACATCTCAATAAATTTATTAAATACATGTTTTTTATACACAATTGTATAAATATATACCGAAACTTTGTTTTAACTATAAGCATGCTGTGTTTACTGTAGAAAACTGTGCATTTAGTTCATAATTATTATTTTATAAGTATAGTTATAGTAGTGTAACAGTTGTTGTAAACCAATAAATAAATAAAGTCCGTGGTTATGTATGGAGATGCGCGCATGTTACGACGTGACAACTGGGTGACATCTCCATACATAACTACGGACTTGATAAGAGTGACGAAACAGTCACGGCGACAAATAAGTAACCCGTGCGCACTATCTCATAGGATGTGGTTTGGGCATGTAATGCGGAGGGTTAAATTTCATGTGACGAGAAGAGTGTTTGATATTGATATGAATGTTAATGGATATAGGTAGAGGGATGTAGACCAAGAGGTTGACTAATGAAAGGATGGATGGAGTGAAAGATGATATGAGAAAGGTGTGAGTACTGAGTTGACGGATGATAGAGGGAGATAGAAGAAGAAAACGTGTTGTGATAAGGGCAGGAGAATTATGTGTTTGGTGAGTTTGTGATAAGTAGCGCCATCTAGTGAGAACAAAGAATTAGAATTTAGATGATTTAGGTTAGAAAAAGGTTGACATTGAAGTCTTAACCCTGAATACGTCCACAGGGATCAGTCCAATCAAAAGTTCTTACAAGTAGTAATGATTTGAGCAAGCAATCCAACTAAAAGTTAGAATTAGCTTTTATCCGCCTAGCCTATTGAGCAACAATCGATTCGGATGATTTTTGTAGGTACTTTTTGTTTGTTGAACCTTGTCCGACAAACTTACTAAGTATTCGAAGGTGTAAGCGTCTAGATTCATTCAATTAGTTTTTATCTGCTGTGCACGAATAGGTAAAACCTACCTAATTACTTATGTAATAGAATGTTATATTAAATATTGAATTACTGGAAGACTTATCAATCTTCTTATATATAAAAATGAATTGCTGTTCGTTAGTCTCGCTAAAACTCGAGAACGGCTAAACGAATTTATCTTATCTTGGTCTTGAAATGTTCGTGGCGGTCTAGGGAAGGTTTAAAAGGTAAGAAAAATTCGAATAACTGCCGGGAAAACCCTAAAAATAGCCCTTTTCTATTTCCCATACAAACGTTTTCTATATAAGTACGAAGTCTGCCGGGTCAGCTAGTGAAATATAATTATTTGGGGCAACTTTTTTAGGTACTAACCTACTTACTTTGAGTAGGTACTTCTATAGGTAGGTACCTGTTATTGGTGCTGCCAGTGTTAGATTACCTTCCTGCACAATAAAAGTTTTTCTACTTAAATAGGAAAAAATGAAATACTTACGTGTAAAATACATAAACAATGTACATAAACAATATTTACAAATAGTTGTAATAGGATAATTAAATTCAGAAGTTTGAAGTTGCATAAAAATGGAAGATTTCAAAATAATTTAAATGAATATTAATTATCTCGAAAAATAATAATCAAAAGCTTCAAAAAAAACACATCGCCACCGCCAGCGATATTTGAAAAAATTCAAATCACGAAATCTGTTTGTGCTGTGCACTTTTAAATTTCGAACGAGGCCGGCAATCACAGGAAGTGACACATCAAAGTGACAACCAATAGAGCGTGCGTTCGAAATTCGAAATTCACGTTAAAAATCATTCACGCATGTTTTTCCCTGTACCTACTGCAAATGCGATTCAATTCTACCAAAATACTTTTTTTTTTTTTAATGTTGTGCATAATTATGTAACTACGAAACTGTATGTTTGTTTTTTTGTAAGTCATTACGAGTACCTATCTAGAACCTACTTAGTTTTTTTCTGGGTAATTTGTATAACCATAGACACTATTTTTTTTAATCTTAGTCACTATTATTAAGCATGAGCAATTCAATCTGTTCAACTTTGAGATAAAGTGGCGGCAAATTTGGAGATAGGTACTGGGCGTTTGTAGAATCCTTTGCATGATGAGAGGTTAGAAAAAAACTTTAAAGTTACCGAAGCAATGGCGTTCGGTGCATTGCTTTGCTATTGTAAAAACGTATTAAATTAATCTATCAGCTATCTGATTCCCATAGTACAAGCTTTGCTTAATTGGAGGCTAGAAGGCGTTGTGTGAACTGTCCACCAATATTTATTTATTATAATTTATTTATCTATTGCATTTTCTTTTACGCTAACATGAATTTAAAGACGTGACGGAAGCCGTCGCCTCACTATAATAACTTAAAAACAAATCCAAAACTAGAATTTAATCATCTTTTAAAATCTCAAATTTCTCTACATTTATCCCAAGTACAAACCTATTATTTTCTCAACAAAACCAACCACATTTTTAATAAAGTGACCGCAGCGAAGTGACTTCGTTACATAAAATACTATCCGTCGCGTGTTTCATTATTTTTTCCCGCTTGCAACACTGGCCACGATTTTTTTATGGACTGAGCGATAAGCGGAGCGGATCTGAATTACTGTTTCGAAAGTATAATTTACTGTAAGTACCTAAATTATCATACCTAAGTCAACGTTTTTAACTAGCAATGACTTATGAATTGACACTAAGAGACCTAAACACCAAGTACCTACCTTAAACTTAGCTCAAGCGTATTGACAATCAGTCAATTGTTTATTGTTTATTTTGTACAGTAACTTACAGGATTTTAAGGTTGTGTCCCCAGTAGACAAACTGTTAGCGGCCGACTGAGTTTGCGGTGTATCGGTTTAGTACGCCCTTCCATATATTTGAAATGGAGTGTCCACAGTTCGCGAGTTTTGCGCTCACTTTACGCAGTTTGCAGCGTTACGTGCGCCTTGTTGTTTTTCGCCAGTTTGCCTACTGGGGACACAGCCTAAGAAACCAATTACACAAGTTACCTAAGATTAAAAAAAGAAAAAAAAACATAATTTATCTAATAAGTTAACATTATTGCAAATAAATGTAATTTATATAATAAATCGAACTAGAACAAAGCAAATCATCTATTTTACAGCACTTTTGTCCAATTTAAATTCTACAAGCTCAAAAATCCCTTATCTGATTTTCTGCGATGCATTCGACTATCAACTTTGTCGCTCTAGTTTTTATATTTTTCCTCAAAATTGATCTCAAACGAGACAGCCAAAAAATAAATATTATTGTTGTATAGTTCATTTAACGAGGAAAGCTATAGGCTATTATAACATCACGCTACGACCACGGGAAAAAAACAAAGTTGCGCGAGAGTTAGCTAGTCTAAATAAATAGTGGAGTTGAGCGTGTGAAAACTTACACGCTTAACTTCAGTTGAGCATGTGAAAGGAGACACGCTCAACGTGTAACTCCACGCATCGCTCAACGCTCCTCCTATGTAAGGGCCCGTCTCCATACACCCCGCTCTCATATTCCCCGCTCATATTTCGCGTGAAATTCCCACTAAGACCGGACGCTTCATTAGAACTCGTCACGATTCTACCCGCGCTTGTGCAGTTTAATTTAGTTAACTATTTTTGTGTCCACGACCACGTCTGGAAAGGAATTTTTGCGAATTAGTGTGGGTACTGTGGGTACGGTCGGGGAATTGGGAACTGGGTTACATAAAGTTACTTCGTGAGTCAGGCCTTACTACCAGCTCTTTGAACAATATCAAAGCACTTAATAAAAAAAAATAACAAACGAAGGGACGATTGGAGGAATTTAGGGGAGACCTTTGCCCAGCAGTGGGACAAAATAGGTTGAAAAAAATCTATACTAATATTATAAAGCTGAAGAGTTTGTTTGTTTGGTTGAACGAGCTAATCTCAGGAACTTACTGGTTTTAGGGCTTTATAACATAACGCTGCGACCAATAGGAGCGGAGGAGCGAAGCACCGATGTTGCAAAAACGGGAAAAATGATATCACTTAAAACCCGCGGACAAAGTTGTGTGCTAGTCAGCTAGTCTGTATATATTATATATAACGCCTTAGAAGTTAGTATTCCGTACATGACAGGTAGCAAGCCCATCGCTGCTTATAATAATACTAACCTATGACAAACATCTTCGAACTCTTTGTTTGTAGGGTATGCCGGTTTCCTCACGCTATTTTCCTTCACCGTTAAAGTAATAAGATGTTTTTGTGGTACTTACGTAAGTACTTAGGTGGATACATTCCTTTTTTCCTCGTCTGTACTCACATTCATGTAAGTACTCTCGGACACAGCGGGTTCCTAATTCATTTCTTTCCACCCTTTTCTATTTAATTTTTTTCATTCTCTTTTTAGAAAAAAACTTTTCTAAGTCGTTTATATTTTTTGAAAAAGTGATGATATTTGTTTTCTACGACATACTACGCAGGCTGTAATTGAATTTCAATAAATCTCATTGAAAAAAACACCATCAGTTTTCCCATATTTTTTCATATAACGAGCAACTTTTACTATTTCTCTTTCTCTGAAATCCATATTCCGTCACGTAGTATTTAGATCTTACTTTTTTTAAGTTGTTTTTTTGCCGTCTCATTTGCCATTTACCAAAAACATTGAGAAACAATTAATAATATAAACATTTTTTTAAGTTAATGTTAGTGTACAATGGCAATTTCGGTGAAATTCAGAAGAAGCTCTTTATATTCCTTTTTCTTCTTTATTTAGAGCAATTGTCTTTTAGGGTCGGTTCACATCTGACCGAAGATACGTCGCGTTTTATCGGTCGCGTAACGCCAGAACAGACAAATTAATAATAAAAAAAATCAACCTTTCACACTCAACCGATGATGCGTTACCTACTTAGATTGTTTGGTACGCTTGACGCATCTTCCGTCAGATGTAAACCGACCTTTAGAGATCCATTTTGCCAACGTTAATTGATTTTTATTGCAAAAGTGTTTGTTATTTTCACTACTTATTTATATGTTGACAATGTTATTTGTAATGTAGCACAAAAGAAACATCAAAGCTCGGAAATAATAGCATAAAAACTAAAAACCGAAAAAGACTCATAAAAAAGCTAGAAAAACTAGAATCTCTTTTAGAAGCCAGAATCTGTTTAGTTTTAAAAAGTTTACAGGAGGATTTTGGATACGACTCACATAACCCACCCACTAAAATATCAGAGCAGCCTTTGTTTTAGCCGCTTCTACGGAAACTTTTAAGTTTCCCCACTACTGTTTGGATTTAGTAAAATGATTATGTTCTTTTAAAATTATTCTAAACTTTCAACTTCACCCGTTCAGAACCTTTATACATCGTTTGCACTTCGCATTTCTGGCTGCTGTAGCCATTGTAGCGAGTGCATTTTCATATCAGCAAATTCATACAACTATCACATCTTGTATACCTGGGACACCCCATTACCCTCCTTTTTAGCTTCGTAGTCGGGTAAAAAATATACTGGATTGAATTAAAAACAAATACTCGTATCTGGTGTCTAATCAAACGCTCTTACAAACCATCATGATTTACAAACGTCAGTGTCAAGCTTGTAGTAACACTACTTCAATACAATTTTATATGTCATGATCAAAGTTATACTACTTTGATAGGGCCTTACCACAAGCTCTTACAAATCATCATGTTTCAGAAACATCACAAATAAAATCACGCCTGTTTCCCGACGGGGTAGGCAGAGACCACGGATCTCCACTGGCTACAATCCTGACATAACTCTTTTCTCATCTGGCTTCATTCACTCTCATTACATTCTTCATACATACGCGACGGTTTAGGGTACTTTTTGACCTGGGGCCTTACCACGAAGTCTTCCAGAACGATTTCGTAACGATTCCGTTTTAGAAATGTCACATTTTCAATACAATATAATATTAATTCGGTAATGTATTATGAATTCGTGGTGTGGCCCTGGCCTTTCTCTAAAACGTCCCAATTTGATCGAGATACGAGTACCTACGTATGCCGGGGTCTTTCAATGGTCCAACTAGAAGTCGTTTAAAAATATCAAAAATAAATATGCTACAAATATTACCACAGTATTTTGATGATAAAAACCCCTTGCTATCAAACCCGCCCCACCCGTAGAAAAGGACAAACCCTGATCATTTGTTTCCCATAAATACCCCGCTCCCCAGGGACCTTGCTATTGTATGACATTGTGAGTTTTCCTGCAATTTAAGACGATCGGTTAGTAGATGACAAAAATGTATAAGGGAGGATCTATCTCATATTTTTAAGATATAAAGAACTAAAGCAAATATAGTACTACTTTGTTTTATGTTTATTTAATTAATTTGTTGTTGGTGTATTATTCATTCTCTGTATATAAAAATTGATTAAGAAGAGCGCTGGTGGTGTAGTGGTAGCACCCCTAACTCACGATCCGAAGGTCGTGGGTTCAAACCTGGTCATGCACCAATGAGTTTTTCTATTTGAAAAATGTTAGTGCCCAATGCCAGTGCTCTTAAACGGTGAGAATGCGAAGGTAGGTGTCATACGTTAGTATAAGCGGCGATGGGCTTGTCACGTACGGAATGCTAACTACTGTGCAAAATGTGGGCATGTACCACAAATGTCATGTTCGGACGTGTCTCTGACTACCCTCTTTAGATATCCTCAAAGATATAAGCCACTGCCGAGCCTGAGGATTACAGTCGTCATCATGTTTTTTGATAAAAAACATCAAAAACAAAATCTGCTAATATAACAAAGCTTTATGGAAAACACTTACGCTTTTACGAGAAACACCTCAACACGTCCAAAAAGCCTCAGCCAATACAATACAAATCGTAATCCATTACTTCTGCACTGTAACCACCTGATTGAGTTCAGCGGTGATTTCCCTGCGGTAGAACGTCAAGAAAGCCTTCGTGTAAACCGGAACTTTGATACTATGGAGCTACTGGAAGCATGCAACGGCGCATTTAAGTGTAAAATGCATAAAATATTTTATAAAAAAATTTAAACCAAATGAACCCTGAATTTGTACATTCTTAATCTATTCGTATATATCTATACTAATATTATAAAGAGGAAAGTTTTGTATTTTTGTATTTTTTTTGTAACGAATAAACTCAAAAGTACTGGACCGATTTCAAAAATTCTTTCATCATTAGAATGCTTCATTATCGCTGAGTAACATAATTTATATTAAAAAGAAATAAAGATACTTTTGCTACCCATGTGAAGCCGGGACGTATTGCTAGTAATATTATAAAGCTGAAGAGTTAGTTTGTTTGTTTGGTTGAACGCGCTAATCTCAGGAACTACTGGTTTGAATTGAAATGTTAATTGATGTGCTGTATATAGTCCATTTATTGAGGAAGGCTATAGACTATAATATAACATCGCGCTATGAACAATAAAAAAAAAACCCACCCTAAGGGTGTGAAAATAGGGGTGGTTTATTGTTCACTCACAGATTTTTAGTAAAAAGAAAACGATGAACGCAAACCCACTTAACATGAGATTCACGTTAAAATCACACAGCGCCAATCTATAAATCCCACACGATCAGGTAGACTCACGCCTCGCGTATAAATTAGAACAATTTTGGGTATTTCTTTTCTCGTCAAAGATAATAGGCCTCCCTCGGAGACGGGTAACGAATACCGCGGGGGGTGCCAATTGTCTGCCTTACTCCTGCAGTACCACGTAGCTGAGAGGTCTTCAGGCTCTAGACTGTAGAGTATTGATGTTATTTATTTATTTATTTTCAAATCTTAGGAAAACTTACAGCTAGTAGAACAAAATATAAAATATTAATATAAACACATGAAAAGAAATTACATGTACCTGAGGGCCATTTATAAAGTTTCCACTGATAGCAAAATTCATTTAAGTTTAGATTGTTTCAGTGTTAATGGAAGACTAAAAAAAAAACAAACTTATTTAACTTAGTTGACAAAGACACAATGCACATGCTTAAAATAAGAGAAAAAAAAAGTAAAGTAAGTAGGTACTTCGATTAAAGCTTATTCTAAATGTCTGAAAAGAATCTGTCACTTAACAGTCTTTTGAGAATGGTAGTAGAAGTTATGGCTTAGTACCTGGATGACCGAGCTGTTACGAGATTCAGATTATAATTATATATTACAAGAATTGCTCGTTTAAATGAATTAGATAGTAATATTATAAGTTTGCATAAATGGAATGGTAGTATTGATCTTTGTTACTCAATCACGCTGAAACGGCTGAACGAATCTTGATGAAATAACTTGGAATGCGTCCTGGAATAACGCATTGGCTACTTTGTATAAGGGTATATACCACGCTAGCAAAACCGCGCGCGGTTGCTTAGTAATATTATATACCTACTAGCTTACGCGCGCGCCTCTGGATATGTTAAAGAATTATCCTCTAACTTGTGTGGCACTGTACAAACACGTTTTTTCATCGCAAACATTAGATATGTAATCGCCTAACGAGAATTTCGCTCAGGATCTCCCATGGGTCGCGCCCGCGCGCTGTAAAGCGCCGTTTGATCGAGTTACAGCCACACCACTCCGCTTTATATCTAGCTTTATTTAGGTACGTGTGACCATGAAACCAATGTTGAGAAAGATTGTGAGTAACGCATTGATCGCTGAACCAATTTGAGTAATGTTTCCTCTATTTTCGTGAGTTATAAAAAGATAATCCGGTAATCTGTAAAGTAAACTACATCGACGCTATAGCGCTCTGTAAGAAAATGAAAGTTTTACCGGGCTCTATTTTGCACATTGGTTAGGTTAGCCACCTAGTTAGGTTTACCAGCCCTACGTGCCAGTTTTGAACCCACAACCTTCGGATCGTGAGCAAGGGTGCTACCACTACACCACCAGTGCTCTATATAGAACGTATAAAATTTATTTATTTATTTATTTATTTAGAAGACAACATAACATCATAACAGGTAAGCCTAAGTCGATGTTACATGTAAGTAGGTAAAACAATATAAGACTAAACATAATATTCAACTAAGGTAGACATTTAGTTTCAATTACCACCTGAGCGATTTGTAGAAGTTTCGGCAGGTTATTAAAGAAAATATCCACGCTGTTCGATGATAAGGTATTAAGCAGATAGATAGCGAGTGACATGGGGGCAAACTTAAGTAGGTTGGTCCTGCAACTAGGCACCTCCAGCATAGCGGGGCGGCGGCGCGCGCCCACGCAATCGCAGGGCGCGCGCAACCGCAGCGCCGCCAGCACTGCCGGGTGGTGCAGCTCCCCGCGCAGCACGCGCACCATGTACTTGACCAGCGCCACGTCTCTGCACACCGCCAGCTTGCAGTACCCAAGTAAAATAAATGTAAAGGCCTATTTTCTGCCTCACATAGTGAAAGCTTTGCTCAGTTTGGGGCTAGATGGCCTGGGTGAAATGTTTACAATTATTAGTTGTAATTCACACGCTTATATAATATTTTTCCGCATAAACAAACAAATTTTAACACGTCAGTCTGTACCGCAACTAAGTGAAGGCCAAAAGAGCATGTCCCACAAAGGGTGGGAATATCAGAGCTGTCACAACGCTCGCGGCAGCCGGGGTCTCGTGCCAAATGTGCGCTGATATTGCGAAGCGTGTACGTATCAGAATACATAAATCATAAATTTATATAATATATGTTTTATGTATGTTATACATAATACATAATTCTGATAGATTCCCATTGGATGGATTGAAATGCAACGAGTAAGAACTAGGTTATTGTGTGTTTTTATTTATTTTATTGTGTTAACTCTTAGTCTTAACTTGACAGCTTCTTTCAAGCCAATGTAGTGAAAGAATTAAAGTTAATTTAAGTTTTTAATGAAGCATTGCAAAAATACTTATATTTCCGGCTGCACTGCCATCGCATTTTCATAACGCCAAAGAAACGCGTTTCAGACAACGCGTTTTTATAAAAGTTTATAAAGTTTTTTTTGGTTATGTACAACCAATTTAGAAAGTTGACAGCATGAATAATAAAATGGAACATTTAAAACAACCAAAATTAAAAACTTTAAGGAAAGTTAACAGCCAGACTAAGCTTTTATTTTGGATTTGCTGCTAACGCAAACGACAATAAATACTTTACCTTCCACTATTGAGAATTAAATGATTCATAATGTTTAATGTTTTAATTTCATTTCATCTTAAATTAAAACTTATTAGAGGTTATTATAAAGCCTCACTCAGATATATCAACTAGTTACATACACTTTTGTAACCGTTAAAATTCCGAAAATAAATTCAGGATTATGGATTTACCGTGTTATGGATTTATGTATATTGGTACGCAAATTACATGGTGCGGCTGCTGGAATGTGACATCGAATAACACGTGTTTCTGTGTAAAGTGCACACGATCGGGGTAATGTTATGCTCTTTGGCCTAGCTAGGCAATAACTCAAGATTTTGCCTATCATCATCGTCCTGTCTCTGTCACACTTCATGTGGTGTCTGTACAACGTGTTCTTTTCTTCCACTCTCCTCTATATCTATCTCTATCTCTATTTTTTTACAGAACGTACCTGTACTAAAACTGTAACTACAACCTAAGATTACAAACAAGCAATGCTACCACTACACCATAATCTTACTTACGACTTATGTGACGTAGGAGGTGTTCGTTTAAGAAGCGATAGCTGTAATTATTTGCATAAACGAAGCAAATAAAGTCTGCTGCTTATTAATGCTTATAATAAACAAAACTTAAAATAAATGATGTTGTATCTTGAAAAATCCCTTTCATTATTACGTATTTACTGAACAATTTGGAAATGTTTTTTAAATATTGTTAAGTAAGATACTAATAATGTGCTTAGTTCATATGATTTCAATTCCACATCTGATGCAAAAACATGCCACCAAAATTACACAATGAAATCTCAAAATAACGTGAGAAAATATATAAAAAATACATGTTACACAGTCGAGAGCATAAGAAAATGTCCGCTCCGTCTTTTTCTTAGATATTGCTTTGGGCAGGCTTTATTAGCTTCAAAACTTGTTTTTTAAGAATTTAGAGTTTAAATTTACTGTTTGTAGTTTAAACAACGCGTTTCCTAAAATCTCCTTTCTAAAATAAAGGTTCTTATACACAAGAGATCGCAACTCGCTCATAAATCAGGCAGCAACATTCGCTGTGCCCGTGAATTGCGCTAAAAGTACTATAAACAGTTGGACATTCTGAACAAATAAGTATCGAAATGCATTCGCAATCCGAAGTGGCTTTACAAACAGCGTTTCAAATTTACCTTAACAAGTACATTTATGACTTTAAGTGTGACGTTGTTTATGACATTAATGATTAACGACATAACTAACGGACGAGCCTCTGAAAACCCCCCTAGACTAGAGATCTGAGGAGATTATAATATATATAAAAGCTGGGGATTGAGTTCATAGTGCGACTAAAGAGTTTCAACTAAACAATTTCACTGATTTTTTTTTTTCAATTTGAAAACAGTAGTGCGACTGAAAAGTTTGTTGTATTTACGCCTCAAAGCATACTTTTCAGATTACAATACCATCGATGTATAATGCGTATAGTAAAATCCTCGTAATTGGAATTTTTTTTTGTTTGTTTTGCTTTTTAGTGTACTGTGAAAATGTGGGCATGTGCCAAAATATCATGTTTGGAAGTGTATGTATGTATCTGACTACCCTTTACATATTCCTCAAAGATCTAAGTAACTAGATATCTGAGGAGATATCAAGCGAGTCTGGGGATTGCAGTCGTGATTATGTTTTGTTATATATGTTTGTTTTTATATCCTGAAAAATCTAAGTAACAAAAGACCTGGCGGGTCTTACCACAAAATCTTCGGGCAATATCAAAACAAAAAAACTTTAATATTTCGTACGATGACCTATAAAAATTGCATGGAAGTAGTTTTATTTCAATCATGAAACTATGACGTTTCTGAAACATAATGGTTTCTAAAAGTTTGTGGTAAGGCACCTGAGGAGATGTTTACGTGATCATGTTTTTTTGTACCATCCGCATTCATCTATACGAGGTCTTCACTATACGATGATATGGTCTCTAGATGTAAAACTATTATTCAAAAGTAGGTAGTTACATTGAGTTGGCGCGCCGCCAAGGCGTCCGTCACGGCTGTTATCCAATTATTACATGATACAATATTGCTTGTTATCTGTGGGGTCGTCTTTAGTGAGGTTTTGGGGATTTATTGCATCATAGAGCATCATTTACTTCGGAAGGGTCAAAGATTAATTGTAAACCTTGAGTTAAGGCTTACCACAGTCGATAAAGAATGCGTGAACTTTTACATAGACATGTATTGCTACTAAATGATTGATTCAGGCGTGACTTTGCGGAAATCCATTACAAATACTGAAAAGGACGGAAATTTCTAGTACTTTCCCGCTAAAACTATTATCTAATGAGGTTATTAATTAAGCTTATTAATATTAATGAGCCCCACAAAATGCCTTATAGAAATATTATTAATATTAATAATCCCAACACCACACCTCAAATAGAAACTCAACACGTGTTTCGCTTCTCCACGAAGCATTCTCAGGACCGTTGACTCGCTCCGCACTGGTGTTGCTCCACCGAGCGCCGAGAGAAAAAAAAAAAAAAAAAGACTTTTCTCTCGGCGCTCGGTGGAGCAACACCAGTGCGGAGCGAGTCAACGGTCCTGAGGATGCTTCGTGGAGAAGCGAAACACGTGTCGAGTTTCTATTTGAGGTGTGGTGTTGGGATTATTAATATTAATAATATTTCTATAAGGCATTTTGTGGGGCTCATTAATATTAATAAGCTTAATTAATAACCTCATTAGATAATAGTTTTAGCGGGAAAGTAGGTACTAGAAATTTCCGTCCTTTTCAGTATATGTATTGCTACTACAAAACCCTGACTGTACTTTAACTCAAAAATCTATTAGCGCCAAGTAACTCATCTTAAAAACTGTGATAATCTTTATTAAGAATTACCGTTATTTGAAACTTTATGGTTGAAGAAGGCTCTTTCTGTTTTCTGCATTATCTATGGTACTCCCTACCTCACTATATTGCCCTCTCGCTCGCACATCTTTCCATCTCACCTGGCAGCTCTGCGGGTAGCTACCGCGCGAGGTTCCATCATTGGCGTCTTGTTTTCTGCAACGAACAGTCGTACCTCAAGGATACTTTCGTGCGAGTTAGTTATCTTACTTTATTTTAGGCTAAGTGCATAATTTTATAGCTACTCTGTTCACGACTCCTTTACACACGACTTTCTTTACGTGAGAACCTATCATGTGAGTAATCTTACTGGTCATTTATAATCGTAAGGATTATGTTGAAATATTACCCAACGGTTTTACCGTTCGATGATTAATATGATTTAATGTAATTTAACATGATCTATTTTTAGATTCATGTTAGTGTTGAATTCGAATCTACCCTCACTTAAATATATTTATTCGGATTTATTCTGTTCTAATTTTAGTTTATTCCATTGTCTTAGATATCTGTGTCGTGTAAAAGTGTTCTATTGTATATTACAATGAGCGATAAAGAAGAATGTTCTAGAAATGACCTTGAGTTTGAAGTTCACGATAGAGGTCAAACGACGAATACCGTCGACGGTGGGTCTCGTCCCGATAGACATCCGCTCAAAAGGCGACGTAGCCCATCAAGTAGTAGCTCCTCAAGCTCTCCAAGTGACACTAGCTCCACGTCATCTTCTAGTTCAGACTGTCGGAAGCAAAAGAAATCTCACAAACGAAAAAAACGGGGGGGCAAACGTAGTCGTTACCGTCAACGTGACCGCCGCCGTTTAAACAAACTGACACAGGAAATTCAGCAACTTCGAGAACAGGCAAATTTTAATTGTGTGAATACGGAAGAAGTACTTGACGGTAATATTAGTGGAGATCTTTTTAAGGATGGCAGTGAGCTAGAGTCTAGTTTTAGACAATCAGGTACACCTACTGAACCGAACTTCGTATTTGAAATTGAAACGAAGCTCAAGGAACCCTCAGTTCCTAAAACTCCGCAGAATTATTTAACAACATTAAATGAGATACAGCGTTTTGAAAGTAGTGAGTGGTGCGAAGTACGCTATGCAGACACTCAGAAGTTATATAATCACTCTCCTGGCTTCGTCGAACTGGAGGCCAATGACGAGATTAAAGCCTACGATTCTTTGCGTCACCTTACTCATTCCGATAAGGCATTCGCTGGCTTAACATTTTGTGTTCTAAAACAACGTGAGGCCTTACAAACTACCCTCCGAAATCTCCTGCAATGGGCTCGAGATTCTGAAATAAGTTATGAAGGGCTTAGTGAGAAGGTAAACGAACACTTTTTAAATGGCGACTTTTATAAAATTTCATCCGAGTTGTTACAACTCGTTTGTGGTCATCGAGCGGAAGTTGTACAGATGAGAAGAGATGGCATAATAAACTTCTTACGAGATCCTTTGACGAAAGTTGCCGTGAGGAAAGTACCCCCCTCCTGCCGCCATTTATTTGAGGCCGAGGCCCTATCTACTGTACTAGAAAAAGCAGGTGGCGTTCGAAAAGCCTTTCTGCCTTTGAACAAACCAGGCTCAAACGGTCCTGCTTCGCAAGCTGGCTCGAGCAAGCCTACACGCCACCCCTCGCAGGGGCAGGTCAACCGAAAAGTACCCTCGCAGGGTACTTCCCATGGATGTTGCGCCTCTGCGCGCATTTCCCATACAAATCAATCCTCGCAGGGTTGTTACCATTCTCGT
This sequence comes from Cosmorhoe ocellata, assembly GCA_963675405.1. Lineage (NCBI taxonomy): Eukaryota > Metazoa > Arthropoda > Insecta > Lepidoptera > Geometridae > Cosmorhoe > Cosmorhoe ocellata. The sequence goes on along the minus strand of OY776264.1, from coordinate 3,522,965 downwards.
CCTCCTCAGGGACAGAGACACAATAATAATGCTGACAGTCGTCCCACTTTTTCAAATAGCTACAGAGGTTCCTTTCGCCCAAGAGGAGGCCATCAAGGTAACAGACCGCAGGAGTATAACAAAGGTGGTCGGAAGCACCCGGGAGCCTCCTCAGAGGGCAACTCTCGAGGAAGTAAACGTAAGTTTTGACAACCAACTGTTCAGAGCGGGTCGGCTGCTTCTATACCACCGGCGGTGGTCTCGTCTTGGCGCTCCGCCTTATATTTTAAAAATAATACGAGGTTATCGCATTCCGTTTGCCATAAAGCCGCCTCTGGTGTTGCCAGATCTAACGAACAAAAGGTTTTGTACTCCGACATCGGGCAAAATGACAAGCGTAGTAACTCAAATGTTAAAACAGGGTGTTCTAGAAGTAGTCGATCCTGCACCAAGCTTTCTTTCGAACATGTTTCTTGTTCCAAAAAGCGATGGGTCTCACCGACCCATATTCAATCTGTCAGCTCTCAACAAATACGTAATAACAGACAAATTCCGTCTAATAAACGTATACCGTGTTCCCGAATTTCTACAACTCAACGATTGGATGTGCAAAATAGATTTATCTCAGGCATATTTCCATTTACCGATAAATACGTCCCACAGGCGTTTTCTTCGACTAATTTACCGAGGCGAATTGCTACAGATGTCGTGTCTACCTTTCGGTCTCAGCACAGCACCAAAGGTATTTGCATCCCTGACCAATTGGGTAGCCCAGACCCTAAGAGAGCAAGGGATCCGTATTATCGTTTATTTGGACGACTTTCTCCTAGCCCACCAGAGTCGTCAGGTCTTGTTGTTCCAAACACAAACAGTATTAGAGAGACTTCGGTATCTAGGTTGGCAAGTAAACCTAGAAAAGTCCATAACAAAACCCCAACAAAAGCTAATATTTCTAGGAGTAGAATGGGATACTTTAAAGAACGAGAAAACCTTACCATCAGAAAAAGGTCTCAGTCTCTTTTTAAAGATCACAAATACTCTGAACAACGACTTCTTAACTCTAAAAGAATTACAGAGTCTAGTCGGCCTTCTAAATTTTTCGAGCTTTGTAGTACCCAAAGGGAGACTTCACTATCGAAGCCTCCTCAATCTTCTCAATGTCTTTTCCAAAACGACAGTTGTCAGGCAAATTCCACTTTCAACAGAAGCTTCAAAAAATCTTGTATGGTGGCTCCAAAACAATCATCGACCCTCTATGATTCATTTACCGCCTCCAACGCATTTTCTTGCGACAGACGCATCCGACCTAGCCTGGGGGGCGCAGTTAGACAATCAAGCCTTTTCAGGTCAGTGGACCGATCAGGAACAAAAATTGCATTGCAACCAGAAGGAACTACTTGCTGTATTGAAGGTTTTACAAGTTCAGCACCGGTTCCTGTCTCAATCCACAGTTCTGTGGCAAAGCGACAACCGAACAGCGGTTGCTTATATTCGAAACGAGGGAGGAACCAAATCAATAGCACTCATAAAAATAACATCCAAGATTTTTCATTTTTTAGAGCTTCATCAAATTCATTTAATTTCCCATCACATCCCGGGCAGGTACAACGGTCACGCAGATCATCTATCTCGTTACCGATCTCCTCCACAATGGCATCTATTGCCTACGTGCACGGAAACTATTTTCAAAAGGTTCGGAATCCCTGTTATAGATCTTTTTGCCTCAAAGGATGCGCATGTAGTGACCAATTATGTCTCTCTAGATATACTCGACAATCAAGCAATATTTCACAATGCCTTTTCTCACCAATGGAACTACCACCTGGCGTGGGTTTTTCCTCCACCTTACTTGATCCCCAAGGTGCTAGCACATCTGAATCAAGCAAAAGGTTCATTTCTTCTGATAGTACCGAGGTGGAATCGCGTATTCTGGAGGTCAGACCTCAAGTCCAGGGCGTTGGCAGCCCCATTCATAATACATCACTTGGATCGGTACCTGATAGACATAACGACAGGCTTTCCACCTCCCAACGTACAGGAAATGACACTAGAAGTATGGAAATGTGGGGGTAGTCAAAGAACTTAATCGACTGGGATGATTCTCAATTAAAATTATTGTTGTCATCTTGGCGTCCTTCAACACGCAAGACGTACAAAATAGCATGGGACAGATGGCTTACCTGGTCAAAAACCCACAAGGTCAATCCATTCAACCCTAGTGGTTCTATTCTAGCAAGGTTCTTAGCCGACTTACATATAAAAGAAAAGCTGTCATACAACACAGTTTTATTGCATAAATCTGTCGTGTCCACCTTATGTAATACGGAACTGTCGGGTCATTTAAGCTCACATGTCCTAGTTAAGAATGTTTTAAAATCAATTGCATTGAAGAAACCCGTAGTCCATAAAAAATCAGTTTGGAATATTGATGTTCTAGTTTCATTTTTAGAAAAGTACAATATTGATGAAAACAATTCTTTTCAAACATCTAGACATGTCGCAGTTTTACTTTTGTTATGCTCCGGTCGACGCGTGCATGACCTTACTTTACTGGCAGTAGATGGAGAACATTATGAGAAACATGACGATCATCTGATCTTATGGCCAAATTTCGGCTCTAAAACTGATAATTCTGATTACAGACAATCGGGGTGGAAGTTATTAAAAAACTCAGGGGGAAGGAACCTTGATCCTGTTTTTTGGGTAGACCACTGCAAGGAGCTTCTACATGACAGGCGTAGTGCGGCGAATTCTACAAGCTTATTTGTACATCTTAGAGGTCAAGCTAAAGCTGCGTCACGGACAGTGATTGCTGGATGGGTGAAAACAATATTAGCTGAAGCCGGAGTTATCGCGTCTCCAGGTAGCATTCGATCAGCGGTCGCTTCGAGAAATTGGGCTGACAACGTTCCTATTGACGACATCCTCTCGCGCGGAAATTGGAGATCTGGGAATACTTTTAGGCAATTTTATAGAAAAGAAATAATGAAGATTTCTGCTCAAAGCAGTATTACAAGTTCTTTTGTTCCATGTGATTAATTTATTTGATTTCAATTTAATGGATTACCTATTCAAATAAGTCATTTGTTTGTTTAAGATCTTTAAAAAGGTCCCTACTTTGATTATTAAATTATTTTGCTAGATAACACATCTTTTTATTTTTTATTAGGTATCTTCTACTCTTGTTTCCTACCTAATAGTACCTGTGTAGGTCCTTTCTAGAGGTACCTACTTTAAGAAGAATCAGTCACATTGGCGTCCATCTCCCCCAGGCGATAACAAACACGTCTCCAACCATAAAGTTTCAAATAACGGTAATTCTTAATAGTAGCGTTTTACCTAAAAATAAAACGCATATTAATACTTACCTTATTTGAAACTTTAATTTTAATTCTGCCTGGTGGTTTTCGACTCAATGATGGAACCTCGCGCGGTAGCTACCCGCAGAGCTGCCAGGTGAGATGGAAAGATGTGCGAGCGAGAGGGCAATATAGTGAGGTAGGGAGTACCATAGATAATGCAGAAAACAGAAAGAGCCTTCTTCAACCATAAAGTTTCAAATAAGGTAAGTATTAATATGCGTTTTATTTTTAGGTAAAACGCTACTATTATTTTAGTAGAACAACTAGTATTTATTGCAAAAATTAAATAAACCCGACTGAAAGAAACTGAAAATAGCTTCTCACAGACGCCGAATTCGATTTTTTGACACTGTATAACACCTCATTTGTCAAAATCTGTCAAGCCGTTTGGGCTCGTGCGAAAGGAACTCGCATACATTATGTACGTACATCCCAAACACATTAGCCACCTTCTTCGCTTCCCAGTCGGGTATTCCAAGCTCACTATATATCTTCCTAGATCTCTTGTTAATTACATTTTTGAGGGTATGACTTGGTTTAAATCTCTCCTCATCACTTGATCATACCATGCTAATCTAGCACTTCTCATCTTTTCAGTAACAGGCGCCACTTTTAGACTTTCTCTAACATACCCATTCCTAATCCTATCAACTAACTTTATTTCATCTCAACGGATGGTGTAACTACAAATTTCTTATTGGTTTTATACCTCACTTAGCGCCATTGAGAGCCTTTTCCGCAAAGAGGTGCAGTGTTACATCTGAATCTCCATACGAATATAAACCAGTGCATTTTCCCGTAAAGGAATCCGTCCACTGTACAGAACCGTACCATAGACTAAACCCTACCTAATATTTAGTTATAACTTTCAAGCTTTCGTGATGTAGATCGCCTTGTCGTTCACAGACAAGCAACTCAAAGATCAGATACATGATCGATAGTAGCCTTTACAATATGCAAATTTATGTGTAATAAAAGTTTACTAATTATACAAGTAGAATATTGGTAAAAATTCTACTTAACTTACTTAAATCCACGCAACGCTATGCAAAGCTTGTACTTTCAGAACTAGACTGTTGATAGAATAATTACTTGTGCATTATTTTGCAAATATATTCAACATACCTACATTGAATATATACAAGCACCCAGAAACACAATCAAAGGGTGGGAATCAAACCCACCACTTCCAGAGTAGAAGATAGAGATACTACCTATTGAGCCATGAAGTCAGTCGCGTAATTTTCATGCGAATATAATTTTGTAAGTATTCCTGATTGGTTTAGTAGGCGAGGTACTTTAAAATTGTGAAAACTAGGACGTGGTGTTAGATTAAAGTATTTCTATGTACAGGAAGAGAGCTTTTTCTTGTACTATGGTTGTAAAGAGAAAAAATTTACGGGTGCACAGTAGCTGTTGTGAAAGGGTGGAGGGGGGTAGAGTGGACGTATATCTTTATTTACTTGCGTACGTGACTGTGTATTTCGACTAGGATTTAAAATAATACCAGCTCTTAACATTACGACTGCATTAGTACTTAGAATTAGCCGAGTTTAAACATATATACCTATAAACCTGCAATTCGTGTTTATATGTATATATGTAATCTGAATCTCGGAAACGGCTCCAATGATTTTCATGAAATTAAGTAGGCAGGGAGTTTCGGGGGCGATAAATCGATCTAGCTAGGTTTTATTTTTAGAAAACGTCGTTAACCAAAAAAAAGTAAGTACTAAATGCTTATATAAATAAAGAATGTTGTACATAAAGCAGCACAAGTAGGTTCCTATAATTATACTTTCCTCCATAAATATAAACTATGTTATGAATAAAAAAATATAATGTAAACAAACTTATAAACGACGTAATGATAAAAATAAAGAAACAAACACATTATTTAAATCCTTTTTATTTTGAAATAATATAAACTCAACAACGACCCCACAAAATATAAATAGAAATAACATTATTATAAGAGTACGTCTGAATGGACCATGCAATATTTATAAATTATATTAGACGATTAAAAGGAACTTTATTATACAAACCGGCGATTAAACAATTAAATTAATGTGTACAAACTAATGAACATTATATCATTCCTTTGTTAAAAAGGAAGAAAAGCTTCATACGTACACATGCTACAAGACAGTTAATATACGTTTATTTTAATGCATAATTTAAATATATAAAAAAAATTGCAAATAAAATATTTTTAGATACAACTGAAGAGTTTTCTTAAATTAGTAAATTAAAAGGCTGAAATGCATAAGATTTTATAATGTAATAAAAACGTTCTTCGTGACTAGGTTAAGATTTTAAATTTATTTAATTATCACATCCCACATGAGTATATTAAAAACATTAAAACTTAGTGGCAGATGAATGAATATGTCGTTAGAATAAAATATTTGGCTAAGACAAACGGGCTACAGTTTGTAGTCAGTCTCTTTACAAAAATGCATCTATCTGATCAAAGTAATAAATCTTTTTTTTTTCTTATAAAATCATTGGTTTATAATTTCTTTCATTAGTTGTTTTCTTCGGTTTCAAACTGTATCTACAAAAAGTTGCGCGCCTGTCAGTGCTTGGGAGATTACGATATTTGATTTACCTATTATAATGTTCTACTGTTATTTTATCTAGATGAGTTGGTAATAGTTAATTCAGTTATAATAATAAACAATCAAACACTTAATACGTATTATAAGGACCGTTTACAACTGTACATAAACTGTTAAAATAAGTTAACTTACACTAAGCGTAAATTAATGTCCCATCGTTTCATTCGAATTACACATTTTTCAAAAATCTCCACCAATTCGTTTCAATAGAATTTTGGGATTTCTCAACGAACAGACCAATGCTAACTACTAATAAAGCATTACGTATTTTATAAGCATGTTTACAACATTGTATAAAAATAATGAAATTTTCAATTTACATATCTTTTAGCAACAAAACTTAACAAGGAAATTGGGCAACTAAAATCTTAGTGTCTGTTTTGTACTTACTATTTATAAAACCTGTCCAAATTTTATACAATGCCCTAAACTATGATACTAGCTTATTAATAACATATTCAATCTTCAGTGCCGGTGATCCATTGTAGGTACTTGAAGGACCTAGACTGGAACGGACTTGCTCTGGACTCGACCCGTGCCCGAGGTTGCTGGTATACCGGTTGCTCTCTGAAACATTTCAATAGTATTTTCAATATCATAATTGCTGGACCAGCTTTTCATTTGTGGGTTCATTTCTTTCTTATCGTGTACGAGATAGGTTGTTACACCTAATTTTTTAACTTAATTGAGAAATTTAATTAATAAAACACCAAGAACAAATAAATTACACATAGAAAACCTATACTATCAATGTAGAAAACAGGGTTCGAGTCACTGATGCCACCCTGGTGGGTGGTTTACGTCGTAAAGATATACTGGTTTTTTTGGTAACTCTTTGAATTGGGGCAGTTCTTCTCAATTTGTTATTTCTATCCTTATTTAAAAGTTTTTACAACCTTGATTTTAGAGCTCGTCTTTCAAGCTGATAGCATTTTTTAACAATTTGTATGGGATTCCGTTCAATAGGACATCTTTATTGCGTAAAATTGTTATGGACGTCCAGAAAATAGTTTGTATCTTACCTAGGTTCAGCTGAAGCACGGGTAGCGTGGTAAGCAGGCACGTTCGGGTTGTGGTATCCAGTCGCATGTGGCGCTGGAGGGTTATGCGTAAAGGTCTGTACCGGAGGGTGAGGTTCGGGCACTGGAGCCTGGTAGTTATTCGGGTTGTATCTGTCCACTGACACTCCGCGTGTCCTTTCCGGGATCGTGGAAGACTCTCTTCCGAATGAGGAGCTCAATGGCCGACCTCTACCTATAGTATTTGTCTTGGGCCATTCTTGCGATACGAATTCAGACTCGAAACTACGTTCGCGCCACGACTGCGGCCTCAATGTTTGACTCCAAGTTGGCGTTGCTGTGTAAGTTGTTTCCTGTGTCTTCGCGTATTGGGTTTGGGTCTTGTTTTCAATAGAAGTCTCCCATGGAGGTTTCACATTTTCCGGTTGAGTCTGAGCCTTTTCAGTAAACTCTCTGAGTTCCTTCCGCCATTGATGCTCAACGGCTTCAGCTGGTTCATTATTATCGTAGTAGTACGCGGGAGAAGGATCAGGCTGCGGTTGGCTTTGTTGTGGTTGCGGCTTGGTTTCCCCGGGGATGTATGTAGATTCGGGTACAGAAATGTATCGCCTTTCATATTCGCTGTAATATGTCTTACGTCCTGGCTGTTTAGGTGGCTCAGCAATGGTCACATGCTTTACGAACGACTGGTTCGGTTTCGGTGGTATGTAAGCTGTAGGAGTAGTTTTTGAGAATTTAGGAGTGGACGGAGTTGACTTCCAGTCTTGGTTTACATCTGGTGTGAACGTATTCTGAGATGGTTGGAAGTAGTTTTGGGAGTTATCTACTACATAGGTAGAGTCTTGCTCCCACGGAGGAGGCACGTATGATGCGGTGCGTTGCTGAGGGCTTTGATAAGAATCTGAGCTGTATTGAGTTGGTTCATTAATGCGTGGTGTATCCAAGTTCGTGGCCCAATTGGTAGGCTTAGGTGTGTATGTAGAGTAGTTTTGTTGGCTCGAGTAGGTATTCTGTTGGCTCGTAGTATTCTGTTGTAAGTTGTCAGTGTAGGTAGATTGGTATTGCGGTTGTGACTGTAGAACAGGTTGCGGGTGGTACACGGATTGTGATTGCGGCGGCTGGTATACAGGTTTTGGTTGATGTTGAGCTTGGTAAGTAGGTTGTGGTTGAGGTTGGTAGGTAGGCTGTGAAGGAGGTTGGTACGCTGGCTGCTGTTGAGGCTTCTGCGTCCAAGCAGGCGGTGCAGGAGCTACATTATTATAAGTCAAATCCTTCTTATCAGTTTGCTGATACCACTGCTGGTTGGTTATAGAACTAGGCTTGACATTTTCAATAGTAAGGATTTCGACTCGAGGTTCCTGAGACCATTGATTTTGTTGTTCAACAGTTTGATTATACTGTTGGGTGTTTTGATAGATTTCATTGGTTGGTATCTGCCGTTCCATGCTTAGCCTTTCTAGGAGTAAGCTATGCCTTCTCTCTGACGTTGGTTCTGATGGATATACCGGCTGATAAGGTCTACTAGCAGGTTGTGGAGACGGTGGAAACTTTTCGATATGTGGCGTAAAGTATGTTAGAGTAGGGATCGTTGGTGCAGAATTTTCGTAGTCCAAAGTTTTTGTAGTACGATTCACAGTCACAATGTTTTCTGTTCTATTGTATTCTGTCAGTAAGCCTGTTGGTTTGTCGCCAGCACCAGTGATTATTTCAGTGGTTTCTGTGCGTGTTTTTGTAATGAAATTGCCAGCACCGATTGGCTTTATTTCCACATCTTCAACTTTTTCTAATGGCACAGAAGGTTCTCTTAAGGGCACTTTAGGTTCTGATGTTTGAAGTTTTTCTGTTTTCGTTTCTTCGGTCACTTCTTGTTTTGCTTCTTCTTGTTTTTCTAATACAACTTCCTGTTTATCATCAAATTCTTTTTTGACAGGTATTTCTATTTCAACTGGAGTAGCTGTTTTTTCCGTTGGAATTTCGGACGTTTTGTTTTCTTCATCGAGGACTTTACTTTCTTCGACAGGCTTTTCAGAAACTTCTTTATTCTCTGGTTCAACTTCTTCGTCAGTGTATTCCGATTCATCATCTTCTTTTTGTTCTACTTTGGCAGTTTCGACCACAGTTTTTACTTGAGGTTCTACTTCTTTTTCTTCGGCTTCTACAAATTCTTCTTCTTCTTCCACCTCTTCTTCTTCTTCTTCTTCTTTAGTTACTGTTTCTAAAACGATTTTTGAAGCTTCTTCTTTTTCGGGTTCAGCTGCTATTTTTTCAATTCTTTCTTCAATTGGCTCCACCTCTTTTTTATCTTCGTTATTTTTGTTTTGAATTTCTTCTGCCTCAACTTTTTCTTGTGGAAGTGAAGGTTCTGCGGTTTTTTTAAGAACAACTGTTACTGGCTCAGTTTCTTCAATTTCTTCTTCTTCTTCTATTTCTTCTTCCTCTTCGTTATTATCATCTTTGTCATTTTGTACAATGATCACCTTTTTAGTTGCCGTAGTTGTCGTTTCTGATCTCTCTTCCGTCTTTATGATATTATCTTGCCCGTTTTCATGCACCTGGATTGAAGATTCTTCAGCTTTTTTTACTACAGTTCCAATAGGTTTTTTTTCATTTTGGCCATCTTCTGTAACTTCTACTTCACCATTTTCTTCTTCCTCTTCTTCTACTTCTTCTTCTTCATCATCATCCTCTTTAGGTATAATTGTAGTTTCTATCTTTGTTTTGATTTCAGTTTTACCATCAATCGTTGTTTTTGTGATTGTCTTTTTGACTTCTTCTATAGAGCCATCTGGCAAAGATTTTTTTGATATTTCAACCTTGGTTTCTGTTTTTGCTGCCGATTTTTTTGTTGGGAGTTTTACGGTCATTACAGCTTCAGTGTCGTTATTTTGGTCCCCATTTTGTTCATCAGTTTTTGTCTCTATTTTGCTTTCTTTTGTGACAATTTTGATTTCTTTCTGAAAAATAAATAAAAATATATTATAGTATGTATGACACCACCACCATGTTTTATTTTTAATGATGTTATATAATTTTATATTTTTATAATGTTATTATTTACGAACATGTTAACAAGGCGTTAAAAAACATGATGTATTAATGAATGTAATGTTAGTCAATTAATACTGAGGATGACTCACAGTCCCAATAATAAAGTGGTAATAAATTCCTTATAAATCTTTGACGCTGTATAATAGATACGTATAACATATAATAGAAACAGATAAATAGACATAAATATAGTAAGTGTACAGTAATTTTAATTGAACCTGTTCATCATTGCCATGGTCTTCTTGAATTTGCAATTTAGGGACTAAGATAGCTTCTGGTACTGGAATGGCTATTTCAGGTTTTATTTCAATAACCAATTCTTTATTTTCATACGTAGGTGTAGCATAAAATTCTTCGATTGACTGTTGACTAATGTTATCACTTTCATTATATATTTTTGGCGCTATAAGGGTTTCATCTTTATTAGCTATCACGTTGTTATCGTTATCATCACTCTTTGTTGTTACAGATGATGCTGTATTTTCTACGTCATTATTTATCTTTGCAGCTTGGAAATATTGTGCATCATAGCTTATTTCTGGATGTGCTGTATTGTTACTATAGTTTCCAGTGAAAGTTGCATTGTAGGCATCGTTTCCATAATTCATGAATGGAGTCGCTGCCGGCGCCCCGTATTCAAACATAGACGTGGGTCTGTTATTGTTTATTTGCGAGTGTGGAGGCGTATTTTTATTGAAAGTGTCATATTGATACGGCGCCTTATTGTTTACAAATTGCGACGGGGGCGCCACCCGTTGCAAGGGTGGCTCCCGAGAAACGGGATTACTTCTCGTCCTCAAAAGCGATTTTGGGTTCGCCGGTAAATTGAATGCCGGGAAAACTTGGACAGGTAGACAGTTGAAATTTGGAACTGCTATTGTCGAAGCTGGCGGAGACTGTATCGGCTGTACGGGCTGTTGGGGAACACCCTCGTTCATCGCGTTTCGCATCAATCTCTTCGCCATCCGCTCGGACTTGATCTCGGAGAGGTCAAGCCCACCTGGCGTGTACGTGAACGGTTTCCTGTCACGGGTCATGGCGCCGTGTAAAGCCGACGGCGGATTCATATCGCTGAAATAAACGCAATGTTATCCAAACCGTCATCTCCATTCAATATAACAAAATACATATTTCGGATATAACCATCGAAGGTTTTGGCAATTTGACAACGAAGGTAGAAAATAGAAAGGAGATACTCACGAGGTCAGTTCACCGCGAAATATTATATAGACTTCCTGCGCGGATGGGGCTTGTTTGTTTATCCAGCGAGCACTTTGTATCTGACACTGGATGGAAGCACTTGGATCGGTTTTGCATAACACAGGGATGGATCACTTATTTTTGTGGAACATGCAGATATGAATCTGGTCGCAGCGGTTAAATATAGCGTGGGTTAAATGAGCCGGTAGGTTTGAATCTGGACGGAGAAGCGCGGTCGGCGCGTGCGCCGCCTGCCGCCTACTGCCGGCCGCCCGACACCCGACATGTATTTTGGTACCGACCCCAATAACCAGCGCCTCGTCCGCGATTTATCTTGTACAAATCGTCAAAACACCGAACGTTTCCGACAACTCCGATTATTATTTACTTCCGCCTGCTGCTTCGTTTGCTTAGTGCAAGATTACCAACATTTATAATACTTACTACATTTCATTGAGATTTCAAATTTCAACATTCACTAGTGCTGAAAATTATTTCCGTTCATGTTGTCCATCACCGCATGACGGCGGTTTTCAATCGTTACAGGACGTTATATGTGCCATCATTAAGGTATATACCTAGGTGTCTATGTGGCATACATTCATGAAGCAGTCAGATGGTTGTGGAATGCACTACGCACGTGGTCGATAGCAATCTTAGCACTAGTTCCTGACGTTATCGAAATACTAGAATATACGAGTATTCAAAGAAGGTAGAAGTATGCTTTAGCTCGGTGCGGTATTTAACAAACTAGTGTTTAGGGTACATGTTTTTTAACAATTTGTTTCACATTTTTCTTTATTACAAACTGCAGTTAAAAATTGGAACAAGTTTATTTTTGTATTTTTTTTTTACGTACGTTCTAGTGTGAGTTGGCGAAGTTCAATATTAGGTAGGTGTGTATCTGCATATCTTCTTTATCTCTTCTGGCGAAAACCAGTGAGGTACATACATACATAGGTATATATAAAGTGCTAGAGAGCATAGTGCGGCTTCATCATCATCTTCCTACCCTCATCCCACTAGGTGGGGTCGGCACAACAGGTTCTCTTCCTCCACTCTCCCCTATCATCCGTCATCTCAGTAGTCACTCCCTTATCACACATATTGTCTTTCACACAGTCCATCCATCTTTTCTTAGGTCTCCCTCTACCTACCCTTATATCCATCCACATTCAAATCCATCACCCTTCTTGTAACATGGCTTTCTTCCCGCCGCATAACATGCTACGACCACGCCAACCTTTCAATTTTCAATAACACCACGTACTTTTCTGAGTTTCAATGCCTTCTCCATTCTTTCCACTCCTCAAAAGCGCATTTTCAACTGTTTCAAACAGATTATTTGTATCGAAATGTTTATTTAAATGCAGCTTTTATCCAAGATTTACAGCTCTTCCAAATACCATAGCTATTAATGTTGGCTACACACCAAAACGCCATCGCTAATATTCGTTGGATCGTGTGATATTTGTGACGTCACTGTGACGTGTTACAGTGCAGTCTGGCGCCAGTTTATATACTGAATACTCGTTTATTATTCTGTGATAATAAATAAATACCCACTATTTGAATACAACCCACGTCGATAGTGATTTTGACGTAGGATGCACAAGCATACATACTTTCGTCACTGACCATTTCGGAATATATTGGACATGTCTGGAAATAATATTGTGTCGCTTGTTTGAGTCGAAATAGAGTATTTGATTTTATGTTCATCGGCTATTTTTAGTTACAAGGCCACGTTTAGATGGCCTGAAAATTGGGTTTGAACTTGATTATGTATCATCGTTATAACAAGTTTTTTTATGCCTTTGAAACTGAAACTAGGCAGCAAGCGTACGTACTAACATTTGTCATTTGCAACACAATAAACTTTAACTGGCTTACCGTTAAATTCCGTTCTACAGAGAGCCATACAACTTAATGAAGAGAAATGTTTAGTGTGGTGATGGGTAGACATAGCTCCGGTTACAACACCGAAAAATAGCGCAATTTCAAAAATCATTATCCATAGTGTTTTATTCTAACAAAAAACTCTAAAACTCATCTACCCAGATACATATTACTATAACACAAATTTGTCCTTCTGATACGGACTAGGGCTTGCATTCGAATATTCGAATAATTCGAATACTATATTCGTTCGAATATTCGAATACTGAACTTGCAATATTCGAATATTCGAAAAATTTCAATAACACCAAACTTAGATCTCTGATGTGCATAAAATGTCACTTTTAAGTTCGCGCGCGATATCCATACAAGTTAACGTAGTTCAGGTAAACAACATGACAAATGATAGGGCTCGGAAACACTCGGAACTGCCGCGGGCGATTGCGTATCATCATAATATCAGCCGCACGATGTCCACTGCTGAACATAGTCCTTCCCCATAGATTTCCAGAGCGATCGATCTTACGTGGCGTGCACCCAATGGCTTCCAGCAACATTCACTAGGTCGTCTTTCCACCTAGTGGGGGGCCGTCCTCTACTGCGATTTCCAGTGCGCGGTCTCCACTCGAAAACCTTTCTGCCCCAATGGCCGTCAGTTCTACGAGCTATGTGCCCATCCCACTGCCACTTCAACTTGCTAATCCTGTGGGCTATATCGGTGACTTTAGTGCGTCTACGGATCTCATCATTTCTGATTCGATCTCGTAGAGAAACATCAAGCATTGACATTTCCATAGCCCGTAGTACTCGGACCGACATGATGGCATTGTTGAACAAACACTTTAACACTTCGGTGTATTGATAGTCAATACGGCACCGCTGAAGAGACCGTAGTAGGTACTGCTCAGGTTTCGACTCGACCGAATCGAAGACTTTTTTGTAGTACACACACGCTAAACATAAAGGCAGATTAAGTATACTCCTCGATCTTCTGTATAATTTGTCGGAGCGTAAAGATGTGGTCTACGGGGCTAAAGCCTTTTTGCAAAAAGGCTTGTTCGGGAGGCTGGAAGTCATCAAATCTGCGTTCAAGACGATTGATGACCGTTGAAAACAGCTTGTAGATATGAGTCAGCAGTGAGATGGGCCTGTAGTTCTTCAACAGGGTTTTATCACCTTTCTTGAAGAACAGTATCACCACGCTTCCGTTCCACGTTTCCGGCGTTTTGCCCTCGAGTATAACGGCATTAAAGAGCTTCTTGATATTTTTGAAGGACCTTGAGTACTGGTTAATGCAAAGAACACTTAAGAATACAAGAAAATGTGATTATTTTAGCAAAAAAAAATTTTTTCAATTATTCGAAAAATATTCGAATATCAAAATTTTCGAATATTTGCAAGCCCTAATACGGACCGATGTTTTTGTATTTGATGTTCCAAAATATGTGAGTATTTTTAATAAGTAGGGCAAAATAGTTATTTAACTATTGCTGTCATAGATAAAGCTTTATAAATAGATAAAGTTTATCTATCTTAGAAAGTATATTTTAGGAGACAGCTGACATACATAAAGAAGAAGAAGAAAATAAAAATCTGATAAAGGACAATGGGCAAATTGGGACCACCCTCCAATAGCGATAAAATATATGTCGTTGGATAGGTCTCTTCAATTGGAACAACTATTGCTATGACAGCTTTGCTGTCACAGCTGTCCGTTCAAAGATATAAGACTTTTAAGTTTTGATAAAATAAATAAAATATTATTATTATAATAATGATTTATTACACAGGAACATAAAAAAGGGGCCCCCTTTTATCAGTTTTAACAGTGTTTTTTTAATTATGCTGGTATTTGGGGTATTCATGTCCGACCGACGACGTATTTTATGGGTTATCCATAATGACATTGCTTAAAAACATTGCTGTTGCATTAAACCCTGAATTGCATATCCTAAATACCATATTATTGATATAAAGTGTGCACATGTGCCCATCGTTCGCCTTCCTGATAAGCATGTACAATAATGGTCTATAATGTTGCCTTCATTTGGCTTAAGTATATCTAATTGAAACATAGAGAGAAAACCAGTTAGATGACCTGCCCGACTACGGAATTCAGGAAAATATGTAGCTTTTGCGTGGACGTATCCAATCACGTCATGTAAGACAAAGAATATATTATTGTTATTTACTATTGAACAACAACCCAAATGAAGGCAACATTATAGAAGCATTAATGTATATGCTTATCAGGAAGGCAACGGAGGGCACATGTGCAAACATTATATCAATAATCTGGTATTAAGGATATGCAATTCATGAAGGGTTTCATGCACCAGCAATGTTTTTAAACGATGTCATTGTAGATAACCTATAAATACGTAGTCGGTCGGACACGAATACCTTATATACCAGAATAGAGACCCTTTATCAGTTTTAACAGTGTTTATTTTATATGTTACTGTATAATAAATCATTATTGTAATATTTTTTTTTTATTTATTTTAACTATTTATCAAAACTTAAAAGTCTTATATCTTTGAACGGACAGCTGTGACTGCAAAGCTGTCTAAGCAATAGTTGTTCCGGTTGATTAGACCTATCCAACGACATATATTTTATGTCTATTGGAGGGTGGTCCCAGGTTCCATACATTTTTGCCCATTGTCCTTTCAGGTTTTTTTCGTGAAATAGAGCAAAATTGATGGATGAATGGGTTGATCGTGACTTGTGAGGTATGGAGGAGAATTTTTATATTAGAGCTCAAGATGATAATGAATTGTCGAATCTGTTCGCCACACTAGTTTGAAAGCACTATGTAACTAGATAAGAAAAGAAAGAAGAAATACCAGATTAACATTTTTGACGTTTTCGAATTCAGCTATCCGCGTCAGTCCGAATTTCAAAAGTAAATAAACTTTCGGACTCCGAATCGTATAAAAAGCACGCCCCTGTCACATCACTAGTTGTAGACCTTACTTTATGTCAAGGTCGCCACGCGTGCCAGATTTTAGGGAATTTTATTTCTGAAGTACAGATTTATTTTTGGCTATATTTTATCGTCGTAATGTACCTACAGAAAATAGTCCTTTGATATTGAGCTGTGTAGCCAAGTTTCGGCTATCTTTTTATTTTGCGTGTTTAATATATAATAGAATTAGTTTTTTTATATAATACCAGTTAGTTCTAGAATCTTTATTAACAGGAATATACAGATATTATCTTAATTTACTCACACACTAATCTATAATAGAATTACAATTAGAATTAGTTACACAATGCAGTGATCTTGTTATACTTATTCTACTAATATTATTAATGCGAAAGTTTGTGTCGATGTTTGAATGTTTGAGGTTACTTTTTTTGTAAGCACCATGCGATTATTGCCGCGGGTTTATGCTAGTATTTATTTTATAAACTATCATACTATAATTAAACTTACTTTTACTTCAGTATTCGAAGACTCCGTTGTGGTCGCCATTCTGAAACAAAAACAAATAAAAGGTCACAAAAAGTGCTCAATACAGATTGTATTCTAGATGTACATAAAAACCCAGTTAAGATTTCACAATTTCAATAATAAATAACCCTCTCTGTTTATAAACCCTTTAATTTATAAACATTATACGGTATCTAAAGATATCCCGAAAAGTTATGTCGGCTTTACGAAATTATAAGCCATTTTCGCGGCTTAATTTTCTTAATCCCCTATTTAAGATCATTAGAGAGAAAACTTCCCTAATTTTTTTGTCAAACGTTTTGGATAATCCGACGACTCAGTTTTATTGTTTGAATTGGAGATTTTTGGATAATTTTAGCTCGGTTATACCTATTTCCTTTCGCATGGAATGCAGACTTAATTACAATGTTTTAAAACGATTTTATGAGATACATTTATTGCCTTTCAAAATACCATTTCCCGAAAATAATTTCTCACTATACTTAAAATCATTTTATGGGAAACTTTCTCATGTGTGTGTCGGTCATCATCATCATCTTACTGCCCTTTTCCCACGTTATGTGTGGTTGGCACAACAATTGATCTTCATCCATTCTTTACCCATGTCATCTTTCACACAGTTTATCCATCTTTTCTTTGGCCTACCTCTACCCCTGTATCAATCCACATTCATACCTAACACACTCCTCACCACATGACATTCATGTCTCTTCATAACATGCACAATTATTACGCTAACCTATTTCTCCTCATCTTTTTCGTCAAGTGTGTGTAGATATGCATCGAATTTCAGAAAATCATAATATCCGAACAGCTCAAGATTTTATAGAAAATAATTATTACAAATTCGCGGGTGTAGCACTATTACAAAATAAACTGAGTAAATACTTTGAGTAAAGCGTGCTCTATTTTCAGAGATTTATTTGACTCACATACATAGTAAATAATAGCTACATAAACAATTTCGTGTTCAAGAAATAGGACCTAAGTACATCAACATTGTATTACTGCGTAGTTGGCAGGAAGAACTTATTTAATATTTTTCTTTATATAATCGTAAATTTGCTGTTTTGTTATTTAAATGAATTCATTAGTCATAATCGGTGAAGTAAAACATTGTGTGGAAGCCGGCGTAACAGAACCTTCTTCATATCATGTCTATTCCTTTTTGACCAGTGTGATGAAAGGATCTATGCGTCTCTAAAGCTCCTTTCGTGCACGCATTGATATCATTGACGAGTAAAATGTATAAAAAATAGCTTATGTGTTTTAAACTACGCGTATTCCAAGTTTCATTTAGCTCAGAAGTTTCAGCGTGAAAGAGTAACAAACATCCATAAATCCTCAAAAACTTCCACGTTTATAATATTAAGTAGGATTATGAGTGTAAGTTTATTTGTAGAGAGGAGATTGTAGAGGTACTAGAGATTGTAGAGGGTAATTTTTAAAACAAACGAATCAATTTAAAAAATATTTCACTGATTGTTAAACCAAATTAAAGTTAAAAATAAATAATAGTTCGTCAATAGTAGATACTTAAAATCTAGGTTACAAGGACTAGATCTAGTCTGTATCTCGGAAACCCTAACTAGGTTTGTCAAAAACGTTACACATAGAGGTGAAACAGTCCCTCTGTTTCACCTCCAAGTACAACTTAAATAAAGTCAGTAATAACAAAATATTTGAACAAACATTAGAAGGTACATATAGGTAACGTGGACGAAAAGTAGGTAGTGCAATCCAGCTATGATCATGATCTCTGAACGGGGTTAACGACCCTGGTATTGGAATGCTGCCTAATGCTCCGGATGATTTGTTATCGACGTCTCGAGATAGACAAAATGCATTTTAATACTGATCGATTTGTCTCGGCTATTCGCAATGTATCAATAAATATCGTTATAATATATTTTTTTATTTTATGTATGAGAACGCTCGGTGGTGTAGTGGTAGCACTCTTGCCTCAGGATCCGAAAGTCGTGGGTTAAAACCTATTCGTGCATCAATGAGCAAACGTCGTGCAAACGTCGGAAGCCATACCATCATTATGGGCGAATCATCGTATGCTATATCGTATGCCAGCTACATATAAATACACAGACCTGGATAATTATTCTCAACTTATTATTTTTGTCAAAATTTTAGAATAAATAAATAAATACCTAATTAAATAATGCTGGACAGTCCACACAGCATCATCTAGCCCCAAAGTAAAGAAAGAAAGAAGCATTTTAACCTTGATTTAGAGCTCGTCTTTCAAGCTGATATCATAAAGACGAAGCAATAAAAGATCGGTTGATAATAAGTTATTTCACTAATGGTCCATTTAATATTTACTAATATTTTACGTGATAACCGATATTTGTTGCGAACAATGACAAATAGTGAGAACAATGATAAACCTGTAGAAGAGAATGACTGACCTAGGATGCGATACAATAGATAAAGCGATAAAATAAAGGTTAAGCTCATTCCTGGTAAGTTTCAGAAATTAAAGAAGTCCAATAAAATCAGTATTATAGAAGTATGAAGAAGAACTATATCATAATTCATGACGTGCACAAGATTTCCGTTTTTGCCTTCAAGAGATACGAGCAGCTCGATAAAATACTGCCGAGATGGTTGCAATGAAACACCCTACGGCTCTTGCACACGACTATGGAATGCATTTATTTACAATACAGGCTTGCCTAGTATGAAGACCACTGTAAACTCAAACCTTGTAAAATTCTAGCAACATCGAATTTGAACTTTGTGTATTAGTCTATTTTAAGTACTTATTTACATGCTGAAATAAATATTTTTTCATTTTTCATTTTCAAAAACAGCTTGTCAAAATAAGAAGCAATTTAAAAAAAAAATTGACACTTTTTATGTAAATGCAAATGAACACAAATAGAATAAGAATCATTCAGTTAAATGAACTTAACTAATGTGTCATTACATCGCTTCTTGATAAATTCAAAAGTTGAAAGTAGGAAGTAAAATGCCTAAAATGAAAAATTACTTTTTTTACACTAGATTTTATACTAGATTATTTTGCAGAAAACTTAAACAGAAAAATGGCTAAAGTTCCATTGTATCTAAAATATAAAAGGTCTAAAATGTGTGATGCCTTAACTGCCAAAGGTCTAGTAAGGAGTAAACCCCACGTGTACCTATGTCAAGCAATACAAATTTTGTTGAACTTACTTTCAGAGCAAAAACATTATAATTCTGTACGTGTTTAGAGGTGAAGGTACATATTTAAATTTTTGTATTGGACATTGCTTGCTGTATCATAGGTAAGCACTCGTATAAGAAGCCTCTACTGTGGTTTGTTTGTGGCGCGGCGAGCCAGTAACTCGTATGAAATAATGTCATGCCTTGCGGAAAATCTCGCTTGAAAGGCAAATTTCCGCAAATAGGTTCATACACTTGGTTCATAGAGGTTTGTAAAATATGATTCTAGACAACAGTGTTCCATTCTTTATTTCCATTATTATTTAGTTTTAAAAACGTAAATAAGATAAGCTTAGGTAGGTTTTCGAGCGCTTTGATGTTTGTTTATATTGAAAATTATTCCTTTTTGCATTTGACTTCTAGTTCATTGGGTTTCATTTTGATATGCAGATAAAATAATAAACAAAAATTATTTGAGGCAAAAACAAAAATTGATGGACGTAGTAAATCCTCTTTGCTGGTTTTTATTTTCAATTCTCGTAGTTTTTAAGCCAGATTAACTTACAAAATATTAAAAAACCAATAATAAAATCCAATATCAAAATGCCGTCACAACACAAATTCTGCATTTTTAAAATAGCCTATAAGGTTTAAAAATGCATTCATTTTGTAAATTGTGTCTTTATACCTAATGGCGATCCGACCTAAAGCTAACTAACTTGGGCTGCGATTACGTAATTTTGATACTAACAAAACATTATTACTAACAGCTTCTAGTTACTAGCGGTGAATTGATTTATAGAAAGTTTTTGCCATTAATTTATTATTATTATATTTTTGGTTTATTGCCTTGGGTATATTGTTTGTATGTATCAGAACTACGTAATCACAGCACTGTTGCTGATAGACATTCATTGTGATTGATTGCAACTAGAGTTCCGTAATAGCCACTCTGATCAATCTGCAAACTGAACACAGTTAAAAGACTACAAACAAACCGAAAACCGTCACAAAATATTATTTGGTATCTACCAAATATCCCCCGTAAAGTTTTCATGTAAATCTTAATAATAACTTTTCGTATTTTCCGGCGCTCGCCAGTTACCGTTGGCTTTATTGGTTTGTATAAGAAAGGCGGTATTTTAAATACTCTAGAACCAGTGAATAAATAATAAATAAATGTATAAATATTGGTGTACATTTTACACAACGCCATCTAACCCCAAACTAAGCAAAGCTTGGACTATGGTAGCCAGATAGCTGATAGATTACTCATATACTTTATTTTCGTAAATACATAAGAACATACAATATACATAATTAATAACACCCAGACACAGAACAAACATCTGCGTTCATCACACAAATGTTAGTCCTAGGTGGGGATCGAACCCACAACCTACAGCGCAGAAGGTAGAGCTACTACCAACTGAGCTGTGCAGCCAGTCAATACATAAAATATTTATCATTTAATCATGTAATACATATAACAAATAAAATAAAATAAATACCTGTGTAAATATTTGCACTTATTGTTTCACCAAAATCACAATTTCCAAGATAGTGTAATAAAATAAATGAAAACAAATAAAATCGGAATGGTATAAGTTAAACCATAAAATCTGCCCAATTTAATTTTAAATCCGGACGAGCATATTGCTCAGTGGCGGTAAACAATAAACCGAGTTAATGTAGGCACTAGAGATAGTGCGTTATTGCATAGATCGATTTAGATCAACTGGCCTCATGCCATACCAGTACCAACAAATATTCCAATACTCTACAATCACCCACATAAGTTAGAACGACATTTTTTTCAAAATACTTGCAATCAATCGGAAAAATAAATTGCTAAGGTGAATTTTAAAATTGTTACAAAGTCTGCTAAAAAAATACCAAAATACTTTTGCCGGTCATTATACATGTTTGAGGGCATTAGTGACAATACAGTAGTAATATAATAATAATGTTTTTGCGTTTCAATGACAGAACGGTCGTAAAATCACCGATATGCTAGCTGCAAAGTCAAGTTAGATGGCAATCAAATCCAAACAACAATATAATGGTGGTAATTCGGTTGTTTTGCAGACTAACTTAAAAAATGCTACCATAGGTACGATCTTATTTGGCTTACAATAAAGACCAAATTAGCGTAACATTTTTAAATGACAGTTTTAAAAAGATCTAAAATTTACATAATCATTCTAATTTAATTAATTATCACCATTTTCACGTAGCTTTAGTCAACAACAATTTACATGGCTTCTAAAATAAGCAAAAACACGTCAATCATACGTCAGCTTAGTCAAATTTAGAATTGTAATTTAAAATGTTTACGCTAATTTAGTATTTGATGTGAAGAAAATAAGGTCGTGTTTAGTTCAGCATTTTTTTAGATTTTTTTAGTTAGTCCGCGGAACAACAAAATCACCACCAATATGTGAAATTCGATTGTGTCGTTGTGCATCAAATGTGACGTTATTGAACTAGCTACGAGTAATTAGTCGCAAATGTCAGAATAAAATTGACAGAAAAAAACATAAACAAACATTATAAATAGTCATATAAAAAAGCTGTCAAAGTCTGTCTCCTTCATTCTTACACTATTGGTAAGGGATAGCAACAGATTCAAAAGCCATTTTAGCCATCATAGACGAGTGACATTCTCCATTACAAGTTTCTAATGATAACTACCCTCTTTTTTTAGTTAATAAATTGATAGTTTTGTAAATTCATAGAACAAGTTAGCCCTCAATTTGCTTATAAAAACTGTTTTCTCAAATAAGTGAGTTTATTCTTTTTGAGAAATAAAGTATCTATATCTATCTACTATCTATAGAAACAAAAATCAAGACAAGTATGAAATACAATTACGCGTACCTACAGGCTCCTTTAATACAGTAACGGTAGAAATAAAGTGGGATAGTTTATGACTAGTATTTTAAACATGTTGTAATATTAACTGTGACATACAACGACAAAAGCGCTCAAAATTCAGCTGCCAACATTTATTTCGGGGGTCGTTGCTGTCAAAACGACAAACGGACATCGTAAGCTGGCAATAATTTATGTTGCTTCTTAAATCTCACGCGTGCTGTTAGCTTAACACCAGTTTATGACGTTATCGATTCGCTAACGACTGGTGATAACGTTGCATTTAACAAAAACAATCTATTTCTGTGCTAAAAATGGCTTTTTTGTCTTAAAATTTCTCAGACTACGAACAGACGACGCGACGTCATAGCCTAGCAACATTTTTAAAGCCAGAACCTTCCGAAGCATGGAAGCGAATTTATAACTTTCTTTATTACTGCACGGACTAACTGCACTTTTAATATAGTTTTTTATTCTGCTTCATAACATTCTAAGTCAATAGGACTGATCCATACGCGACGGTACGTCATCACATCTCAATACATCATCACCATCATCAGCCATTTTTATTCCACTGCTGGGTATTGGGCACTCTTCTTTATTCACATCTCTTTAATCAATTTGAAACGTGTTACATGCTACTTGAATTTAAGTGCCAATTCCTAACTCAAGCCCAAGAAGAACAGGCAACTTATAAAATATAAATCATACTAGCATATCTTAATTATTGACTGCTAAATTTCCTCAAGTAGGTAGCCCTAGCCATCATCGAACCTGCACAAATACCAACTTTTACAACATTAAACATGCCAGTTACCGGCCAGCCGTAAAATGGCACTAAAAGCGTTTACAAATAGCATTCTGCACGGCATGATACTATTAAAGTCGGTAAGCGGCGATTATCGACGGAAATATTTAAAGATTTCAATAGGACTCGAATCGAATATCTGACGCGGAAATTTGTAGAGCATACAAGTGCTGGAATCTGTGCTCTTAGCACTAGTTTTTGGGGTTGCGCAGAAAGAAAAACAAAGCTAGTGCAACGGTTAATCAACATCGCCATAATTATCGAAAAATCGTATTGGTGAATTAGAGTTTTGGTTGTTCGAGATCGCATGGCTTCGCGTGGTAGCGATTTGTATTATCAAGCTTACGGGGATTTAATATTCAGTGTTACATTTATCGAAGTTAGATAACACACATCGAAACTATGCCTGGAAATGTGTGAGTGGCTGCTCAAGTAGCGTTCGTATTAAACACATGAATAGAGCCTATTGTGTGTGTCCTAAGCGGACGCGTATGCGCCACTCGGTCCGCATAATCCTTATCGCACGCTTCTCTCATTTTTCTTACGCCGTGCGTAAGCGTAACAAACTCATGGTCTCTGAGGTGTGTCCAAAGTTCATTAACACTTGGCACTGTTACACCTGTACCTGCTACGTCACCTGGCAACGCGCCATCTACCTGGCTATTCTTCATTCAACACGAATGCCAGTCCACGTAGTCGGAAAGGCATGGGGTTTCCTTCATCTTATAAAAGTATGACGTAGGCACAATGTCTGCAGCACTCAGCATTCTGTCATAAGAACTTTACATATTTTGATAGTGTTTTCTAGAACATAATACGTTTTGACTGGCCTCACAACATAGTTCTTAGTATATCTGCCTTTCACGCTGTTGATTGTGGGTTCAATTTGTCGTTGGATAGACATTAATGTGATGAATATAGATGTTTGTTCTGTATCTGGTTGGGTGTTGTTCTGTATTTATAAAAAAAGGACGTACCTATATAATTAACCAGCTAAAATCAGCTGTATAATAAATCATCAGCTTTCTGGATCACATAGTACCTACCTCTAGCTTTGCTGTTGTGTGAAATGTCCACCAATATTTATTTATTAGCACTGATAGTTTACGAGCATAAAAACGAAAAGACATAATTAAGGCCCAGAATTTTGAAAATTGCAAGTATTGCAACCCTAATCATTCTATTACCGCTTAATAGATTACATTGAAATTGAACTACACGATACTCAAGGATATAAGTGATAAATCAACCGGAGCTAAAACACGAATTAGTTAGAAAACCTTGGTTAAAAATCATGTCAAAAACACTCTGTCACCTCTGAAAATTCAGAAATTCCTTAATTTATCCAGAACAGTAAGGTATTTTGAATTTCTATTTCACATGAATGTAAATCAGTTAATTTGAAACAAATCAACCCATCCCTTTTTTGAAATAAGCTATTTACTTGAACATATTTATGTTTTTTATAAATTGTCGCTTTCGTTATATAATTCAGAGCAGCCATATTATCATGCCGCACTCTACTTACTTGTCATTTGGGTATTTTGCTTCGTGCTGTCTGATTCCGCGGAGATCCGCGTTGCTATACGGACCTATGCCACTTTTTTTTGTAACTTTTACGTAGGTAAGTAATAGTGTGACGAGTATTCTGGGCCTATTGAAAGTTTTATGGATGTATTATAGTTGTTTAAAGTAGGAACTACTGAATATAACTAAAGGCAGTTTGTGTACCTACTACTAAAAACGTCTAGTCAACAAAATTCATCAAGAAGTTCTCTTCTCTACCACAAAGCTATATAAAGAGTTTTTATGTTAGTTGATAAGGCTGTTGAGCTTTATGGCTTGTTCAGACGGTTCAAGAATTCCAGAGTTCACCTGTATAATGTGATTGTCATAGAAATATCGCCTCTATTTCTTTGACTTTGACTTATAATAAGCCAGTGTTAGTACATACGATTCTTTTGAATGATACAGATATGAACCAGTCTTTGAGACTTTCTGATGCTTCTGGCTGTGTAATATATATCACTATCAATTTTCATATATTTTCTCGTGTTATTTTGAGTTTAAGCCGGCGTTCTGGACACGGGAATATGTGAATTAAAATGAATAGTTCCTTACTAAATCCATCGGAAGTTATCCCGAGAATTTTAAACAAAGCAGCCATCTTTTTTTTAAAATTGTCTTAACAAATTAAATGTGACTTTGTAACATTGACAATACTTTTTAAAAAAATCTTGTCTAAAAACCACTGTCAAAGTGGCAAAGAGACAGAAGCCATAATAAAGAAGAAGAAGAACTAGTCTTTGTAGGTGTAGATGAGCTATTCGAACTTCCAGACTTGGAACAGACTGAAAACGACTTTCTCTAACTACGTTATAGCAATTTTACGATGATCGCTTTTTTATTCTTTATCTTTATAACCTATTCGATAAGGCCGAGACATAAAATATAATAAGTAATACTGTTTTTGCTGGCTCGGATCTTCTCAAGAAAGCCAAACCCGTAAATAAGTAAATAAAAGAGAGTTTAATATAAAATCCCTGAACTTTAGCTTCATCGAAATCATTACTAACGATACACACACTCACAATGATGCACCAAATTAGTAAAATAATTGGTTTAAATTAAAAATAAACATTGGAATCCTTGATTAAAAATACCATAAAGAAAAATTTATGAAAAATAAAACCTTAAAAATATTACCTTGAGTAAAAGAGAACCAATCTACATAGTTCCCGAAGGTTTTATTAAAATAACTCGACTCAAAGAGGCCTTTGGTGGAGCTACAAGTATTTACTACATTTTGCAACAAAGAAGGCGAGTGCTTTAGAGGTTGAAAACATCGAAGAAATCCTCTTTTTTTTTTAAATAAAAAACCGCATGAGTTTTGAAGTTTTTTCACATAGAGAGCTGTTGTAGCGCGTATTCATAACAATGTAGAGATTCGCATCATTGTTTCTCATAGTTTGCTTCATTTGCACTACTATAATGTTCAGTTGTACTACCAATGCTATACCACTATTACAACTGATAGTACATGAGATACAAGGTGTAACATTAGTACTGCCAGTTGAATTCCTCAGTAGTAGGTAGGTACTTCTGATCCAGAGCGTCTTTTGTTAATAAACAAGGTTATAATCCAGAATCACTGTCGTCAAGAAATAATAGAAAGATCTGTTTGGTCAAATTGTAGGTTGTGGCTTTGCGTTAATTAAAACGTGTTTAAAACACAACTTTTTGACACCTTAACGTGCCAGAGCACGAAAGTGCTCAGAAAAAATACCACTCCGGTCCAGTGTTACCAGATTTGAATTGACAAAATCTACTGTAACACAGGGTGAAAACTTACCAAAATCTACTAAACATAAGCTGGATTCAACAAGAAGTCTATTACAAAATTAAATGGGTTAAAATACCACCAATATACCAATTATAAATTATAAATTCTACCAAAATATACTGATATTTTTTTCCCTAACAGCTGTTGCAAGTTCCTCAAAATCTACAAAAAAAGTAGAAATCTACTAAGTCTGGTAACCCATCCAAGAGCCCTACCTTCCTTGCTTACCACCGTTGATCTGTTAGGATTTACTAAGTTGGCTATACTACAAACACAAAAACAACTAAAAAAAAATCTAGTATACAATCCTACGATAAAACAATTCCACAGATTCAACGTAACATTTATCCCGCGTCCAAAGTTCAAACGCTAAACCCGAGTTGCTAAAACACCTACCTAGGTACCTACACGTGCGAATCGAACACGTGTAAAACCTTTCCCATCCACTCGTGTCCACTAGTAAAACAACGCTAGGATTACTTCAAAACATTTTCGGTCGACTTCGCAAAGTTTGCTAAAAAGCACGTTCCTAAACAACAATGATCACGACTGTATAGATTATACATATCAGTTACTTAGATCTTTGAGGATATCAATCACTTTCAAATATATTTGGCACATGCCGACATTTTGTAAAGTAGTATTCTGTATGCGGCAGGTTGCAAGCCCATCGCCGTTTATAAAAATACTAACTTATGACACATACCTTCGAATCATCATACAGGTGACAGTGGTCAGAAGTGTCTGTGCAACATTGTGAGGTAGCTGGGGTTAGCTAAGGTCATCCCTAGGATGTGCTTTGAAATGATTTGATAGAGGCATCGGCTTCCTAAAACTAAATAGAGCTCCTTGATATTGAAGCCACGTAGTTTAGGGTGAGTCTAGTCGAAGATTTTCTCTGAACGTGTTAGAAAATTGGCATATATTTTCTAGGGCAAACCGTGATTGTGACTAGTGTGTACCTACCTACGCTTAACTAGTGTGTAACAAACCAGGTTTCAAAGCAATTTAGGTATTTTTTATTTGCACAATATGTATGTACACTTGTGCAAACCGACCGGGTGTTTTATACAAATCGATAGATCTATCAAAACAAATAAGTAATAAATTCGACGGTATAGCTGGACAGAACAAACAAACCGCCTGTTTGAACACTCTGTGTATATTCATAAAACGAAACTTTTACTGTAAGTTTCAAACAATTTTTTATTTCGTTATACGAGTTTCTTCACAGATTTTTCATGGAAATACTAGTTTTAAAATATATTTTATGATTGAATCTACGGCGCTAGAGTGGAAACTATTCTACCAGCTCTATAAAAGTATTTTGTAGTACTTTTTAGTGACGCTTGCGCAGTTTTTATGATTGGTTAAACTGAGTCGGAACTGGCCTTCAATTTAAGATAACAAGGCTAATTCCGAATTATAAATTACCGATGATATCATACATTTTACGAGATTAATAGCTGCAAGAATTTATGATCGTTATTATTTTAAGACACTTTTTGCATTGACTCGTGTATTGTCTTGGCAATGAGTACTGTCTGTACACTATCTACTACTTGTATATATCGGTATCTATAAATAGATAACTAAAAACTTGAAATATTTACCATATTACCATTTCCGAACACGAATTTTGTTTTAAACTGTTATGTTGATATATTTTTGCACAGCTATACCACGGATGAAAATGCAATCTACCGAGGCAAAATCTCTGTGGCATAGCGTATGATTAGCATTTTGGGCAACTGGCAAAATATTAGCATCAAATAAGTCCACTGAATAAAAAATAGAAAAACTATAATCCAAAATCTATTCGGCTTCGATAGTTTATAATTGAATTCGACATGCTGAATTAGACAATAGTCAATAATATATGTATTTTATTCATTAAATCACAGGGATCATTTTGAATCGCCTTACAATACAAAGTGAGTCTAGGTGCCAATTCCAGTCCTAAGTTCTATCCAGTCCGGGAAGAACTGACAAGAAACTCACTGGGCTCTAGCTTTTTTTTTGATCTTTTTTGGTTTTGTTAGGGACACCTAGCAGAGTTGGAGCTAATTCGCCCCAAGCTTTTTTGTCATCTAAATACTCTGATATTCTATAATAAGCTTTTCGAGACAGTTTCTGTTTAATTACATTATTGAATTTTCCAATCAATAAACCCAACCAAGCTCACTCTACGGACCTAGATCAAAGTTCCGACAGTGAGTACATTTTGATAGCTGTTTTTCTCGCTGAAGCTTCCATCCATCAGTTTACATTGATTTATGAAAAAGCAATTCACAAAATTTTTAAAGCAAGTTCATCATTGAAGCGTATTTATGTGTTCTACAAATAGACGCGGTATTGCAGAATGCTCGCAGTTACAAAATGTCTGCGCCCACGCAGATAAATAAAATATCGTATCATTTTTCTTAAACTACTCGTAACTCTCAGTATTTCGTAATGATGTTATTTTCAATTTAAAATTTATTATTTATCCATTTGTATTTTATTGTACACAGAAAAATATCTGATAAAAGGAGGGCATTTTCTGTAAATATAATTTTCTAATAATAACTAAGTAATCACTTTCTGTAGCACCATAGGTACTAATTTTGTGTCGATAATAAATGTATGCTTAATACATTTTGAAAAATTTAAATTATTTTGGCCTTTTGTTGTTTGGTATTTTGTCTTACTTTTACTTAATATAACATGTTTTCAAATTTATTGTTTTGTTTAGGTATAAGACTTATAATTATTATAGATGTATACTCGTGGCTTACAACTAGTTACATAAAGGATACAACATTATAAAAATATTTTCATTAATAACTAGTTATGACGATATTTTGTTTGTTTTATTAAATATTTAATTTTAAATCTACTTCAAAGAAAGACGACTGTATTTATATTTATGAGCTTAGTATTGGTCCGAATAAGTATTTCTCAAGACAAGCATTAAACGTTTAGTATTCAAAATCAATGAACAAAATTATTTCAATACAAGTAGATTCAGCGGAAAGGCTAATTACCATGTTCCAATAAACCCAAGAAACGAAATTTCCCTGAAATATCCGACAAAACAATTTTCAGCCGCGGTAACATCAAAAACGTTAATTTTCAATCAAAACGGCTCGTTTTCAGTTACAAAGTTAGAAAATTATTAATTTCTATGCAAAGTACTCTGCTGCGTGCGCCGTTTCGTCGGCCATTAGCATGCTTCGCCGGTGTAATTACTTCCCAAGATGTTCACTCACACTCAACTTTTATTTTGATTCGTTTTTCCGGGCGTCCCTAAACCAAAACGTTTTTAGTCCAAACTTACGTCAAAGCATGCATCTTAAAAGTTTTATTATATGTCACACTTTATAAATAACTGCCATAAACCCAAAGATATTCATAGAATCTACTATCTGAAGGACATAAGCTAATATGGACCAACAAAGTAAACAATTCTAAAATGCGCGCGTAAATCTTGCGCGCCTGATATGAATGAGTTGTTATTGTTTTATGATAGTGATAATGACATTGTTAGGTGGGCCAGGTGTGTACCTGTAGCAGTCAGTTGCGCACGCGCACCAGACGCCTCCAGACCTCCAGACTGGCACTCCCGCGCGGACTGAGCTCGCTTACCGCTCCACAGCTATTTTTAAACGCTTATAATTTTATTGTTTGAGCGAAAACCCGCAGGGCGACAGGTTCCCGCGACGGCCGACACACTAATGCGAATGCTTCCAGTATCAATGAAAAAGCCCCTAGGGTTGCAGTTCCAGTGTCACGCAGAATACATATTAAAACAATTGAATTCAGTCCAAAATGATGACCTTTGATCCGTAATTCGGTCAGTGGTCTGAAATTGTTGAAAGTGATTTTCTCACACTTTCACATCTATCACACAAGACGTTTCTTGTAAATAACGTTCATATGCATTTGATTTATATTTTACTTCTTTACCTCAGTGTTTTTAAAAACTTTGTAACCAAACTTTACAATTCATGATAAATGCTGATGGAATGATAATAAAAACTATAATTTGTCGCTCTTTTTATTAAACTCGCCTTAATAATAGTTATCGACAATGTGCGGATTTCTAGAATAAACCCGATGTTTGTCTATAACCTTGAATAAAATTGGCAATGGAACTACATAGGCCAGTCTACAAGCGAACTAAACAGCAATAGAAATCAAACTATGTAAAAAATTGTTGACGTTGGCATTCGTACCTAGTAACTAGAGTCTAGCTGCATAATATTGGTGAACATTTTACACAATACTTTCTAGTCCCAAACCAAACTAAGCAAAGCTTGTAATGTGGGAACCAGATAGTTGAGTGTAAAAGTTTAAATGTTTTATTATATTTGTCTGTTTTGACGTTACGATCAGTCAGATGTAGGCTGACCCTATCATTTGAATACACCACAGTTTTTTTTTGTGTCCCACTATCACACCTCTGGCCTCACAGCTCAGTTGGTAGTAGCCCTGCCTTCTGCGCTGTAGGTTGTGGGTTCGATCCCCACCCAGAGTAAACATTTGTGTGATGAATACAGATGTTTGTTCTGTGTCTGGGTGTTAATATTTATTCTATGGATGTATTTACAAAAAAAAATGTATATAATTAATCTATCAGCTATCCGGTTCCCATATTACAAGCTTTGCTTAGTTTGGGGCTAGATGGCTTTGTGTGAAATGTCCACCAATATTTATTTATTTATTTATTACTGTTTTACATTACCTATCACTACGTCTAGTACACTTTGGACAATTACATCACAGAGGCATACTTTAACGCAATTTTGGAGTTACAAACGTGGCTTAATAGAGCAAGTCTAACAACCCAGCACAGTATAAAGCAAACAGTAATCCAACTCGGAGTTCAAAATAAATTCATCAGTTTTAGTGCGCGAGTCGTCACGGCCTGTTAGGCATAGCGCCGATAATGGCCCGGCTAATGTACAATGACGGGACCCGGCACATGTATACCGATATCTCTAGTCACTGTACCGGTTAAATCGAAGTAACATTGCATATTTTCCAAACTACTTTGGTTTAACGTAAGGAAACACCTTATGATATTTCGATGTGAGTATATCTGACATGTGAACTTTCTTTCTTTTTTTATTACTTTATTTTATTTATAACAAGTTGCTTAGAGCTAAAGCCAACATTTTTTTAACCTGTGGAGAAAGTTTAGAATATGTAAAGTATTCAATGAGGAAAATTGAATGCAGTACCTACACTCTGATAGGTTAACAAACATTTTAAAGTTCGTAGCACATAGCGTAGGTCCGTAGACCCTGCTACGTGAAACCGTAGCAGATTTATTATACCTACCCACTATAAATAAGTTTGATTGTTGAAAGATCATATTTTATTTTATATGTGTTCTGTCCTTTTCAATTTGCAAAAAAGGGAACAGATTGAATTTTTTATTCCCAACTGTCCCCCAGGAGGCAGATGGGAAAATGTCTATATTCGTTAAAAGATGTGACGTCGCATCGAACTGACATTTATGTCTACTGAAACATTACTGCAGTAAAATACAGAATATAAAACACTTGACACTGACAAAATTGATCTTTATGAAGACAGATGCCATAAATAAAACATATTTTTCCCGCTTTATTTAAATTTTACTTTAAACCGAAGTGATACGAGTATTTGTGGTGTCCCAATAATAACCGTTCCACACCACAAAAATAAAACTTTTATTTGAGGACGACACGTGAGATATAAAAATATTATTTTATCATAGAAACGAAAGATGTAAAAATATTGGACACTTGGTATGTTCCCGTCTCGTTCGCTCTTGTCAAACAATGGCTTCTATTTTATCTGTCTTAGGTACCTACTCATAATAAGAAGAAACTTCTAATATAAAATCATTACTTTATTTACTGACAGTCAACACAACAAAATTTAGTGCTTACCTCAAGGGATATAAAGGTGAAAATGGAATTCTCGTAATTCAAGATCTTACTTGAGTTTGCCTCGAGAAATAAAGTATAATTTATTTGACAGTTCTGAAACTCCTTCACTCATTCACTCATTCATAAAAAAAATATCAAATAATGCTAGCGTCTCGATTTGAATTTGAATTGTTCTGGAATACAGTCCATGTTTGCCACATTGTTTTGTTTATATTGTGAGGTAGAGCTGTGTTTATTAGATACTACCAAATATTGTACAATTCATGTACTCGTAGATAAAGTGTACTAAAATAAGGATCAGAGAAGTTTTTACGATCAAATAGTTTTATATTTATATCTGTACGTATCACATACAACTGTGTCTGTGAACATTTTTTATGGTTGCCACTCAAATTTTTAAGGTTTCGTACCATTATAAGAAACATAAAACCATCATAAAATCACTTGTTGACTATGTATATTATTTCGAAACGGCTGAAGGTCTAAAGGTCAAGCATTTCTAGAAGCCTCGACCGGTGACTTTTATGTCATTGATTTAGACTAGGTACAATATGCAATGTATCAGGTTCTTTCGATAAGTTTGATTTCATTGATGGATTCGCGATGAGCGTGACGTCATCTATTCAATACAAATATTATATGACATCATTCAGACCAGCTGTCATACATCGCCTTATACAATAACAAGAAGAAGACCGCACAACTCTCCTACGCCTTTCTTCTGCGAGTTAGCCTCTCTAGTAAATAAGATTTGATATGGTGCGATTGACAATGTTAAAAGTTAAAAAGTGAAGTTGTATTCACGTGTCTGTTATGTCAAGTGAGGAAGGTTTAATATTGTTTGGATATATCTAGTAAAGTTTACGAACGACTGGATATCTATCAATGTCGTCGCCAAGGTCGGCGCAGACGCAGAGCGGTTATTTCGAGATGGGATTGCGCAATCAACGTCATCGATGTCGGATTTAGGACGAAATTTTAAGATTTTTTCATTAAACATACTGTATATTCCAATAATACTAGTGCTTATTGTAATAGAGAAGCTTTCAAGAAGTTAGTTTAGTTAGGGTGACCTAAATTCACATAGCCCTATCATATTATATAGGTACCTAACTGATATTTGTGACTTAACTATTCAGTAAGACAATACAAAGTGTTTCAGTTTCAGTTGAACGTCCAATGTAGTGGTATTTATATTGGTAAATATTTTGTTGGGCATTTTAACCTTTGACATGTCGAAACGTGGATCCATTCGAGACAATACATTTTCTATTGTGTCTGAAATCCAGGCAAACCACAAGTTAAGGCACTTAATCCGTCTCTGGGCTCAGTGGTCGCTTTCTCCTACTCTCACTGAAACAGCCATAATTTCTTCCGCTCTCACAACACAAAAAAAATAAGTTTAAAAATATATTCAACAGAAACAGATACAGTTGAACGGGAACTGTCGCCTTGCGAAACGTAATTTCCGCTGTTACATGCAGCCATTCGTCAAAATATGCACATTTTATGACATTTCAAAATAGACAAACAAGTTTTATAAGCGTGAAAAATAAACATCAAAAAGCTGCGCGCCTGAAAACTTTTGATTTTACTGCCGTTGAAAAACATTTATAAACTCACGCCTTTAAGTTTTAAAGTACTTAGTCAGATTCATACTTTGAAAATATCAAACCGAAATGACAAATTTGTAATTTAAAATCGCTAAAACCATTTCTTGGCTCTCTTTCGATTAATAAGTTTGTGGATCAAAACAAAAGTATTTTAGTAATAATTTAGAAGTACTTTTAGCTCGAGACAGTTGAAGTAGCCTCGTCGGCCAAAATAATAATGTTTGGTAATTGTCCGACCCACACAATACAATGCAGCATTGGCATCGAATAAATACAATACTAGCTAGCCCGCTCGCGACTTTGTCTACGAATTCAATCTATACTTATACTAAATTATTATAAAAAGGAAAGATTTGATTGTTTGTTTGTATTAAATAGGCTCCGAAACTACTTCACCGATTTGAAAAATTCTTTCACCAATGTGTAAAATGAACTTTCAGGATGAATATAGGCTATGTTTTAAGTAGCCACTTCGCGAGCGACGCCGCGAGCGGAAGCTAGTATATAAAAAACAAGTGTGTTCTAGACTACATGACTGAAGTAAAACTTCTTTAGATCCATCTTTACGTATTTAGGCCTGCACTGTCTTAATTTATACGAAACGTAAATGGCTATGAGAGAAAAAGAGAAAGAAAATGTGTGCTCGCACCTCTCTCTTTTGCCTCTACAGTAATATACGAAACGTAACTCTCTTTCTATCTTCACTAACTTATATCTCCCTCCCAACTGTTCGCCCCGCCCGATCACACTTTTCATAACGCTCTCTCACGCATTCACCAACTTACTCCACAAGTCAGGCGGGTGTAAAGAATTTTTACTTCAATAGCTAATTTAGGTATGTATGTACTCATTTTAATCACAATAAATCCACTCGTAGGTTTACTCTACAAAGAACTACTCTATAAAGAAATGTATTTCATAATAAGTTGTGTTGTTTCAAAAATGACTTACGAACATTAAGTACAAAGCTAAAAAATAAAATAAATGGATATAATATTTATTGTATACCCAAATATTATAACTACAAATGTATTGTGAGTATATTTTACATATTCATCCACGAAGTGTAGGTTTATTTGCAGTAGACAAGTCAATGATCTTTTCAAAATTTTAATTGCATGATGTATTTTTGTTTAAAATCTGATTTTAAATCGTCGCCAACTCTGATTTTAAAATTGTCAATTTAAATTATTCAGGAACACGAACAAAGTTGAAAACAACAAAAACTTATAAAATCACGTATGGATCATTTATGTATTTGAACTATTGGACGCAATTATCACGTCAGTTCATCACGTATCATGTCACTTAAATAACCTATTCGCAATTAAGCAAAACATCCGAACCGTCCGAGCTCAATAGGTACCACAAACAATTGGCTCAAATAAAATTATAATTATTTCATGTCATGTGACATGTTTTAAGCCTGTCACATTGACGCAGATACTAAGCAGTAGGTACGCATTATGCTTCTTCTTCTTCTTTTTTATTATGTCATCTGTCTCTTTTGAAAAGTAAATTGGTAGTATTAACACAAAGTCAGCCAAATGTCAAGTCAATTTTAAACTAAAATGGCTGTTTTGAAAATGGAATTTCCTCCGATGGGTTTATAAAGGAACTATTAAATTTAATTCACATATTTTACACTCGCGTTAAGAACTCGGGCTTTATTGGAAAATGATCACCAAAATTACACACTAAAACTCAAAACCGAGAAAAAATATAAAAATTAAAGCGACAAATTTGTCAGCCGCAGTTTTCGGCATCGCAGAAAATCTCGCATTATCCTTAGAATAAATCATATTATCGAAGAATAAACTGACATTTTACCTTGTATTTGACATTCTATTATTCTGCCAATAGTTTAGGCCAGTAGTTGGTCAATATATTACATTAAAGTTATATTATTTTGATATTGCCCGAACAGATTGTGCTAAAGCCCCAGTACTTCAGCCTTCAAATCTGCGCAGTGCGTGTTAGTCTATTGATATTTGTAGAGGAGTAGATATACGCTCAAATACATAATATTACTATCCCGTGTGTAACTGCTTTATCCGGATATTTGGAGTGAGAACCTAAAATAGACTCTACGTGCATGTGTACACATGCCTCGCTATAAATTATTGCAAAACTGTTGTCGCAGAACTTTTTACGACTTTGCAGAAATGTCTAGCGAAACAAGGAATACCATTTAGACGTCTACCGTTGAAATGTGTTAAGGCACTCATAAGCTTAGTTTAGAGTTAAACAATGGAAAACAATATTAGGAACAAATACTTAATACTACTGATTACTAGTTAAACTGATTATCTCTGTAACAGCTGAACGGATTTTAACGAAATTTATCTAATATTAATGTTGATAATACCCTGGATTAACACGTTAATTACTTTTTATCCCGAAAAAATCCCAAGAGGGTGAAAATGGGGAGGTTAACGATTGCATGAAAATTCTTATTTATACTGCTAAACACGGATGAAACCGCAAGGCTCAGCTAGTGTTATATAAATTCATTATTAATTGAATTACGGTATTGTGTAGGAGTAAAATAGTAGCCTAACTCTACGATGTAGAGGTTTCAGTGTAATCCTAAAGAGAGAGAATAATGTAAATAATCAAATCATGTCAAATCAAAATATATTTATTCAATAAAATCACAAGGATCACTTTGAAACGTCTTGCAAGCTGGGTGGAAGCTATGTGCCAATTCCAACCTAACCCAAGTACGAGAAGAACAGGCAAGAAACTCGCCTCGCGCTATTTTGTATGATCTTTTGTAGGAATCTACAAAAACCATGCGAAAATATTGAATTTCGTTACAAACAAATACCTCGTGAATATTTTGTATTCCTTTCATAGAATTTCATCTCGTGAATCAAACTTTATAAAGCAACAAACATGGTTCATTTCATTTTATTTAGTCTCAGAGTTTCACGTAACAACCGAGTAGCTTTAGCGGTGTCGTTTCACCACGGAACTCTAAAAATAACATTGTTTCGCGTGTATTGTTTTCTTGTGCTCGTAAAAATCGAGTTTTACGATAACATGCGCTATTATAGATCGTTCGTAATCTAGACTATGTGGCATAGTCAGTTATCCTAGCAGAGAAATGATAGTAACACTCCAGCCTTTAGCCTTTACCAACGCGCCTTAGGAAACTTTGGGATCTAAGGTAAGCCCCAGGATACCCCTGACAAAAATTATTATGATATATTGTTCCTCTTTCGAAGAAGAAAAAATAGTATTCATTTTTTACTCGACTATTCTTTGTAATTAATTTACTATCTATTTTTTGTAATTAATACCAGTTATGTGTAATTTTGTACAGAGTAATCCAATTTCATTTTGAATACTCTAAAGTAGGACCATTAAAGTAAAAAAGTCAACCGAAAAAGAGATAATTGATTTTAAATGGTTTTCCTGGGTGGGGATTGAACCCACAGCCTACAGCGCAGCAGGCAGAGCTACTACCAACTGAGCTGCGAGGCCAGTCAAACAATAAGATAAGAAACAGTACAAATGCTAGATTGTTCTACATTATAAGCTCCGTAGAGATTGCCATACCGGAAACCACTACCGAATTTTGAGCATGTCATCTATTTCGATCGACGGCTTAAACGACAATAGATACCCTCACGTGTTGGGTCCGGAACCATCGCGTTAATTAACAATTTCATGATCTACTGGACCCCAGGATTATGGCCCAATAGAGCAGAGATTCTCAAAGTATGATCATTTATTTATATTCCATTTAATTTACTTAGGTTAGATTTAACCCACTTTTAGTAAACTGTTCTCAAAATGATGTAGTAAATTATTGATCAATTATCTATAGATAATTGATTATTATTGATGGAATATATTGCAGACTCAAAAAATTCAATTAAGTTATAAATAGCTCAAAAATACATCGCCAATCGTCGGTCCATGTAAACAGCTGTGGTAAAATATCACAAGCTCTTCGGGCAATATCAAAGTAATATAACTTTGATATTTCGTACACATTAAACAATGAATTGAAGTAACGCTTACTTCAAGCTTGAAACTTTGACGTTTCTGAAACACGAAGGTTTGTAAGAGCTTGAATGTGGTAAGGCCCCTATTTTATAGGTCATGACTTTTTAGCAGTAGGTATTTCTAAAAGTTTGAGAAACACTGTAACAAAGTATTACCTGTGTTGATAGGGTACAAACATCGTCTTGGTCAGTATACTTAGTGCTAGTATTGAGGTTGTTAATTAGGTTTTGAAGACGTAGGCAAAGTTATGGGGATCGTATTGGTTTTATCGGAACTCTAGCTGACCCGACAGATCCTGTCTTAAATGAATGAATATTGATTTTTTTCTTTCATAAGAACTGTCTCCTTACAATAACAAACACAACAAAAAGAGAATTAGTGAAATTGGTCCAACCGATCACGCGTGATGCCGTGACCAAGGGAAATAGGGATTCATTTTTACATAATGTACCTATAGGTATAGATGTACAAGACCTTGGCGGTATTAAGGAATTGGTTCTGTTTTTGCTCTTTAAAGAAGATGTAGCTGCTATATAGAGTGGTCTTTATTTCTTTTCTTTTTTATCGTGTCACTAGTACTATCAAACCAGTGTGGTGAAAGGATTTAAGTGCACCTTAGTGCACTTTCGTATCGTGTACTTGACACTGTTTTCAACACCTTCACCGTTTGAGAATAGGTAGGTACTAGCATCGGATAGAAAAAACTCATTGATGCACGATCAGGTTTGACCCCACGACCTTCGGATCGAGGCGAGGGTGCTACCACTACACCATCAGTGCTCTCAGAGGTTATATACCTGTTTAAAACATGTAACAAACAGCTGCGCCTAGTCGTTATCCTAAATACGAGTGACCTTGCTGACCGTTTGGTTTGTAGATACTTATTATTTGATCAAAGTTTCCAGCAATTTTATGACTTTGTTATTCATAAATAAAATAAAATTCTAGTCTTTATCCTACTAATATTATAAACGCGAAAGTTTGTAAAAATATAATGGATGTCTGGGTGACTGGATGTTTGTTTGTTACTCTTTCACGCTGAAACGGCTAAACGGATCTGGATAAAATTTGGCACATATATAGATTATGGTCTGGAATAGCACATAGGCTACTTTTTATTCCGGAAAAATGTTCAGTTTCCGTAGGATAGATTTGTTTTTGTTTTTCAAGGGCGAAGCTGTAGGCGGAAGCTAGTAACAAGATAAAAATGTAAAACTTGATAGGTACTTATGTTTTGAAACTGCTGTATAACATAAACTTCGTCACACAAATATTTATCAGAATATCTAGAACAGAAAAAATATTTATTTTGAGCCCAAAACGTACCTACCTAC
Organism: Cosmorhoe ocellata; assembly: GCA_963675405.1. Taxonomy (NCBI): domain Eukaryota; kingdom Metazoa; phylum Arthropoda; class Insecta; order Lepidoptera; family Geometridae; genus Cosmorhoe; species Cosmorhoe ocellata. The sequence continues at coordinate 3,483,302 of OY776264.1, read as the reverse complement.
TTTACACCTACAGAGAAAACACAGCATAATAGAATATTTTGTAATAGAAAACTGATAAATTCCCGCTCATATCATAATGCATATCTATTGTACAATCTTCACAACACCCCAAGATAATCCCCAAAAGCAATTATTATTTTAGTTCAGACCAACAAGCAATATGTTATAACACCGAACAGAATAATGGTGTGTCATAAACACATAATGGCCTATAATTATAGTTACCTTGACAGAATAACAGCTTTGTGCAACTTAATTGAATTTTCTTCGCTGTAGGGTGAAAACTGACTGATTAACTTAGATAGTAGGTATAGACCAAAAGTCTGATATATACCGCGGGCGCCTTCGAGACATCGAGTCACAGCGAATAATCCAAATCCGTGTTAAAATGAGTTTTAAAACACGAACGCGTATGAACTTTATTATATCATAGGTCGTAGAGAAAATTAACCCTTTGATCGCCACAGTTACTTACATAGTATAAGCGCTAGAGAGCTCTGTGCGCCAACGATATTTAAAGGTGACAAAAATCGCGCCTCACCAAAATTTTAAATAAAAATTGTCACTGATATTTTTCATAAAATCATGTATAACGCATGGAATTGCGTTTTAAGCGTGGTGGTCAAAAGGTCTTATAACTTTTCTAGTGTAGGTAACCTAAAATAAAGGTAATTCCTAGCTCTATTAAGGCACATTAGGTACCTATTTCTATTTGAAAGTGTGAAATAATTGATGTCACACTTTAGGGCTGTGTTGACACAAATCCTTAAACTAATAGAAAAGGGCTTACTGCCCACTTTAACTTGTATTGCGTGTACCTACCATTTCGTAGTTTAATACTTATACATACCTAGATCTAGAATCTGTTGATGATCTATGAACTGTAAATACGAATGGTTAAATATATTAATAAATATTTAAAATTAAGTAGACAATTTGTGATGTAGGTACGAGTACTATGATGTTTATTTAGCTGAATATTATATTATGATCAAAAAAGCGAGCTTTTCGTAACATTAGTGGGTGTATTTTTAAGACAACTACTTTCAAATCATTCAAAGACGTAGGTAAGCTTGTTTACCTTAATAGAAATTTAATATTCGGAGAAAATATTAGTACCTACCTACAAGTTTGTGTTTGTTTGTTGTCGAGAGCGAGTGGGCGGAGATAAATTATTTTAAGTGGTTACCCAAAAAACAGTTGAAATTATAGTCGCTATTTTCGATGTGTGTCGCGTGGAAGGTTGAATTTATATCATGAGAAAATACTTCAAATATTTTATATGACACGCCAAGAACCAAATTTGACGACACCGTTATTTTCGGGTAAAAGCTATAGAGGCAAGAAAATTATGACTATGTATAACAAAACGTCACTAGTAACTTATCACATTTATTCACCAGTATTTTTAGAGAAAACCTCAAACAGAGACTTGAGCGTAGGTATTTTTTAACAGTTTTCAGTAATCACTCCTTTCCAGCTCTTTTTTTCTGACTATTCATCTTTGTTTTTTACTACCTCTACCACTATCTAACCCATCTATACCTACACATATTTAACACTCTCCTTGTCATATGACATTCATCCCTTCTTATAACATGCCCTTTTCACGCTTGCGTCAATCCTCATTTTTGTCCTCGTAGTTATAAAATTGTTCATAAGTTTGTTTATTCAAACATTATTTTCCGTTCAATAATTACTTACGAGACTGGAATGACTGGTTTTCGGGAAAAGGTTTGCCCAGCAGTAAAACATCTATGTAATATTACATTAAAAAAAATCCAACAGCGGCTTTTAGATTTTATTAAAAAAATATCTATGCCTAATTAAAATACTGTAATAATAGTAGCGCAATATAATAAATAACGTAGGTGTAATAAATTATGATAGATTTAATAAATTATTTAAAACTATTTAGTATATAATATACTAAGAAAAAATCACACTGACTAGATTGCCACTCTCCCCTTGTCTGCTTTTTGAGTTGCTTATTATGTGGGAGTATTTAATTGGTAGGTGTTATTTTTTTATTTTTATTTCAATTATATTTTTTGAATCTTCTATCAATGTTATAAATGTCATCGCAGAGATCTTATGGTATAGAAAAAGCCTTGCCATTAGAATGAAACGAATGGGGTTCCCGATGACTTACGTATATCTACGCAATTTTTTTTTTTGTGCCTCTCTAGATCTAAACAGAGATAGATAGATAGAAACATACCTTTTTACGTATGGTTTAGGCTTTTAACTATGCGTTGTCTATCAATCAGTTAGCTTCACAAGAGTTTTATGCATATTCAGATTAACCCTTAAACAGTCCCACTGTAAGTCAACAAGTTAAATTATTTTTGTTAATCAAATATAACTAGGTACCTTTTGGGAAATTGTCGAAATTGTTACGGAATTAATGAAATGTTAGTATATTGTGTAGGTATTTTAACTCAATCCAAGTTGTATCACGCGTGACAATAAGGCGAATATAAACAGACTTGCGTGAACTGTGTCATTGTTACGGTCACGGTCACGGTGAAATGTCACAAATGTAGATGCAGGTACCTTTTGGGAAATTGTCGAAAGTGTAATTAATGTATTAATGAAATGTTAGTTTTATTTTAACTCAATCCAAGTTTTATCTACATAAACAAGAAAACAAGGGAGTTATTACAACGCAGGTAGGTACAAACATAATTTAGGTACCTTAGGTTTAAATGTTATTAATATAAATATAATGAGATTAAAATGTTTTCGAAAATATGAAAGGAGAAACACATAATATAATTACATAGGTATACATAAGTGAATAGGTATTATTTTTTTTGTTAAAAATACATATTTTTAAAGCATATTTTTAAAATACATAATCACAAAAAGCTTTGAAATATAAGAAATTAAATAACTTAATCATAATTTAAAATTATTGTCAAAATAAACTTATTACCTATATTAAATTATTAATATTATATTACAACTCAATAGATTCTTTGGTAAGCTAGCTGTTTCGATGAGCATTAGAAGTTTGTGCTAAATATATTTTTTTACTTCTTAAAAATAACACATTATTTACAATTACTTAGGTATATAAAATATTACAACAAAAAAATCCTATAAGTACACATTTAAACGTAACATATAAATCTTTTATGGTGTTAAAAACATTTTCGTAAAAAAACTTTTCACGTAAGTACAAAAATATATTATTATTGCTTTAAATTAGTATCGTTTTAATAGCATTTAACTTATCCTACACAAGACTACAAGGAACGAATCGAATACATTTTTGACTACTCGAAGAAAACTCTCTAAGAGATAGCGCGCACGGGTTACTTTTGTCACCGTGACTGTTTTGTCACTCTTATCAAGTCCTTATGGAGATGCACGCATGCTACGACGTGACAACTCCATACATAACCACGGACTTGATACGAGTGACGAAACAGTCACGGCGACAAAAGTAACCCGTGCGAGCTATCTCTAAAAATTACTTTTTAAAAAAATTCTTTGAAAAAACAAAAAGAATGTTGTTTATGTAAATGGTAGAATTGTTCTTCAGGCAAGGTCCTGTAATTCAGAGGAGCTAAAGGTCAGTAAAGCCGTGTTGGTTCTCAATTTGCTGGATGTTGTCGATGTCTTGGGTCCCGGTGATGATCTGCAGAACCTTGAAAGCCTTCGACTGCCGTGGGGGGCCTTCTTGAGTAAACTTGTGGTAGTATACACTGGAAGTAAAATAATATTGCCTACTAGTAATAGGAAACACGATCACGACTTAAATCCCCAGGCTCGGTAGATATCTCCTTAGATCTCTAGTTACTTAAATCTTTGAGGATATATAAAGAGGGTAGTCAGAGGCACGTCCAAACATTTGGCACATGCCCACATTTTGCACAATGGTTAGCATTCAACACGTGACGGGTTGCAAGCCCATCACCGCTTATAAGAATACTAACTTATGACACAAACCTTTGAATTTTTAGTTCTAGGGTATGCCGGTTTCTTCACGATGTTTTCCTTAACCGTTTAAGAGCCACACATAAATGTTTTGAATAGAAAAACTAATTGATGCATGACCAGGTTTGAACACACGACCTTCGGATCGTGAGGCAGGGGTGCTACCACTACACCACCAGTGCTCTTTAATCAACAGCCTTAGTAGGTACCTCAGATCTCTAGTTACTTAGATCTTTGAGGATATCTAAAGAGGGCAGATTTATACTAGTATAATTGGTTAATAATAATAAAAGTTGATTATATTTTTTTTTATCGATACACAAAAAGCTTTTAACGAATTATGTGTGATGATGGTGAATTAAGTTAGAAGCTCGACATTATAATAATTAGACGCAACGTCGATAGGTTCGATAGGTAACTTTTTTCACATGGAAAATGCCTCCTACCCCTTAGATCAAATTTCTTGATACGAGTCAATGTAATGTATTGTAAACTTCACTAATACTTATATAATTAAAAAATATATTGATGATTGATTATTTTTTGATACCGGCTCTAGACATTAAAAAAATTAAAATCTAAACTATCACGATCACTTTTGATGAAATTTAGCTGGAATATAGGTCCAACGTTTTGATGTGATAATTTCTCTTGTTTTGGTTATTAAAAAATGGCCATTATAAGAAGAATTTTCCACTAACATAACATTCAAGACACTTCTTGTTTTGCTTTATTCTCGACTACTATTAAAAAATTAAATAATTTCAGAAAATGATGTTGATTTGATGATGCTGAACACCATAGATTAGGAATAAAGCTAAAAAATAAAAACAACACGTTAGAATTTGGAAGAAAAATAATTAAAAATACGATTTTAGGATGAGAACTAAAAAAAGGCGAAAGTATTATGAACACGAGCAACTAGATTTGCTTGCAAATAACAATAGCCTTAATCGAGCTTTTCTCTAGACTCGAGACGCAATAAATTACTTTAATAGACCAGCCTATACTTGTAGTCTAGACTGAAGCCGCATTAATTGCTTAAAAACTGCCCGTGCAGTATCATTCGTGACCAGTTAATACAGAAACACCGATATGATTCGATTAGTAAACAAAATTAGAGCGAAGCAGCTAAATATAAAGCGAACGCGTGAGTCAGAAGCGTGCAATAAAAGTTTTGTTTACTTTGGAGCATTGCAAACCGCTGCTTTAGTACCGTCCACCGAAGCTGAAACGAGGACACAGTTATAATAAACGTTTCATACGCTTTTTTACATGTAAATGACGATACACAGTACTTCACATAAGAATGGCAAACAGGACAAATTTTAAACAAAGGTAAGGCTATGCATAAACCAACAGGAGAAAACCAAATAAGGGTTGTATTCCAGAACCATACTCAAATTCAAGATCTAAGCATTGAATATAAAAATCAGTTTGAAAAAAATATTCAAAAAGTCAGAAATTTAAATTTAAATAATAATTTAAAATTCATTATCAATCACTGCAAAATGGTGCTAGAATTTTGAAATAATTCAAAGGAATCTATAACTACTTATTATGTGTGGTCACTGGAACATCAATAATCATTACTACATGAATTATGTTTGATAGGAACAGTTGGTAAATGGAAATTCAAAAATACCGACGCAAAAATAATAAAATTACAGAATCATTATAGGTAACTGAAATAAATGTTTACCTTTTAGAAGCCCCGCTGTTGCCACCTTCAATCTGAATCGGAATAATCCTGGTCTTGGGCTGGTTGTCCTGGCTCTGGAAGGTCCTGTTCAAGGTCGGGAGGTCGTGCTGCGGCTCATCTATCCTCACCAGTTGCGGTGACAAAACCCTCATGATCCTTTGAGTTGGAGGCGAGAATGGAGCACGAGTATCTGAAGTTGGGTTCATGCCAATCGTAATACGTAATTGAGGTTGTGCCTGTCCCCCTTGCCTGTTCCTCGACTCAGTACTGGACACTTCCATCTGAATTGGAATAACTCTAGACGGAGGCGAGTTACCATCTCTCGGTAAGCTTTTACGGTTATCCGAAGGCCTGGTCGACCAAGTCGGTTGTGGCTGCTGGTATTTAGGAGGACTGACCACCTCGCGAGCTCCTTTTTGTAACTCATTACTCTTCCTTACCCATTCTGGTTCAGTTTCCCTGGTGGGCGTGACTAGTTCTCTGGGTAAGCTCTTCCTACCATCCAAGGGTCTTTGCACCCATTCAGGGGGTGGCGTCTTAGTTTTTTCCTTCTGAGTTTTCACCCATGGTGGTATAGATTTTGGGCTTTCGGGACAGAAGTATACTGGTTCTTGGTTGACGTATACAGCTTCCTTTTGGGGTGTGCTGTTGTAGTCTGGTTGAGTCTGTTTTCGTGGGGTCACAGGAATTGACATGGTCGATTGGTATCTGGGTTGTTCTTGTGGTTGGTATCGAGGAGGAGAAAGGGCTTTTTCGTTTTGTTGCCGCCATGCTGGACTCTGGTTTTCTTGAATCTTGTTGTTATTGGCATCCTGTGATACCCTTGCTGGTTGATTTTGGTTCTCTTGTTTGACTTGCCAAGGCGGAATGTAGACGTTTTCGTTGTTTGTAGGTTCGTTCGATTTCCATTGTGGAGTATACGGAACGTTGTTGTTGGTCGACTGGTTTTCTGGTTCTTTCGGATACCTGTTCAGAGTTTGTGTTCTCCATGGCGCTACGTCAGGGCTTTGTTGCTTCTGATCGACAGTGTTATAAATAACATTGTTGTTTTGTGGAACTTCAGGTGTTCTCTGAACTCTTGGCAACGTGTTGAAAACGGGTCCAGACTTTATCGGTGGACTTTGATTCTGATAGTTTGGTGAATACTGTTGGGTGTTCGGTGAATACTGCTGGGTGTTCGGCGAATACTGCTGGGCATTCGGCGAAAAGGGTCCACGACTATTTTGAGGTGTCGGTGGACTGGTGATAATAGGAGAGTCTCTCTTTTCTGGCTGTCTCCAGTTATTATTTGGAGACGGTGAAAATGGTGAGCTATTGGTAACAGGTGATTGTCCTGAGAAAGGCTGAGGGCTCTTGTTGAATTGAGAGTCCTGTCTCACTAGTATTTCTCGTGTAGGAGGTGATCCATTCGTTTGAGGTGAGGCAGAGTGCTGGTGACTGTACTGAGCTTCAGGTCTGTGTATTGGGCTCTCAGGTTGTCTTTGAGGTGTGTAAGTTTGAGGTTGTTGCTGCGAGAACGATGATGGAGGCATCTTCACTGTCAATGGACTTGGAACCTTGTCAACGAATTTAGGTCCAACTCGTTGCTGTTGATCTTTTTCAGCCTCCCAATGGTAAGGGCTGTTGGTTTTTCTCAGCATTCCAATAGGGTTTTCTGGTATGACGATTTCTGGTCGTTCGCCTAATGCCACCGGTTTTGGAGATTTTGAATCAGGGACTTTTATTACTATGGGGGGAGGTGGGGGAGGGGCTGGTATTTTCGTGGGTGGAGGTGGCGGTGGGGGAGGGCCTCCTTGCGGTCCGTAGCTTCCTGGACCTCCTTGGGGTCGGTAGCCACCGTTGTTCATTTGCTGAGGATGGTATGCTTGTTCCTGGTCATCAGATCTTTGCCGAGCCATTCTCCTCGCCATGCTAGGCGTTCTTATCTGAGACAGGTCCAAGCCGCCAGGAGTGTAGGTGAATGGCTTTTTGTCCTTCGTCATCATGGCGTTTTGAATGCATGCTGGCGGTTCGTAGTTCCCCATTGGCTGGAATTGGAGAAAAACACATTAGTGTGGAATATTTCTAGGTATATTTTACATATCTATATGTATACAATGATTTGCAAGTGATTGAAATGTTTAGGCCTTGGGTAAATAACGTGTAGACATTCGTTTTCAGAACGTAAATATTTCAGTATAATGCAACGTATGTGATGTGATTAGATGCTCATATCAGCTGCTATATCACATTGCTAAAATATAGGTAGATACAACCCGGTCACATTATCTCGAGACCTCGCTGGAATGCGCCTCCCGCCCCGTTCTCCTTTCACCTCCGTACGGTTAGCCCGCCAGAGTGAGAGAGAGAGTGCCGACGTCATCGACGCCAGGTCTCGAGATAATGTGACCGGGTTGTATAATAATACACTGGACGGAAGTACAGCGCTCTTTCAAGGTATAATTTTGTCAAAGCACACGCTGAGGTCATCTGAATTCTTAGTACCTTACAATTTGTGGTAACTACACAACCTTCCAAATGATGACGGCTTGAATTATCAATCTTTACATACGAATATAATAAAATCGTTTATTTTTGCGTTTGTACATGCTAATCTCCGCAAGAGCTGAACTAAATCGAATGCACTTTTCATGAGTGTATTGAGATAAGCTTGGATCAAAACTTAGGCCTTGTTTCATCGGAATCAATTGAAAAATAAAAAAGATAAGAATTTGATATATTTGATATTAGATTTGTCACAGAATATTAAAAAGTAATTTAGCGCGTACGTAGTTGCGGGTATCAACTAGTCTCTAATAAACTAAGCAATCTTTAGGTGCCTGTACTTAAAAGAAGCTTGTGTTTAAGACACACTGTGGTGATAAAAGTGAAAAGACACTCACATTGACCTGAGTTCTGCCGAAGTTGGGAATTCTGCCGATGTGTCCAGCTGTTGGCGCTGGCCCGTATCTGGAAGAGAGCCAATTTTCACGTTATTTTTACCCCGCTTACAATCTATTGCGCACTCTTGCGCACTGTCCACGCGCATTGTTGACCTATTCTGTTTGAAGATGCTGAGAAATATTCTTGGATTGTTCTGATTTTTCATCTGTCAAAAGTGTCATAACAGTGAAATTAAGACATCTAGATCTAGAACGACATAGTATGAAACATTGGTTTTAAGACCTTTACCTTTACTATGAAAATACACTTTTATAAAAATTCCTAACAGACAGTCACTGCTATTTAGCAAATCACGATGCTTTGCCTTCCGATGCACAAACCGAACTACTACTTAATTTTTCGTGTAGTGATACTCAATATTTCCTATAAATAAAACCGATGGCAATAATAAACCATACTTAAGTATTTGCTTACAATTAGGTACCTTCCTAAATGTAACTTAGGTAATTTGGTAACCCATTAGGTGATGTGTTTGTTATAGGTACTCTTTAGTATTTGTAAATAGTTGGTATAGATAGTTTCTTTAAAAAGTAATTTCTTAGTAGGATCTACTTAACTAAGCCATCCAAACACAATCACATATTAATAAAAGTAAAATAAGCAAAAAATACTTTACCCGTTTTCCGCCATATTGTTTGATCACTTCGTTTCAAATTGCATCAAAAGTAGGTAAGTAGCAGATATTCACCACGTGCGTCTGTAAAAATGAGATCACGGTGTTAATCAAAATATAAATGCTGTTTTGGAAACGAGAACATGGAAGGTGAAAGTATTTCGGGCGAGTTACATCACTCGTCCTTGTTCGGACTGAAAGGGTCTTCAACACTTGCGAGAGCACTTCCACACTTGCGAGCGATTGGCGACCATAATAAATACTAGCTGCACGGTCATCAGCTATGCAGTTTTTAACTCCATCATCATCATTCTCCTGCCCTTATCCCAAGCTAAGTGTGGTCGGCACAACATGTTTTCATTCACTTCTATCATTCGTCAACTCTGAATTAACTCCTCTTACATTCATATCATCTTTCACACTTAACTTTTTAATTTAAGTTAAAGTTTCGGAGATTTTTCCGGAATAACAAGTAACCTATGTGTAAATCCGGAGAACATTTATACAAATACCAAAATATTCAAAAATACGGAAAAAACTGCGGGGTGCCGCTAGTTAGGTTAGTTTGCGTGTATGTTTGTATGTTTGTTTGTAGTTCATATTAGTTGTGGCTAGATTTTAATGATATTTAGAAAGGATGTCTATGGTTTAGAATAGCATATAGCCTAAATACGTTTTTTAAGTACTTATAAAAATTCCAGACATGGTATGCTAGGTTCGATATAGAATTTTGGCACTCTCGTGATAATTATACACGGTGGCTTGAAGCCAGGTTATATTTAGCTTAAATTGCGCCTTTTCGTTCCTGTTTGTTTGTAATAAATCTGTGCCTACGTGGTACATTGTGTAATATAAATATCGGAGCTGCATTCTGCAAGTGTTACGTAGTACTGACTCAAATGATATATGGTTTATCTATGATGATAAATAGATGCCCACTTAGGAAGTCAAACTTCGATCTGATGCCATTGATTTATCACATGCGAGATAAAGGAGAGTTACTGTGTGCCCATTTTCATGAAGGTTTCCATGTAGATATTTTCTACACACATGACAATATTCTGATTGAAATAAACATTGCTAGTGAAATGAATGATTTTAATAAGGTTTTGATAGCGAACGAATTAATCGAAATAACGGTTTATAGCTGTTATTGACCGATAAATTAGTAACCGGTTTCAAGCTCATTATATTTTCCTAATATCATTTTACTAGTTTCTGTCAGCGGTTTCATAAGCGTCGTACATAAAGTAGCCTGTATTTTACTCTATATTTCAAGCTATATCTATTCCAAATTTCATTCAAATCCGTCCGGCTTTTTAGGCGTATTTGACTCTTAAAACAGCTAAGAACATATTTTTTTGCATTTTTAATGTTTGTAGGAAAGTAAGGAAGTATAGGTTGTTGTTGTTGTTGTTGTTTGTTCTAGGTCTATGATATTTTGGCCCTACAATACCACTTACTTGTAGTTCTAGATATAGTATCCACCACAGTTTAAGAACTCTAGTATGGCGTCTCGACTAAATGGGTATAGGTAAATAAAAACCTACCCATTTATTTAAAAGTTAGTTTTCGCAGAATTAAAACGAGCTGAAGATATTTTCTTTTCGTTTCCTAGAAAACCTTGCTTATAATATTCAGCGATATTTGGATTTCTTGCTCTACCATATCCAATTTTAAAAAGCATTTAGATATTATGCCAAGAAATATAGTTGGATAGTCCATTCACCTCATTACTAGATGCGCGGACGACGCCTGGAATTGACACGTCCGCACGATAACTACTATTGTTAGCGCAGGTCACTGTGGATGCTGGAATTGGGGCGCTTGCGCAGGTGAAGAAGGAATTACGAGAATTGCTGCTTCAATATCTGAAGCTGCAACATTACTCGGATTTACTTTAAACCCGCAGCCGAGTTCTTGCAATATTTAGCTCTAGGTTAGTTTATATTGGAAGATTTGGAGGAGATTGTGTTTTGTCATACAAACTAACATTTCCCTAAATATGAAAGATCATATTTTTATTGATTTTTATTCACCAAAGGCTAAATTAGTGTAACATTTTCAATTACGAGTATATAAGTTTTAAAATAAGGTGAAACTAACCGTTTGGTCTTTTTGCATTAATTTTCTAAAGCAATTTTACAAAGAAAAAATTTAGATAGGTACACATTATGTTACAATAGCCATTATCGCTTCTCAAAATGAACTAAAATGAGTCAAGAACTGCCATTTTAAATGTAGTACCTACTGATCTAGATTTTAGTGTGAACAAAATAAGTATATTAATTAAAAGATAGTCCGCAAAACAACAAAATTACCACCAATATCGTTTGTATTTTAGGAAATTTTAGCTAGACAGACAATACAATAGAATCAGCATCAATTATTTTGAGTTTCAACCAAGAATGCTGAAGACTAATTTTCTAGAGCTGTAAGATTAATGTACGAACACCTGTGCAGGTTTCCCGTAACAAGGGCATAGTTTTATAAATAAACACCTAGTCACAGTCTCTACCTTGAACTACGATTCTAGTCGTGGGATATCTGCAAATATCTGTGCCATAAAACCATAATAACCAGACCCTGAAGAAGTCAAAGTTAGTCAGCTAAGTTTGAACATTGAAATATCGTAGGTATAGATATTAGGGAATGCAAATAGGTAAGTTTTAGATAAGATAGGTACCTTCTGGAAGTGTGCGAGAGCGTTCCCGTGGCCCCGTCACTAGGCGGCGAGGCGGAAGACGGGGGGTTTTTAGTGGGTATACCGTGGGTCTCATTAGCCTATACGGGGGTCCCACATAACTACTCGGGTGCCCCCTGCGCCCAGGTGGTATGCGTAATGCGTTTCACCCCCGGAAAAAAAAAAAAAAAAAAATGGTACCTTCTGTAATCCTACTAATATTATAAACGCGATGTCTGGAATCCAGAATGAAAACTGAAACTTGATAGTTGGTAAGTTGGGAACTAAAACGTCACGTAGTTAACGATCCTACGTCACAGCGTACTATAGCGACTGTAGTTTGCACTTTATTAATTTGCTTAGAATTTGGTACCACGAGTAACAATTTTAACGAATCTAGGCATTCGTGAAGTTAGCCGCAAGATCCAGATCTGGATGTATGTTTGTTACTCTTTCACGCTGAAACGGCTGAACGGATCAGGGTGAAGTTTGGAATGCACATAGGCTACGTTCCCGCGGATAGATTAATTTTTGTTTTTCATGGTACTACGCGGGCGAAACCGTGAGCGGAAGCTAGTCTACCATAATATTGGTAGGTAGGTAGGTACCTACATACATGATCACGCACGACTGTAATCCCCAGGCTCGGTAGATATCTCTTCAGATCTCTAGTTACAAGATATTTAGCGCATACCCACATTAGTTATTAATCCGTACGTGACAGGTTGCAAGCCCATCGCCGCTTATAAGAATACTAACTTATAACACACACCTTCGATATTTAATTAAGTACAAACCTACGAGGCTCTACTTAGTCAAGACCCATTTTCCGTTAGCGTTCACGCGAGTGGAAAGTTCAAATTGTATGTAGGTAAATGATATTATTCAATCTTCGTTTGACTGTAAAATAACACCACCTAAGGACCTACCAGTGTTTCCACTTTTAGGAATTTCGCCCTTTTTAAGGCGATACTACTTAGTTCATGTACTGACGACTTAGGGCTGTTTTTATTGCGACAGGGATATAGGGAATTTTAAGGTAAAGATTAGGTACTTGAGGTGGTAAACCTTTTTATCTACCTATACTCAATAGCTCTACCTATTAGGGGATGGAAGACACGAGTGATAAACTATACCTAACTATAAGCTAGTAACCTTCTTCGTCTCAAGATAAAGGAGAGAAGTCAGCGAAAGCCTGCAAAAGTAGTGCTTCTTGTGAGTCTTCGAATGAATTAGTTTTGTTCAATTTTTTCGCATTCAAATGTGCAAAAAGATGTGTTTTTAAAATTATTGTTTGAGCCCCCAAAATAGGGAAATTCAAAAAAATTAAGAATTTTTAGGGATCATTTCCAAAGAATTTAGTGGAAACACTGGGACCTACACCTTAATAACGCTTAATCATCAAAAGAGAGCATTGTGACATGTTTGTTGCTTTGTGATGCGTGTGCGCATCTAAATCGGAGCTTTGCGTCAGGGGTTACTCACAGCTCGGCGTAGTATACCTACTTATGCATAATGATTATTGACTGCATGATCGCTTGAATCAATTTTGAATATTGTTATGGTAATTTAGAATTATTTATTCAAGTAGTTCTACTACGAGTAATACAAAACTACCGAGCTTCTTTTTAAATTTTTTCATCCCACTGCTGGGCTAAGGTCTTCCCCAAACTACGCTATAAAAAATTCTTACATTTTTCTTAGGTATGTATGTAGGTACCTATGTAGGTATAAGTACTCATTTATTGTACCTAATTTAAAAATGTGTTCCACGTTTTTATATTCTACAGGTACAAGGTGTCCCAAATAGTGATCGCCATTTATTTTATTTTCTTTAAAAACAATTTATGTTTAAAACATTAAAAAATATAACATTCATTTTGAAACTATCGACATCTCATAAAAAAATATTTTATCTGCGGGTAAGAAGTTTTTAAAAAGATTTTTAAACATCTTGACGGAATCGAACCCGCTATCTTCAAGATAAACTTGGTGAGTTTGCAAGTGCTCTATCAAGTTATGATTTACCTAATATCTATCGTTTCGAGTTAATTTGATAGAAATGAGTCACGTTCATAGAACTGCCGAGGTCAGTGATGACTACCTACTTACAAGGTTTTTTATTTTAAGTTTTTCAATGCAGTTTATTTCTGTTTTGATTTCCTACTTCAATGTATTATATTCAAGGTATTTATAGATCCATAGAGTCCTAAAAGTTTAGATAAACTCCTAAAAGTGCAAAAATCAGAAAAAAATATAAAAAATCACAAGATATAGGTATCTACCTATATTTATCCTACTAGATACCTACATATTTGAAGAACCTACCTATATAACATAAGTACGTAGGTACATAAATTAAAATACTTACCTACTCGTAATCGTAAGAAACGCCAAGAGAAATGTTATAGTGTTTTTCGTAGGCTAGTTAACTTAAGTACCTACTTATACCCACTTAAATAGTTAAAGATAAATTATTGTAAAGTAAATTTTAAGTAGCTAGAGCCTTAAAGACGGTTAAACAGGGTTCAATAAAATAAAAACATGTCAAAACATCGGTGGTTAGCCAAAAGAAGGAATAAAATTAAAAAATCGTCATCGGTGGGTAGCCAAAGTAAAAAATTAAAAAAAAACAAAGAACTCACCTAAAATCCACAAACAATATCCGATCACTCAACTGAAAAATGGAACCGCTTTGAAAAAGGAATAGAGTAAGGTTGCGTTCACACTCGGTCGCGGTGCGTTTCGTTCGTTCGGTGCTGCCGGGCGCCCGGGCAGTCTGGCGGGAGGGCGCGCGCGGGAATCTGCGGGAGGAATAGGGATGGGCTGCTATCGATACTGCGATAGTGCGGAGCGATCGATGAAGCACTTAGTACAGCAGATTATTCCTAAGACATGTTTCAACTTTTAAAGGTTCACATGATACATGAGCGCGCGAAATTTTTAAGTTATTTGAATTGAAAGTATTTTTTTAGAATTTACGAGAACGATAATTTTATAAATTTGAATCGTCTTGGTTGACTGACATTACAAAACTCACCAAGCAGGACAGCACATCACTAAACCACAATTAATTTATGCATAATGATAATACCACAAATTAACATGTTATTTTATTTATCTAAAAGTCTTAATATACACCTACCTACTTAGCTACAATTACTAACGGCTTTTCTTTTAATCAATTTTAAAGTTTATTTTCGCGCTTTTTTCTGCAATAAACATGACAAATTTATGGTTCTATCCGTAGAGCTTTAGTAATAAAATGTCCTAGTGCTGCTTTAAGTAGGCACCACCTAAAGTAATATACCTACTTACATAAAATTATCATCATCATAACATAAAACTGCGAGAAAATATTTAACATGCAACTAGGTCATGAACCCATAATGGAATCAAAGAAGTAAAATGGTCCGTTGCAGGTAGGTAGATATTTTTATTTTTATTTTTTTATAATTATCAGAAGAATTTAGGTAGGTATATCGCAGAAAATCATCCCTAAACATAAAAAATATTTGAGCAGGTAGTTTACCTTACTAGGTAATTTTTTTTTCAGTGTTTCTTATTTTTTTATTTAAGTAATATTTTATAGAAACGTATCCCAAGTTAACTGGTTTTTTTTATTGGTCGGAAATGCTTAACATTTAAACCCTCGTAAAGAACGACTGAACTAGAGGAATGAGTCACAACACCTCTGCCCACATACTGACCGCGAAATTATTTATACAAATTACAACTCTAAAATGCGATTATAAGATTCAAAATAGTCTGGTAAGTTGATGAGACTGCACATAGATTCAGGGTCAATGCAGAATACGTATTTAGGTAGGTACTTACTTACCTGCCAATCTACGAGTCATAGTAGTGTGAGAGAGAGAATAGACATTTTTTTAGGCGTCACATTTTTGTATGCAATTGCAACTTTTTACAAAAAAAAAATAAGGAAAACTTACCTCTCTAGACATTTCGTTCGTCTCTAAATTTTTTTTATTAAAAACGGTTTCAGTCAGCGAGGTTTTATTACTAAGTATTTATGATAGGTACCTAGATACTATCATCAAAGAAAATGTTAGTTTTCATTATTCTTTCAGGTAAGTAGTACTAGGTAAAGGTAAAACTGAGCATTTGCCATTTTCCCTGCCAATGTTAAATATTTATAAGTGTCTGTCTGCGGATCGGCGCGAGATGTTGGAATATTCCGAAAATATATATAGACGAGGTCGGCCCTGTTTACTTGTTACTACAGAGTTATTTTGTACCTACCTACTACGTAGGTACGTTCCTAGGTGTTACGTGAAACTTGTGTGAAGATAAAAACTTTTCTAATTCGTTAGCCCTTTTTTTCGGACTTAGAATAGTAAAGTAAGTACCTCTACATAATTTTAAAATTTCGAATATACTCGAAAAAGCGCAATGGAATAAGTTACATTTCGATTATAGGAATAAGTTACATTTCGACACTTATTTCTGACGACGAAATTGTAAATTCTCAACTGAAATGTCGGTCCAAACTATCGCCCCTACAATACTGAAACTTGCTTCATGATTATATCTATATCTAATCCATAATATTATATTATGCGAAAGTATGTAAGTCTGGTCTGTTATCTTTCACGACTAAACGGCTGAACGGTCCGTAAAGAAATTTGGCAAGGAGATAGATTATATCCTGGAGATGGACATAGGCTATTTTTGTTTCAAAATAAAATTTCGAAGGGCTGAAATAGGGGTAGAAAGTTTGTATGGGAAGTCAGTTTTTGGATGGGTCTATTAAAAAAATCCCAATTAACCGATATCAACAATTTTAGAATTTAATATGTTTTTTCATTTATGGTTTTTTTGCGGATAAAGTCGCGAGTAACAACTAATATAAAATGTCTCGTAAGTTGACCGCGATAATACATCTATAGCTGAAACGCGTGCAAAACTCTAAAGTGATAATGCAGAGTTTGGAATAGTGCCGAACTGTGAGTCGCTCTGTATTTATAGTGGAGTGACCAATATTTAGGGCTTATTTACCTACCTATAGGCACAGAATACAATAATACTTAGTACCTAACCCAACGTGTAAATATAGCTTTCGTATTATTTTAACAATTCCTTCCAGGAGACCTTACAATAGGAAACTCACAATAAAACATTATTTCCGTTCATTTTTTTAGACCTGACGTAGATTCGATAAAATAGAGCGACAGAAAAAAATATAGAATAACCACCCACGCGAGTCCAGAATAAAAATGGAGGCGGACCACGTTTTATGTACAGACAGGGATACCTACACCGCAAAACGATCAACGATACATCAAAACAATTAGGTAGGTACCTACCTATCGTACAAAACCTACTCTCAGTTAGGTACATCGTTTAAAAACCTAGTTTACACAAAAAACCCTAAAAGTACCTAAAAATGTAGTACACTTCATTCCACCCCTTTGTAAGGGTTATTTTAAAATCCTAAAAGACACTGAACGTATCCTGGCTTGATACATAATAGGTATGTCTACATTAATCTATGACGTTTTTAATAAATATATTTAGACTTGACTTATGAAACAGGTTGTTACCTTAGTAATAAGTATTTCGTGTCGAGTTGATAACGGGTGTTCCGAACCTCAAAAATAATACTAAATATTAGAGGAATAACCTTTTATATTCATTTGTTTTACAGTTTCACGTTTAACCATACACTTACACTATGTCACTACGCGCTACATTCCACCAAATTTGTTGTACTAACAATTGTTCAAAAACTAAATATAACATTTTGTTACAACAACAGAGACGAAGTTTAACAAGGAATTTTGAACCATGTTTTACAAACGTAGCAAACATGTTACAGATTCTGTTTTAAACATAGTTTTGTATCTGATCTTAGACAGGATGCTGGAAAAACCCTCACCAAATCGCAACATGATCACGACTCTCATCCTCAGATCCTCAGATCTGGTAGACAACACGGGTTTATAGTTTCTTAGATCTTTGATGATAATTAAAGAGGGGTAGTTAGAGGTTAGTTTCGTCCATAAATTGTCAGTAAATGTACCACAACACCATTATGGAATAGCCAATATTTTTGTTAGAAAATCGATTTTACATTGTCATTAGATAAATAGCGGGATTATATTCTGTTTATATCCATCATCCTTATAAATAAAGATTTCAAACTTTGGGTCACATTTTGGTAAGATTTTTTCAACACCCTGTATGATTCACTTTCAGCCTGTTACACTATTGTACATTACAAACGGCCAATCTAGAGTTCTAGTCTTACGTGAAGTTAGTCTCGAGCGGAAGTTTGTCTCACTCTTTCTTTCGTAGTGCGTGTTCGTTGTCTCTTACTGACGTTCAGAGTGCCTGCGTGCCTAGATTGGCCGTCTGTAGTCACTTTGTATAACAAAAACCGTAAATATGCAAATTTATGTCAATTTTCGTCAAAGGATAAAAGTATTAAGTAATATTACTTATAAATTTAATAGTCCTCGTGCAAACTAAACGTTGCTTTATAATTTGTACGAATTGTGTTACAATTTTCAACATTATCAAATCGCAGTGTAATTTCTGATTCTGTCAAATAATATTCTGAGTCAACTTTTTTGGATATGAAATATTTAAGTTCATTTTTATAATTTTATATGTTTATTTTATTTGACTCAATCAGAGATAACAGAATCAGAAAACATACTACCTAAATCAAACAGTTGTAGCTATATATAACGTTATATACTGTGCATATACGATACGTGCTATTTAATTGTGATCATTGTGTTATTCTAATGATAATTCCATTTATTTTTTTAAATTAAATCAACTTTCAATCGGTAAAAATTGATACTTTCAACTTTTGTTGGTTCAACTATGAATTATCCGACTATAAGTCAAAAAAAGGGGTTAATTATAAAGAAATTTCTTGAATTTATAAACCAACCTATGTACCTACATAGAAAAAAATAAGAAAATAAATAACAAATTGCTTAAGTTTTAAATCAATGTTCGACGTAATGTGTCTAAACACATTTACAATGAACTTGGGATGATTTTGGTTCTGACACAATAAACATTTAAATTTAATTCCAACGTCATTGAAGGTTTACGATTTTATAAATATTTAAAAAATTAATTTAATTTGAATTTAGGTAGGTACATAAGGCTATAAGGGATAAATGATTTGTCAAAACAAGAAACACAAAACCCAACATAATTTTTACGCTTACAATTAAGTACCTAGATGAGATACATACCTAACCTACATACTCTTTTCATTATTCTTAAATTTTGGATAACTTCAGTTTACTGTACATACATCCAATATTTATTAATCAATGGTTCAAACTTCAAATCTGTCACAACTGTGGTATTATGTAGAATTTATCTTCAAACATCAACATTCATTTTAAAAATTACCACTTATTCATCTAAAAACCCTTTTAATTCCTTTTTGATCACTATAAAGAGGTATTCTTGATATTTTTTTGTGAAAGGCTTCTATTTTATTTGAAGGTACCCAATCAAAGTTGATTTGAACGTCTATTCGACGAAAAATATTTATTCTCTGTTTTAATTGTACTATTTACACGACTCCAATATAATCATTTCGATTATTCAAATTCATTGGTAACAAATTATATAAATTTAAAATTATAATTGCATAAACTAAACGATCATAAAGCAATAACAAAACTATTTTTTTTATACATTATTGTGATGATCAATGGGTTAAATGAAAACAAGTTGAGTAGGATATCTGGCTATGAATGACTAAACTGACGTCGCTCTTACTAACCTGAGGCCTTACCACAACCTCTTCGGGCAATATCAAAATAATACAACATTGATATTTCGTACCACGACATATAAAAAATGTATTGAAGTAATGTTACTACAAGCTTGAAACTTTGGCGTTTCTGATACATGATGGTTTGTGATAAGGGCTCGGTATCAGGTTTTCATTACGAATCCATATTGTGATCAAGGTGATAGATATAGCTTTACGGTAAATGTTGATCAATGACTTCAGGCGAGCTCTTTGTTGATCCGAAAGCAAATGTTGATCACAGCCTCATTTGTTGATCTAATATGCATTTTCACTAACAAGTGTGGCTCCGATCCAGATCAACATTTGGACCCTCGTAGTCCTGGTATTAAGTCACCGCTTGTTGATCCAATATATAAATCCACATTTATACAAAATTATAATTTTATTAAAAAGATCATGTCAAATATCCTACGTCAAAACAACTGCAAGTAAAATAGCAATAGTTAAAACAGCTTTCCTCCACATTCGAACAAATGTGTTAAAATTCTAAAAAAAACTAAATAAAAAAATCAAAAACACATTCACTAACAGAAACCATACAAAATAACACAGGATTAGTTCCGCAAGTAAATTATATTAAAGCAAATACTTAAGACGAAAAATCTCATCATTTTATATTCTTAAAAATTCTACTTTCGTACACAAAATATTTTATGTCATTTTCATCCTTATTCTAAACACCGACCGGCGTTGTCAATGAGAAGTAATAGCCTTCAGTTGAGTGCGTACATTTCTATCTATACACTAACACTTTTTGTTAGCACATCAGTCATCACAGATCAACGTTCAACTTAGCGACATTGCACGAACTTTTGGTTTCACTATTTGGCTCCTCATACTCTTGTTAAACTAATGGCTAGTTTACACGAGGCCATCGCTGGCTGCCAGTCTCACTAGCAGCCAGCGATGGCTTGGTATTTGCCTTGTGTAAACAGTTTTTCAAGCCAAGTCAGCGTTGGCTGCCAGCGCTGGCGAGAAAAAAGCGCCCGTCTATTTTTCAAGCCAGTGACCTCCGCCCGCATACCCCTCGACCCCCCGCCAGCGTTGCGGTCACTGTAGACGTTTCACGCCAGTCACTGTCATTGTTTTTTAACTTCAACCGTGTACAGACCCGAAGAAAAATCCGTGAATGAATGGCCTCGTCTAAGCAACAGGGGCCAAGCCAACGCTGGCTTGTCTGCAGGACTGGCGCAAGCATTACTGGCTTCGTATAAACTCTGCTTTAAGTCTATTCGT
Source organism: Cosmorhoe ocellata (assembly GCA_963675405.1). Classification (NCBI taxonomy): domain Eukaryota; kingdom Metazoa; phylum Arthropoda; class Insecta; order Lepidoptera; family Geometridae; genus Cosmorhoe; species Cosmorhoe ocellata. The sequence continues at coordinate 3,462,367 of OY776264.1, read as the reverse complement.
TGTATTTGACTACCATACTAACCATCTCGTATAACTATTCTTAGAATAATTTAATGTCAAATGCATGTCAAATATAATTTGACTTTGACTTTTGATAACGACTCATTCTGGGGATAGTGCACTGGTTTGGTCGAAACCAAGCTTAAATTTTCAATATAAAAAAACATGATTTATACACAGTATGTAACACATCAGTCGACATTTACAGTAAATTACATAATAGTATCAATGGTAAACGAGAGCTTTTGAGCACACTTTATTTTCACCACTGGTTGGTAAGTCACGATAAGAAATGGTAAATTATGGACAGGAAACGTTCATGCAATCTCCCTAATCAGGCACATCACGCTAACAAAAATACAGCCTTACCTTTCGCACCACTCAACATCGAGTCAAAAGTACTTGTACATGTGACTGTGTTGTCTCTTTCTAAGACAATTTTTTTTAAATAACTCGATTTTTAGTCATTTTCGAATTAAAAAACAAAGATGGCGTAGAAATGACTATGCACATTAACAGTCAATCAAGGGCCTTACAAGCTCTTCGGACAATATCAAAGTAATATAACTTTGATATTTTGTATCACGACTTATAAAAATTGTATTGAAGTAGTTTTATATCAAGCTTGAAACTTTGACTTTCTGAAACATGATGGTTTGTAAGAGCTTGTGGTGAGGTTTCAGAGTTTTTGCCAAATAGTTATGAATGAAGAAAGACAGTCCATAGCTTTTCCTCGTCCGTTCTGTGCAAACAAGCATTAGTATTTCTTATTTTTTATTGTTTTTTTCCAGTTATTTAGTTTTACCGTAATATTGGTGGTATTTCTATACTAATATTAACAAGAGGTAAGATTTGATTGTTTGTTTGCATTGAATAGGCTCCGAAACTACTGGACCGATTTCAAATTTTTTTTCAACAATGTGTAGAATGAACTTTCAGGGTGGACACAGGCTAGTATGTAGGTACTTCGCGGGCGACGCCGCCAGCGGAAGCTAGTTTTCAATAAAGCTTGAGTTCTTGAGTCACAAGAGAGCGAAGGGAATTGTATCTCTTTCACATTTGTTTATAAGGACCATTCTTGATAGTCACAGAAGTAGAATGGTTTTAAGATTCCAGGCCTAGTAGTCACATGTACAAACAAACTAGATCTTTACATCTTAAACTATTCATAAATAATTTGTTGCTTATCCTAATACAACTCGATGTCTTAAAACTAAAAAGCTTATCTATTTGGCTTCTTTCAAGTTGAACCATTTATGTCTTGCGATATTGAACTATCGTCTATTTAACGTCAAATTACCTTATTTTGGTAAAGCTGTTAAAAAAACTCGTATAACTCTTTTAAGACAAACATAACTCTATTGAGCAATAGTTAGCCTTTCAAAAATACTTAAGACTTATATAATAATAGTTGTTTTGTGTGTATTTTACTGAGATCCATGTATTCTCTTTAGTTTGTTCCATCCCAATACTGTTTTATGTTAATATTAAATAAAATTATTGATAAGCCCAGTTACTTAAGTCTCTTTCATTTAAGCCTTAGCCCTTCTAAACTTATATCTTCACACCATTTCAAGTAATTAATTAAATAGTTAAGAGATAATTAATTATTATCATTTCGAAAGTCTATTTCTGTTTGAACAGCCTTACCGCCATATTGTTTTAGATCGTATTTTTTGGCGCGTCAAATGCTACAGCGCAAGTTTTCAGAGGTTTAATAACTCTTAAAATGATTGACTTCTTGATGAGTTTTATTAATAATACATCAAGTTTGATGGCACTATTCATTTGGTTACAACAAGTAATATCATATAATGATTTTCGCGCCATCTGGCGCCAGAAACTGGGCTCTACCAAATAAAAGAGATACAAGACATAAAGTAGTTCACCTTTTTCATAAAACGCGCGCTTTTTTTAATGTACACTGTTTGTTCCATTTCGCCAATCCATAATTCAAACATAACCAACAAATAACAAAGTAATATAAACTCAATTTGGAAGCCAATAAAGCCAAATTTTGAATGGGAACATCTTTCTTAAAGAAAAAATTTGGAAGACAAAAAGCCGAAATTAATATAAGTACGAAATAATATGGGTCTATTTATATTCTATGAATAATATAAATGCTATTTATATGGCTTTGTATCCTTTCTAGATTATTAAGTTGGTGTTATTCAGTGATTCAGTCATATTTGTAGAACTTGATGAAATAAAGAAATATTTTTTACGTCAGAGCCTAACCCAACGGTGGATTTGACCAACATCTAATATCACTATTCTCAAAATAATTTGATGTCAAAGCCAAGTAAAACGACAGTTTACTCTTCGATAACTAATTTATTCTGGGAAAAGTGCTAGATTGGTCGAATCCGCCCTAAGAAAACAGTAAAAAAAAACTGCTTTGATTTATAGAATAGGCATTTTACAGTAATTTCTCTTTGTGAAGCAGCAACTTAGAGGTTTTGCAAACATCTTGATTTCACATTAAATTTGCCGTTGAAGCTACAAATTGTCTGAGCACACTAAACAACATATCACTTTATAACCAGCCATCACAAATTAAAACTTCACTATCACTTCACTCAAATCACTTTCCTCGCTCAATGCGTCCATCTTATTTGCGTCCACGACACTCCACTAAACTTTATGCTGATGAGAATAAGGTTGAAAGTTGTCGAACAAAAGATTGGTACATTCAAAAACAAAATCAGGAAACATACAAAATTTTTTGAGGATTTTAAAAACTTATTACAACTTTCAACCTTCACTAGTTTTCAAAAAGCCGATATTTAGCAGGCCTTTTGTAGGTTTCAAAAATAACTATTATCCTTGGCCGGACCTTTCCAACGCGGAATATTAGTGAATATTTTTTTGAAAAAAAAAACTGAATTATTTATGTTACGCAACGTAGATCCGCAATGATCACGTAATGTACAGTCAGCATATAAGTTTCTGCTGCAGTCCTACGGGGGAGGGGTCGATCGAACAGAAAACCGCGAATCGGCATGATGCGATATAATAAAGCAGAAAACTGCGACGCGATTTGCTGCGATGCGATTTCGTGCGTCAAGGCGTCTCAAAGGTTCTGGTAATGCAGGAATTCGTCATTCTTAGCCTAACGTCGTTCGACCTTAGGGCTTGTACACAAAACTGCGAATCGGTGCGACGCGATTTGATTTCTTGTGACAAAAGATAGGGCTAGATCGCAGATTTTTGCGATGCGACGTTCGCTTCGCAGTTTTGTGTACAAGCCCTTACAGATTTTTACGATGCAACATCGCATCGCAGTTTTTTGTCTCGAGCCTACGACTCAGATGACATAAAGAAAACACCCCTCTCGCTAAACTACCGCAGAAACTCAATTAACCGCTGTACAATTTCAAATCAAAGTAAATATTCAGTTTACTTAATATCCTGCAGAATTATTATAAGTATTAAACGGGTATTTATCGCGTTCTAATTACGATATATACCTGTTTAATACTAATAATAATGTGTTCAGATCGCGTAAGTTTATAAGTATATATCCTGCAGAATGTTCTAGTTTCCGGGGGTGATTGCCGCGCGGTGTCGGGGAACAAAAGTGCACAGCACGCGAGTCGCGGTGCCGCGAAGGCCTCAAAAGAAGCCGATCAACTCCTACTCGATGTTGGACCGCGGCCCGTCTATGGGCATCGTGTGGAGCACCTCGTCCAACAGTTGCAGCGCCCTGCGGAACAAACCTTTGTTTAAACATAAATCTATACTAATTTTTAAAGAGGATTTTTTTGTATTTCAGTTTGTAACAAAAAAACTACTGGACCGATTCCAAAAACACTCTACCTTTTATTTCTGACACTATGCTATTTAGCAAAAAATAATCCTTATGATGAAGCCTTTCGATCGGTATGATAAAACTATAGGGTGATTATTTTTCTCGTGTAACGGGTTCTATTTCCGATTCAACCATGTCATTATTTAAATATCTATAAATGCAGTTTAAATTGTTTTTTCAATTCAAATAATGTCTTCTTTCAGTAAAATGTTCCATCTTCAATATTCAGGGTACTTTCCCTTCATGTGGCATAGCCGTGGGACGACCTGTATATTAAAAAAATACAAATAGATACTTTTTCTTTTAAAATAGATTTTTACAGCCGCCATTATTAGATTTTTTGACATTTCGTATAGCCTATATCACTTTTGTGATCCAGACGAATTCAACGACACCTTATTTGTCAAAATCCATCCAGCCGAAGAAGACAGCCAAAGAAACTCGCACACACACAAACATTCATACATACATACACCCCCAAACACATTACCCTCCTTCGCTCCGCAGTCGGGTAAAAAATAAGAATTCTATGTTAACTGATTCGAGACTAGATGGCGAATTGTATTTCCACCATTACATATTTATAGTTAAATAATATTTTATAGTCTATGCGATGAGGAGGGATGAAAACCATGTCATTAAAAGAGTTATGATTATGAGTGTGGATAGGTGCGCACGTAAAGGAAGACCGAAGAAGAAGTGGTTTGATTGTGTGAAAGATGATATGAATGTAAGAGGAGTAGACTCAGAGTTGACGAATGATTGGGGTGAATGGAAGAGGAAAACATGTTGTGCCGACCCCACTTAGCGTGGGATCAGTGGCGGATTTACACATTTGCCGCCAGTAGGCTATTAAATTTAGCGTTTAGTAATTTATCATGTAAAATCGTTGGATTATTTGGTATAGGTGTATAGTATTAAAATATTGCAATTTTGTTAAATTTTTTCTCCGTGTATATTATAATTTTTATTTATTATTTTGTGTAAGGTAATAAGCCAAATTTGCCGCCCCCTAAAATTTGCCGCCCTAGGCTCCAGCCTACTCAGCCTGGTGATAAATCCACCACTGCGTGGGATAAGGACAGGAGAATGATTTTCTGCGGTGTATTTGACTGACAACTACGCTCTGGTTTTTATATTTTTTCTCGTGTTATTTTGAGTTTTATTGCGTAAGTTTGGTGGTTATTTTGCCAATAAAGCCCGGGTTCTTGACGCGAGTGTAAAATATGTGAATTAAAGTGAATAGTTCCCTTCAAATCCCATCGGAGGAAATCCCGAGAATTTTGAACAAAACAGCCATCTTTTGTTTAAAATTGACTTGACAACTTGACTTTGACTCTGTGACGTTGACAATACTTATATATAAATACACTTGACACTGGCAAAATTGTTCTCTAAGAGACAGATGCCATAATTGAAGAAGAGTATTTTATAGTCTACAGGTCTTACTAACCTGTGTAGATGCACTTCAAGCCAGCACGGAGTCTCCTTGATGGACGTTCTCGGATAGTCGGGCCCCCATCCTTTCACGAAGGACAGCCGAACGATGCAAAGCCGCCGCAGATCGTCCACGCCAATCCCCGCTGCTGCTGTTAGACCTATGTATACGTAAGCATTATTCAGCACTATCTAACTCTACTTTTACACTACTGCGGTGAACTTAATGTAAATATATAAAAAAAAAAAAATATGATCACGACTGTAATCCCCAGGCTCGGTAGATATCTCCTCAGATCTTTAGTTACTTAGATCTTTGAGGATATCTAAAGAGGGTAGTCAGAGGTAAGTCCAAACATGACATTTGGTACATGCCCACATTTTGCACAGTAGTTAGTATTCCGTACGTGACAGGTTGCAAGCCCATCGCCGCTTATAAGAATACTAACCTATGACACATACCTTCGAATTTTTGGTTCTAGGGTATGCCGGTTTCCTCACGATGTTTTCCTTCACCGTTTAAGGGCACTGGCATTGCGCACATACATTTTTCGAATGGAAAAACTCATTGGTGCACGACCTGGTTTGAACCCACGACCTTTGGATCGTAAGGGGTGCTACCACTACACCACCAGCGCTCTTTACTCTTTGTTCAGCGAACTTAATGTGCTACAACATAATTCAAGAGATGCGATACAAGGAGAGATGAATCAATTTGTGGACAGAGATGAAATAAATCCTACTAATATTATAAACGTGAAAGTTTGTAAGAATGTCTGGATGTATGTTTGTTAGTCTTTCACGCTGAAACGGCTGAACGGATTTGGATGAAATTTAGCACAGATATAGATTATAGTCTGGAATAGCACATAGGCTTTTTATCCCGGAAAACGGTTTTTACAGTTCCCGTGGGATAGATATGTTTTGGTTTTTAAAGATACCACGCGGGCGAAGCAGTGGGCGGAAGCTAGTGAACTATAATAAATAATGCTGGACAATCCACACAGCATCATCTAGCTGTAGCTCCAAAGTAAGCTACTCAAAGCTCCTGTTATGGGTACTAGTTAACTGATTTATTTAATACTTATGAACATTGATAGAAATATATATTATTATTATTATTATTATTATTATGAGCAGTTTGTGTCCCACTGCTGGGCAAAGGCCTCCCCCCAATCTTTCCAGATGTCGCGATCCTGTGCTATTTTCTCCCAGTCAGCTAGAAATTTGTCCAGTTCGAAATATATATATATATTTTATTATACTTAGTAAACACCCAGACCAACGCAACAAATTTCTGCAGATCGTACATACACAAATTTGTTCCGAGGCGGGAATCGAACCCACAACCTCTTGCATAGCAGGCGGACTCTCGCCCGCTGCGCCACTGAGGTCGTCAACTATATTTTGGAACGGTGCGAAAGAGTTAGACATACATTTGTTCATGGTGGGATGTTGCGGCTGGATGTGTCCGGCGACGGCGGCCGCCTGCGCCTGCGCCGCCGCCTGCGCCGTCGCCGCCTGCGCCTGCATCTGTCGGTGGCACTGCCGTAGGTCGAACACCTGGGAAACCACATACAGTTCTTCCAACGGATCTAGGCATTCGTGAAGTTAGCCACAGGTGCGAGTTTGCGCATGTGCAGTTCCACCGCCCCTCTCCATACCTACCTCAGATTGCTCCCGAAAAACGATACTGCGCAGCGCTCTGCGGCTAACTTCACGAATGCCTAGATTCGTTGGGCCAACTGCACAACAATAGAATTTTTAAAAAAGTCCAAAGATGTCTATCACATCTAGGGATTACAGTCACTATATATTATAAAAAAACAGTCCTCCGCCGTGTCTGTCTGTCTGTCTGCTCGCAATAAGCTCTAAAAGTACTGCACCGATTTTCATGCTGTTTTCACCAAAGGATAGTGGTTCTCGAGGAAGGTTTTAGTATATAATTTGTCAAGTTCGGGCATCGGCTAGTAATAGATAAAGTTTTATCTGATAAACTAATCTTGCAACTTGGCTGATGACTTGGCCTCACAGCTCAGTTGGTAGTAGTCCTGCTTCTACGCTATAGGTGGTGGGTTCGACCCCCACACAGGATAATGTTTTAAGAATAATATTCAGAAAATAAGTTTATATAGAGGTACTATCAGTTATCTGGTTCCCCTAATACTAGCTTAATTTAAAGAGCTGTGAAAATGTCCATCAATATAATTAACCAGTGGCTTATTTTAATAAAATAATGTATGACATAGCATCCGTCGTAAGCCGGACCTGGGGCCTTACCACGAAGTCTTTCAGAACGATTCCGTAACGATTCCACAATAGAAACGTCACTACTTCCATACAATTTGCATAGGTCATGGTACGAAATAACAATGTAATACTAATTCGGTAATGTATTATGAATTCGTGGTAAGGCCCCTGGATGAGGCTAGCAGCAGACCGTGGACAATAGCATATGCAAAGAGAAGCTTATACCCAGCAGTGGGTGAAGTCGGGCTGCGGATGATGATGATGAATGTATGACTTAGCTGTAATTTTACCTTGATGCATGCCGAAGGGTATATCTTATGAACGGCGTCGCCCGGCGCTCGGCCCGCCTCTCGGTCCAAGTAGTACGACTGAACGAACACTGAGTGGTCGGACAGACAACGTAGCCACACGTCGCCCTCCCCTCGCAGGTCCAATTGGACACCCTTGCCGATATGGAGTCTGGAACACAAGATTATTTAGTAAAAACATGTTTTTTTCATATTAGCACCTTTGTTTAGACATGTCAGTCAAAGTTCCTTTATAAATCCATCCAAAAATTTCCAAGAATTTCTTCTTCTTCTTCAATTATGGCATCTGTCTTATAAAGAACAATTCCGCCAGTGTCAGGTGTATTTTTATTTAAGTGTTGTCAACGTCAGAGTTATAGTCAAGTTGTCAAGTCAATTTTAAACAAAAGAAGGCTATTTGGTTCAAAATTCTATAAACAAAGCATCTTTTGTGAAAAATTGACTTGACAACCTGACTGTGACGTTGGCAACACTTAAATAAAAATACACTTGACACTGGCAAAATGATCTAAAAAGAGACAGATGCCATAAACAACGAAGTTTCAATATTGTGAAGGTCTTCCCCTATTGCCTTCCTCATCATATCATCATTCTCCTGACCTTATCCCACGCTAAGTGGTGTCGGCACAACATGTTTCCTTCCTCTTTACTCCTATCATTCGTCAACCTCTTACATTCATATCATTTTTCACACAATCAAACCACTTTTTCTTCGGCTTTCCTCTAAATGCGTACCCAGACACACTCATACCCATAACTTTTTGGTGACATGACCCTTATTCCTTTATCTATAACCTTTTTTCAATAAAGATTGAAAATATTTACCTCGCTCGCTCACTCTGCTCTGTTCTATGGACGTTGCTCAAGGCTCCTAAACAGAATCTGTTCCCGCCTGAAGGGTCCACGTATCCATCAACCTGAAATTAAACAATACGTAGGTAAGACCTGCTTATTCATAATCTATCTATATATCTATACTAATATTATAAAGCTGAAGAGTTTGTTTGTTTGGTTGAACGCGATAATCTCAGGAGCTATTGGTTCGAATTAAATAAATAAATAAATAAATAAATAATGCTGGACAATCCACACAGCATCATCTAGCCCCAAAGTAAGCTACTCAAAGCTTGTGTTATGGGTACTAGATAACTGATATATTTAATACATGTAGGTACATCGATAGATATTTTTTATTATACATACACACCCAGACCAACGGAACAAATTTTTGCAGATCGTACACAAATTAATTCCGAGGCGGGAATCGAACCCGCAACCTCTTGCGTCGCAGGCGGACTCTTGCCCGCTGCGCCACTGAGGTCGTCAAATTGAAATATTATTGTTGTGTTCTATAGTCCATATATCGAGGAAAGCTATAGGCTGGTTAACATCACGCTATATAGGAGCGGATCATCGATAAAAATGTTGCAAAAACGGGAAAAATATATTACGTAAAACGCGCAGACAACGTTGCGCGAGAGTCAGCTAGCATTTATATAAATCAACGTCGCGTTATTTCCACCATTTGTAACTGGAGAATGGCTGGACCGATCTATTTATGGTTAACGAAACTTTATTTCTCATAAAAAACTATACTAGTTCACTTACAATGAGAATATGTAATTATAAAAATTTAACTTATATTATTATTATTATGCGTTATGGCCTAAAGCCACCACGGAGTGGACGCCTCTGAACGGGAAACGACCTCGCGGCAGACCAAGGCGGAGGTGGAGGGACGAAATTGATGCTTACTTAAAGGACTGGTCCACAGTAGCCCAAAACCGTGATGATTGGAGAGAAGGAAGGGAGGCCTTTGCCCTGCAGTGGGACACTACAGGCTCTTAATAATAATAATACAAATACACCCCTGAAGCAGTGCTGGAGAACGCCACTCACAAGCTCTACTTCGACAGAGCTATCCTGACTGACAAGACAACACACTACAATAGACCTGATTTAACTCTTCTAGATAAAAATAACAACACAGCTCTCCTAATAGACATTGCTATCCCCAATACACACAACATGCAGAACACCATTGCCGAAAAATTATCTAAATATGTTGATTTGAAAAATGAAATCACCCGAATGTGGCGCCTCCAAAATGTGTCCATAGTCCCAATAGTCTTGTCTTCTACAGGAGTAATTCCCAAACAATTGTTTCAATCCCTTGACCGGTTAAAGATCCCAAGACACACGTATGCTCTTCTCCAAAAATCAGTAATACTGAACACCTGCAGGATCGTGAGGAAATTCTTACAGGCTGAAGACCTTCAACCTTCAACCTCAACTAGGTACCTATTAGACACTGATATGCACTTGGCTTAGGCCCGTGCATCTTAGTCGACCCCCAGTTTTGTTTAGAAACTGAGTAACGAAAAGTTTAAAAAAATAATAATAATAATAATAATAATAATAATAATATTATTACCTCTAGGACCTACTTTTAGGTACTTAATCGAAGTTCTTATTATAAAAGTGTTGATAAATAAGCAGATTTAACAACAATCCAACAAAACAAAATCAAAATAGGGTAGATAGAAAAACTTAGCAGTATGACTTTGACGAAGTATTATTATGGTGTATGGTACAAGTGATGAGAGAAAAGGAATTATGATACAGTTCGCTATTTATCTATGCTTCTTACGTATTTCAGTACACAATTTTTAAATATTTTCATATTTTCACATTCTGTCACATTATTAGGTAAATTGTTATAAATTGTTATAAAGACTGAATTTGATTTGTTCAATATCATATAATCAATAGGTATGTATTAAACTATTTGAGAATTAATTTAATGCGGACGAAGTAGCAGGCTACAGTAGTTATAAAACTTATTAAGCTAAAATGTGTTGCCAGATTTTGTTCTAGAATGATACTTATATCATAATAACGTATAACCTTATTTTATCGAGCATTTTCTAATGGAAAGTGATCAATGATCATAAATAAGAAACATGCGAAAGAAAAAGATGTTTAAAAACACCAATATTTACTCACTGTTACGTTGGGTCTGCTCGACGGCACTTTAAAAGTCTCCCCGACTTGCGTATCCAATTCGAAATATGCCACGGAGCACCAATACTCCGGTGCTGGTTGACTAGACAAAAGACCTCCCGGGTTTCCATTATCTGAAACAGATGAGTTTGATCACTAAACTACCTGCTGCGATTACGTAATTCTGATACTGTCAAAACATTGTTACAAACAGCTTCTATTTGCTAGTGGTGACTTGTATTATGGAAAGTTTATTGCCATAAGTAAACATTTTAAATGACAATCGTTAATCTGACTAAACTGACGTGTAATAGACGTGGTTTAGCTTATTTTAGTAGCCATGTAAATTGGTGTTGCCTAAAGCTATGTGAAAATGGTAGAAAATTTAATAAAATTAGTAAAATAATGTCAATTTTAGCTTTTTTTAAAACTGTCTTTTCAACCCCTAATTCAGTATTTGGTGTGAACAAAATAAGGTCGTTTATATTTCAGCATTTTTTTAGTTAGTCCGCGGAACAACCGAATCACCACCATTATATTATTTGTTTATTGCCGTATGTATATTGTTTGTAAATATCATAATTACGTATTCACAGTATAGTTGCTGATAGACATTCATTGTAATTGATTGTAATCAGAGTTACGTAATAGCTACTCAGGGTATCCAAGTATGTGCGAAGTTCAATTCGGTCATGCTATGAAGTATGTCACTATCATAAAGTGAAAAAGTGATGAAGTAACTTACAATAGTGATGATGGTGCGCCGGCGCATCTAAAGGTACAGGTGGCGCTGCAGGCGGCGGCGCGAGACTCTGTGTGTACGTGAGTGTGTTGCTGCCTGTCCAGGTTCCTAAAATTAATATAAATAAATATTGGTGGACAGTTCACACAACGCCATCTAGCCCCAAACTAAGGGAACCAGATAGCTGATAGATTACTTCTATACTTTTGTAATTTAAATACAACATAGAATACATAATAACACCCAGACACAGAACCAACATCTGTGTTCATGTAAATGTTAGTCCTGGGTAGGGATCGAACCCACAATCTACAGCGCAGAAGGCAGAACTACTACCAACTGAGCTGTGAAGTAAGTCAAAAATTGTTTAGAAACCTTGCTAGCTATTTGTAACTTACAATCTGTTAATGAAATAAATCATATTAGCATGTCATCTTAATGTAGTGCAAATGAATGCATGAAAGGTTTATTACCCTTCATTTATTCATTCACTAGTTTCAGGATTGTAGGTATAGTTGGCTCAACGAATCTAGGCATTCGTGAAGTTAGCCGCAAGAGCTGCGCGGTATCGTTTTTCGGGAGCAATTAGAGGTTATGAGGAGGGGGGGAAGGAAGTGTACATGCGCAAACTCGCACCTGTGGCTATCTTCACGAATGCCTAGATCCGTTGGATGAACTATACCTTGTTGTTGCGGATTCTGCTGCTGCGGCTGCTGCTGTTGTATACGAGGACTTGGCTGTGGAGCTGGGGGGCTGGCAGCATTCCCGAATCCATTTTGTTGGGATCCAGAACCGGGCCCGGGTGAAACAGCTGGCAAATTACAAATTGAGTTGGTATATGAGAGAGCTTAATCTATAACTCTGTCTCTTACTCTCTTACCTAAAAGCAACAATATAATGAAATTAAATAAATAATGTCGTAGGAACCCACCAAGACTATGTGAGGGAGGAACTTAGATTAGAACCATATTTAAAAAAATCAACAAACTATCTCATACTTCCGTAAGATGGCGCTGTCGGTAACTTCCTATAAACCTTTACAAAGTATGCAAATTGCCTTGGTTGGCTTCAGGCAGTCGCGGGTTTGATTCTAATGCGCTTCTACGAAATGACGGTTTCTTCACAATGTTTTCCTTCACTATTTGAGAGTGAAGTTATATTATGACTTACTTGGTAATGTCTGCGTAAGCTGAGTCTCAGCAACTGTCTGCTGGTCTCCAAAAAACGAGGAGTTGGAATTCTCAAGCAATGGAGTAGTGGCACCAGGAGACATGGTCACAGGCATAGCAGCTAAAACATTCAACGGCACTTTCATTAATTTAGATTAGGATTTAATCAGTATTATCATGATTCCAGGAACTAACTAAATCTATAATTAAACAGGTTTCCATCTATTCTAAATCATTATATATGACGTAAGTTCCTGTAAGTCTTACAGGAAGTGGTAGCGTATGGGACAGTGTACCATTGTTTTAGATGGAGGTGCTAACCAACGGATTTCGGATTTCCTTACAGTGTTTTCCTTCACCGTTTGAGAGGAATGGCACTGCACACATAAATTATTCGAATAGGAAAATCTATTGGTGCTCGACCAGGTAGAAATCCTTTAGATCTACAGGTAAAATGCTACTACTACCCCATTTCTAAATCTAGAATTAGGTCATTATATATTTAAATTAGGTAATATACATTGCATTATATTATAATATAAAAATATAAAGTCAATTATTGATGAAAATATAGAATTAACTAATCTACAGACAAATACTAGAAAACCACACACAAAAGTGTCGAGCATAAAATAATACTCAAAAATAAATAAGTGCAAAATAAAATAAGAAAAGCTTACAATGGTTCATTCGTTTGGGCAGCCACATCGCTCGAGCGTCCATAGTGTCTGGCGGCTCGATTTTAGGCGCTATTAGCCTCTGTTGCATCATCTGTTGGTTTGGCATAGGCATTCCTTGGCTTATTTGTGGCATTTGAGGTGTTCCTGGTGACATCTGAGTGGGGGCAGACGCCATGCGAGGCGATGGCATTTGAGGGGCGTTTGCCCTCATATGAGGCGAGCCAGGACCCATTAGTGGCGTCCCCGGCCGCATTTGAGGCGTTCCCGGCCGCATTTGAGGAGTTCCTGGTCCCATTTGAGGCGTAACTGGTCCCATTTGAGGCGTAACCGGCCCGTGTGGAGTACCAGGACCCATCTGTGGTGTGCCAGGACCCATTTGAGGTGTGGCAGGTCCCATTTGAGGCGGCCCCGGGCTCATATGAGGTGTGCCTGGAATTGGTGTTCCGGGCATCTGCTGACCCATCGGAGACATTTGTGGTCCCATTTGACCATGGTTTGAGATCATCTGCGGACCGGGCGTGTGTCCCATAGTCCCTGTATGGCCCATTTGGGACTGGGCGCCCGGCGGTCGTATGGGGCGCGGTGCGTGTGTTGACGAGAAAAGGGGAACGCCTTCGGGCGCTATTGCGAAAGAAAAGGCAAAATAACATAATATGCACCAATAAACAAACATAAGTCACACTGCCTTTTTTAGTTAAATGTTTGGAAATGAATTTTAAATTGGTAGATTAGACAAAATTATTGGCAACACAACTTTCAATGATTATTTTACTTTTACATGTTCCTTTTCATCCATTTTCAAACATTACTAAATTCTTTTAGGTAGGACCGAACTACAGCGTTGCTTCACATGTGCGACGTGAAACGCCACGAGATACGCAGTGCTGTTCTAATAAGGCCCCACCTCATGACAAACACTACTACACAATAAAAGCGAACACAACTTACTTTGCCCCTGATTTATAATAATATTGCTGTTCGGAAACTGTTGGTGGTGATGTTGTATTGTTGAATGGTGATGCCTCGGACTTGTCGGGTGATGTTGTATTGTGATCAGTTCTCCGGTATCCATATCCATTCCGTTACCGCTTATACCCACTGTATACTCATCTTTGACCAGACGGCTTGGCCCTGATTGGAGGGTGAGCCCTGAGAGATCTGTAAGGTTTGATGCAGCTTTGGGAATGAATAGATAAGTTGTAGGATTTCTTTCTTTGATGCATAAAAATTATACTTTTACTTCATAAAAATTGCATACATGTTTAGGGGGTGTGAAGCAAATGCTTACTATGGCTTTAAAGAGGTATTCAGATACCAAAGATAATTCTCAAAATTAAAAATAAAATAAAATTTTAATACAAACCAATACCGGGAGAAACAACTCTTTCATAATGATAAGGGTTGACGCATACTGAATCGCATTTCAAATCAAATGCAAACTGGCAAAACTTGACATGTTTCAACTCATTTTTGTGCAGGTCCGGCCATCGCCAGATTCGCGCGTATATTACATGGGGAAACCCCTTGCGGCCAGCCACCTGAAACAATAGATTTACTTCAACTGTTGGCAACTCTTTAGTAAAAACGAAAGATAGCAGTCCGATGTTGGTTGGAATTGACAGGTCACATACTTTTGTCAGACGATCTATGAAAAATATAATTTGTGCCTACTTTTGGTTTGCTATGTAAAATGATAAATATATGTCCTGAAAGTCTTATGCAGAGTCATGTATTATGCAATTACCCATAAAAGTTTATCAAAGTATCAGAAGTGTCCTATCTTACATAGTTTTTTTGCACTGTTATAAAAATAAACCATTTTCTTCTTTTAGATAAGAATACAGTTTTTGAGTTAGTAGAGATAGTACCTGGGTGACCAGGTTGCCCTTTTTTTTTGTTTTTGGTAAACAACGTTTTCTAAAAGTGAAACCTAGCGATATTGATTTATCACCCCTGAAACCTCCTGCATGCATAGTAAATTTCCATTTCCAAGATTCAGATTACATATATGTATAAATATATACAAGAATTGCTTGTGTTGAATTGCAAGGTATAAGATACAAAGAAAAATGACTTCATTGTTCAAGGATTTCGTGCTCCAACAAGGTAGAGTAAATATGATTTAAATTACACAAAATTGTGCAATAAGCTTAGGTCTAAAAACATCATTACCTTCTCATATTTAAAGTACCTACATAATTCTACGATGGATTTCCGAAATGTCACACCTAAATCAATCATTTACCTACATAATTATCAAAATGTTTTACCTGTAACCTCCCATCTAGAGTCCTCTGAATTGTAACACACTTGCTCGGATGTGCTCCATTAGTAGTAATAGCCGTGATCAATGAGTCCAGCTCATCACGTTTCTCTTTTAGTTTCTTTACGAGTGACTCAATAGCTCGTTTGGAGAATCCCTCACTTTCTCCACCCTGTCTGTGACACATCAGCGAGTGGACGATGCTGAGACATGCATCTGCAGATGTAGGGGCGGTTGTATTCATGGCTGGAATAAAATAAAACAAATGTAGTCTTGTGTTAACTTGAGGACTTTTGTTATGTATACAAATACAACAAAGAAAAACTTTAGAACAATCACTTGTCTCACTGAAAGAGTTACGCTGTTCCCTAAAGTCTGATTACCTACCTATTAATTTGGTGAGTACAAAAAGATATTAAATTCGTTATCAGAACAAGCTAGTCAAGTTTAGAATAGATACCAAGAATAAAATCTAAACATGGTGTTGTATTGCAATTTTTACTGCCATACTAGTTCGATAAATCAACGTTATTGATGTTTTCAGTTTATGTTTTGTTCAATCACTATATTTATAAATCAAAATATAAACGAAATTTTGGTGGAATAATACAATAATAGGAATTAATCAGCATCTAGGTACGGCCAATCCGAATGAGCGTTAATATTAAGTAGTTTGGTATACGCACCTGTTCCTTACATAAAACCTTTTAATCAAAGAATAACACAACCGCATTTAATTTTTGGAAGTTATTTTTTAGTAGAAAGATTAAAATTTCATTTGCGAAATGAATTGAATGATACAAAAACAGAAAGCGACATTTTGGCGGCTCATAGACAATTTATTTTATTTAACATTTTTTTTAAAAGAAATGTATTTGTCTCGTCTCTACCATAAAATATTATCGTGATCTGTGGTATGAGTACTGCACTGCACGGATGGATTTAGTTCTGTGAAAGTAAAATTCAATTTTCAATTCAATTAAATTCTGACTTAGAGGCTTTTGCGGAAAAAATCAATCTTTACTATCTTTACTTTTCTTTCACTAAAAATTAAATGAATGACCATTTGACAGTTGTTCGACGTTGGTTTGTTTGCGATGTCATGACAACTCTGTCATGTCAAGTCGTCTGCGTCACGTCAATTGTCAATCACACAAATCAATTATGTACGTAGTGTTGCCGGTGCGGACTTTTTGTTCCGTTTTTGGACTTTTTCAGGGGTCAGCGGACCTTTTTCGGTCCATGACGTCTTGCAGACTTTTTCGGACTTTTTTACTCGTAGACAGATGAACTAATTTGCTGAATTTATTGCTTTCTTTGTCAACGGTTTTATCTATCTTTTTAAGTTTTTAGCAGCATTTTCTGCGGTGTATTTGCCTGACAACTACGTCGCTCTGGTTTTTATATGTTTTCTCGTGTTATTTTGAGTTTTATTGCGTAATTTTGGTGGTTATTTTGCCAATAAAGCCCGGGTTCTTGACGCGAGTGTAAAGTATGTGAATTAGAGTGAATAGTTCTCTTGAAATTCCATCGGAGGAAATCCCGAAAATTTTCAACAAAACAGCCATCTTTTGTTTAAAATTGACTTGACTATTTGACTATGACTCTGTGACGTTGACAATAATTATAAATAAATACACTTGACACTGGCAAAATTGTTCTCTAAGAGACAGATGCCATAATTGAAGAAGAAGAAGTTTTAGCATTGTCTGACTGATGTACTTAGTGACTTACTTTTTAATTTTGATCAGTTTTCGTATATCAAAGAACTCTGAGATTTTTAATTCGTTGTTGGTTAGACTGGATCAACCCCGAGCTGCGAGTTTTTATTTTGCTAAATAATTTTGTTTTCTATTCTCGATCTTGTTTCCATCTTTTTAGTGCATTACGTTTAAATTTTTTTTTTTGTGCTTTTAAATGTACTTTTTTTGCAGTCAGGTCTTTGATTGTTTTAATTGTTTTTTTTATTTTAGAGTTTTTCGTGTCCAGTCACAGTCTTAAGAACAAAAACAAAATATAATTATTTATTTTTATTTATTTATTTTTCAGCCATAATTGTCCCACTGCAGCCCAAAGGCCTCCCTCCCTTCCTTCCGCTCCTCGCGATTTAATGCTGATGTAGGCCAAGATGGTAAATACGCGTCGAGCGTCTCTCGTTGGGTGGGCTCCACACACAAAATATAATTAAGTAATAAATTTAAAATGAAACTTTTTAAAACCAATTTATTATTCCTAATTACCTATAAGTAATGAAAGATGCAACTTTTTTCAATAACGTTTTACTATTTCGCGCTAAAAATCCGCCATCAAAATGGCTGTTTATAAAATAAAAAATTTTGATTTCATACACCTTCTAAGGACAGTTGGGTTTTTTAAGACGAAATAACGATACCATAACTGTCGAAATCCATCCAGCCGTTTGGAAGTACGAGGTAATAAATAAATTTACAAACAAACAAACGATAAAAGATACGCGTGAAAAACATAACCCTTCCTTGGCAGTCGTGTAAAAACATGACTTTTTTTATCCCTAAAATAGGTAAAAAAAATATTATGTACTTT
The DNA here is from genome assembly GCA_963675405.1 of Cosmorhoe ocellata. Classification (NCBI taxonomy): domain Eukaryota; kingdom Metazoa; phylum Arthropoda; class Insecta; order Lepidoptera; family Geometridae; genus Cosmorhoe; species Cosmorhoe ocellata. The sequence goes on along the minus strand of OY776264.1, from coordinate 3,444,139 downwards.
GACTAAAACGGAATTTTTCGTCAAATTGATCAATTCTCGGAATTTTTAAGCCTTGGGTGTGGAACTTTTTTAGTTTGACTGCCTGCCGGCAACACTGGTACTTTGCTTGCTGTGCTGCTGAATTTGTGAAAATTTCCTTGAAAGAAAATAAATTACAAAACAAAAATTTGATTATTATTTATGTTGACTTTAAGTTTTACTACTGCGTGTCTAAATGCTCACTAATTGAGTTGAGCTAATTTATTAATCAAAAGTGGGTGGATTGCAAAGTGGATTCTAATTTATGTCATGCCCGCAAAAGCAATTGCTGATGATGTGCAGCTATTAAAAAATGAAGGGCGTCGATAATTCTCATATCAATCGCGAAGGGATGAGCAACAAACCTATCGTAACATGTAAGTACAAGTGATGCGTTAAGTAGGTAGGTAAATCTATTTATCAAAAAATTATATGTGGTTTCAAATAAATAGGCGCGGGAGATTGGAATTTATTCTGTACACTGGAAGCACCGCTCGTGGCCGCAATACCTCAAGACTCTTGTGAATGGAGAAGATCCTATGGCCGAGCCACCAAGTCAGTTTACCTTGAAGCCTCATTTGTAAAGTACAATAAGGATAAGATAGTACACCCAGATTTCAATTTGTTGAAACGCCCTATTGTTCATATATATTGGACCGATTGTGTGGTAAGTCATGATATTATAAAAAACATACAAAATATATTAAAATTATAAATAATACTAATTAACTAATCTTCTTGATATATAAAACAAAGTATCTATAACTCTAGAATGGCTAGACCGATTTTCTTGTTGTATTTGACTCTGTTCCGAATAGCAGAATTATTATTAAAACATTTGAAAATGAATTGAATGAAAAAACTATATACTAATTTATAGTTATCTTGTCAGAGAATCATTTTAAATTATTAAAATCTCAAAATGAAATAAGAAGAAATAAAATTCAGTGTTATATTTCAGGATGTTGAATATTACAAAACAACATTAAGAGAAGAAGTTGAACAATGGCTCAAACAGTTAGAAAAAGCGGGAATCACAGACTGGATGATAGTTTTAGTTGAAACATATGACATACGGAAAACAAACAAACTCCTCCCAAGGACCACGGTTTTAGATAAAATAAAAGGAGACTTTGGTATTAAGCAAACGGAAGATAGATTTATATCAGTTATAAACCCTATTAAGTCTGAAGCGAGGAGTGCGGAGTCATGGAGATCACTTGTGGCAAAAATCCGACATTTTATATTAGTGGCATACAATAAGGCCCTTATTAAATTTGAAGAGTATATGAGAGAACAGAGAGAAAAGAGAAATGATCCTGAGTGGGATTTTTGTAAATATTTTATTATACAAGTGAGTTACATACTTTATAATCTTTTTAAATGATTTAGCTTGCAATTGAGTAGATCTCAAAAGGCACAAAGTTTCTGTCTGGTCAGCCCAGGTGGAAGTGGCAGATGAATTTGATTTGATGACACTCCGAAAAGTGGCCAGCAGAAGTCCTTGACTGGGTTGAATGGAAAAGGATTTACTCATATATAAACGGGTATTACACTACACGGTATTCAGGTCCCAGTAGTTTGGGAGGGCTTGGCTTATGCTCTATGTTTTACGCTCTAACTCTTATTACACCACTCTTACTTAGGGTAAGGATCCCTTAAAATTGGGTAGTGTTATACCCGCTATATATTAGATAGCTGTTAGTTACACTTAAAATATTCTTTCAAAAAAATTGTTTAGATACTTGACAAGAAAATAAGGTTCCCTGGTAATTCATTATGAATTTCGTTTTCAGGAACAACTAGCATTTGTATTAGAAATGCTAGGTTTGTATGATGAAGCTCTAGTCCAATACGACGAATTAGATGCCCTGTTTTCTCAATTTGTGCTCAATTCTAATGTAACAGAGAGTCCGAAATGGCTTGACACATTCAAGCAGCCTGTGACGTCATGGCAGGCGGTGAGACTGACTGCATTAGTGCCGCAGCATATAAGAGATCTTATAGTAAAGAAGAAGGCCTCATTGTTAGATTTCCGGAGCTACTTGTTTCAACGCCAAAGTGCCATGTTATTGCTAACTTTTAAACCTTGGGAGGTATGTATAAAACAACTTTTAGATGTTGACCTAAAACGTCGTGCACGCATCTTTTTTGGTGTCATTTATCATCCACATTCTACGAAATATTTTGTTATGTAGTAAGCGTTCGCGTTTCGTCAAGTCGAAAGTGGCTTGCTGCCTAAATGGTATAAATGGTTTGGCTTGGGTCTATATCTAGAAGTATAAAAATTTTTGTTATAATTAATACAATTTTTGTTTGTCATAACGTTTTTAGGACTAATGATAATTTACCATAACAACTAAACGCATAACCGTTTTCGCATAATTTTTACTAGCATAACCATTTATAGCATAAAGATAACTTAGCATAATGTTTAGAGGCATAACCATTAATAGCATAAAGATAACTTAGCATAATGTTAAAAGGCATAACCATTTATAGCATAAAGATAACTTAGCATAATGTTTAAAGGCACACATTGAGAAAAGCATAACAATACCTAAACATAATGATCAACAATGGGGTAGGGCAATTCGGTTTTTTATAATTTTACATAGCAACCTAACGAACCTACTGCTCGGGGTAGGGCAATTCGGTTTTTTATATATTTAAATAGCAACCTAACGAACCTACTGCTCGGGGTAAGGCAATCCGGTATTGTATATTTTTACATACTCGTAGCTACCTAACGAACCTACTACTCGGGGTAAGGCAATTCGGTTTTGTATATTTTTACATAGCAACCTAACGAACCTACTGCTCGGGGTAAGGCAATTCGGTTTTGTATATTTTTACATAGCAACCTAACGAACCTACTGCTCAGGGTAAGGCAATTCGGTTTTGTATATTTTTACATAGCAACCTAACGAACCTACTGCTCGGGGTAAGGCAATTCGGTTATTTAGAAAAAATAAAATATGTCTAAAGACTATTATGCATTATAGTCGAATTGAATGTGGTGCAAAAGATATATCACATTAGGCCAAAAAACGATTATGCGAAAGTTAGATACATTATGACACTATAATGTTATGCTTTATTCATAATAGTCGAATTGAATGTAGTACAAAAGATTGTTATGCTTAAATCACATTAGGTCAAAAAACGATTATGCAAAAGTTACATTATGACACTATATGTTATACTTTATTCATTATGACTAAGTAAATTATGGAAAAAAAGTTATACGTTTTAATGTGCTCCCGTTTGGCTTTTGTTTTTTTTTCAGTTTCTCCCTCTGATGTTAACTGATTTTCGTTGTCGGTGTTAATATTACCTACTTAACTATAATAATACTGACCTTACTCATTTTATGACATACGAGTAATTGGTCTTATTATTACACCTCCTAGGTTTCAAATGACGTAGGCTATAAGTTTCCAAATCCTACAATATGTCATACATATTGCAATGCCATTGGTATAGGTACATTCATTTCATGCGTGACGTATCATTAGTGTGCTTAAGTCTTTATTTATTAAAGGTGAGAGTAGACTTAACCCACCGACTTACGTACCGTTCTTACGTACAGCACATAATCGTAAAGTCAAAATATCGCGGTCAATACATGTATCTGCTCTTATTTTGAGTTTAGTAAACCGAATTTGAATTTGAAGATATACTCGTAGACAGAATAAGATTTTATTACCTACTTAAATTAAACTAAAATAAAAATGATTTATTTGACCCAAGGCTGAATAAACACGTAGAATCTATACATAGTTACGTTATGTGTATAGAGCAAATGGGTTCCCTCAGCAAATCTTAGGATAATGCTGTACCAGATCAAGGAAGATTTGGAGATCAGCTGGTTTTCTGACAGAGCCTAAACTGCATCAAGATACGTTTTATTTATTTATTTATTTAATAGGCAACGCCAACAGCACACACAACAAAACATTTAAAAAAACAACATTTAAACTGTTCATGAGAACATACAAGAATGTTTGCACTGGTTTATTTATTGTTTGCGCCTAGAGTAGATGAATAAGACAGCAATCCACCTACCTTGAGTCAGGAAAATCTGGGTGCGCGCTGCGCCGCCGGCCGGTGATCAGTCCGAACTCCGAAAACACCCCACCACACTCGTGCACAGGATTTTTGAATGTTAATTGTTAGTAGGATGAAGTCTAGGCCGCCGGTAGGCCTCCGTGGCCAACAGAACCGAAGATATCGAATAAAAGTTCAATTTTTGCCGATAGCCGATGCGCGCGCGATGTGAGCCGCGCAGAGAGAGCTTTTCTTGCGCTCAGCGCCAGGTGGCGCTAGTAGTATGCGTTCGTCGACAGATAATCCAAAAAAACCTCGCAGTGCGGCAGATCACCGCCAAATTCAAAATACAAAAGGCGCAAACATCTTCCCCCCGAACCAAGGTCTCCTTGGTTCCTAATTCCCAATAGGTAATCTACACAATTTAGAAATGGGCCTTAACAGGACACCAGACTGGGTCTTAACCTCAGCTATCCGAACAACCCCATTTTTACCCGGTAATAATTTTACTAGACGACCCCGTTTCCAATGAGAGGCCGGTTGATTATCTTCTTTTATCAAAACTAAGTCATCTAACTTTGGTGGATCAGTGTGAGATGTCCATTTATACCGTTGCTGCAAAGTATGTAAATATTCCATATTCCATCGTGACCAAAAATGTTGAGATAATTTCTGAATTTGTTGAAACCGAGATAAACGAGACGTTTTGACTTCAGTGTACGGGTACTCCGGCAGTGCCACTAAAGACTGACCGATCAGAAAATGTCCCGGCGTTAAAACTTCGAAATCAGCAGGATCCGAGCTGAGCGGGCACAAGGGCCGAGAATTCATGACCGCTTCAACCTTGGTGAAGAACGTAGTAAGTTCTTCGAACGTCAACCGAATCTCACCGATGACTCTACGCGCGTGAGTCTTAGCCGATTTTACCGCAGCTTCAAATAGCCCACCGAAATTTGGACTAGATGGAGCATTAAATAGCCAGGTAACTTCTTGCCTACCTAGATGGCGTTCAATATCCGAATGATTGTCACGAAGAAATATGTACATCTCCTTGAGATGCTTATCCGTTCCCGTAAAGTTAGTACCGCAATCCGACCGTATTAATGACGGTAGTCCCCGCCTGGACACGAACCGAGTTAATGTAGCTATGAAAGCTTCTACCGATAAATCCGAAACAATTTCTAAATGAACCGCTTTAGTACTTAAACAGACAAATACACATAAATAACATTTCTTAATTTTAGCATTCCGTAAGGAGCTCGTTTTAATGAAAAACGGTCCTGCAAAATCCGTACCGACTCCTAAAAATGGACGCGATTGTCTGATTCTATCCGCCGGTAAATCCGCCATGAAAGGTTGCGTAGGTCTCGCATTAGACCTATAGCAAGGTATGCACCGAAAAGTAATAAACCGAGTAATCCGCCGAACCGAAAGTATCCAATAAAACCGTGATAGAATAGCCGCAAGTGTGTTGGCTCCGCAATGACAATAATTATGATGATAATAAGTTACCAATAATTCCGTGAATTTACATCTTCCTGGCAACAATATTTGATGCCTGGCATCATATGGCAAAGTTGCCGCATCAATCCGACCGCCGACTCTTATTATATTATTTTTATCTATAAACAAATTTAATCTTCGCAATGAGCTTTTTATCGGAGTGTCCGACCGTAAAACTAATAATTCCTCACAGAAAAACCGTTCTTGAACCGACCGAATTAAATAAGATATGGCATTTCGCCTTTCCGAAACCGAAATATTAATACCGATAAATTTTCCCCGATTATACCGACTACCGAACCGTAAAATAAAAGCCGTAACACTAATCAACTTTTCAAATGAACTAATCCTTTCAATTAAATCAAATTCCGAATCTATATTTCCGACATGAAGAGACTTGACCTTAAGTCCCGGTAATGAATCCGCCGTAGGGAGGTCTACACAACACCTAGGCCACTGGTCGGGCGGAGCGCACAGCCACTGTGGCTCCCACCAGCTCCTATCCGTTAATAAATCCGCCGCTGTCGCACCGCGCGACGCTACATCGGCACTATTCATGGGACCCGGAATATGTCTCCACTGAATAGCTACCTTCGAAGTAGTAATCTGAGCAACCCGATTTCCTTCAAACACTTGAAGTTTGTGTGGCGGCGTCCGAAGCCACGCTAAAACAATAGTGCTGTCACACCAACCAGTGACATCGTCAAATTTAATGTTATTCTCCGTTGAATAATAAACATGATTAAGTAGCGTAACCAATAACGTAGCACCGCTCAACTCTAACTTGGGAATCGTACGATTCGACTTGAGAGGTGCAACCCTAGTTTTAGCTATCAGTAATCGTACTAGAACCGAACCGTCCGAGTGCTCCGTACGCACATAAACCGCCGCCGCGAAACCCAATGAAGAGCCGTCACAGAAACCGTGTAATGAGTAACGTGCGTTCTTATCGGTTTTTATACACCGAGGAATAGATAGTCGTTGCAAGTTAGGTAGGTCCGTTGTTATGTCTGACCACTGACGAACGATATCCGAAGATGCCGGCGCATCCCATTCAATCTTGCGCGAGTCGTCGACGCTACCTAATAACGACTGCAATAAAAGTTTCATCCGAAAAACAACCGGGCAGATCCATCCGAGTGGATCAAACAATCTAGCAACCGTAGATAAGATAATTCTCCGAGTAACCTGCTCTTCCCGGGGCAACTCGAGCCTATAAGTAAAATTATCAATTTTAGGGTTCCATTGAATACCTAAAATCTTTACAAATCCGGTGCCGTCATCTGTACGTTCGTCAAAGGTACGAGGCGTTTCTAAATGATCAGGTGGCAGACTACACAGTACTCGCGTGTCATTAGATGACCACTTCCGAAGTTCGTATCCCGCTGAACTCATAAGTGCCGTTAATTCGTTCCGAAGGTCAATGGCCTCTTGCAACGAATCCCCACCCCCGTTAAGATCATCTACATATGAATTTTTAATTAATAACTTAGCAGCCCGAGGGTACCTATTCTGCTCGTCATTTGCAAGTTGGTGGAGACAACGTATAGCGACAAAAGGACTAGACTTTAAACCGTACGTATTCGTCGTAAGCTCATAAAGCCGAAGTGGTTCCGAACTAGAAGCCCGCCAATAAATGAGTTGATATTTTCGATCAACGGGGTCAACCCAGGTCATTCGAAACATCATTTTTACATCTGTGGTAAACACCACAAGAGGTAACCGAAAGTTAATAATAATATCCGTAATATCGTTTTGTAATCGTTCGCCCGAATACAAACAATCGTTCAATGACACTCCGTTACTAGACCGAACACTGCCGTCGAAAACTACGCGTATTTTATTTGTATCTCCCGACTTCTTGAAAACACCGTGGTGCGAAAGAATGTAATGCTGTTCATTAGAATTAATATCAAAGTTAGATAACCGCATGTGACCGAGTTTAATATATTCCGACATAAATTCTACATACTTCGTTTTAAATTCAGGTTGTCGTTCCATTCGTCGTTCGATCGACAAAAACCTACGTAACGCAATCTGACTAGTGTCGCCCAACTCGTGATTAGGTAGCAGCGGTAGGCGGACCACGTACTTACCGTCCGAGCTGCGAGACACCGTAGAACTAAATAACCGTTCGCATTGAATATCCGATGGATCCTTCACTGGCCGTCCAGGAGGTTCCTCCGAGCGCCAAAACCGTTCAACTTGATCCGCCAGGGTGGCACTCGTTGTAAGACCCGTGTTAGTCACATGCAAAGAGGTCGTACCTAACTCTTCCGAATGTTCCGTAGGGCCGAACATCACGTGATCAAAAATCGTATTTAACGCATAGGGTCCGTTGACCCCTAAGTCAACAGCTTGGTTCAGTACCTGACCGAGAATATCTGAACCTAAAATCAAATCTATCTGAGAATCATTCAAAATACCGTCTTCCGTATTTATTTTTAAATTGATACCTAACTTAGATATACCTATCTTACGCGCTAAATAGGCAGTAGGATTTTTTAATAAAGCCGCCGTAACCGATAATAAAGGTTTCCCTGTCCGTACAGGCCTAAAATTAATTGTAACCATATGTGTACTATCTCCGGTATGAGTACCACCGACCCCGGTTAGTCGGATGAGTGTGTTAAACCGCTTTAAACGTAGTGTGGTTATTAGATCACTACGCACGACGCTTATTTCCGCCCCGGTATCTAATAAAGCACGCGCCCGTATAAACTCACCGTTCGACGCTTGAACTTCGATGATCGCCGTAGGTAGGGTAACGTTATACGGTAGCGTGGGCGAAACAGCGGTTGCACACGATTGCTGTAATTGCTATATTGCGGGGCGCCGAGCCTCCGTAGGACTCGGCCCGCGCGGGGTCCGCCGGTCGTGGTCACGATACTCGCGATTGTCGCGGGTTCGATTCCAATCGTTGCGCACATCGCCGCTCTCGGCGTGCGCTTGATTGCCGGACCTAGGCGCCGACGCCGGTGCCGAAGACCGCGGCAAGTCCGACCATCGGGCAAGCGGGGCATTACCGCCCGGGTCACCACCGCGGTGACCTTGAGGTCGAGTGACTCCGCGGTCACCCGTTCCCCCCGAACCGTTCCATCCTTCACGCGAAGAATTATTATTATTATTCCGAGCACCCTGCGACGGATTACCGTAGCCCGCACGCGGGTTGCTTTGACATATCAAACTATCATGTCCTGAATGACCGCACTGGGAGCATTGGCTCGACCTAGTGCACTCCGCCGCCGAATGATTGCCGAAACACTTAAAGCACAGGCACTTGCTCTGCACTACATGTTTGCGGGCAGTTTTATCTAAGTTTCGAAACTTGTAACAATTATACAGTTTGTGACCCGGTATGTGACAGTACACGCACTCATTATTATTATTATCGTCAGAGCGAAAGTTACTACCTACTGCATGAATAGCGCGGTCTCCCCTGCGAGGGCGCTCCGGCTCTCTATTAGAGTCCGGGTAACAAGCCGGTTCCGTAGCCGTATCTAACAGCCTACACTCATTACCTAGGAACTCCGTCAATTGTTCAAACGTAGGCAAAGTGTTCAGATTACCGCCGTGTAATTGTTCGAATCTAGTTTTTATGTCGATCGGCAACTTAGACAAACTAATGTAGAACAGTAGGTAGCTCCACTGTTCAGTAGGTAAGCCCAAGTTTTTGAGAGCCCGGGTGGATTCCAGCAATGGATTCAGTATCTTAGTGCGAAGCCCGGTCGCTTGCTTCAATGCCGGCAAATGTAATACTCGCGAAATGTGCGAGTCCGCAAGTAGCCGAGTATTCTCATACCTACTCCGTAAAAGATCCATTGCCGTATCCAGCGAGGCATCGATCATTGGAAGATGCTTGATCAATGACTTGGGTTCCTTTTCCAGATTGGAAAACAAATAATGAAACTTTTCCGTTTTTGAAATATCTTTCCGAGAAAGTACCAGCGAGTTAAACAAGCTAATAAAGCTACTCCACGAAAATACGTCACCGTCAAAAGTAGATAGGCTAATCCTAGGTAACCTAGCTGTGGGAGCACTATCCGTGGGCATGAATGTACCCGCCGTACTCGGGAATCCCGCCGAAATCGATTCCAATTTATTGTAATACAAAGTTGCATCGGCGTACAATTTATCGTATTTCGTAATTATTTCCGTATCCGAACTTTCCGTAAATGAATTCAAAATGCCTTCGTATGAATCCGTAAGCAGATCGTAATATTGATGTATTTTCTGAAGCCTAGCCGACATTAAGCTAGCCGATTTACTTTTACCGTCCGCCATTTCTATTGAATGGACGAACCAATCGTACCTAATTTTAAACTTACTTTCATAACCCTTGAGAGCCATGGTTATGTATGATGGTCTCTCAAACTGATCACCAAAGATAAACAAATGAAATTAAATTACACCCGACCCGAAATATACCGAAATAACCGAAATCCGAATAAAATAAGTAGGTACTAGCACGCGGCCCCAGCCTAACCACAAGTAGGTATAACCGAAATTGACCAAAATTAACTATCCGGCTCGAAGGAAAATATGTTCATGAGAACATACAAGAATGTTTGCACTGGTTTATTTTTTGTTTGCGCCTAGAGTAGATGAATAAGACAGCAATCCACCTACCTTGAGTCAGGAAAATCTGGGTGCGCTCCGCGCCGCCGGCCGGTGATCAGTCCGAACTCCGAAAACACACCACCACACTCGTGCACAGGATTTTTGAATGTTAATTGTTAGTAGGATGAAGTCTAGGCCGCCGGTAGGCCTCCGTGGCCAACAGAACCGAAGATATCGAATAAAAGTTCAATTTTTGCCGATAGCCGTGTGCGCGTACGATGTGAGCCGCGCAGAGAGAGCTTTTCTTGCGCTCAGCGCCAGGTGGCGCTAGTAGTATGCGTTCGTCGACAGATAATCCAAAAAAACCTCGCAGTGCGGCAGATCACCGCCAAATTCAAAATACAAAAGGCGCAAACATAAACAAATTATACTATGAAATGTGTGCCAATTACAGGCATGCACAACATTTACGTTACATACGTTAAGTTTACGTATACATGAATCTTGCGTACTTACCTTCTCGCGTATGTCAGACTAGTCTGCCTTTACCTTTAAGCTGTTATGTACAGCTAGGTATACTGGAAATCTAACAGTCTACGAAATTACTACCTGCTTTGATCAATAAATTAACGTTCATTTGAAATCGATTTAATATTTGATTGCCACGATATTCTTGATACTTATTTCAGCTACAAAAATTTTGAAAATTACAAAATTTAATTGAATAATAGGGGCTTTGTAGACCCTTATATTTTACTTACATCCTTCCTGTATTCGCTGATACGCGTTAACTTTGTTTTTTTGATTAAATACACATAAAATACACCATGCAAATACAAGATTATTAAAATATTTAGTACTAGCTTCCGCTCGCGGCGTCGCCCGCGAAGTACCTACATAAAATATAGCCTATGTTCATCCTGAAGGTTAATTCTACACATAGGTGAAAGAATTTTTCAAATCGGTCTTGTAGTTTCCGAGCCTATTCAATGCAAACAAACAAACAATCAAATCTTTCCTCTTTATAATATTAGTATTTTTAGGAACCAAGTAATGATTCAAATAAAAAATACAGACGGACGGCGGATTAACTTTAATCCTTTACAATTTGATAAAAATTAAACATAAAGAAAACCAAAAGGAATCAAATCAAACTTACAACAAACCACAGTTAAATTTAACATGAACTCAGAGTAACTTACTCGTAATCTAACCAAATAGGTAAGTAGGTAGGTAGCTCACAATCACCGATAATCCTAACTAAATAGATGTTCACTCGTCGAAGGCTCGTGCGCAACTGGCCTGCAGCTCGCTTTGCGCCCGCTTTTATAGGCGCGCTGTCCCCTATTAGTCATCGTCGGACGATATTGCTAACACGGCCTCTCCTGACGACGGGTCGTCCTCGGCCCGCAAGCGTGGTAGCAACAGGCAGGACTGGTGCCAGGAGCTGTTGAAGGTCCGGCTTCAGGATCAGCCAGCATCTAGCAGGGGCGTAGACCGCTGAACCCTTGCTGCGGAGTCTGATGAGCTATCCTAGGACTCATCAGATTCACCTTCTGTGAAAGAACGACATGTATAAATACGTGCGCAGTTTCTTAAAACTGCCACTTCATTATTCATTCTCAGTTCATAATCTCTTTCACTTAATTAATACATCGCACATCAATCGCCATCTCGTAACTCAAGTCTCACAGGAGTCACCTCAGAGACGTCTCAAATAATAATAAAGAAAAAATAGGGCCCCTGATACTTTTCTCCATCATGTCTCGACGCAGCATCGGGTCTTCCACAGACCGTTCTGCATCACCTCACGTCGTGGAGGTCAGCGCACGTGCGTCGCACGCGCACAAGCGTCTATCTAAGAGTCTGTCGATGTAAAACACGGGTTAAGTAATAACATCAAAAGCAATTGCCTATTCTTTCATTCATCACACATCCAAGGCCCTCATTCAAAGACGCACACGTAGCTGTTTTTCCTATTTTCTACACAGACGCATATTCATCACCTTGGTGCAGTAACATTCATCATCAGACACAAGATCGTTCATCCTTCCTACATGTGCCTAAACAATTTACTACACGTTAGGAACGCGTCTATGGGGCGAGAGCCCTTTCCTACGGGGCTAGGGCCCTGAGAGCTCTAACACGCTAAAGCGTTCATGAGGCAGAACCCCTACGCATCAAGGACACGTCTGCAAGGCATAGCCCCTACGCGTCAAGGACACGTCTGCGAGGCATAGCCCCTACGCGTCAAGGACACGTCTGCAAGGCATAGCCCCTACGCGTCAAGGACACGTCTGCGAGGCATAGCCCCTACGCGTCAAGGACACGTCTGCAAGGCATAGCCCCTACGCGTCAAGGACACGTCTGCGAGGCATAGCCCCTACGCGTCAAGGACACGTCTGCAAGGCATAGCCCCTACGCGTCAAGGACACGTCTGCGAGGCAGGACCTCCACGCGTCAGGGACACGTCTGCCAGACCGGAGTCTGTACGCATCTCTGGACATCGATCGCCTCGCCACAGCGCCATACTGCACTGCAGCCTGGGTCTGCCCACAGCTATCGCTCGACAGCGCAGCGTCAGCTCACACCGACCGCTCGGCAGAACGTTGACCACCTCGTAAAGGCCACGTACTCCCAGATTCAGTTTTCCTGTCATACAGAAAGCACAAGTATATTTTCAGTTTTCCTGTCATACAGAAAGCACAAGCATATTTTCAAGCAACTGCCTCTAAATAAGCTGCAGATTGCAAGTTGTTTCACCAATGAAGGAGTTCCGGACCTCGATCATTACCAAAACAACTGCAAAGCCACCGGGTAACTATTATCGAAATGAAAAGGTAGCCAAAAATGTCGAAGCTACGAATAGCAAACTGCTAAATGTCGGATCAAATAGCCATTATGTCGGGGCTGCTGGTATAACTCACTACTACAGAAAAATATTTCATACTTCACCAGGGTCGACTTGCCACACCACTGAACCATAATGTTCTGCGGCAGTCAGAGTCTTCTTTCCGTACAAACAGCCAATAGCTCGAGCTCGTATCGGTGATACGGCAACGATCACACGACCTCATAGGGACTGCGCAGTGCGCATCCTGGAGTTCAGCTTCGCTAGGACACGTGTGATCCTATTAAATGACTGCACTGCAGGCTGGGTCTGCCCACAGCTACCGCTCGATAGCGCAGCGTAAGCGCACAGAACGTTGACCACCTCGTAGGGGCCACGCACTCTCAGATCTAACTTCCCTGTGAACAGGAAAGGTTAAGCACGAACACAAAGTCATCACATCACATCAAGTGCAAACCGTCTATTCCGTTTGGAATACTCGTCTTGGTAGACTTGGTTCTACTCGAGAAGGTGTCGAGTCCGACATCTCAATATTTTACGCAAGGCTTTACAATTTGGCCTACAGTTTTCAGTTGTAACCTCTAACCTGTAGTTCACTCTACCAGTTATTAGTCTCTGTTAATTTAACTTTAATTTGGAAACAGCTAACCATTGTTTCTCAATAAAACCAAACAGTGAATTACCATGAAAAATACACGAAATAATGAGACTAACTGCAAACTGCACCGATAGCAAACTTACTAGACACGCTCACTGTGCGGTGTCTCACATCTAATTTACCCAATAACGCCAGCGCGGCGGTATTTATAAAAACAATAGGAACACTTAGCTTACCAACATACCGACGATTACATCGTCTACCTGTTCTAGTGTTACACACTAGCCACTGGTCTGCCAGACATGAGTTCATACGCACTGAGAAATGCGTCTGCTTGGATTACACCTGTACTCGTTCAGAAACACGTCTGCAGGGCCAGAAGTCCAAGGGAAGCATCGCGCGCAGTAAGTAGAAAGTTCGCGTCGCATGCTCGTCCCACCACGCGAAGCGAAACGCCTCACGTATGCCATCATACACACCGCTAGGATATGTGTGATCCAAATAAGTGACTGCAACATAAAACATTCAGATTAACACACACTTAAAATGCAGCAAACCTCTTGGGTTACCATTCTCTTTTCAAAGGAGTACTGTACTGAGCTGCAGCTTGGGTAGTTTTACCCCGCGCACCACTCAGTAGTTTAAGTTCATAACGGTCGCTTGGTAAAACCTTGATAACACTGTTTGAGCCTCTCATACCAGAGTAGAGTTTACCCGCAGGCTTATTATGTTAAACCCTGCAGTAGCGACAGTAGAGCGACGGAAGCAGTAAAGCGACAGCGACCGCCTCGCGATCGGCCTGCCGTACTCCACTCCTCAAACGCTCGGCTTCACCTGACCTTGTCTAATACATCTGAAATCTCACAAACAACGGTTATACGATTGTCAACATGTTTACCTTGATAACTACCACACTAGCAGACTGTTTACTTTAAGCACATCAGGTGTGATGAGATTGTAAAAGCGCTGCTATCAATTAAAACATTGATCGGAACACTATTCATCACAGCTGTGGTTGATCGTCGACTCAGAGCATCAAGTAGTCTCGTTTAGACGCGAAATCAGCTGGTGTCAAGTCGGTTAGTCAGTACACGTTATATTAGCGGGAGAAGAAAGGTAATTTCGACTCGAGGGTAGTCGAAATACAGTACTGCTCATTGGGATGGGCATGCCTACACGATGACGACTGTTTACAGATGCGCTCTTTTGAAAAACAATCGTCAACTGCGTGACCAGAAGGGTTACAATGTCAAACCTTGCAGCGAGCAGAGTGATAGCAGATCGACAGCAGCAGCAAAGCAACAGCGACCGCTTACGCGATCGGTTGCAAGTTGTTACCGTAAACGGTATCACGGAAGGCAGTCATCTGCCTATCGCTAAGTTGTCGCCGAATGCACGTTGCCTTTGAACACTAGCGCCACTAGCGACAGAACAGCAATTGGTGGAAACAAATATTGTTCACAGATTGTCCAGCAGAGGGAGACATAGTGTTCAGTTTCTGTTGCCTGTTCGCTAATACAAAATTGACGTTAGACTTCTTACTAAATGAGCAGACATTTGGTGTGAGGTCAGTAGTTACTTACCTTTGTTCTCTTGGGACATTGTATCTGAATATGGTCCTTTTGTCCACCACAAAAACATGAGACAGCACCTGCACTTATCTAAGGGTTACCTATTCCACGGATAATAATAAGTGTCCTTAGTTCTTCACTAAGACCATATACCGCTTGTAAACGCAGTGAAGATACGACACGTGCATTCAGGGTATGTGGTGTATGAGTCAGATGTTTTCTTCACGGTTTCGAACAAAATATTGGCAAAGGCTAATTTACCTGGACAAAGATGTTTACCTCCTCAAAGTTCGACCATGAACGGTCGCGGGTGACCCATTCAGATAGCCAAACCTTAGCATCGTCTTTCAAACAAGACGTGACACGAGTGAGACCCACTCCTACGTGGAGCCCTATATGTGCGCCACGGCGTTCGACGATATGACACATCAGGAACGGGATCGTGATCTATTTGTACGAGAACTGACATGCGAGACATGTGCACATATGTGTGACATCTCGAGATGTGAACGAGGACTTCGTGTACGGTTGCGTGAGCTACCTCCTAAACAATGTCCAGAACTAACACGAGTTCTCAATTCATCAATTTAAACAACAAAACACAAAAAAATGACTAACTGTGGGTAGTTGTATTTTTGCTTCCTTTCTGGTTTATAGGCCTTTGTCTGGTTGTTTATCAGTGCAAAGGTAGCGTTTTACAGAGAAAAGAAAGAGAAAGCTGTATGTGGACACAGACCTATCCCACTTCTGATTTTAGGAACCAAGTAATGATTCAAATAAAAAATACAGACGGACGGCGGATTAACTTTAATCCTTTACAATTTGATAAAAATTAAACATAAAGAAAACCAAAAGGAATCAAATCAAACTTACAACAAACCACAGTTAAATTTAACATGAACTCAGAGTAACTTACTCGTAATCTAACCAAATAGGTAAGTAGGTAGGTAGCTCACAATCACCGATAATCCTAACTAAATAGATGTTCACTCGTCGAAGGCTCGTGCGCAACTGGCCTGCAGCTCGCTTTGCGCCCGCTTTTATAGGCGCGCTGTCCCCTATTAGTCATCGTCGGACGATATTGCTAACAGTATAGATTACATGATTCTTACAATATTTTCTAGCCTAGACGCTCAATTGACCTTACCATAAAAACTCATACTAATAAATTAAAACAACATCCAATTATGTAAAAGGCTGCACATTATGTTAACTGACTTTACGGATGGCTGGTCATGAGGAAACTATTGGATCACAGTGTCTAGTTTAGATCGTTATTGTACCTACTAGATTATCATCATTATCTTTCTTTTTGATTGGCCTCACAGCTCATTTGGTAGTAATTCTATACATAAATTAATGTATTGGCTATGTTTAATTATTTGTTCGGTGCCTGTGTTATGGGGTATTTACAAAAAAGTGCTTCCAAATTTTTTTTGTGTATCTGGTTCTCGTAATATAAGCTTGCTGAGTTAGAGGCTAGATGGCGTTGTGAAATTTCAACCAATATTTATTAACCTATTGGGTTATGGGGATCAATAAAATACTTAATTAATTTAATAATTGAATATTTAATAATATTCTTTAGAAAGGTGTGTGCGCTCTAGCAAGCTCTGCTAGCGAATACAATTAAACAATTAAAAGTTCATGGAAGTAACCATAAGTTATATAAGGTTCATTTCAGTATGTTTATAATGAAAGAGTAAGAGCTATGTGTTGAGTGATATATACATTTTTGTTGTACTCTAACACGCCCCTATTTTTTATTAATTTTAGGGTCCTGTGAAAATGAAGTAAATTTGAATTCCAGATAGCATCGCGTTGCATAGCAACAGTGCACAATACATTAGTGGAGTTGTCACTGCTTGGGGCGCCGGCGGTAGATGGCGCTGCCGCGTGCTGGGCCCAACTGGCGTGCGCGGAGACCCTGCGCGCGTGCGAGCGGTTGACAGCTTCAAATAACGCGCTGGATCAATGCGCGCCCGCGCAGGCGTCGCTACTCCACAATGCTAAGGACAAAGTGAGTGTTTTTTAAGCACGTGCATGTTCTGATAAGCAATGTAGCAGCTAGAGGATCTAGACTGTCGCGAAGTTAGCCGTAGACAATTTAGTATGAAAAATCTGCACTGTGGATATCAAACGGCTAACTTCACTATAGCTTGTACGTCTACCATGAGTTGTCATATTTAGATCGGCTGACGTTACTACAGTAGTAATAGTACGTTACTATGACATCTGTCAAAATTGTTACATGTGCCATGGTATCAAGTTCTAAGCAAATGAATGAAGGGAAACTACAGTCATCGCTGTAGGATAGTTAACTACGTGACGTTTTAGTACCCAACTATCCGCTAGAGGCGCTGTACAAGTTTTCATACATTTTTTTAACTACAGTCGCTAGCGAGTGTAGATTGTGAAAACTCATGGTAGACCGTACTGAAGCCGCTGTCTATATTGTACAAACATTACTGTTTTAATATTAATTTTGTCTTCCAGTTACATGAGCTAGGCAAACTGTGTGGGCTACTCCCCGGCTCACCCGACCCAACTTCAGAACAGCTCCATCTAGTGGTGATGTTGTCATCAGGCATGGGAGATGAAGCCAACAACCAACCGACGCCGACCGACCGGCTCAAAGAGGCGTTATGCAGCAAGACAAGCTTCCAACAGTATTATCTGGAGTTAGCTGAACTAGCTATGGGGACTTATAAGCATATAGGACGGTTAAGGTAATTTTTTTTACTAGAAGTTTTGTCGTGATACCCAGCCCAGATAGAAAGAGAAAAATGAAAATAAGTATTTTTGGCTTCAGTATCGATTATAGAGTGCCCTACAAAAATATTTTTTAAAATATTTATAATAAAATATATCACGTTTCTATAATACTGCCTATAATAAAAGTAACAGGTAAAATTCTGTACATTTGATTAATTTTTTGGAGGGCATCACATTACAAGCTTCAGTATAAGCGGGACAGGAGAGGAGAAAGTAGGGAGGGGTATAAATGACAATTTCGAACGAAGTCGCGAGTAAAGCTAGTACAATATCCTACTAATAATATGATAAACGCGAAAGTTTGTAAGAATGTATGGATGTAAGGATGTCTGGATGTATGTTTGTTACTCTTTCACGCTGAAACGGCTGAATCTGGATGCAATTTGGCACAGATATAGATTATAGCCTGGAATAACACAAAGGCTACTTTTTATCCCGAAAAATGTACGATTTGTATTTATTTTCCAAGGTACCACGCAAGCCGTGGGCGAAAGCTTGTATTATAATAATACAAATATTGTATTTTGTCCACAGATTCGCTCGCCTAATAGGTCGGGACCTCGCCGCTTTTTATTCAGAGCTGGGAGAAACGAGCAAAGCGGTGGTATTTCTAACGGACGCTCTGCGCTCGTACGAGGAGCAAGGGTGGCGGGATCTAGCTGCGCAGACGCGGCTTGAACTAGTAGCTGCGGCTAAGAAGATGAATGATGTAGATAGGTAACGATTAATTCATCATCATTTTCCTGCCTTATCCCACGCTAAGTGGGGTCGGCACAACATGCGTACCCAGATACACTCATACCCATAACTTTTTTGGTGACATTGTTTCCATCCCTCCTCATCACGTGTCCATAGGTAACGATTAATTATCGTACATAATTTTAGAAATAACTGTTATGAATATTATGGTGGATTTGACCAACTTCTCGTATAACGACGTATAACGAAATTCTGAGCAGGGCCGAGCCGCCCCTATGTGCGAAGTGTGCGGCGCACACAGGCGCCAAGACAATAGAGGCGCCGCCATCGAAATTATTTTTGATACACTTACACAACAACATAATATTCTTTGTAGTGGAGTAAAACCTAAAAAATGTACACCACTTTTATAGACCAAATTTAAAATTTTTGCCGTATCAGGCGACAC
This sequence comes from Cosmorhoe ocellata, assembly GCA_963675405.1. Taxonomy (NCBI): domain Eukaryota; kingdom Metazoa; phylum Arthropoda; class Insecta; order Lepidoptera; family Geometridae; genus Cosmorhoe; species Cosmorhoe ocellata. The sequence continues at coordinate 3,425,066 of OY776264.1, read as the reverse complement.
ATAGGTACATAAGTTGAAACATGAAGATTCGTGAAAAAAAGAGGCGCTTCATAGGTTTCGCACACAGGCGTTGTGGGGGGTCGGCGCGGCTCTGTCTGAGAATAATGTAATGAAAAATCCAAGTAAAATGACAATTTACTCTTAGATGCATTACTAGTAGCATTAATAGTCCAGACTTAGAAGTATATAGAGCTATTAATAAAATAATATTTGTTTCAGATACACAAAGCTCTCTGCAACGATATCAAGTACAGCCGAATTGGAAATACTAGTCAGAAACTTTTACTACGAAGAGATGATGAACTCTATCAAAAAAGATCTAGCATCTAAAACTGAATCGGTTCTATGCGAACTAAACGAATGCTTCCAAATAGTATCGGCGTCGTTACTGCCATCCGAACGTGATATTTACATCACTGATAATAAGGTTCGATGTTGCTTGGCGATCGAAAGCTATTTCCCCAAAGATGTTGTTTGTACGAAAGCGGCGATTAGTATAGAGGGTGAGTTATAAATTATCTACAGGGGGATCTTATATGTATGATAGAGGCAAAGACGTTTTGTTCTTAAAATTAGAAATCCGTTGTCTCTGCCTACCCCTAAGGCGTGATCTTGTATGTGTTTTATCCATTGCTGTGTGTAGTATTATGTCTCCTTTGCTAGCTTCCTCTATCTTTTTTGTCTAGACATCTCTTTTTATTTTAATCTCATTACATTTTTCATGTAATTATGCGCATTTAGATCTCTTGACCTGGCTTAAAATTATGATGGTAATATTAATATAATATTATATTATACTTTTAATCGTGAGGTAACCTTCATATAGGTACGGTCCTAAAACCAAAAATATGAAGCATGTATCCATAACTTATTATTCCTATAAGCGGCGATGGACTTGTAACCTGCCACGTACGGAATACTAGCTGTGATTTAAAATGTAGGCATGTGTCAAATTTGTGATTGGTCGTGCCTTTGGTTACCCCCGTTTAGATATTCTCAAAGATCTAAGATGTTTATCCAAGCGGGGGATTACAGTCGTGATCATGTTTGTTTCTGATTTAAAAAATATTTTTTTGTTTTCAGCAGTGGAAAAAATGGATAAAAGGACGCCGGTGAAAAATTATAAGACTGATTTAAGTGTTAGCGGTAGCATAGGAACTCAGACCGGCTCGCTGAGGAAAGGTGCTATCGATGTAACGGAAGAATCGACTAGTATGTTAACTAGGTAAGCGAATTCTTTGTCCCATAATATTTTACTCCAATCCTACTTCCTACTAATATTATTATAAACGCGAAAGTTTGTAAGAATGTATGTTTGTTACTCTTTCACGGTGAAACGGCTGAACGGATCTGGATAAAATTTGGCACAGATATATTATAGTCTGGAACACCCACGCGGGCAAAGCCGCGGGCGGAAGCTAGTTCAAAATATATTTATTCAGTAAAATCACAATGATCATTTCGAATCGTCTTACATGATAGGTGATTCTAGAATTGACACCTAGCATGTAAATGCATGTCATGTCAGTTCTGAACTGACCTTTGGGACCTGACCTCAGGCACTTACAGACTATAATGTTTCAGAAACGTCAAATATCAAGCTTGAAGTATCACTAATATCATGTACCATGAGATTGAATTGAATTATGTTGAATATACCATTGTTTTTCCCATAGCATAAGACTAGACGACTTAAAACCTAAGAACCCGCTGCTCAACCCAATCCAAATAACCTCAGCCCTCCACTACAAAGAGGACAAAACCCTCCAGAAAGTAACTGTCGAAAGCCACAACCCGAAAGCATGTCTAAAAAGATCTGACAGCAGCAAATACCGTAAACCATCCGCAACTATCCGTAGCGACTATCAACATTGCTTTATGAAAGAAGAGATAGTCATAAAACCTGGAGAGAATGAGATAGAATTAGAGTTCACAGCTCCCAGTTGTGGTTCGTTTATGCTCGGGCAAGCTTCGTTGCTTGTTGAGGGGAAGTTGGAGTTTTTGTCGAACGCGTTGTGTGGTACTAGGGTTGGGTTTGAAGTGGTCACGCAAGGTGTGACTGTTTACTTGAATAAGGTTGAGCCGAAGAAGGATTTAGTGGCGGGGTTGGAACAGGCTATGGAACTGGTCGTCACCAGTGGAAGCATGAGGATCGAAGAGGTAAGATTTTTGGTTCAAAAAATTTAAAGACCTCGAATTTGTTCACAAAAAAAAATCATTTATTTCTAGAATTACTGACAGGCTTGACCGGCATCATCTGTTCCATCTTACTGTCCTGTCAGTTAAGTTGGTCTTTTCCACAGGACAGACAAGGAAGGACAAAACGAACATAACTCATCATCATCTCTTGCCCTTATCCCACGTTTTGTGGAACACAATTTGTCATTCCTTTTCCTTCTATCAGCCGTCATCTCAGTACTCACACGTAATAACAGTCATATAGAATAAAAAAAATAGTTAAGTTGGTCTTTTCCACAGGACAGACAAGGAAGGACAATACTATAACAACTCATCATCATCTCTTGCCCTTATCCCACGTTATGTGGAGAAGGCACAATATGTCATTCCATTTCCCTCTATCAGCCGTCATCGCAATACAGTCAATAATCAAAAATTCTGTCAAGGATTTGTGAGAGTCATTAACCCAACATTAGGATCCTTAAAGTTTTATTGTGACTAACCCAACTTATTTATATTCTCGCACTACCCTCCCCCTTTTTTTATAAATCAAATGGGCTTCAAAATTGAGGTTGATTCTCCGTTCGGAAACCGACCAAATTATACCAAACACATAGTTTACGAAACGTCATGAAACGGACATTGGCAGAATTGTGACAACAAGCTACAAAAGCCATAGAATTGAATTGAATTGAATCCTGAAAGTAACATTAAAAATCTTCCACAGAACGCTACAATCCACATCAAGACATCATCAGGTCTGCTGATACGGTTCGAGGAAGACTCGGCTATGACGCGGGAGATCAGAGTGAGGGTACCGAGTTGTGAGCCGTTTGAGACGAGGAAAATACAACTAAGGCTGTTCGCTGGCCTGCAAGCGAGGAAAGAGAAGAATGTTGAACATACTGTAAGTTTATTTGCTGCTATTAGTAAGCTATTGTATAAGTCAATGGCAACTATATATTGCAACTTCGTCCGCGTGGAATAGTGACTTTCGGCAGCATTTTGTTTTTTTTTAGGCTAATTATTTTGCAATAATGACTCCGTAATTATCTTTATTTCTTCTATATATTTATTTTATTGGCCGTAAGCCTTCTTTGTGACGTCATCACACAAAAGCTTTCATCCCATAGTTTTACCCCCTTTTAGGGTACAATTTTTACAAACTTAAATAGCCTAAAAAATAAGTTTCAAGCTTAGCCTTAAAAATTACGACATTTCAATACAAACTTTCATCTTCTCATGCCCTATTTCAACCCCTTTTTTCGCATAAGTAGTCCATGTCCTTTCTTAAGCTCTAGACTCTAGACTATCTCTGTGCCAAATTTCATTTGAATCGGTTCAATAGTTTAGGCGTTATTGCGTAACACACAGACAGACAGTTACTTTCGCATTAACAATATTAGTAAGTCAATATTTATTTAAATACAGATAAAACTCGGGAAACAGGCGTGATTTTATGTATTTATTTCAGGTATGGCTATCTTGCCCCTGGTCGGAATCACTCACTGAAGTGCCCCTCCACTTCACTCCTCCAATGATAGCATCATGGCGACTCCTCACGTCAAACACGAGAAAATTCGTTCACGTCACTTTAAAATCAACTATAGCGCATCACATGCAGTTCGAACTCACTGAGCCTTTGTTAGAGTGTGATGGAAATACCACGGTGTCAGATTTGAATCCTAAGAATGCCCAGAACATGGTAAGTTCCAACTTCCACATAGACATTACAATCTTGGTGGGTATCATTTTATATTGACTGGCCTTTCAGCTCAGTTGGTAGTAGGCCTATAGAGCAGTATTTCTTTTCTTTAATACAAGCTTTGCTTAGTTTGGTGCTAGATGGCGTTATGTCAAATGTCCAACTGATTACAGTTGCTCACTATGACCAACAGTTGGGTCATGTTTGTGGACTTTGTAGATAAATAATGGACAAAATTTCTCAGGTAGTAGCATCAGATGGGACCACAGCATCTTTCATGTGGGAGATTCTAAAGGACCCATTAGTGAAGGCTGGGCCGACGAAAGCTACCTTCTCAGTCAAATACAAGACAGAGACAGACGAGGCAAGGTTCTTCAGCTGTCCTCTTGACATCCAGGATTACACAACGCTGTTCGTGATACGGACCAAATTGGAACCTAACAAGGGATCTGACTTTTGCCGCGCGAACCAAGTTTGCTGTCTACATTTGAGTGTGCAACGGGTATTTATTTTCTATCAAGATTTACTTGTTACTAGCTTCCACCCGCGTGGTAGGTACTTTGAAAAACAAAAATAAATCTATACCTCGGGAACCGTACATTTTTTCGGGATAAAAAGTAGCCAAATGCTATTACAAACTATGTATAATCTATATCTGTGCCAAATTTCATCCAGATCCGTTCAGCCGTTTCAGCGTGAAAGAATAACAAACATACATCCAGACATCCAGACATCCATCCATCCATCCATACATTCTTACAAACTTTCGCGTTTATAATATTAGTAGGATTTTTTATTGGCACCTTTGTAATTGGCCTCATAGCTCAGTTGGTAGTAGCTCTGCTTTTTGCGCTGCAGGTTGTGGGTTCGATCCCCACCCAGGACAAGCATTTGTGCGATGAACTCAGATGTTTGTTCTGTGTCTGGGTGTTATAATGTATATTATGTGTGTATTTACAAAAAAAAATGTATTTGATTAGTCTATCAGCTACGAAATGCCGGTTTCTTTACGATGTTTTCCTTCACCAATGGAATGGATTTATTTTATTTTCCATCATAAGCGCCCTATATGGAGGTTAGTAGATAGCTAGTTCTTTTAAATATTCTGTAACTATGCCTGAATTTCAATTTTAAATTCACTGGAAAAAAAACCTTATGTTATGAATGAATAAAGTTCTTTAAAGCTATTCGATCTTTTTATCAGGTGAACGAAACAGAATATACGTCGCTCATGTATGAAGTGTTGGCTGATCAAACCATGTGGGCGGTTTTAGGAAGAACTGCAGGTAAGCACTAAAAAGTTTTAGGCAGAAAAGTCTACAATTAAAATTTATGAAAAAAGGTTAGTAGGTACCTACTTTTTACAATAACACGAATCTATAGCATGTCTAGAACTTCTGTCTGTCAGTATGTTGAAGTATACCGCAAAACTACTGGAGCATTACATTGTGTTATATTCCCCAACTTAATGACTGGGGTAGACTTCATTACGCCCCCAATCGGGGAAAAAGAGGGTTGCAGTTTGTATGGTAAACTTTGATTTAATGCGTGAATTTCACTGTGATTTTTTAATATAAAACTCGTTAGTAGATACTTAAATTAAACACCCAACTATCCTTATATACTGATTACACTTACCTCTGCACGTCAGTGACTGATTATAATAAACTATGCCTTAGTTTGATGGTGCATAAAGACGAATATCTGTTTTACCACTCCAGGTGTAATAACATTGGATGCGACCAACATAACTCCACAAACGGTGACGTTAGACGTGATGCCGCTAGTGGCCGGCTACCTGCCCCTGCCCACAGTTCGCCTTTCCAAATACATCGCTGCTAATACCAAAGGTAAATAACCCTCTAAAAGTATGCCATAACCGGGTATTTAGAGTCTGTTTTTCTGTAGCACAACTCAATCTGACTCCAAGCAGCAGTTTTAAAGACATTAAATATCTGTGCGAATGTGACGAAGTAACTAGTAACTTTCTATCGAGCGGGTGTGAGGGAAAAGTGCCTTTGTTATTAAATGCGGCCCATAGGGTACGGTAACATATCTCCTGGTGGGACAGTCTGTATACTTACTTGTAGGTATAAAATAAATCCTACTAATATTATAAACGAGAAAGTTTGTAAGAATGTATGGATGGATGGATGGATGGATGTATGTTTGTTACTCCTTCACGCTAAAACGGCTGAGCAGATCTGAATGAAATTTGGCACAGATATAGATTATGGTCTGGAATAACACATAGGCTCACACATACATTTTATCCCGAAAAAATGTACGGTTCCCGTGGGATAGCGATGTTTTTGTTTTTTAAGGTATCACGTGGGCGAAGCCGCGGGCGGAAGCTAGTATGGTATAAAATAAAAATATGTGCCCACAGAATCATGTGAAAGCTTTTATGGGTGCACTGATTATAAATCGCACTGGAGCGTGTAAAAAGGGGCTTATGTCAAATTTCACCAAACCTTTATTAACAAAACATTACTTGATCCGGCATCAAAATTAACAAGAATGTTAAAGTATCGTTATCTATTTTGCGTTATTTCAGTTTACGAAAGATAATCCTTTGTCAGGACATGGTTGAACACAAAACAACTTTGACAGGCGATTAGGCCAACAAGCTATTAATTTAATTAACAGAGCATGGAGAAACTAGCCCTTTTAATATATTTTTTCCTCATACAGATCCTAAGAAAGATATCTCCGCACATCCTCGCCTGGAACCGTTCAGTCCCGGGCAAGTGTGCCACGCGGCGAAAGCGAAGCAAGTTCATATACTACCGCCCGTGCAGAAGGAATATTTAGAAACAGGTGGCAATTAAGTGCGGTTTATTAACAAATAGTGACAGTGCGGGAAAGTTTCCATAACTCGGATAAAACTAAAGTGTATAAAGATAATCGTCTGTTCACCGGTGTTGTACGCAATGGACGTAGCGCACGCAACGGATTGAAAGTAATTGCTAGGACGCGGATGATGCGAGAGTGAACACAGGTAGGTCTATGAGAATCTATATGTTACAGGCAACTTGATTCTGGTCACTATGAATAATGACCGGTCTGTATACATATTGCCCGTATCTGGTGGGCAATGTGAATAAAAATGCATGACTAATCACTTTTCCCTGTCAATATTTAAAATGACTACCCTATCTTGGGCAATGTAATAGAATTGTAATGTATCTCTTAATAAATTAAATTAAACTTACTTACATAATTCTTATTGAAAGGTATGAAAAAACAATAATGTTATTAATTTATAACCTGATTTGGCTCCAATTTTATCACATTGCCCAGCTAGAAATAATAAAGTATTCATACTGCCCGGTCCATGTTATAAATTCAAGCCATCTCAAACCTTGATTTATTAAATGGACCATTATTTATATGGGCCGGCCAAAGTATCAATTTTACCGACGCTCTTGGTCATTATTTATAATGACCGGTCCATATTAATACTGCCCGGTTATTCAAGTTGCCCGTAACAATACAAACTAAAGTACGTTGCGGGCCGTGCGTGCGTTGCGTCCTACGCCTATTGATGAAGGCGTACCGTCAGACGGAAGGCGTCCTAACATTCATGAGGCTTAGTATGGGTTGTGATAGTTTGTGAAACTATTTCGCTCCGTTTCCAAAAATTTACATACACTACCCGTACTAAGCTCTGATAAGCCAACATAAAATGCTTACAACGATCGATTTTGAGTGATGTTGGAATTACCGGGTGTTTTTAATATGGATTGGCTTGTTAAAAATACTACAAATAGACCTTACAAAAGAAAACAAATTCGTCCAAAACATTTTCATAATAATAACACAGTGTTTATGTATCAAGCTCAATGTGATTGATAATTAAGTATATGCTTAGACTTGTCTTGATGTTTATAAAAGTATTTGTGGCAATGGCTTACTTGAATGATCATATATTTTAGCTAATTTATAACTATAAAAATGCGAAAGTTATGAAGTTTACGGTACAATCTCTGATACACACATACTTTGTAAGTGCCAAAATGTTGTCTTACCTGGTTGTAACACCTAGGTGTAAAACAGGTATTTTACTTGCATCAAACTTTTTATTTATTGTTAAAACAATTTGTGATAATAAATTCATACAAATCTTGTAGAAAACGTGTCAATAATGTTTTTTTGTTTGAAACAACTATAAACGTTTTGATTTTAACGTCCAACATGTTTGTAGGTATCTCGATTACATTTTTGTAAGAAGGATCATACAAAATAGCGCTAGGACCGAGACGAGTTTCTTTTCTGTTTTTCTCGTACTTGGGTTATGTTGGAATTGGCACATAGATTCAATGTGCAATAAATTATTTTTCAATTTCAATAGATGTAAACCAAGGTAATAAAACATCTTGGCACTCTGGAGTTCTCTGAGCATCACGCGAGTGAAACCGCGCGCGTGCGCTAGTGTAAATAAATTAATGTCTATGTATAATATTGAAATTCGGACCATCATGATATGTGATAACTGATAAAACAATGCTTTGTAAGGTTGTAAATAGGTCTATCAATCAATATAAAAAAATCTCAATTCAATATACCATCCGACGAGTAATCATCAATGTCTTATCATATATATGTTTTTAAACTTACGCAATCTGAGCACATTATTTTAGTATTGAAAAATAATAACAAAAATAGGTAAATAAAACGCAATAAATACCCGTTTAATACTAAAATAATGTCTTATCTTAACTACATACTTTTCTCAAATTCAGAGGAAATTATCTTTATTAGTTCTTGCTAGATTGCTTAGATGTTGTATTAATTATTGCTATTATCTCGGGACTTCTACCTAAAAGAATGCCATATATTTTTCGCAACGATTAGTTTATACCTAGTCTATTACTTTTCTATTTGTAGTTATTAAGTTTTGTATGTAAATAAAGGTGCTAGGATTCTTAAAACCAAAATGGGTGTTTCAGGTGGCTTTTATGTGTATTCTGTTATATAGTTTGTGGTGTAAAAACACTGCTTGTTATTCAATATTGCAACAGATGACAATTTTTTATGTATTATTAAGTTTAACTACACTTTTAAAATGTTTAATGAAAATACTCAAGCACTTAATTTATCTGACTTCTATGTAGTAGCTTGGTTGCTTGTAATATTTTTTCTGATTATAGCTCTACCAGGTACGCCACGGGCTGTAACATAACAAGTAGATATCACAAAATATTATAAAACAAAGTCCTCCATCGCGTCTCTGTTCGTGATAAACTCAAAAAGTACTGCACCGATTTTAATGCTGTTTTCACCAATGGATAAAGTGGTTCTCGATGAAGGTTTCAGTATAATATGTCATGTTTTGTATACATTGGCTAAAATATAATGATATTTGTTGGTGTCTGAAAAAATGAGCCATCTTCACACGCGGGCGAAGCCGCTGGCATCAGCTAGCATACTTTACTAAGGGCACTTCCCGACGAATGGTGCAATGTTTTTTTGAATACTGAAAAGGACGGAAATGTCTAGTACTTTCCCGCTAAAACTATTATCTAATGAGGTTATTAATTAAGCTTATTAATATTAATGAGCCCCTCATTAGATAATAGTTTTAGCGGGAAAGTACTAGACATTTCCGTCCTTTTCAGTATTTGTAATGGATTTCCGCAAAGTCACGCCTGAATCAATCATTTAATGTTTTTTTGTACAAACCTTAAGCTCCCGCTGCACCTCTCAGAGGTTGAATTTCGAAAAATCCCTTCTAAACACCTACAATCAATACAGACATAATAAGTCTCTACAACCAGCGGTTTAGACTGCGTTGTCTATTATGTCAATGAGTGAGTGTCAGTCAGGACTTTGATTATCTATTAATAGATATATATTTTGTAGGTTTGTACTTGCATAATGTCATAGAACTTCATAACAGTCATACATTCTAAATCCTGACCATAAATTCCTGGGGCCTTACCACGAAGTCTTCCAGAACGATTCCGTAACGATTGCATTTTAGAAACGTCACATTTGAAACTTGAAGTAACAATACTTCAATACCATTTTCATAGGTCATGGTACGAAATAACAATGTAATATTAATTCAGTAATGTATTATGAATTCGTAGTGAGGCCCCTGGTGCCGTGAATACCGGGCTTTAGAGTATCAGTAGATAAGTACTGTGGGACACAACATCTAGGGCCTTACCACTCGGGCAATATCAAAGTAATATAACTTTGATATTCCGTACCATGACATACACAAATTGTATTGAAGTAGTGTTACTTCAAGCTTGAAACTTTGACGTTTCTGAAACATGATGGTTTGTAAGGCTTGTGGTAAGTCCTCTAGATTAAGATCAAAAATTTTCAGACTGCAAATAGTTTTCGCAGTAATCGAACCTGTGCCTTTTATTCAGACTTCCATTCTCGTCTGTCGCTACACAGGTATCACCAAAAAGTGTTTATTTTTTGTTAAGTTTATTATTAATTAAAATTATAGCTAATATAATATTGTTATCATATTTCATTCTGCTACAGCTACAATATCAACGATTTATATAAATATTGATGTAAATAGGTATCTAAGCAATATATCTGAATATTTGTATTTATTTATGTTTCATACTATTTATAGGTAAGTATTATGTATTTAGAGCTATAAATAAAATGTTTATTGTTAAAATATTATTTTTGTCATTAATTTAGGTTATTTTTGTTATTTCATTATTATTCGTTTTTATTTGAAATAGTCAATTAGAATTACACGCCATTTTCCTCTTTGGGAGGGTAATTTTGAAAATCCTAAAATACCTATCTATTTATTTAAAATATACATATATTAGGTAAGTATCCAATTTAAGCGAAATTTTTTGAGCGTATCGAACCAAGAAACAAAAATTTTCCATAGAAACTACTCAAGTAGGTACCACCCTGTTTAATCGTCGCGCGTCGGGAGGGTTGAAAGTGAGAAAAAAATTAGAAAAGCCTAAGCCTATTCAAAATCCTAAACTATCTATTGTTCATTCCGAGTTTCATCAAAATCGGCTCAGTACATAATCTAGTAATGTAACGAACAAAATATAGAGTAGTTACCATCAATATGGTACCTACCTACTCCAAAGGGCAGACTTATTATACGTATGCGTTAGCATCTTATTAGTCTGTGGTTGGTTACTTACGTAAAGTTGTCTGTCAAAAAACTTGACACTAGCAAAGTTATTCTTTATGACATATGCCATAAATAAAAAGTGTCACTGTCAATTATGACCGAATGGTGAGCTGTTTGTTTATTAGTTCATTCATTGGTTGATTTGTCGAATTTGTCAACTTGTCTGTCTTGCTTGTCTTGTCGTTGTCGCGAGCTAAATTACAGTTTGTTTGGTCTCAAAAAATATGTTCATAATTTTAATGATTTCCACCTAGCCATGCATCAAGTATTATAACAGAAAATCGTATGTAAACAAAAGTCAAAGTAATAATGGCTTCATAGACATGGATGCCGTTGTAGTTCGGTATTGAAAATGCGAAGTGTTACTTTCGGATCATTGGATGTCACACGCGATAGCAATCTTCGAAGGGGTCTCCGAGAAGAACCAAGCCGTTTCCACTGAGGATTTGTTACATGTACGCAGCGGGAATGACAATAATGGCAGTTTCTGTTGGGGAAATTTGCGAGAATACTAAACTGGCGAGGGAGATGGCTTTGATGGGGAACTACGATTCGGCGATGGTCTACTACGAAGGCACCGTACAGATGATCCATAGGCTCCTGACCACGATCGCTGACCCGACTCGCAAGTCCAAGTGGCAACTGGTAAGTTGACAAATCAGAGATTCACTGAATTCAATAGATAAAGTTGTGTACCTACCTAAAGTTGTTCACCTTGAGGAGAACATTTCCTTTTATGAGACGTAGTAATTAGCATCGCCGTTGGAAGGAAGGCGGAAGGCCGTCCAGTGTGTAATTTCATTTACCATGCATGTTTGTATATTAAACCCTTTGATAGTTGCAATCTTGATTTAAGTCAAATACACTTAGAATTTGATTTGCTAGTTGGTTAATCTCAGCGGATATATGATTATCGGGCTTTGATGCTGTTCTAATGGTAATTATGTACCCGCAGAGTCATTCTGTAACCTGTGCGAACAAACTTTCATTGTTAGCTCAATATTACAGCTTTGATTATCTAGAAAAAATGCAATGTTTTGAAAACAACTGGAAGAGAATTGAATGAGGATTCTTAGTAATGTAGTGTGTTTTCTTGAAAACTTGAGTTGTTATGGTATTCTTCATATTGTGTCACAAAGTTTAAAAACAAAGTGGTGAAAGAAAGTGGCTCTTACTGGCTCCATTTGTGCATTTATGGTGTATTTGGTATAATACAATGATAACTTATGTAGTTCTAATTGTATTTTGAATATTAATATAATCACAAAGTGCATAGTAGGTATATTATAATGAGTCTGGGACTTTCCATAACATTGCCGTTGTAAATTTTCTGCACCTATGGTTTGGTTCTAGAATTGGTTTATTTTGAATAGTGTACTTTCTTCCTGGCTTCAATCGGACATACCTAACATAACCTTCCAAATTTCAGCTATCTAGTACCTAGCTACTGTTTAGGTGATGAACATTTTCATTCAGCAGTCAGCTTCATAAAAGTTTTATAAATGTTTAGGTATAGGTAGATCGAGTAAGTGAAAAAGAATGAGCAAACATAACTCCTGTAACTTAAAACTAAGATCTTAATTTTACATTAAAATCATAATCGCCATGCCTAAAACATGAAGCCCTGTTTTAAAAAACCAATTAACAAAAGTGTTGACAATAAATATTCAATTTGTTGCTAAAACAAATTGTTATTGTTCCTAGCCTGAGCAGTCCCGCTGCTGGGCAACTCCCCCTGAGTTTTCCAGCCGGCAGGTAATGGCGTTGCCATTACCTGCCGGCTGCCACTGAAAGTCTTGAAAAAACTTTGAAAAAAATTTATTCAACAAATTGCTTCTAAACTAGACTAGACCAGCTAACAACATTGTTGATACTTTCTCTGTTGAACAAAAACTGAGTAACGATGCAATTTCATTGTTGAATCATAGGTAGCTGATAAAATAATAAACATCCTGTATGTTTTATCAATAATTTTGTTTCAACTCTGCAGCTGTTTCTTACATTTTACAGTTTTAACATACTGTTTTAATATAACTTAATATTTAATAACATTATATTTCATGATATATTTTTCTCTCATAATTTTCTCTAAAGAAAATCATTGAAGGAAAGGTAAATGGGAAGAGAGGAAGAGGAAGGCCTAGAATAAGTTACACAAGCCAAGAAAATGAGAAGGTTGCTGTCATGTTGTATAAGGAGGTGAAAGAGATGACGTTGGCAAGGACAAAGTGGAGAGAACTGCATAAGTTCACCGACAGTAGCCGAGATCTTAAATAAAAAAAAAAAGTTCTCTCTTTTGAGATTTTTGTGCCAAAGGATATTTTGTCACAATGCACACAGTAGGTATATGCACTGTAACTTTAACACAAAATTTTATTTAAACGACAACATAAACAGTAGACACACTAGAAATTATGATCCTGACATCCTCAATGCAATTAAAAAAAATTACAATCTAGGTAGTTTCAAATTCAATCTCAATGAAAAATCACCCCAGTCTGTGATAAGACGATGCAGTCATTGAACTAGTTATGACAGATTTTATCTAAAACTATAAGTCTCAGATCAACATAAAACAAGAACAGTAGAACAAAAAGTAGATAAAAAGTATAATGATAGTTTCATGAATAAATAAGTGGAATAAATTAAAATATCCATCAAAAGCATTGAAATAAATAAAGATCAAGTATTAGTTTTGATTATTCTTCCAATAACCCGAGGATATTTTATTATCAAGTCTGAGATATGTTTATTTTTTTTAAATACCTAATTAAGGTGAGGATTCTAAACTTTATGTGTGGTTAATCATGAAACCATAAAAATGCGGACATAACAATGTTATATCGACAAATTTAAGTCTTTACAAGATTAGTAGTTACGTCAGAATAAAGCGAATGCGATCAACACACAAAAACCTATTTGTCAGGCTTCACTAAAAACGGTTTCTTTATATCAGAAACGTGAGCACAAGTGTTTTTGTTTATTGTATCAAGTGAATCAATGTTTGTATATATAGTTTCACATTCAATATTTGTCTGTCTGACCGTCATTAAAACTGCACCTTGAATCCTAAGGTCAATTAAATAGACATCCGTGGGTGGTTTTTCTTTTGACCATGTCAGATTTCTCAATGTGGGTTTCCAAAAGTTGTCATGACTACAAACAACATTTTTCGTTTTCATTATTAACCTATTTCGGCCCACTGCTCGGCAAAGGTCACCCCTAAATTAGGCCATACATCCCTATCCTTTGCCTCCCACTATCTTCCCTCGAAGTAGTCGAGATCACCCCTCCATCGCTTGCGTGGTTGATCCCGCCTTCCAACGGATACAAAAATATTCAATATAATAGTGAGTTGGTGTATGAGGAATTAGCAATTTCACGGTAGGATTGTGTTATTAGTATCACCTACTCAATCTCATAACACTACAGTAGGTAGTACCTATGGTAATTTTAAAAGGGGAAGCAATTTGATCCCCTCGATTGAGTTTTACTTTCATTACGTAGATACACTCGTAGATAGCATTTAGTGGCGTAATGGTAAGCGAGCCCACCCTCCGATCTTTAGATCGTAGGTTGGGTTCTATCCTGGTTATGCGTCTATAAAAATAAAATATCAATAATACATTACTTATTTCGCAAGCAAGGCTTAAATGATTTAAAGAATTAAAAAAAAACAGCTAGTTGTGTATTTTCACCATATTCATTAAAGCGTCCTTTTTAGGACGTCAATATTTTATCATATTCAATTACCTAACGCAGAATGACCAAGAATGGACCAATAAGAAATACCTAATAGTCCTTCCCTCCACCCGTAAATACTAGTCTAGTTCTATTTTTTTTTAAACTATGATTTTGAGCGCAAATTATAAAGTCCCTTTCATGGTATAGTTAAACCAAGAATGGACCAATAAGAAATACCCATAAAATACCTCCCATAATATAGTCCCTCCCTCCACCCGTAAATTCTCGTAGAAGTCGGGTTCTATTTTTTTTTAAACTATGGTTGAAGTTTAATGCAAATCCTAAAGTTGAATTTTCAGCAATATATTGAAGAACTCAACAAACGCGTTACAAAGTAAAGTATTTGTTATTGCTTCATCAATTACTTTTTTTTGTTAAAAATTATTGCCAGCCGATTGGAACGTTTGATTAGCATCATTATAATTATTGCTGTAAGATTGGTAATTAAATTGTTACACTTTTACTGGTATGGTATAGCGTGGTGTGGCGATGTGTCTATCATTATCTTTCTTGCTGATAAAATCTGCATATCGTCACGTAACTTGTAAAATACAAAGTAAAAAGCTTGTAGATTCGATATCATGGTGAAGAAAAAGATTCAATATTTCAATGTTATCATTATGGGTTCCATGCACTAGAAAGGTAAACGAACTCTTTTCGGAGTCCATAGAATAAAGAGAAAATGTATTTTTATCCTTATTTTAGAGTTGTAGAGTGATTCAAACGGCATTTTGTGATGCTTGGTTTTTTCTTACAGTCACTTTGTTGCTTGCTTTTGGAAAGTTGGCTAGTTTCTCTGGCAAAACTTTCCGAGAATTAATGCCACGAAATATGTTCGGCGAAAGAAGCTTCACTCCATATATTCCACATCATAATATCCTTGTTATAAAAATAATAAATTCAGACACGAGATCAATAATAAACCTTTCACGATTCGAGCGACGAAGTGTCATGAAAAACATAAACTCGCGGCTCTATCGTCCTCATAAAATATAAGGGCGACGTATCCGCCTGCTTGAAACACTCGTGCCACTAAACCTTTGAAAATAAGCCACTGAATGTGGTCTGAATCACGGCATATGCCTGAAAGAGCGAGGCTTTACACTGTTTAGGTCACCTAGTCTAATTCAGTGGCTGGATTGAAGCCAAGCATTCGTTCTATTGTCGAGTTAATTCGTCGTGTTCGTTTTGTATTGTCATTTGATGCGTGTACCTTTTGAACGCACAGGCACAGGCTGAAGTAGTCGCTGAGGTCATCGAACTTCCCTGCAGTGTATCGGTTGAATGGTCGCGAGGGGTATCCAATTTCGTACGGTCGTCAACACAGTTAGCTCCTGTCATCTGTCAAAAGTGTACAAGCCACAGCAGCTTTTATTCAAAACGGCAGACGGTTTCGTTTTCTGTGACTAAGAAAATGCGTCTTGTGTTATTTGTGGGTAGTTGCTAATTGTCCGCGTAACGGCCTAGTTGAAGATTTGTGATTTCTCGTGTAACTCGGTCAAGGCGTTCGCTGAATTAGGTGAAAACAAACACGTTATGTCGCGTGAAACCTTAGGGTATTACTCAACGATTTTTTGAGTTCTCATGTGGGAAGTGCTCAACATTTTTACCATTGTGGTGGGTGAACGAACATTGTGTGATAATCGTGGTGAGAGATCGAAATTTCACTTTTGTGCCCACACGGAGATAAATCACTCATGTATGTATTCGTTCCATTATACGATCAAGGAACACTTATCTAATAATGTTCTTGGAAATGTACAATGAAATTGCTGTTGCGATTTTACATCAGTATTATCTTGGCATTAATCATCGTAATTGCAACCAGATACATTTGACTAAGCCTAGCTCTCGACTTGAGACCTCTCACATAAATTATGATTCGATCACTCATTCGACTTGAGTGCCCATGTGTTTGCGCCTTTTGTATTTTGAATTTGGCGGTGATCTGCCGCACTGCGAGTTTTTTTGGATTATCTGTCGACGAACGCATACTACTAGCGCCACCTGGCGCTGAGCGCAAGAAAAGCTCTCTCTGCGCGGCTCACATCGCGCGCGCATCGGCTATCGGCAAAAATTGAACTTTTATTCGATATCTTCGGTTCTGTTGGCCACGGAGGCCTACCGGCGGCCTAGACTTCATCCTACTAACAATTAACATTCAAAAATCCTGTGCACGAGTGTGGTAGTGTGTTTTCGGAGTTCGGACTGATCACCGGCCGGCGGCGCAGCGCGCACCCAGATTTTCCTGACTCAAGGTAGGTGGATTGCTGTCTTATTCATCTACTCTAGGCGCAAACAATAAATAAACCAGTGCAAACATTCTTGTATGTTCTCATGAACATATTTTCCTTCGAGCCGGATAGTTAATTTTGGTCAATTTCGGTTAAATACCTACTTGTGGTTAGGCTGGGGCCGCGTGCTAGTAGGTACTTATTTTATTCGGATTTCGGTTATTTCGGTATATTTCGGGTCGGGTGTAATTTCATTTCATTAGTTTATCTTTGGTGATCAGTTTGAGAGACCATCATACATAACCATGGCTCTCAAAGGTTATGAAAGTAAGTTTAAAATTAGGTACGATTGGTTCGTCCATTCAATAGAAATGGCGGACGGTAAAAGTAAATCGGCTAGCTTGATGTCGGCTAGGCTTCAGAAAATACATCAATATTACGATCTGCTTACGGATTCATACGAAGGCATTTTGAATTCATTTACGGAAAGTTCGGATACGGAAATAATTACAAAATACGATAAATTGTACGCCGATGCAACTTTGTATTACAATAAATTGGAATCGATTTCGGCGGGATTCCCGAGTACGGCGGGTACATTCATGCCCACGGATAGTGCTCCCACAGCTAGGTTACCTAGGATTAGCCTATCTACTTTTGACGGTGCCGTATTTTCGTGGAGTAGCTTTATTAGCTTGTTTAACTCGCTGGTGCTTTCTCGGAAAGATATTTCTAAAACGGAAAAGTTTCATTATTTGTTTTCCAATCTGGAAAAGGAACCCAAGTCATTGATCAAGCATCTTCCAATGATCGATGCCTCGCTGGATACGGCAATGGATCTCTTACGGAGTAGGTATGAGAATACTCGGCTACTTGCGGACTCGCACATTTCGCGAGTATTACATTTGCCGGCATTGAAGCAAGCGACCGGGCTTCGCACTAAGATACTGAATCCATTGCTGGAATCCACCCGGGCTCTCAAAAACTTGGGCTTACCTACTGAACAGTGGAGCTACCTACTGTTCTACATTAGTTTGTCTAAGTTGCCGATCGACATAAAAACTAGATTCGAACAATTACACGGCGGTAATCTGAACACTTTGCCTACGTTTGAACAATTGACGGAGTTCCTAGGTAATGAGTGTAGGCTGTTAGATACGGCTACGGAACCGGCTTGTTACCCGGACTCTAATAGAGAGCCGGAGCGCCCTCGCAGGGGAGACCGCGCTATTCATTCAGTAGGTAGTAACTTTCGCTCTGACGATAATAATAATAATGAGTGCGTGTACTGTCACATACCGGGTCACAAACTGTATCATTGTTACAAGTTTCGAAACTTAGATAAAACTGCCCGCAAACATGTAGTGCAGAGCAAGTGCCTGTGCTTTAAGTGTTTCGGCAATCATTCGGCGGCGGAGTGCAATAGGTCGAGCCAATGCTCCCAGTGCGGTCATTCAGGACATGATAGTTTGATATGTCAAAGCAACCCGCGTGCGGGCTACGGTAATCCGTCGCAGGGTGCTCGGAATAATAATAATAATTCTTCGCGTGAAGGATGGAACGGTTCGGGGGGAACGGGTGACCGCGGAGTCACTCGACCTCAAGGTCACCGCGGTGGTGACCCGGGCGGTAATGCCCCGCCTGCCCGATGGTCGGACTTGCCGCGGTCTTCGGCACCGGCGTCGGCGCCTAGGTCCGGCAATCAAGCGCACGCCGAGAGCGGCGATGTGCGCAACGGTTGGAATCGAACCCGCGACAATCGCGAGTATCGTGACCACGACCGGCGGACCCCGCGCGGGCCGAGTCCTACGGAGGCTCGGCGCCCCGCAATATAGCAATTACAGCAATCGTGTGCAACCGCTGTTTCGCCCACGCTACCGTATAACGTTACCCTACCTACGACGATCATCGAAGTTCAAGCGTCGAACGGTGAGTTTATACGGGCGCGTGCTTTATTAGATACCGGGGCGGAAATAAGCGTCGTGCGTAGTGATCTAGTAACTACACTACGTTTAAAGCGGTTTAACACACTCATCCGACTAACCGGGGTCGGTGGTACTCATACCGGAGATAGTACACATATGGTTACAATTAATTTTAGGCCTGTACGGACAGGGAAACCTTTATTATCGGTTACGGCGGCTTTATTAAAAAACCCTACGGCCTATTTAGCGCGTAAGATAGGTATATCTAAGTTAGGTATAAATTTAAAAATAAATACGGAAGACGGTATTTTGAATGATTCTCAGATAGATTTGATTTTAGGTTCAGATATTCTCGGTCAGGTACTGAACCAAGCTGTTGACTTAGGGGTCAACGGACCCTATGCGTTAAATACGATTTTTGATCACGTGGTGTTCGGCCCTACGGAACATTCGGAAGAGTTAGGTACGACCTCTTTGCATGTGACTAACGCGGGTCTTACAACGAGTGCCACCTTGGCGGATCAAGTTGAACGTTTTTGGCGCTCGGAGGAACCTCCTGGACGGCCAGTGAAGGATCCATCGGATATTCAATGCGAACGGTTATTTAGTTCTACGGTGTCTCGCAGCTCGGACGGTAAGTACGTGGTCCGCCTACCGCTGCTACCAAGCCACGAGTTAGGCGACACTAGTCAGATTGCGTTACGTAGGTTTTTGTCGATCGAACGACGAATGGAACGACAACCTGAATTTAAAACGAAGTATGTAGAATTTATGTCGGAATATATTAAACTCGGTCACATGCGGTTATCTAACTTTGATATTAATTCTAATGAACAGCATTACATTCTTTCGCACCACGGTGTTTTCAAGAAGTCGGGAGATACAAATAAAATACGCGTAGTTTTCGACGGCAGTGTTCGGTCTAGTAACGGAGTGTCATTGAACGATTGTTTGTATTCGGGCGAACGATTACAAAACGATATTACGGATATTATTATTAACTTTCGGTTACCTCTTGTGGTGTTTACCACAGATGTAAAAATGATGTTTCGAATGACCTGGGTTGACCCCGTTGATCGAAAATATCAACTCATTTATTGGCGGGCTTCTAGTTCGGAACCACTTCGGCTTTATGAGCTTACGACGAATACGTACGGTTTAAAGTCTAGTCCTTTTGTCGCTATACGTTGTCTCCACCAACTTGCAAATGACGAGCAGAATAGGTACCCTCGGGCTGCTAAGTTATTAATTAAAAATTCATATGTAGATGATCTTAACGGGGGTGGGGATTCGTTGCAAGAGGCCATTGACCTTCGGAACGAATTAACGGCACTTATGAGTTCAGCGGGATACGAACTTCGGAAGTGGTCATCTAATGACACGCGAGTACTGTGTAGTCTGCCACCTGATCATTTAGAAACGCCTCGTACCTTTGACGAACGTACAGATGACGGCACCGGATTTGTAAAGATTTTAGGTATTCAATGGAACCCTAAAATTGATAATTTTACTTATAGGCTCGAGTTGCCCCGGGAAGAGCAGGTTACTCGGAGAATTATCTTATCTACGGTTGCTAGATTGTTTGATCCACTCGGATGGATCTGCCCGGTTGTTTTTCGGATGAAAATTTTATTGCAGTCGTTATTAGGTAGCGTCGACGACTCGCGCAAGATTGAATGGGATGCGCCGGCATCTTCGGATATCGTTCGTCAGTGGTCAGACATAACAACGGACCTACCTAACTTGCAACGACTATCTATTCCTCGGTGTATAAAAACCGATAAGAACGCACGTTACTCATTACACGGTTTCTGTGACGGCTCTTCATTGGGTTTCGCGGCGGCGGTTTATGTGCGTACGGAGCACTCGGACGGTTCGGTTCTAGTACGATTACTGATAGCTAAAACTAGGGTTGCACCTCTCAAGTCGAATCGTACGATTCCCAAGTTAGAGTTGAGCGGTGCTACGTTATTGGTTACGCTACTTAATCATGTTTATTATTCAACGGAGAATAACATTAAATTTGACGATGTCACTGGTTGGTGTGACAGCACTATTGTTTTAGCGTGGCTTCGGACGCCGCCACACAAACTTCAAGTGTTTGAAGGAAATCGGGTTGCTCAGATTACTACTTCGAAGGTAGCTATTCAGTGGAGACATATTCCGGGTTCCATGAATAGTGCCGATGTAGCGTCGCGCGGTGCGACAGCGGCGGATTTATTAACGGATAGGAGCTGGTGGGAGCCACATTGGCTGTGCGCTCCGCCCGACCAGTGGCCTAGGAGTTGTGTAGACCTCCCTACGGCGGAGTCATTACCGGGACTTAAGGTCAAGTCTCTTCATGTCGGAAATATAGATTCGGAATTTGATTTAATTGAAAGGTTTAGTTCATTTGAAAGGTTGATTAATGTTACGGCTTTTATTTTACGGTTCGGTAGTCGGTATAATCGGGGAAAATTTATCGGTATTAATATTTCGGTTTCGGAAAGGCGAAATGCCATATCTTATTTAATTCGGTCGGTTCAAGAACGGTTTTTCTGTGAGGAATTATTAGCTTTACGGTCGGACACTCCTATAAAAAGCTCATTGCGAAGATTAAATTTGTTTATAGATAAAAATAATATAATAAGAGTCGGCGGTCGGATTGATGCGGCAACTTTGCCATATGATGCCAGGCATCAAATATTGTTGCCAGGAAGATGTAAATTCACGGAATTATTGGTAACTTATTATCATCATAATTATTGTCATTGCGGAGCCAACACACTTGCGGCTATTCTATCACGGTTTTATTGGATACTTTCGGTTCGGCGGATTACTCGGTTTATTACTTTTCGGTGCATACCTTGCTATAGGTCTAATGCGAGACCTACGCAACCTTTCATGGCGGATTTACCGGCGGATAGAATCAGACAATCGCGTCCATTTTTAGGAGTCGGTACGGATTTTGCAGGACCGTTTTTCATTAAAACGAGCTCCTTACGGAATGCTAAAATTAAGAAATGTTATTTATGTGTATTTGTCTGTTTAAGTACTAAAGCGGTTCATTTAGAAATTGTTTCGGATTTATCGGTAGAAGCTTTCGTAGCTACATTAACTCGGTTCGTGTCCAGGCGGGGACTACCTTCATTAATACGGTCGGATTGCGGTACTAACTTTACGGGAACGGATAAGCATCTCAAGGAGATGTACATATTTCTTCGTGACAATCATTCGGATATTGAACGCCATCTAGGTAGGCAAGAAGTTACCTGGCTATTTAATGCTCCATCTAGTCCAAATTTCGGTGGGCTATTTGAAGCTGCGGTAAAATCGGCTAAGACTCACGCGCGTAGAGTCATCGGTGAGACTCGGTTGACGTTCGAAGAACTTACTACGTTCTTCACCAAGGTTGAAGCGGTCATGAATTCTCGGCCCTTGTGCCCGCTCAGCTCGGATCCTGCTGATTTCGAAGTTTTAACGCCGGGACATTTTCTGATCGGTCAGTCTTTAGTGGCACTGCCGGAGTACCCGTACACTGAAGTCAAAATGTCTCGTTTATCTCGGTTTCAACAAATTCAGAAATTATCTCAACATTTTTGGTCACGATGGAATATGGAATATTTACATACTTTGCAGCAACGGTATAAATGGACATCTCACACTGATCCACCAAAGTTAGATGACTTAGTTTTGATAAAAGAAGATAATCAACCGGCCTCTCATTGGAAACGGGGTCGTCTAGTAAAATTATTACCGGGTAAAAATGGGGTTGTTCGGATAGCTGAGGTAAAGACCCAGTCTGGTGTCCTGTTAAGGCCCATTTCTAAATTGTGTAGATTACCTATTGGGAATTAGGAACCAAGGAGACCTTGGTTCGGGGGGAAGATGTTTGCGCCTTTTGTATTTTGAATTTGGCGGTGATCTGCCGCACTGCGAGTTTTTTTGGATTATCTGTCGACGAACGCATACTACTAGCGCCACCTGGCGCTGAGCGCAAGAAAAGCTCTCTCTGCGCGGCTCACATCGCGCGCGCATCGGCTATCGGCAAAAATTGAACTTTTATTCGATATCTTCGGTTCTGTTGGCCACGGAGGCCTACCGGCGGCCTAGACTTCATCCTACTAACAATTAACATTCAAAAATCCTGTGCACGAGTGTGGTAGTGTGTTTTCGGAGTTCGGACTGATCACCGGCCGGCGGCGCAGCGCGCACCCAGATTTTCCTGACTCAAGGTAGGTGGATTGCTGTCTTATTCATCTACTCTAGGCGCAAACAATAAATAAACCAGTGCAAACATTCTTGTATGTTCTCATGAACACCATGATTTGATTCAATTAAGACTCAATCAGGGAAAATTTATTTCTGGTTACTATGCTATAAGTATTGTATAAAAGCAGTTTTTAAGAGAATTATTTGACGTTCTCATATATATTATTGAGATGAGAAGTAAAATATCTTCAGTTATCATTTATTTAATCGTAAAGATGTGATCATCTGAAAAGTAAATGAATCTTACCAATATCACTATTTCTTATCTCACGTTCGTTTGATTATGTTAGTGTAGTTCGAATTTTAGAAATATTTTGAATATTTACTTGCTACGGATGGCAAAATAGGCCATGACATAGCTGTGACTCTTTCTGCGTGATCGCAAATGAAGATTACGTGAAGTCTATTCAAAACCTGCAAAAGACCTCGATCATCACCATATCCATTTCTTCAACAGGTACAAAAGCAGATGGCTCGGGAGTATGAACAGCTGAAGGCAACAATGTCGTCACTGAAGATGTTCCAACATGACGGAGACAAGGTCATCACACCATTGGCTGGCAGTAAGTCTATTGCTTCTATCATCTAAGCATCTGTCTTTAGTTGGTGATCATGTCTATCATCATTAGGTCAAAGTCATGCATCAAATGAGGGCACTATGCTTGTTATTCTACCTTGAACATCGGATAATCATGACCTAAACTTACAAAGGCATGATATATCATGGCTTTATCTAAGAAATAACATTGTCCTTGTTTGGGGATGTATGTCACCATGATAGATTGTCAAGTTCAACAAAGAAACGGATGCCAATATCTAATCTACCAACAAAGGTAGAAAAATAAGTTTGAAGGCAAATAAGTAGTGAAATAATTCATAGATCGCATAAAAAACATGGCTTAACTAGTGCAACTCCCAGTGACTTCGTTCGCGGTAAGTAATTTTTCCGGTTTATTGTTTAGGCTGTCCGTTGACCTACCAATCAGTCAGGAAAGTAAGAATTTTATTCATATAGATGCTTCAAGTAAAAAGACAAAGTTTTAAAACGTGCACCCAGTGTCAACAGACCTATTACGTCATAAAGGTGATAATTTATTGCAACGATAACAATGTTTACATATTTTTACGTTAGTCTTTCCGTGTCATAAAAGGACTTACAAGAATGTTGTTCAAACTGAGTGCCTTAATATAAAGTTGTTTTACCTTTTGAGATAACATACAGTTACAGACTGATAGTGTTACATATCCAGTAAGACACTTCAGATATATATATAAAAAGGACTGTAGACTTTAGCATCTTTCAGACAACATTATTTACCAAGCTCGTCACGGTTTCGCTGTGAATTCGTCGTGATTAGAAAACAATGTTGAAAGAACTAGATTTCAACGCCATATTAGTATCTAGATAAGGCAACAAAACACCTACTGATACAATACTAAATATGTACCGAATGAAATACTCATTCCTAAACAAGATTGCTATAGATATGTCGCAAAAACGTGAGATTGTAGATCATTAGTGGCTATTTTAAGTACAACGCTTTTTATAAAGGCTAATGTAATACCGTAATAATGTAATGTAATAAGTAATAACTTTTATACCAGGAAACGGAAATGTTATTGCTTAGCGGAACTGTCTTGTCTTGAAGGTACCGTACGGTACGTACCTTGTCCTACGAGTAAAGTGACCGGTAAAACTCTCACTTGAAACCTTTCCAACAAAAAAACAACATTATACATTTAGAAAGGATTTAAATTGTTAAACTTACCTACTCGTTTAGTACAAGATATAATGTCCTACTAATATTATAAATGCGAAAGTTTGTGTGTATGTCTTTTAGCTCTGTAAAAGCTGAACAGATTTTGATGTAATTTAGTATGAGAATGCGGTATATTAATGCGGTATTCAGGTACCGATACCCTGCTTATCATCTCGGAAAAATACTTCAAAGGGGAAAACAGTTTGTAAATATGGGAATAAAAAAACCTGCATCACCGCGAGTGAAACTGCGGTTCGCAGCAAGTTTATTATTTCTCTGTTAAGGTCTGCTTAAAACCTTTTACAAGGTTTATTGAAAAAGTTTTAATAGGCACTTTTGGAATATTAAGACACCGGTTATAACCAGTTCTTCGAACCTTAAAGTTCACGGCGATTAATCAGACATAACAATTAGCCGTAAAAGCCGAGCCCGCGTCATCGTACCCTGACATGGAACCGACCTTCGTAATGTCCGTTGTACGGCGTCCATTATGTCACTATTGTCAGACACAATAGGTGGATGGAATAGCTCGATATCGATTTGTTGGTGATGATCCTCGCCTATTGTTTCCATCTAACCGTTTTTTTGACGAGGAATCTGCAACCAGATTTTCGCTCGCATTGAGGGTGCAAGCGGAATATGTGAGGTTATCGGTCTAAACGACGGAGCACTCATTAAGCATCTTGTGGAATATGTGAGGTTGTCCGTCTAAATGACGGAGCACTTACTAAGCCTCTCCGGTGACCAGCCTCAATGCAAGTCTAAAGGTATCCGGGACCTCCATACGGAACGCACCGGTTCCCTTTTCGCAAAATGATGCAGGCCGCAGCCTTTCATCAGAGTTTCCACCTAACCTAAATATGTATAATATTGTTCAATCGAAATCACATAAACTCATCTGTACAGACAAAGGCCTTCCAACAAACAAACTCTTACAAACCATCATGTCGCAGAAACGTCAAGTTTCAAGCTTGAAGTAACATTACTTTAATCGATTTTTATATGTTCGAAACATGTTCGAAATATCAAAGTTATATTACTCTGATATTGTTCTAAAAACTTGTGGTAAGGCCATAGCTCCTTACCATTAGTATCGTAGATGTGTTTCTCTACGGAAGAGAATACAAAATTTGTTATCGACTACATTCTTAACTAAATCTACAGCTATTCTTCCTGGCTAGCTTAACTTGACTTAAAGTGAAATATTGTACTTTAAAACTCACGTGAGTGAAAACTTAACAATGAATATTGATTTCTGCAAACAGTCATGACCAAGAGCCGTTCAAAGGCACACATTGTAATGTGTTATATTGACGTCACTTATCGATTACTTAACCTTTATACATATTTTAGCTTTCAGGGACCCGTATTCCAAAGGTATTTAATAGTGTTCCGGATTTGGATTTTAATTAAAAATGTTACAAATTGTATTAGCCTTGAGTTCCGTGCGATTCAGTTCTGAGTTCTGGAACGGATTTCAATACCCGTTTTGTTCACTCGTTTTTAGGTCATGATTCAACGCGGTACCCTCGAGCGTTGAGAGGGAAAGTTGACTCATGCGAAAGGTTCTCTGAAACTGTTCAATTAAGCCACGGTATGGAAGCCCTGTTTAAAAGGCGTAGGTACTCTTAAATAACTAGATTCAAAAGGATATTAGTTTTCAAGCCATTGGTTTTGGCTATGGTTTCTGCCGAATCAAAATGATATACTCGTATTACCTAAATTAAAATGTATCAACACGCTATAAATAAATGAAATAAACCCGTGTAGATTGTTTATTAATTTTAGTATTTTTTGTATTTTGATTAGTATACTTAAAAACTTGTTTTAGAAAGAACTGGGGTTATAACTTGGAAGTTTCTTTGCATTATGGGGCCATATAAAGTTATAAAGTAAGTTTCGAGCTCCACTTAAACGCTGTCTCGTACGCTTCGATGGCCTGCCGTGAATCATCTATAATGATAGACTTTCAGATCTCACGATGTTTTCCTGTGCCGATTAGCTGACAAAGTCGACGCTCTCAATTGCATCTATCTAAATATATAAAACCGTTATGTGACTGACTGGCAGCCTAAATTATAGCTCCTCGAGAACTGGAGTTGAGGGTAATACTTTAGTTGTTTTTTATGCTCTGGAGGAAATTCCGAGGATTGTGTGATAACTGATATGTGGCCAGAGTCACTGGATCCACTAGAGTTAAATTCACGTAGAAGACGTTGACATATTGAGTCACATTTAATAATAGAACCAGTGGTTAATAATTGAGAATTTACACAAAGGCGATATAATATGTTGTGTATGGAGACAATAAGTTGAGACATGAGTTGTGTTTTTTATTTATTCATAGAATATTAGTATAATAATGGGTTAATGGTTGGTAAGTCATGTTATTGACCTGGGGCCTTACCACAAGGTCTTCAGGCAAGTAATAAATCTTTGATATTTCGTACCATGACCTATATTTTTTTTAATTGAAGTAGTGTTACTTCGAGCTTGAAACATGATGGTTTGTAAGAGTTTATGGTAAGGCCCCTGAAGGGCAATCGCGCTTATGTTTAGCGACTCAACCTTAGTCAAAACCAAGTATATTAATAAATGTTACCTTATGCACATTTTCGTATCTATTTTTATATGCATTGGAATAGACATACATTTTTCTCTAAGTGTCAATTTTCTTTGACCTAATCACAAATACAATCAATGTAGGAAATTACGGAAGAGAAAAAGTAACATTCGTTTGTGATTAAGCGAAACAGAAATAACTCTTTTTTGTCGTCGCCCGTGTTTTCTTTCATAGACAATGACGCTGTTTGCTCTGTTGGGGCTAGGGGCATTATTTTTCTGGAAGCATCGTTATAACTGTCTAAATTCAAAATTGTAATAGCGTTTGAGAGCAATCAAGTAAAAAGCATGAAGCTATTCAAGCAACGGACAAATTGTTATGCCTATCACTTTGTTGTGAAACCGCGTCTAGCACGAAGCAAATTCAATTTAAGAGAAATTATTGTCTGTTACTCTCATTTTCAACTGAACAAAGGCCATAACTAAAGTGGTGTGCGACGCCAAAAAAAACCAAGTTATTAGACAACTGGCCTCACGGCTTAGCTGGTAATTCTGTCTTCTGCGTTGTGAGTTCGATTCCCACATAGGACAAACTCTTGTGTGATGAGCATAGGTGTTAATTCTGCAAATAAAAATACATAAGTATCTATTTGTTTAGTTTATGTTATCTTATATTGGCAGTAAAATTTAGTATCACTATGTCTGATAGAAAATCAGTATAAATAAGGTTATGTAAGTATACTTCGAACAGGCATTGCCATCTTTGGTCTCCATCATAATATAATGTGTATTGTCATCAATTCATTGTTTCAATTCAACTCAATCAAATAGGAACTGCGTCGAAATATTCTCACTAGATATGACTACACAAACAAACATAGAAGACATTTACAAAAACATCTCGCCGCTCGGATAACTACACTTTACGTACCTTGACTCGCAAGTCTGAGATTAAGTTTGGGTTGAACAAAAGCGAAAGTGAACGGCTGAGCACTGGTGTAGGTACTGTCTAGTGTGGGCGTCTTGGGCTAGACTAGTCTGGTGCGAGTTGTCGAAGTCCCTAAGGGCCACTTTCGCTTACTTTAGCACGTCTTACTGCATTAAGACGAATAATACGGGCAGCCTAGCATGTAAGACGTTTCAAAGTGATCCTTGTGATTGTATTATATAAATATTTTTTCAATTTCAATTTCAAAAAGCTGCTTTATTTTAATGTTTTACAGTATCCTACTAATATTATAAACGTGAAAGTTTGTAAGAATGTATGAATGTATGTTTGGTACTATTCTCGCCGGAACGGCTGAACGGATCTGAATTAAATTTGGCATAGATATAGATTATAGTCTAGAATAGCACAAAGGCTACTTTATATCCCGGAAAAATGTACGGTTGCCGTGGATTAGATTTGTTTTTGTTTTTCAAAGTACCACGCGGGCGGAAGCTAGTCCTACCTATCCTACTAATATTATAAACGCGAAAGTTTGTGAGGATGTCTGGATGTCTGGATGTTTGTTACTCTTTCACGCTAAAACGGCTAAACGGATCTGAATGAAATTTGGCACAGCTATAGATTATGGTCTGGAATAACACATAGGCTACATTTTATCCCGAAAAAATGTACGGTTCCCGTGGGATAGCTATGTTTTAGTTTTTCAAGGTACCATGCGGGCGAAGCAGTGGGCGGAAACTAGTATCTTATACAACTTGGGGCTCTAAACCAGATCCATTTTCTAGTGGCGGTAACACTAGCATAAAGATAAAAATTACATTAGAGTGTAAGAAGTCAAGTGATTGCTCTAAGCTGGCTTTATGTCATTTCCATAATGGATATTGTCTAGTCTCCTTTTCTGCCGTTGTTTGGTTAATTTGACTACTGAAACTAAGTCATACTACTTTGGGTGACGTGGATTATTTGTGTGTCTATGTTGCAGCAGCAATCCTTTCAATTTCAAATCCCCAGCGATACAGGGACGCAATAACGGCTGACGCAAATTTATTAGTAGAAGTAGGCCAGATTTTAAAAAGACAGTTTCACAAAAAAATATGATGTCTCAGTTAAAAAGACTTCAACATACGCATTATGCGCGTACAGCTTACAACAAAAATATTGGTTTCTTTAGGCTGTATGACGTTCGTGTATGGTTTAAATTTGTTTATTCTAGTTTGTGAGGTGTACGCGTGACGCACAATACGTTTTTATTAGAGCCAGTAATCGTGCGTATCTAACGAGTTCAGATAACTAAACACTTATGTTATTAATTAATTAAAAAAACATTTTATTCGTAATTTTACGGTTGGATTCTGATCTATCATTTATATTTAAGAGCACTGGAGTAGTAGTAATGGCGCTGCCTTCTGATACTAAAGTCGTGGGTTCGAATCCTGCCGTGCACTAATAGATTTTTCTGTCCAAAAATTGTAAATGCGCTTTACCAGAGCTCTCAAAAGGAAAACGTCGTGAGGAAACCGGCATGTTGTAGAACCTAAAAAGTTCGAAGATATGTTTCAAGTGCACCAAAAGAGTAATATTCGGTTCGATAAACTTTTTACCGAACATTCGATTTGACCGATTATTCATTTTTGTTGAAATCACGATTCGGCCCCTCACTAACGGCCGGTTTCTATATTCATCTATCTACGGCTGCGGTTTTTAGATTTTGGATAGGTATTTAATTGTAATCCTATAGAAGTAACGTCAAATACCGATAAGATAGATAGAACATAGAAATCGACCGTAAGTGACACGATCATTTATAAATTATAATATTTTTTATATTGTCCGAGACATGTTTTCGTAGCTTGTATGAAACAAAACGTTACATTCCGTCATGCCTGATTGCATGCAATATTGGTAATTTGGTACTCGTAAATGGAAAGCAGTCATCCATACACATTACAATTGGATTTGGATCAATATTCCAGTTTAACCTTTAACTTCAGTTACGAGAACTTAAGAAACGTTAAGAGTTAAGAAACTTTACCTTTGATCGCACGGTTCTTAGTCTATCTATATAATCACAAAGCCCTTTTTTAGGTTTTTCAACCTGGATTCTTAATGTACTGCAAATAAAGTACTGGTTTTTTTCTAGGGCACCCTAGATCCAGCAGATACTTAAGTAAATAAATAAATAAATAGTGAACTAGTGACCAATTTCACGAACGACTAGCCTCACAGCTCAGTTGGTAGTAGCTCTACCTTCTTCGCTGCAGGTTGTGGGTTCGATCCCCACCCAGGATAAACATTTGTGTGATGAACACAAGTGTTTGTTCTGTGTCGGGTTTTATTATGCCTTTCGGAACCAATACACAACTACCATGCTCAACTGTACAATGGGTACTTTTGATTCCCTTCTACACAACTAATTAATCCATTCGGGAAAAAAAATATACGGCCCAACCGACGAAATCTCGAATCGTGTATTCTATGTATATGTATTTACAAAAAAAAAGTATGTAATCAATCTATCAGCTATCTGATTCCTATAATACAAGCTTTGCTTAGTTTGGGGATAGATAGCGTTGTGTGAATTGTAATATTTATTTATTTATTTCTCGTAGTGTGAGTTCTTGCTAAGCAACGTTTTCGCTAAGTTTATGTAAGTCTGTCGGGTCGAGATATTATTTTTAACGAGTCGCCTTTGTTTGTGGTTTGTGGAAATCATTATTGCGCCTAAGAACGTCGCATAAGAAGCAGACAGTACGCCATTTAATTAACTCTTGCTGGTTTGTGACACACTGTCCACTGACAATTAATCACTCATTGGAAAGCTCCACCCGCAAGCTTTATACGAGTCAACTGAAAGTTGCCACACTAGTTTCTTATACATTAGTCTTAAGAGGATTGTGAAGCTGTACATTTTCCTACAACTGCTATAACGTTTATTATTATTATTATTATCTAAACTAATATTATAAAGAGGAAAACTTTGATTGTTTGTTTGTTTGTTTGTTTGAAATGAATAGGCTCCGAAACTACTGAACCGATTGGAAAAATTCTTTCACTGTTGGGAAGCTACACTATCAGCGGGTGACATCTATCTATATCTATATAAGAGCTTAACCTGACTGACTGACTGACTGATTGATCATCGCCGAGCCGAAACCGCTGAAGATAGAAAACTGAAATTTGGAAGGTGGCTTCTTTTTATAACAAAACCACCCACTAAGGCGGGATTTTTGGAAATTCCACCTCTAAGGGGGTGAAAAAGGGTGAAACCGTTTGTATGAACCTTTTTAACGCGTGGAGCGATTTTCATGAAACTTTGTTTGTGTACTGTTAATACAAAACGAATGGACGTGTTTCAGGATTTTTCAATATAACCTTAAAAAAGAAGTAAAATGGGGTGTCAAAGTTAGTATGGGATTTTTATGAGCTGTGTGATGTGTTTGAAACTCAGTTTAGATACTTTAAGTGAACGAAGTCGCGGGCGGGACAGCTAGTAGGCTATATTATATTTTCAAAGAAATTAGGGATCCTTACTAAAACTTCAATAATGTAAGCCAAGGTGTAAAAAAATTACCTAAAATATTCTTTATATCGCGTGCGCTGCGAAAACTATTGACGATAGAATAAAATAATGTACTACGACTTTGTAGAACACATCATTATTTACAAAAAGTGTCGCGATAGCATATGTCCAACTATTATAGTTATGCCACAATAAGAGTTCTTTTATTTTAAAATTTTAATTGAAAGGCTACTCTTAGAAAAATGCTCTTTATTTGTATCTTAGTATTAATCCTTATCAAAATAAATCACATCATATTCTAGACTGCTTTTACCTTTATACAGTTTTTTGAATTACTCAATTCGGACATTCCATTCAAAAGATACCATTAAATTAAAAATGTTAGCAATAGAAAAAAGTTGCGTGAGAGCCGCGCTAGCTTATGCACTGTAGGCGTCACGGCGTCACTGGGTGTACAGGATGTGTACAGGGTGGAGTCAATGTGAAAAAATAAATAAAAAATATAAACAAATAATCTATACTAATATTATAAAGAGGAAAGATTTGATTGTTTGTTTGTTTGTTTGTTTGTTTGTTTGAATTGAATAGGCTCCGAAACTACTGAACCGATTTGAAAAATTCTTTCACCAATGTGAGAGGATGAACATAGGCTATAATTTATGTAGGTACTTCGCGGGCGACGCCGCGTGCAGAAGCTAGTACATTATAATAAAAAAAAAGTTCATTAAAATAATAATACTAAAACTTTCTATACTTACAATTTTCTTTTTTTAGTAACCTGACGCAGGGTATGGTTAGACGTGTGTGTATTATAATATTGAATTTTGAAATTTAAGTTAAATTTGAGAGCACTGGTGGTGTAGTGGTAGCACCCCTGCCTCACAATCTGAAGGTCATGGGTTCAAACCTGGTCATGCACCAATGTGTTTTTCTATTCGAACAATTTATGTGCGCAATGCCTGTGTTCTTAAACGGTGAAGGAAAACAGCGTGAAGAAACCGGCATACCCTAGAACCAAAAGTTCGAAGGTGTGTGTCATAGGTTAGTATTCTTATAAGCGGCGATGGGCTTGCATCCTGTCATGTACGAGTACCTACTCAAAGATCAAAGTAACTAGAAATTTGGGAGATATCTACAGAGCCTGGGATTTACAGTCGTGACCATTTATAGGTATATATATAAACACCCGTGCGAAGCCGGGGCGGACTACTAGTTATTAATATAGTGGCTGTAAAATTATTTTTTTAGTTACATTCAGTCGGGTTTTTTTCATGTTTGCAATACTATTTATTTCATTGCATCTCCTTTCATCATGCCCAGGGGCCTCACCACGAATTCATAATACAATTCATTACCGAATTAATATTACATTGTTATTTCGTACCATGACCTATGCAAATTGTAGTGACGTTTCTATAATGGAATCGTTACGGAATCGTTCTGGAAAACTTCGTGGTAAGGCCCCAGATCTATCACACTATGTAGTGATTGTTGAATGTTTTTCTTTCAGACTATGAAGACCTGCCTACCCGGGACCAGTGGGGACCGGCGCCCCACGAGATCGACCCGGACATATGGCCGCCGCCTCCCGACAGAGATCCCAATGCTTGGCCACCCCCCACTAGCGTGGACCACAAGTCAGTCAGGTTCAATGGTCACTTTGTTTCTATTGGCACTGGTGGTAGAATAA
This sequence comes from Cosmorhoe ocellata, assembly GCA_963675405.1. Lineage (NCBI taxonomy): Eukaryota > Metazoa > Arthropoda > Insecta > Lepidoptera > Geometridae > Cosmorhoe > Cosmorhoe ocellata. The sequence goes on along the minus strand of OY776264.1, from coordinate 3,391,410 downwards.
CTTTTTAAGATCTTTCTGTAGGTTTACCATGGGTTTTCACAATCTACACTCGCTAGCGACTGTAGTTAAAACTTGTACAGCGCCTCTAGCGGATAGTTGGGTACTAAAACGTCACGTAGTTAACTATCCCACGTCACAGCGTACTACAGCGACTGTAGTTTGCGCTTCATTAATTTGCTTAGAATTTGGTACCGTGAGTAACAATTTTGACAGATGTCATAGTAACGTACTATTTCTAGTGTAGTAACGTCAGCCTATCTAAATGTGAAAACTCATGGTAGACGTACAGAACTCGTTCGACCCATACATTGATGTTTCATCATATTATATCGACACAACACACATTTCTTTGCTTCTTAGCACCCAACACAAAACTAGAATAGAAGAAAGCACATAGTGATAATAATATTGTGTAAGTGTGAATGCTACAGCAGAAAATTTGCCTCAACTCAGCATCATCATCATCATTCAAATTTGTACCCTCTTTCTAGTCTCGTGAAAGTTTCATCCAGTGGTGTTAAACTTGGAAGTTTTTTCTTGCGTAATAGACACAATACATTAATTTCTTAATGTATGGACGATCCGAGCCTTTCTATAAAACCGAATAAACTTGTATATGGCCCATCTAATGGTAAATAGATACCGTAAACTGTCCGCGCTTGCGTTAATAGTGTAATCGCGTGTAACCGTTTTTTGACAAAGTTATTTTACTATTTACCCTGTTATAGTTATACACATAATGTACATAATGTTTGGTGGTACGATCTGGTGATGTGGTGGTAGCAAGCACCTACCCTGAGAGGCTATTAGTGAATTTGCCTACGAAAACAAAACGTATGGGTTGTCAGCTATCCGAGAAAGGCCTTACCACAAGCTCTTTCAAACTATCATGTTTCAGAAACGTCAAGATTCAAAGCTCGGAGAAGAATGTATTGAAGTAGTGTAGGTACTTCAATACAATTTTTATGGGTCATGGTACGAAATTTCAAAGTAACATTACTGTGATACTGCTCGAAGAGCTTGTGGTAAGGAAAAGTGGTGAACTGTGTGAAAAAAGCCAGGTCTATTACGTTGAACTTGAATCTATTTCTGGCCAAATAATGTCCTTTTTCCTTAAAACTTCAGTGAGTGAGCCACTGAGCTATGAGTGGTATTCTGTTTCCTGTACTCACCAATATTATTGTTTGATGCGCAATGTCATGCGCATCAACATTTATTATTGTGTATTTACAAATAAGATGTCTGTGAAATATGCTAAGAATTCATTAAAATCACATAACCTGAAAATTTTAACGTCATCGAAAAAGCAGTTTTAAGGTAATAAAAATGGTTTGCATGTCTTACAATTTCATAATAGCTGTTGCCTCCGACTTTGTCCGGATTTTTTTGAGACAAAAAGTAGCATAATGTCCTTCCCCAGGATACAAATTGTCGCCTTGCCAAATGTCATTGAGATCTGTTTAACGGTTGTCGTGAAAAGATAACCACAAACACAATTAGTATGAATGGATTAGTTTAGTTTTAACTCTGTGAATTACAAAGGTTTTAATAGGTGAACTTCTCTCAGGGGTCCCGTGATGAAATCTGCCAGAAACAACCCTCGCAACACTCGCACAGACATCAAGAAATCTGCACCAGGACAACGCAATGCAACGACCTCCAACAGAAAGGCGTCAGACGCAAAGAACCCTAAGTTAGCGGCGAATAAGGCTCATAGTGGTATGATTACTTTTCTACCTATACTTTATTTATCTAATTCCAAATTATCGGCAACACTTACTGAAAAACCAATATTCTTCTTCTTACCGTATCTTCTTTTGAACCAGTCTGGTGAAAGGATTAAAGTACTCCTCAGGCGCTCCCTTTGTGTAATCCCCAGGCTCGGTAGATATATCCTCAGATCTCTTGTTACTTAGATATTTTTGAGGATATCTAAAGAGGGTAGTCACGTGGCACACCAAACATGGCACATGCTCACATTTTGCTCAGAGGTTAGAAATCCGTTTTATTACAAAAAAATATTTTCTAAATGCGCTTTGACTTAAAGAAACGTCTCAAAGGAAACAAAAAGAAACCAAAAAAGAATAATATCCTATTCGGTAACGAAACTGTATTATTACAATTATTTTTTCTCTTTAGCAAAATCAAAAGACACAGGCGGCAAAGATCACAGTAAAGGCACAGATAAACAAGACAAAGATAACAATAACGGAGATACAGACGACGAAAAGCATAAGGACGATGAGAAACGCTTCGAGCCACCTTCGGCGAGCGACGGTGACCTGGTCGACATGCTTGGTAAGTATTCAGTACTATTTAAAGTAATACAATGACCGTAAGGTAAAAATTACGTAATCTAAAAATTTTCAAATACAATGGAAAAAATAAAAATGTAGTTATTATAGCAAAAACATAAAGGTAGGTAGGTAAATAGCTTAAGAACAGACATCCAGGTATAATTTACTACTAGTTGTATAACATTAAAATTAAACTAAACAATGCCAAAGACCTCAAGAATCTAAATGAAAAAGGTTTAGCCGAAACGGGTCTATAATGAAACAAAAAAAAACTAATCCTAGTATCATAATTTTACAAGTTTTTGTGGATCAATCAAGCCGCAACGGTAGAACAGACTTTGATGAAATTTGGAACAGATATATCCAAAAGGCTACCTATTTTTTATGTAATTACTGCGCGTATAAAGCTGTTGATTTATCAAGCCGCAATGACTGAAAAGATCTTGATGAAATTTGAAACAGATAGGTTTTTTTAAACAGATACATATATCTACTAGGCTACTTTTTATGTAAGTACTGAGCGTGTGAAGCTGCAGGCACAAACTAGTAATATAATAATCTTGTTGCAGAACGAGATATAGTACAAAAGAACCCTAACATTCGATGGGACGACATAGCGGATTTGGCGGAAGCGAAACGACTATTGGAAGAGGCTGTAGTCCTGCCTATGTGGATGCCGGATTTCTTCAAGGTATCACAACATTTTCGCTTGATTTTACCATACAAAATATTCATGGTTTCCGCGATAACTGATATCCACGCGGACAAAGTAAAGCTAGTGAAATCATCATAATCTTCCTGCCCTTTTCCCACGCTATGTGGTGTCGGCACAACATGCGATCTTCCATTTCCCTCTGTCATTCGTCATCTCAGTACTCACTCCTTTCTTAACCATGCCATTTTTGACATAGTCCATCCATCTTTTCTTTGGCCTACCTCTACCCCTATGACACACTTTCGAATTTTTGGTTCTAGGGTATGCCGGTTTCCTCACGATGTTTTCCTTCAGCGTTTAAGATTGTCATGACCTCTTTTCATGGACTAAACTATCTTGTGATAAAGAGTAGCGATGTCTTATGGCCTTAAAAGATTATGCCGATACGCATTTCAGTTTTCAAGTTCTTCCTGAATACTATTTGCGATGCGAACTACGTCGTATGATAAGAAAAGATAATATACATGATTGATTTGCATATCAGTAGCTAGATATCGACGTGCAAATCTTTTGAGCTTGTCGGGTTTTGATTTTATAGTACATAATTTTATTTCTCAAAAATGCATTTTGCGTCTTGGAAACCGGCATGAGACTTGACTTGACAAAGTTCGAAGACATGATGTCAAGTGCATCAAAATGATCATCTGAAGCGTACTTAATACTTTCACAACACTCGTTTCGTGCGCTTGACATTGTCTACGAGCTTTTTATTTATTTAGGTTTATCGACAGCCGCAGGCTTATTACGATACTCGCGACAGGTTTGCAACAGGCGTAAATCTCGCAATTATCGCTGTCAAACGTCAATTTTGTATTAGCTAACAGGCAACAGCAACCGAACACTATGTCTCCCTCTGCCGGACAATCGGTGAACAATATTTGTTTCCACCAATTGCTGTTCTGTCGCTAGTGGCGCTAGTATTCAAAGGCAATGTGCATTCAGCAACAACTTAGCGATAGGCGGGTGACTGCCTTCCGTGATACCGTTTATGGTAACAACTTGCAACCGATCGCGTAGCGGTCGCTGTCGTTTTGCTGCTGCTGTCGCTACTGCAAAGTTTAATAACCCTGCCGGTTTCTGCACGATGTTTTCGTTCACCGTCTGAGAGTAATAGTTAAGCGCACAAAAAATTTTTGAACAGTGCACGGCCGAATTCGTCGGAAGACGGGGCCACTACCAGTGCTCATGATGGTAATTAATGATAATGATGCACGAACTGTTGTTTGATTTTCCAGGGTATCCGAAGGCCGTGGAAAGGTGTGCTTATGGTCGGCCCGCCTGGCACCGGTAAAACTATGCTCGCCAAAGCCGTGGCCACGGAGTGTGGAACCACTTTCTTCAACGTCTCGTCTTCAACCCTCACGTCCAAATACAGAGGGGAGTCAGAGAAACTAGTGAGGTTGCTGTTTGAAATGGCAAGTATTATGAGGAATTTTTCGAAGGAAGTTTTGCAGATGACGTTATGTTAGGTCCTCATAAGTTTAAGGGGAAGGCTTATACCCAGCAGTACCAGCATTATTTGAGCTGCCAATGATGATGATGAACGAGAGTGCTTCCGGCTATCCATGCAAAGAACCCTGGGAGGCCCAGTAACATGGGTGACGTGTTCTGTCGTACGGACCGGGAGTGTGCTGGAGTGGCTTAAGGAAAGGCTGCGGCCTGCAGCACTCTGCGAGAATGGAACCGATGCTTTCCGTATGGCCTTTGACATGCATTAAGGCTGGTCACCGGAGAGGCTTAGTGAGTGCTCCGTCGTTTAGACTGACAGCCTCACATATTCCACTTGCACCCTCAATGCTACGGAAATCTAGTTGCAGATTCCTCCTCAAAAAAAGGTTATAACAAAACAAATAACACCCAACAGTCACATACTGTTCTGACCGGAAGAAATATGCAAACATTTCCCCGTCTTACGGCCGATTTCTATATCCTATCTATCTGTGGTTTTTGGATTTTGGATAGGTATTTGACATTAATCCCATAGAAGTAATGTCAAATATCTATCCAAAATCCAAAAACCACCGATAGATAGAATATAGAAATCGGTCGTTAATCGTTTGTCAATCTTACCTTGTAAGTTTTCCACAGGCTCGGTTCTACGCGCCTAGCACGATATTCATAGACGAGATAGACTCGCTGTGCTCGCGGCGAGGGTCGGACAGTGAGCACGAGGCGTCGCGCCGGGTCAAGTCGGAGTTGCTGGTGCAGATGGACGGACTCGGCTCCATGTCAGATGAACCTCAGAAGGTAAACTATTTCATTCCTTAAAAAAAGTATATAATTAATATATCAGCTATCTGGTTCCTCTAATACAAGTTTCGCTTAGTTCGGGGCTAGAGGGTGTTGTGTGTATGTCCACCAATATTTATTTATTTATTACTAGCTTCCGCTCGCGGCGTCGCCCGCGAAGTACCTACATAAAATATAGCCTATGTTCATCCTGTAAGTTCACTCTACAGATTGTTGAAAGAATTTTTGGAATTCGTCCAGTAGTTTCGGAGTCTATTCAATACAAACAAACAAACAAACAATCAAATCTTTCCTCTTTATAATATTAGTATAGAAGTATAGACTAGCTTCCGCCCACGGCTTCGCCCGCGTGGTACCTTGAAAAACAAAAACGAATCTATACCGCGGGAACCATACATTTTTCCGGGATAAAAAGTAGCCTATGTGCTATTCCTGACTATAATCTATCCCTGTGCCAAATTTCATCCAGATCCGTTCACCCGTTTCAACGTGAAAGAGTAACAAACATACATCCAGACATCCACACATTCTTACAAACTGTCGCGTTTATAATATTAGTAGGATTATTATTTACTCTAGCTTTTATTCCCACCACATAAGGTGGATGTAACAAACTTCTGGTATGAAAACCTTAATTCGCCTCTCTGATAGAAAAATATGTGAAGAATTATATATTATAATTTATAATCTATTATAGAATCTAGAATAGATGCAAAAGGTCCACTAACTTTCAAGTTCCACTTTTAAGTCATTTTTTCGACTCATTTGCAGAATGCTGTAGTGCCTAGTACAGTTTTACACATCATCATCATTCTCCTGCCCTTATCCCACGCTAAGGGCATGAGAATGATGATGATACAGTAGTACAGTTTTACACCAACTGCAAATATCAATTGTTTGTACTTCTAGATTGTAATGGTGCTGGCCGCCACTAACTTCCCGTGGGACATCGACGAAGCACTGCGCAGGCGTCTGGAGAAGCGCATCTACATCCCCCTTCCCACGCAGGAGGGCCGCGAGGCACTCTTACACATCAACCTCAAGGAAGTTACAGTTGATGAGCAGGTTGACCTACACTCTATCGCTAAGAAGCTGGAGGGCTACTCTGGCGCGGATATCACTAATGTCTGCAGGTAATTAAAAAAAAAATTGTAGAAAATTCACGCAACGCCATCTAGCCGTAAACTAAGCAAAAATTATGAAAATTAGGTGCACATCCCACGGTTTCGTCTGAATGGAATACTTAAAGTTCCACTAAAACATATTTTATACTAGCTTCGGCCCACGGCTTCGTCTGCGTGGTGTGGTACCTTGAAAAATAAATACCAACCTATCCCACGGGAATCGTTCATTTTCCGGGATAAAAAGTAGCCTATGTGCTATTCGAAACTATAATCTGTATTTGTGCCAAATTTCATCCAGATCCGGTTCAGCCTTTTCAGCGTGAAAGAGTAATAAACATACATCCACAAATCCATACATTGTTACAAACTTTCACGTTTATACTATTAGTAGGATTGTATTACTGATGCTTGCACTACTAACTTAGCTTGGCTCTCGCGGTTCCGCCATATCCTTGACTCCGTACTCCATACAAACCTAAAAATTTAGATATAATTATGTTCTAAAACTGTGTATGAATATTTCAGGGACGCGTCAATGATGTCAATGCGACGCAAGATCGCCGGCCTCAAGCCCGAGCAGATCAAACAGCTCGCTAAAGAGGAGCTGGACTTGCCAGTCACCAAGCAAGACTTTCTGGAGGCCCTCTCGAAATGCAATAAGTCCGTTTCAAAAGGTGACATCCAGAAATACCTCTCCTGGATGTCGGAGTTCGGATCCTCCTGATTGTAACTCCCACCAAGCACACTCGGTGATGCCTATCGTGTATAATAGTGTATAACACAACATTCAATGGCCTTATTAAGTTAAAGTTTGGACTGCAGCAGTATTACAAAATCTATAAGGGTGGCATATTGTGTGTAGATTAGTTGAACATTCCTGATTAGGTGTGATAGGGACGTTTGCCTGTTGATGTTTATAGCACAATCGTTTCTGTACATAATTTAGTTTACTGGTCACGGGAGTCAGCACTCCATGGCTTTATAAAATAGCCAGATTAACTGCCGTGCCTTCAGTCATCCAGATCTGTCGTCAAATTGCAAAAGTAATGTTTTATGTGGTGATTTTTGTACTTAAATTAGGTTATTATTGAGATTTGTAGTTAAATTTATGTAATTTTATGCCATAACTAATGTAGAGGTAGTTTTTATAGTTTTTTTTTAATAAAATAATATTATGTTAGGTACTTCAGATTAAGTTTCAGTATTTGGCATTTATTTTTATGATTAATCAATGTTTCGCTCAATTAAAATTTAATTACCATCGTTTCATGCTAAAACGATATAGAGTAATACAAATTTATAAAAAACAGCTTGTACTAAGCTACTCACATGTCACTTCAATTTAAGAAAATATTATGCTATTTATTAAAACTAATTCGTTATCTAATCTACAATAATATCAATAGCAATATTTAATTATAAATTGGCTACTTTCGCTACAGAAATTTTAAATTTAGTAAGTAACAATATTTTTGCATCCAAATTAACAAAATAATACAATATTTTGTAACAAAGACATGAAATAAATCAATTTTTAAACTGTAGAGTTCCTTGTTTGAATATTTCCTACAATTTACACATAAACTACTAGCACCCTTATCTGGCAATCCTAAGATCGTGGGTTCAAAAGTCTAGTTGTGCACCACTAGATATTTCTCCGAAAGAAATATGCGCGCATTGCCAGTGCTCACTGATGAAGGAAAACATCTCGTAGAGAACATATTTTAATTCTATTAAGTTCTGCAATTAGTGGCAGCTCCCGGAAGATGTTTTATGTTTGCGTAAATGATTAATAGGTTATTTATATTTATATATTATGATTTTTCATAATTATGAGTTTGAAACATGACGACTAGACCCGGTCCACGACATACACGCTGTATCTTATTATACATGGTGATGAGATAAGAAAAGCGATTTTCTATAATCTTTAAATGAGGACACGTGCAGCAATCATTGCATTTTCGGATGGTCCCGCGCACCTACCCGCTTCGTACGCGCCTAATTGCATCCTATAATCATTAGTATGATGAAAGGATATTTTTTTTTATTCTCGATCCGCCCGCCTGCGCCAACGAAATTTTAGTGTAGTTAGCGCACTCACGAGTGTTGTAGATAGTGAGCTTCCAGCTAAGTTACATATAATTAAAATTCTCGTAGTACTTCTCTACCCTTTCAACCGACGAAACAAAAGGGAGAGGTTCTGTAATACATACTCAGATAATTTTATTGTTCTTTTTTTTATTAAATTTATTGTGAAAGCATTGCCAGCTTACATGCCACTTTGACGTTGACAGCTTTATCTAGCACTGACTGTCAAATTTTGTTAGGTTGGTATAACTCAGAATATTCCTAAACGAGGTAAAATATCTTAATTATCATTGTTGCAAATGCTATTTACCTTTAATAAAATAAAAAAATATTTTTAATTTTATTCATATGTGTTTTTAGGTGATATTTTGTAAAATTTAAGACAAAAAGCTTAAAACGATTGCTATGAAGATAGAAGCAGTCATCTTGGCGCCAGCGGAAATTTCAACTTTGTTTTGTTGGCTGCACTGTAGTAACTACGTGGTCGCGATGGTTTACAAAATGTAAACAAGCACCGAATAATCCATTTAGCTAAACAAAAATTGTGTGAAAACGGATAGAAAACAGAATTTTCTATCAAAGAAATGCATCTTATTTCGAAAAACTTTATTGTAGAGTGTAAAAATTGAATGTTACATATTTTTTGTTACCGAAGTGAACATAGGTGGAAGCGTCGTTCGTTTTCAAGCGCTGCAGAATTTCAAGTCCGTAATGGCGGACGCCAATCGTTTTGAAGATTCGTGATTTCAGTGTGCTTTATCTGAGTATCTCGCTGGATTTCTGGATAGACAATGTGTTTTGTGAACCTATAAGTAGTGTCGAAAAGTGTTAGTGATATGAAATATCATATAAACATGACAAAAGCGCTCGCTAGCTATGTAACCTTTTCCCTAACCTCGTTTACGCCAATGGAGTAGATATGTGATCGATGTGTGTGCTTCGGTGAACGATATATCGTCCGTTTTGCGTTTACTATTCGTGCCTAGTTTATCATCGGATAGTGATGGATGAGTCCGCGTCGCTATTTTGCTATCCGACGCCCGATTTCGATGTAACGTAAACGAGCCGGTCGATCGCTGTAGCGAGTAAGCAGAGACCGCCGTTGCCAGCCGAACATGGCTGCGACGCAGGCAGAGTCTCAGCGTAGCGAAGCTAACGTAGAGCATAATCCATCCGAACAGCATAGTGAATCTCGGAACGCTTTGTTGCAAAACGGGACCGACAAGTCTGTCGGGCGCGTTCCGCCGGATGGCGTCGTGAACACAAAGAGTAAGTCGCCGATGTCGGCCGATCCCGGACAGCCGCGCGACGGTGAGCCGCCGGGCCACGACCGGGCCGGCGAGCGGCCGGGCTCGGACCAGTACGGCCAGTACCGATACCCAGAAGGAGCGGATCCGTACTACGCTCAGAGGCCAGGCTTTCCTGGCAAGCCGCGGCCGCCGGGGCCACAGCAGCCGCGGTTCTTTCCCGGTCAAGCGGTATCGCAGGCGCCCGGTCCTACGCCCACACTCAACTCTCTACTACAGTCGAGTGGCGCACCGCCACATCGATATCCTAATAGTTATGAGCAGCCTCCAGCTGGTTATGGTCCAGGACCAGGCTGGCCTCCTCCAAGAACTATGCCACCTTATAATCCTCAAGGAAGCCCATATAGAAATTCAACGGTAAGTCCCCACTATGATGAATATGATGAATAGATAACTTGCTTGAACAAACACCATATTAGTGTTCCGACAAAGTTATTTAGTAGGTTTATTTCATAAAACCTTATTGGAGCCAGAGATTACATATTTATACTGATTAAATAATAAGAAAAATCTGCATACCTAAATATATCAATCTGGTTACTGACTGACTTGAAAGTCCTTCATAATAACTTCTAGAAAGTTTGAATTTTGGGTGTAAGTTACCATAGTGATCTAGAAGCGCACTAAGAAAGGTATTTCTGAAATATAGTTTCTATGGGGTGCTGCGGGTGGATCGTAGTTAAGATGAAAATAATATTGGACCTATGAAACTGTGGTTGTTCCACTCATTAAGGTATAAATTAAAGTTACTTATTCAGTTGTGAAGTAGCATCATGACCAAATCAGTTGTAATCATACCTAAATAAGTAAACAAAAGGATCATTTGAGACACACTCTTTTCAACACACTGTTTTTTAAGAACTAGGGAAAAATTATAAATCATAGCAATGTTAGCAGCTGTAGGTATATCATTTATAATTGCTAAGACAGTCACCCTGGAAATAAAACCAATTTTTTTAATAGATATTCATAGATTATTGATTATGATAAGATGCTGCTAAACAGATTAGAAGTTTGATCATTTTTTAATTATTATCATGTTTCTGCAGTAGTAAAGTTTAATAAGAATTCCTTGAAATTCAAGCCCTAGAGATGAGAGAGTTGGGATAAAATTAACTAAGATTGACAGCTTGCTGCTATTGATCTGGTAACTGAGAGAGCTGTTCTTTTAAAATAAGGTTCAAAATACATGGAAATTCTACATATTTATGTATGACTGGTCTCACAGCTCAGTTGGTAGTAGCTCTGCCTTCTACGCTGTAGGTTGTAGGTTCAATCCATTTGTTTGATGAACACAAATGTTTGTTTTGTGTCTGGGTGTTATTATTTATTCTATGTAGGTACCTATGTATTTACAAAAAAAGTATTTAATAAATCTATCAACTATCTGGTTCCCATAGTCCAAGCTTTGCTTAGTTTGGGGATAGAGGGTGTTGTGTTCACTGTCCACCAATATTTATTTATTTATATAATATGACTTTTCTCTATGTTTTTGAAGTTGCTTTATTTTTAAAATACATACAACTTAGGCTTATTACATGTTGAACATTAGAATTATCATTTGAACACTTGTTTATTTACAGTATAATGTACAATGTAAACTCCGGTTATTATTTAAGATAAATAAAATAACATGGAAAAATTAAGAATCTTATACATTTAAATGAGCAATTCTTGTATAATATAATCTGAATCTTGGAAACGGCTCGAATGATTTTCATGAAATTTATTTAGTATGCAGGGGGTTTCGTGGATGATAAATCAATCTAGCTAGGTATCATTTTTAAAAAACGTTGTTTACCAAAAAAAACGAGCAATGTTTGGTCACACAGGTACTTTATCTTAAATTAAAACTGATTAAATTCTATTTAGTAATTGCAACAAACATAGTAAGACCTCAAGTCAGAGTTCAAGTATTAGTAAATATGGTAACGTATGTCGCAGTCATTGCTGCGCTGCTCTGAGGCGCCATCGACAATCAGCGCTGCATCAGCCACCATGTGTGCTGCTGCAGCTCATGCTGAATGGTTGTCTGTTTTATTGTCACTTTAGCAACACTTTATTATTAAACATAAAGATATCTGTAACGTGACGTAAAATAAATGATTTCTATTTCTATAAGTCATAGACCGCTGGTAGTGTACCCAAAAAGCTGGCAACATTATCTTGTTGGATACCTATACTGATTTACTCTCCGAGGTAAACACCAGCCCTTTGTTCATTAGTTTTGTCAACTTGTCTCTTGTCCTTAGGATAACTCCTTGACTAAGAGCCATTCCTCTGATTTTGAACACAATAATGGGATAAACCATAACAAATTCCCTTTTATTTGAGGCATTTTTGCTTACATGGTACAGTCAACATGAAAGTAACCGATTATGGATACTGTAAGTCTTTATTTTTTAACCAGGGTCTATTGTCCAACAGCCCTCTCACTTTGTCATTGTCTAGCTATAAGATCTCTAGTCTAGTGTCAAATGCTATGTTTGTCTGTTTGGTTGATTAGATTTGAACTTTTTTATGGGCTCTATTAACAACACATCACCAAGTTGCAAACTAAATAATACACAATTATAAACAGTATCAATGCCATTAGGGAGAGTATCCACCAAAGCGACAAGGAGAGAAAACATTAATAAATTGTGTGAATTCGAGATTATAGTTGTATCAAAATTATGACATCTTTGTGTTTGTTTGATCATTAATTGGTTAATTTATCTCTTTTCTCAACATCGGTAGAGTGGCCCTTAGGCACGTGCGACTATTGCGCGTTTCACGCGAGTTTTATGGACCTCGTGCTAAAGAAACTTGAAATTCTGCGCGCAATTAGACACAGATTGATTGTCTATGCTAAAATGAGTGATTTTAAGTAAAGAAATCGTAAAAATGTGTAAAAACAATTTTTGCTAGAACATAGAATAAGTGACCGACTTTTATTCCCGTCACAGCAACTTGTCAGCCAGACTTCGTCGGAAAGAGGCAAAAAAAGCACCGAGGAAAATAACAAAGCCGGCTCGCCGCGCAGTTATAAAAACGAAAGCCTACGACGATAGTGAAAGTTTGATGTGTAGGCAAATATTACTCGCTCCCAAGCGGAGATTTGTGCGTTCGCATCCCAGTTCCAAAACGGGGTAAAGGGTAGCTCGGCGCTAGGTTTCGCCAACACTCCTCGCACATACATTATGTAGAGGTGCCGGCTCGTTCGTGTTGACGGAATCAACGTGAATGGAACTTGACATCTGGCACGTGTGTTCAGGTTATACGACGTGTGTCCTTTCTGTTTGATATGCAGTTTCGTGTATCGTACAGACTTAGTTTTTTTCGTCAGACTGACAGTGGCGATCTGTTTTTTAATCCTGGTTTTATGTGACCCTCCGCTGTCTTTAAAGATTTTTAAGCCAGTAAATACAAACCGTACTCAACAAAGTTAGTTACGTCAGGTGTTGTAATAATTTTGTCAAACTGTTTATAGAGGTTTGGTACATAGCTAAATCCTTTAATCTCGAGTTGTTTGTGGTACTCCACTCGCGGTCGTAAAACAATGCATCGAACACGTGCCTGTTTACACTTTCGAGTTCACATTCAAGGTCGTACGCATTTGTAAGGATGTATCCGTAGGCTGGCCGGTGAACAAATACCGGTTACACAACAATGTCCCACTTCCCACGATATGGATTTACTTCCGTCCGCATATCCGACACGGTTTATGATTCATCGAATGTTATACGCCAATTATGTAGAACTATAAATATTTAACACTGACTAGAGGGGTAATTTAACTTCGTTCGTTTAGGTATTAATTAGTTTGCGTAAGCTCTCAGTTCCATCTCATTTTCATAGGATAGCATTCATATTTCCACTCTCCCTTTAAACTTTTTAAACTTCCGTGATTTGATGACATAATAAAATCAAAATAGGTACGTGATAAATACCCGTTATTCAATCACTCTCCCTTTGTTTTTCAGTCAATGTCGTGCTACTTACGTTTACCTAAAGAGGTCTTCGTGGCTTGCCGCTTACTTGTCGCAGGGAAACAGCTCAATGTTGCCAGATGATGATTGTGTTTCCATGCTGTTCTTCTCTAAGTTCACGATAGTGATAACACGAAAGAGAAAAAACGCTAAATTAGTTAACGGTATTTTGTCTAGGTGAATCTTAAGAAAAGACAACTTAATGTTCGTAGGATACAAAATAAATACAAATATAATATATTAGTGTTGTGTAGTGTAAAATCGAATACGGCTGCTTCTGTATTTGTAATAAACTGAAGGCGATAACCTTTCCCTATTTGGACATTCATAACATAGTCACGTTGCGGGCGGGCAATTGTAATCGAAATCAGTATGACGTTACGCTGATTATTATTTGTGAATGTAGTGTTATGGAATTAGTAATTTATCTCGGCATTTTGTTTACCCACAATCGTGTTAGATAGTTGTCGATAAGGAGACACGTGGTTACGGGGTCGTCGACCCGACATACTCGAGCTCGCCGACAGCTCGGTAATAATAATAAAATGTTTCCGTGCGACTGGTTCAAGGGCGAGCCGCTGATATCGGCGCCCGCTATATTTAGATTTAGCTGTGTGTGATGTCGATGTGTGTGTTCTAGCCTACCTACACAATTGTCTTGCAACCGGGTGCTATTGCCGGAAAACATTTTATACTATGAACTTTCTTCTATGACGTTCTTGCGAGCTCGAACCGCAAAGCGCCCGTCGCGTGGTTTGCCAAGTGATTCCTAACATATCTGCAATTGACTGTGGCGTTAACATTTTCAAATCGCACTTCTTACGACAGTTACGGAACATCCGACGCAAGGAAGCTTCTATAGCTCTCGGCTATAAAAAGAAGCATTCGATCGGCTAAAAACTAAAAAAAATACCTTCACCTAAGTTGGACACTTCGTACTAATTTACTTGCATTTCACGCTGCAGTAAACATGAGAATTAAGAATCCACAACGTAATGAAGTTAATTACAGAAAAATTGATAGTCCAGTAATGTAAACATGAGCAACCTCGCATTTACCATCACTTTGAACTCCCAAATCCTTACTGAATTTCCAGTTTGGTTCGGTTTTGTTTGGTCCAATCTCCGTATTTAGGGCATTACGCGGTTGAACTATGCGTAGTGCAGTTTCTGAGTAAGTAAATTTCGCTCTCACTTTCGCATCGCAATAGTGGGGTTGCTGTGTACATGAAAACGAGATGAATGAGCCGACGGAGGCCGTTCATTCTCAATCCGTGATGTGGATTTCGTAAAATCAATGCGAGCCGCCTCGGAATCGCCGCCGCCGTCCGATAATCGTGTCATTGTGCTTTGCTTGGATAATGGCTCCAACCTCGAACGACTACCGCATAGGGTCACTCACCGTTTAACTGTTTAACCTATTAAAATTTAATTTGGCATTATTATGCCAATTTTGTATAAAATGGCTATATTTGTTAAGCCATTATTTAGTGGCTTGATATATGTATGAATGGATTACTTTACTCATTCATACGAAATCTACCTTCGGCATTGAACAGATGTAGACTAGTCTGCCGCTGAGTTCCAACATATGAATAATACATAAGTACGTCATACAGATGTACTTACTGTAGCTATGGCTCTAGAAGTTTTACAAGCCAGTAATGATACATGATGAACAAAATAGTAATAAGATAACGAATACGATATATAGGAAATAGAAATTCAAAAAATGTAGGTACCTACTAACCCGTCACTACGTTATTTCTGTATACCCAAGTTACAAGGGCGTGGGCGCGTATGGTATGCTACGTGCTACGTCACAAGTTGCATCTTTATAATGTTGGCTTTATAATGTAAACTTTAAATCATGGCAGTCAGTATTGGCGAGAAAAACGTCAAGCGGCCTGCATTCATTCAATACACAATAATATGTATAATGTTGTAATGGGGTCATTAAACTGTGGTGACGTCACGTAATTGCCGGCTCCCTTCGACGAGGCCGGTCCTCGGTTCAAATCAAAACGTTGGATTAATAACAAGGGAGTTTTGTAGGTCAAGCTTTATCACTGGTATCGGCGGCTTTGATAACGAGCTGTAATTGATAAGAATAATAATTTTCAATGACTTCGTTTCATATGCAAATCACGTATACTCCTATACCTTTATTCGTCATTATGTTTTTAGGAAACTTTTCAACTTCTCAAACTTAATTTATCCCCGAAGGCCCCCGAGTGATTATCGATAACAGTATTTTCAAACGGTGAAGGAAAACATCGTGAAGAAACCGGCATGTCGTAGAACCGAGAAAGTTCGGAGATATGTGTCAGGTGCACGAAAGGAATCTCTGTGACGCACTCTAATTCTCTCACAATTCAATTTTCTCTAAGATAAAAAGAAGATTATCGTACCACCACGAACGTAACAAACGCCTCTCTTGTCTGTTGGTGAAAAAGTTCTGACAAAGGTTATATATCTTAACATACCATGGGTTGCATTAAAACCTCCCTGAAATTTTTCGAACTACACTTGCCGAGGGCCGCAGCTCGCCAACGTCAATGATGCAAACAATGTGACGTAATACCACAGAATAAGTAATAGTACCTACTAACGCCGATAAATGTGTAAGCATAAGTATCTGTATAAAGGGGCCATTGCCAAGGACTCAACTCTGAGCTCAGTCGGAAAGGTAATTGACTTCCACTTACACACATACCCAACGACCTAAATTATATTTAGGTATGCGAGTTTACTGTTCAGACTTTATTATTTTAGTTTTGTGGATCAGCGAATGTTTTTGCAAAGTTTTCTTAATATACCTTTTGTTTATTTCTTTATAACACTAGACTTGTAAAGACCTCATCCACACGCAGCGGCGTGCCAACAGTGGATGCGACACGACGTGATCCGTGGCTAATTCAATCTGATGCCGGGATCGGTCGATACAAACACTACCAATGTCATAAACGTCGAAAGTTTGCGTGGTTGTTTGGATGAAAGTTTCATTGCGGTTCTATCAAGCTGTAACGGTTAAACAGATTTGACTTAAAAGTAGAATAGAAACAGTCTGTGATCTAGAACAGCATTAGGCTACTTTTATGTACATCTTACGATGCGTGCGAATTAGCGGGCACACACTGGTGAAACATAATGATAGCGTTCAAACGACGCGGCAGGCGTGAATACTGTCTAGCCAGGCCATAGGTCCACTCCATGCATTAACGAGGCATTATTACTCGTATACAGACGTCTGCCCAAAACTGTTTAATTTGTATCCTGATAGTGACATAGGATATAGAGTTAATGACGGCGATGGCGGCTCTGTAAGGGCTACTTCTTGATCTGGCCGGCCAATCCTTTGAGTTAGACGATTGCCCTCGACTCGAACACAAGTCCCAAGTACATTAGGAGTCTAGGTAGGTAGTTCATTGTAATGTAAACGACCGCCCCGAGGCCCTCACCGAAAGTACGATGCGACCGGCGCCGACGACGTGCCATTATGTACTAGTAGACTGTACCTAACCTACTTATTCACAGACTCCAAACAATCGGATCTGTGTAGGTATAGTTAGGTATTACTAGACGGATTTCTAAATGAAACTCGTGGGTGGTAAAGGGGTCGCTTTATTAGGTCAATGTTACTCTTGTGTTGTGACCTTCGTTTATTTTCTTACCATGTACAAATGTATAACTAACTAGGCTAGGTAAGCACCCGATGCACTACTGACGATAAGAAAATGGAAAATGGAAATAATGAAAATGACTTTTGGCCAATAAATACTCATGTCTAATTTATTAGTATTACTCAAACTTCATGCAATTGGTGTTATATTTTGACTTCAAACATTCAGCATTCTAATAAATATGCCATGTTCGTAATAATGTGATGCAGATTCTTATTTAATACACTTTATTTATTTATTTATTTATTTATTTATTAGTTCACAAAACAGCGTAAGATCCTTAAAAAAATACAGTGGGTACATTAATCGGTTTCGTACTAGATTTTACCCAAATATGCAAACATAACAAGTTTAGAAAAAATGTTGCAAGCTAAACTTTAAAATTTACCAAAAGACATGAAATTTCACAAAACTTCACAAAACTCAATACTTAGACAAAAAAAAAATTCAAACTAAAAATAAGCACAGAATCAACTATTAAATTTTTGTGGAACACCATATACCAACCTGATAACGCATTGCTTAAATTTATACATGTTGGAGTTGAAAATATCCAAATCCTTGTTTTTGGAAGCTAACTCGTTATAAAGACGACACGCTCTGAATAATGGGGCATTGAACGATGTGTTATTTTTTAACGTGCTAAGTGAAAATGTAGTGGGGTTTCGGGATCTATGGTATGTGTTGATGCAAAGAGAAGATAGGAGCATGGGGCAATCTACAAAGGAATGGAGAATTTTGTGAAGGTACACCAGATCGACCACTTTTCTACGGTCTGACAAAGTAGTGACTTTAAATTTTTTTAATCTATTCTCATAGTCAGAGAGAGACCGACCTAATTTATGTCTATGCGCTACAATTTTGAGACATTTGTTTTGTATGCTCTCGATTCTCGCTGTGTGGTTTTGATAGTGTGGAGACCAGATAACACTGCCATATTCCAGGATTGATCTAACAAGACTGTTAAATAAATATATCAAACTGCCGGGTTTTTTAAAATCTTTAGTTATTCAGGTAATAAAACCGAGCAATCGATTACTCCTCGCTATAGTTCTGTCAAAGTGTGTTATAAAAGAGAGTTGTTCATCGAAATAGATTCCCAAATCTTTAGCAACTGAGATTCGATTAAGGACTTTGTTAGAAATCTTATAGTCATAAAGAATTTTGCGGTGTTTCTTTGTAAATGAGATAGCAAAACATTTATCAATATTTAAATACATAAGGTTATGAGTACACCATTCGTGTATCACGTCTAGATCCTTTTGTAACTTCACACAGTCGTCATTATTGTTAATTTTAGTAAACACTTTTAAATCGTCCGCATAGAGTAGGCAGGGACAATTCATACGCTCTGCTAGGTCATTGATAAATATCACGAAAAATAAGGGACCCAGATGTGAGCCTTGTGGGACTCCTGAGGGTGTATGCATTGGGAGGGAGGTATAACCTTTTATAGCTACAATTTGACTTCTGTTGCTCAGGTAAGACCGAACCCATCGTAAGAGGCTACCGTGAACACCATAGTGAGCAAGTTTCGAACACAGCATAGAATGATTGACTTTGTCAAACGCTTTGCGAAAATCAGTGTAGATGGAATCTACCTGTCCCGACGAATCAAATACATTACAGAGGAAGGTTTTATACGATAGGAGATTACTAATTGTGGACTTGTTACGGACGAACCCGTGCTGTTTATCTGAAATCAATGGTTGAAAATGTCTATAGATAGTATCGTAGACAACCGATTCAAAAAGTTTAGCGAAGCATGACAGAATGCTGATGGGGCGATAATTCTCACAAGATGTCTTGTCGCCAGACTTGTGGATAGGTATAATGAAAGCCTTTTTCCATAGATCAGGAAAGACGCCCGAGTTAATTGATTTCGCAAACAATATAGATAGGGGTTCAGATAGCTCTTCACCACACGTTTTTGTAAATGCTGCAGGAATCCCATCAGGGCCAGCGCCCTTATTATGATCTAATAGTTTTATTTTAGTATGTACCATGGTCTCGGAGATCTCTATGGATGAGAGCACACCCAAACCCAAACAGTCATCCAGTGGGAAAAATCTACTGTTTGATCCATCGTCAGTCTCGTAAACAGAGCTAAAGTAATGGCAGAATAGCGCGCAAGCACCAGTGCTATCCATTGATGATTGACCTTTGTAAGAGACAACCTGTGGAATAGTGACGGAGCCTTTTTTATTTTTTACAAAGTTCCAAAATCCCTTTGTATCTTCAGACAAGGCCTCCTCTATCGACAATTTATATGCATTGTAACATTCGACGATAAGCCTCTTACTGCGCGCACGAAGAATAGAGTATGTATCATAGTCTCTAGTATTACTGTACTTTTTAAAACGTTTGTGATATTTTGCTTGTTGAGCTAGGCATTTTCTTAGGCCGACACTGTACCATGATGGCTGGTTATGAGACGCTTGTTTTGATAGTGGTGTATTGTGCTGTATGCTGGTGCTAAGAATGGAATAGAATTTCTCTACGCAAGTATTAACGTGATCTGAAGCTAAAGCAACAGGCCAATCAATGTGTTTCAGTTCTGATTTGATTTTTGGGAAATTACATTTCTTGTAATTATAAATATTCGTTTTACGCGGCTTAAATTCTTTAGTTATTTGGATGGATATATCTATAAAAAGTGAAGGGTGATGTTGATCTATGCGACTAAGGGGTTCTGCTCCATATACTGTTACGTTTGCCATGCTTGTGAAAATTAAATCGAGATATCTATTATTATGATTTGGAAAATTATTCAACTGAGATAGATTACAAATAGATGCAGTGTCAAGAAGTAGTTTTGCTTTATTGTCTAACGGGTCACTGGGAATCATTATATTAAAGTTTGTATCGTGCGTCCATCTAACCAGGGGTGTGTTAAAGTCGCCTAGTATTAGAAACTTGTCATCGATTTTTGAATTTAGGATAATATGTTGAAGTTTGTCATAAAACGTTATCAGGAGGGTATTCGGTATATCCGGTGGTAAGTAACATAAGCAGATATTCAGTCTAGTCTTACTAGTATCATTGGGCATCAGAGTCAACCATAGATCTTCCACATCACTCTCCCAATCTGCTTGACGGATGACAGTTAATAATTTTTTAGAAGCAATCATAACACCCCCGCCTTCCGTTTTAGATATTTTACTACTATGACGATCCCTTCGAAAAACATTGTAACGAGAGTCGACTATTTCGCCATTAAGAACGCCGTCATTAAAATTGGTTTCCGTCAAGCAGATTAGATCATAATTTGATATTGAGACATTTAAAAATACATCATTAGTCTTTGATCTTATTCTATTAACATTCTGATAGAAAGTACTTAACATAATGGATAACGCGGGAAAACTATATATCAGAATAATTAATTTCATCGTAAAGTAATCAACGAGTTTCAAGTGTTTTGAGGAAGTCCACACTCTTAACTCGTATAGCGCTGGAGGAGTCATCCTTCCTCAGGTACACTTGACCGAACTTAACCCACACATATTTAAAGTTATTGTCTCGTGCAAATTTTCTTGCTGCTGCGTGTATCAGCTTAGTCTCCGGCGAGAGGTGCTCGACGACATAAATACGCTTAGACTCTACAGTCAAGCCCAAGTGACGAGAGCTAAGCATATCCTTCGCGTTTCCCTTATTGTAGCGGTGCACAGCAGACAGAACATGATCCCGAAGCCGCGGCGAAGATAAAGTAATGATAATGTTCCGCGGTCTGGGCGATGAGGGGTCAATCTTCGCAACTCGACGGAAGCCGCGAATGTCACTGTCCAAGATAGGTGATGAGATTGTGTCGCAGAGTATTTTGAAAATTCCGAGCAGGTTTTCGCTCTTGCTTTCCGGAACGCCTTGAATTTCCACATTGTGGTCACGGGAGATCTTCTCGACAGCAGATATACGCTTATGTATGTTCGTCAGTTCTCTTTGTACTTGTATATTTTCTTGTTCAAGCTCTTCTATCTTTCGATCCCGCTCTGCAATCTTATTTTTGATATCAGTCTGCTCCAATGTAAGGAAATCAGTTGTAGTGTTAAAATCAGCGATCAGTGCGGTCATAGATGATTTCATTTCAGCTGCTACCAGTTCCTTAACATCGTCTTTTAGAGCCTCGCGCAAGCTCACTACAAAAGGAGATGAGAGTGCTAATTTCTCGTCAAATAATTTGCTGATGTTCTCCAGTGACAGTGGCTCGGGATGTTTCGGCTCACCAAGCGATGATGATGGCGTCACGGGTGTAGGAGCGTGAGATCCAGGAGCGCTGCGTTCCATCTTCCTACCAGGTGTCGTTCCCACGGGCATGTTATAGTCGTTTAGCCTACGCCGGGTGACGTACGTACAGGAGGGGCATTTAAGAGCGGCTAGTTGTTTTCGCGTTAAGCTCTCCACACTCTTTACGTCAATATTTAGGCATTCATAGCAATAAATTGACTTGCAAGTGTTGCATGTAAGACATTTATTGTTTAACTCTTGATTAGGACAGCCGCTGCAACTCATATTCGATTTTCCGAATTTTACCCGAAATTTAGGGAAAAAGTCCGCCTCTGGCAACTTTAGATTGACCACTGATTAGTGTAGCTTGACGTATTATTGAATTGGCAGATGTGCCCTGCTGTCAGTTACGTCTTAGTGACAGCTCAGCAGTAATGTGACAGTTGCGATGTCAACTTTTTGCCAATTTTATTTTTTCAGTTCGAGGGTAATTCAAAAAATCAATCTTTGTTTCTTACTTGGTATTTAGCACTTTTCACGTTCAAAACTGTGCTATTTCACAAAATTAATTATCAGCCGAGCTCCACTTTATGTTAAGGCACTGTTTTCAAACGAGTGTATGTGGTAAAAGTCACTTTTAGTAATTTTAATTGTTCAAAAACTCAGGAGTGGTTTAGCCTTGTTGCACTGCTAATGTCAGAATTTGTGGTGTATTCTCACTCAGGGTGTATCATTAACTTGGAATAACAAAGCATCTTGTCTGTTACCTTATCCGGGTACTGTAAGAGCTAAACCGTGGAAAATTGTTTATACCGAGCTTAATTTGAAATTGCATTACCTTACGTTTAAGGTTGACGTTGTTTGTCAGTTAAGAGATCGTTGTGCAAGCCACCTGTTGCCTAACCGCACCACCTAGTTAGCTATACCGCGAGCTTGACATTCACAGAGGCTCGTGACGGCACCGACCGAAATAACTTGCCGTAACCGACGACTGCATAACAGACGTAATGCTCTTTCTATTTATAGATTCTTATAATTAAAATACACGCATTTGAATATCTTCCGCTACTACAGTGACGTCGGAGATTGATAAATGGGTGCGCTTGCAGATGCTACTTTTACTTACATACAAATACTTGCGAACGTTGGTTTGGGTATTGGTAGATTGTAAAATAAAAGATTTTTATACTAATTGATAACCAACGAATGCACTTTACATTTTGATGAAAATTAACCAATCTAGATACCAAGATCGGAAACCACATTACGAAAAGTAGTTACGAATGTAGGTAAACCAACATTGACATTAAAAGTTGTCCTTCCTTTCACCCGCGTAAGATATTACACAATAAATTACTTAACGTACATAGGTAATTGCTTTATTAACACAACGGTATTGTAATAATAGCAGAACAAAGCCCATTGAGGTTCAAAGACGTACCGTAAAGTACAGTTATTTGTGGCACGTGGCGTCTCGGAAGTCGAATCGAAACAGATGATTCAATGAATACGTTTTACGTGCCATTGTTGATACTCTGTACATAAAAAGTAAAACCGGTCAGCGGACCTTTTATCGTTTCTCACAGGAGCTCGATGAGACGAACGGGATAATAATAGCAATAACAGTCAATCTCATTCATTCTCTCTCTGCTTACACAATATAGGTAGGTAGTTATGGTGAGACTTTTTTGTAAAGATACGCAAAGGGATAGCCCGACGGCGGCGTTTAATATGTAAAGGAAGGCAAGGTTACACTCACACATTTGTGACGTGTCGGTGTAAGATGCGTTTGTTTGTAGTGGAGGGAATCCCCAACTTTTTACAAACACAATCAAAGTTATGTAATGTTTGTTCGTATCCGCCGGCGCACACTGACTGCCACTGTTGTACGAATGCCAATGTTCTCATTACACGCTCTGCTTCTAGTTATCAGAAGGCAATTTACATTGGTACCTACATAGTGATATCACATCAGTAACAACACTGATTTACTGTAGGTACCTTTTTTGTAATCTATTGTTGAATTAACATAGCTTAAGAAATAGAACCATTACGTTTTTTTTCTATAATAAGTGTTATACACTTATCTACATTTTTATCATCGCGTTTACTATCGACTTCATTCATTAAAAGTCTTACAATTGTTGTTATTCCTGTTGCATTCGATAGTAGAATTAGAAACGTTTTCGTAATTACTGATTGCCTGCCTCATGCTTTCATATAAATTTCTACCATAATCATTATTAATGCCAGCACATATTATTCAAAACATGGGTTTATTTAAGGAAATATAAGAACCACACATTTGCTAATAAAATGCTACCACTGCAGCGCTTTCTCAAGCATCAATTTAAAGCTGGTAGAAGATTACATTCACGTCCGCGTTTAAATCGTAAAAATACAATATTCTAAAGTTTTTTTATTCAGCAGTTTAAATTGTGCAAGAGATACAATAAGTAGTAGTCTTAGTATTTTTTTTTACTCGAACAACATAATAGTCCATTGTATTATTAGAAACAAGAAACGTAAAAGACTAGAATCAGTGATTATGCTCTGGAAAGATTCAAAACAAACAGATTTCAATTAGATCAATGCTGTCTTCGATACTTATTCCAGAACATGCAATAGTATGTACATTGCAGTGCAGATATGCAATGCACCCGTTAATACTAAAAGTGAGACTAAAAAACCTTTCATTTGAACAATATTACTTTTATTTATGGACATCCTTGAACTTGATAAAGTAATTTATAAATAAAGTGTGAAACGAGGTTAATGTTTTAAGCCATTGGTAATGAATGACATAATAGTAATGCAAGTGGGTGAATGCAGTCATGTCGACGGGCCTGATTGGAATCCGGTCGCATTTCTAACGGCAGTACACAACTATGCACATAAATTTACGTTTTGATCCAATGCACTTTAAACGTACATTAATATTTTACTATATAATATCTAACAAATTCTTTAAAACACTAGCTTCCGCTCTTGCTTCGCCCGTGAGATACCTACGTACATAAAATAGAGCCTACTAACTAGCGGCTTCACCCGCATATTGAGATGACCTCAGTGGCGCAGCGGGCAAGAGTCCGCCTGCGAAGCAAGAGGTTACGGGTTCGATTCCCGCCTCGGAACAAATTTGTGTACGATCTGCAGAAATTTGTTCCGTTGGTCTGGGTGTTTTCTATGTATAATAAAAAATATCTATCTATGTACCTATCATGTATTAAATATATCAGTTATCTAGTACCCATAACACAAGCTTTGAGTAGCTTACTTTGGGGCTAGATGATGCTGTGTGGATTGTCCAGCATTATTTATTTATTTATTTATTTATATTACCTTGAAAAACAAAAACATATCGTAAATTTTTTCGGAATAAAAGAGTCTATGTCTCAAGCTCTAGTCTATTTTTGTGCCAAATTTCATCAAAATCGGTTCAGTAGTTTAGGCGTGATTGCGTAACACACAGAGTTACTTTTGCATTTATAATTTAGTAAGGAGTAATGATGTTTAGTTCATCCTGAAAGTTCATTCTTATTTGGATAAGGATTTTTTAAATGGGATGGGTAGTTTCGGTGATTACTTCCTACATACAAACAGACTTTACCTCATATTAGAAATAATTATTTTTCACTAGTGGTACTTGGATACCCTTGGATAGTCGCATAGTGTTTTTTTTATACAAACTTCATCTTCCCGCTGAACTTAGTTTGCTTTTTAAGAATCCCATTTTAACTGCACTAAATTATAAGGAAAGTACCCTCCTAAGCAAGTTTCGAATTTCTAGAACTTACTGTACGATATGACAGTCAGCCAAAGTAAGAGTTTATTTAGTGAGATTATTATCGGTTGGTCATTTCGCCGTTTCCTGGGCGGATGAATTTATCTGAAGTAAAAATCAGAGCACTGATTGACAAACACCTTCCTACTTAACATATAACTTCTCAATAACTTCTCAAGCTTCACCTATATTATATCTCTTTGATTTACTTTTCTTTGCACCTAACTGAACCCAGGAGTTTAGAATTGTTTTCTTTTCTAAGTAATCCTTACTTAGAAAATACTTCTTAAGTAAGAAAAGGTAGAGTTAGAGTAACATTCGTACGAGGTTCATATTATTTAGGTTACTGAAAGTCATCATGTAGGTATAATAATAAAATATTAATAATTATATAATGAAACTCGATTCAACGGCTCAAGATTAAACCAATAAGGTTATCGCTGTACGCAGCGGCTCTTTGTTCCGTTCCACTAGAGATACGAGGACCGTTTCGGCAGCTCCAGCTCTGCCCGGAAAACTCGCTGAGGTATCGCAGGGTCGGATGATTACTTATTAACGTAGGTGGAGGCTTGCTGAACGCGGGCGGGTCGCTCCGAGCTCGTCGTGCGATCGATGCCGAGTTGGCCAATGGCGTGCTGCCGCCCCCGCCGCCTGCACCCTGCGCAACCCTCTCCGCTTCCCCCCTCGCCAACCGCACCCCGCAACACCGCCCCCATAAATCATTGAATTCGCCATAAAACACCCTGATGTTCGTAAAAATGTAACTCTAATTGGCGAACACGAGTCTCATACCTCTAAGTCAAGCTACATCGAGAATCCTTCAGGATGAAGCCCTAGTTCGGAGACGTAAAACATTGATCAAAGTGTAATAACGTTTCCCCGTCGCTCGTTTGCCATTTCAGAGCGGGGCTCATCGTACCTACCAACGAATAATTGAATTTCCATCATAGAACAAAATGAAAGCTGAAAACTGAAGCGGGGCGACTTTGTTGGCACTGGGAATTATTTCGAACGTAAATTATTTTGACACAATATCTGCCTGCTTGAAAATTGATATTTTGAGAGTGAATCATAGTTTATGTAAAATAACAATAATGTTAGTAATGATTCTACTACATATTTCTCTACATTCCTACCTATGCATACCAATGGTTAGAGTTGACACAATTTATATTGTCAACAAATAAAAAATATCGGATAAGAGCGTATCAGAACACGCATTTTTAAGAAATAATCGTATTACTCTTTTTGGTGGTTCATCTGGCTCGGGCGCGTAATTCAAATAATTTACTGTTTTTAATGGTAGCGGAGATGTATTTTGGCGACATACTTTGATTTTTATACAATCTGTTTGGTAATTTGGTAAAAGCGTGAAGTGTAATCAACATAATTATCAAACTGATCATATAAATACTAGTTTTCTCATCACAAAGTCGTAGAACATGGCTTACAATTTTCGTAAAACTACATCACACGTAAGTTATATTGCTCAGATGAAATCACAAATTATTTAAAATTCGCTTCCCACCGAAAATATCGGAAACTGCTCAAATCAACTGCATTCAAAGATAATGTACCCAAAATATGTATAGGACTACCACTCCTACAGTTTTTCTAGAAAGGTCTAATAAAAACTATGTAACACTGTTAGTTTTGGCTAATTGAGACGGACAGGATTTTATTATATTTGTCTTTAAATAATCGTAAATAAAAAAGTTTACCAAGATGATTATAGTATTTCAATATTAGGGTTAGTATTGTTTAAGCACTTTAGTTCAATGGCAGTTTCTTGAACTTTGAAATTAGAAATATAAGATCATGGTATGGGCATATTGTTCCGACCTCACCTAGTTGGAAGATGATGAATCATTTAATAATTAGGGAGTTTTTAAAATTATAAAAACTCTTCCTTAACTATACCACTCTAGCATGCCGTCTAAAATGAATAAAATACAAATTTCTATTATTTACTAAATTATGCATCTTACAGCCGCCTCGGGGCTACGGTGGGCCGCCCTACGGCGGGGCTCCGGGCGGCCCTCAGCAGCCTCCAGGAGGATATGGCCCACCAGGCTCATACCCTCAGAGGTATCCACCGCCGCCAGGACCAGGCGGGCCCAACAGTCGACCGCCCTTCTCGCCTCATCAGGTAAGGATATATTTTTTATATAGAAAAAGAATTGGAGAGAGAGATATAGTATAGAGAAAGAGTCCTAAATTTACTCTTTGTGATCTCTTCAACATCCCATTTGGGGTTTCTCATATTTGTAACAAACGACGCAAACGTTGTATTTAGGTGCCGATTTCAGATACCTACAGTCAAAAAACTTCAAGAAATGGGGAAACTACGCTGAATGAGTCATTAGTAGAGTAAGCGCTACTGCGGTCTTCCATCCAAGGGTAGCATAATTACTAGAATAAGGTATAAAAAATAATTGTTTTAATATCTTACGAAATATTTGACGACCTCAGTGGCGCAGCGGGCAAGAGTCCGCCTGCGACGCAAGAGGTTGCGGGTTCGATTCCCGCCTCGGAACAAATTTGTGTA
Source organism: Cosmorhoe ocellata (assembly GCA_963675405.1). NCBI lineage: Eukaryota > Metazoa > Arthropoda > Insecta > Lepidoptera > Geometridae > Cosmorhoe > Cosmorhoe ocellata. The sequence goes on along the minus strand of OY776264.1, from coordinate 3,363,417 downwards.
CGATCTGCAGAAATTTGTTCCGTTGCTCTGGGTGTGTATGTATAATAAAAAATATCTATCTATGTACCAAATATCATGTATTAAATATATCAGTTATCTAGTACCCATAACACAAGCTTTGAGTAGCTTACTTTGGGGCTAGATGATGCTGTGTGGATTGTCCAGCATTATTTATTTATTTATTTATTTATTTATCTGTATTATTATTTTATAAAGCATAAACAACACTACAGATATTCTAATAAGTATTAAGACTATGACACGTAGTCTATATCTATATATCATTCATATAGGGACCAAGTATTCGACCAAACTAGTATAAGCACTATATAATCGTAAAATAAATCGTATCAAAGTAAGGTATCAAAGTTCACTTGACTTGCATTTGATATTACATTATTCTGAGAATATAAACCGGAATTTGGTCGAATCCCCCCTAATTGAAGACAACAACAAATTTCTAAAACAACATTAAATAATTAATTCCATCCACTATGTAAGCGACTGAACAATATTTGTTCGACGAGATTATATGAGATAATATGTAAATTGTGTGTAATCTGCACAAATTCATGCATTAGTCACTGATGCCTACAAAGGTAGGTTTGGTATATTTGCAACCGCAGATTAATTCTGATTGATGGCCAAGATTATTCGTGGTATGTAGATGTGTTAGGTCAATGACCCTTGCTATGATACGCTAACACTTAATAGTGTAGTTTCGGTTAGCGATATTGATTAATTGTATCAATTTGGTCCTTTTGATATCAGGTTATTATGCTCGGTTACGTCATCAGGCAACATACGAGTACAATGTCGCTTTATGTTATCGCGTCATGCAATATTTTGTAAATAATCTAATAATAGTTTAAAAAACTCGCGCGATGTGATAAGTATAAAGTATTCCTACTAGTTATTTCTTGATAGGATACGAGCTTTCTTGGAAATATTTAAAGGCTTTGTCATTGTCGTGTCGAGTTATAAAATTTATTTCGAGCCCGAAACTAGAGAGACTCGAACGTTTCTCAGAATCGTTGAGCCGGCGGCGGCGCGTCGGAGCCTCCATCCACTCACGTGAATATGAACGTTCTATCAGGCTAAAGTATTCATAGAAGAAACGCGACTCTAAAGACTACGGTATAAGCTCCAAGTTAGCGTGAGGTCTATACAGATACGCTCGAATGACGTAAGCCGCTCTGCGCGCTCGCTGACGTAAGCTCGTTGTGCAACGGAGCTCGAGGTACGTTTGAAGCAGGGTTCTTGGAGCGAACTCGTGTAGAAATCTCTGTTAAGAAATGATTCCTCGGCGAACGGGTTCGTTTCGAGACCATAGGCAATAGAGGTAATGCGATTCCGATGTAAACACGCTAGTGTGTCAGGATTTAATGTGTTGCTTTGCTAAGTGCCGACTATGAAAAACGTTTCAGCTTTTAATTTCTATGCAAAATTACTTATGTAAAAATCAACTTGTTGTTAAAAAAAAGATGATCACGTCTGTAATAATCCCTAGGCTCGTTAGATCTAGTTATTTAGATCTTCGAGGATATCTAAAAAGGGTAGTCAGAGACACGTCCAAAATATGATATTTTGTACAGTAAGTAATTAATATTCAGTTAGTCATAGAAATATTGTGATAGTTGCGGGCTGTATCAAAGTCACTTTCCGAATCACTTAATCATTGTGATGCCTTGATTTCGTATATAGTTAAGAGTTATCTGGATGCTAGACACAGTAATACCCAAATTTGTTCAAAACACATTGTCTCGTGTTGTTCAAAATCGTTTATTGTCTAGTGCGTCGTTTTGCTTATTTTTCTCCATCAACACGGTTAATCAACCGCCATATAGGCGATTCTAGACTTCAGGGTACATTAAGGTAACATTGTAGTAGTAGTTAGACCAGAAGGGGGATGGAATGACCTATGAATTCCGGTATCAGAGTAGTCACTTGCTTTAACTTTAAACCTGCATTTTCCGACACCGTCATCATTGTAGGTACTTTTGTTTGAGACAGTTTCCGATTACATTTTCAAGTCATGTTCTATCTTATTGCTCTAATGTCGCGGAAGGATCTCAAAGAAGCTGAATGGAAGTGTCGCGTGGCCGTGAGTTAGATAAAGGTGGCACAAGGGTACATAGGATCTTGAGCACTCGTGTGCTGCGGGCTCGGGGATACAGCCCGTATCCGGGTGCAATGAATGCGACGACGCTTTCAAGGACGCGCCTCAGGTGATGACGTACGCGCACCCCGCCACCCCCGACATGGCTCCCGCGGGTGTTCCGGCACCCACCTAATAATGCACGTCTACACCCTGTCTGCCGCGTCCGCACTCGTTGCAACCTTGAGTGCTCTCGGGGACACCCCATTCGCATCTAAAGAAGGCTGAAACCCCAAAACCATAGTAGGAATTGCCACCCGTGAACCCTCCCCTGTAACCTTGATCGAAAAGAATTTGCCAATCATTTAAATGCTAATGCAAAGTCTGTTTATTTAAACGTTGCGTATTATTACAAAACTGCCTATCGATAAGTGCGACAATAGTTCCGCCGCGTATCAGCTGGCTTGAGTGGTTGGTTGTGGCCGTTATTAGATTTTGCATAGTTAATATCGTGTTGATAAACTCTCTAATTATCATAATAATAGTGTAGTTGATGCTCGAGCGGGGTGGCGTCGTGGCGGCCCCGTCAGCTGAGCGAAAACGAAAGTAAACAGAACTCGGTCAAAGGGTTTGTACTCACCTACCCGCAATATTTATGTGGGTACGAGGGGGTGGTACCTCACACCCGTTTCAGGCACCCCCTCCTTTGATGGATTGGTTGGCGACTGGCGCGGATGTTCGACTAAAACTCAGTTCGACTCAGCTGCTAGGCATTAGTCTTGATTTCCTGTTACTCTCGAGTTCTCGCTACCACAAACTTTAACCGCGAAATTATTATTCAGTGAAAGTTTTCTGAATTCTTTATATTTTGTTTGGGCATAGGCAGCCACCCCCTTTGTAACTCCCGGCCACCTTAAAAGTTTTTCTGGACGCTGACACAGATACAAAATTTACCAAAGTGCGAGCCAAACAGAGTTGTTTATCATATTATTCTTAAATAGTTTTTGTCTAATTAATGAGTTTCAATTATCCCATCCCTTTACGAGACGCTTGTCAACAGAGGAGCATTTCCGTAACTTATGGCTATAAGTAACGGAAATGGTATCCAATACTGATGGTATTGGATAGGTTTCGACTTGCCAGTAAATGAGGCGCATCGTGTCCAGTTACCGACGCAGTGCCGAAAGCCTCAATAGAACGTGGCCCTTTGTCCGTCCGCCTTTACGGCCTGGCTATAAGCTGATTAAGTAGAACGGCTTAAAGCCATCAATTTGATTAAATCAATTTTAATATTCTCACCTGTCACGAATGATTCTCATTGTGCAGGTAGTTAAATAGTCTCTGTCATATTCAAAGTATCACTACAACCAACAGGAGCTTGCTTACCAGTGATTCCCAGTTGTGAAATTAAAAAACCTGCACTCTCTATAGCTTAGTTATCAAGAACAATGCTAGGAGACCGTGAACTATTGACGTCATGTTATTCAATTATCGTCAGCTGGAAGGGGGAAAACATTAAAAGTGAATGACTTCTCTTGACCTGGATTAGTGAATATCAGGCCTCTTATATCAAGCTAGAGCCTTGAATCGTGACACGGAAACTAGCCGACTAGTGAAAGCAATGCACATTGCACGATTGTCTAGTGCTAAGTCTGCAACAGAATAGCTTCTGCTTTAACGTTGAAAACACGTTGTCGCGTCGGTTTCCATAGATATGCAAAATTTATAATGTTAGTCTATTTCGATTCTTGTGGTTTTGGTATTGTTGAAGTGATAGCCTGTCCAATTTTAAATATCCTTAAGGCCCAACATTTTGAAAATTGCAAGTATTGCAACCCTAATCATTATATTACCGGTTAATAGATTACATTGAAATTGAACTATACGATACTCAAGGATATAAGTGATAAATCAACCAGAGCTAAATTACGAATAAGTTTGAAAACCTTGGTTAAAAATCATGTCAAAAACACCTCTGAAAATTCAGAAATTCCCTAATTTATCCAGAACAGTGAGGTATTTTGAATTTCTATTTCACATGAATGTAAATCAGTTAATTTGAAACAAATCAACCCAACCCTTTTTTTGAAATAAGCTATTTAAAAAAAATAAAAAATAATAATAAATATGATCACGACTGTAATCCCCAGGCTCGGTAGATATCTCCTCAGATCTTTAGTTACTTAGATCTTTGAGAATATCTAAAGAGGGTAGTCAGAGGCAAGTCCAAACATGACATTTAGTACATGCCCACATTTTGCACAATAGTTAGTATTCCGTACGTGACAGGTTGCAAGCCCATCGCCGCTTAAATATTACATTTTTTGTAAGATCCATTACCACAGCTTATAATAAAACTAGTTTCCACCCACGGCTTCGCCCGCGTGTTACCTTGAAAAAAATCTATGCCACGGGAACCGTACATTTTTCCGGGATATGAAATAGCCTACGTGCTATTCCAGACTGTAATCTATACCTATCTGTGCCAAATTTCATCTACATCCGTTAAGCCGTTTCAGCGTGAATGACTGACAAACATACATCCACACATCCATGCATCCGTACCTACATCCTCACATCCATTACATTCTTACAAACTTTCGCGTTTTTATTATTAGTAGGATTATTACGTAGGTACGTTGGTTCAATAAAGCTGTAGCAAACCCTATGTATTCGGTATTGAGTAATGGGTACGCCATTTAGAACCGAGTATCGAGTCAGTACACCCGAACGCATCTCCTTACTCACATCTTTTGTAGTATAGGAACTTGGTGTCACAGGTTGTCATACAAAGCATTTGTCCAGTCCGAAAAAAAAGGTTCAAAATACGGAAAAGTGAAAAATGCACCTTACGCAGTTTGGTATGTTTTCTACAAATTATGAATGTTGCAACGCCGCGAGACGTCATAAGTACTGTATCCGTACCAAATCGAATCGTATTGCGTACGATACTGAAACCTCAGTATCTCAGAATAACCTCAGAATTTTGACCATAACTGATTTTAAAAGCCTTAAATTTACGCGGTACAACATTGACCACCTTATTTTAATATTCATTCAGTTCTTAAACTAGATTCGTGCACCTATGTATTGCACTCCTGCTACTTAAATTTAGGGGTAGTAATTAAATATCAACCACACCACTAGCAACTGAAGCATCTCTACTACAATCAAAAATTATAATAAAAAAAACAACAAAAGGTGGAAATCCCTAAAAAATAAAAAATATAGTCACGGCGACATTCCCCCCGATACGATGCGACCCTTCCGTTCTGGCTGTTACAAACATAGATATTTGCATAGGCCGGTTGTAGGCGTAGATGCGTTGCGATGCACTCGCTTGCAAAGTAAACGGGTGTACATAATGGATGCACGGTCAAGGCCGTTCGTGGCCGCCGACCTGTGTGCTTGCACGTGTCTGATTGTTTTATTCTATTCGAACTTGCTATTAGTACTTGTAGTGTGAGATGCGAGGGCTAACGGTGCTATTGTTTATGCCCACTGTTGAGATGAAGCGACTCGCTAGCGTTTCACAGCGCCTTCTCTTTGCGTTTCTAATTTTATGGGCTTGTGTGAAGTTGCAGTCTTTTTGTAACACTTGCAACTCATCATGCTATGATGATCCTGTAGCTGTTAATTTTTCTGCTATGTAAAAAAGAACTGAAAACGAGAACTTTTTAATAAAGTTACATTTTCTGAAAGCAACAAAATAACTCTCAAATTGTATTTGGAGACTCATCATCATGCGCAACCTGACTTCATTGCATTTGCCATTGTCCACGGTCTGCTGCTAGTCTCATCCAGGTCCGGATCGCAACGGATACTATGTCGTCAGCCCATCTCGCCACCGGACAACCGACGCACCTATACCCGGTTTTTGGACGCCATTCAGTTAACGCCCTACTCCACCTGTCGTCACCTCGCCTTGCCAGGTATCCCGTACAGTTGCCAACGTCCTTGACCTTTGTTCGGCTTCGAACTTCGACGTTGGAGACTCATACCTAAAGAGATTTATCATTGAAAAAGTATTTTTACTTTCAAGTCAGCTTAAGATAACTTCTATGTAAGAAAAAAATTAAAGATTTGTTTGTATTCAGGGCTATGAACGTGGCGGTTCTCCTCAACCCCCTAACCAGCCGCCTGGCGCACCCAGTCCCGGTGCGGCGCCAAACGCACCTGGTGGCATGTCTCCAACGCAAGACGCGCAGCACCCACCGCACATACCGCACGGAGCACAACCGCCGCAGCATCAGGTTAGTACTTAGTAAACTTACCTTTTCAGTCAAATAGAGCTTACCAGAAGTCTCGCTGCGAGATGAACATCGAATCTGTCTGTGGTTATTGTAGTATCAGTAAAGATGCGATCACGCCTGGTGTTTAGGCTAGTTAAGGCGTTTTTGATTGTAGCAAGCTCTCGCTTATATTCGCAACAAATTAACCGTTGACTTTACGAGTCAGCGAGCGGAGCGAAACACCGCAACTATGACCAGTGTGACCACTCCATTTAAAACGGTATTGGTCGCTAACTCATCAAGTAGTCGACCGCAAACTAGACGCAGCGTGTGACCGCGCCTTAAACGACACCCAGGTTAAGTTGACATTTACACACAGCTTTCTCCTAACAAAGTTAGTAAGTCCTAAACTTGATCTTTGGCTAACCTAGTCTTAAAACTTTACAGTAAACCAGACCTCAGCTAGTGCAGCAAGTTTTTAAAAATGTATCCATTATTTATGACGCACGGAAACAATATCAACTTGTTATTTTACTCTGTTCATGTCAAATTGGGTTGTGGCATAATCTTGCTCATCTGTACTTAAAATAAAACTGTAACAGGTCAAATTCTGTACATTAAAGATATCTAGGCTAACCAGCATGCCGAAACTACTGAATGAAATCAAATTGATCTTGGCACGGTTTGAGTTCATACTACGAGGTAGGACGTAGGATACTTTTATCCCGAAATTCAGCACGGTTCCCTTGGGAGAAGGGATGAAAATGTATACTTAGCTGTAAATCATCAACGCGTAGTCAGACAGATTTCATTCATTCTTTTTTTGTTGAATTCAAGGTCATCGGTTTTGTAGTCAAAACATTACAGACATCACGGAGCTCAGTATTAGCGGGACAGGAGAGGAGAAAGTGGGTAAGGAGGGGTATAATGGTACTCGCAAACGTAGTCGCGGGTACAGGTAGTGATATATAAAAATAAACAAGTTATTAGTTTGAAAACGGTTACCATTTCATTGTATATACGTCTACAAAAGTTGTGAAATAAAAACTTTGAGAAAAGTTTTCTTGGGACACAACCTTTGCAATTAAAATTAATTGAATTTGTGTTTCGTGTGCACCATTCGGGTGGGATGCTGTTGTATAATTATGTCATGTAAAAATGTTGCACTTATCACTATTTCCATGGAGCTATACCATTTTTTTTAATTATCAAATTCACTAAAAGATCAGCCAAGGTGTCTTAGTTAAAGAAATAAATCAAAACTGTATTGTTCTGACTTCAGAACTATTTACTGTGCTTGGTTCTATAGACACAACTAATTTTATATTATGAAAAAAACTAAAACAAACCACACATCTTTAATGAACGAAGAAATTTTAAATTTAACGACCATCAATAAATTGCACACACATTCTCACCTATAAAAAACTTGATCGGACCAGGAAATGGCGACCGTCGGCGTCGCAGACCGCCAAACAAGTTTTAACTTTGTGCCTACTTTGTGTACGACTCGTGTCTTCGATAAAACTATACAAAGTAATATCAGTATTCTTAAGTTAATAAAAAAAAAAAAAATATGATCACGACTGTAATCCCCGGGATCGGTAGATATCTTTCTCCAGATCTTTAGTTACTTAGATCTTTGAGGATATCTAAAGGGGGTAGTCAGAGGCACGTCCAAACATGACATTTGGTACATGCCCACATTTTGCACAGTAGTTAGTATTCCGTACGTGACAGGTTGCAAGCCCATCGCCGCTTATAAGAATACTAAACCTATGACACACACCTTCGAATTTTTGGTTCTAGGATATGCCGGTTTCCTCACGATGTTTTCCTTCACCGTTTAAGAGCACTGGCATTGCGCACATAAATTTTTCGAATGGAAAAACTCATTGGTGCACGACCAAGTTTGAACCCACGACCTTCGGATCGTGAGGCAGGGGTGCTACCACTGCACCACCAGCGCTCGGAATTCTTAAGTTATACCAAAATAAATGTAAAGATTTTCCATAAAAACCAAGGTGCGAAGTTTTTAGCCAATAAAACGTAATAGTGCACTAAAAGAGCCTCTGAGGCGCACTTAAAAAAAAGAAGTCAATAAATGTTTTCTCATACACGCTTAAACGATCATAACATAACACAATTAAAAAGATTTATAAATATATCTGTTCCTCTTAGCTAATTATAATTTCCGTCTCAACTTTCGAGCACGAATTATTCGACTATCGAAATGGTCATAATAAAATCGAGAATCTTTTCAACAACATCATTAAATGAACATAATTTTGCATTTTTTGCTTTATTTGATCGTAATTCACTGAAAACTATTCGAACTACTATATTTGTTTTGAGAGTTTTTGGTCGGACAAATTCTGATAAGACATAACCCGCGTTTTCAACGCCTGTTGGCTAACAGAGTTATTGATTGATAGCTAGCTTGTATCAAATTACCAATCAACATTGCCAATGGTTAATGGTAACTATCAGTCATGTGTTGGAGAACTGTGGACCGTGCTCTAAGATTGAAGTAACAAGAATGTGTTATGGTTACAGTGACAAATGTCACAATCGCCGTTTATATGGTGAACATTGGGCTAAATTAATTGTCGACCCACATTTTCACATCCAGATTAAAGCAGATTAAAACATCATCATCCCATCAACTCAGCTCTAAAATCTTATGAAGAACCTTAATTTACATAATGACTTTCCAAAAGCCTATAAAATATAAGTACCTAACCCAGAAATTCAACTTAACATTAACCAAAAGTGATATTATTGTTATTAACGTTAAAATAAATTTGGGAGAGTGCGTCATGTTTGCATTTCATTTATCGCAAAACGCCGTCGAGCGGCGGAAATTTTCGATAATATTTTGGCCCGTTCGACTTGCCTCGCGACCGACATACGTTCACGTTGCGAGAATGCGAGATAGCTCCGCCAAACCAAGATAAACTGTTAGTCGCGTTTCGGATTGCGGAGATATCGATTTTATTTAGCTGAAACTTATCGTGTTGTTTATCTTATAAGTATGTATATTATATGATGTAGGTATTAATAAAATTTGACATAAAATGGAAAATTATAAAATAAGCTGCGTCATGTCTCAGCGCTGAAAACTATTGTGCTAATAAAATATTTTCCAGTAGCGTTAATATTCTCGCGCACTTTTACGTGAATAGCTCCCGTCAGCACGAGCGCTGATATGAATCTGTATAGCTTTAACGAAATTGAACCCACTCTATATGGAAAGTACCTATAGTAATCGCGCGATACTCGGCGGATGGAACTTTGGCTATGAACTTTACTGTTATCACCACACATTAAACTGCTACCAAATGTACGCAGCCCCTCGTTGTTAGCAATTTTTAAAAATTACCTTCCCTAACCATAACTATTTCAATAAACCGTCCATGGTCATACCCCGCATAATGGACAACTTTTACTTTCGTTATGTTTGTTTTCCTGTTTCTTTCTTCCCCCTCTTCATTTTTAGTATTATTGTAATCATCCAAGTTGTTTTTCTTAACCGTAAAAGTAATTTTATGGTAAACTGGGTGTACTGAGCCATCCTTTAAAATGTTGTTCGGCATAATGTAGATGAGTGAATTATTATAACTTGGGGTTTCTTTGATTTCATTACATCCATATTTCATTCTATTTTATGAATTTTCGTACTTCATTTCAAGGCGATATGCAAAGTAGCACTATCTCTTTCTTATATTCATATAGTTGTATTTTGATAAATATAATAAAATAAGTAGTGAACATTTCCCACAGCGCCAATTAGCCCCAAACTTAGCTTGTATTTACTATGAAAACCAGATAACTAATAAATTATTACCTAAAGCACTTTTCCCACTGATTGTATTTGTATTTTAAGGTTAAACATTAAACATGTCACGAGGCGGGTCCTCGATTTTGCGACCCTACATAGACTCCAAAGTAACACTATAACTACAAACAACTTCACTCTATTCATGAAAATATATCAATTGCACCTTGACCAATAATATACATTCCAGCTCAAATGAGTTCGTTTTGTACTCGTATTCCTGTTACCTATTTTATTTTCGAATATATCACGTCATTGGGAAATGTTTGAATGTCATAGTCGATCATATGTCGTGCGCGGCGTGCAGCGATCGGAATCCATCTAGGAACGTGAGCAACTCGCTTTTGGCACGCTTCGCTACTAGCTCAATTTACATATTTCTATGTTCTGCAATTGTATGGCTCGCACGTGGCCGGCCTAGCGACTGCACCGCGGTATTATGGAGATGTAGCACATGCTCGCTTATTTGCATGCTGATACCAAAGAATAAGAAATAAAACGGACGGCTTTTCTGCAAAGAACTCTGCTAAAATTCTCCGTACTGATACAAACAAAACCAGTAAAATATCATGTTTAACATTATTACGATACTCAAAATCAATCACCGGTATAGTAGATTTGCAAAATACAAGTACACCTCAATGAAATACTTATAAAATGTTTCATTATTCGGCATTTAAGTAGATTCGTGATGTGAAATGAGGCATTGATAGTCACGAAGATAAAAGATGCGTACATAAAAGACGATAACGTCGCAAGGAGCGTATGGGGCAAAAATTAAACGTCAGTCAGATATCAAGCGATCGACGGAGCAGAACACTCAGAGGCTCTTAGCTTCGGGGAACGAGCGCTCCGTCGATTTTATACACGGCTCTCGAACTAAACACGGCCGAGGGAGCTACAATTTATGCTAACGTAAACCCGACCGAGCCGGCTTCGGCGCCGACGCCCGACTCCGCTCAGATATAAAGCTTTATGCCTTTAGCCTCATTCCGCTGCTGAGCTCCACGCTCGGCCTGCTCCAAAAGGAATTCTTGTTTCTAATCAAACTTGAGAATGTTTCTAATTAAATTTTTATTCTTTTAATCCTTTTCTAATAAACTTAATCCAACTAAATGTTTCCTGTTTCCGAAGTAATAATTAAATTTCGTATTCTGTGCTTTAAAAGAAATAGACAATGAAACATAAATCTTGAATGATTTGAGGCTTTCGAAACTAACGGCGTACTACCCACGTTCAGTTAATGTTCAACGATGTCAGTAGAGAATTTTGAGAGTCAAGGGCCATTGCAGCATCGTGATCGCTCGAGAGTCGTACGGTCGAAATGAAACGTCGTATCTTATTTTATGATTAGCGGCTCGAAAGCGCTTTGTAATTTTGTTAGTTCCGCCTTTCTGGTGCTGGGGGCTGAACACAGAGAGTGGAGATCGATGCGAGCGCTCCGCGCGGGTGCGACTGCGAAGCAACTAGCCAACGCTAGCGCTGTCCCCTTCGCTCGAACCGCCTACCAGGCAGCCATGTTGCGCTCGACCTGCGCTCGCCCGACCGCCATTGTAGCATTCGTAGTCGCTGCTAGTGATGTGCACAAATTCTCTCGATATTTTTGAATCACCGCCACCGCGCCGCCGTGCCGTCGCGTCGACTGCATGCCTACTCCGTGTCATTTTCATTTCAATGAATTTTCAGTCCGAATTAACTCCCCCCGTCGGTAACTCTATATTTAGTCTCCAGCGCTATACCTATAAATATTGATATCATTGTTTTAGTATCATATTATTAATAATCTAACATTATTGCGTTTCTTTAAATTATTACTGTTTATTATTATTAAACATAGAAATGAAACAATAACTACCAGCTATCTGCTTATAAAATCATAAAATAAATCTCGCAAAATCCTTAGAAATGGGTTAAAATGATATTTCAGTTACATTCATTTAAAAAAAATACAAAAGCTAGTGATGGGAAATGTCGATAAAAGTTGTCGATAGGCAAGGCATGCAGTGGACTTATAGCGCGGCTCCGGAATTAAAATGTCAGACGTGCGGCCGGCAGCGGCAGCGGCAGCGAGCGTGGGGGCTCGCAGGGGCCGGGGCGGAGCGGGCGCTCGCCGTTATTAATAACCATAAGCCAGCAGACGCACGAACGTCCAGAGGGGCCACGCCAGCCAGCCGCGCCGTAATGAGGAATCACTAATTATATTTTACTGGACTTTCGTAAAACCAACATAAAATACACCAGAGATATACGATATAGACACGTTTTAATGAACGTTTTACCTTCATACTACATTATTAAAAGCTGCGCTAATAGGCAATAACAATTAATTAGTAGTCATCTATCTCTGGCGCGAGCACGTGCTCTATAGATACCGTCGATTGCGATGCGTTCTGGATATTGGATCCAGGAGTAGATTTGGTACAAAATGACAAGATGATATAATGATACGGTTGGCGGGTACTGGTACCGACCCGTTTAATATTCCCCCACGGTAGGCGCGCTGCCGGTTGTACGAGACAGCTCTACCCGTTCGCTAGCCGAACGCCTTTGCCAGTAAAAACTCTGTATATTTTATTGTCAAGGAAATATGTTTGTCAAAGGCCGTGCGATTAATTGCTCGGCTTTTCTAAAGTTTGGCCCGGGGAGATTCTCCTTTGTTATTGTAGCTGACATTGGGTTGATGAGATGCATATCATATCGTTATCTCGGTATCCATTAGGCAAATTGAATCGACTTGTGATACCATTTGTTTGCCGGTTATTTTAAAGAAAGGGTAAATTACTTATGAAAAGTGCTCGTCGTCTATACTGATGCATTTGAATATAAATTTGGAAGTATCTATTAACTTACTACGAAAGTGAACATGTGTAAGTATAATTACATTTTAAAAAATAAAAGAAAACAGACTTCAAAGTAGCAATGTGCAAATTAGACTTATATTGTTTTCTCATGGATGCCAATGTCAGAACTGGACCAAATTGAAATGGGAAACACCAACTTCAAAAATCGGTTCACCTAGTAAAAACTTCTCAGATAAAAACATGAAAAAATACAGTCGAATTGAGAACCTCCTCCTTTTTGAAGCTAGTTAAAAATGTTAAATATGATGAAAATGCACAGTTTTAAAAGCTAAGAAAACTGTTTCGTCCGTATGAGTACTCCTCTCTCCCCCGGTGCATAAAGAGCAAGTTATCCGGCAGCTCCCGCTTCTCATAATAACAAACTGCGAAATACTCCGGATTCCCGGAACTTCAGTGTGGCAGGCAGCCCCGCTCTCGGTGGAAACCTCTAAAGCGCTGACTGCGGGGCGTACATTCTCTCCTGCGGCGGAGTCACGGGCAGGGCTGTCGGGAATTGCCGAGTTGGATAAATTATGCCGCTCGCCCCCCTTTTGCAATCTCCGCAAAATAATGCAATCCAATTGTTAAGAGAAGAGAAACTGACATTTGTCTTGTCTTTTGTGCTTGCCTTTCTGCCTGCTGGTTATTATGACGATGACAAATGAGTAAAATTTTAAGTGCGGAATTATCTGCTGTCAAAAGGGCTTTTAGGAATTCTGTACGAAGTTTTGAAAAACTTTGTTTTTATTGGAAAACTTGCTTTGAAATAAACACGACTGCGAAAGTTGGATATCCAAACAGTATTTTACTAAATAATCTATACAAATCAAGTAATCACATGTATGAGTTTTTATTATAAAGAACTGTTTGTAATATTACATTATTCAGCATACTCTATATAATTATTGCTGAAAACATCAGCATAATCTCAATTTATAAAGTTGTTTGGATTTCATTATAAGTTGAAACGACTTACCTCTGTCCATGTGCAATTTTAGCACTTGCTCGGAGTTAGCGGTGCTCGATGATATTACGCTATTAATCCCCCTTCGGACCATCCAACCCTGCTTTCAAAGCAACTTCTATCGTTCAAAGGATTCGTTATACCAACACTGTTTAATGTTGTTACTTGTACCTTATCTATCAGTCTTTTTGATGTCTCTGGATAAATTTAACACCTTGAGGTAAATAGAAAAAAAATATTCCGCTAAAATATTCCTTACATGTTCACAACACGGTTCACCCAAGACTCCTTTTGGAATTGGCCATCAATTTCCTACAAAAACCTTATTAATTATTAGAGATAACACCACTAACATGTGGCATTTGGGGGCTATAAACTGTGAGGGAAACGTAGATGTGGACGTTGAGAGGTCCGTTTATAAATAAAGTCCACAACTCGCGGAGAGAACATTTTGTATGTAACAGTCGAGTTCCTTTTAGCTTTACGTAGCGACGGGCACGGTGCAGACAAATATATTATGAGGCTGAAGTTTTAGCGCTACTGTTATCGCATCCTTACCAAATGTTTGGAGAGTCGAATGTTTTGTGCTGTGAGCTTTTAGAACAAATACTTTTGATGGGCACCATGTTTTTTTTGTACTTATATCTATGTATACCTTTGAACGAACAATTCTTGTATAATCTATCAAATCAATTATGGTAATAGACTCATCGAATCTAGTTGATAATAAAATGTAGAATATTTTTAGATGTTTCTTTGTAATTTTTAATCAATAACGTTCAGTAAACGAGTTGAGTTTGATGAGGAATAAATAGCCACGGACGAAAATAGCTATTCAGGAAGCCGGTCATCAAATATTTACTAACAACATTTGGATGCTTTAATTATTAAGGTTTAATACTTTAAAACTGTTCTGTGAATTCTATTTCGCTTCAACTCTTTTTTTGCAATGTAGAATTTGTTACCGGCAGGAAAATGTAGCCTTTATCTCGCTGTAGCTTATACAACTGTACCAACTTTAAGTTAAGTTGGTCTTTGGGCTTTTTGTCACAGAAATTGGGATTTAATTCCAGTAGCCAGCTACCCCGACATGAAATCGGATAATTTGTTGCGAGATGGACGGGTTCTATGGATGTATTAATTAATTGTTCTTTCTGTTAGGGTTGTTAATACAGTTTATTAAAACTTTCTCCTTGCACTACACTACAGGTTCGAAAGACTAGTGACAGGATATTAATGAATTATCGTTTTACCAATACTTATAAAACGTTTGTTGGCAGGGTTACCATCCACCACCAAGGCCGTCTCAGCCGTCCACACCGAACGCCCACGATCCTGACTCTGTAAGTTATTGTACTTTGCTCCGTTAGTACGAGTATTGTATTCACTTAAAAGTTCGTAAGCACTTCAACTATTGTGTGTATTTTTATACAGAACAGGTAAATATATCAGTTATGGAAACAATAGACCGATGTATTTGAGGTTATAATGTAATCAAAAATAACTACGACCACGGTTGGTGCGGTGGTGTCTGGCAGCAAACGTGAGCGGGTTCCATTCCCGCTGCAAGAAAAGTGATTGTTATGATTTACTAATGTTATTGCCAAGTTCGGGTGTAGCAAATTACCATGTTAATCGTCATATCTAATACATTATAGAAACGTCATGAAGTAACACTACTTCAATACAATTTGCGTAGGTCATGGTACGAAATAACAATGTAATACTAATTCGGTAATGTATTATGAATTCGTGGTGAGGCCCCAGGACTTGAGTGTTTATAAACTTTGATAAACATTATATTGATAACGTATTCAAATCACTCTTGTTTGAGAAAATATAGAAGCGGACCCAACACAAATCATTATTGTTGGCATTGCTAACCCTACTCGTACAATCAATCAGCAGATATGACGGGCGCGATGAGTCAAGCAAGCAAGAAACCGAGTATTAAAAAGCTATCAACCATATTGACTAGTCATCCACCTTCACTCATCATAACAGCACTTCAAATAACCAGTAATAAAAACGCAAGCCTTTGAATTATTTGAATTTATAAATGGTGTAAGCAGAGTAACTGATTTCAAACGCTTGATAATTGGATAATTGTGTAAAATAAATAAGTTTTGAAGCTTTTTTCAATCAAATTATATACTACATGAATCAATTAATAGCTATGTATTAAAATTATGAATGACGGCGATTAGGTAGATGTGATAATTACCGTGCAACAACCAAACAAACTGTGGCGAATCGTATACACATGGAGTTTATTAGTGTGTATAATATTATTATGGTCTTGTAATGATAGCTTCAAAAACCGGTCCACTTTATGCGCTTACGTCATTATGTTCATTTTACGTCAGTGATGCACTAGTGCTAGTGGCCTTGCGATCCTAAGGTTGTAGGTTTGATTTAATCCACATATTTTTTTTTCTTGTTAGAAACAAAACACGATTATAACTAATTTAGACGTTTTGTTGTAATTGTGTATCAAACTTGTAGATGTAAACGCGGTTTTAGTACTCCTAAACGGCGAAGATAAAGAATTGGTATAATTCTGTCTCAACCCTAGCTTCTCGCCACTAAGGAAAAGGAAAGGAACACTACAAAAAGAAGAAGACATCAATGATTTTATGATAATACGTAAAATAAACATGTATTTAATTAAGCTGATAATAGCAGTAAATCGATTATGGCACCGCCGACCGAGATCAAAAATAAGTATGCCCGGCTCGACATTACCAAAGTGTTGTTCACTAATGGCTGAATAATGTACGCAGCTCGGCTAGTCACGTAAGAACAAAGTACAGAGCTCGTTTCGCTTAATGAAGCCGTGTTCTCTTTTATATATCTCGACGGGCATATTCCTTTATTTTTATAACATGATGATGATAAAATAATCTCACATTTTCGGCCGAATTGCCCTGTTACTCCGAGGGTGATTTCAAACTTGATATTTTCCTCATCCGGTCGGAACTTCCTTACTAATTACGAGTATATACAACTGTTAAAATGACGTGACAGACTTCCGGCACGCCCGCGACTTGGTAGATATCACATCAGATCTTTAGTTACTAAGACCTTTGACGATATAGAGATATCTAGAGGGTAGTCAGAGGCACGTCCAATCATGATATTTTACACATGCTCATATTGTGCAGAGTAGTTAGTATTCAGTACGTTATACGAGTAGGTTAAAAGCTCATTACCGCTTGTAAAAATACTAACCTATAACTCGCACACCTTGGAATTTTTGGTTCTAGGGTATGCCACTTTCGCGTCTTACATTTTCGCCCAGCACAGAAAGTATTTTTACGAACTTTATTTCTTCACTACATTTAGTGAATGTAGAGCATATCATTTTCTACAACTTGGCCACTAGTTATTATAAAATGAATAACGGTGGATAAGATAAACGTATAATTTTCAGACAGTTAGCTATTGCTGGACTCGCTCCACACTATATTCAGCACTAGAAAACCTAACACAAACACAATAAGCTCGTTAGCAAAATAATGCTGCGCGAGCACCTCAGCACTCGATAGAAAACCTAAGGTATTCGCAAAATCACATTGTTTCATGCTAAAAATGAAAGCAATTTCCGATGCAATAAAATATATATAAGACAGAGGAAATTGAAGCGTTTGTAAGTCGATGTTTATTTATTTCTGTTGCGCAAACACGTATGATTCAATTTATTCATCCACAAGTGGGTTTATATTTTAAGTTACATCTGTTGAGAACATTTACCTGAACGAAAGAGTAAAATAAGTAGTGTATTTGTTAAATTTATTCAAGGCATACATACAAAGCATGCATTGTTGAATAAAGTTCGATAGTTGAATAGAATGTCTCGTCTTTGTATCGCTAGATTTTATTTACAAAAGAACCGAACACAATGATGCTCTTGTAAACACTTGTTATAATCCTCCGTTAAATAGTATATAATTTCATTTGAGTAATTAACGTACAAACTGGATAGTATTAGGTATTACGAGTATTCTCGTTTTCTTATGTTATTTACTCTGTATGGCGTGGCCCAATAACAGAGTAAAAAAAACTCGGATATTACTTTGGTTGTGATGTGATTATTTGCACCAAAAACAAATAAACAATGAGATAAACTTCCACTGTAATGATAGTTGAATGGACCTATCCATCCCACTTACATTTATTACACCAGCCAGCAGTCAGACATCAATAACTACTATCTTTCCTACTATGAATTAGAGTAGACTTTTTACCAATTCAATATACGTATGACAGCAATATATTGAGGGCTATTATTTATCAGTGTTGTATTTTCTGTAATGAAACGCGACGTATCTGAGCAACCCCATAGCCGGCGTATAGGCAGTCGGGGTTGTTTGATGTTGATTGATACCGTTAGGCGCTCTCGCATTGTCTCGCCGCCGGCCCGCCCGGGGGAACCAAATGAGTGGAATTATTAAACCAGGGCCCGTTCCGCGATGTGACGCTTTTTGTAATGAATGTACCGACTAGGCCGAGCCGAAATCGAGGGGAAGCCTGCCACCCAACGTTCATGTCAACTGTAGCGACTACAACGCAATGAGTTCGCTCTGCTATCGAAGCTTTTACAAAAGCAATTTTTAAATTGAAATTGTAATTCATTCTGCCTTTTGATGTTCCATTCCATTTACGTTAAGCTGTCTACTACTCTATAGCTAGTTCAAAATCTTGCTATGAGAAATATGAAACACGGTTAAGTCTAATGTCACGTCCTCCTTTTTAGTAGCACTGCTGTCAGTGAGCTCGATCATTATGTCAGATATTCTGAAGTAATCTCACGTCTAATCCCCATCGAATCGAGGGTACTCTTTCTCAATACCGCATGAATATCTTAAAGTGACTAGTTTAGAGTATATGGTACTTCGCCAAAAGTTATTACCAAGCTACGTCTATCAATCACGTATTATAATGTAGGTATCTTTATTCTCCTGTCCTTATCCCACGCTAAGTGGGGTCGGCAGAACATGTCTTCTTTCACTCACTCCGATCATTCGTCAAGAGTATACTCCTCTTACATTCATATCATCTTTCTCACAATGAAACCACTTCTTCTTCGGCCTTCCTACCCAGCCACACTCATATTCATAACTCTTTTGGTGACATGGTTTTCATCCATACTAAATATATAGCCACTTTCAAACTCCCCCTGACATACTCATTCCTTATCATATCCAACTGTGTCAGGTTAAGATGATGTGTGGGGACTAGGGCGTGTAAAAACCGGGTTGTTTAAAAAAACCGGGTTTTCGGTTTTTATTTTTCAATAACCGGTTAAAAACCGGTTATTCGGTTATTTTTCCAGTTTTTTAATATAGGTGTCTTGGGACAAAATAAAACCTTAAATTTTAGTAAAAATGAACTAAGTAATTATTTAAATAAGCAAGTACCAATTAAATTTTAAAATATTTTAATATAGGTAATTATGTTTAACTCACTCTTACTCGAATAAAGTAAAAAAATTGAACAACATGATAAAGTCTTATCTAGGTAATGTAATTCACTCCTTTATACGGCAGTATTAAAAACTCTTTCTCTCTTACTCAAATGAAACCATAGCAAGTTAAATTAAATTAAAATTTTAATAAACCTCTACAGGGGCATTAGCCTACTCAGCATCATCGGTAAGCTGTATGCGAAAGTGTTGATCGAATGAAAGAAACTGATGAGAGGATATGGGATGCCCAAGCAGGATTTCGAAAGGATATGGGATGTACGGATCAAGTCTTTTCCTTGCGATGCATAGCCGAGAAATTTTTGGCCAAAGGTCTAAAGGTCTATTGCGCTTTCGTGGATCTGGAGAAGGCCTATGACAGAGTGATGAGGAATGAACTGTGGTCGGCTCTGTCGATGTATGGGGTAAAGAGCAACCTGGTGCGAGCTCTGAAATCTCTCTATGAGGGTTCCGGGGCTTGCGTTAGGATACATGGGTCATATAATGAATGGTTTAACATCGAAAAGGGTGTTAGACAGGGATATGTAGCGTCACCATGGCTTTTTAATCTATTCATGGACAGTTGCTTACAAGATATGAAAGAAAGTGATTGTGGATTAAGAATGAATGAGTTACTCGTCAAATGTCTTCTCTATGCTGACGATCAGGTAATACTTGCGTCGTCGGCAGAGGAGTTACAGGAGATGGTAACATGCATGTAGCATTTGACAGGAAAGGAATGAAAATAAATGTAAGTAAGAAGAAAGTTATGGTTTTTGAAAGAGATGAATGCATTACAGAATGTGAAATAATGATCAGAGGAGAAAGAGTGGAACAAGTGAAAGAGTTTGTAGGTATATTTGGGTACGCTGTTTAAGAATGATGGGAAACATAATGATGATATTGAAAGGAGAGTGAATGCTGGAAATCGTGTGAATGGGGCACTTCACTCATTTATGAGCAGTCGGATCGTGTCTAAAAAGGCACGACTGGCTGTGCATGGTGCAGTGTTAGTGCCGACATTAATGTATGGAAGTGAAAGTTGGGTATGGCAGAAGAAGCATCAAAGTAGAATAAATGCAGTGGAAATGAGAGCTTTAAGAAGTATTGTGTGGTTTAACTTTGAATGATAGAGTGAAGAATAGTGTGATAAAAGAATGTTGTGGAGTTAAGGAAGACGTAGTGATGAAAATTGAGAAGGGTATGCTAAGATGGTTTGGGCATGTAGAAAGGATGGATGAAAGGAGATTGACGAAACAGGTGAATAAGGCGAGTTTGAATGGGACAGTTGGAAGGGGAAGACCTTGGCGTACGTACCTCGAGCACATTGGGGACGTTTTAGAGAAAGGCCAGGTCGAGAGTACCCTAAACCGACGCGCATGTATGAAGAATGTAGTGAGAGTGAATGAAGCAAAAGAGGCGTGTCATGATCGTAACAAGTGGAGATCCGTGATCTCTGCCTACCCCGTCGGGAAACAGGCGTGATTTTATATATGTATGTATGTATGTAATTAGGTGGAAAATTATGGCCGATCTAAATAAAGTCTGCAAAGGCGTAGTTTTAAATGAATTTGTCATATATTACTCATTAAAAAAAACTCGAAAAAACGGGTTTTTTGCCAAGAAAAAACCGATTAAAAACCGACGTAAAATCAGTCGGTTAATCGGTTTTTCGGTTAATCGGTTAATCGGTTTACATGCCCTAGTGGGGACATCATCTTAACATCCGCATCTCAGTAGCATCTCCTTTCATCCGTCTTCTTCATTACCCAACATAATCCACACATCGCAGGTCTGATTACCATCTTGTAAATTTTCCCCTTAAGCTTAAAGGGCATATGTATACAATAGTTTTAAAATGTAGAACACAAAAGCTGAAACAAAAATTCAAACAGTTAGCGGGATTCGGGTGCAGTGCTCGTATCGTCCGCTCGTAGAAGACTTTACTAACAATGTAAAAGTAATGCGCCGAGCGAAATATTCAAATGTAAAAAGCGAGAGGCAGGGTTGTTCGCCCGCTGCACGTTCATAATAAACGAGATTGAGTGGGGCGGTGTAGAGTAGACGCAAATGAATGACGGCAGCACCGCGCGCTGCGTAATCAGCCGACGGGCGACGTGCGTTCGCATGTGAAAACAAAACAAATACATTTTGCACTGAGTTTTTGTGGACAAAATTTTAATAAGAACAATGCACGCCAAATGAATACAATTTTATGAAAAGTTCTGTCTTTCGAGCGTTTAGTTCTAACTAGCTGTTGCCCGCAACTTCGTCCACATTTAATTCAGTTTTTAATGTTTAAATATTTAGTCTGCTATTCGGGGCAGAGACAAATTTAACAAATGAAAAAATCTTAAAATCAATCTCTTGTTTTTTTTTAATAATAATAATAATAATAATTTACTTATTATCATTTACCCAACTTGCCTGACTCCTTTAAACCACTTAGCAGTCGAATTGAGATTGCTTTTAGCTCTAGTCTGCAAATAAAAGATATCCTCTAAAATGCTTACAGTCGATTCTCATTAATTAGTTACGATAATAATTTTATAATCTAGGTTTTATCCCCCATCATCAATCTTATCAAAGTTATTTATTGATTTATTAACACTAAAGAAGGCGATGTTGACATTGTGCCACTTTATGCCCTATCTCTAATCCTGCCGTGGTGGTCCAGGGCGGTGACCCCGTTTAAAGGTCATGGGTTTAATCAAATCCCAGTAATAGGCGTGCACGAATGTGTAATTTCAGTAATCTATGCACGCATTTAATAACAGCTCAAAAACTGATAGGAAACATCGCTTGGGAAAAACTTGCATGTCCTAGGACTATTTCAAAGTACTGTGTCATCCACCAAAAACCAATCTACATGGTCCCTCAACGCGGCGTAGCTACCATTTTGCATTGTAGTCCGGCGATATTAACTTTGTAGACTTGGTAACGGATCACTGCTATTATGTATAACTGAAAAGCTAGATTTGTAGCAAGATGCAATTTGAATAGCTCGTTTACGAGCCACTTTAACTTGCATGACCTTGACATTCAGGTTTCCCTTAGAAAACAAGCCAAGGTTGCCTAGTGCTCGCAATGCCTTATGCATGACTCAACAATAATTTATTACGCTACAGATTAATAGCTAGCTTTAGCAAGGAACGACCCTAACGCCAAATCTCATTTGCTGAACACGAGCTGTACCAACAAAATTGCGAATAGTCGGGAGGTGTGCTCGGCGAGTACGTTTCGCTTTTAATTGAATAACCCGAGGGCGCTACATAATCCCGCTCAACCCGAGCGCCAAAACTCATGACGCTTAGGTTTGTTTTTGTTCTTCATTCTTTGAATGAGCAGCACTCCAACCATTGCTTTCTCTTCCTCTTCGTCTAGTTATCCAATGGATTAAGTTAGATAATGATTCAATGGAATCCGTCATTCGATTTCCAATTCCCATAGTAAATCTACCAATTCACGATTGCAAATTTTCCGTTATATTTGATTAAAAATCTGATTGAAACATGTTATTGAGTTTCATAATTAATTGGATGTCCGCTATTTTCATTCGAACGAATAATATACATTTTAATTGATAAAATTTTATAGTGACCGCGCTTGTATTTTATTTAGCAGTTTGGATATATGGATGAAGCGGCCGCATTCGGATCGAATGTAATTATTGCGGTCCGATTTCGATAATGCGCCGCGAGGCCGGTCGCGAGCAAAATGTGGTCGGCCATTCGTTCTGTTGCATTTTAATAATTTATACGACTCGCAAAACAGATAAAGCCTTTCCGTGTTATTTCAATTTTGCATTAATATATTCCAATTTTGTTCGTGCGTGTTCCATTTCGTAGGTAATCTGTCAAACGCTATTATGATGAACGAACCAAATAATTAATCTTCTGCATAATGACTGCCATGTTATATTTGTATGCCTGTCCTGTGTCATAAATATTTCGATAAAATAACTTTAACATACCTACGGTAATGTTCAGCAGATTTTCTGTTATGGAGTGTAGTAAAATGTTACCCTATTATGCGTCCCTGAGTCTGGCAGTTTAATCGCGTTGTAAAAATGCGCCGGTAACGAGGTAGTAAACTGGACTCGCCGACCGGCGCTACCATAACCGAATATACCTCCTGCTAAATTAAACTGTATTAACTATCCCTCTACGAGTAAGTGCAGTCCAAGAAAATATACTTATATTATTTCTTTGCTCTTCTATATTCGGTTATTTTCAGTTTTTGCTGTTTACTTGGTTTATGTTAAGAGAGCGGGAATATAAACACATCTTCCTCCTATAAAAATTCAGTTTCCTCGTGAAATCGTTGCCTGTTGCTCCTTTTGTATTTTGTTTCTGTTTATGGGAAGGTACTATTTTCATTAGCATAGAGAACTTTGTTTTTTTTGTTTAATAATATCATGATTGTTGGTTCTTTCCTGTTGTTTTAGAACATTTATCTAAACTTAGCAATTTATTATCCTTAAACCTAAAATGCCTTCAAGAAAAACAATGCTCTGTTTTTCGTTTACTGAAGCAAGCTACGTGTGTTCTCTGTAGACACTAAATAGAATACGTTAGTAACTGTAGCGTTTCGCATCGTACCGTAGACCTTTACTGAATCGCGTATTCGCAAAGCGCTATGTATAGTATGTCGATGACATCACTGATCGACCAGTCTTATATATCGAGTGCTGTACGTTGCGCTAACATCGGTTTGTCTACACGCTCGCGTACAGCTGACATCAGCAAGCCAATAGAACAGAATAGAATATTTGAATGTTTATTAATGTTAGCTTCTGTACTTAGCCGGTTCGGCGAAAGTTCATATACTTCCAACTTACATACTGTGTCAATGTTGTTTAATGAAGTTTTCAACTTGGAAGATGTCAAGGCTTTAATATTAAACTTGGCACGTTTGTAATGTTTGTTTATTGTAATAGCAGGCTCGTATTATGAGAAAACTTGTAAAATACTTACGTCAGTGTAATAGTCCACTGGTAGACTCTTAGGTAGGTGTATGTTTACAATTTATTAGTAAGTGTAAATCTATTTTAAGGTCTACGCAATGTTTGTTACAGCCCTACGTGGCTAGTTATCGCTAGTTTCGATAATATCGCGTGCCATCGCTTGCACTTGGGGCATACTAAAACACGGTTTTAGTTACTGTACTGAATCCAACAGTGTATACAACAGTTTCATAACTTTAAATTGGTCTATGTATACATTTGTTGTTGTATGTTATTCCTACTAAGCATTTAATCTTATTTGTTATAATTGTTCACTTTATTCAGGCATGCAAATTGAAATCGTTTAAAAGTTCAAATGAATGGTTTTTGTCATTGGGTTACAACAAAGGAGAAACCGAACAATAAACTCTAACTAAAGTTTCGAAAGAACAGTCAATTGGAATAAAGTTTCTCATAGCTTGAGCCCAATCACAACTTGCACGCTAGCGGGACCGAATGCCAAAAAAATAAATTGTTTTCGTAAAGTAAAGATTTTAAAAGTTATATAGAACAAACTGAGCACAACTTTCTAACAAAAAGTAAACAAACCTCAGCTGGGATGAAATTATTATTACATCCTTCCTAGTACCCACCCCGTGGGTTATTGTAATCGTGACGACATTGACCCCGCGACCCTCGGTGTCTATGACGCAACGAATGTCACCACAACCATCAATCACTGAATGCTTTGTGTCGTTTTGCGATCTGTCACACTAAACTTGAGCTTATTTTAAACAAACTAAAACACCATAACATCATAAACAAACATCAGTCACAAGACTCGTATTATTTCCGTAACTTACGTGCTTAGTAACCGAATGTTATGATTTTACACTACAATTTTGCATAACTAACTATAAAAGTCGAGAACACTTAATGGAGTATGAAAAGCTGACTTCGGCGAGGTCGATTGAATGCAACAGAGTTGCATGGAGTCGTTCGGTGAATTGGAGTATGTGGCGACGGAATGATGTCATCTGATTGCGATGGGCGGGCACGTCTGTCTGTTGCCGATTCGTGACCAAGACTCTAAACGACTCATGCATACCTAGCCCCAGTCCATGCCGAACACGCGCACATTCTCAGAAGTTTCGCTTTGAAAGGTTACTATAGCTAGGCACGGCTGATTGCTTGACGTTAAATCTAACAACTCTTATTATGCTAACACATTCAGTTCTGCAAAACAAACACGCCATTTTATTCAACGACTCCTGCAAGTAACGTCTATGATAAACTCTGATTTTGATTCGACCTCGATCTACGTTGAACGCATTATTATTCTGAATTTATTTAAAGATGCTCTCTTCCGGTTGGCATCCTGCCAAAGGGGTATCCCCGGCAGTTACCAGACGATTTAGTAATTAATATGAACTGTGAGTTACCGTAATATAATGTCTACTACTACATAGGTAAGGTTATTATTTAATTATTTCATTATCATTCATTCACGATCTCTTATTGTCAGGAAATGGTGTTGGTTATAAATTAAACTTCCTTGTTGACTTCCTTATGATTTTAGTCATGAATTAAAATATGATCTAGTTAATGGAATATGCCAACTTCTACGAGTTGAATTAGCAACTATATTGATTCACAAATCGTTGATACCTGAACAATGGCGACATAACAACGAAATTGTTTTAATGGTTCAGATAGAATTAGAGAAACTGTTCTTGTACATACATAATATTATCACACCATACTCATTCATGTGTAAAACAATTATTGTTACGTGTATATTATGTTTGTGTTAATCAATATTTACTCAAACGTGTATTACGTTTCATGTGTAACAGTAATGAGTCTTCTTGTGACGTAAAGGTATACGTAACACGATTTTCCTGTGTTTTGATAAAAGACCTTCAAACCGTCAACGCACACATTTATCTGTATTACTATTATAGTATAGATACGTAGCTGCTAATCCGTTGTCGCGTCACTCAATGCAATAGGTCAGGAGAGCGATAAAGCGTCAGCTGACTTACATTACAGATCTGGGTGGCTCATAGTATTCGATCGTCTCGTCTCAACCGTTTCTGTATACATACCTACTATACTACATAGTATATATATGTTCGTCGAAGACTGGAGGCGTTCGTGAGCGGGGGATGCCTCCAGATAATAAATAACGAGTGCAACGATTGCGACCGCCGGCCCGGGATAAAGGGGGTCCGGGGAGGGCCCAACCATTTTAATGTCCCGGCGCCAGACTTTATATTAAACATTCGACCTTGGCAGTGGCCTACATCGACACCGGGACACGCACACACGCCCATTTCTCTCTCGTCACGAAAAGAAAAGTTCATTCAGTATTTCGACACTTGCCGACTCTATAAATAATAAGCGTGACGTGACGACTCATCTACTATGCTATTTAAAAAGATATACATAATATTGTAGTGTCTCCGTCATTCGTGTTACATTGACACTGTTGAAGGTCTTGGTAGGTATTACGAAGTATCTTATATACCTGTTTAACTTATCACTACCGTACATAGAGCTCAGAACGTTTCAATATTACTACCAGTTGACACTCGCATTTTTTCTAACCTTTTTGAAGTCATTGTGTTTATTTTTATGTTTTGATTATAATTTTGTACAATATTATTCTTTATGACATCGGAAAAACTATAGACAACATGTGAATGGTGCTTTTTTCTATAGTTTGTTGAAAGATGGATTTCACTCCTTTCCTAGCCTGTAAAGTTTTGGCCATAAAATGTTGGTATCACATGTAATTGGCCAGTCTTGTAAATAAGGCATACTTGCCTGTACAATCTGATTTCAATAACCGAATTACCTAATTTGTCCAGTGACCATATTATTGTGAATCTGCTTCAATTCACACGAAAGTGTTACCGTAATTGCTCGCAGTTGCAAATTATGTAATAAATTACCGTTATTGTTATTGCGTGGAACGAGTAATGTGGGTCAGTGACGAGAACAGAGGCAGGGTCGAGATGCCATTGACGCGTCTTTACGTTACATAACTGTCGTGTATTGTTTTGCCCAACAAGGACACAAAGGATTCGCAAACACTGCGTATCAACATACATGCATGCATATGGCGGCGACGGCGCTGCAAACAATCGTTTACGTCAGCCAATGCTACCTGCATTGTATGGTAAGGCTTCAAGTTGAATTATCATTTTCTTTTGTTGTCAACATAACAATCACAACACAACTCAATTATCATTACTGACTGTCCATCGCTTCATCGTTCTAACTTCAATTTTTTTTCATCAACATTACCATAAAACTTTGCAAGTATTCATCAACATTATGTGAGTAGAATTGCTATATTTTCGATACAAAGTTAGCAGAAAGGTGGCAGCGCTGTATACTGCTCGCAGGTGTTCGGTGTCACTACGAAACTGGTTGGGCATCCGGTCGACGCTGCGCACTGTATCCCACAGATGGCGCCACTCATCCAATAACACAGCTTTTTAGCAGCGTGCATCCTTTGATACAAATACTTTTAGTTTCTTTTGATAAATCGTTCATTCAAATAAACTTCTACCTATGCACACTCTGCTTTGTAGTGCCTATGATAACTCACTCAATAACACACAGGGTCCACTAGTTAGGTCTGTGTCATTATCAGCAGTAAGACAAATTGTCTAATTACGGTGCGGTCCAAGCGGCTTATGTAACTAATGGCGGCATAATCGGTCTGGCGGAACCCGATCGTAAACAAGCTCGCTAACCCACTAAAACATATAATATCTTTTATTTTGCCGAGCAAACTGCCTTCGTAGCTTGGAATTTACTCTTGCTCTGCCACTTTACAGAACAGGTTCCTATATCGAAATTAACGATAAATTCAACAGCGTGGTGCCGCCGTCGTCTCCGGCTCACCCTCTGCATATTTTCCTGCGTCTCGGCTCGAGGGAATAACTCACGATTATGGAATATTTCTTCTTGCATTATTTACGTTGCCTAATTCGAGGAATCTTAATAAACCATTCAAATTAGGCATCCTTTTCTTTATTTATTTACTTCGTAATTTCGTAATGACTTCAACCGAAATAGTATGATTCCATTTATAACATTTCAAAAGGATTGTTCAGTTTTGGAACGACCTACATACTCAATTTGTATTAATTTATTTGATTTTATTTATACATCGTCACCTAATTTAACTTCTACTAGTAATGAGACATGGTCATTTTGTCATTTTAGTGCGCTTGATGACAGCATTATTTTGTCATTAATGCCAATGAAAGCAGGAGGTACGGTTCCTTCCATACTGTCGTAAGTTGCCGCTAGAGTCGCTACAGGTAAATGTAGAGAAGGAAACGAAACGAAATAAAGTTTCTTAAACTATCAAAACCCGTGCTAAGCCCCCTGACAAAATAAATTTAAAATACATATTAGCTTAATGAGTTTTAAAGCATGATTATTATAAGGAGGTATGTTTATTAACGGCCCGGTACCTTTACGTCAAATTAGCCCCTCGACTCTCGCATTTACGAAAATCTAACATAATGTAGTTGAGTTACAGTTGAAATTGGCACGCGCTCCAACGTGGCGTTTATGCAATGTTCGAGTTATGATGATAAAAACACGGTTTTTTATGATTTCTCTAACAATGATAATATTGTTTAGTTGACCAAAAAAATCTGTACTTCCGAATATTTATGTCTAAGAAAATTGTTGAGATTCTTAGACGGTTAGTAGATTTTTTTAAAATTGATAATTGCTGCATATCACAAATTATGTAAATATAATAGTTATATAGGTAAATTAAAAGATTGTATGAAATAAAATTTTAACAGACTATTGATAATAATTGATTTCCATTGCTTTCATTTTTTTTTCTTCTATATTTAAGTACATAGGTACAACTTTAATAAAATAAACAAAGCAGAAATAAATAGGAATCAAATAGGAAAATCTCAAGTTCAAGGTCGAAGGTGTTCAATACCCACCTTAAAATTAATAGCTCTTCAAATAAACAACATTAAATTTAGTCCGATACCTGGTTTCATATTAAACTTGCGTTCATGTGTTGCACACGCAAAAAGCCTAGGACTAACCTAATAATCTAGTCGGGTTGGATTGTATATTGAATAGGTCGTATATGCGTGCAGCTCGAAGTACTTCCACTCCCCGCTTGCTGGCGCTGTAGCGTGCCCTCGCCTGTTCATAGATAGCTATACGTTTGAGTCAGAGTTGGTCGGAGCGAGCGGCTCGCCGTCGCAATATCAGCCCGGTGAAATCGCTCGCTCGCCCGCCCGCTTCGTCGCACCACACGCCTTGCCTGCGCCAGTCGCCGTGCGCCAACTGAAACGCGCACACTGCTAGCGCAATCGAACGTATAATATTTCTCGCGTGCTTCTGCTTTCTGGTCGTTTCCATCGCATCACTTACCTTCTTCGGCCATTCAGTTGTAACCGGTAGCGGAGAATCGCCCTTCATTTTCTTCCCTATTTGAATGTTCTTTCTGACATTGTCGTGCGAGTGTATGTGAGTGTGTGTGAGAAAAGTGCCCATTCGAAACTCGTCCTAGTTTGTATTTCGGCGCGGCGCCGACGAAAAAGGTTCAAGACGACTGTCATCATAAGGCTGCCTGCGAATACAGTAAGTATCGCGACGACCGCATGACTCAATGTAAAATGGGACGATGCTTATCTTTTGCAGATGTGTGTGTGGGTGTGACGACGAGCGAGTTGTCCGTGTGCGTGACATCCGACCGCCTTTGGTAGCTGTGTGCGTTTGGCTCAATACTTGATTCTATTTTGTGGCCGAGCAGCTAGATGTTTGTTTTTATTATCATATGACCACCGACCGCTGCGATGTTAGTTTGGTCAAGTCAAGAACTTTTCGTTATTTTTTTATATTCTGGATCCAATAATATTCACATGACTTATCTGAAGACTATCATACCTAATGGAATTAGGTACTTGGAATTACGCTTGGGGTTTAATTAGGAATGACTACCGCTTGCTAGTCAAAGCCTAGTTCGTTTTATAATTCCTTTCTTAGGCTCCATCTGATATTGATAATATCGAAAAGTATTTTGAACTTTTTAACATTAAGTATATCACAAAAAGACACCCCATGCCTCACTGGATTCGATAACTGTAGGATGAAAATAAAGATGTCTTACATATTTTAACCCAAATTTTAGGATTCATTTAATACAATTAAACCTGCTCAAATTATTGTGTTTGTGCATAGTGTAAGTGTCTTTAGATATACAATAACACCGCTATATTGCAGGATAAGATACCAGTTAACTAATGTGGAATAGTACTATTCAAATGAATCTGGCTAGAAGTAAAATGGTTTGACTCTGACGAAGGGTAATACATAAGTACTTTATTTTTTTTTCATAAAGTCTTGTATTTTTTTAGTATAAATGATTACACAAATTTGTATCGAAACGTAAATATGATTCAGTTAACAGACCTTTGCAGCTTCCTCGGTGATAAGGTGATGAGAACTAAACATTGTGGTACCTAGATCATGGCTTTCGATATAGTAAGATTGCCCAGCACCTATCCTATTTTCTCAGCTGAATTGGCAGTATCCACAAGAAACATTACATGGTCTATACGTGCCGAGTTGATTAAACCGCGGATTTCCTCACGATGTTTTCCTTTACCATTTCAGAACACGGGCATTGAGCACATCATGTTTTCAAAGGGCTAAATCCATTGATGCACGACCGGGTTGCAACCTACGACCTTAGGATTTGGAAGGCATGGATGCTATCACCTAACCTAAAGTGCTCTCAAAACATGATTACGTGTTCTGCAATGCACCTATGTGTGTTTGTAGAGATCATTGAGTTAATGATTACTTAACGCTATCTCACGCTAGTCATGTTCAACTGAAGAATGTCGTAACAGTCTCACATGCTACAGATCAATTGTAAATTTTATTTGTTGCGTCGTAAAAACTATAATGCGGGAGAAAACGGCGTTTATCGCGCATTCCTCTTCCGTCGACAGCGCGGTGGTTCATACAAATTATACGAAGTGTGCTACGTATAGCTAGGTAGGTGGGCCGTCATTATTTATGTTCTCTAACAGAGTGGTGTGGGTTAAAATCGGAGCAGTCAGCTGATCGTCCATGTGTGTGTGCGTTCTTTGGGAAACACCTTTCGATGACGTGTTCGAGCTCCGTTTAATTGGACATTCACATTGTTCCCTCGTGGTTTTTGTATCATCATATCAATTCATTGATTGATACGCTACGCTTTGATAAAGATTACATGCTATGTTTTTTATAGGTCTTTCATTTATTAGTCATCATAACATAACTTTTCTTCATTTTTGCAACCTCTAATTGTAAGTTACTTACACTTCATACTTTAAGCTACTTTGACATAGCAAGATGGCAAGGAGTCCTACTTTGTCTTTCAAATACCAGCAAAGTTGGTTTTGCTGTTCGACGCAGTTCGACGGTTCGAACAAACATCCTAAAGCGTTCTCATTTGTCATTTTCTAGAAGATTTTTTTTAATATTCAACAGGGCCGATGCTTTCTAACCAGAAGAATTTAAAATTTGACCTTCTGTAGGACATGAAAACAACTGTAGGTAGATTTCTTAGGAAACCTGCTCATCAAATATTTACTCTGTCATTACAAGGTTCAAATACCGATCTACGAAGTAAACCATGTCGCGATGTCGTGCTATATTGATTGTTTTGCTTAACTTATTTACACGTGGGACGAACAACCATGTTGTAGTATTTTACTTACCAAGTCCGTTGAGTTTGAAGGCTATAGCTACTTTATCGAGCCATGCATAGACGTTCAAAGAAAACAATAACAGTCGCAGTTTGCACTCATACGAATATGTAGACGAACACGAAGGGATTAAGTAAAATGATACACCAGAGATAGATGCGCAGTCGAAGATGCGCGCAGGCAAGGTAGTATTTATATATAAATAAATAACAGCCAACAGTCAAATACATGGTTCTGATCCCACACTAGGATACCTTGTTACCTCAACACCCAGACCCAGAAGAAATATCTTGAAAATGATAGAACATGCAAACATTTCTCCCGCGATGCGATTCGATAAATAAGACTAATAATTAGCAATCATGACGCAGTGGTAGTTGATTTTAATTTTGAGGTGGTTTGACAAGAAGACGTAATAGCGCTCTTTTACGATCGGTTCATTTGGTTTGGAAACGTCGGCTGACCTGTTTCCTGAAGTTGTATCGTCTGACCCAAATAGACTTGACAACAGTGGTTACAAACTTCGATCATATCCTGGTGTGTTGTATAGAGTGGTTGCTATCATGTTTGTGTTAGCCAGGAATAACGAAAACTGAACACCAAATACCAAGTCTACTTTTATTTAGTCTAGTATTGACTTTAAACGAGATGTATAAAAAAAAAATGGTTAATTTTTGCGGTTGGTCGATCTAGTTCTGATCAAACACATTGATTTTTCGTTTCGATACATTTATATGCATAGTTTCAGTGTTTTCAAACAGTGAAGGTAAAAATCGTGAAAAAACCCGCGGCTTAGTCAGCTCCACGCATGTTGGCATTTGTCTTTCCCACGTGGACACGGCCGATTCAGTCGAGAGGATGGTCTGGGTGCTGGGGAAACCCAACGTAAAGTTGACTCAGGCACACCATCTAGAGACACAAAGGTCTATTTTAATGCGCCTCAACTGCGATTCAATACCATTCCATTCGTCACATGACATGTTCCAGGCACGTCCAGTTAGATGTGTGAGTTTACGACTGACATTTGCCAACCTATCGAATGCAGTTTAATTAAACATGCTCATTGTTTAGTCATCGCGTCAGTTATAAATAGGTTTGTCTATATTATTATTGTAGTTCAGTGTGTTTCAATTAATTCGTCGCTTTACGTCACTTACAAATTTAACAATAGTAAAGAAGTTTTCGGGAAAGTTGAGCTTCGGCGGCGCTTTATCCACCCCACCCCCTCGACCCCCTTCGTCACAAATAAATAAGCCAGAGCCGACATCCGACAACAATAATAATAATTCGCTCGAGCTTGATCAGCTGTTCCGTCGACACCGACCCGAGTAACAGGTGGTCTATAAAGACATTCAATAAAGTGTGTACCACTTGCCTCCGTTGCGGAACCGGCCATTTTACACAAAACACTCACCCACTCGGAGACATTATGTAAAAATCAATGCAACAGTATAAATAGTTTTAAGTTAGCTGCTATTGTAATAATTCTTTAGATTTTGTAATTTCAAAATGCATTTTATGAAGTTTTTAGACTAACAGATCAGATAAAACGCGACAAAACTATAATTCTTTTGCATTGGTCACTCACAATAAAGTACATTATCATGTTTAGAACTTTATTAAGTACGTTTGTAAGTTTTGTTGTAGAGGTATGAGGTGGTAGGTATGAGTGCGGGTTAGCGACCTCTGGTCCCTTGTACACGTGGGTACCGTGAATGTACTCGTATAGAATTGTTTGAGTAGTAAAGCTAGTTGTATAATTTAACCCAGTCTCATCTCAAGCCTTATGCCCCAGGCTCCCTCCATGTTTACCTTTCATTTGCTCGTCCTTCGCAGCATCGCAGCGTCTAATCAAATTCCTTGTAATTTCGTTTACTTTCATCGATAGTACTTTTGATCTTTCATTATATTATTGTAATTAATGAAGAATTACGTTTTAAAAGAAAAACTAAAACGTTTACGTTTTGAGAAATTAATTGTGGGTGCGACGATAATAAAAAAGCTTTCTACATTCCTATTCCCATATGTTGACCTGGTATAGAAATTATGAAATGAGTACTATGTATATAACCAAATCATTTAGCCGTCAGACCCAGTGTTGTGTAGGATGGACACTTATAAAAGGATGTAACAGTAGGTACCTAGGTACGAATCGTAAAGCACTTCGCTCTCAATAACGCACCGTCGGTCGGTCGTCGATGACGAGCCGGTTATGTAATGTAAATGTTTATGTACCTACCTACTACACGTGCACGGCACCACGTGTGCCGAACCGAGAACACTAGCCTTGTGAATTATTTATTTACGACAACATTTTCGCACGCCGGTCGACGAACTCTTGAATGATCTTGGAACGCATTTACGCCGATTAATTTTGGCTTGTTTCATAATATATGCAATAGTCGTTTCGGTGTAACTGATACATAGGTAAGACCTTGTTATAGATAGCTTTGGTGGCGAAGATCCTGCGCTCTATCCAATTATATTTCTACTTTGGTATCGTATTTCCTAAGTGTTCTATGTTCAATTCGTTTTGTACACTGCCTCTTACTCCCATTATGATTATGGTATTGTATGGTTTCATATAAATATTGTTTTTAAATATAAATTAAACTACAATAATTAATTAATTAATTAATTATACCAAAGAGAATTTACTGTTTCCACTAAAGTATAAATACATCTTTGGATCATACAAAGCCTTCTTACGACAGCTCGTGGTGCCAATTGCAATTAGCTTTGCTCTTGACTCCTCCTTGATAAATAGCTGATGATAAAACACCAGCACGGTAACCGACACTGCACTGCACGGCACTGGCGGGCGCCGCAGCTACTAACTCAGTACTTCTACTCAGGCACTCTCTATATTTTCTCATACAGAAGTTTGAGTTCAAACTCTTTATCAAAACTGTTATTTCAAAGTAGATCCCTTGCAGTTTATTCCTGTTAGCTGTAAAGTGCCCATTAAAGTTCTTAATATAGCGGACGGCCAGCAGTAATCAAAAGCGTTAGCCCGAGTTTAGACGGTGTTTTTTTAGCACACTATTATCAGACAGCTCGACTAAAAGCATACGCAAATAGTATACGATTTGTGGTGACTAAAAATAACTATTCAGTTCAAGCAGAAGGAGGACAATTACAAATCTGCTATAGCTTGAGCTAGATTTTGTCCATATCATGCATATACTCACAATATGAACGCGGTTCAGGTTAACCCAAACAGTAATTCCCACTTGAATTGCTAATTAATCCTCATGTGACTTGCATAAGTTTGTGATACATAAGTCTTGTGACAGGCTGCCGTCAACGACATCCGCTAAAGATTCAAAGATGCTTTGAAAAGGATGCGGCTTATCTCAAGTCATCGTCTCATCCCTTTCAATTCAGGTGTTGCCATCATCATCGTGCAAAGCGTTAGGTTGTATTGGAATTATGTTCTTATTTAAATATACAGTTTCAATGGTTTCTGAAAAAGCGCCCATGGCTATATAAGTCCTAGTCCTCTTATAAGTTTGTAGATGCCAACCTAACATCATCATTTTCAGCCCGTGTCCACACTGCTGGGTAATAATAGGCCTCCTCTATTTTCTACCATATAGGCCTTGATACGGCGCATCCAGGACTTTCCCCAATCCTCTCAAAGTCATTGACCCATCAGGTGGTCAACCTGACATAATGTGATGCCTAAATCGCTGGTGATAGACTTGAAATTCGGAAGATGTAGGTACACTGAAAAAAAATCACGAGATCCCGGGGTGCAGCGCGTAACCTACGCGCTATGAAAGTTTGTGTAAAAATTACATTTCGCAATCAAGTTGCGGGAAATAGTGAAATAGTCCCCGGTAATCCCTAAAGCACTCCTAGTAAGTACAAGTACGTGTATGGTATAGTAACTAGCGTGCGGTTTCAATGGGATAGCCTCTATTTATGCGTCGTTGCTGGCAGCCTCCACATGCCTATTGTGTAGACTGTAGACGCACACGAACAGGCGAGATTTTGTGTTTATTTGCGTCGGGATTTGGGCCAAGTGCATTCGGTCAATTCCAACCGATCTCGTTGATCCATGCCGAGTCGCGGTTATACAATAGCTGGGTGTAGCATGTTGTCTAATGCCTTTCTAACAGCTGATTGAATGCATTGTTTGGTGAATTATAGTTTACGGTTCTTACTGCACTCGATATGCACAATGCTCGTTTAAAATGTTTATGTTGTTGATCAGGGGCCTTATCACAAGCTCATCGGGCAATATCAAAGTAATATAACATGGTTTTTAAGGGCTTGTTGGCCCCTGATAGTTACAATTTATAACTCGTGTTAATCAACGGTATAATCTTTATTCATACGTAATTCAAAGTAAGTATTATTTACTTACTCTTCTTTTATTTGTATTTGCTCATCATTGAAGTAATAATCAAGAATGGATCGGCTAACCTAGAGTCAATACTTCAAAAAGGTAACGCCAAAACTACGCGTGCGTTATAAATATAGAGTCCAACCCAACAGCATCTTTCTTACTAAGTACTTACAAATGCAATGTAATGTAGTTAATTTCAGTAATCACTGGCAATGATTTGTTCTACTTATATTTTGAATACAGTAAAGTTCTTATTATGCAGGTATAGTAGTGTAGGTGATATAGGTATGTAGCGAGCTGAGCTGGCTGACCAGCACGCCTCGACAGCTCCAACAATAATAATTAATTGACTCGTCCGTTCGTTATCGTGCTTTTATATTGACGTTCCCGAGCGAGGCGCATTCGGAATGAAATTTCCATAAAAACTTTTGTGCTCCGGCGGACGTTGCGAGCGCACGTTAAAATCGTCGGCTGGCAATAAAACAGCGGCCGGTGCGGCGAGGCGCGACGAAGCGAGCAACGGGTGCGAGCGGGACGGAGTTAGAGATAATGGACTCTGTTCGAAATGAAGAACGCGCCTGGTGCGCCGAGCGAGCGAGCTGGAGCACGGCAAAAACATCGTGCCCGCAGTTATCGCTCTCCCCCCGCGCCCTGCCCCGCGCCGCGCCTCGCCCGCCAACCGGACTCGTCTGATCGACGCCGGTGCCTCTCGCAGGCAAGCTAACCTCGACGGCGGGGGGTCGCCTGCTCGCCTCCTCGAGCCCGCTCGAACGAACACTGAACGCAGCGCATTGCCGACAAACTATATTTTAACGACTCGATTTTAACTTTGAAAAGCTCTACGTTACGCGTGCGTTTGACAGTTTGCTTTTGCTACTCTTATCTAATCGTGGTAACTGTTTATTTGTTACTCATAACTTGGAAGGGATTGGCGATTGATTTACGACCAGAGAATAATGACGAGACACGGTACGTATTACTTACCTGGCGCTATCAATTTGATTATTTACATATCAACTTTGTTTTTTATAATATTTCTACTTATTTAGGGTGTATTTGACCAACTTCTAGTATAATTATTCTCAGAACATTGTACATTACAAATGCAAGTAAAATGTTCTTTTACTCTTGGATTCGATTTATTCTGGGGATAGTGTTAAACCTAGGTCAAATCCGCTCTTAAGTTTGATTTAAATCTTTACTACGTCTCCCTTACATAAAGCAATACTCTACATTTTATGTTGTATGATATTTGTTTGAACCTGTGTCTACAAATAATTACTAACAAGTAATTACTATAAGTAACTAGTTCTTGCTAGTTTAACTGTTTAGTTAGATGATTGTTACTCAATTACGTCATAACAGCTGATCCGATTTCTATAAATTTTTGTAAGTATAAAGATAAGACCAGTGGAACTTCTTGCCCTGCGACTTTCGCGTAAAGTTTATATATTTTATCTGAGACGTCATATCATTCTTCTAAAGACTGTTTTTCAAGATAAAAAGTCCTACGTTATTTTTTACACACTCGAAATTGCATTTATAGAGCTTTCTTAGAACTTGCATTATTTAGGCGATTTGTGTGCTTTCTGCCCTTCGTTGAGGTCCGCACCTGGGTAGGTACTTTCTGTATATCATTCATAGTTATTTCTATTTTCATATTGTAGTCGAATTCTATTATTATTGTCATTATTATAACAAGTGGCCCTGCTCTATGCTATGACTTTTGGCTTCTATTGTTCATACCGAGTTAACTACTACCGATGCAGCATCAAGGTGGGATAGGTTGATCTATTACGTTAAAAATGCAAATCTATATCTATAAAAGAGCTTGACCTGACTGACTGATTGACTGATTGATCATCGCCCAGCCGAAACCGCTGAAGCTAGAAAACTGAAATTTGGAATGTGACTTCCTTTTATAACAAAACCACCCACTAAGGCGGGATTTTTGGTAATTCCACCTTTAAGGGGGTGAAAACGTTAGTATGAAACTTTTTAACACGTGGAGCAATTTTCATGAAACTTTGTTTGTGCACTGTAACTGCAAAATGAATGAATACGTGTTTCAGGATTTTTCAATATAACTCTAAAAAAGGGGTCAAATGGGAGGTCAATGTATGGGAACTTATTAACGGGTGGTGCGATTGGTCTGAAATTTTGTTTGTGTTCTGTAAATGCAAAACGAATGGACAAGTGTTTCAGGATTTTTCAATATAACCTTCATCATCATCATCATCATCATCATCATCAGCCTATAGCAGTCCACTGCTGGACATAGGACATATAACCTTAAAAAGGGGTAAAATGGGGTGTCAAAGTAGTATGGGATTTTTGTGAGTTGTGTGATGTGTTTAAAACTCAGTTTAGATATTTTATGTGAACGAAGTCGCGGGCGGGACAGCTAGTTACATAGTAAACGTCAATGGTTTTTCCAGATAGTTTGTTGTGTGTGACACAAATATAGTCCTTAGCGCGAGTTCGCCGCGTTAAGTAAAACTTTTAACTCACTTACAGAATGATGTAGTGCCGACAGTTCAAGGTAGAGTTGGCGTGCCTAACACCGGTTTATAACCGTCCTCTCTCAGATCGTATCCATCCACAGGAAATCGCAGATGACTAAGCCACGATTTCTCAAAACGCATGATGTTTTCCTTTAACGTAAAAGCACTGTTAACCAAAATTTTAAGAAAGGAAAATCTCGTGGTTTAGTTAGAATCTGAAGGTGGTGGTGCTAGTACACAGTTCTTAATTTAGATTTTCAACATTTTAGTTTAATAAGGACTTTATCATTGTTTTGAATAAAGTGGCAGGTGCACTATGTAATGTTATGTAATGACTAGACCACTATCAACCAAACATTTTTCAAACTTTTTTCCCGGCGCCGTATGCTACACTGATGGTCAGTCGCTCGTTTCGCTATTGACGTCGTCAAATGTATTTTAATGACTTAGTCCACCGTTCATATTTACATTGTATCAAACTATGAGACCACTGAATTTGGTAAAACTGACACAAAAGTCACACTTCGCATCACCATCACCACAATATAAAATTATAAATCTCTTCCTTTACCATCCTCTCTATCCGTAGTAAAGTGTTCACCTAATTTGTTGAGTGATAAATTGGTTTCTTTCTGCCTTGTTTTAGGATCTGACAGGTCAAAACAGCAATGACTCAGGCGGTAGCGGCAGCGCAGGGCGCGCCACCACACCGCACCTGAGGCCAACACCTAGCCCCACCGGCTCCAGTGGATCGCGATCCATGTCACCGGCTGTTGGTGAGTTTGCATCCAGAAAGCGCACAACTTATAACTCTACTCGTAACTACGTCCACTATTTGAGACTAACTTTCTGACATTGTCGCTGCAACCAAAGACATCTGGCATTTATTTTCACGGTTTCTTAGCAGCTGAAACAGTTCAGGGAATATAGCAAATATAATTTACGACGTACCGACTGCATCAATTTATTAGCGTAGTCCATAATGTACAGCTGTGTGTGGTGAGCGAGTGCTTCCTTCCTACAATTTGAACCATATTGCTCAGAACTTAGATATGGTTTGTTCTTGCGTGGAAATGTTTGTCGTGCCTTTTGTTTTGTCACAGGCGTGTGTTGATCAGATTGGTTGTGCATACTCCGTCACCGGTAGACACGGGCTTTCCCGACATTGACCCACATAGAACGGGCGCCCAGAGTACGCCGTATTTTGCCCCTTTTGCGGGCGCGAACCACCCCAGCCCTCCCCACCTTATGTACGAGTCGGGGTGGTCGCGGTATATAGGGCCTCGTGAAAAACTTACCCCCCCACCTTTGGTAGAAACGAGCACGCAAAACAGGACTTTCCACCCCTGAGGCCCAACGAGCCGCTCTTATGTGCTGACCACCCGACACGCTGCGTCTCACAAATTACATAACATCAACTGCCTACCCAAGGCTTCAGTGTCATTGACCTGTCTTTTTAATCAAGAAATTGCAGCAATCTTCTCAACACGCCAATCGTACAAGCAATCGCTGCTGGTTTGATATCAGCGTGACACAACACAATACATAGCGGTTTTGCGTAGCTTTGTTATTGATATGGATCAACGCCCATATTTTAAAAAGCGTTGGTTAACTACTGAAGATCATTAGAACACATTAAGAATTCACCCTCTAATTTTCAAGGTTTTTAGGATCAGCAGTTTAGGCTCTGCTTTTCTGTCAATATGTCAGTTAGCAGTCACGACAAAGTATTTTATATATTATTGTGATTACATAACACCCTTACTGGGTTTCCCTCGAAATGACCTTGAAGAGTTCACCCACCGAACGAGACTGTCGCATCTTACTTTATTTATATACTTTTCAACTGTGACGGTTTGAATAAGCACGTGCGGGGTATTAGATACTTACATTGTTTTCACTGTATTGTCGCCTTATCTCTTCAGATCTTGAATGGAATAAGCATTTTAGTCTTATATATCTGAATAATCTCTGGAAATATAATCAGAGTTACGCACTATATATTCTTATCAGTAATTATACCGACAATTTGTTTACTTGTAACTGGATTCTGGACACTATCAATCTCTGACCGATATAACAACCAATATGCCGTTTTAACCGGCTGTAACGAATGGTCAACCGCAAAAGCAATCGTGTTTTGTTAGGAGCATCAACGAATTGCCGAACGTGGCTTTCTCAAAACATCGGACTGCAGACCTGCCGAGCAGCGACTGCGTGCGGCGCACCACTCGTATACCGGTTATATGACCGCAATACACCCTCGCTCTATAACTCCTATGCGACCGTCGCACGAACGTACCGCGCTGTCCATTACCTCTCCAGTTTCTCTGCAATCTTCACTGCGCCTTCTAAGCCAGCATCGTATACAACGCCTGCCCATAACTGTCCGTGAACGGGCACACTGGTAGAGGTTTACATGACTATATGACGTCAACGCATCGGCTTGTCGGACTTCTCGGCTCTCGACAAACATCGAGCTATGTGAAGTCTCACGTTAGAAAAAATATAGACTGTGCGTTTGAGGAAAAATACTCTGTCGAGAAGCTTAGATGAATGAGTCACGTTTCTTGCTTCCACCCGTTTATAACTTTGCAAGAATTTAAGTTCAATGCATTGAAGTAGCAGAATTATTTGTTAATTAGAGTATTTGCAAGTAATAAAATTAAATAAATAAATATTGGTGGACAGTTCATATTAATTAAATACTTTTTTTGTACATACTATTTGCATAGAATACATAATAACACCCAGACAGAACAAACATTGGAGTTCATCACACAAATGTTTATCCTAGGTGAGGATCGAACCCACATCCTGCAACGTAGAAAGCAGAGCTACTACCAACTGAGCTGTGTGGCCAGTCAAATAAAATTATTTTTCTCATATTTTCAATAGGCACAGATTCTGGGGTCTGATGATGAACAGCATATTATTATGAGCACATTATGTGAGTCATCGTATATTTTATGTAGGTTTAGGGAGCAGGTCGTTCCAATCGAAAACTAGGGCTAGGTCCAATACAAGGGCACAGAATACGAGTATGTTTAGTACCTGCGCAACAATGGGTAAGTGGGTTATAGTCCCAGTTCAGTTCATACTTGGTCATTCCGAAGGAGCAAATGTAGAACAGGTGTATTATTATTTTTACCCGACTGAAGTAGGAGTAAACAATCTGTACTGACCGTTGAAATCCAAAACGGATTTCAACCTGATAATTTATCTTAAGCACTTATTACACTACCCTGAATTCAGGGACCCTTACCCTAAATAAGAGTGGTGTAATAAGAGTCAGGGCGTAAGGCGTAGAGGCTAGGAGTTGGGCTCCCTTACTACCGGGCCCTGAATACCGTGTTGTGTAGTAAGTGCTTTACAGTTTAAAAATAAGTACAAGCTAAAATTACTTTGCCCATTTTTACCTACCCACCTTTTTTACACGCGAAGAACGCGTGGATGCATGATTTGAAACTACACTAACAAAATAATATGTACTTAAAGTAATTTTGCAGTTATTTAAAATTAGCATCGGCCGGCGGCTTCGCCCGCGTGATAAAATTAGCCTATTGCTATTCCAGACTATACTCTAACTATATGCCAAATTTCGTCCACATCCGTTTAGCCGTTTCAGCGTTATCGTATAACAAACATCCATCTATCCATTGAAACTTTTAGGATATAGCTAGATTAGATTAGGTTCAAGTAAAACCGTAGTTTATAATATTTGTTTATCAGGATCAATAAGTAAATAAAAATCAAATTCTTTACATCCACCACAATGTATTCGTTGTCAATGCGAGTTCCATCGTTATTTTCACACAATGAAGCCGCAATACCGCAACGCGACGCGTTCGAAGGTGAATTGCGTATTGTTTGACGCCCGCATACTGCGTGACTTTCGAAAACGACTTTAATTTTCGTCCAATAAGGTTTCTTTTGCGCAAAGGAAACGATTTCTACTTGCTGTTGTATTTTCAACCGTAAACACTGCCGTTTTAAGTGATTTTTCGTTTAAACTCGCAGTGATCGTACTGTATACGGGTGCTAAAAGCGTTTCGCAGTCGTCCGTCGTGCGTATCGGAGAACAAGCAGTGGAATGCCATCAACCAAGATAAGACTCGCTCTTGAGCCTCGAATGCTGCCTCTATTTCTCCGTGACATTTGAAACCTCTATGTACATCAACGTCTTTTGATTGGTCTGTTAACTGCTTAGCACGAGTAGATACTGCGCACTCCTGCCTAAAACGTACAGATGAAGTATTTCAACTTCAAAAAGTTGACTGTTCACTACATATTTTGGGTTAATTGCCTAACATTACCTTAGATTGCTTTATCTGGAAGCAAGCGGCTTGTATCGTCAAATTATATTCGTCATTCGCGTTCTTCCTTTATTTATAATGCAAGCATGCCACGTGCCTCTTCGTCCTTGGCAAGGCCAATGACCTCGTTCATAAAAAAAACGACGAAGGAACAGCACTTTTTTGCCCCAATCTCGGCATGATGTTTGTTTTGATCGTTTTCACCTAACTAAACCATCCGTCTGGTTTGTTTTGAATATTTTTTTCTTTGTTCATGGATCGATGGAGGTCGTTTAGATTATTTATGGGGTAACCCAGAAATTCCCCTTGCACTCGTAAACACGATTAATTTCCATTTTTATATTATCTTTTAAATGTTGGTAAACTTTCGCGCTTAAATTGGAAATTAGCAGTTTACTCACAGTTCTTGGAGGCACAATGACATAAAAAAGTATGAGCAATATTGGCATATTTTTGTGACTTTGTGTAAACTTGGTGAGTTTTCAAGTCGCAGCTACCTGCCTTTTCAGGGTACTTACATAGTTTAACCAGTTAGTAAGAAGTGATTTAAAAACAACCTGTTGCGTGTCTGTGGTCCCTGCCGCTGCCCAGCGTCTAATTGTATTCAGATTACCCCGGAAAAGTGATAAATCTCTTGAAGTCAAGGTCGTCGGAGGGTTCGACAGCCCATTCACCCCGTTCTCGTCTGCCCCCTCGGCTAATGGTGCGGACATTCTTTCCCCAACCTTGCTCAGACATCCCGGTTTTACTATACGCATTCAACAAACGTAAGTACCTACAAATCTACCCCCACAACAACCCTGTAAGTAACCTCGACTACAACAAACGGAAATGTATCCGCCGAGAGCCACCCCATTTTTGCACCATTCAGTTTGAAGTAATGACAAGGATTAGTCACTGATATGTTTTGCTTTCACGGGGACACAATGCGTGTTATCCACACTGCTATATCGTCGTGCCTATTATTAATCCTGCAATCCCATAATATGAGCTACTTTACTTTCACTGATGAAAGTAAGTACCCCAAGTAATGGGTGAATTTTTTGATATAAACTAGTCAATATCGTGTGTATGCCCATGATTGACGATATAGAATATAGAAAAGGATTTTCATTGAAATAAGCTGTATTTATTTAGTTGATTTGACATCATGGGAACCGTATATAATTAAAATGGTAC
Organism: Cosmorhoe ocellata; assembly: GCA_963675405.1. Lineage (NCBI taxonomy): Eukaryota > Metazoa > Arthropoda > Insecta > Lepidoptera > Geometridae > Cosmorhoe > Cosmorhoe ocellata. The sequence continues at coordinate 3,318,923 of OY776264.1, read as the reverse complement.
GTTTGTTTGGTTTGTTTGTACGATGCCGGTGGGTAGAGCTCGGCACCAACGTTGGTGATCAACATAAATGGGTCGACGAACATCGGCGACGTCGTGACGCCACCGTTTGTCTCAACTAGGCCGCTCTTGTTAACGTTATTGTTCTATTCTGTTTATAAACGTTACTGTCCAGCCACTGGATAATATTTGTCTCTATTTTCAGTAAATAAGTTCCATTAACTGTAAGCTTAGATTTCGTTAGCAATTCATGAACGTAGGATAAAATATTTAATTTAATCTGTGCGAGTTTTCGGTCAAATATTTCAGAGGTTTCAATTGGTATTGTTTCTATAGTGTTTAATAATTATCGTTTATTAAAATTGAAATGTTTTAGTAAGTTTTAGTTTATCTATTAACCGGGTTACCTATTAATCTAAGGACTTGTTCTGAAATCAAATACCTTGTTTACTTTGACTTGTTTATAACGATATTTTTCAATGAATTCAAAAACCTCGTTATACACAAATACATCACGTGTGAAGATTATAAATAATAATAATAAATATTGGTGGACATTTCACACAACTTCAAGATTGAAGTGTGGTTCAATAAATGTGTAACTAGAATATTAAGCTGTCGAAAGCCGAAAGCTGAATCGCAAGGTCTCATTTTGATCTTTGGCAATCGAGTGGCCAGTTTGTGGTATCATATAGGTCTGGATTCTGTGTGGGCGCGTTCTGATTGGATTCGCGGAATGTGTTCACTGTCCAGGTATGTTAGTCCAACCACGTATGCTCACCGCTAGCTAAAGGTGGCGACTGACCTGTATAATCTTAATGAAATGTTACACAGTGTAACACTCTTATTCATGTGTAACGCTGTAACTAGACACTCAAGTCAGTCGCCACCTTTGTGGTTGGGCTCACATTGTTTGCGAGTTTGCGGCTGGCTGTCTTGCCAACATAACATTTCACAATACTATATTATCTATTGATAGGCTGTATATAAAAGGAAATAATATTTTTATTGATGTTGATTCATAACTAATCTAACTTGTCCGAGCATTGTATAACTGGCACACAGCTGATATTGCACTAGTCTGTCTATATTTGAGTTACGCTCAGCAACTATTTCGAAAGGGACATAAGGCAAACACGTCTGAAATTCGTTTTAAGGTCATAACGTTCCGCAGTTTTGACTTGTTCGCCCCTTGGGAAAGTAAAGGCCTCGGTTCTGCTTACGTTACGCGCTCGATCGGTGACGGGCGCTGCCCTTGACTCGGCTCGGCTGTTTCTCTACCAAGAACAACGAGAACACGAATACCAACTAAGTTACCAGTCAAATTATGCTGCGGTTTCTATGCAAATATTTCATGCTATTTATAAGCAATCAAATTCTGATTCTGATTGTACGAGCACTCAGCTACTGTTGTTGATCATGAATAAATTGTTACTACAAAGGCAGAGCGTTAAAGGTTGATGATTTATTTTGATCGCACTTTAACAGAAATTAGTAGTCGAAAGATAATCTGTCTTACGAAGTTACATAACTGATTGATGTCAAGTGCACTACTATCACTATCTCGCATTACATCTATCAACGGTCGCGTGCGCTATTTTTACGAGACATTGTCGGTCGGATGTGGGACGGGTCGGGACGGACGACCCCATTACCGTGGCGCTACACTCATTAAAGGTCGCCGTAAACAAATAGATATATAGAGGTGGGCGCGTGTCGTTCTACGTCGTTATCTATGATTCACCGGCCGGCGCCTAGCCGTCTGTTGGCTGTCTGATCGCCGACACAATATAATGGGCCGATAATAGCCGACTGATGAGATAACTGACGGACCAAGCACGTGCACGACCGCAATCATTCATGCGGCACCCTTTGAAGGATTCTCAGAATTGGCTAAACCTCAACTTCATAAGATGCGGTTTCGAAATATGCGAAATTAAGTTACCTGTACAAACCTTGTGGAACGTTTTCACGTAACACTAACATAAGCGAGTTCAAATCGACCTACATAAAAGCTGCAATACCACTTTCGTCGTCGCAAATCACTGCCGCTCGTACCTATCTCGGCCTCGGTCAATGCGTTGCGTGCATGTCGTATCCACATATACGGATGTAATAAAGTGCAGCGAGAATTCGCAGGCTAGCGGCGCATGCTGCTCACGTGCCTACGGAAAACGAAAGTGATCGGATGCGTCTCTCTACCCTCGATTGATAGAGCTAGGCTCAGGCGAGCCCTCGTTAACTGTATTATTCAAATTGTGTGTGTGTCCCGCCCGCTCGAAGCCTCCGCGATCGATCGCACTCTCTAATGTTTGCCGCTTGCACTCTCGTACGCGATTTAATTGAAACACTAACACTAAACATAGTTTTGAATAATTAATGTTTCGCTCGTGTCACTATGAAACTGCGATTAGGCACGCCTGTTTACTACGTTATATGCAGGTGCGGCTTACTGGCTTACATTAGGCAGGCTTTGTTTATTTACTATCATTATCTAGTTTCTATTTAGCATGTAAACGATCAGCTGTTATCTTATAAAGTGAACGAGTTCATTGTACCGATATTTGAATCTTCAAGTGTAAATTGTTTATTTATAGTTTGCTGTCTCATTACTTGCAGGCACTCAGAACGTAACGATGCCGCCGCGAACATCGTCGTCGTTGCCGGACGGCAGCGGTGCCCTGCGGCCGGGGGCGCCAGGGGGCCAGGCGCCGCCGGGTCCCGCGCCCGGAGCCGGCCCGCCGCCCGGCGCGATGGTTGCGCAGCCCTATGGACATCACCCCTACAAGCCGCCTCACTACCCGCCGCAGCCCTACGTCTACCCGCGCAACCACCATCCTTACCCGTATGGCGGCTATCGGCCGCCCCCGCCGCATCCGCCTCAACATTACCAACCTCCACCAATGAAGGTGAGTAACAAGAACCAGACGAACGCATGATTTGATACTTATTTGCTTCTCACTCACCAATCATCAGCTGGATGACAGCCGCACTGAAAGATATTGATAAGATGGTATCATATGGTATAATTTCTATTACAGCAGCAAATAAGCGGGCGGCACATGGGTCCCCCTGGCACGCCTCCCGGCGGTCCGATGCCCGAAGGCGCCATGCCTCCGCCCACGGCGCCCGGCGAGTCCCACGACAACGGCCCGGCTGCACCGGCCATCGCACTCGTCACCACCGGCCCTGACGGCGCTCCGCTCGACGAAGGCAGCCAGCAAAGCACGCTCAGTAACGCATCAGCAGGTAATAAAACAATGCCCTATACACGCTTTAGTATTCAACCCTCGGCTCTTTTCGATCGTATAATTATGTCAGCCACAGTTCCGTAAGATGTTCCCTCTACATAGCCGGAAGGCGACTAAGCTTGTCTAGACTATGTCTAGATTCAAAACAAAGTGGGTCAAACAAACGGAAGGTCGGTTGGTGACCTCTGTTCGAGCTTTGACTACCTATTATAAGAAGCAAGTGTGTTGAGATCGGACCTTGACTGCCACTTCGGCGAGCCTTTTAAAATGTTATGACCTGACTTATTAAATGGGTTTAATTATTGCATTCATTCATTGGTCACTGGTCTCGAAGAGGCTATTACAGAAAACCATCATGCTATTTACGCGGATTTGCTCAATTCATTCTATAAACATTCCCAGCACCAATAATGTACTAGTGGCAGGGCCGCCATGTAGGGACGTTGGCTGTACTTGTAGGTTTAGGGTCCTACATAATTGAAACATCCGAATATCTTAAAGTGTATTTATTCACTGTCTTTAAAAATCGCTATAACTATATCTTAACTTAGCTTCCGCCCACGGCTTCGCCCGCGTGGTACCTAGAAAAACAAAAACAAATCTATCCCACGGGAACCGTACATTTTTCCGGGATGAAAAGTAGCCAATGTGCTATTCCAGATAATTATTTATATCTGTGCCAAATTTCATCCAGATCCGTTCAGCCGTTTAAGCGTGAAAGAGTAACAAACATACATCCATACATCCGTACATTTTTACAAACTTTCTCGTTTATAATATTAGTTGGATCTAGTGCTTAGTGCTTACACATCATATCACACCACCAAGTCAATTTGCTTATTCTACGTGTTAAAGTTTAATGTTTGTTCCACAGCATCCGGCGAGGACACGTGCGCTTCCGGCTCCGGCAAAGGGTCGCGGAAAGAGTACGGCAGCGCGGCACCGTCGCCGTCCCCCGGCGGCGCGTCGCACTCCTCGCTGCACGACGACTACGAAGGCGCACCCTCGCCGTGGCCGCGCCCGCCCTCTAGTCCTGTGAGTGGGCACGCTAAGGTCACATTGTCCATTGGGCTAGGGATGATCTGACGTGGGCAGGTATAGCCCTGGGAGTAGGGACACCAGACTCAATAAGGGTTAATTTCGCTTGGACTTAACTACGGTTCTGTGAGATGATTCCTGGTAGACTAGCCAGCTGAGCTTGGCTACGGTACTAAACATGAGGAAGTCATAATCGAAGTAGTAAAGGATTAGCATGGTTCAATTCAGATCTAGCTTTATTGGGCTATTTGTATATTACCCACTGGCAGGCCAAAGCTAGTGGGAAATATTTATTATCTGGGGAAAGCATACATACGGTAGCTATCTTTCAGCATAATTATTTAGATTTTAGAATGACGAATGTATATCACATCAGCTATATTTGTAATGTAGTTGGATTTTATAATCATATAAACTTGAGCATGATTTAAACATAAATTCTGATTATACGAAGTGAATAAAACTATCTAGTGACTCGTGTCAGCATTTCTTGCTGAATAAATCGCACATCGGTGATAGTGGTATTGGTGAAGCCACGCGGGAATCTGCATTGGATAGACCACACCCAATGTTTTTGTAGATAACAACGTATTTGCATGTTCCATTTAGTGATTCCCCAAAGAATAGAGTCCTTTAGTTTAAATAGTCGGGAATATTTTTGCGCAGATCCTTGTATATTTTGTAAATAATGTAAAAAGTAGAATACATAAATCAAATGTGACTTGATTACTAACAGTATGCACAAATTCGCATAAGGAATTATGTACTTTCATTCGCGGAGTACGATTTATGTATAAATACTTTGTGTGGCAAATAAGAAACTTATTACCTCAATAACTGCTTAAATAACTATCAAAGTAAACAGTTTCAAACAATAGTTATATAGCTAGTTTGTTCACATAATCAAAACTGCAAAAGGAAGGGAAGCATTGCATTTTATCATGTATTTTCAGGTCTTTAACAGTCACATACCGCCGGAGTCCTACAGATCAAAGGTTTATATCAAGTTAAAGATCATAAGCATGTGTAGTGCTCGAAAAATTAATATTTCACGTAACAAATAATGTTGCAAGCTGCATGGTAGTCCCCTTTTCTATGGATCGAAACATTTTTTTGCATCTAATGACTTTGACAGTGACAAAACCGAAAACAAACGGTCATTTAAATTATTCATCGCTTCAAACGAAGTATCTAAAGCTTGAAGCATCCGATTATTTCCGCTTTACGCTACACTATTTCTCTTTTGGTGTTGGACTACTGCTTAAATTTTTAGCGAAATTTTATCCAAAATAGTACGTCTCGGAATATTCCAAGCGTGAACAGAACATACAATAGGTAGCAATTCTAGTGTATAAGCTTTTATTTCATGCATTTAGTTTACTTTCGCGCCAAATTAGTATTAAATTTCTTATTCGCCTTGTCGTCTGTATAATATAAAATTGCTATTTCGTCTATAATACAAATGGAGCATGAACCGATTGGTACGCCTGTACTGTGCATAAATTGCACGATTTAAATAACTGCGCGTTCATAAAACGACAATGCCATAGTGTAGAAAAAGGCATATTCAAATGTAGTGCAGTGAAAACTCCTTATTTTTTGTTTACCGCTGTTTTGATGTTACATTTCAATCAACGAGAAAGGCAAAAGTTGGTCAACCAGAGCATGACTGCATTAAATTGATTTTCATAGACTCATTGCTGTCTCTCTCGTTAAAGTATTTTACCGAATCAATCACATAATAAGGAGTTTTCTTAAGGCGGGGCTGACGAAGCATGTTGTAGCAAAGGTGTACGTTAGTACACGTTGCAGTACATTACCCGAAATTCTGATTCTAGGCGGATAACCAAAGGAAACGACGCGGAGACACTTCGTCAGGCCCGGTAATGCACATTTCATCATAAATATACATAGAGCTTCGTCTATATATCATCCAATAGCTCGTGTTTTTACACAAGACTAGTGTACGAATTTGGTTTTTGCTTAGTTTAGTATTTTACAGAAATAAACATAACGCATCGATTTTCATACATTTGTATAGTTGTGAACCAAATATTTCACTATACAAATATAATTTATTGCAGTATAAGCTGGTTGTAATCTTGACGAATCTTCTAAGCTTATTGTATCGAACCAGCTACATAAAGTGCGTTATAATTATTTCTCATAAACTATGTTATTGCTCTGTCTTTTGTGTGACAAGAAGTGACTAATGCGTGCTATACAGTCCTTGCAAGTCTTTTATGGTGTTTGCCTTTGGTTACCAATTTATCACAGGATATCATTTGAAGTTAGCAGACATTGTATTATACACCTGCTTGCTTTAAGCAGCGATCGAAATAGCTGTATCAATTGGAGTCGATGTCACAAATCACCAAGTATTTTGTCATCAAAACCGAGTCTAGAAGCGTCTGCATAAATTCCATAAAATATATCTAAAACGATTTACCAGCACACAGGTTTTCTATAAAAAAAACCCTTGGTAGCTATTATGCTAAAGATATTAAAATGTATAAATGCTACTTAATGTAATGCTAAAAGTGTAAAAAATGAGGCGCCATTGAAAATCAGAGCTGCATCAGATGATGCTGAATAGTTGCCTGTTTTTCTGTCACCTTATCAATTAACGTGACTTAAAATAAATGATTTCTATTTCTATAAATTCAGCGTTATTTTGGTATCAATGAGGTAACAGTAACAGTTCTTGGGGATCTGATCTAGTCACGTCTTGTCGGTAGCGTAAGAGCCTGTCCAGATGGAGCGTTTCACGCGCGTAAGCACTCGCGCGTAGCAATTTACATTGCGTCCAGATGCCGCGTTTCACGTGCGTTCCTACGCGCGTTGTGTTTGGGAGGGACTCTGGACAGAAAATTATTTATGTACCTACCTAGGTAGTAGGTAGTTTTATGTAGTTGGTGCCTGAGAACGCGCGAGTGCCTACGCGCGTGTGCTTACGCGCGTGAAACGCTCTATCTGTACGTCTACCATGAGTTGTCAAATTTAGATCGGCTAACGTTACTACAGTAGTAATAGTACGTTACTATGACATCTGTCAAAATTGTTACTCATGGTACCAAATTCTAAGCAAATGAATGAAGCGCAAACTACAGTCGCTGTAGTACGCTGTGACGTAAAATAGTTGACTACGTGACGTTTTAGTAGCCAACTATCCGCTAGAGGCGCTGTACAAGTTTTCATACATTTTTGTAACTACAGTCGCTAGCGAGTGTAGATTGTGAAAACTCATGGTAGACCTACTGGACAGGCTCTGGGACAGTGGTTGGGTTGCGCGTAGAATAGTGTATGATGTTGCGTGTATGCGCCAGAAGTCGGACTCGCTGGGCAAGCTGTACGAGATGGACGACGCGCCCGAGCGGCGCGGCTGGGTGGAGCGCCTGCTCGCCTTCATGGAGGAGCGGCGCACGCCAATCGCCGCCTGCCCCACCATCTCCAAGCAGCCGCTGGACCTCTACAGGCTGTATCTACTGGTGCGGGACCGAGGCGGATTCGTTGAGGTAACTATTCATATAGTCCACGGCTTTGCCCGCGTGATACCTTGAAAAACAAACAATTCTATCCCACGTTAACCGTACATTTTCCGCGATAAAAAGTTCATCCAGATCCGTTCAGCCGTTTCAGCGCGAAAAAGTAACAAACATACATCCAGACATCCATACATCCATACATTCTTACAAACTTTCACGTTTATAATATTAGTAGGATTTATTGATTTATTTCGGTACTAGTTTCCGCCAGCGGCTTCCACCACGGTACCAGATTTCATCAAAATCGGTTTGGTTATTTGGCGTGATTGCGTAACACACAGAGTTACTTTTGCGTTTATAATATTAGTTAGGAAGTAAGGATTAACCGCCATACCCTAGATAATAGGGCCAAGAACTAAAAATTCAATGGCTGGCACTCAAGGGATTGGAATTTGAAGCTTATGAACAAATCTTCATAAATTTTAGCATATTTAGAGCACTTGCCCATTACTAGCTGTGTTAAATTTTAACATGATAAAATTGTTAAAACATTGTACGCGGTTTCAAAATGTAACTCGATGCACCACGTTGAAGTTTAACAATAGGCAAAACGTACAAGTAATTCCAATTCAAGTTTTATCAGAAATATGTCAAGGTTTTTACTTCGCGTCGTGTTAGTGAATACTGTTTGTTACTGAACGCACTCAACTTTGTAGTTTTTGCACTAAGTTCCAACATTTATTTTTCATATGGACTTTTCTACTCGAACGGTTTCGTTATTGTTCTCACTTTCGTTATTGTTCGCAATAAACAATTGTTTTATCTCGTAAAATATTAGGTAATTTTGAATTTACCCTTCGTGGAAAACTTAATATCAACTAATCTTTTATTGCTCCATCTTCATGCTATCAGCAAAAGACGAGCTCTAAAATCAAGATTTTAAAGTTTTTAAAATAACAAGTTAACAATAACGGTTAAATGTCAAGTTGAGTAGAAACGCCCTTAAACTTCAACACGTATCTTCTGCGCATACTCCTTATTTAACGCGGCTTGTATATTACTTCGGATTACTGTAAATGCAAATCTATAGTGTAAAACTACATATTGAATCCTATTCTGTTCACCGCACTAAAAGTCAGCGCTAAATGAATGCAACAGACTGAGAGTATGTGTAATTCAATTCGATTTACAGTTCCCGACGTAAGCATATGTAAACGCTTATATTCTCGAGTATCACTTTAGCCGGGGCCAGTAAAGTGCAAGGTATCCATGCGACTTGTAACTAATAGACTTCACCTAGGATTTATGTAAGTGCACACAGCGCTTTATACGCGCGTGCGCCATAAACCCGCCTCGCCAACGATACATAATAAGTTTTTATCATTCAACGCTCAGTGCAGCCGCTGTGCCATAACAATATCGGCGTTAGATCGGCGCGGAACCTAGCCGCAAGCAGTCGCGTGTGTACTGCCTTGCAAGAAAATCGGCGGCATGGTGCGTTAAATCACTTATTACGTTCTAACCCATGTGTTTTGTTATAATAGTGTTACTGTTCGCGATAATTCCAAAGATTTAAATCGTAGATATGCCTGGACACCAAAAACTGTGGTACTGTTTTTACGTGTGTGTGTTAACAAAATGCCGATGCACGCTCACTAAATGATTTGTAAAAAATGAACCAAATAGTTATTTCACCATTTATTGTGCAATTATATTGCACGATCTTTCGTAAACAAATATACTTATTCCTTTTGTATCCTGAAATTGAAAATATTTGGTGTGCCATATGAAGCTATTTTTCGTGTGGCAACAAAACGGCGCGGTTTCAGTACCGTACGGGCATATCTACGTTTTAAATCTTTGTTTAATTCCACTTGTTATATCGTACGTTCATCAGCTAAAGTGTACGTAATACCTTTCAGGTGACAAAGAACAAAACGTGGAAGGACATCGCGGGTCTGCTCGGTATCGGCGCGTCTTCGTCCGCGGCTTACACACTCCGTAAACATTACACGAAGAACTTGCTCGCGTACGAATGCCACTTTGACCGGGGCGGCATCGATCCACAGCCTATCATCAATCAGGTTGAAGCGTCCACGAAGAAGAAGAGTGGAAAGACGAATAATACGTCGAATGCAGGTGAATGTGCAATTGTGCAAGTTATAGTACCTTCTAATAGTGTCCCTAGTAGTCAATAAGCCATTGAAATCTTTGTGTCTGTTGGTATCAGCGAATCTACTCCAACTAGGTAGCCCTAACAAAATGAACTAGGATCATACATAAAAAGCGCTAGGGCCCAGTGAGTTTCTTGTTAGTTCTTCTCGGACTGGGAATAGGATTGGGATTGGTACCTAAGCTCACCTAGTATGCAAGACGATTCAAAATGATCCCTGCGATTTTATTGAAAAAAGATGATATGAATTTGAAAAGTAAAGTAAAGAAAGCATTTTGAGACCATAAAACTTTGTTTTTGGTTCTCGGATAATACTATAAGCAGTCCATAATTATCTTTGACTAGCACATAGCGTCAAATATAAAATGGGTATTACACCACACGGTATTCAGGGCCCGGTAGTCAGGGAGAGCTTGGCTTACGCTCTACGTTTTACGCTCTAACTCTTATTACACCACTCTTAGTTAGGGTAAGGGTCCCTTAAAATTGGGTAGTGTAATACCCACTTTAACCCTAACAAATAATAAGAGCAGATAAAGTGTATCACATTACACGACTGTCGATTCTCCCGAAGCGAGCGCTCGGGCGTCGAGTTCGCGCGATAACGAACCGCGTACGTTGCGTTGCAGGCTCATCGAATTCCCAAGAATCATTCCCGAGCGGCGCGCCGGCCGGCGGAGCCGCCATGGACGGGTACCCGGCGCAGTACGCCGGGTACCCGCCGCAGTCTAATCATTCGCAAGGTAAGACGGCACTCATATTCGTCTATACATATAATAAAAACGTTAAAAAGCCTGCACTTTTGATATTTTTAAATCAAAATTAATGCTACCTAAAGAAGACACGCTACTTAGCCTAAAACAACCATTTTTGAAATAATTGTCTGTTTATCTGTGCGTTTGTGCACGCTAACCTCCGCAACGGATAAACCAAATCGAATGCAGTTTTAATTAATGTATTGCGATAAGCTTAGATTAAAACTTAGGCTTTGTTTTATCGAAATCGGTTGACAAATAAAAAAGATTAGAATTGATATATCTTATAAAAAACCTTAACCATTCGTACAGCCCCAGTCACACAATATTAAAAATTGATCCAACGCGTACCTAGTCGCGGGTATCAACTTGTTACAAATATTATTTACCTGACGCGACGAATTGTTTTCCTATTTGGATATTAAGGTAGAAAGACGATTCTGTGTCTGGAACGAGTGGTACTAAATGAGCATGTTTGGCAAGATGATAAATCAACTTGGCACTTGTAAATATTTAAACATGTTCACATCTATATGTCTGTGAAGTTCTTTAGCAATTTGTTTGAAAGAGTGAAACTAATACGAGCATGTTGTACATCGAGATGTGATGAATGATGATAGATGATGTAGCCCTTATTAATCACTTCGTTAAATAACCGCTCTAGAACTTGCACATTTTAAATTGTATTTCCCATAATTGTGAAGGTGTATAAAATAGTGAAGTGACCGAACACAGTAAACACCGCTGTACATAAGCTATGTGTCATTTATTACATAGCGCGGCGAAGGTCGCGCGGTGCGAACATCGCTGCACTTTACCGGTGCTTAGTTTTATTTATTTGTGCAGTTATTCACTAATCCGAACTCGTACCTAACAACCCTCACGGAATGGTACATCACAAAGCTAACCAATCATTTTCAGAAGCTTGTCATTAAATCTTTTCTAACATGTATCGCGGGGAGAAGTAACGAGTTTTGCTGCAATAATTATCTTTTCATTTAAATTTGTACAAATAGTGTGAGATAACAGATTAGAATAAAAAGAAGATGCCGTATCGCTACTCGTTGCATTTTATTATCGCCTAATCACTGTCGCGGATGGTATGTTTCCAGAAAAGATCACATTTTATCCCTATAAAACTATTTATATCCATCTTTCCAAGAAAAATGCCTCTAAATTCAAAATCTACTGAATAGCCAAGAACAGAGTTTTTATTGAAAAAATAATGCAGCATAACTCGATAGTGATCCTCGTTGGTTTGTAACTGTCGGGTGTCATAACCTATGTGGTTTGTAGGCGGCGGGCCGGGCGGCGACAACCTCGCCGCCTCGAACCCCTTCGACGAGCCGCCGGGGCCCCGGAGACCCCCAGGTAGGGTGTTCCTAACTTTATAACTACATCCCCTCGAGTTAGCTGTTGGCGTTGCTATTAACTCTATTGACCGGCCTCACAGTCCAGTGGATAGTAGCTCTGCCTTCTGCGCTGTAGGTTGTGGGTACGACCACCCAGGATAAACATTTGTGTGAAAAATACAAATGTTTGTTCTGGATGCAGAAAAAAGTATATAAGTAATTAATCTATTAACTATCTGGTTGTTATAGTACAGTTTCTTTTGGTTCGTGACTAGATAGCGTTGTGTTAAATGACTACTATTTTTTTTAATTTAACGCCTAACAGCTAACTTCAGGCGGCACCGGCATGCGACAGTACCTACTGTTGGTGTATGGTTTGCATGATATTACCCTGTATGAACTTGTAACAACATGGCTTTGTATTATACTGTGTGGATTGACAATATTACTAACATGCTATGGCGTGAAGGAGGAATAATAAGTTTAGTACCCCTCAACCTTACAAATATGGCAACTATTTTTTTGCCAATTATTTTTCGTCTGTACACATCTGTGGTCATATTAAATCAGTGTAGATGAGCAGAAAATCTGAACCCAGTGTAATCAAAATATTTAAACTGCTTATAATTTTTATTTAATTTCCTTATTTTTACGTTCGCATTATGTATGTAAAAAACAAAATATTTTAAAATAGAGTTCGAATTAGTTTAGTTTGTTTAGTTGTAGGAATCTCTGTAAATAAATATTTATCTAGCTGTTTATTATCATGATTATATTTTTCATCATTATTATTATGGTTTGCTTTGGGAATATCATCTATAAAATATTTTTAATCATGCATGACAACAAGAGTATACATTTTATTGTAAAATAGCAGCTTCCACATTACATTATTAATTATAATCAAAGCTTATTTATGAATAATTGTATTTTCAGGTTACCAGCAAGGTTACGGCTATGAATATGGATCTCCCTATCAACCGAATAGGCCTGTTTACCCCCAGTACGGACCCGATGGCGACAGGTACGTTTAGATTACTCACACTGCTTTTAAAAACGGTGTTTAGCTTAGTACATTATAATAATAACAATCACAAAGCGTGTAGCATTACGCTACGTACTGAGACCTTGTCCAGAAAATATCGAAAAATCTCTACACAAATTCGTCTCTCGCTTTGTCGAGACATTATGGAGTTCACAAGCACTTATCCCTGTTACCTCGCTAACGGACTTCCATCTACCTTGCATTCTCTGAACAGCCACAAAGATTAAAGACGATACAATACCGTCTTATTTTATTTATAAAAGTTACATGGAAGTAATAATTGTGTGTTCCGACAGAGGGTACCGCGGTGGCGGCGAGCAGTACCAGTACGGCGGCTACGGCGGCGGGTACCGCGGCGGCGCGCCCGGCGGCACGCCCCCGCCCGCGCAGCAGTACCCCGAGTACTACCGCGCGCCGCACCCGCACCCGCCGCACCCGCCGCCGCACCCGCCGCCGCACCCCGCGCACCCCGCGCACCCGCAGCCGCCGCAGCCGCAGCCGCACCAGCCCCCCATCGAGGTACGTCCCCCCCCTCTCAGCATATCACGTACCTACCCCTTCAATACCGAGGTACGCCTGGGTCACGAATCTCAGGAACTGATGGCTCGAATACGCCTGACTAGGACCGTGAATTATTTCATCCGAAATGTATGCAAACAGTCATACACGCAACATGGTTTTAAATTCAGCGCGATGAAAATAAATTTAAAATAGTTTCTTATTCCGTAAATTAGTTAGTTCTTCAACAAGGAACGAATTAAGGCTGCGTATGGCTGTTATTCATTTACTTCTATAATTGTCTTTCCGTAGATGTTGTATGTGGATTGAAACAAAATTTGAATGACTGTAGTATAAATCCTATACCTAGATTGCCTTGCATGTCTGGAATGCAAGGAAGATTGTGTATGTCTCTGTGTCCCTTGCTTACGTCCTGCACTCTAAAAGTGATCTAGTGAACAATGGCAAGTCACTGCAATAGTACCTTCTATCTTTTTTTGTCGCATAAGTTCGATATAATTATGTTATAGTAGTAAGTTACTTCATTTGGTAAAGTTTGAATCACAACTGGACCACATACCGTTGAAACGATCTTTACGAGTGATCGATCGAGTGATCCAAAGCTCACCAAAACGCAGCGTGACGGTATATCTGTTGGTGTGTAGATGTCGGGACAAGCGACGAGTGTCGGTAACCTAATGAGCTCGCAGCTGGCTCGGCAACTGGTGGCGCCTCTGCCGCCGAACCCCAGACCCTACGTACGGACGCCCCGTTTGTACCACGCACTCAACACCGCTTCCCATCGATTGGCGATACCTGCTCATTACACCCACGCACGGAATATGGACGCTCGTGCCCGGCGATTATCGACGCTAACGCGGATCGTATCTCGAATTTGTTGATGCAATTGTGTTACTCACTCGCACGACAACTCATACTCACTACTCTCCTTATCGGCGAGTACCATAATAAGATCATCTATCGAATGCACACCTAAAAACTACAATTTCACTCGATATTCTTTTTATCAGGTCACAGTTTAACAATAAGTAAATACAATATAGCAGTTGAGAATCATCCGTAACTCAAATGGCAAAGCTATTGATATTTTCAGATACGATTCGGCAATAACTTTCCTCTTTTATCGGTAGTTGCACTCGTCTGGCCATAACGATAAAACAGAGGAATGAAAAGCGACGATAATCGATTCGAGGGTATCTCATCCGTGGTTTTGGCTTCATTTAATTTTTATCTCGAATTACAATCACTCGCTTGACGGAATTACGAGCTATCACTGTTAATTGGTTTCTTTTCTTCTATTTTGTTAACAAAATTTTTGGCTTGCGGTGTGATTAATTGGCTTTAAATTCATCGATTCGAACCAATTGGACGGACGATGTTCGAGACAAAACTGACACGTCAGACACCTCTTCAAAATTTAACAAAATTAATCAATACGCGGAAGTAAAGGTTAAGAGTGTGTGGTGGTGGCTTTATAATAAATAAAATATTGGTCACTAAATCATGTGCATGCATTTTTTAATTCTCACAGTTCATCGTAAGCTTAGCTATAAGGTCGTTTTGTTTATATTGCGACACGATTCGGACCAATGTCTCACAAGCGTTTTCACGTACCAGTATTTAGTAAAACACTGTGATTCATTAGACCGATGGTAGGAACCTATCATGATCGTAAACATTTTGGGTGCACGGCCAGTGTAAAAAAAACATTTTTGTAACGCTTTTAATGTCGATCCTCGTGGCAAATCGGCGTGCCTGCATTGTATTGTTATTACTATTATTATTTTGATTAGTTTGATAGTACGTTGCTAGAGTTGTATAGTGTTTGTTGTAAAAAATGCAGTTATGTCGATGTTATTCCGATCTCGGTGCTCACATTCCTATTTTGTAAGACCTTTGATCCACAGTAAGCTCTTGTTGTTTACAAAACAATAGTTATCATCGCTGTTTTTTGTTTTCTTACTATTGAGACTGTCAAAACTCTACAAGTAATCGATACAGTGCTTATGACTAATGTGGATCCAAAGTCATCACGGCGTAAAAGTTTAGCTCTGCTGTTGATATCAAGTGATAGCGCAATATTTCCGTGGTCTCAATGACAGAGCTCAACTTAGTCGGTCGTACTAGTACTATCCTAGGAAAGAGAATCGGAACGGAAACGAGGTCCAGCCATCGGGCGATATGCGAGAACGTGACTTTGAACTTCGCAGTATGGTGGTAAACCTCCTGGTGCGGGCGCGCCGGTGGGCGGCGCAGGCGCAGTGGGCGCACCCCGGCGGCACCCTGACTTCGCGAAAGGGGAAGGGTATGCGGGGGGCGCGCCGGGCGCGGGGGGCGCCGGCCCCGGCGCGCGCTTCCCGCCTGGCTGGGGGGGCGCCTTCCCCCGCGCGCAGCCGCCCTCCCCCGCCGCGCCGTGGCGCCCTCCGCCAGGCACGCAGCCGCCCTCGTGGACGCACCAGCCTTACCAGCCTCAGGTATGCACCGATTTCCGAGCACCTCAGGGGCCTTACCACGAAGTCTTCCAGAACGATTCCGTAACATTCCATTAAGAAACGTCACTACTTCCATACAATTTGCATGGGTCGTGGTACGAAATAACAATGTAATATTAATTCGGTAATGTATTATGAATTCGAGGTAAGGCCCCATGTATTTCGTATTCCGATCAAAGTTTAATTTTGGAGTGCTACGAACTAAAGTAGCTTTTAATAAATTATGTGCTTACAAAAACTTTGCCGCACATTCAAAATGGCGAACAAATACTGATCGTTTATTTCACTATTTCCAGGTGGGCAGTGGCGTCGTTGGTCCGGGCGCACTAAAACGAGAACTTACATTCCCTGCGGAGTGCATAGAGGGCGCCGTGCCAGCCCCCGAGAAGCGGCGCCGTCTCACGCGAGCCGACGTCGCGCCCGTGGACGCGTGGCGCATCGTCATGGCGCTCAAGTCGGGCCTGCTGGCCGAGACCTGCTGGGCGCTGGATATACTCAACATTCTGCTCTTCGACGACAACTGTATAGGTAACTAAACTTAACATTTCTCTGTGAAACGCATATACTAACTCAAATCTGCCAAAGGTTTGCTTAAACTTGCAAAAACTTTTTTGGAACTGAGTGTCACCGATAAATAAATATCATGATCATTTATTGTTATTTCGCCCTCAGGATACTTCGGGCTTCAACATATGCCCGGGCTACTGGACCTGCTGCTGGAGCACTTCCAGCGTGCGCTGGCGGACGTGTTCGACGCGCCCGCCGGCGACGCGGGCCCGTGGTATGCGCCCCCCGCACCTCCGCCCCCCACGCCTCCTCCGGCGGCCCCGCGGAGACGTGCGCCCCCTGCCGAACCGGCGCGGTCCGTGCGCCTGCTGACCGGCGAGAACTATACGATGGTGTCGCGGCGCCGGCATCCCGTCACGCAGCGCCCCGAGGAGGAGCCGCCGCCGCACTTGCGCCCCGAGCCCGAGGACGAAGCGGACGAGGCACCCTGGCACTACGCCGGCGACACACCCGCCCTCGAACACGCCATCACCGCGCTGCGCACCGACACGCTTCACCTGCCCTTCTGTCGCGTGCTGCCCGGCGAGCGCGCCCCCTCGCCGCTCCTCGCGCCCTCGCCCCCCGC
Source organism: Cosmorhoe ocellata (assembly GCA_963675405.1). Lineage (NCBI taxonomy): Eukaryota > Metazoa > Arthropoda > Insecta > Lepidoptera > Geometridae > Cosmorhoe > Cosmorhoe ocellata. The sequence continues at coordinate 3,301,684 of OY776264.1, read as the reverse complement.
GGCCGCGCCTGTGCCCATCCCCGCCGCGCCCCCCACCCCCGCCGCGTCGCCGCCGCCCGCGTCACCACCTCGCGACCCGCCCGAACCGACGCCGCCCGATTCCAATAACGACAACGACAATCTGGAGGCGGAACCGATGGAGCTCGAACCGGAGCGGCGGCCGGCCGCGCTGCAGGTGCGCGACCCGGCCGGCGTGCTGCGCCGGCGTCGGCTCGAGGACCACGAGGACGAGTGCTACACGCGCGACGAACCCAGCCTCAACCTCGTGGACGAGACGCGCGACTCGCTCGCGCGCCGCTGCATCGCGCTCTCCAACATCCTGCGCGGGCTCACCTTCGTGCCCGGCAACGAGGCGGAGTTCTCGCGCAGCGGCGCATTCCTCGCGGTCGCCGGCAAGTTGCTGCTGCTGCACCACGAGCACGCGCCTCGCGCCGCCCGCGCGCGCGCCTACGAGCGCTGCGCGCGGGACGACGCCGACGCCGCCGCCTGCTGCTCCAGCCTCCGCGGCGCCGCCGAGTGGTGGTGGGACACGCTGGCGGCGCTGCGCGAGGACGCGCTCGTGTGCTGCGCCAACATCGCGGGCGGCCTGGAGCTGCAGCACCAGCCGGAGGCGGTGGCGCGGCCGCTGCTGGACGGGCTGCTGCACTGGGCGGTGTGCCCCGCGGCCGTGGCGGGCGACGCGCCGCCCGGCGCCGGCGCCGCCTCGCCGCTGTCCCCGCGTCGGCTCGCGCTCGAGGCGCTGTGCAAGCTGTGCGTGCAGGACGCCAACGTGGACCTGGTGGTGGCGACGCCGCCGCGCGCGCGCGTGGCGGCGCTGTGCGCGGGGCTGGCGCGCGACCTGTGCCGCCCGGAGCGGCCTGTGGTGCGCGAGTTCGCCGTGAACCTGCTGCACTACCTGGCGGGCGCGGGCGCGGGCGCGGCGCGCGAGGTGGCGCTGCACGCGCCGGCCGTGGCCGCGCTGGTGGCGTTCATCGAGCGCGCCGAGCACGCGGCGCTGGGCGTGGCCAACCAGCACGGCGTGGCGGCGCTGCGCGACAACCCGGATGCCATGGGCACCTCGCTGGACATGCTGCGGCGCGCGGCGGCCACGCTGCTGCGCCTGGCGGAGCGCCCGGAGAACCGGCCGCTGATCCGGCGCCACGAGCGGCGCCTGCTGTCGCTGGTCATGTCGCAGATCCTCGACCAGAAGGTGGCGCACGAGCTGGCGGACGTGCTGTTCCACTGCACGCAGAGCGCGGACTCGCCCGCGCCCTCGCCCGCGGAACTCGACTGAGTGGACGGACGCTTACCTCGGCGAGCGGTACCCCGGGGTACGTACCTGTAAATATAGTGTAGTGCGACGCCCGCGCCGGGGCGAACTGTGCGGATCGATTCTGTTATTTATGTCCACGGTGTTTTATTTACGAGCATGTCGATGTGCTATGATCGATTTCTATTGTTCGATTGACGAAAAAATGATTGTATTATATTATCTCGTAATTTTGATTTTTATAATAAAATGGGACTTGAATCTGTTTATTCGTTTTATGATGGAGATTTTATACCGAGTACCTTTAGCGCGTATCTATAAGAGGACCGTAGTTGAGAGTGGAGGAGCTTATGTGGGATATAAGTTTTAAATTAAGTTTAATGTGAATTATTACAATAATCTATAATATATTGAAATTGAATCTGATCTTTATTTTTTTTTATCGATTGGCATTTTACGTTTTTACCACACCTCAGTACTAACAATTTTAGTCCCTGTTCAAATAGCTATGATAAAAAGCAATGCAAAATTTTACTTACCCTATAAGTTGTTGTATGTTCACTGAAAACGGATTAGAACGGGAGGCTCTATTCCCAGAAGGTCGTGCGTTAGATAGGTAGGATGTATTGAGGTTTTTAACGAAATCTAAAAATTAAAATTTATTTATTTATATATTTATTTATTTATTTAACGAACACATCAATCAGACTCACTCAAACCACCTGCGATTTGGAACCTCTTTTGTGTTCGCAGTGTGCAACGCGAACGCGAGTGCTTAAGTTATTGTGGCAGCCAGTAACAAGTCAAGAAGACAGATTCCTTTTTCAACTTCTTTCTACATCTGTCATCTTTCATAATCTGACCATGAATATTTGGTAAATAAAATTTATAAATTATTTTTTGCGTTACGTTATAAAAATAATTGAACTCCCAGTTTATCAATAATGCCCGCGCTAAAATCGTAGTTTTAGAATTCATGTAGTGATTTACTTGAATATATTCGATGGAGTGTCAGTCGAGCGATAGTAAGAAATTGTACAAGGTTTTCGACGGCTCTAAAAGGAAGAGGACGAGGAAAAAAGAGCTTGACAGCACCAACTCTGTTGCAACCGATGAATCGAACAGCGTAAGTAGGCAATTTTTGTAAGGTACAGAATTCTTTATATTTACAGAAAAAAACTATGTATTCCTATATGTATTGACGACCTCAGCGGCGCAGCGGGCGAGAGTCCGCGTGCGAAGCAAGAGGTTGCGGGTTCGATTCCCGCCGCGGGACAAATTTGTGTACGATCTGAAGAAATTTGTTCCGTTTGTCTGGGTGTTTTCTATGTTTAATAAAAAATATCTATCTATGTATATAATGTATTAAATATATCAGTTATCTAGTACCCATAACACAAGCTTTGAGTAGCTTACTTTGGGGCTAGATGATGCTGTGTGGATTGTCCAGCATTATTTATTTATTTAGCATTTATTTATTCTTATGCTAATTACATTGGAATTTAACACTTATTGATTATTGTATTCCATCATGTAAGGCAAGTCGTGCAAAACCTGGATCCGTAACGTCTGCAAAGGCAAGTCTTCAGGACCTGTCAACATCACAAACAGTAGATGTAATTCCAGATGGCGATACTAACAGGTACACTAACACAAAAAACATTTTCCAAACAGAAAAACTAAGAAACTAGATTAAGAAATTTTCTTGGTTAATGTCGCTAACTACTGTGCAAAATAAGAGTGTGTTCCATAAAGATGTGCTTACTGTAGGACAGGAAACTCCAAGTTGCAGTGACAAGTGTTAGTAACAGCAATGAAGCAAGGTTTATAAAAGAAACATGACCACGACTGTAATCCCCAGGCTCGGTAGACATCTCAGATCTCTAGTTACTTAGATCTTTTGAGGATGAAAGAGGGTAGTCAGAGGTACGTCCAGACATGACATATGGCATGCCCACAATTTGCACAGTGGTTAGTATCCCGTACGTGACAGGTTGCAAGCCCTTCGCCGCTTATAAGAGTACTAACCTATGGCACACACCATCGAATTTTCAGTTTTAGGGTATGCCTGTTTCCTCACTATGTTTTCGTTCACCGTTTATTACTTGGCATTGCACACTTATTTGGTAATAATTCATTGGTGCACGACAGGGTTTAAACCCACGACCTTCGGATCGTGAGGCAGGGGCGCTACCACTACACCACCAGTGCTCTTATAAGAACAAGATGTTAGAAATTGTATTTTGTACAGGAAAAGGCTTAGCAGTCCTTCAGTGACAAGGTCGCCACATGAAGGGCATCGTGCTACAAGATCGCCTCACCGCCATAGGCGCTCAACGTATGTGAATATTTTGGAATCACTGAGTCATCAACATTAGTCACTTGTAGGCACTCGATGCTTTGTCAATTCCATGGCGCCATCTTACTAACAAGCAATCACGTCCTGGGTGCCGGAATCTTGAGAATGACATGAATAGAGGTGCAATAGAATAAACATTCGGCCATCCTCAAATACTAGAATATAAAAAAAAATATCTTACATTCACCATAATATCCTAAAAAATTAAAAAACAAATGGTGGCTTATTTATTATATTACGGAAATTAAGATGGAAAATAAAATAGAAACAACTGTTGTCAGTTAATTCATTTACCAGTAGTTATGACTAATACAAAAATATTGAAAAAATATTCGGCAGGAGGGAATGCATATCTCTAGCGTTGAAAGCAGGAATGGTGTCCACTCCACGCTCGATATCGCCTCCACAGGTATTCAAACTATTCATCCCTTTATTATATTTATTCATGTGTCATGTAACTGTTATGTAGTTTGCACTCTCAACTTCCAATTCTAAAGTCGTTGGTTCCAAAACTTTGAACCAGGCCGTGCTCCAATAAAATATTATATAGCTCCAATAGTATAGAATAGACCATAATGTTGTTTGATTTGTTAAAAAAGTCCTCTGCCATGCCCGTGCGCATATTTCAGGAAGGGGATGGCGGCACTGATATTATACCACAAGAACAGGATTCTTTAATATATGCTTTCCTGGAAGAAGCCATCAAGAGAGATAAAAAGAAGTGAGTTTTCTTTGTCCACATTATGTACCTACCTACTTATATAATTAAGATTGGTTTTTGATTATTGAAATTATTATTTGAATTGCTTATTTAGAAACTGTCGGCGACATGATGAAAGGCGTCAAAGCCGCGACCGTGAGAGGTCGAAAACCCGTGAACATCGTCACAGGCATCGAAGACGACATGGAGACGAGTGAGCGCTTATTGCATTTATACATTCCTACTTAATTCTCCAATGCCGTATATCACTGATTTGTTTTAACGTCGTTAATTTCATTTTATAGCTCAATCTTTTTTTCTGTCTGTTACCAATATTTAATATCTGGGTATCCTCAGCCGTGTCCAAGAAAAATCGCCTACACCTGCAATCGATCAGACAGTTCTTCTAGAAACATTTGCTAAGCTTTGCGCACAAATGAACGAAAAATCCGTGGATTATTCAAAGACCACTGTAGTAAGTACATTTGGTAAATTAGTTGCCTTGTCAGATTTAGAAGTAGATTCCTTAAAGTCTGGGTTGTTTTAGCCACGAACTCAAAGTCACAAATCTTTGCAATGCGAAGTGGCATCTCGCCGTGATTTGTACGAAGATCGCCACGTAATACAAAGAAGCAATGATATATCTCGAGAGACATGCACACCAAGCAGAATTCGCAGCCAAGAGATCTTCCAGCAACAGCGAAGCCCTGAAAAGCCACGACCAGACTGTTGTTGCTATGAGAAGGAAGGTCATAAATACCCTAGTAAGATGGACGTTAGTCGTAGGCGGTTAGAAGACGACAGATATCGCGCATACCCGCCCGAAGCAGTCCCGACGAGAACTTTCATTAATCGCTATGGCGATCGCCCACCCTATTACCGCGACTACGATAGGATGGAACGAAAGTATGACGAAGATAAGAGATTGTATTGCGAGCAAAAAACTAGTAGGAGCTTTGACGCTCACCGAGACGGTTACGACTATGAAAAGTATAGGCGCACAACCCGTAGCGATACTAAGGACAAACGGTATGATGATAAGTATTATGACAAACATAGAGAAACTATGGACAGGAATTTTGCAGTTAAAGAACGTCCGAGGCAGAATGTCGAGCGGTGTGATAGGGTCTCTGTTGTATCTCGGGACGAGTTGAGGGAAAGAGATAGGTATTCGGAACGGGAACGAGATTCTGGATTGAGCGTTGCGGATGGCGAGACCAGCACAATAAGTGGACGGAGTAACTACTTGAAGGTTGTGAAGGTAGGATTCGCCTTCTATCATCATCATCATCATCATCATCATCCTGCCCTTTCCCTTTTCACCGTTTATTTATGATAGACGGCGAAAAGGGCATGTGAAATGACAGTAGCTTAAAGCGAATATTTTTATCACGTACAAATTTGATTACATCCAATGTGGCATAGACGTTTAGTTATTTTTAATTCGCCATTACCGATAATGATGAGTTGGTAAACTGGTTTAGCATTATTATTTAATCTAGTTTTTATACAAGTGATTTGGTATTTCCAGCAAGAAATAACTGAGCAACGGGAAGCCATGGACAAAATGATGAAACTATGGAAGGAACTGATGCGGTGTTTCAAAGGCGTCTCTCAAACACAAGTCAAAGACAAGGCTATGGACGTAATTCAATCATAACTAAATATAAATAGAAACGTTGTCTTGCTGACAATAGCAGTAGGTTCTAGAAAGCTGAAATTTCAGAGCCTTAATCTTCAGAGTATTTTTTCAGGAATCTGTTGAGAATGTGCGTGAATCGGCGGCCGCTCAGTTGCGCTTATGGCGAGAGTGTATGCGGAGATACGAAACGGTTGCCCGTGATGTTGGCGATACGGACGCCAGGTTAATGGTAAAGAAGCATTATGTTTACGTAAAAGGCAAGAGCAATATGTAGGGATTTTTGCTCAATTGCTTCTCGTGAAAAAGTGATGAAAAACCAGTGTAGGAAAGAGTTTTCGTATATATGGTTTTCAGGAGGAAATAAACAAGCAGCGTTCTGAGATGGCTGAAATGGCGAGCATGTGGCAGGAGTGTCTGCAGCGGTACAGAGACATGAGCAATGACTTCAACACCCTCAAACAGAAGGTCAGTGCTTGTTGGTAAATTATTCCAGCCCATACATATTACACATTGACTTGACTTTAGACCAGGGCCTTAGTATTAAACTAAGTAATAAACCTTTGATATTTCGTACCTATAAATGTATGGAAGTAGTATTATTTCAAGCTTGAAACTTTAACGTTTCTGAAACATGTTGGTTTGAAACATTTGGCTTGTGGTATGATGGCCTCAGATCTACATATAATTTTAAAAAGGAAATGGTGAGAAAAAGTCCCCAAAACAAGAACTACCTAAAGTTAAAACTTAATGTAAGATTATATTTTTAGTTGGCGGCACCCGAAGGTCCGACACGGCAGCCGGCGCCGGCGCCCGCGCCTCCGCTGGTGTGCGCAGAAGGCGAGGGCACACTTCCTACACCGCAGTACCGCATTCCACCTAACTATCCACAGGTTAGCCCAACAACCCGGCCAGTGGATTTTTCTTTATAAAAATGTTGTTTGCACTCCACTCACTTCCAGTTAAACGGTGAAGGAAAACATCGCGAAGAATCCGGTAAGAACTAAAAATTCGAATGTCACGTCACCTTGTATACCCAATAACTCTCACTCAGTTATATGCTATTAAGATATAAGCTATGTATAGGCTAAAGGCTATGAGGCGCACCTTAAACCTTCACCACACTAACCGCACTGAAAACATTAGAACGCTGATCGTGATAATGGTGCTCGACAATGGCGAATAAGTTTTAAGTGCAATATTAAATTTTATCAGAGGAAGTCTGAAAGTGGCACCGGTGACGGAAAGATGAGGAGCTATTGCTCCTCATCTTTCCGTCACCGGTGCCACGCTAACCATACCACGCTAACCTATTGGTTAGCGTGGTATGGGCATGTTATGAAGAGATGAATGTCATGTGACGAGGAGTGTTAGGTCTGAATGTGGATGAATACAGGGGTAGAGGTAGGCCAAAGAATATGGATGGACTTTGTGAAAGATGACATGGGTAAGAAAGGAGTGAGCAGTTGAGTACTGAGATGTCGAATGATAGGGAAATAGAAGATCACATGTTGTGCCGTCCCCATATAACGTGGGAAAAGGGCAGGAAGATGATTAAATTTAAGACCAACCTATGTAACATTAGCAATAATAACAAACGCAAAGGTTTAGAACCAGTTTAATATAACTAAAGTAGCCCTATCTGACTGGAGAAATTATAATATCACCTTTAAATACCTGTCTTTTCAGCGGTTTTCTGTAAAAACTTGTCGAGATCGGACAACGTTGTTCGGGCTTCTTTCTCCAACAAATATTTAGCAAATAAACATTCATGATATTCTGTATGTGAATACTTTCAGATGGGTCCTCCCGGCAGCGGCGTAGGGTACCCTGGTTCGGTGCTGCGCGGGCGCGCGTCGGCTCCCCCGGCGTGGTGGTGGGGCGCCGACCAGGAGTCCCCGCGACGCCGCTCCTCACCCGACTCGCGCTGTTCTCGGGATCGCGATCGGGACACGCGCAACAGGCACAAGGACGCTAGAGGTTATTATATACTAATAACTTCCGCCCACGGCTTCGTACATACACAATAACACCCAGACACAGAACAAACATCTGCGTTCATCACACAAATATATTGTATCCTGGGTGGGGATCGAACCCACCAAAAAAAAAAAAATTAGATTGTAAGTAAAAAGTTCTATATAAATCACCTTCAAGGGAGTCGCTTAAGGCCCAGCATTTTGAAAATTGCAAGTATTGCAACCCTAATCATTCTATTACCGCTTAATAGATTATATTGAAATTGAACTACACGATACTCAAGGATATAAATGATAAATCAACCGGAGCTAAAACACGAATTAGTTAGAAAACCTTGGTTAAAAATCATGTCAAAAACACCTCTGAAAATTCAGAAATTCCCTAATTTATCCAGAACAGTAAGGTATTTTGAATTTCTATTTCACATGAATGTAAATCAGTTAATTTGAAACAAATCAACCCAGCCCTTTTTTTGAAATAAGCTATTTACTTGAACATATTATGTTGAACATTTATGTTTTTTATAAATTGTTGCTTTCGTTATGTAATTCAGAGCAGCAATATTATCATGTCGCACTCTACGTACTTGTCATTTGGGTATTTCGCTTCGTGCTATGTCTGATTCAGCGGAGATCCGCGTTGCTATACGGACCTATGTCACTTTTTTTGTAACTTTTACGTATGGAATAGAGTGACGAGTATTCTGGGCCTTAAGTTATTACATGACATCACATGACATGATCACGACTGTAATCCCCAGACTCGGTTGATATCTTCTAAGATCTCTAGTTACTTCGATATTTTAAGGATATTTAAAGGGGGTTGTCAGAGGCATGACCAAACATGATATTTGGCACACGACCACATTTCGTACAGTGATTAGTATTCCGTAGGTACGTGACAGATTGCAAGCCCATCGCCCTTATGAGTCGTCTATGAAAGGCTGAAATATAATTGTTATATTCCAGATGAACCAAGATACAAGGGAAAGTCTTCAAAGCCCAGCGCAGCCCGCTCCGAGCACAGGCACAGGAAACGATGAAAAGTTGAGCTCTACTAAACATAAAATTTATTGTAAATTGTAAAAGTGCGTTAAATTCCTCAAAAATGATTCTGAATCGTCAAAATTTGGTTATGTAACGTATTTGTATGTTTTATTCATGTTTTTGAACAGTTTTATAGAAATTGTTACTAATAAACGGTAAATTGCATTACTTGTTTCATTTGAAAAATGCCAGCCATGATAAAATGTAAAATAAATCATTATCACCCAACAGTCACATACATACCTACTGAGTCTACATTAGGATGTTTACAGAGCATACATACCACCCAGGTGGTCTCAGAGAGGTGGACGGTCGGTAAGAACTGACATTTCTCCCGCCGCGGGAATCGAACCCGCACCTCTCACGTCGGAGCCGGATGCTCGCCGGCCACACCACCGAGGTTGAAAGTAATTTAGTTAGTTATAGTGGATTCAACTATTTATACATTTTAAGGCGCACTGTACCTACGATAATTTTTGAGACTACGGAACCTACGGAGGAGCTGACTGAGTAAGGGTTAAATAAGACAAAATAACAATATTATATACGTACATAAATGTTTTTATTGATATTCAGAAATCCGAAACGTGAGATGGCGACAAAGCCGAAGCACTGAAAATCGCATCTGTCTTAATGAGTAAAAAGTTATTCAATCTTTTTCTGGTCAGATACTACTTCCTCTGATAATCTCCACAACATCTCCGCTACTGCATCATCGTTAGCTTTCGATGCTGGTACCACTTCACGGCAGTCGCAGAAATACTTCCCAGTAGTTTCTTTCAATTTCTCCGACACTGCCAGATGTATTGTGGTCTGGGCGCCTTCTTTCGCCGTCCTGAAGAATAGACGGATCAGAAACTTCGTCAATGGGTCCTGCTCTCTGAATATTTCCGTGTTCACCGCGCCCGGGTGCAAGCAGTTGACCGTGACCCCAGTACCAGACAACACCTCACTCAATTTTCTCGTGAACAGTATATTAGCTAGTTTCGTATCTGAGTATACTCTAAGACGACCTAAGGCAGTTTTGGCCTGCTTGTCGAATTGCTTCAAATCTATCTTTCCAACCCTGTGCATTATGGATGAAACGTTTATTATACGACTCGGCGCCGACGCTTTCAAAAGCGGTAATAAAGTTACGGACAGAAGAAACGGCGAAAAATGATTGACTTGAGTCTCGAAAGGAAGGTTGTCTTCAGTCAGAAAGTTGCCTGCATTCCCTGTGCCGGCATTGTTGATCAAAACGTCCAATTTGGTCTCCGTTTTCAAGATATCTTCGGCGAAAGCTCGCACTGACTTGAACGATGCCAAGTCCAAAGGTTTAAATATAATGTTTTGGTTCCCAGTTGATTCGATAATTTTATCGCGAGCCGCGGTTCCTCGTTTCGTATCTCGGCATGCGAGTATCACCTTCGCCCCTCGCCTCGCCAGATCCTGAGCGGTTTCGAAACCGATTCCGGTATTAGAGCCGGTTATTACGACAACTTTGCCGATCATTTTATCTTTACAGTTACAAATACCGCATGAGAATTTGTAAAAGAATTTCCCAATAACTAGGACAATTAGAGCGATTATTATTCCATACATTTTCGTTAAAATATCTGAAAATTGATTTGCAGTTTTAATCTTTTTTATTATTTTATAAACAAAAATACATTTAACGCAAGATATAATTACGTAAGAGATCAATTATAATTATCACACTCACGGACAGAGCCACTCTTTGCGGAATATAAAAACGTTGGTGGGTACCAAGTATCCACCTAGGTACCTTGCCTTGGAAACAGCAATGTAATCCCAGTTTCTCACTTCACACTACCGTCTTCACCTCTTTGATTTAAACGAGTAAACAACTATGCAGTTGGCAACAGATAAGACTCGTGATACTTAGTGATAAGTTTACCAGAGATTATCCGGTGTAAAATTAATCGGGAGTCAGTCTGTGTCCATGCGAAAGGACTTACTAGTGCTTTACACATTTGTACAAAGCACGATTCAAACGCGAGACAGAATGCTGTCGACGCTGACACAACGGCTTGCTTGAATCACTTTTAATCTTTTCATTAAAAAACCGAGCCACCCCTGCGTTTTTCATTTGGGAAGATTCATTAAAAGAGTTTCATTGAGTAAGTAGTTAAGTATATCAAGGTAGGTATCAAGCCTGGGGATTATAGTCGTGATCAAGTTTATTTGTTGAAAATTATTCAACGCTTTTCTCCCGCACGTGTACACAGTGCCCTTATTTCGTAGCCCTGCCGAGAGAGAGTAGGGCGACTTGGCGGGGAAATTTAAACGAATGTAGAATTCGCTAGCGGTAATTTTAAAATATTGTATGAAGTACCTGAGTATCAACCTATTTATAACATCCAAGAATTATGTAATCCCAAATTATAATCACTGTGTGAATTATAAACAACCAATTCGCAATTTAAATTGTCGAAAGCTTAAAATGTTCATATGTTCTTCGGAATACCCATACCATAGACAAGAGGGGCAATAGGCAGACATAATTATAATAATGATCTAGAAGCCTCATATTATGAGTTCACACCCATCTGGGTTTAGCTTGACACGTAGGTATTTGGCAAGATCCATAATATAAACTAATCAATTTATTTATATTATTTACTCGTACTTTTCAGCCAATATATCCCACTACAGGGCAAATGGCTATTGTTAGATACCTATATAGTCCGTAGTAATCTCGTCCTTTTTTAAATCAGGTGGTAGAATAAAACAATAGACAACTTTCCAATAGGTATGTTTTATCATAAGAACAAATTCACAATCCATCAATGGCTACTACAAAGTAAACTAGGTACAATTTAAAACTATCTAAAATTATGCAGGTAGTAGAACTTTGTAATTTTACTTAAAAAATTACAAAATTGTGTAGTTGAAGACAAAAATGGAAGTTTTTTTAGTTTTAATCACCTCTAAACATGTTATAGGTCCTATTCAGTGGTACCTATTTATTAGCAGGTTTCAGTCTCCGGTTAAACTTTCAAGTCTTTTCGTTGTCCAAAAACTTCGGGCACGAAGACTTTCAAAGCTTAATTATAAAAGCATTATGACAGAAACATTCTTAACTATTCTCATAAACTTATAAACTTATGTTCACTTATATCTTAGCTTACACCAAATGAGAATAAAATTGACTAATAGAATAATGGCGTGAAATCGCCAGATGTGTGTCTAATAAAATTGTAATCTATTACAATAAAATGTAAGGACCTACCAACTATCCCACGTAAGCAACGAATATATTAACGATGCTTACGTGAGACATTTTGGACCCATGGATTTGTACAACTGTCAGATCGTTGCAGATTCTACTTAACTTCATGAAAACGCAAAAAATCTGAAGTGATATAGAGGGAATGAAAATAATATTTATTTTGAACTTCCCACCAAGGCTCGTCCCGCGCCGTGATGGGAACATCGGAGCAATGGGACTAATTTTATTTTATAGGTACTACTCTGGGTTTTTTCACCATCGAATATTGTAAGTCACTTCGGAATAGTTGCATTTGCTTATTGTATTTAACGTTCAAAACAAAAATCTAAAATCCTCGGAGCTACATAAAAACATCACGTATGCTCTGAGTAGATCCAAATTAGAACTGTTTGTTAGCAACGTCACTATTTGGACCACCCTGTACCTATACTCGTGCTTGGACACTGTGCAAAAATTAATAGTTATTATTATTTTATTTTAGTTCTGACTGCAGTTGATTTTTAGGGAAATTTTCTGAAATTCGTTTCAAATCCAGAGATCAACCTTTATACAATTAACTATCTTTATTTAGGAAGTAAAATAAGTACAATAGATAATTAAACAATAGTTTGCGCGTCGTTTCGTTATTCTTAGGATCATAAACTACTCAAGTTCTAACTACCTAAGAACCCAACAAAAATTGTATAAATTCGTCAAAATTCTTCAAACCGAGATGTCGGAAGTTGAAATCAATTCTAGAATTCGATTATAGAAATACTTAGCACTATTTTCTTAAAGAAATAACATTTTAGGTAACTTTATTTAATTTTATAGATTTTTTATAAAACGTAAGAAAGTATTTACAAGAGCAAAGTTCTTAAAACACGACTTAATCTATATCAATCATTATAATAAATAACTTTAGATCATAATGCATATTTCACAGTATAATGATGAAGTAGGTTAGGTACCTAAATTTTGTATTTTTGTCAGAAAATATGTTTTCGTCAAAATGTTTAAATGATAATCGCTGAATGGACGGAAATCACAAGATTTTACAAACAAATGATCAAAATATTGCAATTTTCATTGATTTACCTATTAGAAACCTCAGAGTAAGAACATCAAGTTGGTCATAGAGTTTACAAGGGTGCAATCGTAAGCACTTTTAACACTCACTGACTTAAATCGCACTCGCATGCAAAGCGTCACAATACCCCAGAATTTAACCACTTGTAATCTGTAATGTCTACATAAAGGTACATAATTTACTTATTTCTACTCTGAGTGGGCAACTGTGAAATATGCCGTTTCCACAACACACTGTAAGCATTTCTTTCACTCGTATTTCACACACGTCCGCAATTGCGATGTTTCAATAAACCTGAAAACAGAAAAATCATCTGTTAGCACATTTTTTGCGAACATAGGTAAATAAAATTACTCAAGTAAGTAGGTACTTAACTAAGTGACCTACGTACAAGATTGGCTGACAATATTGTTTTATACATAATGGTGATGCTCACATCAGCGACAATAATAATTATTCAGTACCTACCTAGTATTTTTTAACTGGGGCTGGCTAGGTTTTTTTCTTATCTTAAGATGACACTAACAAGTAGGTACTTAGGTAATATAAATGAGAAAGTTTGGATGTTTGAATGTTTGTTGTTATCTGCCTACAGCTAAACCGTTGTCGTTGAAATACCTACGGGTAGATTATGATCTAGAATCTAGATTGAAACATAATTGGATACCTAATGGGAATTCAAGATAATTTTCTCTTTGTTTTTGTATAAAGACATCAATATGCGAATGAAGTCGTAAAAGGTCTTTTCGCGATAAAAGGTAACCTCTGTCCTTTTTCTAGCTCTAGTTTACCTTTGTACTAAATTTCATCATAATCGGTTCAACAGTTTAAGCGTGAAATCGTAACAGAGAGAGTTACTTTCGCATTTGTAATAAGTATGGATTATATACCTTAACTCCATACGCCATCTCGTAACCCCCCTTACTCTGCATTTGGTTTTGCATGGAGTGCAGTAACGATGGCGGCATGTCGGCGTCTGAAGACCCTGGAATTGAGACAAAAGGGGAATTAATTTATCATACGAAAACAGAATCGTTATCTCCAGAGGTGATCTAGGCATCTTCGAAGATTTCAAGATAACTCTGATACTTAGAAAAGTCTAAGGGCTCGTCTAGGCAGCTGTACGCGACTCCACTAACCCCGCCATACCAGTATTTTTGTTTCGTTGTGTAGCCACTGTACCAGGGCTTGCCGTGAGTGGTAGTGTAGGAAAGAGGCGCGGCAGCCGTCTAAACGAGCCCTTAGGAGGTAGTCATTACATTATAAAATAATCTTCCTCATCATGAAATAAAAACCATAAAGCAGCCGTCATTCTGTTCTATTACGCAATATTATAATAACGACCTTAGACCAGACATAACGTCTAGAATATAACAATAAATAACCGCAATAAAAATGGCGTTTCGTCTAATAGAGGGCGGCACGCATATCTGACGCGATCTCTAATTAGCCAAAGGTCACTCCTGATTTATGATAACATTATAACACTGTCTAAGTGTTATAAAAAAGCCCTGCCTTACTCGCGTACGTAAGTCCCTCTACTATTCACACGTATCTACCTAATCATAGTAAAATCCCAAAGATTAAAAATAATCGCACAAATTTACTTCTTATAAGTACTAATTAATGTGAGAAACGACTACCTATGTATGTTTTAGTTTAGATAAGATCATAACTATTTAAAACAATAAAGGATCGACAAAAAAAATAAAAAAAATCATTATAAAAGACTTCAAATCGGGATAAATGTTTGCATGAGCTGAAAATATTCTAACCCTAAATATGTTATGGGTATCTTACCTATTTAAAATATTATTTAATCATAAAAAGGTTTAGCGTATTTTTGAGAAAGTTCTTTAAAACGCCCATAAAAAAAATATTGAAGAACAAGACGCAACTTAAATCTGAAATCAATCCATTGAAACCATGATTACAAAACAATTATAGCCACGAGATGATTACAATGATCGTAACTACCTCACTTCAATGCCAAAACTGTAAAATTATATTTAATGCCGGTACCACACGTTAGTTGTAGCTCGCCGAGCCAAAGCCAACGTCCAACATAGGTATGGAGAGGTGGTTTGTAAAGGCTTGCGAGATACTGTACGCTTATGTAGGTTGGTATTGTCTTTTGTCCTTGTCTACGTTTGCGTTGGGCATGGCTCGGCGAGCTACCACCATCATGTGGAGCCGGCATAAAACTTGTAAAATTGCTTTGAGAGTAGGTAGGATACCTAGTCGCGCGATATGAGTCACCCAGTTCAAGGTAAGTGAAACGACCTTTAGTATAAAAGCACCTTAACATCCCGGTATCATGAATCCTTTCAGTAGCAAAAAAGTCAATGTGTTTTTATCCCGGAATAAGTATCAAGGCAGCTGCAGCGGAAGTATAAGGCTTTAAGTTATTCGTCACGACCATCAGAGTCTGCTAACGAAGACGTTTTAGTAATTATTATACACTTAATTTTGTAAATTCAATGGCAAAATAAAAATACAAATTTATCATGAAGGTTTTATAGTCCCAATGATTACACTGTGACGTTTAGGATTAAGTTAAAACAAAAATAGGATTTGTGTCATAATAATAACCGAGTTGAAACGAGAACCATCCTACCCTGAAAAAAAAACCGATATCAGTTTTCGTATGAGCTGGATTGGCATTGGGACCTTTCTACTCAACGCCGGTTTCGTGATTGTTCTCACTTTCGTCATACTGCGCAACAATTTTGTTCATTTTAAAATATTAAAAAAAAAACCACATTATTCTCGTAAAATATTAGTTAATTTTAATGTAGGTACCTACTCTTCGTGAAATAACTTATTTTCAAGCAGTCTCTTGCTCCATCTTTATGCTATCAGCTTGAAAGACGAGCACTAATATCAACGTTAAAAAAGTTTTTAATATAACGGTTAAATATCAAATTGAATAGAAACGTGCGTTGAATGGGTTTATAAGACGTTTCAAAATGTTTGATCTCATATAAATTTCATGTTATTTGATATCATTATGTGACAACTCATTAAGATAAACGCCGATGTACCTAATCACTGAACGGCTAAAACACTCAATTACAATTTTAATTAAGATGCGAACACATCTGTAATTTTATTTGTATTATGTTCAACCACATGTGGCTGTGGTCTGGCAACGTGGCGGCAACGTATCGGATTATTAAGTAGTTGGTCGACTACCTAGTTACCTACTTTGTTGGTTTCGCAAATTGTATGATAAACTTAACTCTTTATTCAAACATGGTATAGGTACTCTGTATTAAGAGTAAAGATCAACCTAGTCCTATGGAACTGAAAGGAGGTCAGTTATGTATTTTTTCTTTCTTATTTTCGCTTTGAGTTTGTTTGTAGTTTTCGCATTTGGAGGTTTATATGCAGAAGGGTTAGGTACCTACTTTGGGCAGAACTTGCGATTTGATACAAATTCTATCAGTGTCAGTTATGTTAAAGGTAATAAGTAGGTAAAGGCACGTATGTTAACAATCACCAAACTAAAAAAGTTCTTTATAACTAAAAAATGCGCGAAATATTCCCGTTGCTATACGTTGTTCCCACACAAGACCGTTTGAGGCTTTTCTCGACCGTATCGTTCTAGTCGGCTGCCCAACACCCTCACCTCCACTTGCCGACATGATAGCTCCTATTCCTACCTACTTATTATTAGGTAGTGATATCTTCGCATGAGGGGCAGTTGAGGGATCAATTGTAGACTTTTAAAAGGTCGTAAACTTAAAGGTGAGAAACAAAACTTTGGACTCCGCACGTGCTTACCTGGACCATCAGTAAAACAATCTAGCGCAAATACCACCTTCATGAAGTGGTCGCAATACATTAAATATATTAGGTACAACTTATTACATGGTACCTAGGTATTAAACGGGTATTACACTACCTACACGGTATTCAGGGTAGTTAGGGAGAGCTTGGCTTACGCTCTACGTTTTACGCTCTAACTCTTACTACACCACTTTAGTTAAGGTAGGGTCCCTTCAAATTGGGTAGATTTTTTTTTTTATTTTTTATCCACCTCGAAGTGGCACTAACTTAGACTGTTGCTGTTACAATGCAACATAATTAATTACATATTAAATAAAAACAGAATATATATTTAATTCAATAGGAAAAGAAGAAGAAGAAAAAGAATAAAAGAGTACTATGAAAGCTGTAAAATACAATATCCAATTGAAATTTCTTACATTTCCTATTTGGCTAAACATTTATTCCTAATCATATCTTTATTCATTATTACCTCTAATTACCTTTCATTGAGCCATGAGCATGATTAGCATTTTTAGTATTTACATGTATTAATTATTAATAAGTCATTACAATATAAAATATAATAATTGGGTAGTGTAATACCCCGCTTTACATGCGTCTGGCTGGCTGGATTCGTGCGTTGAGTTTTTGTAGTAAGACAAAAGAGGTATTAAATCTCGGGACAAGGGACAAACAACGTTATCCTGTTCGCATTGCTGTGTGACTACTCACAACAGCTTAATAAACACATTTGAAACAGGGAAAATATCGTATAAAACTGACAAAACATTATTTTTACCGTAGATCAATTCATCAAAGATTTGTACCTATTACTGGGCAGGATATCAGACACTGCGAGTGTTATTGGAACCACCGTTTCCACAATATCGCAGATTTATACAAACATGCCGCGAATCAAGAGACAACTCAATTAATTCCGTGCGGACTGGACCATCTTAGTACAGAAGAAAGATTAGAGAATGCAGTAACTCCCATGGGGGAGGCATTTGCCCAGCAGGGGGATTCAAATTAACACCTCTGTTGTACTGTAACTGTAAAGTTATAGCTCGAAGCACTGTTGTAGAAGCGTACATATCAGCATACTTAGCTGTGATAGTAAAGTAGGGACGTAGCTAGCAGTAGCTAGCTGGTTGAACGCGTTCGGAAGGATGAGTCACGGCCTCCGTCTCGGACAGCGAACTCTACTGTTTATTTTAGCATCGCAGTCTTGCTCGGGTGTAGCGAGGAACTAGAATCTTTAGATGAGGCACTAAGCTTGGATTTGACCAACTTCTGGTATAAATATTCTCGGAATAATATTAAATGCAAGTAAAATGTCAGATTTCTTTTCGAAAACTACGATTTATTCTGGGAGATCGAAGACTGCAAAGCTTATCATAAAATGTTTATTTACGATTGGATCCGATCAAACACCATCCCCATGATAATTCGTTCTTACTTAGTTATCAAATAGGAAAATGCCATTTTAATTGCATTATGTTGCACATTATTCTGAGAATAGTTATACCAGAACTTGGTCAAATAATCAAGTGGCGTAATTTAGTAAACTCGAAGACTTGACAGTAGTAATCAGAGTTTATTAGTAGGTGCCCGAATATTCGGTAGGTGTAACCTTTTGGTAGGGAAAGTAAGTAATAATTTACTGCAAAAAGTCTACACATTTATAGTCTTATCGTTGATCTGAAAGTGCGGACCTTATATTTAACAGTAAATAACCTTCTGACCTCAACTACGGACCAACAATTACTGTTATATGTTCTGGTGCCTTAACACATAACTTAAAAGGAGCCACCCAGAAACGAACACTTAGTAAAGTTGCCAGCGATGTTATCTTAAGTCTTTGCAAACCGGACAAAGATCACTCCAAAAAAACAGATATTAAACCATGTTATGCTCTCTTTGTATGTTATATCACGTTTTATTTTATATTGGAATAGTGATGGTAATAAGCTGTATTACTTATCTACCTGTATCATCATTAGCTAACGCACACATTTGAATTGTTTGTTAAAATTTGTTTTGGGAAATCTCAGAAGTTCAAGCACTGGAAGATAATTCTACCTAGCTATCATTATGGTGGGTTGATGATAATACCTATTTACCTAATAGAATTAAATCCACTTCTTGATAATTGACCAGTTTAGACATAATGGCGGACGCAAAGACTTACCACCTATTATTGTATGCAAAATGCCTAATCTGCTGACCGTTATGTTACATTACTTGTTATATTACCGTTGTTTGGAAATGAGACTTTCTGATCAGGAAGCGTTATTTTCTAAATAGCTGGCTTTGTCTTTTGAAGGACAATTTGGGACACATCCATACGCCTCACGTCTTTGTTCTCGGATGAGAAACGCACAGAAATACATGCACAGACTCAATCGCTCTAAATTTAACGTAAAGGCATTCCACGATCGCACTGCGAACGGCAGTAGCTATGCCCCACTGGAGACGTTTCTTTCACAAACGAGTACGAATACTGAAACCCAAATTATCATAATCTAACTTTACCGGATTTCAATGAAATTTAAATGCACCTTACTTTTTTATTTATGTAACAAACTGACCGATGTCCAAAGCACGAATTAATTTATAAGCCTCGCTGTGGCCTCGATAAATAAATTGCCAAAAACCGAAAACTCGAGTTATTCCCAAGTTCATCCTAAATAGTACCTACGGTATTGAGCATTCATGTAGTATGAAAAGTACGAGTACCTGGGTGACCGAGCTTTTTTGGGGTAAACGACGTTTTCTAAAATTGAAATCTAGCTAGATCGATTTATCGCCCCCGAAACCCCCTGCATACTAAATTTCATGAAAATCGTTGGGTTGGGAGCCGTTTCTGAGATTCAGATTACGAGTATATCGTATATAGATATGTATGTACAAGAATTGCTCGTTTAAAGTTATAGGTAAGATGTACGAATCCTTCTTAGCAGATGACTCAAAAGCTAGTAGAAAAGAATAGAATAAATGTTTGTGTATGTAAACAATACGGTATTTTTGTAAAATTACGTAAATTTCGCGATATTCCGTTATTAATAAGTATCAGACCATTTATAGAAACATTCAACTATTATTGAGAGTGCCAAGTATCTAATAGGAAGACAATGCACTATGGACGTTGAACGAGTATTGTTCTTTTGCTACATATGATAATGATGACCTCCTATCCTTTATTATAACTAAGCTAAGCATTTACTTTACGTAATTAACTGTCCTAGTAAGCCTTTGCCCTGGATAGAATAACAAAATGAAGAAATCTTCCAAGAAATAACAATTTATCTATGACTCGGTTTATGATTTACCGTGACAAAAGATGTTTAAGAATCACTGTCTAGCTGACATAATACAGCAAATCTTTGACCATTTGCAATGAGGGGAGCGTAGCGAGCCGCGTAAAACACTGATCTTTACCCTCACGTTCCTACATCCAATGCTAATTTTGCCTTGTTTTCTTCGAAAGTGCGTTTCGCTCGATACTCCTTACTTTACGCATAATGTATTCACAATGTCTGCCAGGATTTGATGGCGTGCCTGGAACGGAAGTAGGGACGTATAACAAATAAATATTAATGAACCTACGGCATCGGTTCCTGCGTGGTCACTGCTACTAAATTTCCACGATAATTTACGAATATTCAATATAAATAAATAAATGAAAAGAAGTCATAATGTTTCGATCGATGACTAGTTTTATATGGCTTAGTGCGTTACTTGCGGGTCGGACTGCGGATGATGATGATGATGAGTGCGTTACTTCTAGAACAGTTTGTAGGTAAGTACCAAAATACAGTTATTAGTCAAGAAACATGAAAGGGTAACTAAAATGTATTGTTTGATAAAGGACGTCCCAGACAGCACGTAGAGATTGGACTAAGATACTACTAATCGTTGTGAATTATCGATTTACGATCGATTTAAATCTTTGTGAAACTGAATGAAGAAAGAACAATTTTACTTAGCTAATTTTACGAAGATCTAGGTTTTGATAAGTTATAGACAGTGAACGGAAAATACAGTTATCTAGGTGTGTTAAATACATACTTAGGTACTTATACTTAATTATTGATGTGATGATAGAGATTCTATGGATGTGGTGTGGTTAACCAGTGATTTTACTTATTAAATTACCAGAATTACAATGAGACTTGTTTTTTTGGGTAGGGAAAATAAAGGTTTTGGGTTGGGACAAGAAAATATAGACTGGGTTGAAAATGAGAAGCACTCTACATCTAAGAACAACACCCTAGTTTAGAGCAAGTTTAATTCGTTACTGACAGCTGTCAATTTAGTACAATGCTCTTTAATAGACGGACAACCGTAGGGTTGTCCATCCGGCTCGAACTACCCGTCTCCAAAAATGGACCGCATTCACGACGTGTCGTGCAGAATACGAATGAGTGAACCCACTAACTAATGTCCTAACCCAATATATCCCTTATTTCCATTACTTACGGTTTGAATTGAATCGACGTTGCGATGTTATCGTTCTCTTTTTAAATGCTTACGGAATTTTATAAGAGTGAAGTCGCTAGGTACTAATAAAATACAGACAGGTTTTTAAGTTTCTAGATTATTTGTAGGCGATTGAGTAACAGAACCTCGTTTGCAGTTTGTTAGAAAATATCATAATTGTAATTAGCTTTAGAATTGTAGCAACACTTAATTTTTTTATTTTACCAAGAAACGCTGGTTTTTAAATGTCGAAAGATTCTAGAATTTTTGCTTAGGTACCTATGTCGCGTATTAATTGATTGCCCAATCTAAAATAAAATGAAATTCATGAAGTAGGTGAATAAGTCAGCAATTTAGGATTAAATTTGTAAAAACATCAACAATAACGCTTCTTGGAGTAGGTATGTGTTTTTAGAAACTAAAGCGCGTGTTTAGCATATTAAGCTGGGCGGTCGTTCACCTTGGCTGTGTCGAAGGGTAGGCAGGTAGGCACCACGTCCGTGACAGCTGATAGGCTATCGGATAACTCTGATCGCTCACAAATGCCAGATAACTGTGATGAGGTACGTACTCTAGATAATTTCAGAACTTATTGATTAGAGGAGAAATCGGCAGTTAAGTTAGTATGTTTTTTGGATGATACATTTTTGGTTTAGGTATAAGACGTCTTAATAGATGAAGTTATAATTCGTCAAGGCTCATTTTATATTCGTTCCAAGTACATTCATGTACCTATTATATAATCATTGCGTCGGCTCTTTCCAGACCACTTTAGGGGTTAGAGGTGTTACGAAGACAAAGTTTTTCGAGAGTGTGTGACACAATGCACCTACTTATTTAGTGCTATTGCTTACCTACATAATATACGCCATTTTTAACGCCATGTATTGCATGGCTTCGCAAATATTTGTCCTGCAATGAAAGTGAGCCTACACCTCTCGTGTAACGGGCCAACGACTGCCGTCTTTCGCAACATTTAAATATCTATGTATAAACAATAGTATGAAGCTTACCTATGTGCCCTGTGTGCTGGAAGTTGGTCGGATTGCCGATCATGGACCGGTCTATTCTCCGCCTGGTGCGCTGCGCCTGCGCCGCCGGCTGGTAGCAGCACGCGAACCATTGCAGCCAGATCTCACCGCCAGTGCTCGTCATTTTGTTTTCAGTCCACAGAAGCACCGACAATTCAAACGTTCCACGAACGTTTGAGTTTCGAATTTTTATTTGAATTTCGAAGCTCTAGTGATGGGAAGAGCCCCGATCGAATGCGTCCGATTTCCGATCCGAACTCGCAACGCACTGACACTATAGAACCGAGTTGGGATCGTTTGGTATCGAGATATCAATTCTCAAGAACGTCACAAGTCTTCAGAGATGAGCGCGGCACTGATAGCGATGGCATGATTCCTGCGATAACATCTGGAAAAAGAAAATATCACTTAGCAACGAGTTCTCAGAAACGAAACTTCGTAAATCACTTTGTTTACTGTTTAACTGCTCGTGCTAAAGGTAGTTTTGGGAGATTTGGGAATGATAATTAAGTAAATTGTTTATTTAACTATTAATTTAGTAAGTAATTTTGATAGCAACTTTGCCTTCTGCGCTGTAGGTTGTGGGTTCTATTCAGCCCAGGACTAGCATTTTGGGTGTTATAATCTACTCTATGTAGGTGTTTAAATAAAAGAGTCTATACTACATAAATATTGTAAGTATAAGATAACTGGTTCCAATAGAACAAATTTTGCTTTGTAAAAACAATAAAAAAAAAAAAAAATGATCACGACTGTAATCCCCAGGCTCGGTAGATATCTCCTCAGATATTTAGTTACTTAGATCTTTGAGGATATCTAAAGGGGGTAGTCAGAGGCAAGTCCAAACATCACATTTGGTACATGCCCACATTTTGCACAGTAGTTAGTATTCCGTACGTGACAGGTTGCAAGCCCATCGCCGCTTATAAGAATACTCACCTATGACACATACTTCGAATCTTCAGTTCTAGGGTATACCGGTTTCCTCACGATGTTTTACTTCACCGTTTAAGAGCACTGGCATTGCGCACATAAATTTTTCGAATGGAAAAACTCATTTGTGCACGATCAGGTTTGAACTCACGACCGGATCGTGAGGCAGGGGTGCTACCACTACACCACCAGCGCTCTATAACTAATGAAAATACCTCATTATTTAAGCTTAGTTTAAAAATAGTGCGACGGCTACAAAGTGCATTATAATAACGTCCAGAAATGTTTCCACACAAGAAAGTGAACAAAGCTTCTAAACTAGAAATCCGTAATTGCCCTAAGTTATTACCAACCTAGTTACTAGCGCCAGAGCTCGCAAGCTCGTGTGGCTGTAAAAGTAGTGCTCGAGTTATTTTCTCACCTAAATACGAGCCCTTATTATTAAATATGTGCTCTTTTATAAAAAAATATTACGGCTAATTAATCCCCAGACTTGGTAGACATACTTACCTATCCTAGGTACCTACCTACAGAATTTTTGAGAATACAAAAGGATCAGAGGCACGTTGTAACATTATATTTTGCACATAAGTACTTTTATGCTTTTTATCTGGATCTTCAAAGTAATGAAGAAAAGGCTCAAGTCCAAAATCGGCTAGTATTACGGAGTCTACCTATTATCCATTTTCTGTTGGCGTTCACGCCAGCGGAAATATCAAATTGCTTAAGAAAATACATTTCAGTCACGTAACATCTCACAAGCTTTATATTCGATAACTAATTCTTTAAGTATCATTTATAATTAAATCTGGAGAAAATGGGAGGAATTAAGGTACCTACCTACCTTAAAAAAATATCTCACAAGCTAATGTCATTGACAGTGGCGGATTTACCAGCAGGCTGAGTAGGCTTGAGCCTAGGGCGGCAGATTTTTGGGGCGGCAAATTTGGGACCAATTTTTTTTTTTTTTTTTGCTACCAGAAATCAAAAAGATTTCTGGATGACGGTTTTCTGTATTCTGTTTTCTGATGTTTTACAGATAGAAGTCTGCAACAAATTTTTCCGACGACTTTCTCTTTTCACTTATCATTTGTCATTGTACGATCCGTAAATCCGTTTAGCAATCTTACATATTCTAGAGTAAAACAGCTAGTTCGCCGCCCCCAACCAATAATCGGTCTTTGCGCCCTCTCCCCGCACTTTGAATGAGTGTAAAGAGCGAAATTATAGAAAATGTATTTTTCTTTTCCTACCGTCAACCCATACAGCCAGTCCTACTATTGGTTTGTATATAATTTGGTGATTTTAATTTGAATGTAGTAAATAATTTAGTGAATAATTTTACCGATTTTAATCTTATGTATCGACTATTATAGCATGCATTACCCCGCCTTCCAAACATGATTGAGCTTTAATTAGCTCAAAAATATAACTAAAAATTATTTTACGTGCAATTCCAACGAAATTGTTGAATTGTAAAAATAATCTAGGACATGACAATTTGAAAATTGTGGAGGCAAGGGCGGCAAAAGCTTTACAGCCTATACCTTGAAAATTTGTAAATCCGCCACTGGTCATTGATCATTCCATTCAACGGTCTTTCCGTATCACGACACAAGCATTGAGCAAAAAACTATCAGAACTAACAGAATCAATGCATGATAGACGCGTGGTCGTGATATTCACTTATCAGTTAAGTAGGTACGAGTACTTACATGTAAGTGGAGAGATGGAAACAGATGAAAACGATAGGTAGGTATGTTTACCTGGTACCTATCGTTTTCATCTGTTTCCATCTCTCTGTAGTTTCCGGCTGTCTGATGAGAATCATGCTTTGTGAAACTGACGTGATAAGGTCAGCCAGTTATTTGACAGTCAGAAGAATTAAAAACCTACAGAATCTGTAGGTTTGGCTTACAGATAGCTACTTAATATAAATATGAAAAAATATGCAGTAAAACTTAGCAATACGTAGGTATAAGTCAGAAGAAGATGAAGAGAATACCCACAGGGGCTTATTCCCAAAGTACTCCATTCTTTTGTTCAAAAAAGATAAGAATCTCGAACATTAGTTCCCAATCTACTCCAAAGAATTATTATTAAAAAAAAGTAAAATAAAAATAGTGCGTTTAAGTTTCAAGACTACTCCATTCAAAACATCGAAACAAAATAATGTTAGGAGTACAGTCTGTCACAGTATTTCTGTAATAAAATTAGGTACCTATGCTGGCAAAAGTTTTCAAAGTTTTTTAAAAAAAATAGGAATTTAGAACGTTTACGTCTGCGGTAAATAAAGTAAATTGTAATATCACTTCAATATCACTTAGGTACATACTTTTAATGCATTATTATTTAGTATAAAAGGGTAGCAAAAGAGATAAGTTTTGTTTACACCTAGGTATGTTAATGTTACAAGCAAATACCAAATTACAAATGATTTAATTTCTGATAATAAGAGCGCTGGTGGTGTAGTGGTAGCACCCCTGCCGAAGGTCGTGGGTTCAAACATGGTCGTGCACCAATGAGTTTTTCTATTCGAAAAAATTATGTGCGCAATGCCAGTGCTCTTAAACGGTGAAGGAAAACATCGTGAGGAAACCGGCATACCCTAGAACAAAAAATTCGAAGGTATATGTCATAGGTTAGTATTCTTATAAGCGGCGATGGGCTTGCAACCTGTCACGTACGGAATACTAACTACTGTGCAAAATGTGGGCATGTACCAAATGTCATGTTTAGACTTGCCTCTGACTACCCCCTTTAGATATCCTCAAAGGTCTAAGTAACTAAAGATCTGAGGAGATATCTACCGAGCCTGGGGATTACAGTCGTGATCATATTTATTTATTTATTTTATTTTTTTATTTCTGAATATATTCTAAGACCTAATATGTCTTGCATTAGCATAATGCATAGCTGAAGAGACTGATTTTTACAGGTAAGTTATAATAACGGGTGTTTTTTAGAGGCGAAGAACTTTAAACTGAAATAAAACAGAGAAAAACGTTATTAATTTATACATCCAGTTGGCTTTATTCATAGCGTTTTTTTATTTCAATTTAAAGTTTCTAAGCTTTTCAAAAAACACCCTTCTGTTAATACGTCATGGTTTTTTTTCTATCAATATTTATGGTAAACTTCTAAATTTTGGTTCCTCATAATTAAGTAGGTAGGTATATTGTTTTTTTTATTCCACCGTCTATTTTTGAAAATGTGTACTTATGTTGATCTTCTTCTTCTTTTTTTGATGTTGATTAGATTAATATTTTTTTTTAAATCAGTTAAGTACTGTATTTTATTTTAAATCTTCATTCATTTAGGTTTAGGTAAGGCATTTTATGACGTTATAGGCGCTTATCGCTATAATAAGAGTAGAAAAATCTGTTTATTGTACTATTAAAATATGTATTTCTTAAGCTGACTGTACGTCAGTTACCTTGTGGAGTAAAATGCGAAATAAATCAGTATTATTTACATTACTGATGACTAATATTAAATGTTTGGAGGAGTTTGAGAACGAATGTATGTGATAATTATTTTTGGACACCAGTGGGGTGGAGTCGAATTTAACTAAAAAAACAATATTTTGTTTGTGGAGTAGTTTGAGAATATTTCTTGGAGTACTTTGGGAACAAAACGTGGAGTACTTTGGGAATAAGCCCCCACAGGTAGCTAACATAAATAAAAAAAAGTATTAAAACTGCCAATAAAAAAAATAGGTAACTGCGTATTGATTGCTTTTAGTTCATAAATTTAATTTTGGTAGCTAAGGTCAAAACTCTAAGGTCTGTTGAAGAGTTGAAAAAGAAGAATTAAGGACTTCTTCCTATGTGATACCAGTTCTTTTGAACCGGTGTGTATTAAAAGGATTAAAATGCGCCTCAGAATTAAGTCTTCAAAGATTTAAATCGTAGATATGCCCGGACGCCAAAAACTGTGGCACTGTTTTTACTTGTGTGTGTGTTAACAAAATGCCGATGCACGCACACTAATGATTAGTAAAAAATGAACCAAACAGTTATTTCACCATTTATTGTGCAATTATATTGCACGATCTTTCGTAAAAAAATATACTTATTCCTTTTGTACCCTGAAATCTATATCTATATAAGAGCTTAACCTGACTGACTGACTGACTGACTGACTGACTGACTGACTGACTGACTGACTGACTGACTGACTGACTGATTTATCATCGCCCAGCCGAAACCGCTGAAGCTAGAAAGCTGAAATTTGAAAGGTGGGTTCCTTTTATAACAAAACCACCCACTAAGACGGGATTTTTGGAAATTCCACCTCTAAGGGGGTGAAAAAGGGTGAAAACGTTAGTATGAAACTTTTTAACGCGTGGAGCGATTTTCATGAAACTTTGTTTGTGCACTGTAAATGCAAAACTAATGGACACGTGTTTCAGGATTTTTCAATATAACCATCAAAAAGGGGTCAAATGTGGGGTCAATTTTTGTATAGGAACTTTTTAACGGGTAATGCGATTAGCCTGAAACTTTGTTTGTGTACTGTAAATGCAAAATAAATGAAGACGTGTTTCAGGATTTTTCAATATAACCTTCAAAAAGGGGTCAAATGTGGGGTCAATGTTTGTATGAGAACTTTTTAACGGGTGGTGCAATTGGCTTGAAACTTTGTTTGTGTACTGTAAATGCAAAATGAATGGACACGTGTTTCAGGATTTTTCAAAATAACCTTCAAAAAAGGGTCAAATGAGGGGTCAATGTTTGTATGTGAACTTTTTAACGGGTGGTGCGATTGGTCTGAAACTTTGTTTATGTACTGTAAATACAAAATGAACGGACACGTGTTTCAGGATATTTCAATATAACCTTCAAAAAGGGGTCAAATATGGGGTCAATGTTTGTATGGGATCTTTTTAACCTGGTGCGATTGGTCGGAAACTTTGTTTCATGTTTCAGGATTTTTCAATAAAACCTTAAAAAAGGGGGTCAAATGGGGGGGGTATGGGAACTTTTCAACGGGTGGTGCGATTGGTCTGAAACTTAATTTCGTGTTAAAGGATTTTTCAATATACCTCTAAAAAAGGGGGTCAATGTTTGTATGGGATTTTTTTTGACGGGTGGTGCGATTGGTCTGAAACTTAATTTCGTGTTTCAGGATTTTTCAATATAACTCTAAAAAAGGGGTCAATGTTTGTATGGGATTTTTTTTGACGGGTGGTGCGATTGGTCTGAAACTTTGTGTACTGTAAATACAAAATGAATGAACAAGTGTTTCAGGATTTTTCAATATGACCTTCAAAAAGGGGTCAAATGTGGGGTCAATGTTTTTATGGGTAATTACTTTTTAAAGGGTCGTGTGATTGGTCTTAGTTTTGGTTTGGATACTTTAAATGGAAAATAAATGGAAACGTATTCCTGGATATTTCAAAATAGCCCTCTAAAATGGGTAAAATTGGGTGTCAAAGTTATTTATGGGATTTTTTTATTAGTGTAATTTGTTTGAAACTCAGTTTAGATACCTACTTTAAGTGAACGAAGTCGCGGGCGGGACCGCTAGTTGAAAATATTTGGCGGCCAAATGAGCGAGCTATCTCATTTCGTGTGGCAACAAAACGGCGCGGTCTCAGTACCGTACGGGCATATTACGATTTAAATCTTTGTAGGTAGGTACCTACCTATTGTAATGATTAGGTTACTTCTAATCAATGTTTTTAAAGTTATATATATAACAAAGGGCTAGTTCAACTCGTTGATTGATTTGTAGGTAGAGTTGAATACGGTGAAAGTATTTGTTACAGATCACTGGATACTGCATTTTCACATGCACGTGGCCGTCACATATTTGGCTAGAATAAGTACGACCAAGGGCGGATCCAGGAGGGGGTCATGGGGGTCATGACCACCCCCTGGGCTGGGTCCAGGACCTAGGTGGACCACTAATTATAATTATGTATAATAAGGATTATATCTTTTTGTGACTTGACCACGACTATGTGACCCCCCCTGGCACCGAAGCTGGATCCGCTCTTGAGTACGACACGGAGGAAAGTAGGTACTTCCCTGGTTTAGGTACTTTATTTACTTAAAATTCAATAAGTTTCCTAAGTTGATATGAAGAAAATATATAACTGCATGTAGATTTATCGTCTTTAAGTAAGTTTGTCATGCGTTTCAGAATCAAACCTTTGATTATTTTGACCTTGCAACCGTGTGCATGTGAAATACCAGATAGGGAAAGTGATCGGAGCCTTTGTTTTATAATACTGTTCAATATACATAGGTATTGTATGTAAATAGGTAGGTATATAGGTACCCAATGTTATCTCAATGAGATAAATAGATTCAAGTAGCGCGTGGTTATTACGTAGAATTTCGGATTATCTCGACTCAGAAAAATATAAATAAGTAAGTACCTATCTAGATTTTAATAAATTGTACCATTTATTGCAAAAATAATCTTCGCTTCGCAGTCGGGTAAAAAACACTACGAATTGAAAACAAATGCATAGGTAATTAAATAGGTAGGTAAGGTATTTAGCAACGTTTCAACTTTACTAACAAGAGTGCAAAAAATTACAAAATATTTTTGCTAATATTACAAAATTCCATTCCATTTAGCAACACGTTACGACTGTCGTCACGGCGACCTCACTCCGAATAGCTTTGTTTATAATCGATAATGGAACTCGATTTGATCACTTGTTACACTGCCATTCCGTGATTCCGACAATTTTGATCCGTTACGTTGCGCCGCCCTTTTCGTTACAACTTTCTATACTCACTTACTTATTATTGTTTTAAAAGTATGAATTTTTGAAAAATATACCTACCCCTTAAAATTCTCTATATCTGCCAATACTAATTACTTTATTCTAATATAAGGAATGCACGTGCCTCTACCTGATCTAATGCACTCTAGACTAGAGATTTCCAGATATATCTAAGAATCTAATCTATCAAACTGAAGGATTACCTACAGCGTACAGTCCTTTTACATCCATCGCTGTTTGAACCATCCTGTAGTCTTGTCACATGAACAAGAAAATTACAAAAGTAGTGTTTATCATTGACAACTTTTCCTTTATGTTTTGCGTCAACAGATAAGGACACTCGTCAATATTTGGCATTGCTATCGAGAGATAGGATGTTGAAGTTATTACCACTTCACAGTAAGCACCTTCAACTAAACACTACCTACGAGTATCTATGGATAAAGCCTCAACTTTTACTGTCACAAATGTCACTTTGTCTTCTCTTCTTGAAAAACGCTGTCAGTGCTATTATTATTATTATTTTTTTTTTTATTTAACACCACAAAACAAAAGGCTTTGTCGCTGAGCGACCACACCGCCTAATCTATATCTATATAAGAGCTTAACCTGACTGACTGACTGACTGACTGACTGATTTATCATCGCCCAGCCGAAACCACTGAAGCTAGAAAGCTGAAATTTGGAGGGTGGTTTCCTTTTATTACAAAACCACCCACTAAGGCGGGATTTTTGGAAATTCTACCTCTAAGGGGGTGAAAAAGGGTGAAAACGTTAGTATGAAACTTTTTAACGCGTGGAGCGATTTTCATGAAACTTTGTTTGTGCACTGTAAATGCAAAATGAATGGACACGTGTTTCAGGATTTTTCAATATAACCATTAAAAAGGGGTCAAATGTGGGGTCAATTTTTGTATGGGAACTTTTTAACGGGTGGTGCGATTGGTCTGAAACTTTGTTTGTGTACTGTAAATGCAAAATAAATGAACACGTGTTTCAGGATTTTTCAATGTAACCTTCAAAAAGGGGTCAAATGTGGGGTCAATGTTTGTATGGGAAATTATTAACGGGTGGTGCGATTGCCTTGAAACTTTGTTTGTGTACTGTAAATGCAAAATGAATGGACACATGTTTCAGGATTTTTAAAAATAACCTTCAAAAAGGGGTCAATGTTTGTATGGGAACTTTTCAACGGGTGGTGCGTATGGTCTGAAACTTAATTTCGTGTTTTAGGATTTTCAATATAACTCTAAAAAAGGGGGTCAAATGGGGGGACAATGTTTGTATGGGATTTTTTTAACGGGTGGTGCGATTGGCCTGAAACTTTGGGTAAATACTGTAAATATAAAATGAATGGACACGTGTTTCAGGATTTTTCAATATAACCTTCAAAAAGGGGTCAAATGTGGGGTCAATGTTTCTATGGGTACGTTTTAAAGGGTGGTGCGATTGGTCTTAAGTTTGGTTTGGATACTTTAAATGCAAAATAAATGGAAACGTATTCCTGGATATTTCAAAATAGCCCTCTAAAAAGGGTAAAATTGTATTAGTGTGATTGATTTGTTTGAAACTTCTTTAAGTGAACGAAGTCGCGGGCGGGACAGCTAGTTGGTACATATTTATACTCGTAAAGGCTGCACTTGGGTGGTTGTCAATCTAACACTATCCGAGTGTTCTAAAGGTTTCTGTCTACCATTTTAAGGGCAATTTTTTCTGGTACCTAATTTACCAGCCAGCCAGCGCTCTGGCAAGATATAGTTTTAATAGACCACACGCTTAGTGGTGGACATTTTTTGCTACCTGTTTACTTAATTATAGTTTTTATAGTCTCAGTATTCAGTGGTTCTTGCTAAGCTTTGTCTAAATGTTGAGAAGATACATTTTAGAAGTTCACAATATTGTATATTTTGCATATACTTTACTTACAGTATTGTAAAGTTCTAAAGTTTCTTAATTATGCGCACGATTAAATATATTTAATCCAACCTGTCTGACGTTGCTTAGCTTATAAAGTTGTGTATGACAGCAAAACAGGACGAACAGGAGATCATAAATACCGAGTTCTATTCCCGGCTATCTCCCGCTGCGACCTCACTCAATGACAATCGTTTAGCAGATATACATGTTAAACAGTGTTTAAATATGAGTTTTCATAATAAATAACGATAAGTACTATTTATTAGTTAGCTCCGTTTATCTAGAATTCTAAATAAGTAAGTTTATAAACTCTTACGTTAGGTACCCACTGGATTGACTGTCGTAGACCACTTCCCGTTTTAATTTCAGGAATTCCTTTCTTAGGCCGCAAAATAAACCTACCTTAAAATATCAGCTCTCCAGGACTTATGGCTGTGAAAAAAATGGGTTTCGTTCAAAGAGTAAGTACGTTTGAGTAAAAGCCATCAGTTTTAGTCGCCATCTTTAAACGTTTCATTCGTCACATCTTATCTTTACAAAAACCAGTCTTGAGAACTAACTAGGCATGTCAAATGTCCTGTCTACGGCAGTATAAATCTTATCTTAGGATAGGTAATATACTGAGGTAGTCAATTTAAATGAATCATTCGAGGTTATACACCGGGACTGACTTATTGCTCGGAAAATCCTACTAATATTAAACGTGAAAGTTTGTATGTATGGATGTTTGTTACTCTTTCACGCTGAAACGGCAGAACGGATCTGGATTAAATTTGGCACAGAGATAGATTATAGTCTCAAATAGCACATAGCCTACTTTTGATCACGGAAAAATTTACGGTTCCCGTGGGATAGATTCGTTTTTGTTTTTCAAAGTACTTACCTACCACGCACGCGGTGGAAGCCGCGGACGGAAGCTAAAATGTATGCTCTATAAACAATTCTGATTATGGTTAAACATAGGTACGTACCTACTTGTAATAACACTAACTATGTAATTTTAACTCTAGTTATAAACTTGGACACAAAGATCCCTTTCCTGAAACTTACGTTCGCCCTTATCTCTTACAAAGTTGTAGGGTGGACTGATAATAGTAACTTTTACTTTCACCAACCCCATAAAATACTTTGAACTGACGTGAACGATAAGATACTACCAAGTTATAGTAGAATATCAGTCCTTGGCTAGAGCATAGGCTGAGCGGCAAGAGGAGCGATAATTTAGACCGCTTTCCGCACAGCCACTAGCGGCTCTGACTTCAAACACACCTTTGATCAAAGATTTTTATGTAAAATTATGTATTATTTATGTATTTTTTTTTTATTTAAAACACTTCACAACACAAAGCCTTTGACGTCTTATATGTATAATGCCACTAATTTCATTTCAATTTGCAGTTATGCAGTTATGATCTAACTAAGGGATAAGAGATAAGAGTAGGAGAATGATGATAATGTTCTAATCCCTTTGCCCTTTATCCACAAGCGTATCGAACGCTCTGCTTGTGTTTGAACTATGGTTCTTATGTCTCAAGTAGGTGTTAGTAGCATCAAAATAATCATCTAGACTTTAGGATCCGGTTTGGCTTATCATGCAAATGGCGAGAGGCAGACGCGGACCGTTAGAGAAATGTATTTAATTGGGAACAGATATTGAGGACGAAAGGAAGCCATATTTTAAAAGGACAAAGGGACGTAAATAGTACGAGAGGAAATTAAGATGCAGCGGTCTGTTACACAAGATTGACTACTTGGGACTGTTTAAATAAAATACAATTTCGAATAGCCTTAAGTACGATCCGCTATAATTGTTCTTACACACGAATATTTTATAAAGAAAACTATCGGTTCACATTTGCATTAGACGCTAATTACTAACTATAATCAATGATTATGGGAATGTAATACTTAGTATGTTTTAATGTCATCATCCAAAAGGTGTGTGCTAGTAATCTACTATATAAAAGGATAAGTCCTGACTGATTTGAATAGATACAACGCACAGCCCAAACCGCCGGTTGTACAGACTTGAGATTTGGAGGGTATGTTCGTCTTGGTATGTAGGCGAGCAATAAGACGGGATTTTTGGAAATTCCACTTTTAAGGGGGTGAAAAGGGCTAAAAACGGTTGTATGAAACTTTTTAACGCGCTGTACGATTTTCATGAAACTTTGTGTGTGTAATGTAAATACAAAACAAATGTATACGTGTTTCGAGATTTTTCAACATAACCTTTAAAAAGGGGTAAAATGGGGGCTCAGTATTTATATGGGAACTTTTTAAGGGGTGGTACGATCGGTCTGAATCTTGGTTTGGATACTTAAGATTCAAAATGATGTAAAACATATATCTTGATTTTACAAAATAACCCTCCCAAAAGGGTTAAATGGGGTGTCAAAGTTCTTTTGACGAGTGGGGTAAATCGGTTGAAATACTATCTGTCTTGCTATGTAGGCGCCCACCAAGACGGGATTTTTGGAAATTTTACATTTAAGGGGGTGAAAAGGGCTAAAAACTTTTGTATAAAACTTTTTAACGCGTAGTACGATTTTCATGTAACTTTGTGTGTGTAATGTTAATACAAAACAAATGTACATGTGTTTCAAGATTTTTCGATATTACCTTCAAAAAGGGGTAAAATGGGGCCTCAATGTTTGTATGGGAACTTTTTAACGGGTGGTACGATTGGTCTGAATCTTGGTTTGGATACTTTAAATGCCAAATCATTTAAAACGTGTATCTAGATTTTTCAAAATAACCCTCCAAAAAGTGTTAAATGGGGTGTCAAAGTTTTTTCAACGAGTGGTGTGATTAGTTTGAAACTCAGTTTAAATACTTAATAGGCAAAATAAATGGACACATATTTCTGGATTTTTCAAAATAACCCTTCAAAAAGGGTTAAATGGGGTGTCAAAGTTCTTTTGACGAGAACTCGGTTTTAATACTTAAAATGCAAAATAAATGAACACATATTTTGAGGGTTTTCAAAAATAGCCCTCACAAATGAAAAAAGGGGTATCAAAGTTTATACTTATAGGACTTTTTAACAAGAGGTGTGATAGTAGTTTGAAACACAAATTAGATAAGTACATGAATTGCAAAATAAATGGACACTATTGGTTTTAAGGTTTTACACTACATAGAAAAAAGAGTGGAACAAGTGAAAGAGTTTAAATATTTGGGTACGCTGTTTAAGAGATGGAAAACATGATGATGATATTGAAAGGAGAGTGAATGCTGGAAATAGTGTGATTAAGCACTTCACACATTTATGAGCAGTCGGATCGTGTCCAAAAAGGCAGGTCTGGATGTGCACATTGAAGTGTTAGTGCCGACATTGATGTATGGTAGCGAAAGTTGGGTATGGCAGAAAAAGCATCAGAGTAGAATAAATGCAGTGGAAATGAGAGCTCTATGAAGTATGTGTGGTTTAACTTTGAATGATAGAGCGAAGAACAGCGTGATAAGAGAACGTTGTGGAGTGAAAGAAGACGTAGTGATGAAAATTGAGAAGGGTATGTTAAGATGGTTTGGGCATGTAGAAAGGATGGATGAAAGGAGATTGACGAAACAGTTGTATAAGGAGAGTGTGAATGGGACAGTTGGAAGAGGAAGACCTCGGTGTACGTAGGTACCTCGATCAAAATGGGGACGTTTTAGAGAAAGGCCAGGTCCAGAGTACCCTAAACCGACGCGCATGTATTAAGAATTTAATGAGAGTGAATGAAGTAAAAGAAGTATGTCAGGATCGTAGCAAGTGGAGATCCGTGGTCTCTGCCTACCCCGTCAGGAAACAGGCGTGATTTTATGAATGTATGTATGTACATAGAAAAAGACGGGTTGGTTCGAACACTTATAACTCCAGAACGGTTTTCTTGGTTTTTGATTTGTTTTCTTTGTTTTATACAAAACATGAAACGCGGACGAAGTCGCGGGCAACCACCTAGTGTATTAAATACATGCATGTATTATGTAAACAACTATTCCTAAGACCTAGATGTACCTAAGTTTTCCTAATAAATCTATATATATAAAAATGAATTGCTTTTCGTTAGTCTCGCTAAAACTCGAGAACGGCTAAACGGTTTTATCTTTATCTTGGTCTTGAAATGTTCGTGGAGGTCTAGGGAAGGTTTAAAAGATAAAAAAAATTTGAATAACTGCCGGGAAAACCCTAAAAATAGCAGCTAGTGTAAAATAAAAATAAAATAAACTTCATCGTCTACCAAAAAGTCAGCTAAGTATCTCAAAATCAATGGGGTTGTATCGATTAAACTCTCGAGTAGGTACATTCATTTGAATATGCGGGTAGATAATTACAGAGGATAGTTAAATATTGAGTCAATGTAGTTGTAAAATGGGCTGTGACGTGACCCTGATTGTCTACTACAGGAAAACATTTGTACTATGAGAGCTGTAGACCACTGATTCAAAGTTATGTACTCCGTTTTATAAAACTTAGTCACGAACTAGTTTGAACAATGGCTCGTCAGGTTTGGTCGCAATAAATAACATCCGACAAGCAACCAATACAAAATGCTTGAGGCTTTAGACTTTATACCATTCGAACATCTATACTTATATACTTATAATATTATAAAGAGGAAAACTTTGATTGTTTGTTTGTTTGTTTGTTTGTTTGTTTGTTTGTTTGTTTGAAATGAATAGGCTCCGAAACTCCTGAACCGATTTGAAAAATTCTTTCACCAATGTGTAGAATGAACTTTCAGGATGAACATAGGCTATATTTTATGTAGGTACTTCGCGGGCGACGCCGCGTGCAGAAGCTAGTCGATTATATAAGTACAATAACTCCAAAATTGTGAGAAAATTATCACATGACTTATCGATTATAATTTGTCATTCCCACTCTTTTCCACTAGCGATATCGCTATGAGAATTTCATTTTGTCTAGCGTTTAGATAGATCATCTGTTGTTGCTTGTCAGACCTACGAATCAATCAATCAAAATAATCTTTATTCAATAAAATCACAGGGGTCATTTTGAATCGTCTTACAGGTGATTTTAGGTGCAAACTCCAGACCTATCCTCAGTCCGAGAAGAACCGTCAAGAAACTCGCTAGGCCTTAGCGCTATTTTCGTATGATCCTTGTTAATTTGTTTAAGGATGCCGTACCGAGTTAGAGCTGATTCGTTCCAAGCTTTTTGTTATCTAAATTACAATAAATTGATGTTTTATTTCAATACTTACTTATTTTCCTTTTGGTAGAAAAGAAAACAAATAACCGCAAACTCTAGGACAAATATATTTGCAGACTATGCAATAATGTGTGCCGCCACATTTCAATGTTTACATCATCATCATCAGCCTATAGCAGTCCACTGCTGGACATAGGCCTCCCCTAATGAGCGCCATTGCGCCCTGTCTTCAGCTCGACGCATCCAGCCTCCACCAGCAGCCTTTCGCAGATCGTCACTCCACCTAGCCGGAGGGCGTCCTACACTACGTTTGCCGAGCCGCGGTCTCCACTCGAGAACTCGAGAAATGTTAACAAGACGACATTAAAATGATCCTTAAAACTTTACCAGTAAAGGTTATTTGAGTTTGAATTAGTTCTTCTGCCCTCAGACATCAGAGGTCATCAACTCCATCTACAAGTACTTATGAATGTTAACTTTTTCTTGACACGCCGTAGTGTTAAGGTAACTGTAGTGTACGTCTATGTCTAGGTCATTAACTTCTCGGTATTATCGAATGATGTTGAAAAACAACTTCAATACAATGTAAACTAACTCAACTAGCATTACAAATGAGTCTCTTGTGCCTGCAAAACTTAAATACTTAGTAAGTAAGTACCTATCCTTATACCTACTTGGTTTTGCTAAGTTACTGGCCAACTTAGATAAAGTTCGTAACCCAAAAAAGAAATGTCATTATAAGTGAACTGTAATTTGTACGAGAATAAAGTCTAAAGACCGAAATGAAAATTTTTTTTTTATAATTTTTTTACAACTTTTCCTGAAAACATGGTAACGACTGAAATCCCCAGGCTCGGTAAATATCTGCTCAGTTCTCTAGTTACTTACTTAGATCTCTTTTGAGGATATCTATAGAGGGTAGACAGAGGCACGTCCAAACATGACATTTGGCTTAAGCCCACATTTTGTACTATATTCCGTACCTTAAATACATTATGTTTTTTTTCCCTAATGGTTATCTGAAACTGCAGAGGTTTTGCAATACTTTCTTATAGGTAGAGTTTCTTTAATTTTACTTTTTATAATTACCCATGCTAATAGTCTCCCATAGGTAGGTACATAGTAATGAGCTTGTGGGTGTTCACACACTTTTGCCCTATTCATCAAATTCTTGTAGCTCTCACGGTAGGCGATAGTTAGGCATTATAAATAACACAAGTTGGAGTTGTCTATCTATACCTATTAAACAATTAATAATCTAGATAATAACTACTTTTACTTTACTTATTAGGCTTTGTTCACTAATTACCTACCTACGTTATATTTGTATTGCGTGTGTATATTTATCTGTGTATAAACTAAGATCTTTGGTACTAACGGCCTCATTTCATACTCAGGTGAGTACGAAATTAGTCGACTTGGCTGACCCCATGCGCCAAATGCGTGTTGAAACCACTTCAGAATGAGATCAAAGGGAGATGCGATCGAAATAGCAGGGATCCGGTCGCCATGGCAACCGACTCCCGCAATTGGGGATAGTAATAACAGGGGGAAATGAAAGCTCTTGGTTCACTGAAGACACGTAAGTACAAGTAACTATTTTATATTGATCATCTGCGAAATGGGGAATTAAATTTCGAAAGCGTGCGGCATCAGTGGTAAAAGCAGCGATGGGCTTGCTTCCAAGCTTCTACTCACATTTTTTTAAATTCACAATAATTGCATGCTGACTTTATATAAGAAGAGAAATATAGGTACAGATCTACCTTAATATAATAAACTTTATAAGATACATGTGAAGCAGTTAAGCTATCTGGGGACCGTTACGAACGATCTGTCGATGACTGAACTACCAAGTACCTTCCTTCCTAAGTACCAATTTCTTGTATCTATCATAAGTATAACTTCAAAATAAGGAGGTAGGAGTAAGTACAAGTCGAGGTAGGTACTTGTAAAGAACTATTGAGCGGTTCACACAATACTCATATCCTTATTAGCGTCAATTTTATTATGTCGGGGCTTGGCACCTACAAATTACAATAACAAGCTAGTTCAAGTATTATGTACCTACACGAAGGTATGTCTGTTTGTTCTTTTACATTATTATCTAGTGATACTTTACATTATTTGCCAAATGCGTCGATTTATTCTATAAAAAAAATATCATAAATTGAAACATTTGCTTCTGTTCTGACGGGGTAGGCAGAGACCACGGATCTTCACTTGCTACGATCCTGACATACCTACCTCTTTTTGCTTCATTCACTCTCATTACATTCTTCATAATGAGCGTCGGTTTAGGGTACCTACTCTGGATCTGGCCTTTCTCTAAAACGTCTCCAATTTGATCGAGCTACGTACGCCGAGGTCTTCCCCTTCCAAATGTCCCATTCACACTCGCCTTATGTACATGTTTCGTCAATCTCCTTTCATCCATACTTTCTATAAATGCCCTCTCAATTTTCATCACTACGTCTTCTTTCACTCCACAACGTTAGCTTCTCTTTTTAATGTCCATTTTTTTGAAACTAATGAGTAAAGTCTATAGAAATATCGTCATTATTAGCTGCCCGATTAGAGTCAATGTGACCTATCTTTGCCGTAAGCCAACATTGTGTTGCAACCAGTACATTAATATGACCGAAATAGCTTGCAGATGAACTGACGCCGATAATGCAGTAGGTACCTACTGTTTAAAATCATGTACAATACAATACGCAATATATTTACCTACTTTTACTAATTAATAAACAATAGGAAAATATACCATTAGTGAATAATAAATCGGACGTAGGTAAAAGTGTCTTTTAGCACATTTTCCGATGACTTGGCCATCGCGTTAATTTGCTTGTGCAACTGGTCTCATTTCATATAATTTACATGATTAGCTGTGAGGAAATCCGATTAAAAAATCGTATCAAACGAGTTTATATAGAACAATGCTTTATTTGTCCTCAAAAGTAAACATTGTTAGATAATTGTTATTTGAAAAATTGTAAAACTTTTTGTACTATGTGCTTGGTTATCTTTAACTGTTTGCAAGTACTTACTGACCTACCTTGTTTGGACGCTCGAAGTTCTATTATAGTGAAATTTCATTTCTTTTGAGAAATAAATAGGTAGGTAGGTACTCTATAAACCTATATTGGTGAGTTTTTTCATTTGGGTCAGACTTGAAGCCAGACTTTTAAACACCTACCTACGTGTCACCCGAAAACAAGACGCAAATCCAAACGTTTTGGAAACGATTCCAACATTTTATTTAAGTACATAATAATTCCAAGTGAAAGATTTGACCTCAGCCTTTGCAAAGATTAATTTGATCAAAACGGAGGCTAACGTCAACGGTAAGCACGAGAGGGGGTATGCACAACACAATCTAAGCTCTGTAGGAATTTAATAGATTTCGGTTACTATTTTCTTTTTTAGGTAAATTATTCACGTAAAAACGTGAATAAGTTTATATTTTAAGTACCTACCTAAGTAATAAAACTAAGTGTTAGTTAGATCATTAGAGTTTGAGTTTTTCGTCGTAAGTATTTATACCAAGTGACTCAACTACAAAAGGCGAAGCAACTGAAGCAAAAGCAAATTGCCAAAGCAACTAATTAAATAAGCAAATATAATTCACAATACAATCGAATCCAAAGTCAAGGATCCATACAAACTAGCTACTACGAAAAATTAGTCAGGCAAGATCAAAGTGTAAACTGCAAAAAAATCTCGAGTAAGTAGTCAGTGGTGGCTTGTAGGTACCTACCCATACAAACTGCTCCCTTCTTCAATTATCACTTCAAACATACATAGTACTTACAACTTAAGGTCGATTTTCGTACAATTAAAGGTTACGTCAACGTATTTTCAACAACGGTCTCGTCACACGATGTTCTTATTGTACGCTGTGTATTTTATAAGCTATTGTTAGTCATTGTTGGTATCGCACAGATGTCTTGCAGGAATGTTATTTTTGTTGTGTCCTGCATTATGTATGGTAAATTATGGTGCATCCACACCGCAGTAATTTTGTGGAGCAACATTTCTGACTGAGCAACATCCGATATCAAAACGATAGATTGTTAGATTTTGCCGTGTTAGAATATTATGCTAAGTACCGAACTTTTGATAACTTTTGTTTGATAACAGCGATGAGTAACAAATACCTAACAAACACTGGTCGCAAAAGTTAAATAATGTCACCTAATGTTAACTAATTATCGTGTTGCATTGTATTGTAATGTTGCTCTACAAAAGTAGATTCACCATTAGTACCTACTTACCTTTTTAAATTTAGATAAGTAAATAGTTTTAATCAATCCATTCTGTTGATTTGATGTGCGATTTTCTTTGTTTAAGATAGGTTCTATTCCATTTTGGTTTATAGGTAGGTAGGACCCGTATCATCAAAAACAGTGCAATGTCTTCATTCCTCGATTTAGAATTCACAAGTAACTTATGACTCATACACTTACAAAAACGTGCTTTGGTGAGGCATGTAGGTACCTAGTCGTAGAATAAAAAGTTCGTGTGATGTACAATGAACTGTTATATACACAGGTACCTAGAGTAGGAAGGTAGGTACTAGGTTGTATTATTATTTACTTGTATTCTTTGAAAATATTAAGCTCAAACTCAAGGCTACTATGTATTAGGTAGTAAGTATATAAATTAAAAACAGAATTATTATTTTACCGATTTTAATTAATGAATCACTCAAATACAAAATAATTTAATGGTGAAATTATTGAGTTCGTGTGACGGATATTATAATTATTTTTATTATTAATTAATTCTATTCGCCTGACTGAGTGTTATGTTCTAAGACTTGCAGGAAATTCTCTTTAAGGCCCAGCATTTTGAAAATTGCAAGTATTGCAACCCTAATCATTCTATTACCGCTTAATAGATTACATTGAAATTGAACTACACGATACTCAAGGATAAAAGTGATAAATCAACCGGAGCTAAAACACGAATTAGTTAGAAAACCTTGGTTAAAAATCATGTCAAAAACACCTCTGAAAATTCAGAAATTCCCTAATTTATCCAGAACAGTAAGGTATTTTGAATTTCTATTTCACATGAATGTAAATCAGTTAATTTGAAACAAATCAACCCAGCCCTTTTTTTGAAATAAGCTATTTACTTGAACATATTTATGTTTTTTATAAATTGTCGCTTTCGTTATGTAATTCAGAGCAGCCATAAATTATCATGTCACACTATAAGTACTTGTCATTTGGGTATTTCGCTTCGTGCTATGTGTGATTTCGCGGAGATCCGCGTTGCTATACGGACCTATGTCACTTTTTTGTAACTTTTACGTAAGGAATAGTGTGACGAGTATTCTGGGTCTTAAAGAAATCGCACATCCGAGAATCCGTAAATATAGAATAAGTTAGGTACAAAACTAAGGCATACTAGGTAGGTAGGTTAATTAAATGTAGATAAAGCACGAGGAAAATACAACCTGTACTGTAGGTATTGTTCCTGTTCTCAGAATAAATAAAATCTATTCTATGTAGGTATTCTTGATAATTTCATTGATTTGCTCATTAAAGCGTCAAATATACGGTCGGACTCGTCCATAAGCCGCGTCCGACGGATGCGGCTTATAGTGTGCAAGGGTGTTCGGACGATTTTGGGCCACGCCCATTCCATAGACAACTATTACACTAAACATAGACCAGTGTTGCCAGAAGGTTACTTTTATTACCAAGCAAAAATCGAAAATATTACTAAATTATTCATATTTCTGTAAGTTCATCTATCTATCGGCTGGTAGCACTGGTGTAGACGAAGAAACATGTCGAGTAGTGAAAGTGTGAGTGTCGAATAGTAATATGTTAAGTTCCATAGACAATAATTTTTCAAGGGTCTGAATCCAACACTGCTGGCAACACCGTCCGCGGACGATTCCAGATTGTTGTCGGACGTCTGAACGCTCAAGGTCAGCCAAGGGCACGACTTACGACTTCGTCCGATAGTGTGCAAGGCTCAGTGAAATTTAATTGTCCAGATACCTCTCGGACTCGTCCATAAGTCGCGGCTTATAAGCCGCGGCTTATAGTATGTTTACCGCTTGACACGTAGGTAAGGTATATACTTACCTATATACCTACCTAAGAGAAAATAAATAAACCTAGCATATCCCAAACCAATTAAAAAGTTTTGCCATAATAATGTATGCAGATATGTGTGTGTATAGATACCATGAAAATAGCCGGATACAATACGATAAGCACTGATATAGGTAACCATGAAATAATCTGTGTAGGAGCACTGGGGTACAGAATAACTAACTGGGGTCAATGTTGAGATCAATAGACTTTGAGATTCTATAACACTCTCCGGCTGACATTTATCTACATAGTTACATGAACCGTTGTGTGGTTTCATTCAAAATATTTCCATGACTCAATGTCATATTTCTTATTTCGATTAAGTACCATTTCGATTTTTGATATTCTGTGTCGCATGTGGGTATAATAGCCACCTAACTGTTCTCAAACAAAGTTAAGTATACCTACCTACGGTAATTTTATAAAAACTATAGAATCAATAGAAGGTGTGTAAAGATTATAAAAGGTTTACGATCAACATCTAATTGTTTGGGTATTATTGCCCTTAAAAACCTGAAATATTGAAACGTTCACGTACCTAAAGTTTAAATACAAAATACAAAAACTTTATTAGGAACAAAAACAAATTAAGAATAAGTACAATTGTGGGCTGACTGCAAAAGTTAAAAAACTGTGTAGCAGAGTCAGCGCCCTCCAAGTTTACATTCAAAATTCACAGTTTACGTTTACATTTGCCAATAGATATAGGATAATAGTAGATCTG
The DNA here is from genome assembly GCA_963675405.1 of Cosmorhoe ocellata. Classification (NCBI taxonomy): domain Eukaryota; kingdom Metazoa; phylum Arthropoda; class Insecta; order Lepidoptera; family Geometridae; genus Cosmorhoe; species Cosmorhoe ocellata. The sequence continues at coordinate 3,257,521 of OY776264.1, read as the reverse complement.
AATCCCAACAGTGGGACTACATCCAATGGATTGCTGGAATTTACGGCCAAACAACATTCACTCGAGATTAACAAAATGTAAACAAATCGATGTTCATCACACTAAGAAAGAATGCGTGACACCGCGCCACCACAATAGTATCAATTCCACATGTCACATGGCCAATAACACAACTGTTTTTTATGTAAATAACAATGTAAATTATTGAGGATTATGTACGATATATACATCCATGTATCCATGTCGAGGAAGATTTATGTGATTTACCTATTTAGTTGACATTTTATTAAGTATTGTAAAAAGGTAGGTGTTATTTTTTTCTGCTACTTTGGTTATTGAGTAAGAAAGGAGACTTTCACCACGCTGGTTAAAAAAAACTAATGATACTATAAGAAGAAGTAAGAAAAGACCACGATGTATTGGTTTTTTCTGTACGATGCAATACTATGCCTCATGTATTAATTGCTTATGTTGTCTGACTTTCTTCTTCTTTTTTATTTATAGCATCTCTAAAATCTGGTCTAGCTTTCATTGCTTTCCAAAATGTGACAGTTTCTGTCAGTCTGAATAAAAAAAAACTCTTGTGGCGGATGAAAGTTTATATACCTAAGCACCTCAAATATTAATAAAAGTCGATCATATAAATATTCATAAGTTTTTATTAATCATTCGCATCAAACAGGTTTGAAGAATCAAGAATAACGGAATAGCATTGTACCATGCTTTCTCATCAAGACATTTCAATTAAAAAACCAAACTGCAATGACATGTAACTTAAATGTGGACGCATTGCCTTAACAGCGTGCAGCCAAGATAATCAATATGTAGTTGGATAGATACTCACTTATTAAAGTCCTTCCCGATGACACACACTATTCCAAGCACACTGTTATCACTTGTTTTGATAGTACACAGTTTAAGTATTGTTTATATAAATAAAATTATTGCAGAGATGCGTGCGACCTCGCGGCAAGCGGGTTAACCACTAACTGAACTGATCACAGCTAACTTACAGCGACTTGCCGGCTCGTAACTTAGCTACAAAAGGGTACATCTTCATCAGGCTCTGTTGAACTAACTTGAGGTTTATTACCAGGTGTGTAGAGTTATTTTTACATTTAGCTCAGTTCATGCGGTTGTATATTATGTTATTTAGGTAGGTATGTCATGCCATAGTCGCTAGCATTTCTTTTGAGTGAAAAGGCGAAAGGACATCGGCTGGCCTCTACTCGTTTGGCAGTTGGCACGGTTTATGGATTGTAAACACGTGACCTCAACTTGCCTTGGTGACGAAGGAAACCATCTATATTATATCTATGCGTATAATAAAACATAATCCAGTGTCTGTAAAGTCAAGAAATAAAAAAAGGGGGTGACTAAAGATGAATAATGGACACAAAGCACTGAAACTGCTAAACTGATGTATTGGACAGAATATAATTGGGCGCATTACGATTATAATAATTGGCTTTGTCGGAAAAAAAATATTTTCATGAGGACGTTGTCTAAAGTCGTTAGCAACAGCTAATTTTGAACAAATACTTATGTGTGTTGATGATAATGATATGTCAGGTTGCATACAGTGGTATCTGCTTGATCAAAATCTACGATTATATATATCGGGAAATTTCTATGAAGTGCAAAAAGAGGCGTTGACCCATCCAAGCACTTAGTCCATGCGTTCCCCATACAAACTTCAATCCCTATTTCAGTCCCATCAAGATTATTTTCTGATACAAAAGATAGCCTTTGTCCAGGTTACTATTTATCTATCTTCATTCTAAATTTCTTTACGATCCGTTCAGCCGTTTCGTCATAAAAAGGTAACAGACAGACAGAGTTACTTTCGCATTTATATAATAATAAAGTATGGATAAAAGTTTCTTTAGATTACTAAAGAAACTTTTATCCATACTTTATTATTATATAAATGCGAAAGTATTTAATATATTAATATTAGTAGGTACCTGGATGACAGAGCTTTGCTATAAGCTTTGGTATAAGATATATCGATGGGATAAAATGTCAAGTGTTTTTATTAATTAGAAATTACTCGGAGGGAAAGTCAGAATCACTAAGGCGTTAATTACCAGGGGTTGGCTGGAGCACATGGCCTAGTAAGCCGTTCCGCCTGAGCTGCTCTGCTCAGCACGCATGCTTCGATTCTCCAATCATGTGTGATGGATGACCATGTTTAGGGAGAAATGTTGCTTTGGAAAAAGCAGTTTCTTGCTCCATAGTAACTCGTGCTTGTGGATACTACAGCAGACTTCTCATAAATGGCAGTTTTTATGAGAAGACTGCCGTCCTTATTTACTGGTTATGTATTTAACCAAGTATCATAGCTAGCTTATTACAGTTAACACAGCTCAGTTTGAAGTAGCTCTACCTTCTGCGCTGTAGGTTGTGAGTTCGATCCCTACCCAGGATAAACAATTGTGTTATGTACACAGATGTTTATTATGTATCTGATGGTATTTTGTTTTCTATGTACTTATGTATTAACAATAAAGTAGGTACATATTTATAATTAATCGATCAGCTATCTGGTTCCCATAGTAGGTACATGATAGGTTTGGGGCTATATGGCGTTGTTTGAAAGGTCCACTAAAATGTATATTTAGTTTTCGAACCTAGCAACCATAAGTTTAATTTCAACCAGGGACTCAAACATAATTAAGAACCAACCATTTGGTCATATTGTAATGACCAAAATATATTCCACCTTTCTATAATTTTAAAGAACAAAAACCTCTCGGAACCGTCTGAAAAAGTGTGAAATAGCGCGAAATCAATCTGCATCTTAACGCGACAATGTTACAAGAAGGTTATCACCTGTTATTGCCACAGATATTATCACGAAGACTCTCGACTATATCTCTCGCAATGACATTTATGTCACGGTTTCGATCATAGGGCCCCAGATACAAAGTAATGCGAAATACGTAGAACAGGAAAGTGTGGACACCCCAGTCTGTTGGGAGGTCTTAGCTTGTAGGCATTTATAACAACATTTCAAGGCTAATTAGACTTCGCGCTGAATTTAAAGGGCTTCTAATGTTGTTTATCTCATTTCTTTCGAATATCTTATCTTGCTTGAACTGTAGATGCATTAATTAGTCTTTGTAATACGGGTAAACTGGTTCACGACTTTGTCGTAGTATCTGTGACTTCGTCTCGAACGGTATAGTATACTTCTTAAAATTTGAGAGGATGCATGCATCCACTAAAATTTTAATTCTCTTTGCAAAACTTCCGCATTTTTATGTAGGTAATATAGTTGATACCTACTACGAGTAGAAGAACAATAAACAAAAATTTCAAGATTTGAAGCAGGTGTTGTTAGCGTTACCTATTAAATAAATAAAATAAATAAATACGTAAGTACCTACTTACTTAAATAGTTTTATGCCTCTATTTTAGTACCTAGCATCAAATACTTTTGATTTAGCGATAACAATACAACATAAAATATTAAAATGTACCTAGCTTAGGAAGAGATAGTCCACTCCAATCAAACTGTAAGTAAAAAGAAGTGATGGGTCAAATCAAATCAAATCATTTAATTGTTGATAATAATGGTAGGTATTACTACTTACTACTAGTGGTAAACTCACAAAGTAATTAAGAACTTGGTTTAAATTACAGTTTGCCACAAGGACAAAAGTATTTCCCTGTTTAATCCACGACTGATAAATTAATTAATAGATAGTTTAGTATTATTCAACATAAAAATGTATGTACCTAGGTACTTACTAAATAGTTTAGTATATCGTTAGTCTTTAGAACATCAGTAGGTCTACCATGACTTTTCACAATCTACACTTGCTAGTGACTGCAGTTAAAAATATGTATGAAAACTTGTACAGCGCCTCTAGCGGATAGTTGGGTACTAAAACGTCACGTAGTTAACTATCCTACACACAGCGTACTACAGCGACTGTAGTTTACGCTTCATTCATTTGCTTAGAATTTGCAAGAAACCATGAGAAACAATTTTGACAGATGTCATAGTAACGTACTATTACTACTGTAGTAACGTCAGCCGATCTACATGTGACAACTCATGGTAGACGTACAGTATTATCTAAGTAGGTACTATCATCTATCTAGCATATTAATGAGTGACCTAGCTTTAGAATAGCTGCGCTTCAGCATCGTGATTTCGATAAGGATGACAGCTATAACGTAGTATATTCAAATAGCCAGGTACACTAGCTAGTCTATGTGTGTTGGGATTGTGTTCGAATATGCGTTGGTGTAGTGCGGTTGTGTATTGCCTCCTGCTTGCAGGTGAAGTGCTTTAGTTGTAGCCCACTACATTGGTTCAAATTATACGGATGTTAGAGTGTTAAAAATCCCAAGTGCTTTTGATTGTTTTTTTTATCGTGTCAATTTCATCATCTTCCTGCCCTTTTCCCACGTTATTTGTGGAGTCGGTACAACAAGTGATCTTCTTCCATTTCCCTCTATCATTATAATATATATATTCGCGTCAATTTATTGTTAAGAATATGAAATAAATAATATTTTATTGTTTATAGTATAACAAGATGTCCATTTTGAAAATCTTGTGACTTCATGACTACTCTATTTTATATTCAAAACTTCTAACTTGTCATTCACGAGAATGTTCTGTCTTCAGGCAGCATCAGCGCTCAGCAAACACTGACTGGCGAGGTAGGGGGGGAGCAGACGTTTCACATAGTCGCCCTTTCTCAAAATGTAACCTCATGCCACTTGAGGACCCCTGCTGGCGATACCCTGGACTTCTATCCAAACCAGCCGTCAGAAAATGTCGAGCGATATGAACTTCAGGCTATAATGCCTTGCTTTGTGATTGTGAAAAATCTCGTAGAGTCTGATACTGGAATTTGGGAAGTTTCTTATAAAGGTGCCAACGATGAAGAAGACTCTGCTAAGTTTAACCTAATTGTTACACCTGGTAAGATAATTGTCGACAATAGGTATAATCGCTGTAGATTTTATTGCATTTAATCATGTAACAAACCAGAAATTATTTTGAAAGACCATATTTTTATTTAGTTCGTTTATTGATAACGTTTATGAGTTACCGTGTCATGTTCTTAATTCTACTTAAATTTGGACTATTTTTAAAGCTCACGCAAACTTGACCACTCCTTGAAATCGAACCAGGCCACCGAGAATCTATCCAGTAGGTAATTTACCTACTAAAACCTCCTTACAGTATTCTTTGTTTATAAAATTTCAGCTGAAGGGAGCGAACAAGGCCTTGATGTATCATGGCTGAACCCCATCGAATTCCCAACAAGAACTGGACAAAATATCGATATCAGTTTGAGCAAAAAAGATTATCCTGAAGATTGTTACGTACGCACACCAGGAGGACTTGTGAAAAACGCAGACGAAAGAATAGAAGGGTTGACGTTTCGAGACAGCAGTGACTTTGTGTCTTGCAGGGTGACTGTAGGTCCTATGGATAACACCTTGTTGGGCAACTGGTCATTGTGCGCTAAACGAACAGATAACAGCGGGGAGCGAGATAGGTGCCAGCTTGTAAAGATCACTTGGCGTAAGTTTTCAATGTGAAAAACAATAGGTTCTAGTAATATTTCCAGTGTTTGCAAATTTATTGCTCTAACTTACTTAATGACTCATATATCAATATCAACATACAGATACAAATAAATGTATGGTTGGGAAGCCATTGAAAGTAATATTTATATCGATGACGGAACCAACCGAAATGAAGTTTCGTATGAACTGTCAAACCCCGTATCAAGCCCGTGAAACATCTTAACTAGGTCTGAATTGTCTGAATATTCAGTATTTTGGCGTACCTATAGATTTGTAAAACTTTTATATATTTTAGATAACAGCGCAAGTCCGGACACACGTTGGAACACTTTGATACAACCCAAATTCGATCACGTAGTCAACTTTGGAGGGACACTGACTCCTATAGTCATAGGATCTGGCAACAGGATCTCCTGCCACATTATCACTCCTAAAGGCGAAGATTTAGTTGTCACCGCTAATTCCGAGTATCCTAACTTGAGCCTAGTGCCTTCTGATAGCTCCGCATGCCGCATTGCTATTGGTCCCATTGCGGCCACTATGCTAGGAGATTGGACCCTTTACGGAAAATTTAGAGATTTCACTGGCGTTCGTGAAGTACGTCTTCCAATGAACCTGTTCCTATACGGTACGTTTCATTCAACTCTTAGGAAATATTATAACTTACAGACATTGGTAGTTGTGATAACAAATATTTTTACTTGTAGATGAAAATAATCCTTACGATCAAGCCTATAATGTGACCGTAAGAGATCCAGTCAAACATGTCGTCAACTTAGGAAGCACCTTGAATATAGAAGTGACTGGGACTGGTAAAGTGGACAGCTGTGAGTTTATGACACCTTCTGGAGAGACAGTGGACCTGGAAAGTGCAAGTTACGAAGGAGCGTCGTTTGTTGATGTCAAAGAAAGCACAGTCTGCCGCATAGCTATCGGCCCTATTGCAGAACAGCTGCTTGGAAATTGGACAATCATAGGAAAATTCAGCAGTAATGACCGTTTCATCGAAGAACAGCGAACTTTCGAAGTTCTTAAAGAAGGTTCGTTCGTGGGCAGCGTCTAAAATTGTATATTTTGTTAAAGACTTGTAGCATAGTATTGGTATATTTTTTTAGATCCAGCAAATCCCCTAATAGACGAAGAGAGAGAAATCCAAAACATCACCGCGCAGCGCGTGAACACAGATATCGGCACATCACACAGGATGTTGATCCACACAAATATCTTCTATAGAGGCGAAAGCTGCCACATCAGGACCCCTAGCGGTTTGCAATACTCCATCATAGATGGGTTCAACGTTCCTGGTGTGGAAGTTATTGAAGAAGTCGGGGTAGAATGCGGTGTTATCGTTCATGTTCTATCAGAAGACGCAGTTGGTACTTGGACCTTGATTGCCAGAGCGTCACAGGGCTCGCAGCCAATCGAACGGAGATTACCCCTCACTATCATCGTGGAAGGTAAATTTTGATTAATGGATTACAATAAGCATTAGATACAATACTACGCTTATCGAGTCACGTTCGGTGATAAGATCTTAATGACTTATATTTGGTGTGGTAATATGATAAAGTGATTCTTTTATAATTATGGTTAAAGATTAAATAGGTAGTAGGGCTAGTTTCACCATGCTTTCTTAATTAAAATAGGTACCTAAACGCCTGTTAAAGTTATAAATTGTTATTTTTCGTAAATTAAATGGCGTAAAATAGATAATGTTAATTTTGATGCTCTATTAAGTAATGCTTTGTTAACAAAAGTTAAAACCATACCATATGTCATGTGATGAGGAGTGTTAGGTGTGAATTTGGATGGGTAGAGGGGTAGAAGAAGGCCGAAGAAAAGATGGATGGACTGTGTAAAAGATGACATGGGTAAGAAAGGTCTGAGGAGAAAGAAAGAAAGGAGGGACCGATATGACGAATGACAGAGGGAAATTGAAGAAGGTCACATAATGTGGGAAAAAGGCAAGAAGATGATGATGATGACGATACCATAAGTAAACACCATAACAACACTAAATACCAAAGTACCTAAGTAAGTTAAATTAACTGTTATTTGCAGAAACTGTTCAAGCTATACCGAAAGAGGTGACTATTTTGGAAGGAAATGATCTGTACGTTCGTTTGGCTAAACCTACCGAGCAGTATGACACTTGTACCCTGGAGGCTCCTACGGGAGCGTCTCCTCACATCGTTGACCCACAGCACGTCCAATCGTGCGGGTACATCGTCACTAATATCACGACAGCTGATAATGGAACTTGGAGAATCATTTACGGAAGTAGAGTTACTTACATAGCCACAATTTCCATCGCTGTAACCGGTAAGATTTTCATTTGCACTAATATGAAGTGGCTCATTCATTATTTCAACAAATAACATCATATCACTATATATCATATTTATGCTGAATTTACTGACTTACTACTATATACTTTTGTCATCATTATCATCATCCACAGTCCGACTTCACCCACTGTTGGTTATAGATGACTAAGTTATAGTTTCGATCATAGTTTAAACTATGTTTAAAAAAATCCAAGTTATTAAAGAATGTCTTGTTTCTTATTTCTGCAGAGAGTTCTGCTTACGAAACGGATCTCATAACGACCATTGAACTGATCAGAGACCAACCTGTGAACAAGACTATAGGTCCGGTAAATACTGTCTATTGCCGCCTTGAGGATCCGAAAGGTAACTTTAAATCTAAGCTAATTACAACGAGAGATAAAAATTCAATCATTATTATAAAGGACCTCCTTTAAATGAAAACCTAATTGTTTGTATCATTGTATCATGGAACAAAAGTGAGATGGTCACGATTGATTAGATCATTTTGATTCGATCGCAATACATACGCAAGTGATTCGATCACCAATCTTTATGTGTTTATAGGAAACGTAGTGTTCGATGGTTTCGGCAGCTGCACCCTGGCAGTGGATAAGGTCACTTCAAGCCACCAGGGCCTTTGGACGATGACCGTGGCTTTAGCTGGCCGGGTTCTGGCCGTTGAACAGCTGGTGGCTGTAGACGTGAAGGATGCAGGTTAGTAGCCCCCTTGTAACTGACCATACGAAGGTAAAGAATTCGGAACTGTATGACAAATCATCATCATCTTCCTGCCCTATTACTACGTTATGTTTGGGTCGGCACAACATGTCTTCTTCCATTTCCCTCTATCATTCGTCATCTCAGTACCTACTCACTTCTTTCTTACCCATGTCATCTTTGACACAGTCCATCCATCTTTATGGATACCTGTATCTTTATTTACAAAATTGGTAGAAAAGTGTGAGACGAAATCATAAACAATAATAGGTGAAAACTGTTGCATAGAACTATGCCAACATTGAATGTTAATTTCTACTAGATTATTTTAGTACCTATAGAGCAACACTGTTTCCTGTTTCCTCTCTCTCTTCCGTCCGTGATGGCGGAATAAACGTTATAATGTAAGTCACCAAAACTATTTTATTTACTGAATCCAGACTTACTCAGCACCTAAATTATAGGATATATATACAGGCTGCACCCAACAAAAACTACTCATCCTTTATCACTAGGTATCTCGTTTCTTAGTTATTTATTATACTTCACCTTGCATCCGAAGAGATCCATAATAAATAAGTAGGTAATTAATTCACTATGTAGTCCACTCTTTAATGTACTGGGCACCTAGCACAACTTCAGAGCTATAAAAATAAAAGCTATTGGATAGTACCACTTCCGGTCACAGATGGCGCGCTCCCTCTCCTGCGAGATTGCTCATTCGCTTTTTTTGTGCGGGCATCGTAGCATCGTTCCACTTAATTTTTAAAAGTTTAAGTGTTACATAGATATTTTTCAATAGTCTATAGTTTATAACTACGGTTATAGTGAGTGCAATGGGTAAAAGAAAACGAAACAGTTCTAAAAGTCATATCAAAAAGAAGTTGCGAAAACTCGAGAAATATTTACGTCGATACGAAAGTTCGGATAGCAGTGATGACGGTAAGTGTCCTTATTAGTATATCACACAGTGGCATTAGGTGCATAGTAAATAATATTTTACCTACCATTAGATGATGTAACATTCTATACAATCTGGTATTTTCACAACTACCCTCAGATTTTTTATTCTTTTGTTATGGAAGGCAATACGTTTGGAATGCTTTTCTTTCGTCTAAAATATGTTTTTCCAATCTACACAATAGTGTCAAAGTACTATGATGCGATCATAGTCGTGCACTAGGTACTACAATGCGATTGTAGTCATGCTAATATAACCAGTACCGTAATGCGATTACGGTCAATCCTTTAGACATGTATATAGGCATTTTGGTGTCATGACGTGATCATGACCTATTTTTTTTTATGGCCTACAGGCAGCGCACATGATGGATATAGGGATGGAAATCCCCCATTCTCCGACTGCGATATGGAGATGGTAGACTCAGACGCTTCCAACCGCAGCCCCTCATATAATATTCGATCTGCAGTACATGTTGTTGATGTTCACCATGATGCATCCACGGTACCACCGCCAGATTGTGTGCCCTCCGAGGCAACAATTTTGCCACAAGCGATGAGTCCATTTGTGTCTAACGCTGACCCTACACCTTCCTCCAGCCAACCAATTGGAGATAATCCTAACCCTGCACCCATCAGCCTACCCGTTGATATACTTGACGTATTGGGTGAATCAAAAGAGAAACAAGAAACTTTTGGTCCTAAAATTCAAGACGAGATCTCTGAACGTTGGGGGCGTATTCTATGTGAAGGCTTGAATAAGGAACAAAAGAAGGTGCTCGGGGAAAAGATATGCGTACCGGAAAACTTTCGGTTAGTCAAGGCGCCCAAGTTAAATCCCGAAATAGCTTCTGTTTTAGTTGAATCAACCAGAAACCGAGACAAACGTCTGGAGGCAGCCCAGAATTATCTGGGACTAGGAATTTCAGGGTTGACGAACTTGACATCCTCTCTTATTGAAAAGGACATGGATAAAATGGATATTATCAAGAGGTTATCCGAAACAAACCAAATCCTATTAGATTTACATTTCGAGAATACGGTTAATCGACGAAAACTTATAACTTATTCACTTGATAAAAAATTCCAAGACATTGTTCAGGATGTCAAACGAGACTCGCTTCTCTTCGGGGAAAACCTCACTGATAAGATTAAAGCATCTCAGTCTGCCGAGAGATCAGGTTTTCAAATAAAGAAAACTAATACGTCCGAGGCGTCAGCGTCGAAAAAGCACCCAAATCGACAGGGAAACTGGAGGGGCCCACCCCGTCAAGCTCAACGCGGAAACAGACAGGGTGGGACCAGGAATCAACCAGCGTACCGCTCCAACTGGAGAAGGTCTGCTCCAACGTCCAGCCAATTCCAGGACCGAACGAAAGATCGTTTGAAACCCCAACCACAGACCAAGCCACGTTAATGGTAATTACTCACTCTGGTAGATTAATGAGCTTTGTCAATAATTGGAAAACAGTAACCAAAGATCCAGTAATCTTAAATATAATAAAAGGGTATAAAATACCGTTCCTGACACCAGTCTGTCAAGCGGTAGTACCTAACAATATGAACTTTTCTAAACGGGAAAGACTCAATGTACGCCTAGAGTTATATAATTTACGTAAGATGGGGGCAATAACACCTTGCGATGATGTTCCAGGACAATTTATATCTAAGATTTTTCTTATTCCTAAAACAGATAACAAATATAGATTCATTCTAAATCTTAAGTCTCTAAACAAATTTGTTGAAACGCATCACTTCAAAATGGAGGACTACAGGACAGCTTCTAGGCTGATTTCTCCAATGTGTTACATGGCTAGCATTGATCTAAAAGATGCATACTTTCTTGTAGGTATTCATTCCACTTCAAAGAAGTACCTGAGATTTAAATTCGAACAACAAACTTATGAATTTCAATGCCTCCCGTTTGGCCTTTCTTCAGCACCATACGTTTTCACTAAGATGCTTAAACCAGTGGTGACCTTCCTCAGAAGTAAAGGCAGATTTTTAATAAATTACTTAGATGACTTTCTATGCATGGGGGTTTCCTATGAAGATTGTCTAGATTGCGTTTCTGAAACAGTAAACCTATTGACTTTTTTGGGGTTCGTAATTAACGAAGATAAAAGTAAACTAATACCGAGTCAATGTCGCAAGTTCTTAGGATTCGAACTAGATTCGATTAATATGACATTAAGCCTTCCAACTGAAAAACGAAAGAAAATATTACATTTGGTAAGAGATATCTCAAAAAAGGAATTTATTAAAATTAGAGATTTTGCTAAATTTTTAGGTGTCCTTACGTCTGCCTGTCCGGCCATATTCTATGGCTGGATGTATACAAAACTTTTTGAAAGGGAAAAATTCTTGGCCCTAAGGCGTTCAAATGATAACTATGAGGATAACATGGCTTTGAGTAAAAACTTGAAATGTGATTTTATTTGGTGGGAACAAAACATAAAGGTTTCTAAGAATCCAATTCGTAACGGTCAGTATTCCTTAGAAATTTTTTCAGACGCCTCCTTAACTGGTTGGGGTGTTATGTGTAATGGAGAGAGATCAAACGGGTTTTGGAATGCAGCAGAGTCCCAGAATCACATCAATTTGCTAGAATTAAAGGCAGCCTTCTTAGGCCTTAAATGTTTTGCTAAGGAGGCGCGTGATTCCGAAATTTTATTACGAATAGATAATACAGTAGCTATTTCCTATATAAATAGAATGGGGGGTATTAAATACACTCATTTGAATGATGTCACACGTCAAATATGGAAATGGTGCGAGGAAAGACACCTGTACATATTTGCCTCTTATATTAAATCTAAGGAAAACGTAGAAGCTGACGAAGAATCAAGGTGTACAAACATTGATACGGAATGGGACTTATCTTCCATGGCATTTAATAAAATTGTTACTAAATATGGAATGCCCACAATTGATCTTTTTGCATCCCGATTGAATACTAAGTGCAAAAAATATGTGTCATGGAAGAGAGATCCGTCCGCATTTAATGTGGACGCATTCACTGTAAACTGGAGCTCCTTTTTCTTCTACGCGTTTCCACCATTTTCGCTGATTTTAAAAAGTCTTTGAAAAATAATAAATGATGAGGCATCGGGTATTATGGTAGTTCCATACTGGATTAGTCAACCTTGGTACCCCTTATTTATGTCTCTGGCGTCCCAAGACCCTATTTACTTCTACCCTGATGAAAACTTGTTACTGTCTCCTTCCAGGGAACCACATCCCCAATGGAGGACACTTACCCTGGTATCGTGTCAATTATCAGGTCGACCTTTGCACGACAGAAGCTTCAACCCGAAACTATCGACATTATAATTTCATCGCTGTCAAAGAACTCTTGTAAACAATACAATGTAGCATTAAAAAGATGGTGGCTTTTCTGTAAAACCAGGGAGAAAGATCCATTTCTCAAAGACATACCATTTTTATTAGAGTTTTTGACCAACGAGTACAAGAGCGGAGCTAGTTATTCTAGTTTAAATACATGCCGCTCAGCTCTGGCTTTGATTTTTGGTAAAAAATTCAGTGAAAATGACACAGTAACTCGTTTTTTGAGAGGTGTTTTTAGATCTAGACCTAGTCTACCGAAATACCAAACTACATGGGACCCTAATGTCGTTCTTGATTATATTTCCACGCTATTTCCTAATGAGGATTTATCATTATCTCAAATCACGAAAAAGACTGCAGTCTTACTCGCATTGTCAACAGGACAACGAGTTCAGACACTGTCGCTAATAAGGTTATGCAATGTAAGATTTGGTAATTCTAGCATAGAAATAGTAATTAATGACGTAATCAAAACGTCGACCCCTAATCGGCCTATGCCACACTTGTCAATTCCATTTTTTCCTAACAGGATTGAAGTCTGTCCTGCAAAGACACTTTCGTCGTATCTAGAAGCTACAAACGCTTTGCGAACTGTGAACAACACAGAGCATCTATTTCTGACCACCAGGAAACCCATACATAACGCGAGCCCTACGACTATCAGCAGATGGATTAAAGACATCATGCGTGAAAGTGGAGTAAATACAGAGATCTTCTCTGCACACAGTACTCGTCACGCATCGACCTCAGCCGCTCAACGACAAGGTCTGTCAATAGATCTCATAAAGAAATGCGCAGGTTGGTCGGGAAATAGCTTAGTTTTCGCCAAATTTTATAGTCGACCATTAGCTTCCAATTACGACGAGAGCGCTTTTGCAGAAGCTGTATATATATGATTGTGCTTTCTGATTTTTAATTAGAAAAATCAACATGGTAATGTTGTGCCTAACCATTTATTTTCTAAAAATGTAATAAACCGTTGATTGATACATTTTACTTATTTTCTTAACTGCAATATTTCGCAATGTGCTCTAAACATCCTACATAGTGAATTAATTACCTACTTATTTATTATGGATCTCTTCGGATGCAAGGTGAAGTATAATTGATGGTTAAACAAACTTACCTTGTGACGTTTGACCATAATTATACAAACCTTGCATCCGAAGAGATCCATAACCCTCCCAAGCCCCATAATATGCTAGGCAGCGAGTACCCTTAACGTAGGTACATTGCGAAATTTGACTCTAAAGAAATGAGCAATCTCGCAGGAGAGGGAGCGCGCCATCTGTGACCGGAAGTGGTACTATCCAATAGCTTTTATTTTTATAGCTCTGAAGTTGTGCTAGGTGCCCAGTACATTAAAGAGTGGACTACATAGTGAATTAATTACCTACTTATTTATTATGGATCTCTTCGGATGCAAGGTTTGTATAATTATGGTCAAACGTCACAAGGTAAGTTTGTTTAACCATCAATTATCTTGGTCTAGATGCAAAATGCGTACTTAACTTCGTGATCGTGAACGGGAGATGACATCTAGAATTATACCCACTTTCAGTAGATAAATAAAGTCAAAGTTTGCCCTTGTGATTGAATTAAACATATTTTTTGGCTTTGAATCGTTTATCGCATCGAAAAACCAGCGAGTGCCTACATTAACATCAAAACATGACGAGGGAATCTTCTAAGTCAAGATACCTTCCAGTTTATCCATTCAACTTATCTACTGTGTGGTTTTATCTAATCTTTAGAACGACATTGTTGCATATCAATTTTGTATTTGATACCTGCTTACCTACTTTTACAAATCTTACGAGTTCTGAAGGCTCAGTACCTATACCAGTACTTACCTTACTTTACCTTAAGTAGTATTTATTTATTGAGAATACCTACGAAATCTAGAAGTAGATCAAAAATTACGAGTATTGGCATCTTATAAAAAAGGCAATTAATATGTTTAATAGTAGGCACGGCAAACAAAGTAGTGTCATCTTTTTCTCTTAAAACTGCTGTGAGCGCGCTGAACGAGGACCGAGCATTGCTCGGTTTTTTACGATTGACAAGTAGCTTGAGTGTTGCTGTGTCGGTAAAACAGTAAAACAAGCAGTTTTCCATTGCCTGAAAGCACGGATATAATCGACGTTTTCTAAAAATAAAACCTAGCTAGATCGATCTATCGCCCCCGAAACCCCTGCATACTAAATTTTATGAAAATCGTTGAAGCCGTTTTCGAGATTATATACATAAACATAACTCGTATATACCTACAAGAATTGCTGATATACTCGTATATATAAAATACTTACTAACCTTAGACTTTGAAATTTCGCAGACCGTAAACTTCGTGTGGGCACCTACGTGTCTTACGAGAAGGACATAGCTACCGTCTCCTGCTCCGTGATCACCGACGCGGCCGTGCGCTCCTGCAAGTTCCGCGACCCTCAAGGCAGGATCCTGCTGGCAGCCGGCGGCGTGGCCGAGGACCGCTACATCTTCCACGGAACCGAGACCAGGTACCTCCTTGGACCCTTTATTTGGCCTGTCTTTTGGTTTCGCCACTATTCACGCACATACATAATCCTACTAATATTATAAACGCGAAAGTTTGTAAGGATGTCTGGATGTATAGTCTAGAGTCTTGAATTTAGAAGGGTGCATTCCTTATAGCATATACCTACACGTACACGAAGGAATTCCTAAAATTCAACCTCTAAGGGGAGCAGCGGGAGGTTGCATTTGAATAAACATTACGCCAACAAAGTCGCAGGGTGTTGCCCTAGTACTCGTATTAAAAACATACCTAATACTTACAACAGCAGTCGTCACTTAATGTGGCTATATGGCTATACTGTTCTATTGAAAAATGGCTGACCTGTTCCAGCTACCAATCCGAAGTAAGGACCCACGAATGTGGCCTGCACATCCGCAGCCCCCTGGCCAGCGAACTGGGGCTCTGGAGGTGTGCCATTGAGACTGAGGAAGACTCCTTCTACGGCTTTCTGGCTCTTCGGGACTCTAGCATTCCTACTTCTATGAAAGGTATGCATTTTCAAGCTTTTACTGAAGATTAGAAGACCTAAGATATTCCTTGGGTAAAGTCCACGCGTCACGAGTTCCTATACTTACAAGGAGTGCCTCACTCAACAGAACAATAGACAAGGAAAAAGTTTGTGTACCCTACCTATTTTTATTTAGGTTGTAATTTCCACATTATAACTTTTAAGGTGTTCACCGCATAGATATAAAATAACACTGGTTGACTGTGTTCGAACTTTGAAAACATCTAAGCTAAATGTTAGCACTGGTAATGAAAGTTTCCAATACATTTTAGGTCTTCAGAAATGTGAAGACCTATCCACTACAAAACGAATGTAACCAAAAATATCAAAAACCCGACTGAAATTAATTGAAAATCGTTTTTTATAGCTCATTATTAGATTTTTTGTCATTTTGTATAGTTTATATATACTCTGTTAATGAGCATCATTATCACAAGAGTGACTCTACCAGACGACTCTAGCCCCTATTTATCAAATTCGTCCAGACATTTAGGCTAAAGCGATAGCCAAAGGAACTCACATTCATACATTATCTACACTACAAACACATTACACTCGTTCCAAATTGGATAAAAATAACTCAAATAACTTGTTATTCCCAGAGCCGACCCTGAAGTCTAAGCGAGTGTGGATTGTAGGCGTGGAAGATGATCCCATCACCATGGCCTGCTCTGTGGATGCAGCCATCAGATACTGCTACTTCCGCGCACCGAACGGAACCACATACGCTGTCTCTCCTGGTAAGACTATTTCTAATTTTTTTTTGACAAGATTTAAATACTTAAACCAAGTTATGTCTGACCATAGATTCCTTTACAACCGTTTTTTACAATAGGATGCGGCTTTTGTCTTACTCTTGTAACCCAGTAACAATAACACGGATGTCCTTGAATAAAAAACCACTCTACTCTTGGACTTGCTTAGTGGTATTTACCACCTGGCATCTTGCATCTAATAAAAACGTGTTGCGTCTCCAGGAATGACATCAGCTAATTTGGAGTACATAGGAGCAGGCTTTGATGCCGGCGAGTGCGGGGTCAGGTTCCGTGGCATGAGCCATGGAGATAGCGGGCGGTGGGGCTGCCACGTGGGCCTGGTCTCAGACTATGAGGAACAGCGTGACCAGTTCCAGCTGAATATACACGGTGAGAACGCAAACTTGGTGCTCCGCGGTGTTTGTTCCACACACTTTCCCGTGATTAATCTCGTACTAGTTCTTTTGAGCTAAAATGACTTCAATCAATAAATCAGCATTGAAATTGATTTTCAGAGGCGATGCGCGTGAGTCATTCGTACGGCCATGGTTCCAGCATATTTGTGCAAGGCCAAGTATACGAAAATCGCGCTCTGGACTACTGTAGATATGTCAGGATCGACGGATTTGGTGAGACTTCACATTTATCTGTGTATCAACTGATGGATCTATCATTTACCTGAGCAACCTTCATTAACAATCCATTTAGTAGAATTTATGCTACTAAACTCAAACTGAAATAAATAACTTTAAAATGGCTACATCAATTTCGACAAACAGTAAAAAATCTCACAAATAGCGGCTATGATAAATTATAGCATTCATTGAAATAAGTCTACAGTTTAGACATACATTTTTACACCTATGTCGCAGAAGAAAATAGCTTTTTTGGGTTCATCACAATAATGGTTCCTAAGTACTATAATGTTTTTGACTTCCTTCACAGGTTTTAGCACTGATAACATCCCGCCCGAGTACACAAACTCGGCCAGCCTTGCCAATGGACTCTGCCGACTTTCCATCAGGCACCCGACCTTTTTAGACCGGCATCCGTGGACCGTGGCGGCCAAAATCCGAGGCCAGGATACAGAAATCTCCAGGGACACCAAGGGAGCTAACTTGATGGGTGGACCCACTGCTTATGGAAAAACATCCTGTAAGTTCTATTCCAAAACACCATTCTTCGAAAATCTTTTTACACGATTTGTGCCTGAAAACATTGGGCATGTGTCACATAATTATAATATTTGGACGCCTCTTGGCCTTACGTGATAATAAGGGTCTAGTCACTAGTATAGTAACTAGAGATCTAGCAAGATTTTATTGTAATTATGTCTTGGCTGAAGACTGCCTTTCTTTACAAAATCAATGATTCACTATGTTTTCTTTCAGTGGGTATCTTCTTCTACGTGTTCATGATTTCGCTTCTTATTTCGATATTCCTCGGAGCATGCCTCGGGCCTAAGAAGAGCAGAGAATGGACCTACACCCGCGCTGCGTCCATAAGAAGAAGCGTACAGAGAAGCTTCAGGAAGCAACCGCTTCCACCATCAGCCCCGATGAATCAACAGATTTAGGGCAATGTCAAAATGAAATCGTCTGCCGCCAGGAGATTCAATCTCACTAGGAACTGAGAACGCGATAGCAGCGGCCGTGTGACATACTAATGTATTTTTTAGTAAAATTAAAAACATACATAGGTACATACCTACCCATAATTATTACTTTATAATAATAAATTGATTTTATAAGATCGGTAATTTTATTGGCCTATTAAATACTGGTAATATTGGTCAAATCAAACGACTCTACAACTTAGGTTTATCCTCTACTGCCATTACAATTATCTCGCAGACCTGCTTTTTATTTTCGAGCATATGAAGATAATCTGATTCTGGTAGTTTTGGTACTCTGAGTCTTGTGTAAGTTACCCATTTTTATATGGTCAGCACTTGGGGTTATTGCTGACCCGATGACGGCAGGCGCTCGACATTGACGTGTGTTTTACCACTTATTTCACAATGCGAAACCGTCCCGTCTGATAACGTTATAGTCAGTTCAGTCTCGGGCTTTACCACAAGCTCTTTAGACAATGTCAAAGTAACATAACTTCGATATTTCGTACCATGACATAAAAATTACACGGAAGTAGGTATAATATCATTTCAAGCTTCAAACTTTAACGTTTCCAAATCATGGTTTGTGAGAGTTTGTGCTAAGTCCTAGTTCAATAAAGTTTGTCTACAAGAGCGAAGAGTCAATCTTCCCGTATCGTAAGTATCTATCTATATAGGATGACATCATGGTGCGGTGAGTGAGCGGTTGGCTTCAACCTGATTGTATCGGGATCAATTCCCGGGTTAAATAAATGTTGCTATTAAATATATACTATTCAAAATCGACCTTATTCATTCACCGAATTCTTGCCTAAGATAAGAAAATTAAAGATAATGTTTTCGATAAGTAAATAATGATACTTTGACTCGTATTAATGGATTAAGTCCTAGGTTGAGCCGGTCAGTAAAAACGCTAATTTATAAAAGTGAAAAATGTTTACATTTGTTATATTTAGTGTTTTATTGGTGTCCATCTATGGTAAGTAGCTTTTTGTTAATACGCAGTATTAAGAGAGAGAAATGGCTGAAGAAATGGCTACCTAAAAGTCCAAATGCACCTAAAGAATTTGTTGCTACCTTTAGTGGAATTATAGGCTGTCTGTATTGGGAATATCTCTAAAACCTTATTTGCACCGTAGAAATTTAAAAACAACTGTTCTTATGGGAGAACTAATTACTTCAAACTTCCAGGGCAGAGAATAGCGGGGGGTGAGCAAACCACGATTCAAGAGTATCCGTTCTCAGCCGCTCTGCTGACCAATGGCGGCCAGGGAACCTTCAGGCATGCGTGTGGAGGGACCATACTAACTCACCACGCTATACTGTCTGCAGCATCCTGCTTCTATACTAATCAGACGTGGGTATACAAATCTTTATCATCCGTAGGTAAAACATCCATGTAACAAACATACATTTTCCCATAAAAACTTGAAAACTCTATTGGTATATCAAAGGATCATCGCTTCGTGGCGTTACGTTACCTAGAGAATATAGGTCATTAAGCATAGATATTATATAGATTTATATGACAATGATAGTGACGTTAAAATCAGATGGCTTGTGCTGAATAAGTCTTGTTTTAATGCAATAAGCAGACATCCATTAGAGTATATTGGATCCAGTAAGATACCTACCACAGAATGTGATTATGGTACCTACATAATTAATCTTGGAAAATCACTTATTTTATGACAGCAATGTTTTGATATAGGGTAGGTTGTACTGTAGATACCTACTAACTTCTAAATGAGCCTCATTTTTGGTATGCAAAGAATTTCATGTTACGAGTAGAAGAAGGGTCATGGATTTGAACGTGGATGGATATAAGGATAGACGTAGACCTAAGAAAAGATGGATCGACTGTGTGATAGACGATATGTGTAAGAAGGGAGTGCCTACTGAGATGACGGATAATAGGGGAGAGTGGAGGAAGAGAACCTGTTGTGCCGACCCCACATAGTGGGATAAGGGCAGGAAGATGATGACATAGGTATAAGAATTTGAGAGACTACTCGTAGTGGCAGACATAACAGTAGCACCAAACAAGAATTTAAATATGAAACGCCTAACATTACGTATACCTGAATAATAGAACAAACTTTAGGTTACATTAAAGAACCATTCCTTATATTTTTACTGATTAAAAGACCTGCAGCACATAACAGATATCGTTAATTCCAGAGCACACCCACCAAGTTGGTGGCGAGCCCGCGTCGGGTCTTCCAGCAGTAACGCTGGTGGCACCATCTACATCATAAACCGCATCACTGCAAACCCTGGCTTCTCACCCACCAGCCTGACTAATGACCTGGCTGTGATCAGAACTACACTGCGGATAAACCTGGTACCAGGGTCCGTGCAGGTCGCGAGGGTGGCTGGAGCGTCTTTTACGTATACCACAAATCAGGTGTTGACTGCTATTGGATGGGGAGCTATTTCTGTAAGTACCTACCTCGCGTTAATTCGAGTCTTATTGGACCTTTATTTTCATAGGCGCTACCGCTTCGCACTACAGTAGAGTGAAGAGAAATTTTACTTTCCCGTGCCACTGCACTGTTGCCAGTAGTCACGGGAAATATTATTTCCCGTGGCACGAATGAGCTATCTATAAGGAAAGTTACTGCACGTGCACTGTTGCCAGTAGTTACGGGAAATATTATTTCCCGTGGCACGAATCAGCTATCTATAAGGAAAGTCACTGCACGTGCACTGTTGCCAGTAGTTACGGGAAATATTATTTCCCGTGGCACGAATGAGCTATCTATAAGGAAAGTCAAGATTTAGGCATGCTAAAATTGTTAAATTACTAAGATAGTAAGTTTATGGTATACGTCATTATAATGGCAATGGGAATAAAAAGTGTGCAGTAAAAAGTGTGCAGAAGAAATTGATGCCGTTCGTGAGTTTACCTAGTAGTAACGAATATACGAACTTTTGACGTTTCTAGAACCAAGATCAGTCCTCATCAGCAGAGCTACGCAAGGTGGCGGTGTTTGTGATCAATCAGCAGACTTGCACGAACCGGTACAGCGAGGTTGGCTTCGCGGTGACTTCGGACATGGTGTGCGCGGGATGGCTGGACGTTGGCGTTGTAGGACAATGCCAGGTACAGTACGATCGCCAATTTGGGACACACCTAAAGTGGAATATCGCATAGCAATGTTTTTACATGTAGGTAATTCATTTTTAGGTATTATTTTTAGACGGTAGGTCTATTATTTTTAGGTCTATTATTTTTAGGTCACGGGTAGACTATATGAGTCTACCCGTGACCACGACAGCGTGCAAACCTGTCGAAACGTCGGGAAAATATAAGGTAATTTAAACGCGATAAATACCCGTCTAATACTAATAATAATGTGTTCAGATCGCGTAAGTTTAAAAGTACATATGTTTAATGAGAATGTGCATTTACCTATCAAGAAAAATTGTATCTTTTTAGTGCACTATGTATTTCTTATTTCATGTTTCACATTAGTGAAATATATACAGTTCATTCTTTGAAATTTGGACAATAACAATCTCCTACACTTTAGTGATTTTCATCCGAAATTTCTTTCCTAATGCATTACCAACTTTCAAAAGGTAAACTTTACCAGTACACTTCAAATTACAGGTGTCTTGTAGTTTGCTGATTAAAAAAAAACATGTTCACGACTATAATCCCTAACCTCGGTAGATAATCTCCTCGGATCTCTAGTAACTTAGATCTTTGAGGATATCTAAAGGGGGTAGTCAGAGGCACGTCCAAACATGATATTTGATTACCAGCTAACAATTAAACGATAGTTTATAGATATTTATGCAATATCTATCAAATATTTGTTACAAAGCTGATTTGTTTCATTTTAGACCTGAGAAACATGATAAGAAAGTGGAGTAGATTCAGAGTTAACGAATGATAAGATAGAGTGGAAGAAGAAAACATGTGCCGACCCTACTTAGCGTGGGATAAAAGTAGGAGAATAATGATGTTTGTTTTCCAGGGTGACTCCGGCAGCCCGCTCCTGAACAACCTGACAGTAGTCGGTGTGTTCTCAAGGTCCGAAGGCTGCGCTCAAGGCTGGTACCCGGCCATCAACACGCGTATCATTCCTTACCTATCCTGGGTGTTTTCAGCTGTAAACGAATGAATATCCTATCCGATATGTTCTACACTAATCTATATCTATCTAAGAGCTTGTAATAAATAAATTAACATTATCTATGAATTTTAATTCAGGAACCAACGGATTTTGAAAGGAGTATTTAAGGTGTCAGATCATTACTGGCAGGAAAACAACCTATCATGGGTTTGAAAGAACAAATGACATGGTAAGAAGTTTGCTCGAAAAATCTTTTGGCAATTTCAACCGAAGATTGGGCCATGTAGTTAGTTACTTTTATATGAAAACATGCAACCTTTTTTAGGGTTTTTTTAAAATATTAATTTATTGAAGAGGGTTTCTTCTTTTTAGGGTTTACTTATTTTCTTTTTTCTAAAAAAGCCAAATAAACGGAGGCCATGTACTGAGCTAATTTGTATAACAAATGTTGCTTCTTCTATTTCGTAACAATAAAATGAGCTGATAACAAGTTTAAACATAAAAAACACCACTAAAATTGATAATATATTCTTCTACTTAAAATTTACTGAATACTGAAACGGCTGAACAAATTGAAGCTTATCTTCATTGTAAGAAATATACATAAAAATTAAGCAATGCCTATCAGTAGGTGAAGTACGAGTGTCAGTCTCGGCTCAACAATAGCGAGATGCGCTCGTTCATAGCCCTTCTGTTTCTGCCTCTGTCGCACTGTGTCACACTGACGTACGAGCAACCCGATATAATCAGTACGTATCATTCGATTATTATATCGATGCGCGCGAGTGAAAGTGGTAATCGAGTTTGGTAACGAGTGATAAGAACTGCAACAAGTGCTGGATATAAGTTCAATGTATCTAAACAAGTGGCAGATTAAATTTACAACTAGTGTTTAACAAAAATAAAAGTAATTGAAAATAGCTTTGGTCGCCATATTTTAGGTTTTTTGGCATTTTGTATAGATAGTAACTATAATACGGAATACTAACTACTGTGCAAAATGTGGACATGTACCAAATGTCATGTTTGGACTTGCCTCTGACTACCCCCTTTAGATATCCTCAAAAGATCTAAGTAA
This sequence comes from Cosmorhoe ocellata, assembly GCA_963675405.1. Taxonomy (NCBI): domain Eukaryota; kingdom Metazoa; phylum Arthropoda; class Insecta; order Lepidoptera; family Geometridae; genus Cosmorhoe; species Cosmorhoe ocellata. The sequence goes on along the minus strand of OY776264.1, from coordinate 3,234,012 downwards.
CTAAAGATCTGAGGAGATATCTACCGAGCCTGGGGATTACAGTCGTGATCATATTTATTTTATCTATTTTTTTAGTAACTATAATACATCGATGATTTGTATAGCCTAAGTCACTCTTGTAATTGAGATGAATTCGATGACACCTCATTTATCAAAATCCGTCCCCATGTCGTGATCATATTTTTGATTGCTTTTACCACAAATTTTAGTCAAAACTTTATCTTAAAGAAGAGCCTTTGAACCAAATTATAGCTGTTTATTAATACAAAATATCTTTTAATAGTTAATTTCAAATTCACGAAACACGTATAAAAGCCAGCCGTTAAAAACCACAGTATCATGGAAAACCATTTTATTTAGTAAACATTCATCAAACTTCGTTGAAATAATCATAATAATACAGAGCTATAACACAACTTGTATTATAATTCTAGTTATAGTTCTACTCAATTTGATAATTTAACGTTATTTTAAAAACTTTTTACCCTTGATTTTAGAGCTCGCCTTTAAGCTGATAGCATGAAGATGGAGCAATAAAAGATTGGTTGATCATAAGCTATTTCACGAAGGGTAGATTCATTTAAAATTAGCTAATATTTTAAGAGATAAACCAAATTGTTTGTTGCGAACAATGACGAAAGTGAGAATAATGACGAAACCGTTGAGTAGAAAGGACCGTGTAGACGAAGTAGCGTGTGCTACATCGTCGGTAGGTAAATACGAATCAACTTCCTTTGAGAAAATGGACGGATCACATTAAAAAACCGACAAATATTTAATTATACAATCGATTAAGAACAATTGTTAGCTTGATTAGTTTTATATTACTAGACTGAATAAATATTAGTACTTACTTAATTAGGTTATTGTATAAATGTACCTATTTTGACTTTGATTTTAGTGGATTTGAGAAACTTCTCTTAGGTAGGTACCTACCTACCTACCAACCTATAACTATTCTTAGAAGAATGTAAAATGTCAGTTTAATCTACGATAATTGCAATTTATTGTGAGGATAGTGTTTAAACTGGCATGGTCCAACCTACTTTAAATTACCCCTTCTCGCACTCGTCACGTGTGGTCAAACGATGAAAGAAAACATGGTGAGGAAACCGGCATGGCATAGAAACTAAAAATTCGAATACATGGTGTCAAGTGCACGAAAGAACATTTTTACTTTTGGAACAAAAAAAATATTTGAATTTCATGAACCAAGTGCAACGATCTACATCAAAGTTATTCTTAGTTGAACTTATAATAATAATTGTGTAAGTACTTAAAAACTAGACAAGAACGAGTAGGTACAATTTGAATGTTAAAAAAAATACTGGGATAAAATACTAGGACCAAGGCCCAGAATACGTCGCTCTATTCAATACGTAAAAGTTACAAAAAAAGTGACATAGGTCCTTATAGCAACGCGGATCTCCGCGGAATCAGACATAGCACGAAGCGAAATACCCAAATGACAAGTAGAGTGCGGCATGATAATATGGCTGCTCTGAATTACATAACGAAAGAGACAATTTATAAAAAAACATAAATATGTTCAAGTAAAAAGCTTATTTCAAAAAAAGGGCTGGGTTGATTTGTTTCAAATTAACTGATTTACATTCATGTGAAATAGAAATTCAAAATACCTGTTAAAATAATACTGTTCTGGATAAATTAGGGAATTTCTGAATTTTCAGAGGTGTTTTTGACATGATTTTTAACCAAGGTTTTCTAACTAATTCGTGTTTTAGCTCCGGTTGATTTATCACTTATATCCTTGAGTATCGTGTAGTTCAATTTCAATGTAATCTATTAAGCGGTAATAGAATGATTAGGGTTGCAATACTTGCAATTTTCAAAATTCTGGGCCTTAAGCATTGTTCAAGCTTAGTTTGGGGCTAGATGACGTTGTGTGAAATTTCCACCAATATTTATTCATTTATTTGCAGATATTTGATGTTTAAGGTATAGTACCTAGATGTTCATTTTGGTAAACGATGTATTCCAAAAATTAAACATAGCTAGATCGATTTATCGCCCCCGAAACTCCCTGCATACTACTCGTATATTTCATGAAAATAGTTGGAGCCGTTTCCTAGTTTCAGATTATTACATATTGCTCGTATAAAGGGATAAGTTACAAGGTGCAAGTTAGGAATTATGGAGGTTTTACAATCTCCATTAGCCGCGTACTGGCCAAGCGAGCGGCTTCGCGAGGCAGCCTCGGACATTTGCCGCAGTACGCATGCCGCGCGAGGCGGCCTCGGTCTGTAAGTTTTCTAGCTCGCTCAATCAGTACGCGGCTATTGACGTTTGTTGGTGACTGTAGCCAGGAAATATTATCATAACACTTGTTATCCAACTTTGAGTCTACGCATCACTCGCCCGAGGCGACTGTCCGCCTGTCTTATATCCTTGAGTATCGTGTAGTTCAATTTCAATGTAATCTACCAAGGACCAAGGAGGTGTATATCCTGCAGGATGTATTTACGTAATTCCAATAAGATTTTATGTTTGTAAATTTATAGACCTTTGTTTTTGTGTGTAAAACACAGTAAATATATCCAAGATTATATTACTTTTTACAGAAACAAGCTAAGTGATCTAGTTTTATTTTTATAAGTATTTTTATGAAGTGGGATATTGAAACTTTTTGAATTTTTTTGCAACGGTTTTACCTCCGTCCGTTGGCAGATTAAGCGGTAATAGAATGATTAGGGTTGCAATACTTGCAATTTTCAAAATGCTGGGCCTTTTTAAGTTCAAAAAAATGTTCTCTTAAACATCGATTGAGTGAGATTTTTGCCTAGCAGTGAGACTAGATACAGGCTACGTCAAAAAAATACATCGATTTACGACACCGGTCAAATGAGAATAGTTTGCACAGATGTTTCATTGCGGGTGTACAAGTATCTACATTATATCTGAAACAAATAAATATTATACCTACCTACTCGTACACTATAGTGTAGGTATATTTTAGATACTTATGGAACTTAAGAGAGAAGGACAAACCACGGTCGCAGCAAACAAAATGATATGAAAACATCGCCGTACAATGTCAGTCCAGATAAATGACTCTGTCTGTATTGACTTCAGACGAAATTACAATAAGGCACGTTATACTTACGTCACGTATTGTTAATTTGTGAATTACTGGAGCTACGTTTTAGGCCCGTGGCTCACACGAGTAAATCGAGGCAGCGTTGTCGAGGCGCGGAAGCATTAGCGCGCCGGGCCGCATTTAATTACTAGAGCTGTAATGGCAGCAGGTACACACTCGTCGACACACCACGAGACAAACCGAGCGCGAGTGTGTACAGCGTGCTATCGTCTCTTGTCTCGTGTTCTCATCCTCGTCTCGGTCCAGACGCTTTGCCCATCGCTCACACGAGAAAGTCGAGGCAAAAAGAGAGACACAAAGTCGTCGCACGGGCGAGCTGAAGGTGCGGCGTGGTCGAGTTTGAGACGCTATGCCAGGCCGTGATATGTTGAATGAATTGCAATATCAGAAGGACCCGGCTGCCTCGACTATACCTAAAGACCACGCCTCGACCATGCCTCGACATATGATCTGGGCCTCGACTTACCAGTCATTGTTTAATTTTTTTACGCAAAACAAACACATTATTTTTTCAGGTAAATCTCAAGTAGAGCTATCACCAATGCTTATCACATGTGGACTCAATGATATCGTAATCATAGCTGCTCCTGTGATCGCCGCCAAATCTCTTTACCATTTGCACAAGCCAAACAATGACGTCATCAAACTAGAACTACCGCGGCCTACACAAAAGCGAAATAACACTCACACCGACTATGACAACATTGTCGTAAAGTATATAAGTCCACATGTGAAATCGGTGTATCCGATTAAAAATAATAGAGTAATAGACACCGGCTATAGACCTGACGCCAGCACTGAAGATGTGGTGAAGAAAGCAGAGTTGAGTATGAACGGGAATGAGTTCATGGTCGGGCCGCTATTGGAAGAGGATTATGGAAACTGGGTGTTGAGTGTATACTTTAAGGATTTGGACGATAATTGGATAGAATTGTTTCAAGTTATTACGATGGAAATTGTTGGTAAGTGTGAGATTTTGTAGCATTTTCCAATATTACAGACAAGTATTACATACAAGTAACACTGTGAGCGCCTATATTCAATACCTACTTGGGTAAAGGGCTTGTACACAAAACAGATTTTTGCGATGCGACGTTCGCTTCCTTAGAAAAAGTTGTTTATATTAAAAGGTACTTTAACCTTCCGAAGCTTTCGGAAGTAGTCTCTTAACATCCTGTATAATTTTGATATTGCCCGAAGACTTTGGGGTAAGGCCTCAGATACCTGATACCATGAGATTTTGAGTAAAATAAACTAAATTTGAATTTGAATTAAAATAAAGTTTGTTTCAGAACGTGTACCGCTAATTCCAGAATACCCGAAACTAAAACCGGGCGATACTTTCCACCTCAGTTTCGCATACCCTATCAAAAATTTACAGAGCTGCGAATTGACAGCGCCTAGTTCAACATTCGACAGGTAATTTCATATAAACCAATTTTTAGAATTCCGTAGGTACCCAAAGCGGGACCATTACTAAGACTCCACTGTCCGTCCGTCTGTCACCAGGCTGTATCTCATACCGTGATAGTTAGACAGTTTTCATAGATGATGTATTTCTGTTGCCGCTATAACAACAAATACTAAAAAACAGAATAAAATAAATATTTAAGGGGGCTCCCATACACCAAACATGTTTTTTTTTTGCCGTTTTTATAGATAATGGGACGGAACCCTTCGTGCGCAAGTGCGACTCGCAGTTGGTCGGTTATTTTAAATCAGTTTTGTCCTACCTTGTTTTGTCTCTCGTAAATCACACGGATTCCTCGTGGCCTGCCCACATCAAGCGTTGGAGGGATGATTTTTAATCTTTAACCCCTCTTTCCAACCATTTGGGCCTTTTCCAGGATAAAAAGTACCTATGTGTTTATCCAGTGTAATTTATAACATCATTTGCAACCCTAATCGACTGTTAGCTCATTAGTAATATCTAATCTGGCTATCTAGACAACCATTTTACTTCTTTAGCTAACTTCTTTCCAGTGTTATAAGCCGCCTAAAAGCTTTCCTAGCTAGACCCTTTCTTTCCAGATTTTTCGACCGAAGCAAGATCAATTTGGATAATTGCGGATACGTGATTCCCAACGTGACGGAAGCAGATGGAGGAGTTTGGAGAATAATTGGCATAGGGAGCATGCTGTTTGAAGGAGAGGTCGATTTGGAAGTCCTAACGAGATTTGATATGTCCTAGGGATTTGAGAACCTGCTGTTGCATATTCTAACTTTAATACTATCGCCGTCCCTTTCATTTAAGTATATTATGAAAATGACAGCAATAATTAGGAATAGTTAGTTTTCAACTCACGACCTTATATCAAGATGCGCGTGTAATATAGAGTGAGTGCAGGCAGAGGCGACGAAATTTTGTCGCTTTTGTCATGCGGTCTCATATTCGTACGGGAAAGAGCGAGACAAAACAGTCGAATTTTGTTTGGCTCATGTTAGCCCGGCAGAAGTGGGATGAAATAACAACGAAAAAAATATGTAAGTACAACCCGGTCACATTATCTCGAGACCTGGCGTCGATGACGTCGTCACGTCGCGTCGGCGCTCTGATGTGGTGCGCAAAAGCGAGATGTGCGAGCGCGGGGAGGTGAAAGGAGAACGAGGCGGGAGGTTCGCATTCCAGCGAGGTCTCCAGATAATGTGACCGGGTTGTACAACATACACCATAATATGTATTTTGTCACAGATTTTTGAAAAATTGAAGTAATATTATTATAAGAACTTTATCACTACTTAATTTATGTATATGATGATTTACCAAGTTTAGCAATACAGCAATGTAACACAGTTGTATCTATGGTAATATTATAGTATAGAGGTAAAGTTTGTGTTTGCAGTTTTTTTGTATACGCTAAACTTTGAACCAATTCTATGAATCATTTTACTGGTAGATAGATTATCACTGAATATCAGTGGGCTATGTACAAATTCTACTGGGACAGGCAGATAATTTTGTGAAAAAAAAACTGTTTTTCACTTACATATATTTTTATTTACAGTCGGTTATATAATAAGACGTATATAAGACGTACCACAGACGAAATTCATGTATATTACGACTAATGGAAGATCCATTGTGCAACAACATTTACTTCTTTCATCCTACTGAACTTGAAACTATGTATTTATAAGTATACTGGTAGTTGGCTCAACGAATCTAGGCATTCGTGAAGTTAGCCGCAAGAGCTGCGCAGTATCGTTTTTCGGGAGCAATTGTAGGTATGAGGGGGGGAAGGAACTGTACATGCGCAAACTCGCACCTGTGGCTAACTTCACGAATGCCTAGATCCGTTGGATGACCTGTACCAGTCAGTCCAAGTAGTGATTACTCGCTGCCGCTTCCGCCTCCGCTTGCGTCGCCGCTACCGCTCCCGCTGCCGCTGGGTGTCGGGCTACGTTTGGACGCTTTGTCGTCAACATCGCTGCCTTCTGAATCAGAGTCCTTTAACGCCTTGGCTCGGTCTAGCCGCTTGGCGCGACGCGTCTCCACATCTGAAGCGTCAGATTCCGACGAGTATATCGCTGACGCTGACGCTGGAACAAACATGGTAGTAGTCAAAGGTACGTCCAAACATGCAGTGGTTAGTATTCCGTACGTGACAGGTTGCAAGCCCATCACCGCTTATAAGAATAGTAATCCAAGACACACACTTTCGAGTTTTTGGTTCTAGGGTATGCCGGTTACATGACATTTATTGGCACTGTCCACATTTTGAAGTGGTTATTATTCCGTACGTGACAGGTTGCAAGCCCATCGCTACTTATAAGAATACTAACATACTCGTAATGACACACACCTTCGAATTTTTGGTTCTAGGGTATGCCGGTTTTCTCAGGATGTTTCCATGAATTTGTACAACTAAAAACATCACATCTCAACTTGCATTGTGAATGATATTATTACGGCATGTCTTTGAACCTAATCCTAAGGTCGTGGGTTCGAGTCCTCCCGTGCACAAACGGATTTTTCTATTGCTAAAAGCAAAAATTATGTGTGCTATACCAAAACTTTCAAAACGGTGAAGGAAAACAACCAAGAAAAACACATGTTCAAAGACATGTCATCAAACACACGAAAGCCGCTTTTTAATCCTTCCACCACACTAGTTCAACTAGTGAGACGATAAGAAATATAAGATAAGATAAGATACTATAAGATAAGATAAGACAATAACACATAAAAACCGATCGTCCACCGCTTAGCTTAGCTCGCATAGTTGACAAAGTTTTTCATAAGTACATATTTTTTTTGCAGTGGACGCTCATGTATGAAAAACTGGCTCAACTATGCGAGCTCAGCTAAAGTAACTTAGTTTAGTTACCGGTGGACGATCGGCTAAAGACTAACAATTTAAAAGTGCAAATAATCTGCAATTTACCACAATGAATGAAAGTCTCAACTATACCTTTCTGCCCCTGCTTGTACTTGTTCTTGATGGCGGCGAGGGAGACTCCGCCCTCGTCGTCGGAGTCGTCCCGGTGCGAGGCGCGCGCGGCGCCCCCGCCGCCCTTGCGCCGCGTGGGCCGCGCGCTCACCCGAGACCGCATCGCCGCGCGCAGCTCCATCTCCTCTTTCTACAATATGATCACGACTGTAATCCCCAGGCTTGGTACACATCTCAGGATTTATTGTACTAGGGTATGCCAGTTTCCTCACGATGTTTTCCTTCACCGTTTGAGAATACAGGTACTCGTATAGCATTGGTGCACGACCGGACTCATACTCACGACCTTAAGATCGCAAGGCGGTTCTAGTTAAATCTTTAAGGATATCTAGGGCCTTAACCTTTTATATTTTAAATCTCTACGACCAGCAGTTTAGGCTGACTGTTGTGAGTGAAATTAATGTTACTTAGGTACTTCTAATACCTAATACCTTTAATAACAAGCAATTATTGTATGTAATGTATATACATAATATATAATCTGAATTTTAGAAAAGAATGAAATTCAGTAGATATGCAGGGGGGTTTCGGAGGCGATAAATAGATCTAGTTAGGTTTCATTTTTAAAAAACGTAAAATTAAATAATAACCAGGTAAGGTCATCCAGGTACCTAATATTAATTGCTACTGTAGAGTGTCTAACAAGTAAATATTATATAGCATCAAACCGAAAATTAGCTTATTATGGTCTGTTGGAAAATGGTCACCCATGAAAATAATAACACATCTTTTTAATATGTACTGATTAATATATCATTTAGCGTAATTCCATAGTCAAGCAAGATACCCCCAGGGTTGCCCAAACCAAATAAAACATACCTTAAGCTGGTACTTCCTATCAGCGTCAGGATCTGCGCCAACTTGCGACAGGATCTTGATAGCCGAGGTCTTTGTGGAGCGGTCGGCCAATGAGAGCGTCATCTTCCTGTGAGTGAAGGACTCGGTGGAGTGCGGGCGGAATGACAGCTTTGTACGGAACACTGCCTGACCTTGCAACCCTGTGCCTTGGCGGACGAATAAGTGATTGTGGTCTCCCTGGAAATAAGGAATAATATTATAATATGTTATGCGGCGGGAGGAAATCCATGTCACAAGAAGGGTGATGGGTTTGAATGTGGATGGATACAAGAGTAGAGGTAGACCCAAGAAAAGATGGATGGACTGTGTGAAAGACGATATGTGTAAGAAGGGAGTGACTACTTAGATGACGGATGATAGGGGAGAGTGGAGGAAGGGAACCTGTTGTGCCGACCCCACCTAGTGGGATAAGGGCAGGAAGATGATGATGACAAGCTTCCACCCACGGCTTCTACCGCGTGGTACCTTGAAAAACAAATACAAATCTATCCCACGGAAACCGTAAATTTTTCCGGGATGAAAAGTAGCCTATGTGTTATTCCAGACTATAATCTATATCTGTGCCAAATTTCATCCAAATCCGTTCAGCCGTTTCAGCGTGAAAGAGTAACAAACATACATCCAGACATCCATACATTCTTACAAACTTTCGCGTTTATGATATTAGTAGGATTGCATCAAGTGACTCTGTTGATATCATTAGTCTATCTCACTCATCTGTAGTGATGGTAGCATCTTTAAGGTTTGTTTTAAAATTATATTTGCAACGTTGTATACAAATCGCAAGTGATAATCGCCTGCGTTTATACCCCTCGCCCCGTGTAAACGATATAACGCATCATTATCATCTTCCTGCCCTTATCCCACACGTGGGGTCGGCACAACAGGTTCTCTTCCTCCACTCTCCCCTATCATCCGTCATCTCAGTAGTCACTCCCTTCCTACACATATCGTCTTTCACACAGTCCATCCATCTTTTCTTAGGTCTACCTCTACTCTTGTATCCATCCACATTCAAATCCATCACCCTTCTTGTAACATGGCTTTCCTCCCGCCGCATAACGATATAACGCATAATAAACAAAATAAATAAAAACTAAAATCTCAATATGTTTTTATACTCTAAGTACTCACATGTAACGGTTGTTTGTATACGTCGAATATCTCAGAGCCGAGATGTAAACTCATACTGCCGTCGGACCACTTGACGATCCGCGCGTTTGACTCCTTGATAGCAGCGCCGTCTTTGTCGAAAGCGGTGCGCCAGCGCATCGTGTTCTCCACTTTCAGCTTTAGCCTGGAACATAGATCGATATTTTAGACAACTTTCAACTAAGCTGAGCGCTGGTGGTGTAGTGGTAGCATCCCTGCTTCACGATCCGAAGGTCGTGGGTTCAAACCTGGTCGTGCACCAATGAGTTTTTCCATTCGAAAAATGTATGTGCACAATGCCAGTGCTCTTAAACGGTGAAGATTCTTATAAGCAACGATGGGATTGCAACCTGTCACGTACGGAATACTAACTACTGTGCCAAAATGTGGGCATGTACCAAATGTCATGTTTGGACGTGCCTCTGACTACCCTCTTTATATATCCTCAAAGATCTAAGTAACTAAAAGATCTGTGAAGGTATCTACCAAGCCCGGGGATTACAGTCGTGATCATATTTATTTATTTTATTTCAACTAAGCTGTAGCTGATTGATCATTATAGCAAAGTTTAGTGCGGTTAATACTTGGATGGATGGTTACTACTGGCATTTACATCTGAGTTCTTTCATGCTACGGAGGGATCAAAGAGTTTTTAAAACTTAGGTAATTACGGCTTTTGGGTAGCTTATAAACTCAACATTGCTGTTGGCCACTGACTCAATACAAAGAACAGGTATAATTTTTTCTTGGTATCACACTAATTATGCTATGTATATACCTATACACTTCTTATGTGTTATTAGTTCTTTGTGAAAGATGATATGAATGTATGGAGTAGATTCAGTGTTGACGAATGATAGAAGTCAGTGGAAGAAGAAAACATGTTGTGCCGACCCCACTTAGCGTGAGATAAGGGCAGGAGAATGATTTGTGTTTCTGGTTCTTTCGAACCTATACAATTTATACGCTATGTACACACACATACCTAGCCCGTCCTTCCTCGTCCAAGGTTTTCTCTTCATCAATTTCGTCTTCAAAGGTATTGGGGTCGTATTTGTGTTTTATTTGGTTTGGGTGTATTATTTTGGGTGTATTTGGTTCTTTCAAACCTATTTATACGCTATGTACACACACTTACCTAGCCCGACCTTCCTCGTCCAAGGTTTCCTCTTCATCAATTTCGTCTTCAAAGGTATTGGGGTCGTATTTGTGTTTTATTTGGTTTGGGTGTATTATTTTGGGTGTATTTGGTTCTTTCAAACCTATTTATACGCTATGTACACACACTTACCTAGCCCGACCTTTCTCGTCCAAGGTTTTCTCTTCATCAATTTCGTCTTCAAAGGTATTGGGGTCGTATTTGTGTTTTATTTGGTTTGGGTGTATTATTTTGGGTGTATTTGGTTCTTTCAAACCTATTTATACGCTATGTACACACACTTACCTAGCCCGACCTTCCTCGTCCAAGGTTTCCTCTTCATCAATTTCGTCTTCATAAGTATTGGGGTCGTACGGCCTCGTCTCCACTGACAAGAAGTTGGGCAGTTTCACGAAGTGCAACTCCTTGCCGAGTTCTGTCAATATCTTGGGCATGTCAACGTCAATACGGGTCTCGGGGATCTCTACTTCTTCTTCCTCGTCCGGTTTGCGTGCGTCCTGATGAACAAAGTAAAGTAAATTATTTATTACGAGCTGTTTCCCGCGACTTCGTCCGCAAAAATCCATTAATTATTACACCTTGGGTTACATTATTGAAGTTTTAGTAGGGATCCCTAATTTTTTCTAGTAATAAATATAGCCTATGTTACTCAGGAATAATGTAGCAATCTAGTGGTTAAAAAAGAAATTTTGAAATCAGACCAGTTGTTTTTAATCTTATATGTTACAAAGAAAAATACAAAACTTTCCTCTTTATAATATTAGTTGAGATGATTCAGTCTAAAAATGCACGCCCCTCCACTTGTACTTGTACCGCATGTAGAGGTAAATACATTGGAGGGGCGTGCATTTTTAGACTGACTTACCTAGATTTCTTTTAGGGTCTTCCAATCTTGAGGTCATGGGCTCAAATCCTAGTACACAGAGTACCATGAAACTGTTATCAGTAGACTTGGCACGATTAAACTATCTTGTAACTAATAAAATACCTCATCTCCACTGCGTTTGGCGTCGTCTCCAGAGCGCCTGTCATCATCAGACCGGCCACGGCTGCGGCTTCGGCTGCGGCTCCTGGACCGAGAACGAGACCGCTCCGAACCCTTGTCCGCCTCTTCATCAGTGCTGATGTCAGACGCGTCTCCGAACAGCGCGTCTGCTGTCACTGAAATTTTAGGAAGCGGTGTCACCATAACGAAATCCAGGGGTTGTCTACTATTAATTGACAACTTATTATGTCATCATAGACAGAGTGATAAAAAAAATAATTATAACCACTGTAATCCCCAGGTTCGGTAGATATCTTCCTCAGATATCTAGTTACTTAGATCTTTTTGAGGATATCTAAAGAGGGTAGTCAGAGGCACGTCAAAATATGACATTTTGTACAGTAGTATAGTTAGACAGAGTGATAATAACAGAACAAGCGCTTAGAAGCGCGAAAGCGCTCAAACGACCATGTTTAACTAATAATAACTAACCTAGCGATTGATTTAATTATCATAAAATTATATGCAAGCACATCTAAGAAAATTAATACTAAAATTAAAGCATCTAGAACTTCTAGATGCTTTAAGGTTTCTACTAAAGTTACTACAGTGTTAAACTTCATGAATTTCAGTATCAATATTCTTAGAAATGTCTAGAATTGAACAGAATGTACCTGTATCACCCTCAGCCTTCTCTTTTTCATTTTCATCATCGGTATCAATGATTTTGGCAGCTTTCTTTTTCGGCTTGCCACTAGTGTCCGAGCCGCTGCCACTATCTACAGCTTTCTTACGCTTCGTACTTTTGCCGCCATCGCTTTCAGAGTCTGACAGCACGGCACGCTTTTTCTTTTCCTCTGTGAATTACATTATTATTATTATCTGTGTTATCTGTAATCAACTACTTAGTCATAATCAAATATAGTCTGGGATGTGAAGATTGGAAGGAATTTAAATAAACTGCCCTGTATATTTGGTTGTAATCTGTATTAGATTCTATAATATAGGTTAAATATTTGCCACCTTTAAGATGTTCTATGTTTTTTTGTATTTGTAGCAGGTTTTTGGCCAGTTCACAACATAATAATATCAAATTAGTGAAATGGTATTTAACAAGGTTTAGACATTGTGATGATGAGTGATGAAAACTATGTTACCAAAAGAGTTTTGATTATGCCTAAGTATGCAAATGGAGGAAGGCTCAACTAGTGCTTTGATCGTGTTAAACATGATGTGAATGTAAGAGGAGTAGATTCAGAGTTAGCGAATGGTAGGAGTGAGTGAGAAAAAAATGTGGAGAAAACATGTTGTGCCGACCCCACTTAGCCTGTGTAAGGCAGGAGAATGATGACTATAAAGTTGGTGTGACTTGGTATATAAACTGTAATGGAAGACATTCTTACTTGTTCCAACTTCTGACCCATTGGAGCTCTTTGATCTGGAACGGCTTTTGGATTTAGACTTGCTTCTAGATTTTGATCTTGATTGCCTCTGTCTTGAACCGGATCTGAAGTTTTATAAAATACCCACATAATATTTCTGTTTTTCAAAACCATTTCACAAACAGGTAGCGTTTTCAGACTAGTATGAATGTAAAAAGGGTTTTTGATTTATATTTCATACATAACTCAATACAAGCAATGTAATACCTTGACCGACTTTTCGACTTTTCCTTTCCTTGTTCATCATCAATCATAAGATTAGGCGAGTTAGATCTACTATCATCCCCTTTATTTGCCACAGGATTCTTAGATTTAAACTTGGCACTAGCTGGACTGCCTGATGGCGATCTAGATTTAGACTTTCTGCTTTTTGGGCTGGCACTGGCTGATTTAGACCTAGAGCGACTTTTGGCCGTTGCTTTAGGGCTTGGTGATCGTGATTTTGGACTCTTTGATCTTGTTTTAGCACTGACTGCCGATTTGGGGCTGGCTGATCGAGATTTGGCACTCCCAGAATGAGACCTAACACTGCCTGAACGGGACCGAGACTTCCTCGATCCACTTCGGGATCTTGACGCCCGTTTGGGGCTGCCTGATACATGTGATTTTGGACTACCACTCCTGGACCTTGAAGCTCTTTTAGGGCTGCCTGAGGCATTTGATTTATATGAAGAACCAGATTTGTGGCTGTGTGCAGACCCAGATCTGTTGGAGGGGGCGGGAGAGTTGGATTTGCTTCTCGATACGTTGGAAGATTTACGAGAATGAGCCGAATGGTTTGATTTGGGAGATTCACTTCCTGATTTTGCAGGGCTTTTGGATCCTGACCTGAAACAGAGACGTATTCTATGAGTCTATAGGTATTTGTAACAAATATTGAATAGCAAAGTTATGAAGTAGGTATAAATCACCAAGTAGCCATCATAATAGATTACCGAGATCGACTGCTACGTTTTCCAGGGCTAGGGCTCTTGCTGTGGCTTCTAGCGCTTGAGCCACTATCTGAATCAGAGCCAGAATCTGTTTCTGAAAAATTGACAAACAATTTTAGATTCAAACCACGGTTCAAGTTCAATTTAATTAAAATTTTTCAATTTCGATTCAATATACAGTGGAACTTGTGAATCTAGCAAAATTAAAGCATAGATATTCTCTTCGAACTCCAGGCATTGGTGAGATGTTTATAAACCCAACCTAGTTACTAAAGGTTCTTACCTTCTAATGAATTTTTGCTTTTGGGAGCCATGACTGGTTTGGCTCCAAGTCAAATAAAATGTTATTTATGCACACCACATTAGCTAACTTCTATAAACGAACTTGGAAATCCTCAGAAATCCTCGTCAAACAATCGTAAACAAATCTATTTGTTTTGTTTTGAGGTTAGAAGAGCAGAAAGAATTTATTTATTTTCTTCTTCCTCTGTGTCAAATCAATCAACTCAAGCCTCAAACAATCAAACAACACCGATACGAAACTTGCTCAAGTTGCGAATCGTGCCAACAAGCAAGCAAGCAAGAACCTCAGCAAGAACGAAACCACATAAAAAGTAGAAATCAGTCTACCAACTTAACCAATATAAAAATCGACTTAATGAGTTAGTCGATTTTTTTTCGATACACGAATCTATGGTGTGCTTATTATATCGAACCATGTATCGATATATTTTATAAAAAACATATCGATCCTGAACGCTCAAATCTCTCACTGAAGTCACTGATTGTATTTGCTTGCTCTGCTTTGTATTGTATGTAGAATCGATTTACAGAGGTCGCAAGTTCGATTCTTGCGTTCGGCACACAATATTATCATGAAAAACCTAGTGATACCTACATACGGTATTTAGGAAATTTTGTATGTAGGTACCTAACGTTTGAATTTATGCCATGCCATGCTGAGACTATAAACAAACATTTATTCAACATTTTAAACAGGAAGGAGCTGCCCAATAGCGACCGATACACACACCGGGGCGATGGCACTTGATAGTTTTCAGAACAGCACAAGCAAACTTACAAATTTCCTATCCCAGTTTACCTACTGATTATCTACTCGACAGTTAGGTAGGTACTACTCTTTTCAGTTCAGTATAGTAGACCCATTTATCGCCAACATCTGTTCCTTGTACCCTCGTGAATGGGGCGATTGAATGCTTCAATGGCGTTTTTTCCCGTCCTACAGTACCTACCTACCTACAGGCCGGCCGGCCACACACAAACCTAGGTACCGTACCGTCAGTAAGTAAAACGATGGCAACGCGAGCGGTCGGTGAATTCTGCGCCGGCCTGCTCCGCCACAAAACAATTTTATTACGAGAAATAACAGACACAAACTTACTCGATGTGCTTGTCAAGAAAGGTATATTTAGCTTCAATGATTTAGAGGATTTAACAAGTGCAGTTGACAGTGAAAAGTGTAATTTCTTTGTGGAGATTGTTGGTAAACAAAGTGCGAAGTTGAACGATTTGTGTGCGGTGCTGAATAAGGAATGCCCAAAACTGTCCAAAGAGCTGATGAATGATAGGCACAGGTTTATTGTTAATGGTCAGTACAATCCATAGTTTTTATCCCTTACCTCCGTACCTAGTTCCAATATAAAATGTGGGTAGGGAAGATAACCTGCTACCTACTTAAGTAGATCGTTGATTTTAAGCATCAAAACCTAAATGATTTAAGCTAAGTAGCCTACCTATCTTCACTGGAACTAGCCTCCTAAATGCCTACCTAGGTAGGTACATTCGGTCTTGACGTGTCACTAATTCTTTTGAACCGGTGTGGTGAAAGGATTAAAGTGCGTCCTATCGTGCAATAAGCCTAGTACCTACCTACACCTTGGTAAGAAGGTAGTAGATAGCAGGTAGGAATCTACCTAGGTACCTACCTACCTACCTACCGTGCTCCATCTTCAGAAAGTTTGGTCTATCTACTTATCTAAGTAGCTGTACCTACCTACTCCGTTTGCCTGAATGGTCAATTAGGTTAGATAGGTTATCAAAAACCTACAAAATTACAAGGGTAATACAATACAGCTTTGATTGATAAATTGCAGAGCACTGCCAAAAGAAGGACAAGACAATCTAAAAGCTGATTCCGAGCGACAGCTTTGAAGACTACAGAATAAGGATGATTTTTCTGTGGTTCTTTAAAGCGGTAGCTAGGTAGTTTACAATGCGGGTCATATTATGGGGTGCGCTCAAAAACGTCTTGATTTGACCGTTTTTATTGCTTTCAAATTGTAGGAAGTGGGGATCAAATTGGAACGAAATTGTTTTATGTTTGACTAAAGCAGCAAGCTGCTTTCAGACCATTATGTAGTTTCCGCCCACGGATTCGCCCGCCTGGTAGGTAGGTACCTTGAAAACAAAAACATATCTATCCCACGGGAACCGTACATTTTTTCGGGATAAAAAGTAGCCTATGTATTCCAGACTAGGTACCTATAATCCAAAGATTTAAATCGAATCTTTGGTATAATCTATATCTGTGCCAAATTTCATCCAGATCCGTTCAGCCGTTTCAGCCATACATCCATACATCCACACATCCATACATTTTTACAAACTTACGCGTTTATAATAGGTATTAGTGAGTTGCTGACGATTCGGACAAAATTTATTGGGACAGTGTCCCAACTGCCAATTTTGATTTTAATATCGATTCGGACACTCTCCAATCATTGAGTAATGTTTTGTGTTTAACCCCTCTGGCTGCCTTCCCGTTCCTATTTTATCTAGGTCAGACGACATTTCATGAATACCTAGGTCTGTAGATATCTACCTACCTACAGTATTAGGCTGATTAGCTTCCTAAATCGCAGACAAGTTGGTTGCCTAGAGCAGGAACATTAATTAATCATGATTTAATCTCTGTCTGGGGTCTATCTACAAAATAAATACTAGGTAGGAACTAGGAACTAGGTATATACCTACCTGGCCGTTTTGATCGCGTAACCTACTTCGCAAACTCTAAATTAGGACACTGGAGGGAATCGATAAATGTTTTAGCCAGTTTACCTATATAAAGTTAGGTAGATAGTTTTAGGAAAACACTTCAGTACGGCGCATTTTCTATTGGTAGACTGACTAACAAATTAGTTGGTAGTAGCTCTGCCTTCTGCGCTGTAGGTTATGAGTTCGAATTCGAACCCCACCCAGGACAAACATTTGTGTGATGTGATGATCTCAGATGTTTGTTCTGTGTCTGGGTGTAATTAGTATTCTATTTACAAAAAAAAAAGTACCTATATTATTTAATTATGTATAGATTATAGGTAAATAATCTATCAACTATCTGGTTCCCATAGTACAAGCTTTGTTTAGTTTGGGACTGGATGCAGTAAGAGATAAGGGCAGGAGAATGATGATGATGGGAAGGTAGAAACTGCTATACATATTCGAAAGAGGTTTGTAGCCATGACAACAATGGTTGACAACAATAACTTCTGAGAATATTATGATATTTTGTTCAATCTTATTTCCGAGAATCGCTACTGAGATGAACAATAGCTTTGAAACAAAGATGATTTTGAAAAACCTAATCTATGTAGGTACAAAGTACACTACTATGGGTAACTACTGATAGCGATAATTTAATACAGGGTGTCTCAGGGATTAGTGTCAAGCGGAAGTAGAGTAGGTGCCTTATTAACCCCGTGGTACCCAAATTGTTGAAGCAGAAAGTGAAAGTTTTTTTGGAGATATTTCACAAACTACAATAATGGTAGACATTATATTTTTGACCCTTTGACACGTGGTCTTGTTTGTGTTGAAATCGGTGCCCAAACTATTGCAACCCGATCGAATTGAGTATGTGCTTGGTTTCCAAAGAATATCATTTTCATTAACAATGTTTACATTTAAATCATTTAGGTGGCGTCAGGATATAGAACAATAGAATATAACAACCATAGAATATACGGCATTATATTATCTCGTTTTGTAAAAATACCTAAACTATTATAAGTTACAGAAGTGTGTATGTCGATTGTGTTGCTTTTGGAACGGTATCGTGTCTCAATGGAACTTTTTGTTAGGTATTTTAGAATGGTGTCTCTGCAAATGTGTCTCAAAATGCTCTTTCGAGTTAACACCATGTGTGTACGCACCTGCAGGCGCTCAAGAATTGCAAATTGCCGGCCCGCCGCAGATGTATTCGTTCGATTTAGGCAGTTGTTTGTAAAGGTCACCCTTTTTTGGTGAAGCTATTCCGAGAAAAGGTTAACGTAGAAAATGCTACAGTTTTTTGCGTTGTTGCTTTTAAACATCAAATTTATAGATGAAGTAGGTATAAGGAAATTAGAAGATTCTACTGAAATAAGCTTGAAGCTGAAATTCAAACTGCCTATTCAATTTTACTGCCAATGAAATTTCCTTACCGAGGTTAAGGTGCCTATTGAAAAACGACTAAAGATATTGCTACACTGAAAGCTTTAATTTTATAAAGTGTACTTCCTTCCTCCGGACAGAGGTCAAAGCCCGCCCTGCCCTGCCCTACCCCGCGGCAATTTAAGTAGCTATTACATCGCTATTGCTCACGGGGTGTGACGATGCGTGTGAACTTATCATGGGAACGTCTGTAGACGTTGTGACGGTTTTTGTCCGTCTTACCTGGTGCTCTGTCCTCTGGAATGCTTTTGTGACATTCATTCTGCTATCTGTGTCGTCTGTTGAGTTCACGACTTCACGAGTAGGTTACCTACTAGTTTGTTTTATTTATGTTTGAGTAACTCACTTCGATTTGACCTCTCCTATGTCACCCCATTTGCTAATGAACCTAGTAAGTTCATCTGTCTCTGTAACCTTAGCCTTGGACGCGAGTATTATCTGGTGCACTCAAGCATACTCTGAATAATTATTAACCTCCAAGTTTGAACGAACTATCTCTGACTCTTATAACATCTTAATGGTTTGAATTTTTAGGAATATTAGTGTCTACCATCTCGGTATAATATGCGTATGATAAGTCTTTTCAATGTCCTCCAAATACATGAATAACACTACCAATAAATCGATGTTTCCATCACAAAGCTGTAGCCTCGATTGAACACAATCACATGCCCGTCCCATCGACGCGCACAACCAAGCGTAACAAGTCAATACCTATTGATAGTTTAGTTAATTGGGAATTATTTTTAATTCACAGAAAGGGCACTGAACTGCCCGGTACCTTAGCCAATGCATTCTACGGTTCGATGTTGACTCCATTACGAGTTGCATGATATCGAGACGTGCAACGCGAATCGATTCACGGTAAAAACTAGTGGAACAAAATATTTGATCCTAGGATAATAGGTAACCATATCTAATGGCTTCAATGCTATGGCTTCAGAGATTTACATTCCTAGCGCAATTTGAATGACAATGCGAGTATTATCTAGCAGTTGTTTTTTCTATGGTCAGTTATCGTGTTTCAGGTTGCCTTCAGAATCTAGTGGTCGCCATTATGATGTGTTATATTATGCCATAGAAACCCAAGCTTAACGACACAGAAGCTTACGTTGTATGTAATAAAAACTAGCTATATGATAAGATTAAATGTCGTGGGTGTTTATTTAATTTGATTTCTATTCGTTTATCGATGAGATCCTTATTTTTGGTAAATAATGGTTATGGACCCAGTATGCTTTATCATGCAACACATATCAGCATTCTAAGCATCAGTAAGTTCGGTCCCGGTAAGAAAAATATGCTCATTAGTGAAACAAACAAAATCAACTGAGTGTGAACTCTTATCGTTTTGCCTCCTATCAAACTTCTAAAACAAACATTCTTTGTTCATTATCGACATTATCAACTCTCTGACTCACATTTGCGTAATATATTTTGCTTCGTTCGGTTCTATTGCAGGTTCTCTTTTGACCATCATTGCCTGGTCAGTTGCCAGTGAAAGGCCTATGGCTCTAAAGTCTTGAGACAAAGAGATGTTTCAAAATTGTTTCTGATTATAGTAAAACAGCCTTTGTAAGACGCAGGCGCCTCGGTTTTGTTTCGTGCCTATGTCTGGTGCAGATCCATTGTGTCCATTGAATAAATACAAATAATAAGATACAAAGAATACATTTGCAGAAAGAATACTACATTGTCCATTGTTTTACTACTACTGAAACTCACGAGTATAGTTTGCGTAATTTTTTTTCTTATAAACTTTACGCAATGAAAATGATCCGATCTTCAATTTTTAGAGTGCTGGGTGCTAGGAATTTAAGAGTGTTTCTTTTAGAACTTTCTGTTGTTTTCTGAACTTTCGGTTGTACAGCAAAGCGTGGGACAGTCCAGTCCAGTTGGCTGGCTGGTTCTAAGGATATGACGATTTTCTCACGATATTTTGTTTGAACGTTTGAGAGCTTTTTTGACAGTTGGATACCATCACAAGGTAGGTCTATCGAAGCGTGTAACAGCTACGTTGGCGTAACAAATAGTGTGATCTCACGATCGCATCTCAGATTAATAATGAAGTTATCGCTGATAAAAGCTGAAGGTTCAGCTCATATGCAATCCTATTTATTTTATTTAATATTCAGGCTCAAATATTTTAAGAGGATAAAACATCTAAGTTAGGATTTTTGCGTGAGAGTTTAATTGCTACAAGAATACGGTATAAGGTATAAGGTACTTTCGCGACCAAACTAAAGATTGATTGCTTTTTTGCGATTTTCTGTCGGTTTTCAATGAATAACTGTTCAGCATGTAATGAATAAACTAAATCAAGAATTTGGTTAGAAGTGAAGATCGTATCGCCATGCGATGGTTCCTGGTATGGCCCCTTCACAATCACGTGGGTCACCAGTCTAAATTAGTTCAACAATGCTGATTGTCGCGATTAGGTCACTGCCATATTAATTGTGCTAATCAAATTGGCGGATTTGATCCTTTGCTTGTGTTTTCTGCGTGATGGCGTGTTATCCATAGATATCTAGTTCTGACGCTGTCATGAGCTCAACCATCTGCTAGTATTCAAAACTTGATCCTACTTTTTAACCCTGTCTCTTCTCAATCTATGAGCAAGTTTTAAGACAGACCGAAGCATTTGTGTCCATTATGTCCTTACTACAAATATGAGAAGTATTATTGTTTGAAGTCTCTGTCTATAGTGACATAGGTGACTTACTCCTATAGAGTTCAGCACTTGTTCAGCAGCCACGCTTTGTGGATATTCTGCGATCTGGTAAAGGTTAGATGTCACGGTGATAAAACCTATGTCATCAGCTCTAAATCACTTCACAATACTAGGTGCTTTTGAATAGTTTTTCTGGTTTCCAATGCTCATGCATTTAATTCAACCGTGCATGGCTCGTGGGATGTCGACCCTGGAAAAACGAACAATATAGGTTCTTTGAAAATGCCTGATGAGCGGTTTTTATGTTAGTAATTTTGTATGAGTGTAACCTGTTATTAAATTGATTAAAGTTGATTCTGCATGTAGTTTGAACGTAAATTAATAGTTAGCCTGCCCTTGTTTGATGGAGATCTTGTTTTTATGTAAAGTTTGTAAAATTGGTAGAGAACTAATATTCTTTGAGTTAAAAAGTAGCGCTGTATATAAGCGGCTGCAATTATGAGGCCACGTATCGAACGATATTTTCCTCCATTTTAATAGAGTGGACGAGTGGCCGCTGCTCGCAGTTTCTGGAAACTCATCTAAGTATAATAGGTATTGTAAGATGATTTGACAGAATCTCATGTCGCTTACCTGTGGCTAGCAGTGTCAGGAGCCTATTCCAATCTTACCTAAATGGCCTAATACATATTGACAAAGAAGTAATTAATAGTGAGATGACAACCGAAACTCATACTGTGCTGATATTATTTCGCCAGACAAATAATAATTCCTTTGGGATTTTGAATAACCTTCGATAAAATATGGTAGCCTTGGTATGACTACAATGTCGTGAACTGAACGGAAACCCATCAATTTATAGGTAGTCATGGAAGGTGCGACCATTTTATGGTATGGGCGTGGAACTACGTGACGAACATGACGTACCTACTGTCCTAAAACAAATTAAAATCCACCTACCAAATACTTAGTAGATAGATATTAATAGTATATTTATTACAACTAATGAGCAAGCGTAGATAGGTAATAATTATAATAATTATCACAAATTATAATAATTATCACACAAGCCCTGTGGAAATCACTTAATGGAATAATTATTATCTATTTTTTATATCACGTACCTTCCCACCTAATCCTACTACTAGTAGTAATAAGAAATAGGTAGCCGGAACAACAATACAAACATTAATGATCTAATCCTATCCTTTGATCAAATTTCAAGTAACTAGAGATGAGCAGTCTTTACTACGGAACTGAAACTCGCACTTTATTCATTCATGCGTACATCGAGTTTGAGATCGAGAGCGAAAAATAAGTTCATGAACATTTTTAGTGCGGTCGGTGACCTAATTCAAGACGACATTTTGCTTCTTTGTCCACTTGAAATATTCCTGACAATTTTATAGCACTTTGCTGGGACTGTGTGGTTAACGCGTACCAACCTCATCCTGAAGATTGGCTTTCGAATAAAGTCGTATCGAAATTCGAATCGAGTTTAAAGTCGAATCGCGTATTTACCGAGATCGGTAGTAACGTGAAAACTTCAGACTCAGATTCGTGGTAGGTAGGACTCAATTAATTTGCTTAGATACCACAATTTCCTTTAGCATTGATTTGATTGTGTACAGAAATTGTACCTTAGTTTCCAATTACATTGATTCTGAGAAACATGCTATTTGCATAGAACTGGGCTATTTAAGTAAGCATTCAGACAGAATCACTTCGTTAATGCTCATGAGACCCATACAAGAACATAACTTTTAGTACTCACTACCTACTTAAAAGCTATCTATCTAGGTTAAAACCACTCTTAGTCTCAAAGCAAGTTGTTCTTCAGTCAAAGCTACTTTGTCGTTTAAGAGACAATGAAATCACCGTACACAGAACACTACGAATTTGTATCGTAATAACTAAGTAGTACCTACAGTACCACAGTTACTCAATAAAAGTTTATTTCGTATTGTACAACTCCTTTGAATTTTAATTCTGTTACGGTCCTTATTGCGAGAGGTAGTAAACGCCTTAATAGAACTTTTATTTGTAGTTGTAGGGTTGCTGCCAGCAACCTTCATAACCTACCTTTTAAACGACTTCAAAAGGTCCTCCTTTTGGAGTCGTTTAAAAGGTAGGCTTTCAATTCGACTGAATGTTTTTGTGTTATAAGTTTGACGTATTTTAAATCCAAGATGGCCGCCACCACAAAATGTCGGGGTTTTTTTTTAATTTTCTTTTGATTGGCAGGTCTTACTTGCCAGGTGTCCCCGTAAAAAGATTCTTCAGGGATTGATAATTTTTCTTGAAAAACCCTCCAGATTTTTATGTTTTTGGAGAAAAAAAGAGATGTAGTTGCCAGCCCTAACATTCATACAGTGTGTCTGTTTGTTTATGCTGCGGCTTGTTAGGTTAGTCCGTAACAGTGGTTCAACGAACTCTTTCAGGTGTGTACTGTTCTGTTACGTTACATTTCCCCGCTTTTTCCCATAATGAGCTGTTATTGGGCTTCCTTTTACGGCATTTTACATAATTGAAGAGGCAAGATCCTACGCGTAGGCTGTAAGTGTAAACAACCCACAATTATACCCACTGGTGTAAGAGTCGTTTGTACGTAATGTTATTGTTCAAACTACACAAGTATCTTATTTTATGTAGGTATTTCCTGGTGGTGTAGTGGTAGCTAGACTACTGGCTGCTATCCAATTCTTTAGTCGTGGGTCTGAGCTTAGAAATCGTGAAAAAAATAATTAATTCTAGATTATAGTAAGTACTTAAAGAGAATGTCAGAATTGTAGCAAATGGAAGTCGTCGTAGGTCTCTGCCTACCCCGTCGGGAACAGGTGTGATTTTATGAATGAATTAATTCGAGTCGGCCTGTTGCTCATACGAACATAGTACCCACTTAGCTACTCCTGCGCAGCGCGTTGATTTATTTATTACGGAAGTTATTCATCATAGAAGCATAACGCTTGTTTATTTAACCTGTATGAGCTCTTTCATATTATCCACCAATCACTCAACCTTCCATATCGATACAAGGAGTGTAACAAGGGCGGATCCAGCTTTGGTGCCAGGGGGGGGGGGGGGGTCACATAGCCGTGGTCAAGTCACAAAAGTTATAATCCTTATTATATGTATATTATTTTAATTAGTGGTCCACTTAGGTCCGTGCCAGGGTCACATAGCCGTGGTCAAGTCACAAAAAAATATAATCCTAATTATATATTATCATTTTAATTAGTGGTCCACTTAGGTCCTGGACCCAGCCCTAGGTGACTCTTTTAAACACACTTAGAGAACGCTCGCTATAAATAGTGCTTGGGACAGTTTTAAGATGGAGTAAGTTTGCCCAGTACTATCAGTAATCAAACACTTTTAAAAATGTTTCACTGTCCGGGGATGGTGGACAACGGAAGGAACCATCAGTACCTAATGTAACAAGTTACAAAGTAAGCATTCGTAGGACGTATCATAGGTACACTAGAACAGCGATTTTAGCTCTTTAAATGAACTTTGTGACCGGATGGAGAAAAGAAAAGCAGTTTCAAGAAAATCTTATGAAGGCTTTTTTTTCGATTCGACTATTAAGGCTGTAAGGTGACGGTCACCGGCTCCAGGCAACCGAGGCTGTAGCATCCTGTCTGTGGTTATCCGCATTGAGCAATAAAAAACTCCCCGCTGTTTATTATGACATCCTGCAATAATGTTATTACTTACATTACATATTATATATTTATTTATTTATTTTTCCGCCATTATTGTCCTACTGCAGGGCAAAGGCCTCCCTTCCTTCTTTCCACTCCTCGCGATTTAACGCTGCTGTAGGCCAAGATGGTAAATACGCGTCGAGCTCGTCTCGCCATCTCCTCCTGGGTCTACCACGTCGCCGTATTACGTCGTCTACGTATTACTTATATACTTCTTCAAAATCCTGTATGTTGGTATTACCCCAGATAATATAATACTAGGTGTTACAAAATAAAAACCGGCCAAATGCGAGTCGGACTCGCGCACGAAGTATTCTGTACCATTATCTATAAAAACGGCAAAAAAATCACGTTTGTTTCATGGGAGCCCCCTTAAATATTTATTTTATTCTGTTTTTTAGTATTTGTTGTTATAGCGGCAACAGAAATACATCATCTGTGAAAATTTCAACTGTTTAACTATCACGGTTTAGACGGACAGACATACGGACGGACAGCGGAGTCTTAGTAATAGAGTATTACCGTTTTACCCTTTGGATACGGAACCCTAAAAATACGAAGCCATTTCTGGACCATGCGCAATAGGCTCTGTCCAGATGACTTTGGGAATAAGCCTTTAATAACAAGTATTTTGGTTGTTTCAGGTTACAGCCCAGACAGTGCCAAAGAAAACATGGTTATGAACCATAACTTGCACAGGTAATTTTTCAGCTGAAATAGAGGCATACTCAGCATGTTCGGGTGTGGTCTAGAATCTTGACTCCAGATGACAAGCAAGTGTTGCAGGAGGAGGAAAATGAGAGCAGGGCAGTTGTTATGATAAAGATCTCACTGTCGGCTCATCTCCAAACTTATCTTTACTCGACAAGTCGACACCTTGGACTACTAAAAACTAAATTATACTAAAAAAATATTCATTGCCTGTTTCTTAGAACTTTATAAAATCTCTATAAAAAGGTACTAGAACATATGTGCTTATTCTTTTGTCCCCAAAAGGAATACTTTAGATGAAAGGAAAAGCGAAATTCTTGGGTTTTCATCAAAATTTATCTCACAAAGATATTGGAATGCTAGCAATGCAATGTACTTGCTTTCAATATATTGACGCGAGATTGCATTCAAACACGAAATATTTCTGCTTATAGAGTTAAATATATGATATCAAAAACGGTATAATTATTGGACTATTAAGAATTATAACGTGCAATCAAACAAGTTCGTATACAATTCAGGGATGTCTACTCTACAAAACTACAACGATATATTCAAAATGTTTGGGTTGTTTTGCTATTACAAAAAAAATATCATATCGTCAGTAAAAACAAATCAGACCAATTTCTAGTTACCTACTTAAATCTTTGAGGATATCTAAAAAGGGCAGTCAGAGGCACGTCTAAACATGATATTTTATATTTGTAGGCACGGCCTGAGTTAGTCACTAGCTGAATTTACTCGAACCTAATGCAATCGATAGTTATCTAACTTGCAAACAAAGAAAACTAAGCGGAAATTGGAAAGGTCGCATTAACAATATACCAAATGTAACAATTAATGTATGCCATGGACAAGCCACCATTGTTGGCATGGTGTTATGACATGGAGGTGGATGTAACACAGACAGACAGACAATACACTCAGTTGTTGTCTCACACACTTTCGTAAGAAACATCGACTGTAAAAAAGCGGAGAATACTTCTATCACTGCCTTTCGTTATTTCATTTGATATGATCTAAAGTTTTTCTTCTTCTTTCATTATGGCATTTGCCTAAGAACAACTAGCAGTCCCGCTCGTGACTTCGTTCACTTAGTGTCTAAACCGAGTTTCAAACAAATCACACAACTCATAAAAAAATCCCCTAAGTACTAACTTTGACATCCAATTTTAGAGGGTTATTTTTAAATATCTAGAAATACGTATCCAGTTATTTTGAATTTAAAGTATCTAAACCTAAATTCAGACCAATCGCACCACCCGTTTAAAAGTTCAACACAGAATATATCACTAGATGTTACTTACTGAGGATATTGACGTAACTCTTATACTTCCGGTGCTGGGTTCCATGGGGTTCTGTACGAACGAAGGGATCCTAAACCAACATATTGATGCAAATGCATTCACTATGTTTGCAGAGCTAGTAAAACTCTGCCCTCCAACAGCTTACTTATATTTGCAATGTATATCCCTTGTTTTATGGCAATATCTGTATTTTGTAAGAAGGTTCATAAAAAAAGCGCTAGGACCGATATGAGTTTCTTGCCTTTTCTTCTCGGGCTCGTTTAAGTTAGGCTGCAATTTGAATTTCAAACTCCCTGCAATTTATTTGGCATAGGTAATGCTTTCGTCATACAAACTTCCCCGTTGCTCAATGGTTGAGTTTTGTAAATTAATTTTCAAATCTATGTATTTTAAGTGCATATATTTATTATGGAGATCTTTAATAAGATTCCTGTGATGCCCTCTGTAGTCTGTCAAAATCAAAATCAAAATCAAAATCAAAATATGTTTATTTTCAATAGAATCACAGGGATCACTTTGAAACGTCTTACATACTAGGTGAGTCTAAGTGCCAGTTCCAGTCCTATCCCCAGTGCGAGAAGAACTGACAAGAAACTCGCTGGGCCCTAGCGCTTTTTTTTTGTATGATCCTTGTTAATTTTGTAAGGAATACCTAGCAGAGTTGGAGCTGATTCATCCCAAGCTTTTTTATCATCTAAGTACTCTGATATTTTATAGTAAGCTTTTCTAGACAGTTTCTGTTTAATTACATTTTTGAATTTTCCAATTGATAAATCAAGCATTGATTTATCAATTGGAATGTCATTAATATAAGATTCAAAATCCAATAACCATCTGCTTTCGTAAAAGGGCATAAGATTATCTTGTGTTCCATTTCAGACCAAAACGAGCAGTTAGGTAAAAGATACTTTTCTTCCTCAAACATTTTGTTTCCATGAACATCCAAGGTTGAAAAGTTCTAACCTCAGACAGCTTTCGCAAAAGTAATTATGAAATTTTCAGTTTATAAACTGGGGCAGTTTTTAAAAGCGAATGAAAAAGCAATGAGAACCGCTTTCGCTCGCCAGCTCACTCATTTATTTTAGTATTAGATCGCAGACCTAAGGCCTGTTCACGTAGAAAGCGATGCGATGCTATGCTAAGTGTTGCCATTGATATTATTACTTGCGCGTGATAGTTGTGTCTCTAGCTTTAGCCTCAAATCACCATTACCAACAATTTTTTTCTAGAATATAGGTACCTAAGTAATTAATTTATAGGCTACTAAAATTGAATGTATGTAAAACATAGTTGAAAAATTGACAAGTATTTCTTCTTTATTTATGGCATCTGTCTCTTTTGCGATCAATTTTGGCAGTGTCATGTTTTTTAAATGAATAGTATTGTCAATGTCACAAAGTCATGTTGTCAAGTCAATTTTAAACAAAAGATTGCTGTTATGTTTAAAATTCCTGGACAATTTTTGATGGTAAATCCATCAAAATTTTCAGAAAGGAACTTTCAATTTAATTCACATATCTCACACCCGTGTCAGGAACTTGGGCTTCATCGGAAAAATAACCACCAAAATTAAACAACAAAAGTCAAAATAACACGAGAACAAAATACAAAAACTAGAGCGATAAGTTCTCACTCCAAAACAAAAAAACATTCTCCGACGAGTAGGTATTTCAACTTGCCTTTTTCTACGAAAGAGAAGATAAAGTGACATTTGGCTAAACAGAAATGACACTTGTTGTCACTTTGTCTTCCCTTTCGTATAGAGAAACTCTTTGGTGCCATAATAGGGAGGCAAGGGTTTACCACCAGAACTGGCAATCTCCGCCGTAATGCTTAGTGCCAATACTGCGATATTACCTAGTTTCCTGCCAGTTTATAAGTAGGGCGCTTGCTGGCCCAATTCCAGTCTAACCTTTCAAGCTAATTTAATTTCAGTACTCGGATATTTTACTAGATAATCCTTGTTTTCTGGTAAAATGCCGTACTTTACCGAGCAGGTATAGTTTATTCGATTTAAAATAAGTGGGTACTGTGTGCCAAAGTAAACATAAAGCTGTTGTATGAGGATTTATTTTGTTCCATAAAAGGGGTAGGCAGATAAAGTATGAAAATAAACTAGTATTAATTGCAAAAAAAAAAAACTCGACTGTATGATACTGAAAATAGATTTTTACAACCGCCATTCTTTTTAATTTTGTATAATCTTGTAATCCAGACAAATCCAATGACACTTCATTTGTCAAAATCCGTCCAGTCGAGCCGTTTGAGCAAAAAAACAGCCACGAACTCACATACATACCTACCTATACATACACCCAAAACACATTACCTCTCCTTCCCTTCGCAGCCGGGTAAGTAGGCACTTATTTACTAGTTACATTATCTATTTAATTAGAAATTTGATTTACAGCCAGTACGCACCTCCATTCTTGCCAGCGTAACACGCAAGTTTACATAAACAATAGTTTATTTAGAAAGTTGGTTAAGTAAACCTTATTAGCGCGTGTTTTGGCCTAGCTTACCGATAATTATTATCCATGCAAAACATTTAAATAGGCAATACTTTCGTTTAGAATATTCTACAGATATTTCAGTCCTTATTCCTAAGTTAATACACGTGATTAAAAAGTTCACTTGACATTGACTCTTTATAAATCATAATTATAAAAATTAGATGCACCGGGCCTTTACAGCGTTTACTTTACCTACCTAGTTAAAATTGAAAGATTTTCCAAATTCAAATAGTATTACTCGTACTATGACACGTTATCCGGCATCACAAATAACCTAAATCATATCAATAGCAGTGATCATCTTCATTTTAAATGAACAATTCCAGTTGGTAAATAGTCATATCAACATAAATATCTTTTTTCAGGAGAGGATTCTTTGGCAATCGGCCGAAAGTGCCCAGTCGAGCCACGCGGTGCGAAGACGCGGTCGGTCACGATGGCTGCCGTTCGAAATTTAAACTTTTCAGAAAAATAATACGTAAAACCCTAGTGATGTAGTGATACGAACGAATCGATTTAATCGATAGTACATTTAGTGCAAAATAGTGATTTAGTATCCAATACGAACACGAAATTGAAAGTGTAAACAGTGGGAGTAATAGAAGTAATATTAAGCTCGGAATTATTAAAATTCATCTCCACAACGTATACATACTGCAATAAAAAATAATTGAATATTGAAATCTATTTGGAACGAAGCCAAACGTTGGCAGACGCTTTGGCAATAAATAGTAAATTAAAAATTAAAAAGAGTGATTAATATTCCGTAAAAGTATTTAAATTTAGAATACTGCTATCATTTTTCTTCTGTATTTAGGTTACTTTCTTAATAATAATTGTTTATTAATTTGCCTAATTGTGCATTTACTACTTGTAGTTTTTGTTAAAAATGATACAAACGTGTATTTATAAACAAAAACACAATTCAATGACCTGTACGTACGAGAAGCGACAAATGAAAACATTCGCTACCGGAATTCGCTAATGACTGACTAACGAGAACAAATCTTGTATGTTATGCACAACCTATTTCTTTTTGTGTAGGTTCTCCATAGAGCATTAGGGCTTAGAAAATAGGTATTTGTTGTTTAGGCCATACATTATCCAGCTAGGTTTTTTTTTTTTTTGGTAAAATTCTTATATGATGTTTATGTATCCTACCCACTACTAATCCACTAGGTATATGAGTCAACACAATTCGTATTAAGGTAGATACTGTTGTTATTGAGCAATGAGCGCTGAGTAGGCGTGTTTACCACGCATGTCAATTTTCTTAAAACCAACTCGCTATCTTATAAATGAAATGGAAAGACTTTATATTGCTGCCGAGTATTTAAGTACAATAGTATTTTCTACAAAAATATTTTAATGAATTTTTGAAATCAATTCATTACGGTACACTACTGTCATTGCCTCTAACTAAAGAAATAAATAATCGACATAAAATTAATCTGTTGGCAATAACGCCAACACTACTTATATGAAACTTTTTAATTTAACCATAGATTTCTTTTACTTTTTATTTTGCTAATACGCAATGGCCAGTGTTGTTTTTTTTTCGAAAGAAAATTACCTACCTAATTTCCACAAAAAAATTATAGAGTTTTATGACATTTTGAAAATAGAACTGCATGGGCGCTGCTTATGCTCAGACAGGCCTAAATCACTTTAAAACTTTCTTATAACTGACATCCATTTAATTCTCCAAAATTAAATGTCAGCGGTCATGACAACAAGGAAATGCTCGTAAAATTAAAATATCACGAAACTAAACATGTTTGAGTCTTCCAAGGGACGAGTTATTAATTCGTTATAACAGTGTTCCGTTCTCAGTTTCTGAGGGTAAAATAACAATAAATCTGTCAATAACAGGAAACCCATTGAAACTTGTTCAATCAAATCCATTTAAATAATTGTAGATTTGGGAAAGCCTCGAGAAATTAATGGTTTTGGTAAAATTCGTAGGATACGGTATATTAAACAAAACAAGGTCCTAAGTATTAAATATCATCCTAGTAGATAGACGCACCTTATTAGTCGTATTCGTACCAAAGAGTTTCTTCTATAGGTAACAGAGTTGTAAGTTTTAAGATTTTACTGAAAACGTACGAGTATCTACTCTACATTATTGTGCCAATAAGGGACACACGGTTAGTAAATCGTCGAGTGACAGACGACAGTTACGGGAATAGATGTAATGCGTGGGCGCAGCCGTCTGCGTCGAAATAGGCCTTTCAAGTCGCTCGTGTAGATGCGACCTTTCCATTTGTTTTCATTGACTGACAAACTTAACTTATTATTATTATGGATTCAAATTATGATTTAGATATTGAATCTAAATAACACAGATGACATAATAATACCTAATTATTATCTGCATACTTAGATAGTAACTGTTTCATTTAAGGACATAATTTTGGACAACATTTATCAGGTTTACTAGGTAAATCTATAAAAGTTGTAAGTAAAAGTTTATGATCTGATAGCAGAATATAAAATTATCATTTCAAATTTCACGTATTTTTTAAATTTTGGTTCTGGAACTAGGTATTGTTGCCATTTTATTTAAAACTCAAACCAATAACCTGGCGGCCCTAAGTTCTTGAAGCATTCGGAACAGACAGACAAAGACAAACGATGGTACAAGTGAAATCAATTGAGATTTATGGCACGGGTGCATTGTATGCGGGTATTATAATATTTTGTCAGTAGTGATTCTAAATTGATGAACAATAAATTACTTCTAGGTATATGAAATGTCAGGAAATTAATATGGCTGATTTTTTATTTTAGAAATAACTCAACTAGTATTTATTATTTATTATAACTAGCTGTACCCGCGACTTCGTCCGCGAAACGCGTAAATTTTGTTGACCGTGAGTGAGTGTGATGTGATGACTTATATCTTAGTTCGCATTCTATAGGCTAGCATTATGTCAAGTTTCATCAAAATCGATCACGTAGTTTTGACAGTATCCGATTTCAAAAAGACATAATAGAGAAACAAAAATTCTTAAAAGTGCTGTTTCGGCATATAAATTGTATGTTTCGCTATCCCCAATTAAAATTTAATAAAAATATCTCCGTTACAGTTTTATTTTATTATAGTACCTAATACCTAGATAAAATAGATTTTTTGGATCGTGCACCTAAATATTATACACTGCCGGTGCGTGTCGCTCGTTTCTTGTCCGAATTTGGCTGACACACTGCCGTATGTTTAGCAAGATGCGAGTTCTTATTAGAGGATTATTTTTATTCCTTTATTGGTTCGGAACTAATGTCGTTACCACACGTTGGCTGTAGCTCGCCGAGCCATAATAGCCAACGTCCAATATGTGGCTTGCCTAGGTTTTAGGTACTGTGCGCTCAAGAAGGTTGATGTTATCTTCTGTTGGGACGTTTCTACTCCATTTGATATTTTACCGTTGTTTTAAAAAGTTTGATAACCTTGATTTTAGACCTCGTCTTTCAAGCTGATAGCATGAAGATGGAGCGATAAAAGATTGATTGATACTTAGTAAATTATTTTAAGAAGGGTACATTTAAAATACCCTAGAACCAAAAACTCGAAGGTATGTGTCATAGGTTAGTATTCTTATAAGCGGCGATGGGCTTGCAACCTGTCACGTACGGAATACTAACTATTGTGCAAAATGTGGGCATGTACCAAATGCCATGTTTGGACTTGTCTCTGACTACCCCCTTTAGATATCCTCAAAGATCTAAGAAACTAAAGATCTGAGGAGATATCTACCGAGCCTTGGGATTGCAGTCGTGATAATATTTGTTTTTATATTTTTTACATTTAAAATGTTAACTAAGTAATATTTTACGAGATAACTAAAATTGTTTATTGCGAACAATGACGAAACTGAAAAGTAGGATGGCTTCTTGTCTAAAGTTTGCGTTGGCCATGGCTCGGCAAGCTACCACCAACATGTGGAGTTAGCATTAAATACTGTTTTCCCGTACGTTGATGGGCTTATTCCCAAAGTACTCCACGTTTTGTTCCCAAAGTACTCCAAGAAATATTCTCAAACTACTCCACAAACAAAATATTGTTTTTTTAGTTAAATTCGACTCCACCCCACTGGTGTCCAAAAATAATTATCTCATACATTCGTTCTCAAACTCCTCCAAACATTTTATATTAGTCATCAGTAATGTAAATAATACTGATTTATTTCGCATTTTACTCCACAAGGTAACTGACGTACAGTCAGCTTAAGAAATACATATTTTAATAGTACAATAAACAGATTTTTCTTCTCTTATTATAGCGATAACCGCCTATAACGTCATAAAATGCCTTACCTAAACCTAAATGAATGAAGATTTAAAATAAAATACAGTACTCAACTAATTTAAAAAAAAAATATTAATCTAATCAACATCAAGAAAAAGAAGAAGAAGATCAACATAAGTACACATTTTCAAAAATAGACGGTAGAATAAAAAAAACAATATACCTACCTACTTAATTATGAGAAACCAAAATTTAGAAGTTTACCATAAATATTGATAGAAAAAAAACCATGACGTATTAACAGAAGGGTGTTTTTTTAAAAGCTTAGAAACTTTAAATTGAAATAAAAAAAACGCTATGAATAAAGCCAACTGGATGTAATTTATACATAATAACGTTTTTCTCTGTTTTATTTCAGTTTAAAGTTCTTCGCCTCTAAAAAACACCCGTTATTATAACTTACCCGTAAAAATCAGTCTCTTCAGCTATGCATTATGCTAATGCGAGACATATTAGGTCTTAGAATATATTCAGAAATAAAAAAATAAAATAAATAAATAAATATGATCACGACTGTAATCCCCAGGCTCGGTAGATATCTCCTCAGATCTTTAGTTACTTAGACCTTTGAGGATATCTAAAGGGGGTAGTCAGAGGCAAGTCCAAACATGACATTTGGTACATGCCCACATTTTGCACAGTAGTTAGTATTCCGTACGTGACAGGTTGCAAGCCCATCGCCGCTTATAAGAATACTAACCTATGACATATACCTACCTTCGAATTTTTGTTCTAGGGTATGCCGGTTTCCTCACGATGTTTTCCTTCACCGTTTAAGAGCACTGGCATTGCGCACATAATTTTTTCGAATAGAAAAACTCATTGGTGCACGACCATGTTTGAACCCACGAACTTCGGCAGGGGTGCTACCACTACACCACCAGCGCTCTTATTATCAGAAATTAAATCATTTGTAATTTGGTATTTGCTTGTAACATTAACATACCTAGGTGTAAACAAAACTTATCTCTTTTGCTACCCTTTTTTTTCTAAATAATAATGCATTAAAAGTATGTACCTAAGTGATATTGAAGTGATATTACAATTTACTTTATTTACCGCAGACGTAAACGTTCAAAATTCCTAATTTGAAGAAAACTTTTGCCAGCATACCTAATTTTATTACAGAAATACTGTGACAGACTGTACTCCTAACATTATTTTGTTTCGATGTTTTGAATGGAGTAGTCTTGAAACTTAAACGCACTATTTTTATTTTACCTTTTTTTAATAATAATTCTTTGGAGTAGATTGGGAACTAATGTTCGAGATTCTTATCTTTTTTGAACAAAAGAATGGAGTACTTTGGGAATAAGCCCGTTGATGTCATCAGCGACAACCGGTGCTGAATACTCCAATTCCTATGGGACAGCTTTCAGGATTTATTAGACGTTTATGTTTTTATTCCCGCTTTGTGCTGAGATAAGTCTCGTATATATGTGCGTTTCTGTCGTCTGAATTTTCAGAGCAGTACCTAATCTGTGATATTTTATGTATTAGTACGATCTTATTTTGTTCATCCTAAAGACTAAATTAGCGATTAGGTACAGTTCTTAATTTGACTAAACTGACGTGCGATCGATGTGTTTTAGCTTATTACTTAATATAGGATTAATTGGTGAAAAATAAATAATATAAAACAAAATGACAAAAACACATTTTTTTAAAACTGTTAATTAGAAATGTTACGCTACTTTAGTCTTTCTAGCGAACAAAATAAGATCTTATTATTATAGCAATTTTTAGTTAGTTATGGGTTAGTACGGAATACTAATCACTGTGCAAAATGTGGGCAATTGCCAGATGTGTTTGGACGTGCCTCTGACTACCCTCGTTAGATATCCTCAAAAGATCTAAGTAAATAGAGATCTGAGGAGATATCTACTGAGCCTTGGGATTACAGTCGTGATCGTGTTTTATTTTGAATCATCTATGATTGAGGCTATAATATTTGGATTTAATAATATCGAGATTTTATAATATTTTTAAAACTTGTCTTAAATTTAAAACGCCCTACACGCCATGTCTAAAGCCATTTTGCCCCAAAATAGACCAAGTCCCAAGTCCACCCTTCACATATAAAGTGGGTTAACGAAATAAAACACCATTTCAAAGGTAACCGACACCGTTAAATAAACACATTTGGGCAAAAAACATATCATCTGCACATGAGTAAACTTGCAAAGAAGTACTTATTCTATTTACCTTATATACTTTACTTATCTACTGGTATTATTTTCGTCAGAGGCCTTGAAAGTATGAGTTTTGCCTCTGTCGGCAACGCTCATTTTCTGTCACGTACGAGTCCGCAATAAAGCGTGCTATTATGAGTTGGTACCTTAATCATCTAGGAATGTAGATGTGTCTGTACTTGGGTACATACCTACATAATTATGTACCCTACCCAATATGTACCTAGGTACCTATATTATTACTTTTAATTATTACCCTTTCTTGGTGTGGCGTGTAGGCAAACGCTTTGGATTTGTAGACGATTTTAAAAGCACACAAAAGGAACATATTTGCGTCTATCGTATGGTGCATTTATTATTATTTATGCTATGTAGGTATTTACAAAAAAAAAGTAGGTACCTACCTATATCAGTAATCTATCAGTTATCTGGTTCCCATAGTACAAGCTTTGCTTAGTTTGGGGTTAGATAGTGTTGTGTACTGCCCACCAACGGCAATATTTATTTGGTACAAAATAACTAATGAGAGGTAGGTAGGTAAAGAATATTTAAGTAAGTACTCCCAATGTCAAAATCAAATGGCTAACAAAAACTTGGCGTTGTTATATCGTCCTTTTATATCGCTTTTTGTATGACACATTATTTTTTGTCTCGATAAAGTTGTATCGGTCATACTCAAGGCGAAGGAGCACGTGGGTGGAAAATATTATTGTCAGTAAGTAATAAAATAAATATGAGCTCATTACATACACTTCCAAATAGGTCTCAGTATGAGATCTTTTTTATACTTAATCATAATCAAAGATCCTTTGCAAAATAAAAGCTTACTGGTAAAACGGCATTTTACTTCCCTCTAACTAAACTCTCCTCAGTTCAAGTGTTTTAAGGTATTGTACAAAATATAATAAAACAATGGTTACTCTGCGTTCTCTGGTACCCGCGTTCAAAAGTCGCAAGAAACGGCCAAGTAGAAGTGTGCCACTGTAGCAAGTCAATGTACGATGATTCATACTTGCACACCACCAGCTATTTTAACCACTCGCTCCAATTTCAGCTGTAACCCAATGTGCTAAGAGCTAAATCACCTGATGATGATGCATAGTTTACATCGGGATCCAATGATCTTTGACACAATCCTGCACAATCTAATTCCAGTTGTAACGCGATGTGCTAAGATTGAGATTATAGAGGCGGTGAAAGGTTTCAATCGAGATTCAATGATCTTGGTCAAAAAGTCACAATGAGCTGAGACATCGTAGGTTGATAGGTTTGATACTCGGCAGATTGTGGTGCTCTACCTAAATTATACAGTTATTTCCAAAAAAAACAATACCTGGGCGATTCTCATCTACAGTTTTATCATTGTTCTCACTATTTGTCATTGTACGCATTACGCAACAAACAATTTTGGTTATCTCGTAAAACATTAGTTAATTTTTATGTAAGTACCCTTCGTGAAGTAACTTATTATTAACCAATCTTTTATTGATTCATCTTCATGCTATCAGCTTGAAAGACGAGCTCTAAAATCAACGACAAAAATAAAAAATTAAGAAGAACCATCACCTAGGTATAGTTGGCTCTACGAATCTTGGCATTCGTGAAGTTAGCCGCAAGAGCTAGTGCGCAGTATCGTTTTTCGGGAGCAATTGGAGGTATGAGGAGGGGGGGGGGAACTCTCTGCGCAAACTCGCACCTGTGGCTAACTTCAAGAATGCCTAGATCCGTTGGATGAACTATACCTAACTAAGACCATAGACAGCAACTCCTCTATAATCATATTTCTAAAAAGACAATTTGAAATAGTTGGTAAGGGATAACAGAGTTTCTATCTCTTTCTCTTTTTAAGGGGAAGTGATTTCTTTTATTTTGGTTCAAGTAATGCACCACTTATCCAGTTTTGGGTAAAAATTTTGGGTGGAATGTTGAACGTGGGTGTTGCTCAAATTAGGATGTTTGCTTTAAGCCATGGGCATGAAATTCTGGGGTGCCTCTTGAGCTTCTAGTGGTTGCTCGAAATTGGATAGAATCCGGAAAATGTCGTCACGGAATTTCTATACCTAAATGATTTCTTAAAAGTCACTTAAGTGATTTAGAGAGAGATCTTGAGGTAGAGTCTTGCATGATTTTGTTTTTTTTTCTAATCTATAGGTTAACATTCCGAGGCTACACTTAAAAATATAGTGCCGTAGGTACTTAGGTATTGTTTTCGGAGATAAATAAGTCACAACGCTGCTAAGAATGTTGGTAGATCACATTTGTGACTAGATAAGATATCACTCGTAGATACATCTAGCTTTTATAAACAGGCCCCACTATACAGGTTTTTAATTAAGGACTTAATTACTATTTCACTATAAGTACCTGGGTGACCGAGCTTTGCTCGGTTTTTTAATTGATAAATTGTGTTTTTTTGAAAATGAAACCTAGCTAGATCGATTTATCGCCCCCAAAACTCTCTGCATACTAAATTTCATGAAAATCGTTGGAGCCGTTTCCGAGATTCCAATTATATATATATACAAGAATTACTCGTTTAAAGGTATAAGATGCAATAAAAATTGTAAATCGCAACAACCTTAGACGATATTTTGATGATGTAGAAACTCCAACTGCATCGAGATAAACATGATTATGCCATTACGTTAAAGGTTGCTTATAATCATCAAATTATCGGACATCGTGATCTCAGCAATCATTTTCATAACGAGCTATAAAAATAACGGAATAAAAATAACCTTCGAAGGTACTAAGAACAATACATACCAATCACGGTCAACTAATATGTTACCAATCACGGTAAACAACACACAAAGCCTCACAGCGACATAACTAACATTCTTTTTTAAATGCCTTTACTGAGCATATACAGAACAAATCTTCCATCAAAGTATTTGAATGCGCTGTGAAAAAATGTTCTTCTATTCTACGTCAATCATAGGACTCAGCGAAGCTAGGCTAGCAAAGCAACATTCAGTGCGGTCAACATGTTTTGTGTCGACACATTGTATAAGTAACTAACCATTATGTCGCCTGGAGACACGCATTTTACTAAGCTTGTGTGGATGTTTTCTGCATACTAATGTATGTGACAAATTGTAAGCTTCACTACGTGATAAATCGATTGATGTCTCAGCTCGAAGTTTTGTCGTTGATGTCATGGCTTCTACGTTCTAATAATATAAACAAAAGCATATCATTAAAGCTTAATTTTAAAAGGCAGATCAAACGTTTTTTTCCGTTATTGTGTTTTACAAAATCTAAATTATATGAAACTTATTCTAAATTATATGAAAATTATATGAACTTTACTCTGGTGATCACTCTGTGAACCAAGCCTGCACCTATTATTATTTTTAAGTATTAGTGTTTCAAACAATAGTCTAGATAATACTTACTAACCCCTTTTTTGCATTTATGTTGTTTACTAACCTATATGAACCTATTGTTGTTTGAAATAAAGAGATTTTATTTTTATTTATTTATTAAGCTGACTGACAACCAACGCATAGGTAGCCTAAACCATAAGTCTAAGAAGCATGAAACTTGGAAGTAAGTATATTTCTTTTAAAATCTTGAAATTCAATCTTACGCGAATTGCGGGTAGTTCCACCAGTAGTCAAATTTTAGGAGATTTTATCGAAGTAATTTGAATTCGGTCCATCTTGCAATCTTGCAAAATGCAATGCAAATAACCTAAGTTGTGACCATAGCGTTTGCCAATTTCTATAAAAATCTTGGCATATCTATACTAATATTATAATGAGGTAAGATTTGATTGTTTGTTTGCATTGAATAGGCTCCAAAACTACTGGACCAAATTGCAAAATTCTTTCATCAATGTGTAGTATAAACTTTCAGGATGAACATCCCTACTAATATATAAATGTGAATGTAAGTTTGTTACGCTTTCACGCGAAAACTACTCAACGGATCATCATGAAACTTTGTACACATATTCTTGGAGGTGTTAGACGTAACATAGGATACTTTTTATCCCGGAAAAATGTGAGGTTCCCGCGGGATAGATTTGTTTTTGTTTTTCGGCGAAGCCGCGGGCGGAAGCTAGTAGGCTATACTTTAAATAGGTAAGTTTGCGGGCGACGCCGCGGACGGAAGCTAGTTGTAGATATGTTTATTGATGTTGAACCGCCTTATGCCGACAGCTGACGGCGGCAATGCCAAGCAATTTAACCGGACCGCTCATTCATAGAATAGAATTGAATTGTAGATGAGCTTGAGAAATGGGTCAGTGCATTGTTATCGTGTAGGTACCAGTCCTACTGACGTTTTATTTACTGTGACAATGAGTTGTGGAACAAATAATTGCTTTGACTCTTGACTTTACAATGTTTTGTGTTGACTTTCTTTGAAAAAGCTGTTATTGTTATAGAACGAACTAATTTAATAGTGTTTCCATAAAAAGAAATATTAATTACATAGGGTTTCTTAGCAGATAAACTATATAGGTACTTACTGTTATAGATACTTATTATAAATAGTAAGAAATGGTAGTGTTGAAGATCCTCTTAATATTATATAACCACTAAAGCTTACCTAGGTACTAAATTATTATTAGCAAAACTGCTAAATTAATTTGCCGTTGCTTGTATATTTCTTCAGCATCCAAATCGTACCTCTCGGAAATAAAATTGTACCTAAGCTTTTGAAGTACCTAAGTATTCGATTACGAACACCAGAAACTTCTAATCACCAAATACATATAAGCATGTCCATAAAGGCCTTTCTACAAGTTCTTCGGGCAATATCAAAGTAACTATGATATTTCGCACCATGACGCATGAAAATTGTATTGAAGTAGGTAGTGTTACTTCAAGCTGGAACTTTTTCGATCTATAAACTAACAAAATAAAAACATTACCTACATTAATAAGTTCAATCATATTTACATTACATGGCGGTCCTTTTGTGAGTCACGAACTCGAAAAATTTACCCACGACTAGGGCTGTCTCGAAAGCCTCCATCGTAATAGCCCTAAATATGATACTTACACGGTTGTTTTCTTCAAAATGAAATTATATTCTATTAATTGAAGTACCTTGGTGACCGAGCTATGCTCGGTTTTTTTTATTGTTAAACGACGTTTTCTAAAAATAAAACCTAGCTAGATCGATTTATCGCCCCCGAAACCCTCTGCATACGAAATTTCATGAAAATCGCTGGAGCCGTTTCCGAGATTCCAATTATATATATATATATATATATATATATATACAAGAATTGCTCGTTTAAAGGTATAAGATAATGAATAATGAATGAATGAATGAATGAATGAATTACTACGATACTTTAACATTTACCTATCATCATTATAACTAACTATAGCTTCCGCACGCGGCTCCGCTCGCGTGGTACCTAAAGGGATAAAAAGTAGCCTGTATTTCCAAGTCATAAACGATGTGTATTCCAAGTTTCATCCAGATCCGTTCAGCCGTTTCAGCGTGATTGAGTAACAAACATCCATATATCCATCTATCCAAACTTTCGCATATAATATAGGTAGGATAGGGTTTTACTGAAAGACATGAAATAACTTTGTCAAAAAATAAAACTGAAAAAGATGTAGACTTGTCTCTGACTACCACCTTTGACATCTTCAAAAGGGTAATGAAATCAAGGCTAAATATATTTTGTAAAAGTGCTGCTATCATTTTGTTTGACAAAATCAGTACCTACGGATTGAATTAAGCTGTAATAACTTACGAGAGGGCCCTTCACTCCTAATCCTAAATTAATTTATCCATTTCTGCTTATTCCGCTTTACTGAATCCATGAATAGACTGTCTGCTACGGCTAATGAGTCACTTAGTACGTACTCTACCAGACAATTTACTATTACTATGCTATTAGTTTCTAGACTTTCACGAATAGAGTTAACAATAAAAAATGTCACCAAAGATCTATCCTTCATTGCCATCACAGAGTACTTTATTATATTGAACTACAAAACAATATCTACGAAGCTTCTTCTTCTTCAATTATGGCATCTGTCTCTTATAGAACAATTTTGCCAGTGTAGAGTGTATTTATTTATAAGTATTGTCAACGTCACAGAGTCATATCAAGTTGTCAAGTCAATTTTAAATAAAAGATGGCTGTTTTGTTCAAAATTCTCGGGATTTTTTTCCGATGAAATTTGAACGGAACTATTTACTTTAATTCACATATTTTACACTCGCGTCAAGAACCCGGTCTTTATTGGCAAAATAACCACCAAAATTACGCAATAAAACTCAAAATAACACGAGAAAAAATATAAAAACCAGAGCGACGTAGTTGTCAGTCAAATGCACCGCAGAAAATCCATCTACGAAGCTTTTCTT
The DNA here is from genome assembly GCA_963675405.1 of Cosmorhoe ocellata. Classification (NCBI taxonomy): domain Eukaryota; kingdom Metazoa; phylum Arthropoda; class Insecta; order Lepidoptera; family Geometridae; genus Cosmorhoe; species Cosmorhoe ocellata. Next base: position 3,191,714 of record OY776264.1, on the reverse strand, counting down.
ACAATAACTTATTATTTTTGACACTTACTTATTAGTTATTACCCTAACTATCAAAATAAACAAAGATATATGTTTATTTTGGGAGTTATATTGAAAAGTTTAGATGTACGTAATGACTCATTACGTACATCTAAACTTTTCAATAATTTATTAGTAGGTATGGTCCAAATTTAGAGCAAATACCTTCCTCCCTTTTTAAAATTCAAACGGCTGTACTTACTATAAAAATACCAACAATACCTACCTAAATATTTTACTGTGCCAAATTCGGTCCGTAAGCATCCAATTTCAGTCTAAAAAGCTTATCGTCTGGCAACCCTAAATATTTGAAGCTCCAAAAAACAGTTGGAATGTACATTCTCTCACGTCCCGGATCTTGTAGGGATAGGATCGCTTGAGGGGACCAAGGGATTTGCTTCTCACAAAAACAATAGATAGATACCGTAGTATAAAATTACTTCAATGATACCATCATCGAAGTATACAGAAAGATATATTATAGAGACGTAAACACCATTCGTCACGCCTCAAAAATGCATAAACCCTTTTTGGTTTTGACGACGTAGCTTTAAAACCATAGACAAGTACGCATAACTTATTTCTTTGCCTCTTCATAAACAAAAATGCATAAACCCTTTTTGGTTTGGACGACTTAGCTTTAAAACCATAGACAAGTAAACGCATAACCTATATAAATTCCTCTTCACAAACTCTAACCTTTGAAACATAAGTCAATACAAACTTCTCTTAAACTTTTCATAAACTATAATACATCAAAAGATACCGCGTAGGTGGTAGGTACCTATTGACGAAGGATAAAAACTTTGTAATAACAAAAGTTGCCTAACTCCGTAAGCTCGGAAATAAAAGAAATAGGTTTATATAATAACTAGCTGACCCGCTCGCGACTTTGTCTGCGCTTTTATTAATACAACAAAAAATTAGCTAGCTCAGTTTACGAAGCCTTAAATACTGTTAATATTGCCTGTTCTTCTCGTACTTGGGTTAGGTTGGAATTGGCACATAAAATCACCTAGCATGTAAGACGTTTCAAAGTGATCCTTGTGATTTTATTGAATAAAGTATTTTTCAATTTCAATTTCAATTTCACTTACTACCTAACTCATAGCGAGAGGTTTCAAGTAATTTGCACCTAATATTGAATGTTACGATGTCTGTAATTTCTAAACTACAAAACCGATGACTTTTAAATATATACTGGACAATCTTTAAAGTAGGTAAATAAATAAATAAATAAATAATGCTGGACAATCCACACAGCATTATCTAGCCCCAAAGTAAGCTACTCAAAGCTTGTGTTATGGGTACTAGATAACTGATATATTTAATACATTACATACATAGATAAATATTTTTTATTATACATAGAAAACACCCAGACCAACGGAACAAATTTCTGCAGATCGTACACAAATTTGTTCCGCGGCGGGAATCGAACCCGCAACCTCTTGCGGCGCAGGCGGACTCTCGCCCACTGCGTCACAGAGGTCGTCAAAGCTACCTCCTTTGTAACTAAAAAATTAATGAAATCGGATCACGCGTTGATGAAATACAGCTTAGTACACATTTAGACTTTCATCCTCTCTCCCAAAGGAACCGTGCTGAGTTCTGGGATAAAAAGTATCCTATGTCACTACGAACCTATGTTCCAATGTTTGTAGTGAAATGACTCCAGGTATTTGTATTCTGAGATACCGGCGTTTGATAAAGATTATAAGTAAAAGTACACAGGTATCAACAAATCAACTCCCTAATCTCCACCTAACCTAGAAAGTTATCTTATCAAAGAAAGATTTTAATTGCCGGTAGACGAACTAGCATTTTATCAACACCATAACTTTGTTAATATTTTAGAAATAAAGTTACTTATCAGCATAAAACGTTTGAGTTCAGACGCGTTTCATAGTTTTCTAGTGAAAATGTGATTTCCAAATGTTTTTACCTTGAAAATGTGCAACAAAAATTTATACCAGTGTCAAACTGCTAACCGGCTGTTGGCTACAGTAAAACGAAAAGTTTATGCAAATAAAACTCCTATTTTTGTGCTGTAAAACTAATAGTGGAGCTACATTATCATGTATGTATTAAAGAAACATAATATAAATTTTGTTATGCAATGTATGAAATCCGAATTAGAAACTTAAAAAAAACTAACAAACTGTCTGGAAAAATTTAATGAAAAATAAATTAATGCAGTGAATACATACTTTTTAGACCTTATTTTAAAATCAGAATTGTGGAATAACTGGCCGGAAAAATAAATGAAAAAGAAGTTAGTACAGTGAATACTTTTTAGAATTTTTAAATCAGGACTTCGAAAATGCCGTCGGTACTAGACACAGGGCCTTTCAGTCAGCCCGAGTGGAGTGATTCCAGTGACTCCTTAGAACCAGCTCCTCTACCACAACTGGGATACTTTGTGCCGGTGCGGTGTAGGTCATGTGTGTGCGAACGGACATCGACGCGTCACGTGTGTCGGAGAAATAGAAGGTGTGTTTATTGTCAGTTAGGATCTTGGAAAAAGCCATGTTTTGCTACTTTGACTGATAATTTAAACAGAACGCACGATAACTAAAACGCCACTTAACTGAGGCAAACGAGTGCTCTAGATATTAGAGATAATTGCAAATAGCCAAATGGCGTTTCAGTATTTAGGCGTTAACTTGGGAAGAACAAAATAAATTCCACTTTCTAGAGTTTTGACAGCAACAAAACTGGGCAACTTTAAGTGTGTCTCTATTCGCTGATATTAAAGCCAAATTTATTACAGAGTCAGCGCGTTAATTCTAATATGATGAGATCATGATGAATTAATAACCAGAAAAGAGTCTTCTTTGACCTATTCATTACAAGAAGTTTATAGACTTGAAACATCTGTGGAAACCGCGTGAATGTTTCTATGTTTGAAATCTCATACTAAAAGTCTCTGTTATCTTCCATAGACAATTATTGTCTATGGTGTTCATACGAAAAAGGTTGGTCACTTCCTCCTTTATTCTGCAGAGAATCTCCCCGGTCGCGTCGCTCCGTGTCGCAATGCTCGTGCAACAGCGTCTCCAGAAGATCGTCTGCTGCGGCATCACCGCTGCCGATGCCGCTGCCGCCGCTCAACAACACCTTGGAGATGTACGTGGAGCCAGTCGTCGAGGATGTAAGTATTTATTTATGTTATGAACGATTTTTAACTGCCTAACTTCAATCGATTCTTCAATCGAGTGGATTCTTCAACGGAGTGGCTGAAGAATGCTTAATGACCAAAAAGCAGACCACCCCGATGGTCCAATGACATTATCAGCGCAGTTGGCAACCACTGGACGAGACTTGCTGGGAACCGGAAAGAGTGACGTACTAGAGAGGTCTATACTCAACAGTGGATGCAAACGGGCTGAGTGATGTGATGTGATACTTCAATCAAACAAATTGTAAAAATGCGAGTAAGTACTTCGAACTTTGGAGTACCGTTAATTTATTATTTCTGATTTCACTATGAAGTCGATGCGGGAACGGAAACCCAAAATGTCTGTTTACATAGTTTTAGATTTGTCAGGCCTTGATCTTCAGATAATCGGTCGACGTCACTCCACTCTAGCAGTCGCAATATCCCAGGCGTTCCAACCTAATCAATCTGAAAGGAAAAATCAGATGTCAATTCCTGATTCCAGACAGCAATTTAGAGTCATTTATCATTTGGTAAAATCGATCACTTCCGAAAGACGAGTCCTATTTGCTGGTGTATAAGGTGGATTGTGGTAATAGTGCCAACATTTTAGGGCCGTAATCTAATTACTGCAACGTGTTACCATGGCCCATGGGCCTTGGCAAAGTTATCTCTGCACTGCGATGATGTAGGATTGATATAAAGACTTTTTTATCCCGGAAAAACCTCAAGGTACCTATTGAAAGGCAGGCTATAATCGAATCACTGAAACTCCACGGGGTGCAGCTAGTATAGCACCACGTAAGCTAGGTATTAAAACTTTTGGATCTTGATACAAAACTGTTTTGTTTTTGTACACCTAAAACAAGTTATTAGAATAGCTGTATAAAAGCATGCAGAAAATGTCAAAATGTTTCTTTGTTTGAAACATAACATGTTAACTCTTTTTGGAGTTTTGTTGATAACGTGTCTTAAACATGTTTCTGGGTATAAACGAGGCTAGAATACAAATAGTAAACAGAGTCATTACGTGTCAGATTTATACATCGAATTGTTCCACCTTGTACTTCCTCAATACTGTCTTCATGGACTTCGCGATCTGCTCAGGTCTACTGTAGAAGTACTTATGTTGACTGGAGCCTTCTTCGTTGAAGACATCCTGGTCGACATATCCAGTCGGGGATAGAAATAGAATTCTAGAAAAGATATCGTTAGACAATCAACGAAATTGAGATTAGTTCTAGCAAAAAAAACTGTCAAGGAAAACATCATGAGGAAACTGGCATACGTAGAACCGTTCGTACTATCGTATACTGTTCAAAGACGTCTGAAGTGCAGGAAAAGAACCTCTGAGGTGCACTTTAATCCTTTCACCACACTAGTCCAAAAGTATTTACATGATAAGAAATATAGATTCTGAAAATTCCTAACTTTTTACATGAAGCTTGATCAACAACAAGTGGGTGCTCTATAACTTTATCATAACCTATCCATTTTTTTCTATACATTAGTGACAGAAAGGGCACATTACATATTTGACCGCGCGCGATCAAAGAAGCAAAACCCATGGCATCAAAGTAAAGGCTGATTTACATTAATACAGTAGCTGGCACCAGCATCACTGGATTCCGGCGCTGGATCAGCAATATCAATGTTTCAATCGAGTCCAGTATCCAGTATCCAGCACTGGATCGAAATAGCCGGCGGCCTATTTTTCGATCCAGTGAATGCGCCCAAAACGCCGCGCATGCCGTGCCAGTGGCACTGGATCCGTCTAAACACCACGCGGCAGTAATCGCTAGCGCATCTTACAGTAACCACGCGTTTTATTTGTGGCAAAGATTAAATTACTACTGGACGCGTGTAAACCTCGCAATTTAGTGCCAGTACAGCGCCCTAATCCAGTGATGCTGGCGCCAGCTTCTGTATCAATGTAAATCAGCCTTAAGGCTTATCTATTGGTAATCTAGATCTATGGTACCAGAGAGATATTACCGAGGTATGTAGTTCCCGTCCGGCGCAAACGAAATGCCGTGAGGTTCTTCCTCGTCCACCAGATTTACCATAACGAAATGCTTGCTCAAGTTTTGAATGTCCGTGGATTCAGCGAACTTGGGCTTCAGGTTCTTGCAGGCGGAGCACCAGGACTTGTGGATAATCAGCATCATAGGCTTCTTGTGCTTTGAGGCGATCTGCAACCCTGACTCGAGGGATCCTGCCCAGACATAGCTGTTCCCGAAGCCATTATCCTTGCCCGAAAGAGAAGAGCAGTTTACTTTGTCGAATAACAGTCCGAATAGCGCCTTCGCTAAACTGCCAGCCGACATAATTTTGTATGTTTAAAAAGTATAGATCGCTTTTAGAGCAGCTATTTACATTTTAAAAATTTTGCTCTAATTTTCTCGGGATCGGCCATTTTGACACTTTGTGACAGTTGAGTTTGATTTGAATCAGAGATAAGCTAGATGTAGGTGAATTTGACGCTTTCAATAGATCCATAGGCAAATGCTATGTTCTATATTTACAGCGAATCGTTATAATTTTATGTGCTCAAAAAAACTAAATTTAGGTATCTTTTTTCTTCATCAAAGCGGAAGTTAGACGTATAACGCCATCTAGGGGAAAATTATTGCATTTTGTAGCGCAATACGGCTTGAACGCATTTGTAAAATTTGTAGAACTCCGTAGCACTCTCGTAGCGTGATGAGAATCATATTGCTTTGTACAGATGGCGCCTCTACAGCACGGTTCCAACAACTGTGAAAAATATCTCAGACCTCTACATATAGTGCGGCGGACGAGTGTTTGACTTACCACAAGAGGGTGCGCGGGTTCGGTTCCCTCCGCAAAACGAAATATTTTACAGTATATTCAAAATATCCTATTCATACTCTTGTGATTCACAAGAGCACAGAGAGAGCATTTGTTTTTTTTTTTTTTATTCACCTACGTAATATTATGTAGGTACCTACTTAAATAATACTAGATACCTAATATTATTTTCTATAGATAGAAATGAGAAAAATGACTTGTCTAAAAACGTAATATGTAGGCTACCAAAATATTTATTACAATTTTCCAAGAGTGAGATCAGCCTCTTTATATACGCAAGCAGGCGTACTGACATTATTTTAATTTCCCTCTGGGCTGAGACAGAACTAAATGAAATGCTTTGTCCCGTGAAATTCGCAAAAACTATGATTAGTCTGTAGCCGCGGGCAAGGAATGAGACTGAAGGTGAAGATAAAAGTTTCCAATAGTAGGCCCTTCATTCGTAGATTCCAGGATAAATTCTCACAGATCGCAAGGTGGAACTATCGTGTAGGTAGGTACATTATAGCTTACGTAATTTTGTTTTTCCTTTGCTTGATATAAGAACTATACTTACTAGCTAGATACTAGAGATCGGAGGAAATATCTACCAAGGGGACAGTCGTGATCATGGTTTTTTTTATGTAAGGTATTCTAGGATGTACGTATGTAAGTACCTACATTTCTTTAGGTAACAAAGGCACTTTTTTTTAATAAAAATATATTATTAAAATTATCAATACGAAATTAACATTCTTCATTAACAAACAATGAAGCAGCATCACGAAAACATCTATAAAATACATAATGAGAACTTTTTAAATTCGTTCAAGCGTAACGGCATGCGTGCGCGCATCTTTTTCTCTCATTTCCAAGGTACACAGGCATTGCTATGTCGATACGTCTCGCTCCACGTACCCTATTGGAAAAAGCAGATAAACTATGATAATTGTATGTATGTGCACATGATTGTACGAGAGTCCCGACCGACCACTGTAGGCATTTCAATCAGTAACATGACAACACACACGCGGACACACCGAGGTCCTAATCCGAATATTTAAACTAAATATTTACAATTAGACAACCTCATCAAAACATCAGACAGTGGCTTATTTTTTATTTAAAAAAAAAAGTCTACTCACTCTTGAGTAGTTGTGGTAATAGTGTTAGTGCAATGATGAACGCGTATAAAAACCAGGGAAGGAACAGAAGTTTGTATGGGACTGTACGATCGATGGTGCCACTGCCGTCTAGGGCGACGCCTATAGCCTCCATGGACGACATCTTGTACACTCCGCCTTACTTCTACCACATTCCACCGCCGCAGCCATTGAACACTTTCCCTGGAAGAAAGAGGCGTAAAAGGGTGAGTTTTTCAAGTGGAAATGAAACCGTTGAGGAGATGGGTCGAGAGATAATCAAAGATTCTGTCTGAGTGGCATCGAACTAGTTATTAATCATTATAAAAGTTGGGAAATGATAAAACTGAAGCGGATAGTTTGAAATGCCTGGTAGTAGCCTCAACATTTACAGATAACTATCATAAAGCAAAAGGAAAACGATGATTCAAACTGCCTTCCCTAGCATGAGCAACATAGACGTCTTCTCTCGCGTTCTCTCTTCTTCTCTTCAGTAGAGAAGAAAAATTTTTAACTGACATTTTTGTTTGGGTAAATCATTTTTCTTCTGTAGATAAAAACACTGTCCATAGTGCTGCTAGAGAGAATGGATGGCAAACTTACTTTTACAATAACATTATTTCCCCAAGCTTTTGTTCTCCATCTGCTTCTTCCTCTGAAGCTGGATAAACTTCGACATCATGTGGTAGGAACCGTAGAACGATATAGTAAATACCGCCACATCGGCTACCAACTTTTTAAAGTCCATTTTTTGACTTTTACTAATTTTTATATTGGTTTAAGATAAGAATTTTGCGTTTTCTTGTAGCATTTTTTTGTGATTTTGAAATGTTTCATGACAGTCTAATGTGACAGAAGAATCTTAGCGTCACTGGTAAAAAAGTTTAACTTTTGTCTTTTGTCTAGTAGGTACCTACTGAGTATTTAGTAAGGTACCTAATAGTGATGGAAATTAAAAAGAAGGTCCCAAGTACCTTCTATTTGCCTGGGACGAAGTGGCTTATACATTATTATCTTCTTATGATAAATTAATTAGGTGTGCTTTCATTTTGCCTTGTAGGTGCATTTTACACACAAATAAAAATATTTAAAATAAACCCGGCCACGCGAGTATTACCAGCAGTGAGCTATTATTTGAGCTGTAGATGATTATGATGAGAGTTGGGTACCTCACTCCAAACCTTAGACTAATGTAGATGTCTCGCATCAAACAAGATTTCTAGATTAAGATTTTGGGACGCGGATCTATAAAAATATAGGTACTTATCGATTATTTGTTGTGCATTATCTGCTCTATTAGGCGCACAAAGCTATGTTATAGGCTTTATCAAACGGTGGGCGTATGCATGCTGGTATTAATTACCAATAACCGACGGTATAACTCATTTGTTAGGCATTTGACACAAGTGTTATTCTTGTAAGCCTATTTAAAGTATTTTGAATTGTAGTTCATAATATAACAAAATCTATGATGGTAATGTGACTGGATTTGAGAAATGTAATAAATTAAAATCATAATTATAAATGAATAATGCAATTTTATTAAAAATAAATAAAAGGTCATTACCACAATCCCTAACTAATAAAAAGTAAAGTTAAGTTCCTTCAGCAGAACGTTGAGCACACGCACAGACGTTCTGCTTACCATCTTTCAGAGAGGCACTTAGAATCCCAATAATTTATCTAATTTACGAACTTATTCACTGTTCCTTAAGTTCACTGTGTGAGTCCGTGACTGTGACATCCACTTTTGTGATTGTTCTGGATATTGTGCCTCCATCGTTTCTGTGGTCTTTTGGCTTTTGTACGGCTGTCGGCCGATTCCGCGAGAACAACGAAGAAGTAGGTAGTTTGAACATTCCAAAAGAATATGCCACCCATGAACTCATCGACATTACCAATAAAGCGAATTTCAATTGCTCTCTTCTATCCATTTCAAACCTTTGCCTTTCTAAATAAAGCCATAACATGAGCCAAGGTCATCTAAATATTCCATAAAAGTAAAGGAATCCGAAATTTTTTGTGATCTTTTCAAAATGACATTTCCAACAGACTGACAAATTTCAAATGGTCACAGACAATTTTTCTTCTGCAAGTCTTTCATAAGTTTGAGAATCTTCTATGCGCTTTCTCTCTTTGGTAAAATAGTATCTTGGATAAATCCGTCCTCTTAGATTCCTCGCATGTGATGCTGCACCGACTAGATGGTATTGTATACTGCATAAAAAAACAAAAAAACACTTAATTAATACTTTTTCTACTGTGCTGCGTCATATAAATATGGTATGCAGCAACTACGGTGATGGAAACTACGGCTGCTTTTGCAATTTGCCCCATGCCAGAACACACTCGAAATTAAAATTAAAAATAACACTTAATAGATGGCTCCCTCGAAACCCGATGAAAATGAATAATACCTTTATCTAGATGGTTTAGAATTATCGTTATGACTAGTTTAAAAGAAAATGGAATGCAAGATGGTCCGAACACGAATTCGGTACTTATTCAAATAAATATGAGCTGTCAATGAGAGATTTTCATGAATAGTTTCTAGCTTCCTCCAGGGTATCGAGATATATAAGAGAAGATTCTTCAGAATTTGAATCAGATGACACTACTTGAATTATATTATCGAATTAAAAAAAAAGTAATAATCATGTTCTAGCGTTAAGGCAGTCGGTGGAAAATTTTTCAAATGTCTTGTTTTATAATCTTTAGATTACAATATAAGAATGCTAGTAAAACTAGCTAGGATATATTAAATTAGTCGCAAACCAGCAGGAACTAATTATTAAATCGTGAAATTAATGGAAAATATAAAAAATATACAAATAATATTTCTACCATTTGCTTTTCTAAAGCGTAAAATTAACTAAGTTCCCCCCAGGACCTATCCATTATCTCAGTTTATTAGGCCGATGTTTATACTGAACAATAGCTGAAATATTTTTTATTGTTTTTTCCTGATACAATACAAGCCTGCTTTCTTAAGTAGACTTAAAAGAAAAGAACACTAATTCAGCTTTATCTTCTATTTAGGAACTCGTCATTTCATTTACAAGGTTTCGAAGCTGGAGAATCTTTTTCAGGTGGACAAGGAGGGGGAACTGGAGATCTTGGGCATTTCTTCTTGGGTGGAGGGTCACATGTGCCTGGTGGTCTAATAATGTTCGTAAGGTCTTTCGGAGGACTGAACATACCAAAGGCATACGCAGAAGCCAAAGCGCTTCCTAATGCTATAAGCGTCACTTGATACATATCAACTCGCCCTCTTACATCGAGTGGGCTAATATCCTTGCGTTCCTTAATTAGCCATGCGAAATGTTTTCTTCCGGTTAGCCGCCAGTACCGTGCGAGTTTCCAAGTTCTATACATCGTGAGTTTGAGTTCGGAATGGATGAGCAGATGAGATAGTGTTATTTCAGGTTTTTAGCATTTGAGATCTGGTCTGATGATGAGGGGCATTGGGTGATTGGCATCTTGGCGAGCCTGTAACATGCAACACAACCCGCTGTTTTAAAACATAAAACATATTATATACTATAAATTATTATTTACCTACTTAAAAGCAACATTGTGGTTGATGTTGCTATTGACTTGAAAGAAGTATATTCTAGGTAAGACCAGTTTGGTAAATAGTAAAATTTCCACTAGTTGTTGAGCACAAAAGAGGGTTGATAAAAACAAATAGGTAAGTAAGTACATCCCTAACATCACGTGAACGAAATCGCGAGCAGTTCGATTAGTGTTGAAAACAAACGTTGTCATTTTGGAAAGTGATGGTAAGATATGCTTACCATTATGGCCACCGCCGTTTTCGGCTAATTTTATCCAAAATCGTTCCAATACATGAGATAAAAGCTGAAGCAGTGACGATGAACAAAAACTCCTGTTTGTTCATGGCATCTTGCCTTGTAAATGAAATTATTTAAATGTCATTTTGTTTGGCTTGTTTTTATTTTTGAATGTCAGTTGTCATGGTGTACTAATTCAAGTAAGGTCGTATAGTCAGTGGCGAACTCCGGCTACTAAAGATCTTCATTATAGTATGACTAGCTTTTACCCACGGCTTCGCCCGCGTGGTACCTTCAAAAACAAATCTACCCTATTCCAGACTATAATCTATATCTGTGCCAAATTTCATCCAGATCCGTTCAGCCGTTTCAGCATGAAAGAGTAACAAACATACATCCAGACATCCATACATTCTTACAAACTTTCGCGTTTATAATATTAGTAGGATATGCTTACGAAGCCTAGGTATAGGATGCTGTAACATGAAAATCCCACTGAAGTTGGTCGCTTTACAGTTTGATAGCATTCTTATGCTCTGAAATACGAATTAACTAACTTTCGGATTCATTGCCGTCGTGAACTGGTGAACGTCATGAATGATTTGGCTGGAAACTCACATTTTAATCTTGAGATCCTGTAGTGATTCTCATTGAAACTAAACAATAGACAAAGACGAACGACCACACCTGTACAAGGCAGGGCACATTTATAGAAATAGCATCGAAAAAATGCCAATTACATCGGAACAGAAAGACCAGGTAAGCATAATCCCTGCTCCCAACAGCGTGAGTCACTCCGACGGGTCTATTCATTGTGGTCTCGGGTATTGATGTAGGCTTCTTTGTGTGCGTGGGTCCCAGCGCAGGAGTGTCCCATGTAGAGGTTAACTCTAGTGGCCTTCACCAGAGATGCATTGGGACGGGTTCGATTTATTGATATTTCTAATTCCATCATCGAATTTGGTTGGTAAATTTATCAAACGTGATTGTAAATGTTTGGTTTTATTTAGTGAACTAGCGAACGTATGTTTTGAAAGTTTATTTGCTTACCTAGGAGATAACGCACGTGGTGCTTTTGTTATCAAACTGACCGATAGTGCTCATACCGGTAAAATATTACAGTGGAAATGTTTACTATGTTCACACTAAAAGCGAAGTTGGCCATTTGACGTCTAGTTGTATCTTGTTGTGGCTTCGAACTAAACTTTCAAGCTTCGTTCGAGGCTCTCGACTCGAGTCCGCGCCGTGCCTCCTTATAGTGGGAGAGCAAAACCTGTAGATACTGTTCACTTACTTCGAGACGGATACCTGGGTCGAGCGTCGTCCCTTTCACTCGCGCGGCAAGACACACAAAAAGTCGAACCTCCGTTTCACCAGACCACTCTGGTATGCAAAGATTGATAGTCTTTAGGACTATTCGGTTTTGAGAGTGTCCAGAAATCACGCACGGTTAACTTTTCGCCGCCTGGCGTCCTTACGAGCGGACAGACGTTGTGCTTTACAAAACTTTAAAGTTACGTTTCTGGATGAACTTTTGTTTGCAACGTAATGTCATTACTGCGGCTTATTGATTCAAAGTGGTGTAACTTGTTTGTTTAATTTAAGCCAGTGAAGCCTTATGGTGTGTCGGCGGTGGTTGTTCAACTATTTGTGCTAGATGCGTTTTTATTTAGAAAATCGAGTGCGGTTGGAAGTTTAGCGTTGTGAAATGTGCTGTGGTTGACAAACTTGAGGGTTTGTGCGGAATATGTGTGTGCAGCAATGGATCTAATGGCATCTGACAACGGATTACTGGTGAATAATTTGAACCACGTCCGGACTGACTCTCAGGTACGCCGCTGCTCGCTCTTCGTAGGTATCGATGGGGCAAAACACGTTTGCCGTTGCATGGCTACCTATGATGTAGTGTAGTGCAATGACTCCGATATTTCGATACATTTTGAAGTATATTTTGTCGATCAAATATTTATTTTTATCAACAACGGACACCTTATCGATATAAATGAGTATATTTCTAGCCACAAAATGTTTTCTACAATTTGAATTTCTTATTATCTGGACATATAAAGATGAACTAAACAAGTATTGACGAAATATATAAAATTGTCTTTATTCTCGACATAATTCATCAAAGATTCTCGAGTACAGAACACTTGGTGATTTTTAAAACTTTTTGCATTGCTGACCTTGTGCAATTCATATCCTAAAAATACCAGTCTTATCCTATAATAGGTTATACAATTGTTTTAAGTCAAGTTGCGTCTCATTGCCTTCCATGATAAGTCTGCAGCATCATCGTTTGAGTTGACCATTTAAAATTAAATATCAAACCACGTCTAAACAATATAAAAACAAGATTAATTATAGCTGAGGTAGGTATTCCTAAAGAGCTTTGCAAGTGGACATGGTCCTTTGAAAAATTTGGAACTGTAGGCAGGCATAATACTATTTAGTATGGTTGTAAAATTTAGACAACTTAGCAAGATTCAGCCAAGGTTTACGTACCTATCTATCAATACCTATCATTGAGTTTGTTCTGTGCTGTTCGACTCTTGCAAGGTTTTTATCGTACATTTTAGTATTTTTAAAGTGATTTTCAATAGACTTTTCTTAGTTAGATTATTATACATCATTACTGACATTTAACTCAATTAAAATATTTCCTTTCCTTATGAAATCTTCTCTACCATTGTTGTTAATGAGATTAGCGTTACACACGACTGCAACTTCGACTTTATTACGCACTCGTTACGTCATAAATTGCAGTATCTATTCACCGAGGTCTACATTCTTCAACAAGATTTTAAAGATTTCATGAGATAGGTACTTTAAAAGGTTGGAAACAATACAAAGGCTTCGCCATCACCTGGCTACGGGTTCAATCAAATACTCGATACTTAAAAATAATAATCTTACAAAGAAATTAAACAATGGTCCTTCAATACGCGACCATAAAACCAAAAAGGATCTTCTTGAAAGAAACTTTTTTGCCCGGTCCTAAATCGGAGGCACAAGGCACATGTCAGTGACGTCATCGATCCCACAACACCACAGATTAATCAACAGTTACTACCACCGAAACTAAAAACCTGTTTCGCGCCAATTCGCAGCTGGCGACTGCAAAGTGGTTCGGTCGCAAATTATTTACTTTTTATTTTTTTTCATGGCCGCGAGCCCTCTCGTTCAGCTCGATACACCGTTAACTCCTGCGTATACCATAATTACAGCTCTACCTATATAAGAAGGCCCACAAAAGTTAGATTGAGTCATTGTTGGCTACCACATAGGACTCAACTCAACTAAAGCGTGTTATTAGAACTCTTTGGTTTGAATCCTTGTTGGTGTCTGTGGTTTCAACCATGTATAACACCATTGCTTGACATTCTGCCTCTACTGCCTCTAGCCAGTACCGGACGTGCCTCTGACAACCCTCTTTAGATATCCTCAAAGATCTTAGTAACTAGAGATCTGAGGAGATATCTAACGAACCTGGGGATTACAGTCGTGATCATGTTTTTTTCCCAATAGGTTACGGAAACCACTTACCTAAACAAACCAAGCCATTGTGGTCTTGTTAAAAATATGACTATTTTCGATCTGGTTTAAAGCATCTTTCCGGTTTTTGAATACACTTGTAATAAAGAGGATTGAGTCACATGTAGATATTCCCACGTTTGAGACCTTCAACAGGTTCCTTGCCCACGCGATATCCGTTTGTGGATGCAAATATTCGTATCGAACAACTCATTCGGATTCTATTATAATATATAGGTACCTACTTGCATGGAATAAAAATGAACACCCAGACGCAACAAATTAATACAATAATATAGGTAGGTATCTTCCAACCACTTGTAAAGCATCAAATAGTTGCAAAGGATCTACATGTATACACATGTATAGATAGCATAACTGATCCATTGGCAAAGAAAATTTTTCATAAGACGCTAGCAACATCTTTATGTTGGATTGGAATTATTATTAATCTTATACCTTCTTGTATTATATATTATGTATAATATATAATCTAAATCTCGGAAACGGCTCCAACGATTTTAATGAAATTTAGTATGCAGGAGGTTTTGGAGGCCATAAATCGATCTAGCTAGGTTTAATTTTTAGAAAACGTTAACCAATGAAAAACCGAGCTAAGCTCGGTCATCCAGGTAGTAATATTTAAAAATTGAAAAATGGTGTGTGGTAGTATTATTTCACACTATCCTTTTAAGGCAGCTGCTACAATCTACCCCAACCGAACCTTAAACCTAAATAGAATTTAAAATGTGACTTGTTATTTTATATAATGTATCATTAATCCATGTAAGTACTCAAACTAAATATTGCACGCCATAACATGGTAGAATACAATGGACATACTATGAAAAATAACATCTTTGTAACATATATTTCTTGCAATAAATTCTACTTTACTTTACTTTACTTTAAACTAACATTGACCACAAAAGAACTAATGAGACGAAATCGAAGTTGAACCTTTTGTTACAAGGCCTAAACCTTAGCGCATGAGTCATGAGCCGAAGTGCAATAAACCCAGGTTTTTCTGTGGAATGCCTGTCTGCCTAGCGATTCGTACTTCGATGGACGGTTCTTTGTTCTGATGTCATTTCGTCATATTTATTCAGATCACAAAATGTGTTATTAATTCATTCCGTCTTACTGATATAGTAAATTCAATGACACTAATGTATAACTTAAGGTTACATCTCCATGCACGTTGGGCAGTTCTTAATTTTGGTCACCAAAAGTTCCGCTTTACTTATTTTGAAACTGTTATCATTCGCAAGCAGTTTTGCTAGTGGCCCACCCCCCTGTCACCCCGCCTTTATGATATTAAAGTTTTTTTTAACGTATTTAATCCCATCTAGGCAAAGGTCTCCCAATTTCTTTCAATACTTCTTCCGTCACCTTCCACCAGTCTTTCTGAAAGGCATCGAGGACGGATCGAGATCGTCCCGCCGATGTTTCTTCCGTCTACCCCGGCCGCGTCGCCTAATATTAATTAATACAAAATGACACGTGCTCTTAAAATATTCTTTATATGTTTAAGTAGGTAACTAAAGATCTGAGGAGATGTCCACCTAACCTGGGATTAGGGTTGCGTTCATATATAAAGTTATGATTGGATGATTCACGTAAATAGTGTCCATTCAGCTCTACAAGTTACTCATATAGGTCGTCGGCGTTACTTCCCGTCTATTCTTGAAATAACTCCTGAACGCAAAACAACTTGAAAGGACCAAACGGCAGATCATCATAGTTCTTGCCTCTTTGTCATTACATTGCGGAACTTTCTGAGTTCCGTAATCGCACTACTGATACTGAAGCTTGTGGCATCTTGCAATAGGTCTAGGTACCTATTCATATATTGAAATAATGTCAAAATTACCTACGGAGCGTTCTGCTTCTTCTTCCTGCCCTTTTCCCACGCTAAGTAGGGTCGGCCATCTTTGCAAAATTATAGAAGGATAGGTACCCCTGAAATTCAGGGCCTGAATTATGTAGAGCTAGTGCTCTCGCAAGCTCAAGTAACAGGGAAATGGAAATTTAAAATTACTCTTATAGAGAATGAAAATAGAAATTAGACGATACGCAAGTATATGTATTTCATTTACTAGCTATGCAAACTATAATTTGACCGCAACGCGTAATCACTCAAGCGCGCGCATTGCTCTAGCCTGTTTTCGCGCGTTTTCACTGACCATAAACAACTCTGCTTTATGGATTTAGATCACACATAACATTATGCCAGCGATAGGTGAAATTAAAACACATTTTTAATCTTTAAATATAATAAAATAGTAGAACCCAGTGTGTCTGTACATTGAAGAAAACTAATAAAAAAGAAAGGGGGTGACTAAAGAAGTGTACCCAAATAGATGTACTTAATAGAACATTTAGAAGCTATTTTTTTAAGTTATTTGGTGTCTGTCTCTTTCTTATTGGTTCACGCATGGTTGTCTCAAAGCGTTCGCCCTATATTAGGCGTCTATTTGGGTATAAGGTCGATGGTTCACGTATATCTCCGAAATTACGTGGACGAATTTTCATTTAGCTTTCGCATGTGAGCTAGAGGAGCCTATAGGTACTTGTTTCATTTAAATCGGATATCGAAAAAAGAGATTATCGTTATTCAGACGAAGTCGCTGGCAACAATTAGTTATTTATAAATCAGAAACCAATAAATCGCTCTAGATTTATATGCATCATCACAGCTTTCTCCACATCAAGATTGTGTTGTGTAAGTATATCCAATCGATATATTTGTGTGATCACTTGTTCTAGAATATCACTAACAGTCTCCCAGACTCTGGTTAGTAGGTAGGTACCTAGGCTGAAATTACATAGGTAGTATAATTTCCATACTTCCATACCATTCATACTAATAACGTAAATGCGAAAGTAACTCTGTCTGTCTGTTGCCTTTTACGACTAAATGGCTGAACGGATCGTAAAGAAATTTTGTAAGGAGATAGATTATATCCTGGAGACGGACATACATCTTTTGTCTCAAAAAAAAATCTTGAAGAGACTGAAATAGGGGTTAAAAGATTGTATGGACTCTTGTCAGTATGCTGAATGAAAAAAAATAACACCTAGGTAAGTAGATATAATATAGGTTTACTGGGTTTACTTATAATAAAAGCCAGGATAAACAACATTTTCGATTTAAAAGAGTTATTTCTAAAGGGGGTGATAGACACGCGAGTAAGTTCGCGTACTTATGGCTCGACGACCTTTTTCGCTCGTGTGTCACCGTAAGTATGCGTACTTACGGTACCGTAAGTATGCGAAACACGAGCGAAAAAGGTCGTCGAGCCATAAGTACGCGAACTTACTCGCGTGTCTATCACCCCCTTAAAGATTCCTAAATAATGACACTAGTTTTCAAAGGAATGTCTCGGCTTGCTTTGAGGTGTGTGCCTAGGATAACTGGAGTGAAAAGGACTGGTTAGCAGCTAAATATGGCTAGATTTCACTTGCAAGTCAAATGGGCGAGTTTTTCCATAGATTATTCAACATACCTAGAGCTTAGTATCAGAGAAATTTGAAGTACCTAGGTACCTTTATTTTACCCGACTGCGAAGCGAAAAAGGAGGTTAATGTGCTTGGGGTGTATGTTATATTATGTAATGTACTTAAAAAAAAAAAAAAAAAAAAAAAAGTACCAAGTACGGACGAACTACCTATCTAATAGTACCTAGCAATAATAGGTAGAGATGATTCAGTCTAAAAATGCACGCCCCTCCACTTGTACTTGTACCGCATGTAGAGGTAAAAACATTGGAGGGGCGTGCATTTTTAGACTGATCTACCTCTACCTACATAGTGATTTCTAATGAACTATTCAAAAAGCATAAATTAGGTGGGAGATGTCCTTACAGTAAAGTAAAAAGTTTTAGCTTATCAAAAACCCAACCTCATTGTGATCTCAATTTTTATGATTCGACCGAAAAATGATATTCAGTCAGATTCACTTTCTTTGAAACCGGTTGAACACTGAATGATCAAGTTTGATGACGGCCACTGAGGCACGGTGATCGAATAAGATGCAATAAGTGCAGATTCGATTCCCACGGCGGCGCCGGTGCGGGACTGATTGATTAACTGCAAATTATTTGTTCCAGTTTAGATCAAACCCGATTTTTATCACGGTCTCAGCGGCAGCTTTATTTTCAAACTCATGAATCTCTTAGGTACAGTGTAGGTACTTCTTGTTGGTAGTGATATTACGTTTTATAACCGTTTCTAGCTATCGCTAGGTATTCTGACACCCAGCCATGCATGCCGACCAGCGAAAGTTGTTGTTAGTTAACCTACCTCGGTTTGTAGGTGACGAGACCACAATAGCCTTTAGGCTTTAGAGCCAGCCTACCTATCTCTATCCATAAAGTCCTTCGTGAGTTCTTTTATCGCTCGTTATACTCGTAGTTCTCTCGCACGCTCTTTTTCACAGGCTGTGAATCACAGCATATCAAGCAGTCAGTAGGTACAGTTTTACGAAGTTTAAATTTTCCCGCGTTGTATTTCCCAGGGTCAAAAACCTACGTTCACTAGCAGCATCATGCATGACCTTGGGAGAATAAATGCTACCACTATTACAAAAACAACTACCAATCAGAGATGCTTGTTTCGTGCGAGCTGCAGCTTGTAGCTAACTTCGCTCGGTATCACACCAATAGCGAAACCAGAAATGTCAGATTCTAGTTCGTTCAGCAGGTCATATTCATTCGGTTGGTTCTTCACTCATTTAGATTTGACTGACAAGAAAGAAATTGACATTCGTTCGAAGATAGCTTCTTTCGTTCGTTTACACGTGGTTTATTTCATTTCAATGAATTTCTTTATTTATTTATAAAAATGGCTATGTTAGCGGAGCCTCGTCGAAAGCAGAAATTTATAAATCTGCGTGCTAAAAACAACGCGTGGAGTAATGACAGCAACAAGTTCGGTCAGCGTATGTTGGAGAAAATGGGGTGGAGTTCTGGCAAAGGTCTCGGTGCTCATGAAAACGGGATGGTGGAACACGTAGTGGCCAAGTACAAAAACGACGATAAAGGATTAGGTTTCGAAGACCGGAACGATCAGTGGACCAAACACGAGGATGACTTCAATTCACTTCTTGCTAATTTGTCGAACGGTAAGTAACATAACCTCTACATTTTGTAAACAAATGAGACTAGAGTTGCTATTTAAACGTCTTATTAGTTCAATAATGTTAGATAAAAAAAAAACTATTCACCATAAGTGATATAAGTACCTACTTAATAATAAGTATTAGGAATTTTATGTTTGAAATATTTACATATATATTTTATTTGGAAAACAAACAGTAATTATAAACTAAACAAAAACAAACTTAAATATAGGAACTATTTATGTTTTCGCATATATGAAACTAAAAAGAAAATACAGACTTAATTGATGGACACAATCATTATATTTGCGTTATGTTGATTTTTGATAACTATCTTATTAAATATTTGAATTACACATTTTGTTTTTAGGTGATACAAAGGAAGACATGCTACACAGCGGTGTGTCCTTAGAAGTAAAGTCCAAGAAAAGCAAAGCCCGAGTTCACTACCACAAGTTCACCCGAGGAAAAGACTTAACCCGATACAGCGAAAAAGATCTTGCAAATATATTCGGCAAAAAGACACTGAAAAGTAAAGAAATCCCACAAGAAAATAGTATAAAAGCAGATTTAAAAACTACAGAAGTAGTTTTTACTGAAAAGGGAAGTATGGAGGATTATTTCAAAGGAAAATTAGCTTTGAAAAGTAAATATGTAATGACAACCAGTAATAATTGTGATAATGATGAAGCTGGTTATAGCTTCAAGGGTTTTTCTGGAACAGGCAGTGAAGAAGCAGAAATCAATGATCAAAATGAAGCATTTCAAGGATTTTCATTTTATGATAAGAAAAATAAAGAGAAGACAAAGGAACCTGTTGAAACCTCAGATGTACCAGTCAAAAAGAAAAGTAAGAAAAACAAAAAACATTCTAAAGAATTGCAGCTACATCATGAATGTGAATGCCCAGAAAATCAAGAACTTGAGATTTCGCCTGAAGATTATTCAGAGCAACCTAAAAAAATAAAAATCAAAAAATCTAAAGATTCATCTGAAGAGCCACCTAAAAAAAAGTCTAAAATAAAAAATGAAATAATTGAAGAACACATTGATGAAGTGAATACTCATGTACCTAAAAAAAAGAAGAAAAGGAAAAATAAGAAAAATGAAGTTTAATTTATTTACACAATGTTTTATTTACTACCAGTGAATACCGTAGCTCAACTGTGGGATCCAATTAGCTTAGATTAGCAACACGTAATAAACTAAACTACAGATCAAATTATTGATCTGATAATTATATATAGAGCGCATATTAGATCACCTTCAAAACCACGGATTTGTTTAAAATATCCATTAGTATCGATTCTATATTTAGTCGATCTTTGTTCGTTCGAAACCTTTACCGCATCACTAGTCTTCTTTTTTAGCTTTATCTGTCACTGTCAGTCACAGTAATGTCATCAACGGCAAATAACAGCGTGGTTGGTTGGGCATTTGTGTTGCGCGTGTTTAGAATTTACGATTTTGTTCAACGTTTTGAATAAAACTTGAATAATCTATAAGAAATCTTATATAATATTTGTGCTGTTGTGTCGAGCTTATGAAAATTGAATCATGGTAATTCACGACGAGACCGAGTTAGTAGTAAAATTGCCAATGATAAAGAAACCACTCTTCGAGGCCAAATCGCATGTTATGCCAAATAACTATTTGGAAGATTCTGAAAACACGAATGAAAACGACCCTCCTGTGTGCGTTCAGATAAAAAAGTCGAGAAAATTATCCGAAAGTGAACCAGAAAAACAGGTTAGAATTCCAAAGAAAAAACCTAAGAAAACCGGCCAACCAGTCTATCCAACAGAAAATAGTGACAGAGTGAAAAGTATAGATCACATTAGTGATGAAGATTTAGAAGAACTAAGAACAGTGTACAAAAAGTGTAAATCAGTAATTAGAAAAATCGAGGCAAAGTATGGGCATTTATTAGATTTAGATGAGCCTGCCCCTAGTAAAAAAAGAAGAAAATCAATAACAAACTCAAGCGATGATGAAGAAATTGAATGCAATTGTACATTGAACAAGAAAATTGTATTTGATGATGATGGAAAAGAAATTGCAATAGAATCAACACCTACAGACCACATTTGCCCTAAAAAATCTAAGCATTTTCAACAACAAATACACCAGCCAAATGACGTACAAATAGAGTATTACGATCAAAGCATACAATTACCGGACAATCTTCAGGAATTGAAAATAATACTTCAGAATCCACAAATTGAGTTAACCTATCGAAATCAAGTTATACAAAAAGTGAGATTATTACGACAAGAGTATGTGAATGATATAAAATTCAACAAGCATTCAATAGTTGAGAAGGTAAAAGCGAATGTAGATGAAATGTTAGATTTTAATGGCACCAATTTATCTTCTTTACCTGGATATGTTTTTTATTGAGTTGTAAAATTCGCTGATCATGTTTGAATTATCTTATTTTCTTACAAACATTTCCTGCTTATCCTATGGGTTTGAATGAGTTAATTTTTTAGTGTGCCTTTAACCTGTGACATGCCGGAACGCAGATCCACGTGAGACATAATAGATTTTCTTTTGTGTCTGGAATCCCGGCATACCACAGGTTAATTAAAGCCTAGACAGTTAGAGTCTAGACTAGACCTAAGGAACATAGCTTTCAAATATCAACTCTAGAATCTATGGTTTATGCCTAGGTGTGAGTTAGTCAGCTGATGATATTATTATATTCATTATTATTGTAATAAACTTTTACAAAAGAACTTTGCTCTTATTTATTTGTTTATTCCTATTTTAGGTTCCAATTAATTATTTTAAATATCAAATTGTGTAGAATGGCCCTTGAATGAAAATTGAAATAAAATGAATTGTAAGATCCTCTATCTACTTGATCTATCTCTATCATCCCAGTAAGAAATTAAGAAATAAGCAGGAGGTAAGTATGAAGTAGGTATAAGTAATTTTGAAAAGCCCATACTTGGTATTCAAAACATTCCCTGTCAATAGATATTGCCAGTTGCATTACAATGGGAGGATATCAGATGACCTATTTCATCACATCAAAAATAAACCCTATTTCGATAGCAGTAAGATCTACATTGATGTCACTCAAAGTATTATAGATGCCTTGAAACAGATAGAATGTCCATTGTCCATAAAACAAACCAAAGTTAGATTGATGTGGGCATGTAGATTGCGGTTCAATTATCAGCTTTAATGCTTTGCAATAAAAGCCAGTAAATTTACGATGTAGAATGTGGTAAGCTGGTAGTTTGCTGTTGAATAATGATGTAGCCGCATGCCTATCATTTACAGTGAACCTGAGGCTTTTGAAACACAAATTGTAACATGAAGTGCGATGATGGCGCGATACTGACAAATGACAGGAAAATAAGGCTGTTAAAAGTTATTTGTCAAATGTATGGTGCTGCCATCTATTGAAAGACTTAGGTTATCAATTTGTTTCTAAATAGTTTAAATAATTTTTGGTGGCAAATCAAATATTGAATTGGAGATAATGTAGATACAATATACCTAAAAAAAGCTTTTGAATTATAATAATCGAACGTTAACTTTCAAAAAGCCATTAACATTTTTGTTTTCTCCTATTATCTTTCTTTACGCAGTCTACAACGCTTACTTTATTTATGAGCATTGAGTTACTTAATAGTGCTGCCATCTATTCGTGATTTTCGAAGACTGATTTTTCCCTGAACAAGTTGGTTCTAAATAATAAAATCTATAGCTTTATGTTACCTCAAACATTCTGTTTTGTAAAACAGCTGCTTCAGTTTTATTTGTGTTTGGTCAATACCTTCTTCTGCATTTGCCTCACGTAGGTAGGTAGGTACTTACCTAACCGTACCGCTATCAGCACTGTCCGCTAAATTACGAGTAAATAACGCTCTAATTTGCATAACAGTGGTAGTATGTACCCAACATTACATACCTTTGTAGAACAGTTAGTGCTTCACGAGATATTTTCGTTTGAATTCCATGGTAACTAGTAGGTACCTACCTATAGTGTAGGAGTAGGTAGGGACAGACTGCGCGTTGAGCTTCCAAGCAAGGTTAATTCTCAATTCTCATAAGGTGCGCGACGCCGTCTTTGTAAGACGCCTACGATACAACCTTTGCAGTGTTGTTTATAATAAAACGAAACGTTAGATAATCAAATTTGGAACTAATTTTTTGAAATAGCGCGAACGGAAAGAAAAATACATTTTTAGCTTAGGTACTCGTACGCAAAGGTTCTCCAATGGTTTATAAAAAAAACTCGTAGTGAGACGTCAAAAAAATAAACAATGTGTTTTATGATAATTTAAAAAACCTTATATCTAAGTCCATACTTAGTAGGTTAGTAGGTATGTAGGTTACTTACCTACATACCTGTACATAACTAAACGCCTGATAACAAAAAAGTAATATTTTTTCTGGTCAAAGTAGGTATAAAACTTCATAAAATTTTGTGCACCATTCAGTGATTGGAATATTCATCATGAAACTGGATAACTTTGGATTTGAAAAATTGCAGGTAAGGAAGTAGTTACCTACCTACCTTTCTAAATTAATTTAAAGTAAGTATACCAACTTATTGTACCTACCTACCTATTCATGTAATACCTACCTTGAGCTATCTACATAGTACTGAAATATTATGGTTATAAAATAACTGAAACGCAACATGATCTACCTGGTCATAAGAGTTGAAACACAATGTATGTAAACATGCTAGGATAATCAGACTAAGTACTTACCCGTGTGTTAGTTTAGATAGATAGGTACCTTTATTGGTACTTCGTGGATTTACGTTACCACCTACTTATATTATTTTATAGTAGTGGTTCCCAAACTCTTTTGTTTCATAGACCACTTTCAAAATTTTGCTGGATCCGGTGGACCCCCTGCATTGACATTACTACCAATTTCTAAATCTTGAAACAAAAGTGAAGATTAGATCTTGGAATCTTGCGTTGTGGCTGAGTTTCAACGACGATCAAGAGATTTCGAAAAAAAAAATCTTTTCTTTTTCCAAATTACCATTTTCTTCTCAATTTATATTATGAATTATAAATTGTCTGATTGTAGACCCCCATTTTTTGTCACGTCCAACGTAGACCCCCGTCAAGTCTCTCGTGGACCTCTGGGGGTCCACCTGGACCAATTTGGGAATCACTGGTTTATATCGTGGTATAGGTATACATAGTATCTATAGGTACTTTAATACATCAATAGTCCTAAAATATCATTCCATAATCGGATAATCTTATAGCAATTTATAATCAGACCTGCTTCGATGTCGTCATAATCATAGTTTCGCGGATGTCACCTCAAGGCACACATTAATTCAAGTTTTATAGCATGGCAGGTATTTCTTGACAGGAGATGATTCATAGGTACCTTCAGTCCAAGTCCATTAGAAACCAATAGGTAGATAGGATGTCTCAAGAAAAGTTTGCGGCTATAAACTAGAAACTATAATTGCAACACGCAGAAGTTAAATAGGCACCTCGCTGTAAGGGATTTACATTCACGCAGGTGCCAAGTTGATTTCTGTGTGTTGTCGGTACAGTGCCTAGTGATGGTACCTAGCCTAAGTATCTACAAGTAAGTAGCCTAAGTAATATCATATTACATTTTTTTAATCATTGGGTGGTCCTTCAGTACGATCCAGTTTCAGCCAAGCCAAATCTAAGTTCGAGAAAAGTCAGTATGAAACTCAACTCTTCACTCTTCATGACTTTGTACAACCCCTTTTACAACGATGAAAAATCTCCAGTGTGTTGCCAATTGAACAAATTGAGGCTGGAAAGAAAGTATCTTAGAGTCTAGAGTCTAGGTATAGTAGGTACTTGTTAATAGTGATAGAATTTTCCGTGATCTTTTGTGTTGACTCGTGAAGACTATATGTATACCTACATATCAAGAAGACTACAGAAATTAAATTTCAAATTAAAAATATTCTTATTCAATCACAAGGATACCTAATTTTGAAACGTCTTAATTACAATGCTAGGCGAATTTAAGTTCCAATTCCAGCCTACCAAGTCCGAGTAATATTACTGTGTAATATTTTCCATTCCACCTTTGGTCAATGATTGACTTCGAAAAGATTTGGTAAGGTAGAGATTGATTGCACTATGTAAATTTGCTTACAAACTGCTGTAGGCAGTTTGTAGGTTGGAGAGTGTTATGGTTCCTATCTGCTACAGACCCTTGCATAAGAATGTGATAACTTTATTATGTTGTTTTTATATGCATCACCATATTTGTACTCGTGTCTATTGCATAAACATGGCTTAGATTTGCGTAGGCGCCACCCATCAGGGCGTAGCCTCCATGGTACTTTGACCTATGTTTCTCAATACTGATAGCTATTGTATATTCACACTGTACAAATATGGACAGCTATTTAGAAACTGGAGAATTAACTTATGTTCAGTTGCTGTCGCTAGAATCAAGGATTTCATGGGCTATTTAAGTTAGCCAAAGAGAATTAGTGGATAGATTGGTAGGTGCCTGAGGTTTGAAAGGTTTATAATTCTCGTGCTTATGGCAGAGAGGGAAAGATGACATCAATACTTTGGTTCCTTTACCTAGATAATAAACAGCGAACAACTTCCAGGATTTGGAGAGATTTTTGAGGGTTCATTGGTCCATTGCAAACTTGTTGAAAGAAAAACGAAACTCAAATAACACACAGACTGTTCTTAAGATATTGTCATTTAGTCGTAAATGGGCTCTTGTCTCTCTGTAGTTATGTCCAAACGAATTTGTTTAAAGCTAGCCGTCTTTTGTAAAGACACGTTTAAAATTCTATTCACGTAAATACTATGTGAATTTAACATACAAACACCAAAGCTGGCTATGCTAATGTCAGTGACTTTCAATACATCGATAGAAAACATCCAATGGCGTGTTTTGGTTACAAGATAGGCTCTCCGGCAGGCAGTTCGATTCCGGCCTCGTCTCTAAATGAATAAATATCTTTTTAGGTCACGTTGGCATAGCGTTTCGTGCAGCTTTTCCATATAGCCAGGTTGGCAAATCTGGTTATTTTTTACAAGCAATTTTTTTAGGTTTAAAGACATTTATTCTCAAAAAGACAGTAGTCACTTAAATGAGAATGCTTAATTAACTGAAGTGATAAAATAAGGTTGGGTATGGCAGAAGAAGCATCAGAGTAGAATAAATGCAGTGGAAATGAGAGCTTTGAGAAGTATGTGTGGTTTAACTTTGAATGATAGAGTAAAGAACAGTGTGATAAGAGAACGTTGTGGAGTGAAAGAAGACGTAGTGATGAAAATTGAGAAGGGTATGCTAAGATGGTTTGGGCATGTAGAAAGGATGGATGAAAGGAGAATGACGAAACAGTTGTATAAGGAGAGTGTGAATGGAACAGTTGGAAGGGGAAGACCACGGCGTACGTACCTCGATCAAATTGGGGACGTACTAGAGAAAGGCCAGGTCCAGAGTACCCTTAACCGACGCGCATGTATGAAGAATGTAATGAGAGTGAATGAAGCAAAAGAAGTATGTCAGGATCGTAGCAAGTGGAGATCCGTGGTCTCTGCCTACCCCGTTGGGAAACAGGCGTGATTTTATGTATGTATGTATGTATAAAATAAGGTGGTACAAATTTAGTTTGTTTGCAGTACCTACTTGTCACTAGCTTTTACCTCTGGTTTTAGTAAAAAGACCACCTAGATATTTCGAAGAGACCGAGATCAAAAGCTTTTAAAAACATCTTGATTTAGCACAAATAACTAAGTACCTTATTCTTCCAACAAATCTATTTACCTTCCTAAGAGATATTTTACCCAGTGAATTCAAGTTCGTAATCTCTCGATCTGACAGTGCTGTGCATAAATATTGCTAAGTTATTACTTACCTGTCTATTTATAACAGCTTAGGTACTATTCAACGTTTGGGTCAAGGTTGAAACGTGGCATAAGGACATACATAAGTATATCCAGATAAACACTAGATACTCGTAAGTACATCAAGTTAAACGTACTTTTACAAAACATAGCAAAACAAAAGAAGAATTAAGCGTAAATTTTTATTGTTATTTAAGTGTGTGTATTATATTCGGCTTCATTGTTTGGAAACTCTTTGAAAGTACAAAAAATATGTTTATGTCAAAGGAAGTTGTTTAAAATCAATTTTTCTATCTTTACAGACAGCAGAGCGCAATGCAGGCTGGGAAACACATCGCGTGCGTCTCAACAGGGTGCAAGGATATGGCTTCGGCATCGCCGTGTCTGGTGGACGAGACAATCCTCACTTCGCGAGTGGAGACCCTTCCATTGCTGTCTCCGATGTCCTAAGAGGGGGCCCAGCTGAGGACAAATTACAGTAAGCTTTAATGACTAAGAAACATACGTAGCTGCCAGTCGAATAATCATTGTCCTGCTGGTTTTGTGCAACCGCTTTAGTGGGCCGTCTCGCTTCTCGTTCTGTATCATAGTTTCTCCCAGACACCGAAATTGTGTAGTTTATTTTACTCGCCAGTCACGCGTGTTTGTTATGGTACGGAGCCACAGTCACGCCGAAAGTCACGAGTAAGACAGTTCACGCATAGAAACCAATCGTGACCACTACAAAAAATAAACCTCTTTCTAATACATTCTAATACAAAAAAATCTTTTTCTTTAGCATCGCAAAGAAGATGAACACGACCAAAATATAGTTTCTTCGATTAAAATATATTCATTCATCAAAATACCTCTTTACAGAGTAAACGATAGAATTGTGTCCGTAAACGGAGTTCCACTTGAAAACGTGGAATATGCGCGCGCAGTTCAGGTGCTACGGGATTCTGGAGCCACAGTCTCGTTGGTGGTGAGGAGACGAGCTCCAGCTCCTCCGCCCACTGCTCCTACCACCATCAAGCTGTCACTCACTAGGAATGGGAAGAAGGAAGGTAAGCATGCTCTCAACACTTTGCTTGTTCTTTAGCTGGCAGCTTAAGTTATGTGACTGATTTAGGTGATTATCAGAAAATTTCATAGACGTTAAGTTATGGTAAATAATGGTGACAGCCGCTTTGTCGACTATCGCAAAAAGGACATACCATAGGAAGGTAGGAAGACTTTTAATTCCATGACCCATCTCTTGGCTCCATGACACATATTATTACTGCCACATATTGACCTCACAGCTTAGTTGGTAGTAGCTCTGCCTTCTGCACTGTAGGTTGATAGATTCCAGTATTTGATGGTATCCAGCAGCTCCACTGATTGATGATTGCAATATAACAGCAGCATAACCCTGGTTCAGGCTTCTGACCTAAGAATTTTCTTTACAGACTTCGGCCTAGTTCTCGGATGTAAGATCTACGTTAAAGAGCTGACCATGCGAGCTAGAGAGCAGATCAACCAAGGCGGCCAGGGTCTGTGCGAAGGAGACGTGGTCACCAAGATCAACAACACGCCAGTCTCTGACGCCATGACCCTGAAGGAAGCGAGGAAGCTGGTGGAGTCTTGCAAAGATAGGCTAAACCTGGTGGTGACGCGAGAGCTGATCAGAGAAGAGACGGTCACAAATGGGAATTATCAGAATAATTATAATAGCTTAGGTAAGTTTCCCCATAAATTGGAAACAACTTATCGTAACGTAGAAAGTTGTTTAAATTATGATTCTTCATATCAGATGTGGAACAAATATTTCAGTGAAAACATCGTGAGGAAACCGGCATAACCAAAAATTCGAAGGTGTGTGTAGGTTACTATTCTTATAAGCGTCGATGGTCTTGCAACCTGTCACGTACGGAATACTAACCACTGTGCAAAATGTGGGCATGTACCAAATGTCATGTTTGGACGTGCCTCTGACTACCCTCTTTAGATATCCTCAAAGATCTAAGTAACTAAAGATCTGAGGAAGATATCTACCGAGCCCGGGGATTACAGTCGTGATCATATTTATTTATTTTATTATTTATTTTTAGTTTAGATAAGTTTCCCTATAAATTGGGAACAACTTATCGTTCTCCAAGTTCGTAGAAAGTTATTTAATAAGTATCTCATTCATGATATCAGACCTGGAACAAATATTTACTGATATCACCCGACCAGTGATAATAGGTATAGGTCATCCAACGGATCTAGGCATTCGTGAAGTTAGCCACAGATGCGAGTTTGCGCATGTACAGTTCCTTCCCCTCCTCCCCATACCTCCAATTGCTCCCGAAAAACGATAATGCGCAGCTCTTGCGGCTAACTTCACGAATGCCTAGATTCGTTGAGCCAACTAGTTCATACAACGGATCTAGGCATTCGTTAAGTTAGCCGCAAGAGCTGCGCAGTATCATTTTTCGGGAGCAATTGGAGGTATGAGGAGGGGAAGGAACTGTACATGCGCAAACTCGTACCTGTGGCTAACTTCACGAATGCCTAGATCCGTTGTATGACCTATTACTTAACAAGTATTTCTTCACAGAAGCAACCACCCCTCAAACAGCTCCCTACCCGACGTCAGAGCCGGTGTCCTCAGGCTACTCCAGCAGTGGACAGAACCTCTACGTAGCAGCACCGGTCAGGGGTGGTCCGGGGGAGAACAGGAGAGGACCTATGGACCAGGAACAGCCACCGAGACCACCTCCACCTAGGAACGAAGGTATCGAAGGTGATAATGTCAATGAGTTATCAAAGATTGTTGAAACGGGCTAGACTAAGTGTTTGTCTACGTTTACGTCTTTTCTATAAAATTACAAATGTATGGGAATGATATTGTTATTTTGTCATTCCCGTACCCATTTCCCATTTTGTTATTTTATAATGAGTCATAATAAAATGTCACTTTATCAGCCTCAGATATATTATTACTTGGTAGTAGAGAAATATGATTGAAACCGGTGCGTGGCCTCGATGGACCAAAGGATATATTGTATACCTTTGATATCTGTTCAGCTGGTTAAACTCATGTTCTTTCTATTCACCAGACTACTATAGCAGTAGGAGACAGCTTTATGAAGAAGAGGGAATGGCGAATCAAAGGAAACCTCAGTAAGTTAACTTCCGGTCTAAAATAATTAGCATATGTATACCTAAGATTTTCTATCGCTGTATCACATGACGGAATTATGAAGTATCTATCTATGATAACGTAAGAGAAATGTCCTAGTCGGTATTTATCTTAGCGTGTTATCAGTTTCTGGATAAATAAACCTACCTTACTGTTGCGAGGAATTGTATTTATTTATAGAAATAACCAGATTAGATCTCTAGTTACTTAAATCTTTAGGGACATCTAAAGAGGGTAGTCAAAGGCACGTCCAAATATGTTATTTGGCACATGTTATAGAATAGACATAGACTATTATGAAGACTATTACGTCCAAGCTTGATATACATTATCAGATCTTTAATTACTCAGATTTTTGAGAATGTATAAGGGTCAAGCAGAAGCAAGACCGTTATACGAGTATCTAGCACCACAGTTAGTACATAATATGTGATAGGTTGCAATCCTATCGCCTTTTATAAAAACACTAGCCGTTAATTCGCGATTTCTTAATCCTCAGGTCAGAACCTCGCCTCATAAGTTTCCAAAAAGAAGGTTCTGTGGGCTTGCGACTGTGTGGCGGCAATCACTCGGGAGTGTTCGTGTCTGGCGTGCAGCCTGCCAGCCCTGCCGCCCTGCAGGGCCTCCAACCCGCAGACAAGATCCTCAAGGTATGCTCTCCATCATTGGAATATCTACGTCTGTCGGGTGAAAGTTAGTTTAGAAGTGTCTCATGTGACTCATGCATGACACACTCTCACAATTTTGGTTCTATGGTATATTTGGTATGTTATAGGTATGTGGGTTGCTTCATGGTGTTTTCCTTCACCAATGCCCGCGCACATATATTTTTCGAATAGAAAAAATCATTGGTGCACAATTGATTTAGTACTTTAGGATCGGAAGACAGAGGTGCTAACCACTACACCACCAGTGCTCAGTCAAGTGATACCATTATCTTCTTTGTATATGGAATCTGTCTCTTTTGAGATCAATTTTGTGTTAAGTTTCGTAGTATTACCAAAGTCACAAAGTCGTAGTCAAATTGTCAAGTCAATTTTAAACAAAAGATGACTATTTTGTTCATAACTCGGGTTTCCTACGACGGATTTAGATTTTTTTTCCTACGAAGGAACTATTCCTTTAATTCGCATACTTTACACCCGTGTCAAGAACTTGAGCTTTATTGGAAAACTAACCATCAAAATTACACAAAAAAATATAAAACTAGAACGACAAAGTTGAAAGTCGAATGCATCTCAGAAAATCCCTACTATTATCTTTTGACTTACTGGATTATTTGGCAGGTGAATGAAATGGAAATGAAAGGAGTGACGCGGGAAGAGGCGGTGTTGTACCTCCTCAGCCTGCAGGAGCGCATCGACCTCATAGTGCAGCACTCGCCTGACGAATACAACGCCGTCGCAAGCGGACAGATGCGTAAGTTTATTTATTTCAGCTTGCCTATAAACAAAAATCGTATTTACCAATGCCAAAACACATTCAGAATCATAGTAAAATGTTGTTGGATTCGCCTGGATCACAAGAGTGACATAGGCTATACAAAATGTCAAACATTCTAAAGGTACGAGTTGGCAGCGGACGACATGAGGCAGCAGCGGACGACGGGTCGCAGCGACACTACTGGTTTCTGTTTATTTCTATAAAATTCCCTCCGTAGTTAGCGACAGGACGCTAGCGACGCATTTCTTAGAAATACATAGAAACCAGTAGTGTCGCTGCGACACGTCGTCCGCTGCTGCCTCATGTCGTCCGCTGCTGCCTCATGTCGTCCGCTGCCAACTCGTACCCTAATATGGCGGACGACTGTAAAAACCTATTTTCATTTACGTTCAGTCGGTTTTTTTTAATATTTGCAATAATTACTAGTTTGACATTCTACTAACTTACAAATAATTTCAAATAAGTGTCAAACAAACGTTTTTCATTTAATTGGTGCGGAGTAACTTTTTCAGAAACGTTGATCAACGTTTGATTTGACGATATGAAATGTGCATAGCATAACGTTTACGAACGTGTTCTGGCTTAGAAAATAAGTGAGCACAAAATTGATATTTGGTGTATTATTTATTTCAGCGGGCGATTCCTTCCACATAAAGACGCATTTCCACTACAACGAGCCAACTGACGGCGAGATGTCTTTCCGTTGCGGCGACGTGTTTCACGTCGTGGATACGTTGCACAACGGAACTGTCGGTGCCTGGCAGGTTTATAGGATAGGTGAGAAATAACTTATTACTACCTCGTAGTATGAACTCAAACTGTGCCAAGTTTCAATTGATTTCATTGAGTAGATTCGGCGTGATGCTCAGCCCAGATACAGACAGCCAGACGAAAATGAAAAAAAATACAGTTTTGGCTTCAGTGTATATAATCATATAAAGTACCTACCCTCCAAAAATTTTCAAAGTACCTTCAATGTACAAAATTTGACCTGTTAGAGAGTTTTATTATTAGTAACTAAGTAAGTATAGATAATTATCGTTCCCAACTTACGGCGAGATGTCTTTCCGTTGCGCCAACGTGTTTAACGTTGTCGATACGTTGCAAAACGACCTATCACCACGAATTCATAATATATTACCGAATTAGTATTACATTGTATTATATTTTGTACCATGTGTTTTGTACCACCTATGCAAATTGTATTGAAGTAGTGTTACTTCATGACGTTTCTAAAACGAAATCGTTACGGAATCGTTCTGAATGACTTCGTGGTGGCCCCTGAAAGGTGTAAGAAACAACTAATTACAGGTCGCAACAACCAAGAGGTGCAGAAAGGTCAGATCCCCAACAAGGCCCGCGCGGAGGAACTGGCCACGGCTCAGTTCAACGCGACCAAAAAGGAGATGTCAGGGAACGATGGGAAACACAATTTCTTCCGACGACGACGCTCCACGCATCGCCGCAGCAAGAGTCTTGGCAAGGTCAGATATTATAGATTTTAAGTGATTAATTACAGAGATTAAACGGTGAAGGAAAATATTGTGAGGAAACCGGCATCACTTAGAACAAATCTTATACCTTATAAACGAGCAATTATATATATATAATTGGAATCTCGGAAACGGCTTCAGCGATTTTCATGAAATTTAGTATGCAGGGGCTTTCGGGGGCGATAAATCGATCTAGCTAGGTTTCATTTTCCAAAAAACAAGATTTACGAGAAAAAAAACCGAGCAAAGCTCGGCCAACCAGGTACTAATTTTAAAATGTGTCACAGTCACAGGTTGTCAGACAAAGCATTTGTCCAGTCCGAAAAAATGGTTCAAAATGCGGAAAAGTTAAAAAATGCACCTTACGTATAGCTCGCTCAACGATGAGATCGCTCAAGATCCGTTGGATGACCTGTAGTTTGGTATGTTTACAAATTACGAATGTTGCAACGCCGCGAGACGTCATACTGTACGCGTACGCAATACGACTCGATTCTGTGCTCTAACATATCAGCTCTAACTTATCAGAAGTACCCTGAAATTGAAAATATTTGGTGTACCAAATGAGCGAGCTATCTCATTTCGTGTGGCAGCAAAACGGCGCGTTGTCAGTACCGTACGAGCATATCTACGATTTAAATATTTGACTTAAACAGGAGCATTGGGACGAGGTGGTGCTATCAGACAGCATCAGTAAGTTCCCCGCGTACGAGCGGGTGGTACTCAAACAGCCTGGCTTCGTGCGGCCGGTGATCGTGCTCGGGGCGGTCGGAGACATCGCCCGGGAGAGACTCCTCACTGAGAACCCTGACAAGTTCTCATCACCAAGTAAGTGTGGCCACCAGTTCACCAGTGTGGTGAAAGGAGTGTGCCTCAGAGGCTCTGTTGAAATTAGGAACGCTCTACCCTGACTCTATGTCTTAGTAATGCTCTATGTTTAGTGTGCATGTCAAAGTGTGTCGGATCATAATTAAATTGCTTCCTGATCACAAACTCATACTTTTAAGTTGCCTAAGAAGTAAAATACCTACATAGTATTGAAATTGTATCCAGTAAATGATATTGTAAAAGGACATGCAGACGAAGTCAGAACAGTTAGTGGGCCTTTCTACTCAACAGTTTAGTCATTGTTCTCACTTTCGTCATTGTTCGCAGCAAGCAATTTTGTTTATCTCGTAAAGTATTAGTTAATTTTAAATGTACCCTTCGTGAAATAAATTATCAAATAATCTTTTATTGCTCCATCTTCATACTTGAAAGACACTCTAAAATCAGGGTGAAAAAAGTTTTTGAAATCATCATTTTCGTGTGGTCGGCACATGTGATCTTCTTCCATTTCCCACTATCATTCGTCATCTCAGTACTCACGCCTTTCTTACCCATGTCATCTTTCACACAGTCCATCCATCTTTTTTTTTAGCCTTCCTCTGTATCCATATGAAATATATGAAATAACCGTAAAATATCAAATTGAGTAGAAACGGCCCTAGCATAAACATAATTCCTTGAAGACCTCAGTGGCGCAGCGGGCAAGAGTCCGCCTGCGTCGCAAGAGGTTGCGGGTTCGATTATGTATAATAAAAAATATCTATCTATATACCTATATCACGTATTAAATATATCAGTCATCTAGTACCCATAACACAAACTTTGAGTAGCTTACTTTGGGGCTAGATGATGCTGTGTGGATTGTTCAGCATTATTTATTTATTTATTTATTATCAGAAATGGACAGCACGCTAGAAGACAGCAAGACCAAATCGACAGGAATCATCCGTCTGTCGAGCATCAGGTCCATCATGGAGCGAGGCAAGCACGCTCTGTTGGACATCACCCCTAATGCCGTCGACAGGCTCAACTATGCGCAGTTCTATCCTATCGTGATCTTTATGAAGGCGGATAATAAGCATATCATCAAGCAATTGAGGGCTGGTCTACCCAAGTAAGTATTTAATAATAATATCTAATACCTTTAAACCAGCAATTCTTGTATATATATTTATATTCTGAATCATGGAAACGGCTCCAACGATTTTCATGAAATTTAGTATGCAGGGGGTTTCGGGGCGATAAATCAAGTTATTGCCCACCGTCCACCTCCTGAGACAACCTGGGTGAACTTCGATCTAGCTAGGTTACATTTTTAAAAAACATCGTTTACCAAAAATAAAACCGAGCATAATAATAATGTAGGTATTTAATTTCAATAGGTTTTAAAAGTAGGTATTTGTAAAGTTAAGTATTTTTAGTAAAGCTATTATATAATAATTATGATCATAAATTATGTTGTGCGAGATATACGAGGTATACGAAACATATTTCATGTAGGTACAAATAAAATACTTTGGTTAAAAAAATTTGGCACATTCATCATGTCATCTTTTACACAGTCCATCCATCTTTTCTTTGGCCTACCTCGACCCCTGCATCCATAGAAAATAATAGGTAGAAAACACGAAGTTAGAAAACAAAGAGTTAAAAAATAAAAAGTTATTTTTCGTTCTTAGATCGGCGCACAAGTCATCAAAAAAAGTACTGGAACAGTGTCAGCACATGGAGAGAGTGTGGGGCCACGTGTTCACCCACACCATAACCCTCAGCGAAGCCAACCAGAGCACCTGGTTCAGCAAGCTGCTAGACCTCATCCAGAGGACCCAGCAGCAGCAGCTATGGGTTTCCGAGACCAAGGTAACACTTCACTAGGTATATCGGTATCTGGTTACGGGAATTTGTGTCAAGCTTTTCAAATGACTTCCGTGACGCCATTTTGTTTTATAAAAAAAACCCCGGGCTTAGTAGCTATCTCCTCAGAAGTTAATTATATCTTTTGAGGATATCTAAAGAGGGTAGATAGAGGCACGATTAAACATGATATTTGGCACGTGCCCACATTCTGCAGTTGTTTTTTTAAGGTTTAAATTTAAAAAAAAATTATTCGCCATTTTGTATTTGGCATTATTGGCTCTCTAAAATTAAATGCATATATACATAAGTAAATACTTAAACAACCGCTACTTATGATGAGAGCTACTATGTATTCAATCAGATAGCCCCTTTTAGATAGTTCCTTTTAGGTACAATTTAAAGAATAATTTTGAGACTGTGTGCGGCTGTATCTCATTTGAAAAGCTTATAAGGGCCAAGGTGGAACTTTTAGTATCATTTTTATGTTAACACATTCCTCTACAGTAAACGCATCGCTTCAAGATGGTTGCTTGTTAAAGGCAAATTGGTGCATTGGTAATTTATTTGTGCTCTTTTCTGTATCTGTTACTTCGTTAAATGTGTTTGGAAATGTGAATACAGCCTGGTATTGGAACCTATACAATATTTTGTCTCTTTCTTTCTAAATAGGAGAGATACTGATTTGTATTTTGGTCCCTGTGATTTTTTTGAACAAAAATATATTAATTTCACTTTGACTTAAATTTGTAATATGAGTTTAAGTACCTCTAATGAGTATACACTCGTGATATCATGGATACATTTCCATAAAGATTACTGTGTTTACTATTCCAAACATAGACATATTTATTAACAAAAGTCATTTCTGTTCTGTCTTGGTGTAGCACGTTGAAATGGTGTCGGATATATACTTCCCGATCCCTCCCTCCCCCTACCCCGCCTTCTACCCCATCTCCTACCCCATCCCCAACTATCAGACCCCTAGGCCTTTGAGTTCACCGCAAGCCATGCTACCACTTAACCCACACACTAAGCCCCACGATCATTTGTATGACGCTAACAGAAATCACGTAGTACCTTACTACTATTCCGAAACGCTCACCCATTGCATGCCTAACAATGTATACGGAGTTTCTAATAAGAACAGACATACCGTTGCTATCAATCCTTACGATGAAAGACAAGACTATCAGCGAAAACTTCAATCTAAGGCTGATTTGAATTTTTCCCAACACCCGATTTTCCCTAAAGGTTTTCAAACTCAATCGTTCAGGCCGTACAGTGTTATGGAATCTTCTAAATCCCCAATCCTAAACATACAAAGACCATCATCGGTGGTGCCAATGTCAGAGCAATACCGACCAGCTTCTTTTTTCGTAAACGAGAACGACATTAGAAAGGGTAATGAAATCCCCGAATGGAAGGCTCGCCTACAGAAAGAGTTTCCGAAACCCATGTTGAAACATCTAGAGAAACCGCTGAGACCGATCTGTAGAATCCCAAATTGCAAATGCAGTGTTAAAGTTGATCCAGTGAGGTACAGCGAAATCAGAACTTTGCCCACTGTGACTGAACGATCTCTGAATAAAATAAGAAATTTGTCTTTACCTACTCTAAAGTTTGAAGATCTTGATAAAATTGAAAAATCGGAGCAGTCTGATGCTGAAAGAGATGTACAGCCAAGTTTGAGCAAACCTATATCTGAGCAACATTTAGGCTACGTCTAAAGTTGCCTACGTAGAGTTAACAAAGTTACCAAAATAGTTACCACGCTAGGATAAGCACAACTATATTTATTTATCTCCTCACCTTTATCTTCTTATTCGAAAAATATGATAGTCATGGTGTACTTACTCGGCTTTGGTTTAGCGTGTTTCTTTCTCTTTTTACTTATTTTGTTTATTTAAATTAGGCACACCCATAGACTAGGTGTACACTACATTAACATTTTGCATTGGCTATGCTAAAGCAAAAGCCAATTCTAAGCGAGCGTAACATTGAGGTGGGACACTAAGAAAATTCCAGAAAAAAATATTTGTGTTATTAAGGTCTTCGCACCTTTTAGGTATAAAAAAAGTCATGAGAAGAAAATATATAACAGTAGATACCTTCACATTTACCTACACAATCTATGACTAATGGATTAAAAGAGGGAGAGACAGCTAAACCTATACTGATGTTTGGTATACCTAAATCTGTTCTTCGAATGGGTCATTGTTATGTATATTGGCTGCTTCAAACGCTTTAAGTAAACGCATTTGCTCTTAGTGCATGCATAATTATTATATTTAAGTTATTGTATTGTTTGCTTAAATTTCTTTGTTAAGTTGTCAAAATTTTATTTTGTTGTATTTTTTAATCCCGTGTGTATATTTTAAATCACGAACTACCAGTGTTAAATACCATCAAATATTAGGGATGCTAACATTCAATACTAATCATAGTTTAAATGATTGATTAGCTTAATATGAATGTTAACATCTACGTGTGTCCACCCATTAATCATTGACAGACGCTAAATTTTTTTTAGTTTCTGTAACGTGTTTTGTGCAATCATTCATTTGTCTTGTCACCCCATTCCATAACCTACCCTCCCGGACGCTGCGTTCTACAAAATGGCCGACCTCAACAAAATGGCCGATGCTTTCAAAATGGCGGACACCAAAAACAGAGGCCAGAGCCGCTGTCAGATGACTTCCTGTTCTCAATGTCATCGAGTACTGAGAACAGGTTGTCCTACGCTTCGAGTCCTGAGAGTGACTTGGAAGTGAGTCCGCCTCCTGCGCCGCGATTGGTGAAATCCTCGTCGGACCCGTCGATTGCGACGACGCAAGATAACATGGATCGCGACGATGATCTGAACCATATGCCCGATGCGGTTCCTCCACCTTACACGGTTTGTTATTGAATATTCATTTTTACATTTCAGCAACTTCAAATCTGAGGTTGTATACAAAGAAAAAATAGGCGTAGAGCTATTATTAGTACATACTTATTTAATTTTTCTGTAAAAACGGCTAAAAGAGGAGGTTCTCAAGTTGATGTGTAAGTACACATCAATTTAAAAACCTCCTCTTTCTTGTCGGTTGAATAACTATCCTCAAATTTCAGTAAGTATTTTTTATCCAAGATTATTTTATAAATTTGCAACTAATTTGTATCACTATGGTTCATTTAAATCGCTTTTAGATCCTTGGATTCGCTACAGCCAAAAATAACTTGGCATTTAGAAAACCAGCCTGTTTAGATTTACTTAGTTGTACTTCATGTTTTGTCTAAGCACACTGTTTCTCCCTCCTAACAGCAAGGAGGCTACGGTGACAGCAAATACGGTTTCTCAGCCAACACCAACGGCCCAGCTCCCATGAACGGCCATAGTGTGCCGGGGAATCACATGATGGGCGCCAATACCGAAGTGCCGCCTTACCACACAAACAACATGACCCATTCACCACCTCACTCGCCTTTATATGGAACAGGTACTTTCTAGACCAGGGGCTTCACCACGAATTCATAATACATTACCCAATTAGTGTTACATTGTTATTTCGTACCATGAATTATGCAATTTGTATTGAAGTAGTGTTATTTCATGCAGTAACTCCCATTTGTTCTATAGAACTGTGACGTCATAGAACAGTTAAAACATTTTTATCCCTGTAGTTCTATGGTAGGACTGTTGAAACGAAAATTTTTCTAGAACGAAATCGTTACGGAACACTACGTGCTAAAGCCCTTGGGTTCATTCTACTCAGCCAAACAATCCACGATATATATTTATTGTGAGAACATGAGATAAATTCACGACAAAAACGTGGAGAACATTTTGTCACGGCTGCCATGTTAGCCCGGCTGTGTACTTGTTTGCCCAAAAAGTTGTTTGAAAAAAAATTGTACATACTAACTACCATAGAGTCGGTTAGTCTCTACCACTACCTCAATAGTACTCTTACTAGATTTAAGTTTAAGAAAATAAATAATCATTGCGAATTAAAACCACATAATGAACAAAATGCCAGCAAGTACATGACTCATTCGCCCTCAGTCTCCATTATACGGAACAGGTTACGTTGGCCTTCCAAAAGGGTCAAGACACGCTAAAAATAAACGACAGTGAATAGGTTTTCAAAGCTGGCAGGTAGATCTCTAATCCTCTTAAGTTCCCCCTCAGTTGAATTTGCATTGTTTAGCATTCAGGTATTTTCGCATCAAGATTATTTGAGTTTAAAAAGTCGTAGCGTAAAGACGTATTTGATATCTGTGTGGTTAACTTTTAAAAATGGTGTTTTAGCCTGCCAACCCTACTTGGGTATGTAACTTATAAGACCAATAGTTCTGATTATCCCTAAGTGCCTACGAGTATACCTAGGCTATGTTCTACTGTGATATTTTGAAATCCTGTGATATTTTGACTATATTATGAAATCGCGAGTGTAACGGTTTGTAATATTTATATTACCTACATGACAAAAAGTTTAAGTCTTGGCTTTATGATGATCCTCAGATAAGGTAGACTAATAAATGGATATTTCGTCATTTAATAGCGGAATAAGTAGTACATTTTAGTACAACCAAGTGTTATTATTGTGTAAACGTCACAGTCCATCAACAAGTAAATTTTAAAAATAAAGCATTGTAAATTGTTTTTGCCACTAAATCTACGGTAAAATCAGGAAAAAATACTTTCATTCCAACTATTTACACCCGTGTTATTGTACATAATAGTGATCGGTCGCGGGCTCAAAGAAAAAATATGTGAATATGGAAAACATCGTGAGGAAACCAACATGTGGACCTTAAAAAGTTCGAAGACGTGTCACGTGCACGAAAGGAGCTAAAGCGTAATCTTTAATCTTTTCACCACACTAGTTCGAAAGAACTATTAACACGATAGGAAGAAGAAGAAGACCGAGATATTGTGACATTTCCAGTGCCAGAGTTACCACCGAGAGGCGGTCCCGTGACCAGGCCGACAGGCGGAGTACTGTTACCGGCGCCCCCACCCGGCAGGCCGCCGCACAATCTCAGGCACAATCCACCGGTAAGTGATGCAATCCCCAGTCATGGTAAACTGTCTCTACAGATCGCTTCGCGACTCCGG
The DNA here is from genome assembly GCA_963675405.1 of Cosmorhoe ocellata. Taxonomy (NCBI): domain Eukaryota; kingdom Metazoa; phylum Arthropoda; class Insecta; order Lepidoptera; family Geometridae; genus Cosmorhoe; species Cosmorhoe ocellata. Next base: position 3,150,407 of record OY776264.1, on the reverse strand, counting down.
ACCTTTATTTATGACATGCTTCTCCATTTCAAATAACAGTTAACTAAGTTTACCTATCCTTATAGTTTTGGCTTTAGCTCATTTTTAGTTTTGAAGAGTAAAAAGAATATTCAGGACTATTCAGTTTTTGTTATTTTCTGATGACTTAAGGCCCAGCATTTTGAAAATTGCAAGTATTGCAACCCTAATCATTCTATTACCGCTTAATAGATTACATTGAAATTGAACTACACGATACTCAAGGATATAAGTGATAAATCAACCGGAGCTAAAATACGAATTAGTTAGAAAACCTTGGTTAAAAATCATGTCAAAAACACCTCTGAAAATTCAGAAATTCCCTAATTTATCCAGAACAGTAAGGTATTTTAAATTTCTATTTCACATGAATATAAATTAGTTAATTTGAAACAAATCAACCCAGTTTTTTTTTGAAATAAGCTATTTACTTGAACATATTTATGTTTTTTATAAATTGTCACTTTCGCTATATAATTCAGAGCAGCCATATTATCATGCCGCACTCTACTTACTTGTCATTTGGGTATTTCGCTTCGTGCTATGTCTGATTCCGCGGAGATCCGCGTTGCTATACGGACCTATGTCACTTTTTTTTGTAACTTTTACGTAAGGAATAGTGTGACGAGTATTCTGGGCCTTAAACACAATAAAGACGCGTGCACCACCAGCCCGCAAAAAGCGATGCAAAGCTCACAACTCAATCTGCATAATATGCTACTTCAAATTTCGCTTCTCTACAAAGCATCTTCAGGATCAAACTGATATAGCCTCCCGAGCGCCAAAATGAAAGTTGAATCAAAGTAAATAAGTGCTGAATTAAACGAGAAAAATCAATGCTTTACAAAAGCAAAATGATAATTTTACCTTATTTTAAAACTGTTACGCTAATCTAGTTTTTAGTGTGAATATTTTACGATCTAATAAGATCGTTCGCACGAAATTTAGAACTTTATTCTATGATCAACTCTACAGGCTAATAATCGTCCGAGTGCCCAAGAGCGTCTGTTCGGCGCCCCCAAGGAGTCTCTGGACGAGAGTGCGACGTACACCGGCCGGCCTACCAGCATGGTCATCCAACCCGCGCAGAGCCAGGGCTCCCTCGACAGGCACCGACATCCTAACGCCGTGAGTACCCTACTCTGGTGTCTACAGATATACCTATCGGCATAACTATGCAAAACCTGCACATCGTTTCTACTATCATTTGAACGATGGAATGACCGACTATTTTTTTTGTTCCATCGACTTCTACCACCACTTACAAGCGATAACATAGTTTGAATTTGAAAACTTTTTATTAGATTAAATTTCGCCAATATTTCGGAAAATATTTACAAACAAATCATTGAAAAGTACATGTCAAAAGGCGAGCTTAACTCTACTAAGAGTTTTCTACAAGCAAACTTTGAGACTGTAAGGGAGATTTACCTGATTCATGAAGTCACCTACTCAATCTGAAGTTTAAGGAAAAGTCCTTAACCTACCTACCTAAGTTCACAGTTGAAAATAAACGACGTTTTATCACAACTACCTTCTGTGCTGTATAATATTTTAAAGGTTATCTTTTTAGCCCTATAAAATTTTTTATACTGCAACTTCGCAATGTGTAATGTAATTTATTTTCATAAAAACCTTAATCCTCCACCCCCTTGCTGCATTCTTTGGGGGTGAATTTCGTGGGTTCTTTTTCTTAGTCTGGTGTACTTTCTTAGCAAAACTCGTATGACGGGACTTCGCCGTACGAATACAGTGGAGCTTCAAACAACGGGTCCGCCATGGGCTCCTGTCGACTGCCTCCCAACGCGCCTGATGACCTCAAAGTTGCTCCACCGTCCATGTAAGTCAACTGACACTAATTTAAATTATCCTCAATCTATATTATTTATTAACTAGCTTCCGCCCACGGCTTCGCCCGCGTGGTACCTTGAAAAACAAAAACATATCTATCCCACGGGAACCGTACATTTTTCCGGCATAAAAAGTAGCCTATGTGCTATTCCAGACTATAATCTATCTCTGTGCCAAATTTCTTCAAAATCCATTCAGTAGTTTTTGCGTGAAAGAGTAACAAATACATCCAGACATTCTTACGCGTTTATAATATTAGTAGGATTCTCAAAGATCTAAGTAAGTATCTAACTGAAGATCTGAGGAGATGTTTACCAAACCTGGAGATTACAGTTGTGATCACTGTCATAAAGAAATACTTGTTGTACAAAAAACCTTCTTTTTCTGGTTTTCGTTCTGATTCTGGCTTAGGCTCTAATTCTGTTGATACTCTTAAAAGCTGTGGACTTACAAGTAAAAATAACAGTAAGTTTTTTTCAGTAAAATGGAACCCCCACCCCCTCCGAACCCGACCGCCATGTCGGCGCAGAGCCCTCAAAGGAACTCCAACTCACACGAGCATTACTCATTGGACTACAGCAGAAGTCCAGAGACTAACTACAGGTACTGAAACTAAAGTATTAATAAGGCCACCACTTACCATACAGTACAACCTACAGTTAACCCTCTAAAGGTAGATTTGACCAACTTGTGGTATAACTATTCTTAGAATAATGTAATGTCAATGTAAGTTAAACGTCACTTTACCCTTCTTACTACGATTTATATTAGACTGGCCTAAAAATATACATATTTTTAAGTAATTGGTTCGACGGAAAATGAGCGTTGTGTTGTGTTAGCTATAACCTATAGCTATCATAACAAATGCCTAGTCGAACGCCATTTTGTAGCTTTTAAGGTGTTTTATAAGTGGGTTAGTTAGATTATAATGGTGTTAGTAATTTAATTTGTTTAGTAAGTTACATATTAATGTTAATATAATATTTATGTATAGTTGATGCCTACTATTTACAGCTACAAATAAAGTATATTTTCTATATCTAACCTTTAAGTAATTACCATAAAATAAATAAATAGACAGCTTGTAAGATAAACGGATTTGGATGAAATTAGTTATGAATATAAGTGGACACTGGTAACACTCTGCATTAGTACATACATTTTCATCTCGTAAAACATAGAGGGTGAAAAGGAGGGTTAAAGTAAAAAGCTACATAACCGGTTATGTATATAAGTGTGCACTGGTAACACTTTGGATTGAAACATACATTTTTATCCCGCAGTTTTACAACCCCTGGTTGCAGACGGTATGAAATAAATGAATATCTGATTTGTAGCAGATCGGCCGAAAACTACCGCAGTCCACAACAACAGAATGGTGGTCGTCCAAATGTCAACGGGAACGGCGCTGCGCCTGCGCACGCGCGCGGCCCCTCCCTGCCCAGCGTGCCCACCAACGAACATGCCAAGTACAGGTAAGGCATTTATAAAAGTATTTAACGTTTATCTCAGTACTAGCTTCTACTCGCGGCTTTGCCCGCGTGGTACCTTGAAAAACAAAAACAATCTATCCCGCGGGAACCGCATATTTTTCCGGGATAAAATGTAGCCTGTGTGTTATTCCAGACCATAATCTATATCTGTGCTAAATTTCATTCCTATCCGTTCAGCCGTTTCAGCGTGAAAGAGTAACAAACATCCAGACATCCTCACAAACTTTCGCGTTTATAAAATTAGTAGGATTTTATGTTTATGTAATTAAAAAAAAAAATAAAAAAAAAATAATGCTGGACAATCCACACAGCATCATCTAGCCCCAAAGTAAGCTACTCAAAGCTTGTGTTATGGGTACTAGACAACTGATATATTTAATACATTATATACAAAGATAGATATTTTTTATTATACATAGAAAACACCCAGACCAACGGAACAAATTTCTGCAGATCATACACAAATTTGTTCCGCGGCGGGAATCGAACCCGCAACCTCTTGCGTCGTAGGCGGACTCTCGCCCGCTGCGCCACTGAGGTCGTCAAATTATTTGTATGTGTGAAATGCTTTGAACTTTGCGTACTAATCCGAACCAATCAGCGCGGTCGGGTGGATTTAATTAACTTGGTTCGTTAGCAGAATAATGTAATGTCAAATGCAAGTAAAATGTCAGTTTACTCTTCGATAACAACTATTTATTCTGGGAATAGTGTTTAAACTAGTTTGGTAGAATTCGCCCTAAGTTAATACAAATGTTATCATCATTTACACTTAGGTTTATTTCACGAAACTCTTGTTAACAAAGCATTACATGTTCAAAATTAACAAGAATGTTAAAGTATCGTTATTTATTTTACGTCATTTCATTATACGGAAGATAATCATGACATAGTGGATCTCAAAACATCTTTAACAGGCGATTAAAAGGCTAACAATCTGTTAGTTTAATTAACAGAGCACAGTGAAACTAGCCCATAAGATACGTTAACCTACTGTAATACTTTGCATGTTTGTTATAGCAGTGCTCGGACGAACTCGGCCTCCCAAGCGGACTACACGGGTCGGGGCGGAGCCCCCGTCCCGCCCTACAAGCCCGTGCCGCCGCCCAAGCCGAAACACTACCGCCCGCCCGACAACCACCATCCAAGGAACGGGGTATGAAAACTTACAACTACCCTACTAACAGTAATTTGTACTTCTATACTAATATTATAAAAAGGAAAGTTTTGTATTTTTGTATTTTTGTTTGTGACGAATAAACTCAAAAACTACTGGTCCAATTTCAAAAATTCTCCATTTTCAATTTCACCATTAGGATGATACATTATCCCTGAGTAATATAGGCTATATTTTATGTAGGTACCTCGCGAGCAAAGCCGCGAGCGGAAGCTAGTATTAAAGAAGCAATAGCTTGCGTTTGTCAGTCACGCCTAAATAGCTTATCAGATTTGGATGAAAATGCTTTGACAGCTGTTGATTCATCTTCTTCTTCTTTTTTGCTAATGGCATCTCTCTTTTGGGATCAATTGTGCCAGTTTCAAGTGTTTAAACTAGTAATATTGTCAATGTCACAGTGTCAGTCCAATTGTCAAGTCAATTTTTAAACAAAAGATGGCTATTTTTTTAAACGTCGAAATCAAAATCATACTTGAAAGTCAAATAAAAGTGGTATAATTACTTACGTGTTAGTGGCAGCTGTAATCTATTTCAATGTCATGGCCGCCCAGGAACATAAGTTTAAAAAGTATTCGCTTTTCAACCATTTTTTGCAAATTATTTTGCTTTAAATGAGGGTTGGAGTATTTCGAAATTCGCAAATTTTTTCACCATGTTTCTGTATGTACAAAGACAGCCCATTTTAAAACATCTCCTTTGGGATGGAGATAGGTTGTACTAAGGAGATGGACAAAGGATATGTTTTTTTCTCAAAAATTTAAAAAAGAAAGTCGCTGGCAATAACTCGTGCTTTATATTCCATGAATGGTCAAACAACATGTCCGTGCCTCTGACTACCCTCTTTAGGTATCCTCAGATATCTACCGAGCTTGGGGATTACAGTCGTGATCATGTTTTTTTGCTCCAACAGAGCATGGAGCCCCCAGCTCCGAGCATGATGCAGTCCCCGGGTCGCGGGGGCTTCCCAGCACAGTACTCACACCAGCACTCGCTGTCACAGCCGGCGCCTCCCTCACACCGCCCGCACCCCCACGCTAACTACCAACAGGTACAGTTCTTCCAACGGATCTAGGCATTCGTGAAGTTAGCCACAGGTGCGAGTTTGCGCATGTACGGTCCCACCGCCCCTCTCCATACCTCCAACTGCACCCGAAAAACGATACTGCGCAGCGCCTGCGGCTAACTTCACGTATGCCTCGACTCTGTGGGCCAGCTTTACTTACTTACCAGCTTAGTGGTAGTGTCGCCGCCTTCGTGGGTTCGAATCCAGTCGTGCACCAATAAACTTAATGTTCCAATATATGTGCGCTATACCAGCACTATTAAATGGTGAAGAAAAACATCGTGAGGAAACCGCATACCTTAGAATCAAAAATTCGAAGGTGTCTGTCGTAAGTAAGTATTCTTACAAGCGGCGATGGGTTTGCAACAAGTCACGTACGGAATACTAGCAAAATGTGGTCATAATATGCCAAATGTCATGTTCAGACGTGCCTCTGACCTCTTTAGATATCCTCAAAGATCTAAGTAACTGATCTGAGAAGATATCTACCGAGCCTGGGGAATACAGTCGTGATCATCTTTAGTTTTTTTTTTCAGGGTAACATGTACAGTGGACAAGTACCGTCTCAATCCCCACCGTACTCGGGCCCGCCCTCGCACCACCGCGCTATCCACTTACCACACAACCCACATCTAGGTAAGCCTTAAGGATCACAACTTTCATACTACCATTACCGGCCAAAACACATACACACGATAGGACGTCGCGTCGTATCACGATAGAAAATGTCGTCTCAAGGTGAAGCATCGATCCATAGCTCGTGAGCTCAATGTCATAACCGGCCAAAAAACATACACACGATAAGATATCGCATCGTATCACGATAGAAAATGTCGTCTCCATCGCCAATGTGAAGCTTAGATCCATAGCTCGTGAGCTCAATGTCATAACCGGTCAAAACACACACTCACGATATGACGTCGCATCGTATCACGATAGAAAATGTCGTCTCAAGGTGAAGCTTCGATCAATAGCTCGTGAGCTCAATGTCATAACCGGCCAAAACACATACACACGATATGACATCGCATCGTATCCCGATAGAATATGTCGTCTCCCTCGCCAAGGTGAAGCTTAGATACATAGCTCGTGAGCTCAATGTCATAACCGGTCAAAACATATACACACGATATGACGCCGCATCGTATCACGATAGAAAATGTCGTCTCCATCGCCAAGGTGAAGCTCGATCCATAGCTCGTGAGCTCAATATCATAACCGGCCAAAACACATACACACGATATGACGACGCATCGCGTAGTATGATAGAAAATCCTTGGAACTGCAGTCTGTTGGTTTCACTATCATTGGTAGAGCACTTTGTGATCATATTTATGAAATCAACTGGTCTCAGTCTATTGATGAATAAATGACGTTGCGACGTCGCGGTACGGTGCGATGTCATGTCGTGGAAATCTACGACGTGGAATGCTTAGCATAGAGTAAATCTTTAGAATTCCATCGTTAATATTCACGACGGAAATCATTTAGTTTAAGTCAGGATACATTTACATTAATTATAAAACGTTGCTAATGCTACTGTAAAAGGCACGATACGACGTTATGTCGTAATTTTTGACGATGCACATCGCATCGCGATGTCGTATCGGGTGCGCATGCACACTGTGAATGCACTTTATAAAAAATGTATTTTAAAATCAAAGAAGACGGCCATCTTTCAGATTTAGCCGGCAGCAGAGAGCAGCGAGGCTCAGCCTTTGAACTGTACAGGAAGCCACAGCACATGCATAACTTGAGGTAAGACACCACACCTCATCACCCATTTTACTACAGCTCCTTTAGTAAAGAGAACTTTAGCTCCCAGTTAGAAAGCTTAGAATCTCTCAAGAGAGTTTTTAAAATCTCTTATTCGGCTGGAGATTTCATAATATGATACTTTTTAACCTGAGACTTAAATCGAAAACTCGAAAATACTTTGTTAGGTCCCTCATTTCGTACCGTATGTTATTAGGTCCCATAAAAAGTCTTTAAAATCATCTTTAATGCATGTTTCAATTTCAAGTCAGAATCCCTTGGAACACTGTCTATATCAGCTCCTGTACAATTTGCTCTAACATGCAAACACCGATCGCTTCACATACGACTAACAACGTCTTGCCGGGCCACAGTATTGCTATGGTTATGTATGTGGTTTAAAGTATATGTAACATAATCTTTCGGGGCGTTAGTCTGTAAATTGTAATAACATTTTAGTTTAGATTTTGGAACGAATTGGCAGTACGTGTCTGCATTTTAGTGCAATTGTTTAGTGAAAGCATATTGAATTATGTAGTCTTCTATCTTTCTGTAGGTATATTCGTAGCACCATAGATATCTTCCGCTGTAATAAACTTCCTTTTATTATCTTTTAGTGTACGTATTCCACCGCAGATTTTGTATGTAGTGTATTTGTTTATTTTATTTATAGAATAGATATTTGATTAGATAGTTTGAATATCTTATCTCTGTGACAAATACTTCAATATGCTTTTGCACAGAATCGCATAAGTAATTTTATTATGAATCACATCTTGAAAGTTGCCATATTCATCGAAGCAAGCTAGATTCTTCAACACTTCCAATGTTCAAGAATTTTGTTTGTTATCTCATGAGTGCCCAATTAAGAGGGTGTTTGGTTGTGGGTTTCCGCAGTTCATCCGACGCCATGAACTCGAGCGTGGAGCGCGACGAGTCGTTCTCGCCAAAAACTAAAAAGAAACTGTCGAAAAAACCATCATTCATTAAAAATGCCGTGCTCGATCTATTCCGTTCGAAAACAAAAAACTCTCAGAAGGTGTCTCGGCAGAAGTCGCTGTGCGAGACTGACTTGCAGCAGAGGCAGATGCCAATGCTGAGACGAGAGAAGTCAGACCTCAGCGATATGAACACGCATATACGAAACACTCAAATCAGGAATCAAATGTTGCAGCGAAGCAACTCGTCCTCCTGCGAAAAGCCAGTCCTAAAACCGATCCTTAAACGACAGAGCTCGTTTTGCGACGAAAGCGGCTCTATTTGCACCGTAAGAGATTACGACGCCAAGCCCGTATTCAAAAACCTAAGGAGACAAAACTCGATGTGCGATTTCGAAACCGAACCGAAAGTTACCCCTCTGTTGCGTAGACAAAACTCCCTCATCGAATACAATAGACGAGGCATCTACGGACAAACAAGCAGCTTTAACATGATTACCAAAATAGATCCAATCTACCAAAGACAGCAGCAATCTCAACACGAACAATTCCATCCTACCCAACCTCTACCTCCAGAACCTCTTTACCAAAGCAAAGATCAACTAGTTTACGACCCTATACCTAAGCCAAGAAGAACGTATACCTCGTTTTATGATACTTCAAGCGAAAACCCCTACGCTACCAGATCGGAAATGTCTAATCAAAGTTACGAGAACCCATATGGGAACAATCAAACAGTTCCAATGCCGATTATGGAGTCCCCTTACGCTACAAGGGCTGAATGCTTTAGAGAAAATCCGTATGCTACCAGATCTGAATGTGTAAGAGAAAGCCCTTATTCTACTCGGTCGGCATGCGTTGGACAGAGTCCTTATGGATCCAGATCAGGCAGCGTGAGAGAGAGCCCGTATGCTACAAAATCTGACTGCGCTAAAGAAAATCCATATGCCACAAGATCTGAATGCGCGAAAGAAAACCAGTATGCAACTAGAAAAGAAATGATATCAGAGAGCCCATACACAAATAAACAAGAATTGATGAACAAATCAGACTCTCTGTACAGTGAGTCGCCATATTCCAGCAAAGAACAAATTTTAAAGCCAAGAATGACCCCTGACGGTTCATACACTACTAAAGAAGAAATGTTACGTCAGAGATTTTCAGAATCTCCATACAATACAAAAGAAGAGATGTTGAAACAAAGAATGGACGGATCACTTCCTAAAGAGCCTATATATGGTAAAAGAACCTATGATCCTCCTCCAAATACCTCATGGACTGAGAACCCGTACGCAATAAGACCAGACAGAAGACTGCAAACGCCAGTCAACTACCCGGGTAGAGTTTTTCCTATGAGCAAATGCATGAGTGAGCCTCCTTACGCCACTAGGACGGAGATGATTAATAGACTAGGGCAGACGGAGTCCCCATACGCTACTCGTTCAGAAGTTCAATCCAGCTGTTCTGATCAATACGAAAGTAGAAAAGAAATATCGGATGCCAGACATGATATAAGACCAGCTTCCGCTGAATGCACTTACGTGTCAAAGCAAGAAATACTGTCCCAGAAAGCTGCCTTCTTGGCAAGCAAAGAGTCAAGTTACAGCATTCGCTTGGAAGAAAAACTGGAGATAATTAAACAGAGAAACCAAGCAAAAAAAGAAATGATCTATCAGACCAGAAAAGAAATCAATGAAAGCGACTCTGCTAAAATTAGAGAGCCTCTTTACGTGTCAAAAAGAGAACTGAAAGAAAGCGTGATATATGAATCACACCAAGAGACTAAGGAAATAACAGCACCTGAACCGAAAGGTGGCAGCACTACTAGTGGAGAACCACAAGACAGTAGCAGTGCTCGTAGCAGTCCGTATGAATTGAGTGATGCTAATCATTTGTCTCGAAGAGAACCGATGTATCAAACTAAAGCAGAGGCACAAACTGGAAAAGAAAGTGAAGCTTTCCAAGAAATTGATTTCTCTAAACTTAGGCTAACTGACTCCAAAACAGATGCTGAAAAAGAGCAATCATTGAACATGGAATGTAGCGTACTAAAAGGTGAACCGATCTTTGCAACAAGATTACACGGAAAATCAGAACACATTTCTAATGCGTTGAAAGCTACATCTGTCCCTATTCCGTATGAATCCACAACATCTATGGAGACTCACTATGCATCAGAATGTAGCATGAATTTTGAAAGCAAACCTCAAAGCACTCCTTATACATCACAAGATTTACAAGACAAGTCCTTGAAACCAAATCGAACCGTTACATTTTGCGAACAAATATTGGAAAAGAGTGAAACAAGTCAAGATAACTCTCAAAGTATGTCTTCTAGTCAGAACGAAAGCACTATAATCAACAATCAGAATACAGTTTTGCAAGCGGTTTCAGCAGAATCTTCAGGAAGCGATAATAAGCCAGATGCAGTAGAGCCTGATGGACCGCATACGACTTGGGGGATTTTCGATAGTGAAGGAGGCGTGCTAGAAGATAGACAATGGGGTGTTTCCCTTATCATCCCGCCTAAAGCAATCGCTCCAGGGATCAAACAAAAAATCTACTTTACGGTGTCAGATCCGAGGCTGAGTCAGCGCGTTGGCGGACCTCCGATCGATACAAACAACGGTAATGCTTGTACAACGAAGCACGCGTTATGTAGAACTAGGCTGCACATACTAATTGGCCTTAATGTTGCGAGAACGGAATTTAGAAATTATATTTTGGGGAAATGACAAGTTTGAAAATTAAATCCAATCGAATGCAGTTTGCACTCGTGTAGTTTTTGTATTACAGCATGTCTTGCATTGCATGGGTTCTTTCAAGTGCTATTATTGTAAAGAATATTCTTGTATTATGTTTATATAAGTAATATTAAACGGTATTAGTTTAGCAGCTATACTGTTGAAGAAAGAAATATTCTCATATATTCACGCACATTACACATTCCGCTTGATCATTTAACAGTCACATAACCACATCATAATAATATAAACTAACCATAATATAAAAAAAACATTTATTTCATTTATATTTGCGCAGTTTCTACAACACAATACACTCGTACTTAGAGGTAGAAGAGAGGAGACATCAACAATTCAGCTACCTCCGTCAGACCATGGGATAGTATGTTAACTTTGAATTTGGACACTGTATTATGTACAATGTCTTTCTTTCTTGTTTGTGCACAACTTTACCTTTGTTTAAAGCAATTTTGTAAGCATCTGTTCTAGTGAACTTGTTCGGGAATTCTTTGTCCTCCAAACCTTTGGGTATACCGTGTATTGTCTGCGAAGCGGGAGCTTGGTCTGTATTTAGTCAGCTTTGCTTGCTTAACAATCTGCATTAACATGTGTTGCGATTTGTGTTTGTGTGTTCAAGTCGTCTTTTTTAATCTTCCTCAGTACATACTTTAATCACCTAGATTTATTCTACTACACCCTTGCGTTGTTTTACAGTTAATTCTCACTCTTATCGAGGAAAAGTATTGGTGTTGCCTTATGATTAAAATTAATGTTCAAATTATGATTCAGCTCTGATTAAATCGTAAACTAGACTTGTTTCTTTAGTAACAAATTCACCGTCTTAACCTTTCACACCAAAGCTTTTCCATCACTATTATCAGTAGTTCTAACCGCCACTTCAATAACAGGTGAAGCAATGCTGTCTCCGCTAGTGATGTGCGGGCCCCAAGGTCTAGTATTCCTAAGGCCTGTCACGCTGCGTCTGCCGCATTGCGCCAACGCAGTCCCATCACTAGGTCTCACTATAAAGGCCACTGACACCGAAGCACATTTGAGCACTGACTGGGACCAGATTCATCTTCCTACAACCACCACTTTGAACACTGTTGCGGTAAAAGTAGATCATTTTTAGAAGTCTGCAATAGATTAATTGATTATTACAGGTCCGAAGGTATTGACAACCTTTTTTGTACTAATGGGCAATTCATTGTTTTTATATAATTTGTTATTATCAATATTTCTATAGCTGTAATTTTAAGAATGTCGATATTATGGATCATTGTAAGGTATTTAAAGTATTTTTTGTAGGAAGATGTTTGTAGATTGAAAGTAATTTTAATCCTGAACTTTATTAAGCTCATTGCGTACGGTTTATTCTCTAAGAGTAGGCATCGCCGTAGAGATTTCAATATTTTTAGTATGATAAGAGTTATGGTGTCTTAATCAAAGCCTAAACTTTCGCTATTTTGAATATTATATATAAATTTAAAGAAACTAAACATCGTTTAGGTAGATGACTTCTAAATTTCCCACCAATGTATTCTCTTGTTTTGATTGAGTGGTGCTAAAATGGTACGATTAGGAATCTCGGAATTAAAGAGCTTAGTTATTAGCATGAATTGATGAAATGATATTTAGTTAGGAATGACGAATGACTGATCATTAGATAAATTGTATAACTTTATTTTGTATGGAATGATATGAAACACGCATCAAAATGATGGATTCGGAAACGTAGATTTTAAAGACACTCCAGATATCTTTAGTTTAAACGTGCTTTACCATAACCTAGAATAATTTAGTTGTTAGTATGTTTATATTATTTAACACACAACTGATTTGACTATCGGAATGTTTAAACATTGTAATTTGGCTTCCTTAGAATAAAATTAATATAAATTTTCAATTGTAAACTTAAATTGTAAGTCATTTTCAATCATGTATACCTGAAGTCATAATCATACGATTAATTGTATATTTTATTGTTATTAGATACAAGAATCGGGGTAAGATTCTATGATTAAATTTTTTATCTACTGAATTCATTGATTTTTATAATACCTACCTACCCTCCCAGTTTACGCATAGATAATTAATAACCTATTCTACAAAGCTGTAGGTTTGATTCCCACGTTTGAAATAACGTAAGACACGTAAAGTACGAAGTGACAGCGTTCAACAACATCCAACACAAAACTAATGAAATTTTGTCATCATGGAATTGCATATTTCGCAAAATGTGATGATACTACTTGTAATAATGATTTTCCCATACATTCGCATTTATCTAAATAATCTAAATTACTGCGTAGACGCAAACATGATGCTGGATAGACTCCTTGTTATGATAAACGCAAATCTACGATGGGTAAGTATAAAAAAATCGTACTTATACTCAGAATAACTTATAGAGAAAATAGCTTGTTTATTTCGTTATACAAACAATAGCGGTTGTAAACTCATCAAATATGTACGAGCAATGACAGCAGCATAGCCAATAAATCCTTTGAATTCCACAAAGCAAGATAAAAGGCGATTTTACGATGAATACGTAAGTAGTTATTACTAATGTAAGAGACCGAACCATCAATCGCGGACTAATAATGCCTTGCACTGAAGATGACACAACACCGTTGCACGTCACGTAGGTACTTGCATCGAGAAAAGTGCAGACATACCTTATCATAAACTATTATTCATTAAAAATAAACCTAGATCAACGGGTAATAGATCAATAAAATACCTATGTAGGTACTGATGTACATGGGAACTTCCCGCAACTTTGTTAGTATATAATTCTTATTTACTTAAATACTTTTATTTGGCGTTACATTTAATTCTTAGTTACATGGTTTGTTTTGATTGAAAATTATATTCCATGCTTCAATAGGAAACCCTTATATACAAACATCGAAATCAGTTCAGCTGTTGTGACAGTGACATGATTGAGCAACAAACATCCGAACCTAAAACAGTTTAGTTCGCGAGTGTACCGCAGTAAGGACTATGAGACCGAGGCTTAGTTATTATACGAGGTAAAGCTTATCTCGTGTCGCTAGCGCTACAGTTTCCCAATCCGTGTCATCTCACCGACCGACGAGGCGCTTAGTTTTCTAAGCAGATGACCTGGTAATATTACTTCGATATATCGTACCATGACCTATAAAATTGTATTGATGTAGTGTTACTTTAAGTTTGAAATGTGGCTCCTGTGATTCCTACACATTTAATACCACATAAAAAATCGAACTAGAAAGGTAGGTAAGTCTTGTCTCAATGCATATAGGTAGGTACTAAAGGTGCAACGGATTTCCGGATACTAGATAGCATAACATATGCGTTGTTGAATTTTAATGATTGAATTTGTTAAAAGAAACAATTTTTCAGACTTTTATCAGTTTCGAATCAGTAGGTACCTACTCCGCTCCTTTCCCGAATGCTATGCCGAATATCAGAAATACGGTCCGGCCTAACCACTACCCGTCGCATCTTTAATAGGTACCTACCTCATAACTAGCTCTAGTAATCCCAGGGTATCGGCCATATTTGTACCTAAGATAATATTATTAAGCAAATTGCCATCGTAATTCCTTCAGATGTCCACCTGGTATTATAATTTGTAAGGTATCAAGTTCTTTTAACGTATAATGTGTTTTTAACGCGGGAGTTCCTTTACCTATCGCGTGTGAACTTGAATAATGACAGATGATACTATCGTGCATCGCTTTACGGATCACGCAAAATTATAAAGCAGTGTGCTGTGTCTGGAAAAAAATAGATCAATTTAGGCAACGTTAATCGCGTTCTTCCTAAGATGGGTGACTTTTTTTAGGGTTAGGTATCACACTCGATAGCCACATAATGTATAACTTACCTAGTGGTTCGTCCACACTTAGATCGCCCATGGATATAGATGGTAACAAACAACACCCAAACTAAAAAGAAATGTCAATAAAAACAATATCTGTAAGTTTGTAAATGCGGGTCTCGCTTCTAGAAATAAATAAACCGACTATTGATTTATGTTAATCACCTACATAACAAATATTAAGTCACACAATTACATTGACTGGCATTGACTATTGAATCAATTCAATTCTCAGGATAGGATTAAAAACCAAAAAAGCTGATTCTATCGGTGATATGAGCCTATTGTATTATTGTGCCGCGTTATAAAAATGATTAAGTAAGGACCTAGGTATGATTTAATTAAACACAAGGTGTTGAAATGTGGTACTTTATAAATTCTTGGAAATTGTTCAGGTATCTGATAAATGTCAATAAAGGTGCACAGGGCTGGTAGTGTAGTGCTAGCATCCCTAACTTCTGAACTTCGGTTTCTGGATTCGAATGTCTATGGTGTCTATGGTCAAACTTAATGTCGCTTTTTTTCGCGCATATGACGATGTCTTTAATCCGTTTAAAAATGTAAATTAGGGACTTATTATAGGGATATATCTGTGGGCAACAGAGATTAGCGTTCATAGTTGGTAATTGCCTTGGAAAATATGAACAAACAAAATGTCCAAGAGTGAACGTATTTAAAACACTGCTCCATACAAAAGATTTCAACGCGCTTTCCTTGAAGGTTCTATTGCTCGTTAAATCGAGTTAAATGTAATTGAGTCAGATATCAATCAGTTAAAATTGCTGACAAGCATTTCCTCGTATTCGTTTTGCTTAACTGATTTTGATAAATTGTGATGATTTTTTGCGCTTATAAGATTTTTTGTGGAAAATGCTGTGCAATCTGTGCCTGTAATTGGCATATTCAATAATACCTACAGTTCTGTAATATAAAATTATTATTGTGTTGTGTATGCGAACCGTTTTACAAGACGTAAGAGTCCCCTATAATTCAATTAGGAATACGATTGAGATGTGCTCAAGGTAGGTACAGTCAGCTTGTAAAATTATGGCATAAATATGACAATCTATAGGTAAAGAGAGGTATAGGACTCTTATCGTATCCTTATCGTAGGGTTTTCGCTTATTCACTTGGTGATTAATCTCAGACGCGATTTTAAATGATATTTACTTTACGTCTACCTACCAAGCCTGGGGTTTACAATCGTGATCATGTTTTTTTTTAGTAAAATGCCCCGCGTTTTTTTCACTTGTATTGGGAACTTTATAGCAGCTTATTCGGAATTTATTTGAATTCCTTTATTAGTCCATCGCAACGGTATATTTTCATTATACTTACCCAACTATGTAGTATATTATAAGTAATTTAGATACCCACTAAGTATAAAAAAAACTTTATTTATGATATTTTTCAGTGTAACTGTACATACTTAGGTTGATTTATCTCAGAAGAGCTGATCGAATGAAATTGTACTTACATAAAATTAATTTCAAATTGACTTCTTGAAATATGGAGGTAAGGTAGTTAAGGTACCAATAATTATTATACCTACATTATGCAACTGTAGTATCCTACATCTCAATATCTACTTGCGAAATTTATAATCATGTGGATATATCATGAACACAAAGACAAAGAGTTCAATCAAAAAATAATTTTCAGACTGGGTAGACTATCACCATAGTAATATAATAGTCTCCGCCCGCGGCTTTGCCCGCGAGGTACCTACATAAAATATAACATGTTCATCCTGAAAGTTTTTTCAACAATGTGGTGCAAGAATTTTTGAGATTGGAAGGGTCGTTTCAGAGATTAACTCATACATACAAACACACACTCTACCTCTTTTTAATAGGTAGAGATGATTCAGTCTAAAAATTCACGCCCTCCACTTGTACTTGTACCGCATATAGAGGTAAATACATACATTGGAGGAGCGTGTATTTTTAGACTGAATCATCTCTACCTGATGTATCGTAGTCTGACATCAATGCGGACCCTTTTGTATCTGAAATCAACTAAATAGATAGGTTTTACATATTGGAGCTAGTGGGGTTACCGAAACATCACGGAATTTTATAAAAGCACAATACTCATCTCTATCAAAACCTGTGGCTTTGCTTCATTTCGTCTTAATCTCTCGACCCGGTGCATCCAGGTCTAACTAATGAGCGGTTGAACTGGATCGGGGCCACGTCTCGTTGTGCAAGACCTTTGCAATTCACAAATAGGGAATTTTGCAATGCCATGCGCATTCTAATTTTTTCATACTTACATTAAAGAGTTCAATATAGTATTACTAATAGATTATGCTGGTTGCTCGCGGCTTCGCATGAACTGTAGTCAACAGTGAATTGTAATAGTTACTTAGTAATTTATCTCTATGGTAGTAGTAAGTTAAAGTCAAAATCTGATGATTTTTCATTATGATGATGATGATGATTCAATTATGTTTTTAAACTTACGCGATCTGAACACTTATTACACGTATATGGGTATTTATTGTGTTTTATTTACCTGCTTTTTCCCCGACGTTTCGCTGGTTTACACGCTGGTCATGGGTAGACTGGAGTATAGGAGCTAGTACCTATTTACATATATTGGAGATTCTGAGAGGTACATTCTAGATTTTTTTTACCTGCTTGATCATAATAGATCACTCACGCACGGCTTTCATTTATCTGAGAGGCCAATAGTGGATAAAATCCAGGTACCTACCCACCCCCATAAGCACACCTTCAAGACCCACGTAGGCACCAAATTACACGCATTACCTTGATTATATGCAACATGAAAAAGCTAAATTAAAGCGAGTGTTTTAGCCATAATAACATAGATGATACTATCTAATGATGGGCGAGAGGTCAAGTTCAGAAGACGTGGCCGGACCGATTGTGTGATGGCTGAACCGATTTGGATGGAGCTTGGAGCTTCGTTCATGACCATATTTGTAGTGACCTATTATAAACTTTCGAAAAGTACTTTCTTTACAGACGGTGGCAAAACCATGCGAAATCCCGGTATAGGCCATATTGCATTCCCTACATGTATTTGTAATCTATTTTTGAGCGACAATAAACCAACTAAACTCACGTTTTTATGAATTGGTGCTTACTGAACTTATAGTGTACAGTATTGAATACGTAATAGCCAATTAACTAAATATATAAGGATTAATGTAGACAGACAGAGCTTTGTTTGAAGCTATATATACAGGGTGTCCCAAAAAGTAGTGTCAAGCGAAAGTCCAGAGATAGAACACCCCTTGGGGTACCCGAATCACCCCCATGTATGTTCCGCGATTTTCTATAGTTTTCGAGTAATTAATTTTTTCCCGAATTTTTTAAAATTTACTACTTGAACAACTTAAAATATTCTTACAAAAAAAGTAGATAACTTTCTGCAGATTTTTTTTTTTTGCTACTGAATTTTAATGAGTTGTTCTTTTATGCATAAAATAATCAGCTACGTGACTTTGATGAAAACTATGAAAATGTTGCTGTAAAGTCAAATAATTACATTCGGTAAATTATGACTTAAATTTTCAACTTTAAATGAAAAATCTTAACAAGTGATTTCATGGTTCTTAAATAAATCTAAAGAATTCTCCAGACTCTCTCAGATAGCTAATTTTAAGAATTTTCCACCTCACCGTCTTTGAAGGCCGATTTTAGCCAAAGTAACCAATTAAGTACTACTTTTTTTTAATGATTATGAAAGCTGGAAAATTCTTTAGATTTATTTAAGAACCATGAAATCACTTATAAGATTTTTAATTTAAAGTTAAAAATTTAAGTCATAATTCACCGAATGTAATTATTTGACTTTACACCAACATTTTCATAGTTTTCATCAAAGTCACATAGCTGATTATTTTATGCATAAAAGAACAACTCATTAAAATTCAGTAGCAAAAAAAAAATCTCAAGAAAGTTTCCTACTTTTTTTGTAAGAATGTTTTAAGTTGTTCAAATCGTAAATTTTCAAAAATTCGGAAAAAAATTAATAACTCGAAAACTATAGAAAATCGCGGAACATACATGGGGGTGATTCGGGTACCCCAAGGGGTGTTCTATCTCTGGACTTTCGCTTGACACTACTTTTTTACATTGTTGAAACTTTGAGCTTTGTTCAAACAAAGCTCTGTCTGTCTACATTACATATATATATATATATATATATATATATATGTATGTATGTTTTTGGCCATGGTTCTATACATGGTTATTTTTGGGCTTACTATGTGTTATTAGTAAATAACCTTGCCTTTCTGTCATAAGTCCACGAATAGGTACAACTCGGTATTGATGATGATTATCAAAAATACCTACGTAAGTTGGTAACTAAATGTAGGAAGGTTACCTACAGGCTAGTCTAATCTCATAAATAGTCATATTTCGTCCCTATCGCTAAAGGGTAAATAGGCTTGTCCATTCGTCATCTCGCCTTCAGGCGTATGATTAAATTTTGACCTATGAGAGAAAACGGTGACTTCACACTCGCTGAGACATGAAACCTTATTGAATTGCTCGTGGCGTAAATAAATAACTTATATAAACAGATAATCAGGATGATAGAGGGAAATAGAGGAAGAAAACATGTGCCAAACCCACCTAGCGTGGAAAAATGGCAGGAAGAAGAAGAAACAGATAATCAGACTTAGGTACGCAACGTTTACCGCGGTCACTTTTGGATGGGTGACCTCTAATTTTAAAAATAGGTTTAGGTAACACCCAGTGTCACAACATAAATTAGCCCAACTTATTTCCTTATGTAAAAATGGTTAAGTTGTGAAATAAAACCATAGCTTTTGGTTTAATTTCATTGTAGGTAAATAAACGTCGCTAAATTAATAAGCTTTCTTTTGAATTTCAAAAGCGTGTAATGGGCATTATACCTAAAGCAAGCAGAATTATTCCAAAAATCATCTCCTGAATACGAAATGATGGTCAAAGTAAGTAGTACCTAAAATAAGTGCTTTGATTGATATGAGATAGCCTGCGAGTTTGACCTACGGATCAGAAATATGGAGAAGACGAGTATACTTTTGATGATAGCTGGATACTGGTAATTGAACAGGAGACTTACCACAAGCTATTACAAACCATCATGTTTCAGAAACGTCAAGTTCAAGCTTGAAGTAATACTACTTCAATACAATTTCTTTATGACATGGCACGAAATATTAAAGTCGTATTACTTTGACATTGCCTGAAAGTTTGTGTTAAGGCCGCGGTCAGCCTAAATAAAACTTTTAAAACCTTTTTCAAAAGCAATGTTTGTTTGAATCATTATAATCTTATGATTCATCTAACAAAAGCGACGCTTTTAGACCCGTTATGATAACCTAACGTTAGTTGTGGATTGACCAAAAAATTATGAAGTTTAAAAGTCAAGTTATTTTATTTAATTATCAAGTTTTTAACTTTTGAAACTATCATACTGACTACCTACCCATTGATGTTGATCTTAAATCCTAAGGATCTCTTTATTAAGTTGACCTACTTCGGTGGGCCAATCGTTTAGGTACGGATCCTTAGCACCCCTGGCCTGGTGGTGGTTCGGCGCGAGCGCATATAACCTAGCGCTCACCAATAGCACTGCAGTCCGCGACGCGAAGAGACCGCATCGTACGCACACGGTAAGTTTTATAAAATATACTTGTACACATTTGGATATTTTAATTTTTGTGAGTTTTTATATTTTACCATTGGAATTAGTATTAGGATCATAATAATGTCTTTGGTTAGTGATTTTTGAAATACTTACTACTTACCTAAGGTATTTTGTACTAAATTGTTTCATGAAATTGGACATAATAAAAACATGTGAGAGTAAAAAAAATATTAATCAATGAAAATCAACACGAAAGTTTTTAAAAGATGGCAGTCTGGGGCGTCCACCCCCGCCGTGACTTTTCCCGCCCGCCCAACAATTTTACGCTCGAAAATTATCCACGCGATTTTTACAAATAAATATCTAAAATATGGAATTGTTAATGAAACTAACAAATACTATAGTGATTTATATTTTTAACAAAAATTTAAAAAAAAATTGTTAGGTACGTACGAGCTCTTGTCTTATAAAAAAGATTAGTGAATGTGTGAAAGTGTTAACAGATTTCGTATAGTAAGTAATACTTAACTATCAAACACAATTAATTAACCAACTACCTATTATTTGACCGTGGTAACCTAAGCTTAGTCATGCAGAATTGAATTACCGAACAACTAAAAACTTTCAAGCATCAAGAAACAATGTCGTCTACATAATTTGTTATTGCATAAAGTAATAATGAACAAACTATAGAGCGTGTCTATCAATGTATGAACGGACATAGCGTCCGTTCATACTAACTGAGAATAAAAACCTTCGATTTTGATCACAGTTTACAAATTTTAATACAATAAATAAATAAATAAAATAAATAATGCTGGACACTATCACACAGCATCATGTAGCCCCAAACTAAGCAGAGCTTGTATTATGGGAACCACATGACTGATAAACTACA
Organism: Cosmorhoe ocellata; assembly: GCA_963675405.1. Taxonomy (NCBI): domain Eukaryota; kingdom Metazoa; phylum Arthropoda; class Insecta; order Lepidoptera; family Geometridae; genus Cosmorhoe; species Cosmorhoe ocellata. Next base: position 3,128,986 of record OY776264.1, on the reverse strand, counting down.
TAGAAATACTTTTTTTTTTTTTTTGTAAATACATACATATTATACATAGAAAACACCCAGACCTGAGACAAATATCTGCAAATAATGCAAACATTTGTCCCACGGCGGGAATCGAACCCGCAACCTACTGCGTCTCAGGCGGACCTTCGCCCGCTGCGCCACAGAGGCCGTCAATAAGTTCTTAATTTTGCAAATTAAGTTCTTGAAATAGGTACAGAGCTAGAAAACGTCTTTTTTATAAGTAGTTTTCTTTCTGCAGCTTTGCTCGCGTATTCTCCAGTAGGTAAGTCCACAAACACGTCTAACTTTGAAAATTAATAAGATGAATATCGAAAAAAGCCCTATGCTGGAAACCAAAATAAAGAAAATAACTTAGATTTAAAAATAAAGGCTTGAAAATTGAAAATATGAAAAACATCCGTTTAACTCAGGGCTACACAGGCTACCTGCTACTTATTTTTCTCATTTCCATTTTTATTTTTTCCATGATATCACTAGTAGAATGTCACTTTAGTACGCCCAAGTCTTTGCCTGCCTCGGTGCCTCAGTGCATTTCAATAGCTGGTCATTTATCAGTCTGAGAATTTTTCTCATTCACAAGACGACAGTTTTTCCGCACCGCACCGACAGGCGACAATGCTTGCTTTTTACTGCAAACTAGGAACAATCGTGGATTGAAATCAGCGGCCTACAATATTCGGTATTTTCCATACTACCCATTCCTTGAATGGTTTATAAAGATGCTGATAAAATTGCAAGTTTTCATGCATGTTGCAGTAAGACCACCTACCTACAGTTTTTCCAACGATCTATTCAATTAAACCAAATTATTATACTTAGGTAGGTCCTCATTAGTTAATAGATTATACCAAGTTTATTCAACCCCATCAATGTCAAAACTGTTATCTTTTATACTTAGTAGGTATTTTAAGAAAACCCATTCTCATCAAGATCTAGATTAGAAGCGATAAATAATACAGATAACTAAACGCTTTGTACGAAACAACTGTATTTAAGCATAGGTCAGATGGCTAGAACAATGGGCATCTAATCACAGCTTTTATTGTTGGTTCCCAAAGTAATGTAAGTATTTCCACGCCTCAGTTTCAGCGATTTATATCGTGATGTGTGATCATGATTATCCGCAGCTCAATTTCTCCCACTGCTGGGTATACCTACCTATATACTCGTATATAGGTAGGTATACCCAGCAGTGTGCCTTTTCCCACAGTCCGTAGCCTCATCCAGGTCAGGCCCGTGTCTGATGCTACATCGTCGGCTCTGGATTGGCTGCTGTGATCTGTCATAAACCAAAACTGGCAAAGCACTTTACAGTTTCCATTCTCATGATGTTAGATACAATATATAGTATAATCTATACTAATTGATTATAAGGCTGAAGAGTTTGTTTGTTTGTTTGGTTGTTGAACGTGCTAATCTCGGGAACTACTGGTTCGAATTGAAATATTATTGTTGTGTTGTATAATCCATTTATCGAGGAAGGCTATAGGCTATACATCACGCTACGACCAATAGGAGCGAAGCATCAATAAAAAATGTTGCAGAAACGAGAAAAAAAATATTACTTAAAACGCGCAGAAAAAATTGCGCAAGAGTCAGCTAGTGTTAGATAAATGAATACTGTAGTTTTCAGTAGGTCAATAATTGAGTTTTAAATTTCCCGATCAAACCTTTAAAAATGCTTTTCAATTCTCCGTAGGTAGGTACTTCACTTTGCCTCAGGATGTGAAATTAAAGAGCCACTTACAATAATGCTTTTGTGGGAGTCAACTGCCCTATAGGACGAGTAGATACTTCTAGGAACCCTGTTGCAAACGCCTCAAGTGACGAGTAGGTCACGCGAGGCGAAATTACTCTTCCAGGGGCCTTAACACAAACTCTTACTAGCCAAAATATTTTAGAACGTCACGTTTCAAGCACGAAGCAACACTACTTTAATACAATTTTTATAGGTCATTGTACGATATATCAAAGTTGTATTACTTTGGTATTGTCCAAAGAGCTTTTGGTAAGGGCCCAGTTCTTGAAAGATATTTTGTGTCCTACGGTTGACTTCCTCCCTTTGTTTACATCTAGGTACAGACATGTTCAATACACATTAATATGAATTGCATCACGTATACCTAAGCACGACATACCAAGGTACACTTTGAAACCTACCCTCAGGTTGTAGAGTCAAGATGAATATCTACTCTACAATCTAAGATTCAAGGCTCAATATCGAAGAGAGTCTCGTAGTACCACTTATAGAAACCGTAGATGCACTGAAAAGCAATAATTACGAATGCTCTTGTATGGACCAGCCTTTTGTTTGTTGGTTATGGGCATTACCGAATATAAACCTATTCAAGTATTGTATTATGTTCAAAATAGATTGTGTAAAGGTTTTGTTGTACTTGACTGTTGTTGATAATGTTTTTGTTTTTTGCAGGTTTAGTTAGGGCTTCCAGCAGCACCAACACCATGCTGCGTTTGTCAACGTTTTGCAGTAAGTATCCATCTGATGCATTAAGAAGTACCTAATATTATTTAATTTGTGCTTAGTATGTAGGTATGTAGGACACGTGATAACGGATAAGGGATGAAAACATGTCACCGAAATAGTACCTGATGAGTGTGGCTGGGTGCGCAAGTAGAGTAAGGCCGAAGTGGTTTGATTGTTGAAGGATGATGCGAATGTAAGAGTAAGAGTTGACGAATGATAGGAGTGAGTGGAAGAAGAAAACATGTGTCGACCCCACTTAGCGAGAAATAAGGGCAGGAGAGTGATAGTGATAAGTATAGTGATATGTAGGTGTATTTGCCTAGATTACGAATCTGGCAGGGCCCACCAATTCTTCTTATGGTGACCGTACCGAATTTAGCTCATCTATTATTATCATCTATTATTTTTGTTATCATGTTCGGTCCTAAATATTTCGAGCTAATGTGGAGAAAGGATTAAAAAGTGCGCTTCAAGTCTCGTGCACTTGTCACAAAGCTTCGAATTGTTATTGTTATTTTTTACTATAAATGCTTCGCCACAAAGCGATGACGTTTCGAGTTAAGCCAGTAATAAGTACTTGGAACGAATTAAATGTTCATATTATTTGACCCCTGATTATACGGAAGATGTCTCAACATTTCTTAGGTATTTGGTAGGATACTAGCCCTACTCCCTTTCCCTAGCTCACGTATTTGACCTATAGAATGCGTATGCGTAAATGTACACACTATACAAAATGACAAATTGCCTTCTGACCAATTTCACTGTTATTGCCTACAAATCTATCAATTTCATAATAAGCTCTATCACACTCATCATCATCATCACGACTGGTTTCACAGCTATGTGATTGCAACTCTGCCATCTGCATGGTAGGTTGTAGGTTCGATTCCCTCCCAGAACAAACAATTGTATGATGAACGTAAATTTTAGTTCTGTGTCTGGGTTTTGTAATGCACTACAATTAGGTAAACAACCTATGGTATAAAATAAGCTAACATAAATGAGTAAATATGAATAAGAATAGTTAATAGACTATTTACCTCAATTTCAAATAAGTCTAACTACTTAGGTGCGTAGTATTTTCATGCACCAGTCTTATATTTCTACTAATCAGTTTAGCTCATTAAATACTTAAGTACCTAACTACATACAAATCACGATAAAGAATTTTCTAATAATCCTAATAAGGATCCTTTTGTACCGATCGTGACCAATTTAAAATAATTTAAATAGCAAACATCAAAAAACAATGGAAACACATAATTAGGTAAATAATTTATGTTTCGACATAAACCATTAGTAGATTGGTGCAATAGAAGTAAATAAACTTGTAAAATCAATTGGTGGAACAAAAGATAGGAGATGTTTGCACAAGTTAAAACAAATGCATAGCATGCAGCATACTTCATGCTACTTATTATAGTCTTTCAGCTAACTTCGCGTTAGTACCCTACGTTACCTATGTTGTTTGTTTGTATCTAGATCTTTCATAGTTACGCTTTCCGGCTTTACTGATGGACTACGTAGAAATTTGCAAGCAAGGATGAGGCTTTTTAAGTTTTTTGGAAAAAAAATCGATCCCTGAGGAATCAAATTTATATAGGACCTGTGATGACCTACCAAACAAAAAAAATCATCAAAATCTATTCATAATTGGCGGAGTAATTGTGAAAGAAGAACATACAGTCGACTTGAGAACCTCCTCCTTTTTGAAGTCGGTTAAAAATACCTACCGTCATTAAAACGGGTTTTTGCTTTTTGCAACTTCTCACCTAATGTCTGAAGAAATAGTGTCACAAATCAAGCTTAATAGGAGCCATCCTCGCGCAGAATACACCCAGCAAAATAGCTCGTACCCCTTGCGAATAGAGGCTAATATTCCACGAATGTAGAGCAATGTTTCGTTTAGAAGGAAGCTTCCTATTTTCTTTGTTCTATTTTGCGATCGTGACGGCCGACCACGACTGATGCCCGACAGGCGGTGAGAAGCGAGCTTGCGGTGGAACTGTTTCACACTGAATACTTCCCGATTTGGGAACGTTTGCGCATGAAAAAAGCCTTAAGAAACCCTAGGGCTTACAACACACTGGTCGTTTGACATTCGATGATCATCATTTGACAAGTAATTAGTAGGTATCTTATTTTCAATGGCCTGTCGTTACGGTGGTAGAGATGATTCAGTCTAAAAATGCACGCCCCTCCACTTGTACTTGTACCGCATGTAGAGATAAATACATTGGAATTACATTTTATGGGCGTGCATTTTTAGACTGATCTACCTCTACTGGCGTTTGAAATTCCATTTCGTGATCGAATATCTCATTGACCGAGAAAATGTCAAAAGATATTCGAAATATTTTTAGGGATGTCTCAGAAACACACACATAGCGGACAGTGTTGAGATTAAATCGATTAAATAGTGAAAATATTCATAGACAAACATGATGCCAGAGGTAGGCACCGCTTCGGGCGATGAAAACAAGGCTCTAGCCAAATAAAGAAAATTGCAGACTTTTCAGACTCCTTTATCCTAACTTGTGTAGAGTTAGCAATATTAAATGAATTTAGGTTCTACTTTGGTTTCAATTTGAACAAAGCTATAACATAAACTCTATTCAAACATCAACTTAACACAAATTTAGAATTATTATCTTCGAACACGCATCTGAAGATTGCGAAGGATAGCTCATTTCGAGAATAATGATCCTTCAGTCAAGTGTTTACAATTTGTTTAGGAAAATCATTACAATTAATGGACAGGATATACTTTGGTTTCAACATCAAGGTGTCTAGATAGGTTCAATAGATGGTCCAGTTTCAACTCAATAAAGACATTAACATGTAATGACGACTGTAGATCTGCATTTCACACGCTTTGCTCACAATACATCATAAGTATAAAAACTGGTAATAAAATGTTATCATTATGCAGTAACACTAATCACCCATTGCATAGGCAAGGCAAATTGCTTATAACTTCAACACATTGGACAACTTCATCCCATCATAAGGACACAGTTTCGCACACAAACGATTCCAAAATACATACCTAACATAATCTTCCATTGGGACACGCTTTGGCAAAATTTACAGTAAAAAAAAACCTGTTGTTTAATGTACACTATTGCAAAAAGTTTTGCATTCTTTACATAACAAGGATTACTCAAAACAGGGCCTAGACTAGAAATAGTTTTTACTTAGAGCGTTTGATAATACTGCGCCGTTCCTTAACTGTCATTTCAGATATAAAGTTTGTTGCTGACTGTACTCACAGCTACTTACAATGTGCATTGCAAAACTGGGACCATCAGTTCTCACCGAAATTACATTTAGACGTTCGCGTGTGGAGCCTTGGCTTCAACAACCGGAGGCAATTTTATATTTGTCCTCTACAGGGACCTAGGGGACAAAGGTCGGAGTGAAACTCCAATCACGAAAATAGTTATACCACAAGTTGTTAACTACTGTGCAAAATGCGGGCATGTGCCAAATGTCATGTTTGGACGTGCACCTGACAAAAAAAAATATGATCACGACTGTAATCCCCAGGCTCGGTAGATATCTCTAGTTACTTAAATCTTTGAGGATATGTAAAGGGGGTAGTCAGAGGCAAGTCCAAACATGACATTTGGTACATGCCCACATTTTGCACAGTAGTTAGTAGGTATGCCCCTGATTACCCTCTTCATATATCCTCAAAGATCTAAGTCACTAGAGGTCGGAGGAGATATTTTTTATGTGTTTACTAATGGGATAACAAGAGCGAATGAATGAATGAGTACCTAATTCAAAAACTCGATAAAGATTTAAGTATTCTTGAAGCGTAAAAAATCTCGTAAATCTATCAAAACTCTCACGCGGTAATTTGCGGGAGTTGTTACAGCTTCCGTGTGAAGCTAAAACTACACATCATCGCACCCTTCAGTACTGTGCTATATTATCATTTTTATAATTAGCTGAATAAACACTCATTTGGCGTGTATTTAAATAATATTGCCAGTTGAACCAAAAGAAAGTTATATCAATCTTAATTAGATTATTTCATGCCCCTTCTTATGCACCTGATTATATTGAAAACTAGCTGATGCCCGTGGATGTCGGTTATCGCGACCAAAAGTACCTAATCATGAAATTTTGATCCCGTTGATGTTGATTCCCAGACGGCTTATTTTTTTCCGAGACCTCCAACAAATCCTTCTAATATTATAAACGCGAAAGTTTGTTTGTTTGTATTTTAGCCAATGTATACAAAAACTTGACAAATTATATATTAAAACCTTTCTCGAGAACCACTCTATCCATTGGTGAAAAAAGCATGAAAATAGGTGCAGAAGTTTTTGAGTTTATCGCGAACAGACAGACGCAGCGGTGGACTTTGTGTTATAATAAGTAGTGATAATGACAAAGCAAAAGCCAGACTTTACCTACTTACACAATAATTATATTATCTTCGTTGTTACAAACTTTTGAAGCATGCGATGCAGTCTAGATTAACTCTACATATGCAGTTATCTCACGCCATCCAGGGCAACTTGTAATTCCTACCTCATTGGAGGTCAGTAATATAGCTTGTAGATAAATGTTACGTGTTCAATTAGCGAAGGTAAATGACCAAGCGTTTTGCTCTACATCACACCCGAGGCACAATAGGCCGAGATGACATCGCGTGGGAGACAGTCTACAGTTGATACAAGAAACACATTGCCAGCGCTTATATAATGTCTGCCAAAATGCTCCGATTTCTGAGTCTTGTATGAAAAAAACGTATTTCTGCACAAAGTGAGAAGTATTTATTGGGGGTCTATTTACCAAGGCTCATTTACGCAGCTAGCTTTTAAGGTTAAGTGCCCAAGAACCTACTCGGTCACTAGAATTATGGTACGTCCGTCAAACCTGGGGAGTACAGTCGGGAGCAAATTAGTATTTATTACAGAACAATCATGCAGAAACGAAGCAGTGAGGTTTGGTCTACATCTGACTGAAAATACGTCGCGTATTATAGGTCACGTAACGCCAAAATATACAAATCTATACTATAATATTATAAGGAGGAAAGATTTTTTGTTTGAATTGAATAGACTTCAAAACTACTGGACTGGTTTGAAAAATTCTTTCACCAATGTTTAGAATGAATTTTCGGGATGATTTTATGTAGGCCTAGGGCGAAGCCACGGACGAAAGCTAGTATAAAATAAAACATTCAACCTTTCCTACTTAACCGATGATGCGTTAGTGAGACCGTTGATACGTTCGACGCATTTTCCATCAGATATACCGACCCTATAAGGTAATTGCAAAAAGATTTTCACGTACGCGAAATGAATCTTTTCGAGACATAAGCATCTGATTTATCTAACCTTACACCGCACTATGATCATCTGGTTCTTGATCTACCAGTGACCAAGAAGTAACCGCTGGGACGACGATCTCAGCTTCTTGTTGATGAAACAAAAACGTTACAATACTATGTTCTATACGAACTTCCGCTCAAGATAATCATTGGGTGGGTTTTTAGTGGCAGTAAAATCTGCCTGCTGTGTAATTGTGTCTATTTGACCACGTAGGGCCTCCACCACCGCCCTGGGATCGACATAGCCTTCGAGACATTTTCGCAACATAATGAGGAAATTAAACGGACTATCTGATTGTGGAAGATACATCACTGAATAGGTTTTATTGTGGGATCTCATTCAATTTGGTCTGTTTAGCTGTATCTGAGTAGGTAACCTCCTTACTTTGCATCTGTTACTGTTACACTGTTATTTTGCAACGATTTGACTTGGTAGGATGTGGAATTGACTGTACCTAAATAGATGTAACAAAGGTCGAAAGGTTTTGATGACTTTTAAAAACTTTTTCAAGGTCAATATAAGTCCTTACCTACTGACAAAACCAGCAACTTTCCAATAAAAAGCAAATGATTGATTGTGATATAAATCCAATAGTTTTAGTCATGGTTTATTATTCCGTTGTTTGTTATTTTGACATGGAAACTATAAATCTATTTTATTTTTCAGTGATACTGGCTCTAGCAGTCGCCCAAAGTGGATACGACTACAATAAGCCTGGGAAGCCGTTCAATCAAGCACAGCAACAAGGTCCATCATCCAATCTTCCTGGGTCAGGGTACCCGTCTGGACCTGGACCATCCTCAAATCGACCTGGTTCCGGCTACCCCGGGCCATCAGGGCCGTCTGGCCCTTCCGGCCCTGGCTATCCATCAACCACTCCCTATTCTCTTCAACCACAAAACGACGATTACTCAGGACCTGGATCTACCCCAGGTTACGGACCTGGTTCAACCCCAGGCTATCCTTCAGGACCCACAGACTATCCCAGTGGACCTAACTCAGGCTACTCAGGGCCAAGTGGAACGCGGGGCCCATCAAGCCCAGGGTATCCAGGACAGGGACCTTCGTACCCTGGACAAGGACCCAATGGTCCCAGTGGTCCTTCTAGCAACTATCCTGGACAATCAAGACCTTATCCTGGGCAAGGCAGCCCTGGCCGCGTTCCTTCTGGCGGGTTTCCAGGACAGTCAGGACAAAACTACCCCGGTCAAGGATTTGGACCAGGCGGTCCTGGGTTCGGCGGTGATGACACCGGAGCATATGAAGGTGGTGATTACTCAGCTATTCCTGGCACACCTGATATAGATTATCCAATCCTGACCGAGATACCACAAACAGGATTCAGATGCGATGCTCAAGCCTACCCTGGATACTATGCTGATACAGAAACTCGTTGTCAAGTGTTCCATGTTTGCGCCAACAATAGGACTTACGATTTCCTTTGCCCGAACGGAACTGTCTTTTCTCAACAGGACTTTGTCTGCGTTTGGTGGAACCAGTTTGACTGTAGCGGTGCTCCAGAGCTGTATAGAATAAACGCAGCCATATACGATGCCTCCAACAGCATACCGAACCAAGGTGACTTGTCAAACTTCGGCGATTACAATCAAAGCCCAAGACGGCCTTTCCCCGGAAGCAGCGGACCTAGTGGACCAGGGTATCCAGGTAATAGTGGACCCAGCGCTCCAGGCTACCCAGGACCGTCTTCAAACTACCCTGGAAACTCAGGACCACAAGGTCCACCATCCAATTACCCAGGTTCAGGCCCTTCGAATTACCCAGGAAGTTCTACCCCCTACCCAACTAGTAGTGGGCCATCTTATCCCGGAAGTACTGGCTACCCCAGCTCTCAGGGACCACCTGGCTATCCAAGCTCTGGACCTTCAACGCCATATCCCAGTAGCTCACCACAAGGCCCGTCTTACAGTGGCAACTCAAGTCCTTCGACTAGTTACCCGGGCACAAGGCCTAATTCAGGTTATGAAGGTCCAGGATCAAGCTACCCTGGAAGCCAAGGCCAAGGCTACCCTTCAGGGAAACCCAATGGACCAAGTTTCCCATCCAGAGGCAACGGAAGACCCCAGCAACCAAATAGAGAGTATTTGCCACCAAGAAATTAAGCAGAATTTAAATATGAAACGATCATAATGACACACCAGTACCTTTTTAAAAGGATTCCCAACGCTAGATACAGTTTTTGTTGATAAAATAAAGATGTGTGATAAAACGAAGTAGCTTTACATAGTTAGATTAGATTTTAGAATAATTTGCCAAAATATTATCGAGCCGGTACCTGTCGCATTACGATGATAACGAAAATGTTGGTGCTGTCTATTTTATTTTAGTGTTGTGCTATCCGATAAGTTGTTTCTCTTACTTTCATTGTGTTTTTTGTTCTAAACTTTTAACAAAAAATATTTTTTTCTATTCAAATGAGAGTTACCAAAAGCTAGTGTTCGAATTTTAAGTTCAAAATGATATATTTTGCAGTTTTACCTATCTAGGTTTTAGCATTAAGATTATAATAACACTATGTACCATGTATTATTATGTACATTTACTGAATAAAGTTACATAAAAATGCAGAAATCATTTTATTTTGTAGTCTTTTCGGGAATAGCACTACTTCTAGCCACAGACAGCCTTGCGCGAACTTTAACTTTATTCGATACATATTTCGCGCTAAAGTCAACTACATTTCTATGCAGCATTTCATTTATCCGTTCCATTTCACTGCAGTAAGAAGGTAATTGATTACCCTCAACCAACACTTTCATCAAACCAGTCTGATTAAGCGTTTTGCTGACGCTTTGATAGAATAGAACCTTCTGCAATTTTCTCAGGCTCTCGTAACTGATATTATTATAACACAGATTCAAGTAACAGAGTACCATGTTGCCTATACAGTGACAGTAACCGTTCACGAGTTTAGTAAAGCACGGAAGAAAAGGGTCTACGAAAGGACCCATCAGTTCGTTAGTCATCATTTCAGCCCTGATTTGTGTTAAGTCTTCGCAAGTCGGACTACCTTTCAACTTATCTTTTTTGGCTCTGTTCCTTATAGATGCACTCCCCGCAAGTGCTGATTTTTTACCAGACTTCTTACTTATCGTGCTGAAGTCATCTAACGATCGAGAGTCCCATTGTGTCAGATATTTCAAGTAAAGAGCCTGTTTCGCTTTTAGATATGCCATATACCTCTCACGCTTGGCCTTAGTTTCGTCATAAGTCAGTGGGAAATCTATTAGTGCGTGGAAAATGTGGTTTGCCCCCTCATCGCCTATCCGATTGTCGGCTAAGTTCAAATACCGCAAATTTCTATTAGTTCTGAGAGCTTCTCCTAAATATTTAGCACCTACATCCGTTATGTGGTTAGACGAAAGATTGAGACTTGTTAGTGTTGTTTCTGCAGGCTGTAAGAAATGAAGTGTAGCTGCTATTCGCTTGCAAACTTCGTCATTTATCTTACATCTGCAAAGTGATAAGCCATTAAGTCTCGAATGACTTTCCAATAACATCGCATAGTTTCCTTGAGGAATTCGTGAATCGTCGAGGCATATATCTGTGATTGTCGTCAATGGTAAAAATACGCTTATCTCGTGTATAGTGTAAGCGGAGATGCAGCATCTTTTTAAAACCAACTTTGTCAGCTGCTGATAATGCGGTACTATAAGGCCTAACATTTGCATCAGTAGTCTTGGCACATTTATTTTGTTCAAGATTATTTCTGCCAGCCTGTTCAAGTTGTCGTACAAAGCAGTTATGACAATGGCATCTTCATCGATACTCGTTCTGGGTGTTGTTTCATTTGTATCTTTTTCGGAATCTGGTGTGACTATTGGCTTGACATAAGCTGAAGCTAAGCTAATCCGTTTGTATTTGATTGTACTGTCCTGTTTAGCTAACTTTGTTAGATCATCTGAAAATTAATTAAAGCTTTGTAGATCGGAAATAATATCGATTTTGCCAAATATTAGTTTCTAAAAGATTTGTCTTACCAGCTCTAGCTTCTTTTTTCACAACTATCTTATGTGGGTAATCAAACTTCTTGGTCGCTAATTCCATAAAATCATCCAGGTCAAGTGGTTTCTCTTCCAATAAGTTGTAATCGACCGCACTTTTAGATTTGCCGGTCCGAACCGACCTAACAGATTGCGATCTTCCAACATTCGCTTTATCATCCATTATAAAAAAAATAGAAAATAAAATTGCTCAAAAACTAAATTTCTCCAAATTAAATTTCCGTAAAAAAAATAATAGTACCTAAGATCGCGTTGCCTTTGGATGATTGACAAACATTGTCATGCACGAGTCATGAGCTGCCTAGCAAAAAGTTTTTATTTGTTCGTTCACCATGATTTTTTTCAATGAAGTAGGTAGGTACTTACATAAAATATGTCTATCTACATTATTGATGCTTGCCCGTGAGCGAGTTCACTAGCGATGTATGCTTCGCAGATATTAATTCCGTGAGACTTCGTGACAATGAGTGTTTTCGAAGCGTTTGGTTCCTAAAACCAGTTGGTCGATTGGCGACCGTCGAAGCTTTGCTTACATTGTAGCACCAGTCTCAGCAAAGCGAATTAGGAGTGTCATGGAGTGTCATGATTAAAGAAATCAATCAATTAAATAAAAGATAGCCAGTTCAAATAAAAAAACAACTCTTTATTCAGAGTTTTAGGCTACGAAAACTTAAAATTGTAGGTATACTTCACTTAAAATAAACATTTGTACTTACTGTTGGAATATAGCGCCTACTAATCCTTTTAAAACATTAGAACTTAATAAGAGCCCGTTAAATAGGCCACTATTCTCTTAACATACAGGTACAACTCGAGTTAAAAATTATGGAGAAAATAATATAAAGGCTTTTACTTGTCAACTGATAACCAATTGACGCGGCCAACGAGTATATCTATTCGTCTAAGATTTGAGCAAATAAAACGCTATAGGTAGCTCATGCAACACTAATCTTAATACAAATCTTCTATTTCTTAGTAGCAATTGCTGAAAGGGTTCTCGAACGAGACTTAGGCGCAGCAGGTGCATTGGCAAACACAACTTTTCTCAAAAACATTTCAATCTCAATGTATTCATTGCAATGCGCTGGAATACAATTCCCATCCAAAACCACCCGCATCAGGCCCGTCGCTCCAGGAACCTTGTCAATCTGATCCTGATACTTTAAGACCTTGTAAATTGTTTTAACTGACATGTACGTCAAGTTGTTGTTAGCCATGTTTAAAGAACATAAAACCATGTTTCCTTTCGAATAGGTACACCCGTCATTCTTAACGACACTGTCTTCGTTGTATGGATCAATGAATTTCCCAACGATATCCATAGCCATAGCTTCAGCTGTGTCGACCGCCGACACCTCTATGCCAACGAACACCGATGTGTTTCTTTTTGTTTTTTTACGGTTTTCTTCTTTTGGATTCTTCACGTTCTTAGATATACGAGACTTTTTGGAGATAGCACTGATGGCGTGCAGATCACTTTTTTGTCGGTTCAGCACCTCTTCATAGCAAGTTGCATAAACTTCCAATTTCTTTTCGCTGTATTTAAATTTCCTCTTCTTTGCATCCACAATCTCGTCCCGAGTTATCTCAAATTCCATTAAATGAGAGAGGATCGAAGATACTCCAACGTCAGTTATCTTATTCCCTGATAAATTCAAGTGAAGCAAACGCCGATTCCGTCTCAAGCTGTCCCCCAACGCCTTCACGCCCATGTCGGTAATGAGATTAGACCCCAGTTCTAAGACCAGAAGGTTGGACGCGGATGCTTCGAAATCAATCTTCATAGCTAACGCCTTGCACGTTGTATCATCGATATAGCATCTGTTGAGAGACAGATACTTCAATTGAGATGTATGTTCACATATCACGTCGTATGTACCTCCACGCAAGCCATTGTCATCAAGGCAAATATCAGTTAGATTTGAATGCGGAAGCATCTTTGCTATCTCGTGTAGTAAAACGTTTGTGACTCCACCTCTTCGGATTGTCAGTCTCGTGAGGAGCGAATGAAAGGGAATACAGATACTGATCGCTTGAATAACTTTTCTATGTACTTCGAAAGGACTACTTATGATCGATACTTCGACTAGATAGCCCCTAGCGTCGTAGATAGCTTTCATCGGAACGGCATTTTCACAAATGCTGGATCTGGTCATGAAGTCAGTTATGGCAGAGGGAACTGCGGATGCGGGTGTGCCCTTTTTGGCTTCGAAGGTTTCATTGTCATCGTACTTTGATTTGAGGCTTTTGTTAGATTTAGACCGTGAGGAAATAGATTTTCTATCAGTTCCACTTTTCAATGCACTTTTGTATTCCTCTGTAAATATAACTTTGTATCACTATCTAAAACACAAAAAAAACTTATTTTTATGTAAATACTTTTTTTAAAACTACTTGGAAATTGGTGTTAGGTTAGGTTAGGTTAGGTAGCAGTTTCAAAAATATAACAATTTTTATAGATCAATGCCATATATTTGCAAAGCGAAGTTTCGACCGAAAAATTTTCACCCGATTCAACCGAATGACATTTTCAATTTTAATTTATTATATACCTAGGTACTTACTGACATTTCGGTCACCATTGAAGGCATTGGGCAAGGATTTTTTTACGCAAAAAATATCTTTTACTGTGATATCATTAGGGAGACAATAAGTTACAGGTTAATGTATCTACTAACCTTGGAGTACCCTTGTGACGTGCACAACTTCTGGCGTCTGCCACTCCATGCAAATCCAGGGAACAAAGGCATCGAAGTCCAAAGGCGTTGTCTTGTCGAACGATGATCGCCGGGAGCTATCAATGGCTTTTTTAGAATCGCACGAAGACGGGACGGTTTCCAAGTGGCTGACATGGCTTTTGCGCCCTTTGTATTTATCTTTCATTTTTCGTTAGTACAGTTCTGGATATATATTGTTACCTGCAGAAATAAGGCTGTTTTAATGATTTCACTGAGTATCTTCAAGTATGTTTTTCAAACTTAATAATCTATATTGAGAAATTAACACACTTTGTTTTACTTACTTTTAATAACTAAAATTTTTCCGTAAAATTCTAGGTTATAAATGCGAACACGTGCACCATAGGGAAAATAAATACAAAACAATGTTACCTACATGAACCTTTTTTTTTAATTATTAATGTCATTAGAAAATAGTTTTTAAGTTATCTATGATGAAACATTGTGAACTTTTCATTAAGATTTAGAATAATCACTAAAGATTATATTTAAATACATACATACATACATACATAAAATCACGCCTGTTTCACGGCAGAGACCACGGATCTCCACTTGCTACGATCCTGACATACCTTTTTTGCTTCATTCACTCTCATTACATTCTTCATACATGCGCGTCGGTTTAGGGTACTCTGGACCTGGCCTTTCTCTAGTACGTCCCCAATTTGATCAAGGTACGTACGCCGAGGTCTTCCCCTATATGTAAATAAAAGCAATACAATTTCAAACATATTTTTATTAAAATCCAATTCAAGTAGGTATAAATCCTCTACAATCTCATTGACTATTGTGCAAATTCACAAATTAATGTAGCTCCACTGTTAGGCAAGTTATAAAATCAGATTTCTGGCAAGGTTCACAGTAATTCGGAGTCTATTACAGTGTAATAAAGTGTACAATTAGCTGACATGTTTAAAAATTCCCTTTTCCGTAATCCCCACTGATCGTTCCTACTAGTGGTGAAAACAGGATTATATTTCCAGGAATTACTAGTAATCCATCGATTTGAGAGCTAAGAATATTAAGGTTTCGGACTTTCAACAGATGCGGATTTATGTACAAAATGGCGTTAGTAGTATGGCTCGAAACTTGTTTTGGGGAAATCCAAGATTGATTATCAAGGCTAAATTGTATTTTTAAAAAGTTAAATTTAATTTCAATCAAAAGATTATCCAAAATTTTTAACATTATAAATTGAATTTGCGCGATATCACAAATTCCAATCAAATATAAATTTAATTTTATAAATAAAATATATTCATTTCCTTTAGGGACGGAAATGGACGTTATTCAAAACAATTTGAGCTGTCAGGGTGGCGACACACCTGGCGGAATATACAAATACAAATATTTATTTAACTAAAAGGGGATTTACAGACACTGTATGAAATACAAGTTATCGTTAGTTCCCACACTTAGTACAATGTTGTTGCATAATAATATTAATACATACGTTTTTAATAGACATTCTAAAAATGTTACATACAGAAATGTATCACCCTATAAAATTGCATAATTAGTAGAACAGAATTATTAAAATTAATAAAAATAAAATTTATAATAAATCATTAGTACTTACATAAATAATTACAATACAAATCATCAAAAACAACACAAAAAATAATCGTTTTACGAAAATAACAAACTTTAAAAACATCGTAAGACAAACATGAATAAATCGCAAATAAGTAAAACATTAAAATTGTTATTGCAAAGTCAAATTATAATAAACTAAAATAAACTTTGTTCAAAAAAGTGATGTGTTAATTCATTACAGTAAATTACGTTTAAAATGTCGTTTCAAAAACAGTCCACCAATGCATTTTGGCGAACTGTTAGAACTTTCTCAAAAATCACAGTTCAATATTTCATTGATGGCAATTACGCGTAAGTATAGAAATATAATTTTCACTAATTAAAAACTAAAATAAGGTACTTACGCTTAAGTAATGTGATGCTAATTTTAGAACTAAGTACTTAAAAAAACTAAGACAAGAATATACAGAATTTCGACACTCGTTGTATCATTGACTTTATTTTCAGTCATTTATTAAAACGAAACTCTAATAAATTCTACTTTTTTACGCTTAACCTATTTGGGGCTTATTTGATAGCGACACACTAAATATATAACCCCAATTAAAGGCCAGCGCACACCAGCGGACAAGGGGGGGATATATAGAAGGAATGGTATTAGAAGGATTTAGCCATCGAACATTGATGATTTGCAATGCCGTTATCGGCCGTCCGCGTATACAGTAGCAATATCTATTTGGAATATCTTGTTACCAATATACGTACAAATTGGTAAATTCAAAACACCCGTCCGCCGTTGTGCGCTGACCTTTATTGACTGTGAACTACAAAATCTGAGACACGAATAAGTGTTATTTATCTACATTTTTCTCAATAAACTCTACGTATATAGAGAAGTATCTACGGAAATTTTTACTTTCCTTCAATGACTTAAGATTTAAAATTGAATGCCACTTATCATCATCATATTCATAAGACTTTCTTTCACAATACATATATTTTTTATCTATATATTTTGTTCTAAATTCTAAAGTATCTAATTTATGTACGCGGCTTTACTTGTTTTATATTCGTTTATTTAATCCTTTAATGCTATTTCAGGATACGAACAATATCTTCAAATTTCATCCAATTATGAAAATAAGACGTGATTGAACTACAAACATGTTATTTTGGGTTAAAAATAAAATAAATAAATATTGGTGGACATTTCACACAATGCCATCTAGCCCCAAACCAAGCTAAGATTGTATTATGGGAATCAGATAGCTGATAGATTAATTATATACTTTATTTTAAGTATATACACAGAATACATAATAACACCCAGTCACAGAACAAACACTAGTGTTTCTGACACGAATGTTTGTCCCGAGTTTGTAACACCTGTATATTTACAAAAATATATATAACTAGCTGTCCCGCTCGCGACTTCGTTCACTTAAAGTATCTAAACTGAGTTTTAAACAAATCACACTAATAAAAAAATTCCATACATAACTTTGACCCTCTTTTTACCCTTTTTAGAGGGATATTTTGGAATATCCAGAAATACGTGTCCATTCATTTTGCATTTACAGTACACAAACAAAGTTTCACACCAATCGCACCACCCGTTAAAAAGTTCCCATACAAACATTGACCCCCCATTTGACCCCTTTTTAAAGATTATATTGAAAAATCCTGAAACACGTGTCCATTTATTTTGCATTTACAGTGCACAAACAAAGTTTCATGGAAATCGCTCCACGCGTTAAAAAGTTTCATACTAACGTTTTCACCCTTTTTCATCCCCTTAGAGGTGGATTTTCCAAAAATCCCGCCTTAGTGGCTGGTTTTGTTATAAAAGGAAACCACCTTCCAAATTTCAGCTTTCTAGCTTCAGCGGTTTCGGCTCGGCGATGATCAATCAGTCAGTCAGGTCAAGCTCTTATATAGATATAGATAGTCTATAAGCCATTTGGTAAAAGCTTTGCTTAGTTTGGGGCTAGATGGCGTTGTGTGAAATTCCCACCAAGAATAAAATAAATATACATTATAGTTAGTTGTAAAGCAAATAACTTATGTTTTACTAAAATAATTGTTAAATTGAACTAATTCTATCACGCCACATGCTCATCGTGAAGGCGGAAAGGACGGAAATTAAACTCCCTGTCCAAAAAATGATCTCATTACCTACTTAGAAGCATTTTTAGTAAATTTTGAAAAAGGCTTGTTACGATTTCACAATTTGTGGAAATTGTTATTTCGAAAACAGCACGCAATCGTGAAACTTTGTTTGCACGAAAAGGTAACTGTGGCTCTATATGGAACACATAATTGACTTTCCATATTATATGTATACGCTATATTTTGATATTAATCCCAGTTTTTCTGTTTGATTTTGGGACATCTTATTCCAGGTTTAAAAACCCATAAGTAAATCCACACGACTCATTGACCAATTGTAGTGATAAGAGTTAATAGGTCGCCAATAGGCCTCCATCGCGGCCTAACTATATAAAGCCGAGATAGACAGTTTCACGTGACCTCCAGAGCACAAGCGCAACATCAGATCAGTCAAAATCGATCGCCGATCTATCGATTGGTGGTAACATCCTCACTGCAGTCACCCATCCAAGAACTGACCTTGTAGAACGTTGCTTCACTTCATTGATCTGTTGAACGATACTTTATACGAAGCGTTTTATCTTAACCGGATGACTATGACCGGAGACTTTAAATAATGGCCATGTAACAATAGAATCACTATTGGTCCGAACTTATTGAATCACGAATCATTTTCATAGTTCCGACCCGTAACTATGATTCCCTGTATCAGATAAGAGTACAATGTTACACCAAAAGTCAATTGACATTTTAAAACCTCCAATAATTCCTTTACACTTTAAATCTCAAAAGTAGCTGAACAGCACATGCCACAAAACATGCTGAGGTCTTTACGTACCTTATCAGTATAAGCCACAAAGTATACAGAACAACACAAGGTTTTTAATATGTTCAGGTTCAGCATTATTTGTGGCATTGATATAAATAATCTATCTAAAGCTATCTGGTTCTTATTGTACAAGCTTTAGCTTAAGGCCCAGAATACTCGTCACACTATATTCCTTACGTAAAAGTTACAAAAAAAAGTGACATGGTCCGTATAGCAACGCGGATCTCCGCAGAATCAGACATAGCACGAAGCGAAATACCCAAAATGACAAGTACGTCTACGTATTATCATATTATCATGCCGCACTCTAGTGTGGCATGATAATATGGCTGCTCTGAATTATATAACGAAAGCGACAATTTATAAAAAACATATCTGTTCTGGATAAATTAGGGAATTTCTGAATTTTCAGAGGTGTTTTTGACATGATTTTTAACCAAAGTTTTCTAACTAATTCGTGTTTTAGCTCCGGTTGATTTATCACTTATATCCTTGAGTATCGTGTAGTTCAATTTCAATGTAATCTATTAAGCGGTAATAGAATGATTAGGGTTGCAATACTTGCAATTTTCATAATTCTGGGCCTTAAGCATTGTTCAAGCTTAGTTTGGGGCTAGATGACGTTGTGTGAAATTTCCACCAATATTTATTCATTTATTTGCAGATATTTGATGTTTAAGGTATAGTACCTAGATGTTCATTTTGGTAAACGATGTTTTCCAAAAATTAAACATAGCTAGATCGATTTATCGCCCCCGAAACTCCCTGCATACTACTCGTATATTTCATGAAAATCGTTGGAGCCGTTTCCTAGTTTCAGATTATTACATATTGCTCGTCTAAAGGGATAAGTTACAAGGTGCAAGTTAGGAATTATGGAGGTTTTACAATCTCCATTAGCCGCGTACTGGCCAAGCGAGCGGCTTCGCGAGGCAGCCTCGGACATTTGCCGCAGTACGCATGCCGCGCGAGGCGGCCTCGGTCTGTAAGTTTTCTAGCTCGCTCAATCAGTACGCGGCTATTGACGTTTGTTGGTGACTGTAGCCAGGAAATATTATCATAACACTTGTTATCCAACTTTGAGTCTACGCATCACTCGCCCGAGGCGACTGTCCGCCTGTCATAAGGCCACTGTCCTAATATAACTGTCGTCTTCGTAGCTACTCGCTGACAGCCTTAACGCGTGTTCCTCGCACAGCGCTGCGAGTTCCTTCAGCCACTCGTCTAGCAGCACCGCGTTGAGGATCGACCGCAGAGTGATGGACTGGCTCCAGTAACTGTCCTGGCTGAATATGGGCCGCTTTTGAGGGCTCGGCGAGGTTTGGAGACTGTGGTTGTGCTGGGAGGGTGATGCTGAAATTAAATATTATATTAGTCTCATATTAAATACTTTATTTACAGAAGTATACGGATTTATCTTAATATACAAACACACTATAATCCTACTAATATTATAAACGTGAATGTTTGTTACTCTTTCACGCTGAAACGGTTGAACGGATCAGTTTGAAATTTGGCACAGATATATAATATAGTCTGGAATAGCACATAGGCTACTTTTTATCCCGAAAAAATGTACGGTTCCCATGGGATAGACTTGTTTTTGTTTTTCATGGAACCACGCAGGCGGAGCCGTGGGCGGAAGCTAATACGAGTATACTTACAAGAAAGTTTTCTATTGATCATGTTGACGAAACTAGACGACAAACTGCGTCGTTTCGGCTCAACGCGATGGAACGATTCGTCGCCTCCTTGTGTCGAGTTCCGACTGTGCGGTACACCTGGAATGTAACAGGTTTGTCCATTACTAACAAAACTCCATTTTACTCAAGTCAAGTGCACAAAGGAAACTCTAAGGCGCACTTTAATCCTTTCACCACACTGGTTCAAAAGAACAATTAATACGATATGAAGAAGACAAAAAATAATCAAATATGATCACAACTGTAATCCCCATAGTCTCGGTAGACATCTCGTCAGATCTCTAGCTACTTTGATCTTTGAGGAAATCTGAAAAGGGTAGTTAGAGGCACATTCAAGCACCATATTTGGCACAAGCCCACATTTTGCACAGTAGTTAGTATTCCGTATGTGACAGGTTGCAAGCTCATCGCTTATAAGAATACTAACGATGCCACAAACACCTTTGAATTTTCGGTTGTGGGTATGCCGGTTTCCTCACGATGTTTTTCCTTCACGTTTAGAGCACCGGCATAGAAAAACTCATTGGTGCACCACCAGGTCTGAACCTATGACCTGGAAAAGAATGATGATGGTTCTGAGTCATTGACTTACTCGGTGTCGTGGTGGAAGAGTAACCAACGGAGACGCGAGAGTATATTATGCTATTTACGATTATAAATGTAACTTTGCGTTGATACAACGCCAGCGATTTGGTGTCAGGGGAAATTGATTCTTACCGTCATCGTTTATCGGCGCCCGCGCATTCAGCAAAGTCAGTTCCCTCTGCATGAGAAACACTCGAGCCTTGTCCACGAGCTCGTCTGTATTGTCTATTTGTTCTGTTAGCTCATCCACTTCATCCTTCAGTTTACTTAGTATCTGGAATATTGTTTGCAAAAAGTTATTTATTTGAGTTTTTTTTACCCGACTGTGAAGAAGGAGGGTAATGTGTTTGGGGTGTATGTATATGTATGTTTGTATTGTTTTGTGTGTTTTGACGACCTCTGTGGCGCAGCGGGCGAGAGTCCACCTGCGACGCAAGAGGTTGCGGGTTCGATTCCCGCCTCGGAACAAATTTGTGTATGATCTGCAGAAATTTGTTCCGTTGGTCTGGGTGTTTTCTAGGTATAATAAAAAAAAAACTATCTATGTATATAATGTATTAAATATATCAGTTATCTAGTACCCATAACACAAGTGAAGAACAGTCCAAAAAAAAAAAGAGAATACAACTAAATTAATCATTAGTTATTTTTATTTCATAGTATTTTTTATCCGTACTTATCTGCTGCAGTTTTTGATTGATCGTAATCGTAATAGTAAATTAAATATAAAAAATATTATAAATATAATTAATATTAAATCGAAATAGGATTAAAGACAATCATGAAGGAAGGAATGACAATTAATTACAAATAACCAAACTAATAGAACTGGATGGAATAAACTTGTTTGAACCAGTGACGCCCTGCATAAGGGTAGACATACCTGGAAGAGCGATGGTACATTCGGATGAACTACATAGCCAGGACACAGCAGCAAAGACGTCAGCAACGGAGTAGGTAGCGACGCCAGCTTCGATATGATACTCGTGACCCGAGTATTGACTGTCACTTCAGATTCCAGAAGATAGGCGGTCTTCTTTAGAAGACTACTAAGCAATGGCCCTGGAAAAACATAATGCAGTCTTATTAAAAAAGATTAGGAATAATCAGGCTCTTCAGAAGACAACCTTATTATATAAACTAACTATAATTTACTGCAAAAATAAAAAAAAACCCGACTGAACGTAACTACTTCTTCTTCTTCTTCAATTATGGCATCTGTCTCTTAGAGAACAATTTTGCCAGTGTCAAGTGTATTTATTTATAAGTATTGTCAACGTCACAGAGTCATAGTCAAGTTGTCAAGTCAATTTTAAACAAAAGATGGCTGTTTTGTTGAAAATTTTCGGGATTTCCTCCGATGGAATTTGAAGAGAACTATTCACTCTAATTCACATACTTTACACTCGCGTCAAGAACCCGGGCTTTATTGGCAAAATAACCACCAAAATTACGCAATAAAACTCAAAATAACACGAGAAAACATATAAAAACCAAAGCGACGTAGTTGTCAGGCAAATACACCGCAGAAAATCCCTGAACGTAACTAAAAATAGATTTTTACAGCCGCCATATTAGGTTATTTGACACTAGCTGCTACCCGCGACTTCATCCGCAAAAATCCATCAAACTAACAGATTAATTCTAAAATTATCGATATTGATTAATTGGGAAATTTATATAGAGTGCAAAAAAGGCGGTCACCCATCCAAAAACTGACTGCGCCCAGTGTTGCTTAAGCATGCTTAACCAAAGTTTCAACCCCTATTTTGACCCCTTCAAGATTATTTTTTATTGGCCTTAGGTATGAACTACTAGCGACATCTATATCCATACAATTTGAACTAGAATACAAGAATACATACCGATAATACTTTCGGCACTGACCCGCCAACTCCTAACCGCCACCTCTTCATACTCCGTACTCTCTTCAACTCTCCCTATTCTCTTCCTAAACATCTCTTCCGCGAATACATCATCATAGTTTTTGAAGCTCTCATAATCACTGCTATCTCCTATCGAAATCAGACTATCATGATTCCCTTCGTCTTTTATCTCATTCTCAACCACTTCGGTAAGTGACGTCAAACTGTGTTGCTCTTTCTCTGAGCTGTCACTGGTTTTAAGCGTGTCGTATTCACTCGTGCAGACAGATATGAGGCTGTCCTGCTCTTTCGCGTTCTCTGTTGTATCTCTTGTTTCTCTGTTGTTGTTAGTTTCGCGTTTGAGTGTGATGTGATCGTATTTTGATGTCCAGCTTGTGCATGCTATCGTTCTTGACACTATTTCGAAACGTGCATCGCACAGGTACGCGTGATAGTTGCCTATCAGTGATTCGTTGGGATTCTGAAAATTTTAATAATATGAGACTACTGAATATGAATTTCGATATTTATAAATAACTAGCTTCCGCCCACGGATTCGCCCGCGTGGTACCTTGAAAAACAAAAACAAATCTATCCCGCGGGAACTTTACATTTTTCCAGGATAAAATGTGGCCTATGTGTTATTCCAGACCATAATCTATAGCTGTGCCAAATTTCATTCAGATCCGTTCAGCCGTTTTAGCGTGAAAGAGTAACAAACATACATCTATCCATCCATCCATCCATACATTCTTACAAACTTTCGCGTTTATAATATTAGTAGGACTATCACGCGTGAGCCCTGGTGGCTTAATGGTAGAACCCTTGCCTCACGATCCAAGGGCCGGTTCAAACTTGGTCGTGCACCAAAGAGTTTTTTCATTTGAAAAATGTATGTGCTCTTAAGCTGTGAAGGAAAACATCATGAGGAAATCGGCATAGGTATCCTAGAACCAAAAATTTGAAGGTGCACGGGCATGTGCCAAATATCATGTTTGGACGTGCCTCTGACTACCCTCTTTAGATATCTTTCTATCTTTAGGTTGGAATTGGCACATAGATTCACCTAGCATGTAAAATGTTTCAAAGTGATTCTTGTGATCTTATTAAATAAACATATTTTTGACTTTTCGACTTTGACTAAGTAACTAGAGATGTGAGAAGATATCTACCGAGCCTGGGATTACATTTGTGATCATGTTTGTTTGTTTGTTTGTTTTTTTTTTTTTTACTTACCCCGTAATAAAACTTGAGATCGTGGACTAGAGGGCTCATAGCTATACTATTATCGTCGCGTGCGCCGTTCACTCGCCGCTCGTCATGAGGTCTGTAATCCAAGACCTTTCTTCCGCTGAGGGCCAACTCCTCCACCCAGCTGCGAGTCTTCTCCAGCGGTCTCGAACAACATCTTGGACTTAGATCTGAAATAGAAGATGTGTTTCAAAGAGCGCTGGTGGTGTAGTGGTAGCATCCCTGCCTCCGATCCGAAGGTCGTGGGTTTAAACCTGGTCGTGCACCAATGAGTTTTTCCATTCGAAAAAATTATGTGCGCAATGCCAGTGCTCTTAAACGGTGAAGGAAAACATCGAGGGGAAACCGGCATACCCTAGAACCAAAAATTCGAAGGTATGTGTTAGTATTCTTATATGCGGCGATGGGCTTGCAACCTGTCACGTACGTTCGCTGTAGTTGCGCAAACTACAGTCGCTGTAGTACGCTGTGACGTAGGATAGTTAACTACGTGACGTTTTAGTACCCAACTATCCGCTAGAGGCGCTGTACAAGTTTTCATACATTTTCTTAACTACAGTCGCTAGCGAGTGTAGATTGTGAAAACTCATGGTAGACGTACTGAACTGCTAGAGTTGACACGTTTACGTTCCGTTTAAGAGTTGATATGTGTACATGACCTTACCTAGGAATGCCACAGCAGCATTTCTATAAAGTTCAGGGTCGGCGATCTTGTGGCGATAGGCGGCGCTCAAGTGCTGGCCGGTCAGCAGGTACTTATATACCAGTTCCATCATCACGTCTTCGGAGTTGAGGCTGATCAGCGTCTCCATCAGCGCGAGGGTCACCATGGACAGCTGGGGATTTACGATAATCTAAATATATATAACTCAAAGGTGAGTGACTGACTGACTGACTGACTGACATAGTGATCTATCAACGCACAGCCCAAACCCCTGGATGGATCAGGCTGAAATTTGGCTTGCAGGTAGATGTTATGATGTAGGTATCCGCTAAGAAAGAATTTTGATTAATTCTAACCCCAACGGGATAGAATAGGGGATGAAAGTTTGTATGAAAAGTCGCGATAATCGACATTCACGCGGGCGAAGCTGCGGGCATCAGCTCGTCTATACATATTATACAAAGTGAGTTTTTGGTGAGTTTAAAGCCGGCGCCCAATTCTTTTATTACCTAATCGTATTTGTGTTTAGTTATTGAATTTGATAAGTATTTCGTACGGAAATAATAGTCGAAAAGATGAACAAAAGTGTGTTAAACACATGGTAAAGCGCGCAGAGTCAACGACCTCGCAGACTCCCTAGTCCCTACGCCGCGCCGCGCGCCGAATTCGCATGCCGACAAACGAATAGCAACTACTATTGGTTCTCATATTATCGAGTAGGTAAGTTTCGTGTTATTATAATAACAAAAAAAATGATTTATTGTTTATATTGCTTTTGAGTAGGGTTACAGATATAGATTACGTGGGCGCCGGCTTTAAACTGACCAAAAACTCACCTTGTGTAGGGTGTTACCAAACTACTTCCGAAAACTTCAGGGGGTTAAAGTACCCATCAATATAATTGGTGAGTTTAGCTTAAGGTTGCCAGATACACTGTAATTACAGCAGACCTACTGTATTTTCACACGATCCACTGTACACTGTAATACTAAAAAAAAATACAGTATATGGGAACACTGTAATTTTTCAACGGCCAAAAATCAATTCACTGTATTTTTGTTTTTTAATTTTGTATCAAACACTGTAATTTTGAGCACTAAACACTGTAATATAATTTGTCTCATTTGGCAACACTGGTTTAGCTCAACTAACCTGTGAGGCACCGTCCAGTCTCCGCAGCATGACGTCAATAACTTTGATGCCGTCATACTCGTACACGAACAGGAAGTGCAAGACAGAGCGCAACAGTCCCCTCTCGCTCACACAGCGCAGTAGTAACTCCAGGTAAGCTGTGGCCGCCGCCTGCTCCGCCGCGCCACTCTGCAAGGGCGCCGCTCGCGTCTACGGTTGTTCGCACGTTAGTAGGCCTCATTGTACGATTGGAGCGCGGCTGAGTGACGTTTTGAACTTTACTTCAAGCACGTTAAAGTTTAATTTTGATCGTGGAATTTATTGTAGCTTGATTTTGGGCGTTATTTACGGAGACGGAAAGTTGGAATTTGAATGGAGGATGTGGTTTTTTATTGTCACAGAAAATCTTGCTGATTTACTATTGGTGATTGTAGTTTGAGCGTTATTTACAGGGATGGGAAGTTGAATTTTAAATGGTTGATGTGATTTATTGTTTTAGCAAATAAACAGATTACACTATTGGTATTTTACAATTATCTGTTGATTCTTACATTAAAAAGGCGGGTAATAAGTAAGGAAGTATGTATTGACTCGCATTACCATGGAATTCATAAAAAAATATGATAAAAATAAAATATATTTTATGAAACAAACATACCTACACTGAATGGTTTAATATCCATACTAAAAATGCTAATAATGCAAAACGTTATACAAATCAGTATTTATTATATCATAAAAAAATGATAAACAAAGGAGTTTATAAAAAAAAATTAGTACTTAATTCATCAAATGAGTCTCGTTATTAGGAATGAAAACAATTAGTAAAATCATGGTGTCTTAAGCAATGATTTTAATGGTTGGTGTTAATGATGATAGTTAAACACACACAAACACAATGAAAATAATCTTAGTGTGAAAAGCAAATTTTGTCAATTCAAATATCAACTCTATTGCGTTCAAAATAGAGTATAGACCGTCACTAAACCGCTTGGCGAATATCCCATACCAGTGCTGTCCAATACCGTGCGTGCAATGGAAGCCTTTGACGTGACGTCACAACCGTTGAATGATGATCAAATTACCGTTTGCTAGTCGAACTTAGACTTTGATTTCGCAGTCATAAGATACATTTTACGCTATGAATATAATTTTTTATCATTGTCGCTGGCGTTTGACTAACAAACGGGATTTTTTTTATTATTCTAGAATTTTTTTTCTAGAATTTTTCATCGTAGATATTTTTTCTTTCACGTTCATTTCCTCATCATCCAGGCTAATATGACAGATGCGACAAAATTTTGTCGACTGTTTTGTCTCGCTCTTTCTTGTGCGAATATGACACAAATGCACGATAAATTCGTCGACAAAATTTTGTCGTAGCTGTCATGTTAACCCGGCACAACGTAAATATTACCAAATAAATAAATAAATAAATGGAAATTTTAGATGAAAATGGACCATCACGTAAGCAGAAAATAATGGACATCACACAATAAAATCAAACAAAACACAAAATAAAGATAAAAGAAGAGTAAAAAGTTGAAGAATCGCTGAAATAGGATCTTACAAGATTGTAATATCAATGCGTAATTGGCTAAGCCAGTTTTGAGAAATAGCTTTATTTCAACGTACGCGTGTAAGACGTCAGTACCCTCGGAAGTGTGGAAACAGGACACAGGTGGTCTGACACAGTGGTAGTGGTCCTGATCATAAGGTCGTGGGTTCGATTCCAGTCGTGTGTTATACCAGTTGTAAGCATACCTTAGACAGTTTGTCGGAAGAGAAGATAAAGTGACATCTTTTATTCATATTATAAATGCGAAAGTAACTGTTTGTTTGTTAACTTTCACGGCTAAACGGTTGAAGGGATCGTAATTAAATTTGACAAGGAGACAGATTATATTCTGAAGATGGACAATGCTATTTTTTGTCTCAAAAAATAATTTTGATAGAGCTGAAATAGGGTTTAAAAGTTGTATAGGAAACACATGGTTAAGCAACGCTGGGCGCAGTTAGTTTTTGGATGGGTGACCGCCTCTTTTAGCACTCCATATAAATTTCCCAATTAACCGATATCAATAATTTCAGTATTAATACATAATCCTACTAATATTATAAACGTGAAAGTTTGTAAGAGTGTATGGATGGATGGATGTATGTATGTTTGTTACTCTTTCACGCTAAAACGGCTGAACGGATCTGAATGAAATTTGGCACAGATATAGATTATGGTCTGGAATAACACATAGGCTACTTTTTATCCCGGAGAAATATAGGTAAGGTTCCCGCGGGATAGATTTGTTATTGTTTTTCAAGGTATCACGCGGCCTACAGCTAGATTATAATAATAAGGCCAAAAAATTAAACTTCTGCCGTCACAAATATTGTTTTATCTTCTCTTATGTAAATACTGTCGTGGAGCTATGCTCTCCTTAAAATGTTATTCTAACCACCTTAGACAATTCCGCATCGATATAACGCAGTTTCGTGCAAAGTCAAGTGCAGTGGTAAATTACAGAATAGATACTTTTCTGAACATCCATTGGTTAGTTTCTCACCTGCCAAAACTGAAATAAATACTTATTAGTTATAAAAAATAGGTATTAGTGGAAATGTCTGCGAGAAAATTCCATCACAATATTATATTTTTATTATACGCTATTAATTACTATAAAATTTAAATTACAAAACAAAGAAAATATTCAAGATGACAAAATAATCTCAGCAAATGTGAAGTTAAAATGGTTATTTGAAATTGTTAAGGCCCAGAATTCTGAAAATTGCAAGTATTGCAACCCTAATCATTCTATTACCGCTTAATAGATTACATTGAAATTGAACTACACGATACTCAAGGATATAAGTGATAAATCAACCAGAGCTAAAACACGAATTAGTCAGAAAACCTTGGTTAAAAATCATGTCAAGAACACCTCTGAAAATTCAGAAATTCCTTAATTTATCCAGAACAGTATGGTATTTTGAATGTCTATTTCACATGAATGTAAATCAGTTAATTTGAAACAAATCAACCCAGCCCTTTTTTTGAAATAATCTATTTACTTGAACATATTTATGTTTTTTATAAATTGTCGCTTTCGTTATGTAATTCAGAGCAGCCATATTATCATGCCGCACTCTACTTACTTGTCATTTGGGTACTTATTTCGTTTCGTGCTATGTCTGATTCCGCGGAGATCCGCGTTGCTATACGGACCTATGTCACTTTTTTTTACGTAAGGAACAGTGTGACGAGGATTCTGGGCCTTAATTGGTTAAGGTGTGACTTTGCAGAAATCAATCATAAAATATAAAAAAAAATGCGAAATATTACTTAGACATTTGTCTACATTTTCAAAATTATATTAGCATGTAACAGACCGACAGTATAAACAATATTTTTTTATATCAGTTTAATTTGTATACTATACCCCACCATACCCATGATAATCACACTCAAACGACAAATCTCACTGGCCCCGCTACCGTAAATTCAGATGTTTACCTGCAGTAGCGCTGGCCCCATGACGGGGACCAGGAACCCCTGGTACAGCAGATCTAGAAGATGTTTTCTTATAGATGGATGGGCCACCTAGAAATAAATAAATAAATAGATTAGGTATTTATAAAAAACTATTTTAATATCAAACTTTTGTATGGGTATCTCCTGGATTTACCATGAGACCACCATTGTAAGTAAGTACCATATTATTGCATGTATTGTATGTAATCAATTAGATCGCTTTCAGAATATCTATCTAGCTATCTAATATAATACCTTTAAACGATATTATGATCTGAATCTCGAAAACGGCTCCAACGATTTTCATTAAGTATAGTATTTAAGGGTTTCAGGGGCAATATATCGATCTAGCTAGGTTCCATTTTCCAAAAAAAAACCATCCAGGTACTTAATGAAATACCTGCTATGATTGACCTGAAGTTAGGAAAATGTGTTCCAATGTTCCTTCCAATCTACAGCTCAATCGTTTGAAGGAACCAGTCATAAGTCAGTAACAAAATAAACACACACGAACACACCCTCTCACCCACACACACCCTAACTTTATCTATGGTATTGTTTTGAAGGTAAATTAGATTGTTACCTGCGCAACTGCATTGCAAAACTCTAGTGAATCAATGAAGAGCGTCAGTTTGTTGACGTGGTTGACGTCATCTGGCGTCAGTCGGTGTATCTTATCGTTCAGAGTACGGGGCAGCAGCGAGTATAGACCACTTAAACCTGAAAAAATATGAAAGCAGCTAATTTTCAGCCTTATGTAGAACACATAGGCTTTTTCTAACCTTTTTACGTGTATTTTAAGCAGAGAAGCGATATATTTTACAAGTCTATTATTAGACGAAAACTCGTACGTGACAAATGGCAAGCCTAACGCCGCTTTTATGACTCGCAACTTCGAATTTTTGTTTCTAGGGTATGCCGGTTTACTCACGATGTATTCCTTCACCGTTTAAGAGCACTGGCATTGCGCACATATTTTTTTAATGGAAAACTCATTGGTGCACGACCAGGTTTGAACCCACGACTGTCGGAACGTGATGCAGAGATGCTACCACTACATCACCAGTGCTTTTTTGTGTTCAATACTATGCTATAATAATAAAATAAATGCTTTAACATAGTATAGCATAGTATTGATGATTGTATGATATAGTATTTGATCCATATAATGAGCTTTAGCAGCTGAGCAGTCGGATACTGAGCCTTATAACAAAGTTATAAGACTCACCAGTAGCTAGCACAGGGCAAGTGTTGCCAGTTAGCATGTACTCCTGCAATTGGCTACTGCGAGGTGACATAGTCGCGCACAGTAAGAGCGCGTCTCTAGCGGAGGACCCACACGCGCCTTCCCTATGCACCGAACTCAACAGCAGTCGGACGATAATGAACCTAGAAGCAAATAAAATAAGGTATTTTATTCATAACTAGCTTCTGCCTACGGCTCTTTTAGGGTAGTCTGAGGAACGTCCAAATATCATATTTGGCATATGCCCACAATTTGCACAGTAGTTAGTATTCCGTTAGTAACTCATAATTAGCTTATTTGGCATTTGTCAACTTTGGCATTTGCCAACTTTGGCATTTGCCAAGTATATCTGGACGTGCCTCTGACTATCCCCTGTTTGTTATCCTCAAAAGTATCTAGAGATCTGATATCTACTAAGCTTGGGGATAGGTCAAAATCATGTTTGAATATCATCGATTAGATGAAGTTTAAACTTACTCAGAGTGTGAACCATTTTGTCCGTGTGTAGTCAGGAAGAAGAGATCGATGAACTTCATGTTTTGCATCAGTGCCACTGAAATTTGATTCAGCACTGTGACTAGTTGACCTGTGGAAAAGCAGAATAACAATACACATTTTTGGTTTACTATAAAGTTTATACTTATATAAGAAGGAAGTTTTTTATTTTTGCTTGTAACGAATTAACTCAAAAACTACTGGTCCGATTTCAAAAATTCTTTTACCATTACAATGCTACATTATCCCTGAGTAACATAGGCTATATTTTTTGTAGGTGCCTTTCGAGCAAAGCCGCGAGCGGAAGCTAGTAAAAAATATGGGTGTACTTCACATAGTGATTAAATTTAATTATTTAGGTACAAAGCTTGTTTTACGGTGACTTAAGTAGTGGTGGTGTAGTGGTTAGTAGGTGGAAGCTAATAAAATATAAATTATGCTTGTCTGACTTACATTCCAAGTTAAGTGGGGGTAACTCATTTCTGAAACTACTGAGTAGCTTCAATAAGGGTCTGAGGAATGGTTCTGCTGCTATCACCTGAAATACACATACAATTTATGACAACATCAAAACTATAATCCACAATAAGTTACACAACTGGTATTTATTACAAAAAAATAAAATAAAACAACTCAAATTAACTTTTAGTAGTTACAACCGCCGCCATATTGGATTTTATGACATTTTGTATAGCTTATGTCATTCACAACTAATTACAAAAATAAAAAAAAAACAACTGAAATTTACTTTTAATAGCTTACAGCCGCCATAATGAATTTTTTGTCATTTTGCCTATGTCACCCAATTCTCCGATACCTCCTTAGCTATCAGACAGCCAAAGGAATTCACATACATATATACATACACCGTAAACCCCCTCTTTCTTCACTGTCAGGTTCTTCAAAACAAATTTTAAAATAGTACACTAAGATTTTAAATGTGTGAAGAAATTTGAGAGATGATATATAAGTGGAGTAGACTCAGAGTTGACGAATGATAGGAGTGAGTGGAAGAAGAAAATATGTTGTGCCGACCCCACTTAGCGTGGGAGAATGATGACACTAAGATTTGAAGTAACTGGTGAGCGGGAAGAGTTTCTTGTCTGTTCTTCTCGTACTTGGGTTAAGTTGGAATTGGCACATAGATTCACCTAG
Source organism: Cosmorhoe ocellata (assembly GCA_963675405.1). NCBI lineage: Eukaryota > Metazoa > Arthropoda > Insecta > Lepidoptera > Geometridae > Cosmorhoe > Cosmorhoe ocellata. Next base: position 3,096,268 of record OY776264.1, on the reverse strand, counting down.
CATGTAAGACGTTTCAAAGTGATCCTTGTGATTTTATTGAATAAATACATATTTGCATTGTTTACCTGTGTACTATAATGGCTGACAAGATTTCCAAAAAGCTTGAGTTGTTCCAATCGTACTGCATTTTCATATCTGAAAATCCAAATAAAATAACAAGCATTTAAGTTTTACAAACGTAACAACATTTCGTAGTATCACAGTAGTATACTAATTTTATTGCTAACTAGCTGACCCGACCGACGTTATCCCGTCTTAACTATGAATATTGTTTTTTTGCTGAATTCAAACCATTTCAAAGTATTTCCTGAAATTAGCGCGTTTAACCAAACAAAGAAACTCTTCAGCTTTATAACATTAGCAATATTGCTGATAAATTAAATTGTTGTGACGACACGTTGCAATTTTTTAAGTTAAAAATTAAATCTCGCTCTTTCTTTGTTCATGATATGACGGGAAACATTTAGGTGATTTAAACTTAATATGTTTATAGCATATTATGCTATACTTTTAGGATCTAATTATTTTACTCAAGGTTGGAAGGTTCAGATTGGCATAGCAATTAATTATTTACAGTATCAAATTAATACGGCCTTATCAAACACGTACTAGATTATTTGACGATAATATAATAAAGTGTATCGACCATTGAACTTAATTAATTTATTCAGCACAAAATGAACAAATGAATACAGTCCTAAATGCGTCATTGTTCATATTGATTTAATTAGGTTTTGAAAATGATTTAAGGCTGAAAAACCAACATGATTACGACTGTAATCCCCAGGCTCGGTAGATATCTCCTCAGATCTCTAGTTACTTATATCTTCGAAGATATCTAAAGAGAGTAGTCAGAGGCATGTCTAAACATGACATTTACAAGCATCTAAAAAATGAATAAACTAAAATACATAAAAACATAATATTTACATAATATGCACATTATATCATCATCATCATCATCATCCTGCCCTTATCCCACGTTATGTGGGGTCGGCACAACATGTGATCCTCTTCCATTTCCCTCTGTCACTCGTCATCTCATTACTCACTCCTTTCTTACTCATGTCATCTTTCACACAGTCCATCCATCTTTTCTTTGGCCTACCTAATATGCACATTATATATAAGTATAATATTATGTACACAACATAATATACAAAGTTATGTTGATAACTTACTTCCCAGTCAGCGTGGCCCATTCATACAATTTATCCAGTAAGTTTTCACTCAGTAGGTACTCAAGGCACTCGGCCGGGCTGGTAGCTGTATTGAACTCCCGCGCACGCGCCTCCAGAGACAGAAGAGTGGTCAGCTGTTCAAGATGATTCACCACGCCCAGGACATCATCGTGGAGGTGTGATGGCTGCAAGTTGTAATGTCATTGAGTTAGTAGTTGACATCTAATACATCATCATCATCATCATCATCATCATCATCAGCCTATAGCAGTCCACTGCTGGACATAGGCCTCCCCTAATGAGCGCCATTGCGCCCTGTCTTCAGCTCATCCAGCCTCCACCAGCAGCCTTTCGCACCAGCAGTTTTTCACATCTAATAATAAATAATAAATAATGCTGGACAATCCACACAGCATCATCTAGCCCCAAAGTAAGCTACTCAAAGCTTGTGTTATGGGTACTAGATAACTGATATATTTAATACATTGTATAGATAGATATTTTTTTTATTATACATAGAAAACACCCCGACCATCGGAACAAATTTCTGCAGATCGTACACAAATTTGTTCCGCGGCGGGAATCGAACCCGCAACCTCTTGCGTCGCAGACGGTCTCTCGCCCGCTGCGCCACTGAGGTCGTCTTATGACTTAGATCTCTGACGATATCTCAAGAGGGTAGTCAGAAGCACGTCCGAACATAATATTTGGCACATGCCCACATTTTGCACAGTAGTTAGTATTCCGTACGTGATAGGTTGCAAGCTCATCGCCGCTTATAAGATTACTAACATGACACACACCTTCGAATTTTTGGTTCTAGGATATGCCGGTTTCCTCACGATGTTTTCCTTCACCGTTTAAGAGCACTGGCATTGCGCACATGAATTTTTCGAATGGAAATACTCATTGGTGCACGACCAGCTTTGAACCCCCGACCTTCAGCTTGTGAGGCAGGGGTGCTACCACTACACCACCAGTGCTCTCTTTACTTTGCACTAGTGTAGTGAAAGGGTTAAAGTGTGCCTCAGAAGCTCCTTTCGTCCACTACTTCCTTACATGAGACTTAGCTATGATGTCATACGCCTGCTGCCAATGTTTGCAGAAGGAACTGTAGCAGGCCTGCGGCTCGTAGTCATGTCGCGGGTCGAGCGAGCGAGACAGCTGCCGTGCGAGGGAGAGCGACGTATTCCGAAGCCAGCTCATTGTGAATGTTTACGGTGATGTCATCTGGAACAAATAAAAATTCTTTTAAGTATGTATGGATACTTAAATCTAGATGAAACAGTTTGTTTTGATGTTGGGATAAGTATTTAGATTTGTGGAAGTTAGTCTACGACTTAAAAGGCTGGACAGATTTGTATGTATAGATGTAGGAAATTAAAATTTATAAATCAAAAATCAATGTGAATGTTGGTATTATAACTAGTCGTTTTGCTTTTGTTGCGGAAGAAAAGATGGATGGATGTGTGTAGGTGATTAAATAAAAAGTAAAAAGAAATAAAATATGAACATATTCAGCACTCTAAAGATTGTTTCACTAACCAATCCTACTACGAGTAATATTATGAACGCGAAAGTTTGTAAGAATGTGTGGATGTCTGGATGTATGTTTGTTACTCTTTCACGCTGAAACGGATCTAGATGAAATTTGGCACAGATATAAATTATAATCTGGAAGAACACATAGGCTACTTTTTATCCCGGAAAAATTTACGGTTCCCGCGGGATAGATTTGTTTTTGTTTTTCAAGGTACCACGCGGGCGAAGCCGTGAGCCGTGAAAGCTAGTACAACATAATATGTTTAGTCTGTATAGTCTGTGACCTGGAATAACACATGTAGTAAGTGTGAAAGCTTCCATAAAATAACATAATGTTTGATTGAATGCACAATTTGATGAACGAGGCAGTCTACATTCGAAGCGCCGCATTTCCAAGGCCTTGTGTCAAAACCGACCAGTTTAGACCCTTTATAAATACTTAATCACATAGCTATAGATTATGTGATGGTGTAGTCATTTTATAAAAAGGGTATTCTATATTAAAAACTCTCACTTTCTAACAGAAACTCCATAATGGTGGGAATAACTAAGCACAATAGTAGGCTGTTACAATGGCGTTGTAATACTTCTTATACAAATTGTTCTATTAAATTAAATTTTTTAAGTATAAAAATGAAACTAAAGGACACATTTTACAATTATTATTTTGACAAGTGTTTTACATTATTTTGGATTAATCTTCTTTCCATACATAGTTCTTCTATCTATACTAATATTATAAATAGGATATAATATAATTATAAAGAGGAAAGTTTTGTATTTTTGTTTGTAATGAATAAACTCAAAAACCTGGTTCAATTTCATAAATTCTTGTACCATTAGAATACATTATCCCTGAGTAACATAGGCTATACTTATAAATAATTATTTTCAAAAAAATTAGTGTTACTTTTCTATACATGTGAAGACGGATAAAGTTATGTATTTTTGTTTGCAATGAATAAACTCAAAAACCTGGTTGATTCTCATAAATTCTTGTACCATTAGAATACATTATCATTGAGTAACATAGGGTATACCTATAAATAATTATTTTCAAAAATATTAGTGTTACTTTTCTATCCATGTGAAGACCATGCTACCACTAGCAACCCACCCCGGTTGCTAGTCTATCCGATAACCTATGGACAAACTCACAGACAAAACTACAAACTGTGACAACTTATGTTATTAGTAAGTATAAACAAATATTCAACACTTACCTACTTCATTATCACATCCTCAGTATAAGATGATTACTCAGTGTTACGGAATGTGATTTTGCGCATTCAACACCACTTAATAATAATTTTATGGATATGTAAATTTTATAAGTTTGAGTAGGTAGGAAGGTATACTTTTTATTTTATAACAAAATAATGTAACATAAGATTATTTTTGCACTTTCTATAATGTCAGTTTCATATAGATTCTAGGTTTGCAGCTGTAAAATTAAAGATGTTTAATGTAATCTTTTCAATCATTATTATCATGATTCGTAACCCAATTTTATCTACTTAGAAATGGGATATTTCATTGTGTGCCATTTTTATAACATATATGTTGGTATTTTCATTATTTGGATCATATGTTAAAAACCTAGGCGATGAACCTTTGTAATAAGGTAGCTTACATCTAAATATGCCTGCTATTTTTACTATTATTTTTTATTTTTCAAATAGGAATTTCTTACCCAACTTTTATTGTATTACTTCTAAACTAATAAACAACACTTCTACAAGTTTCACTGGTTTGGAAAGTAGGAAACAATGAGGAAACAGTTCCTTTTAGATAAATAAAGCATTAAAAACAAAGTGTTTACCTTCATGTGATAGGTATCAGGCAAAGTATCAGTAGGTATTAGACTGTAACATGAAACCGAGGGTGTATCTGCACCAACGGAGCAATGAAGTGTGTGATATCAATATCACAAAGCTAGGCTGAATGATCATGACCCTTGACATTACAATTCCTCCGTTTCTGGCAGGCAGGCAGGATATAAGCGTCTAGAAAACTTATAACTAGCACTAATCATAGAATAGTAACAGGAAACGGAGAGCTGAAGAATATAGTAATATAGAGTATGACATACGTACGATACTGAAGATTCTCGAGTCGGAAATAGATACGGGAGCCCGCAAAATAAACCACGAGAGTTACATGATACGCAATAATCTATAGCAAAATCATGTCACCACTTCAAGGCGCATTCACGATTTTGTTGTGGCGAAAATCCTAAACGATTGAAATATACTTCTCAGCATTCCTTTGCTTTTACACTTGCTAATTTGGAGACTACGTAAAAGAAAACTTAGAATTTAACTCAATCATCACCTCGCGAGCGCACGACGAACGATTGCGATTGATTATTTTATTGTGTTGTGTGTGTGTGCGTGCATGAATGATGTATGAGACATAGATTATAAACGTACTTGTACCTATGTACCTACCTTATTGGATTACTGCTGTTGATATAATCTGTGAACTTATTGTGAGGTGACATAGGGCCCTAATAAATGAAAAATATAGTTTGACATTGACATAATAAAGAAACAATGTTCTCTTCTCTTATTGAGCTTATTACAGAGAGCATTGTAGCATCGCCATTTTGTACGGATAAATAACAAACAAACAAACTCCAACTGTCAGTCAGTCAAGTCAATCAAATCCCCGGGCCCCAGACTCGGATGTACGTACACGAAGTACACGAATCTGGATAGACCAATTTGTTTTGTTGTGTCTTCTTTCAGCATTTTCATATAATTTTTGTTAATAATACACTAAAGATTTAAAATTTGAAACATTACTCCACGTTAAAACACAACAGCTGCAAAAATGTCTGACGACGAGGTTATCCGCTTCGAAATCACCGACCATGATTTGGACAATGAATTCAATTTCAATAGGCCTCGAGGAAAAAACAAAAAGGAGCATCAGATATACGGTAATATTCTCTGCTATATTTCTAATATTCAGTCAACCATTCATGATAAATTTATAAGCTAGGTTTATAAGATGTTTAATATATTCAGTTCCTTTTGAATTTCTGGTAAGTACTTAAGTATAAACAAAGTTACAAATTGTATTTTCAGGCATGTGGGCTAAAGACAGCGATGAAGAAGACAATGAGGATAACATCCGCCAAAGGACCCGGAAAGCGAAAGACTACTCGGCTCCTATTGGCTTTGTGACGGGCGGGGTGCAACAGGCAGGCAAGAAAAAAGAAGAAAAAAAGGGTAAGGCTTGTGTGTGTACTCTACAGTTTCAAATGATGCCTGAGCTACTAAAAAAAAAAGTCAGAAGAATAGGTAATCAGTACCCTTAGTATGAGTTTGTGATAGGTTACAAAAACTTTTTTCGAATAGTATTCTTTCATACTTTTACCTCCATCAGTTGGTTTGAAAATCATTGCTGGGACTGCCGATAAGATATTTTCGATATTAGCGACCTTATTTTAGTTCCATAGCATTTCCAATGGAGGGAAATGTATGAAAGGATACTATTCGAAAAATGTTTTCGTAAACTATCAAAAACTCATACTAAGGGTAATGATCTACATTACATTTTATTAGAAAAATCATAAAGGTATTCAATTAGAAATTAAAACAAATCCTTGAAATCCAGAACTAGAGTCAACTGAAGCCTCCACCTCTCGCACCAAGTTTGCTCTGGACAGTTCTGATGAGGAAGAGCAGGCTAGCTTGCCAGCTGAGAGTGAGACAGCAGGCATCAGGAGAAAGGGACAGGGCATGCGGCAGGCCAGCCTTGGCAGCAATGTTGGAAACTGGGAGAAGCATACAAAGGGAATTGGTGCAAAATTACTGTTACAGGCAAGTATTAACACCCACTGGCTCTTCTCAGCTAAATAATAAAAATAAATTATAAAATTTTATTTGCAAATGCAAGTAGACAAAGAGTACATAAAGTGCACTAAATGTCTAAACTTAGCTAAGTAAAATATTTAAGCCTGAACTAGGTAATCCTGTGTTTCAGGCAATAAAAGTATAAAATATTATAAAATAATCACTTACTATTTCAACTAAGGCATGTTATTGTTTAATTACACCATTTGTTGTTCTCCAGTATGTTTTGTCCAGTGGTTTCCAAAGTTCAGTATTTCAGTTATAGGTGTGTCTTAAAGTAGCTCCAAATGATGCCCGGCTTCCTGGTATACACAGTGACATTAACATGTTTTTTTTTCAAACTTTGTGGACACTAGTGTTTCTGTTTAGGTGTGTCTTAAATTAGCTCCAAATGATTCCTGACTTCCTGGTATACACTGTGACTTTCACCTGTCTCTTCTCCAAACTTTGAGGACATTCATTTTTCTAGATGACATTAATTTTGTATTTCCAGATGGGTTACAAACCAGGCAAAGGTCTGGGTAAAGACCTCCAGGGTATATCAGCACCGGTGGAAGCAACTATCAGGAAAGGTAGAGGTGCTATAGGGGCTTATGGACCTGAGAAATCAGCTGTAAGTTTATAATCTACTAGCTTCCGTTCGCGGCTTTGCTCGCGTGGTACCTACATAAAATATAGCCTATGTTACTCAGGGATAACGTAGCATTCTAACGGTGAAAGAATTTTTGAAATCGGACCAGTAGTTTTTGAGTTTATTCGTTACAAACAAAAATACAAATCTTTCCTCTTTATAATATTAGTATAGACTAGTTTCCGCTCACAGCTTCGGCCGCGTGGTGCCTTGAAAAACAAAAACTAATCTATCCCATGGGAACCATACATTTTTACGGGAAAAAAGTAGCCTGTGTGTTATTCCAGACTATAATCTATATTTGTGCCAAATTTCAGCCAGATCCATTCAGCTGTTTCAGCGTGAAAGAGTAACAAACATATGTACATTCCTTATCTCTATACATTCCTTCTTACAAACTTTCGCGTTTATAATATTAGTAGGATTGTTTTAACAAGCTTGCAATGTAATGTATGTTGGTGCTTGCAACCTTGGAAACTTGCAACTGAATTTTAAATCAGTTAACTTTAACCAATTGAGCTGAAATTTGGTATACACGCTTATTTTCGATGATAAGGCACGTTAGATATGTGACGTCATTCTAATTCCAAGATGGCGCACTATTTATTTTTCCTGCACTACCACAATATGGGTATCAAATGAAAGGGCTTGCTGAGAAGAACGCGAAAACTAATACATCACATTTAAAGTTTTTTTTAATTTTATTTTTACATTTAAAGCTTGTTTTTAAAGAGTTTTTTTTCCATGTAATTTCTACTAATATTTATTTATTTCCAGCAAAAAGCCAAGAAAGAAGAAGAGAAACGGCTCAAAGAGAAAGAGGAGCAAGAGAAAGGGGCCTCTGAAAAGTCTTACAACTGGAAGAAGTCCCACAAGGGGCGGTACTTCTACCGAGACGCGGCCGATGTTATACAAGAGGGTAAACCTACGATGCATACTATGGCCAGGTATTCAGGACTAGATTGAACTTTATTTGTAGGCTTTTAAAGATCAAAATGACTATGCATCTTTTCAGGGAATAAACCTGGGATTATTAGGGTAAACAACTTATCAATCACTAAGTGTCTCGTAATGACACAGAAGTTCACAGAAGAGAAAACCTATATAAATGAAAAGCTAAATATTATCCAAATCTCTTCAGCTGTAAAAAGAAACGTACACATTACACATAAAAACTTTCACATAGTACATATAGATGACCTGGGGCCTGACAAGCTCTTCGGGCAATATCAAAGAAATATAACTGATATTTTGTACCATGACACATACAATTTGTATTGAAGTAGTGTTACTTAAGCTTGAAACTACGTTTTTGAAACATGATGAATTTGCAAGAGCTTGTGGTAAGGAGTGATTTGATCTAATCGTGAATTGGTTGACTGGTAGTCTGTTCAGTGTTAAAAATATTGACCTACCCTCAAACAAAACTAAACCATTGTAACTCAATATTAATTTTAACTTATTTCCATTACAGTAGTGAGCTATCTCGCGTGCCAGTCATAGACATGACGGGGAAGGAGAAGCGCGTCCTAAGTGGATACCACGCGCTCCGCGCCGCTGCGCCGCGCTTCGAGCACGAGCCTCGACGCAAGTGTGATCACTTCGCAGCACCGGAACTAGTTCACAACCTGACTCTGATGGTGGAATGTTGTGAACAGGTAACTGTATAATAATATGTATATATGAAGAACATAAATGTGGGATTAGGAGAGCAAATAAAATCAATGTTCTTGTTTAATTATCTTATTTCTTCAAAATTAACTAAATTTGCACATTTTCATATAATCTTCTACCGCCATCTTAGATCTAATCATTCAAACCAGTAATTCTTCCTCTTCCGTTCCATTCATACCATCGTTCACTTTTCATTCAACCTTCACATTCAGATACATCAATTACTTACAATCATCTGTCAAACATCTCACTGTCACAGCATATTCGGATACACTCAACATTCAGATCCTACATAAAACTGTAGATCCGAGCAATTCTTGTATATGTATATATATAATCTGAATCTCGGAAACTGCTTCAACAATTTTCATGAAATTTAGTATGCATTTGGGGTTTCGGGGGCTTTAAATCTACGGTTTCGTGTTCCAAAAAACACGATTTAAGTACCAAAAAAAGCCAAGCAAAGCTCGGTTATGTTGCATTACTATTTACTTTCCATAATTTGACTCGACATTTAAATTCAACCTTTGTATTATCTTAACTAACCCAACTTATTTATCATAAAATAATACCCAATTTTTTTACAATCAAATTGGTAAACTGACCATATTGTAGAAATACTGTCCTGAAGTGGAAATTGGCAGAAATGTGACAGCAAACGACACAAGCCATGTAACAAAATACTGGTAGAGTTGAAACCGATAAAGTATTAAAATTTGCTAAAACCTACGAAATTTCTCAGAAGTTAGAACACAGTGGTTAGTAATTCATATTTAACACTTAATTTTTTTTCTTCAGGACATAATACAAAATGCGAGAGAACTGAACGCAGCAGAAGATGAGATCGTGGTACTCGAGCGGGACCTGCAGGAGTGCAATCTGAACTTGCAGGAGCAAGACGAGATTATCGCTAAAGTGCGCGCCATCTTGCGGCGAGTAGAGGCACTAAACAGGCCTGACTTATCGCTAGAAGCGGCTTATGAAGTGCTGGATGATTTGAAGGTGCGGTTTTATTACTATCTTATACCTTTAAACGAGCAATTCTTGTATATATATATATATATATATATATATATATATATATAATCTGAATCACGGAAACGGCTCCAAGGATTTTCATGAAATTTAGTATGCAGGGGGTTTCGGGGGCGATAAATTGATCTAGCTAGGTTTCGTTTTCCAAAAAACACGATTTACCAGAAAAAAACCCGAGCAAAGCTCGGTCATCCAGGTACTTATATATTAATAATAATAGATGTATTTTAATACTAGCTACGTACCGCGGCATCACTCGAATCTCTCACTCATCACTCTGATTGAAAAATTGATGTGTACTACACCAGTAGATATTCTTAAACGGTGAGGGAAAACACTATGGCTATGAAGATATAAAGTTCGAAGACATTTATTGTATGTACTTTTAAACTTACGCGATCTGAACACATTATTATTACATTAGACATTTATTGTGTTAAGCTACGAAAAGAGCCTCCAAATCTCACTATAATCCTTTCACACACATTTTCAAATGAAATAGTGACATACTAAGGAGAAGAAGCATAAGTTTTGACCTCATATTGGTTTGTCCTCAGGAGTCATTCCCCCTAGAATACGAGATGTTCGGCTTAGGCAGTATAGCTGGCAACATTGTCAGTCCGCTGATAAGCGCTCTCTTGGCACCGTGGCAGCCGTTGGAATCACCGGAGGAGCCAATCTCTACATTTTTAAAATGGCGCCCTCTTTTGACTGATGAGGCATACACAAGTCTACTGTGGCAACATTTCCTACCGCACCTTACTAACGCTTCAGAGTAAGTACAGAGCAACATCGAAGTAATATAACATTGATATTTCGTACCATGACATGAAAATTGTATGGAGTGTTGTGTTACTTTGTATAGTGTTACTTCAAGCTCGAAACTTTGACGTTTCTGATACATCATGGTTTGTAAGAGTTTGTGGTAAGGGCCCCAGTTGTCATTTTTGACTGCCATCTAGGATCACTTTACTCGTACTAAACAATATGGGTCTGAAAGCTAACAGTCATTTAAAACTAACTTGCAATGTAAAATAGACTTTACCACTCTAGATGTAGTTTCAAATTGGCCTGCGTCAAAGTGAGTAGTAAAATAAAGGTAGAGGCACGTATAGGTATTGAATTGGTGTGTTACGAATTTATAAGTCACACGTCACTATTCCTTTATCTAATAGTAAATCTTTTTATCTCTGCTCTTGCATCTTATGAGAAACTTATATATTTTTACATTATGAGTGAAATAGTCAAATATATTTATTTCAATGAAATCACAGGGATCATTTTGAAACGTCTCACATACTAGGTGAGTGTAAGTGCCAATTCCAGTCCTATCCCCAGTCCGAGAAGAACTGACAAGAATCTCGCTGGGCCCTAGCGCTTTTTTTGTATGATCCTTGTTAATTTTGTAAGGAGTACCTAGCAGAGTTTATGAACGTTTGGACTGAATGAATGACTAAAGTATCCGTCTCAGGTTATGGAATCCTCGTGTTCCCGAGCCAATGCTCCGAGCTGTCACGGCGTGGAACGAGGCGTGTCCACCGTGGGTCGCCGGGGAGGTTATAACACGCTGCGTGGTACCACGCGTGTTAGCCGCCGTACGGAATTGGGATCCCACGCACGACACGCAGCCGGTACACTGCTGGGTGCTGCCATGGCATGAACTGGCTGGTGAGTGAACCTACAGCACGCAACACCCGTTCGATACTAATAATAATGAGTTTCGATATGTGAAATTTGGTGTAATGTTCCGCGGATCTTGAAGAAATACTTCTATTAGTCTAAGAGCCGCTTAGGATTAGGATATTAGGATGCGTGGACGTACAAAAATACACGTAAACATTTGTATAAAACGGGTATTACACTACACGGTATTCAGGGCCCGGTAGGAAGGGAGTCTAACGCCTAGCCTCTACGCCTTACGCCCTAACTCTTATTTCACCACTCTTATTTAGGGTAAGGGTCCCTGAATTCAGGGTAATGTAATAAGTGCATAAGCAACGAAGCTCCCTCTTCCCGGCGGTGGCAGGGTCCCCGCTGGCGACGAGCGTGTACCCGCTGATCCGGTCGCGGCTGGCGAGCGCGCTGGCGGCCTGGCACCCGGCCGACGGCTCGGCGCGCGGCGTGCTGCGCGCGTGGCGCGGCGCGTGGGGCGGCGCGCTCACCGCGCTGCTGCACCACCACATCGTGCCCAAGCTGGAGCACTGCCTGCACCACTCGCAGATCCAGCTCGTCGGCGGAGAGAATAGTAAGTCATCATCATTCTCCTGCCCTTATCTCACGCTAAGTGGGGTCGGCACGACATATTTTCTTCTTCCACTCACTCCTATCATTCGTCAACTCTGAATCTACTCCTTTCATATCATCTTTCACCCATCCGACCACTTCTTCTTCGGCCTTCCTATCCTAGGAGAGAATAGTAAGTGCACTCCGTTATATATTATAGATGGCGCTATAGGCAACATTTTAATATCTATCTATCTTTACTTAAGCTGCGTACTCACATCCGGTTTTGCTCGATCGAGCTATCATGTCGAGCCTACATTTATTAGAGCCTACGATTACTACTAGATGCGAGCCTTCGAGCTGTGAGTTTTGCGGTCCACACGTTAATATTTACTCGTTTTGGAGTAAAACTATCGAGTAATACCGGATGTGAGTACAGAGCTTTAGGTATAATAAAATCATTTATCTTTGCGTTTGTGTATGCTAATCTCCGCAACGCATGAACCAAATCGAATGCAATTTTCACTGATGTATTGATATCTCAATCAAGCTTGGATTAAAAATTAGGCTTTGTTTCATAGAAACCGGTTGACAAATAAAAAAGATAGAATTTGATATATATGATGAAAAAGGCGTACGTAGTCGCGGGTATCAACTAGTAAATAAATATTGGTGGACAGTTCACAACGCTATCTAGCCCCTAACTAAGCAAAGCTCGTACTAATAGCTAATAGATTAATTATATTTTTTTTTTGTTAATACGTACATAGAAAAATAATAACACCTTGACACAGAACATACATCTGAGTTCATCACAAAAATGTTTGACCTGGGTAGGGATCGAAGCCATAACCTGCAGCGCAGAAGGCAGAGCTACTATCACCTGAGCTGTGAGGCCAGCCATTTATTCAGGTTGTTCTCTTTTGCACGTGGGCGATTCCCCTCTACAGTTTCATTATTGTATCACTATTCGTCAACGACAAAAATATACTTTGAGAAAAACCATCCACCTATCAATTAATGCACTATCTATCCTGCTACACCTGTTATAACTTTAAATACATTTAAGAGGTAATAAAAACTTGGTTTCTTTATTTTTCAGCGGCGTGGCTTTGGTGTATTGAGTGGCTGGATTTGCTGGGAGCCCCTACGGTGGCCGCCATAGCTACCCGAGCCTTGCTACCGCGCTGGTTGGCTGCCCTAGCGGCCTGGCTCAACGCGAATCCCGCACATGCCACTGTTCTCAACTCCTACACTGAGTTCAAGGTAACTTATATGAACCTACACTCATATTTCTTGTGAATGAGGTCGACTAGGCGAGACGGTGCTAGGTAATAGGCCTAGACATTAGCGTACAGTAGGTCTACCAAGAGTTTTCACAATCTACACTCGCTAGCGACTGTAATTAAGAAATTGTATGAAAACTTGTACAGCGCCTCTAGCGGATAGTTGGGTACTAAAACGTCGCGTAGTTAACTATCCTACGTCACAGCGTACTACAGCGATTCTAGCGTGCGCTTCACTAATTTGCTTAGAATTTGGTACCATGAGTAACAATTTTGACAGATGTCATAATATAACGTACTATTAAATACTACTGTAGTAACGTCAGCTGATTTAAATGTGACAACTCCTAGAACATGTGAGTAAAAAGTTCCATTAGATGTTGTATTTAGGGCAAAATTCTATTGCTGTCTATTTTTAACCCACGGCGCAAAAACGACGGAGCGTTATTAGTTTGACATGTCGCTCTGTCTGTGTGTGTGTCTGTGGCATCGTAGCTCCCAAACGCATGAACTTTATTTAAAAGGCGAATTAGTCGGGAGTTTAGCTATGTTTGTTTTGTGTCGGGGGTTTTTTAAATTACAATTTTAACTTGCGTTACATTATCACATCGATTTGCGAGCGAGTTCAAAGCCAAGCGAGTTCGCAGCCAACAACTAATAACAATATATTTACAGAAAATGTTCCCCGAAGACGTTCTAAAAGAACCGGGTGTCCGAGACTCGTTCCGCAAAGCACTCGACATGATGAACCGTAGCACGGACATTGACTCCGTGGAAGCCCCTCCCCCGCCCCGCTTCACCCCCGTGGAAATTAAAGAAACTTCCAGAATCGCCGACGCGCTAGCCTCCACTACGCAACAGAAGTCGTTCTCAGAGCTACTAGAATCAAGATGCGTTGAAAAGGGTATAACATTTGTACCCATGCCAGGGAAAAATAGGGAAGGAAGACCTATTTATAAGATAGGGGATAAACAGTGTTATGTTATAAGGAATGTCATTATGTATTCGGAAGATGCGGGTAGGAGTTTTGCGCCGATTAGTATCGATAGACTGTTGAAAATGGTTGAGGATTAAAAAAAAATTAACGTGATCACGACTGTAATCTCTGTAGTGTAGGTTCGGTAGATATCTTCTCAGATCTTCAGTTACTTAGATCTTTGAGGATATCTAAAGAAGGTAGTCAGAGGCACGTCCGAACATGACATTTGTCACATGCCCACATTTTGCAGTGGCTGAGTATTAGAATTTGATAATGAAATAAAAACTTGGTATTGAAAGTAAATTATACTATTCTGTATAGGTTCACTATGCTGATGCCGTCGCGTGCGGCTAGCAGACGTTTCACTTGTCTACATATAAAGCACACTTTGATCAGTAGGTTTGACTCTTTCTTTTCACAATATGACAACCTACGTGCACGAAAATTATTCATCATCATTGACGGCACAAATAATAGTCCACTGCTGGGTATAAGCCTCTAACGACACTTCAAACGGCTCGGTGCCATTTTCATACTCCCCCCCCAAGCCGATGGTCGAGAAGTATTTACCCGAAATTATATTGAAATTGGGAAAGATATCAAAAATGAGCAATAAACAATTCATAAATTTATTTAAACACACAATAAAAGAAAAACAAAACCATGCATCTAAATCTAAACTACATGTAAGTATCAAGTGATGAAATTAGTTATTTATATTTGTGTTATCTATCATCTACCTACCGTGTTAGTTACGTTGAAGCTACATACTGTATTGCACTTAGTGTTATATTCTCTATTTTAATAAATTCGATATAAGTTCTACATAAATTCGATATTTTATTCAAGTTTGTCGCAATGAATTTGATTCTCATTGATCTTTGCGTAGACTAAACGCGATATTCACTTTTAGTGTATTTATCTAATTAACTATTATTCTAATATTCGACTATTTGATCACTATAGGTACTAGGTACCTACTTATAAAGTAGAAGGTTGTAAAATATTTTCTAGTGCAGTAATTCCATCTATTGGAGATTATAAAGGTATGAGTTTGTTAGTTTCTAATAGGAATACGTATTAGGCAAGGTGGTTAGTATCTACCTACCTATAAAACAACATAAAATATGGCTTTCAATATCTTTGGAATTTGTGGCAAGTATTTGGAATTTCGACTAGCAGTCATTTATAATATGGCACTAAATGTGTTAAAAAATATCATTGTGACATTAATCTTCCTAATTCTTAGTCTGTTCATTGGCACTTTAGGCTGTAACCTTTCACAAACAAATAACGGAACATTTTCACGGCCATATTGTACTAAATCCTTATTGGTTACTTTTCTTGAAACTGAGGAACATCTTGGGAAAAAATCTAGGCAATTTTCGGCATGGCCTTCTGGAAGCTATAAGCTCTATAGCACTGGATCGTATTCGCCATCCCCAAAGCGAAATTACACAGCGACAACGAGTAGTTGATCGGCCGAATCACAAGGCAGTATCGCGTCCAGATGATTCCAGTGGCGGCAAGGGTAGCAGACTGAGTGGTGGAAACTTTCTCCAGCGGTCTGCGCCAATCATCTAAAGATGCCATTACCAGAGCCTGAAAGATAGGTAGGTATCTATTGAAGTAGTAACATTCAAGTGCCAGCCAAGCAATTCTTATTCTTTAAAGATTTGATCTTATTTTGAGACTGAATTTTGTAAAGAGCTTAGAAATAAGTATTGCAAACAGCGCCAGATATTTCTAATATTCTAAATTCTAAATACGATATTTCTAAATACTTAAATTGTTAATTTTTCGGCCCCTATAAAAATCACTAAGTCTTCATCATCATCATTTTCCTGCCCTTTTCCCACGTTGTGTGGGGTCGGCACAACATATTGTGATCTTCCATTTCCCTCTATCATTCGTCATCTCAGTACTCACTCCTTTTTTACCCATGTCATCTTTCACACAGTCCATCCTTCTTTCTTTGGCCTACATCTCTCTACCCTTGTATCCATAAAGTGATTAGGTATTATTACGAGTATTATCATGAAAATCACTAAGTAGGTATCCCCTACTATTTACATCGTGTGACATTTACATAATGCGCGTGCACATGCTTGCATGGCCAAGGGCAATCAATGATTTCGATGATAATGTTATGTATTTCCTACATGCTATTCATGATTTATCTTCATGCTTTCGCCATGCAGTTCGTTTATACCATCTATCTATACTAAGTACTTATCTATTTCGTAATAAGTAACAAGATAAGTACCTACCTACCTGCTTACGTACCTACTTACTTATGTAAATAAAACTACCTACCTATAAATAAGTGATTGAATCCAATTAACCTATCTGGGTAGTGATTTTACTACACATCCGTAAAAGTAAATAGGTTTAATAAGTATTAGGTACCTACTTACCGGTCAATACTTAAGTAGGATAACTTTGTGTTAAACCTTCTGCAATTTTTTGATTTCCATCGAAACTTGCCCACAACCTTCCAACACCAAACTTGATTAAGAGTAGGTAAGTACAATGTAAAGGTTTTAAAACAGTCATGAAATGAGAAAAAGATTAGTACCTACAAGACACAAGTAGAAACACAAATAATTAAAATGATGTAAAAAATACATGTTTATTTTTCGTTAAAAGGTTTTACAAAAATAGACATCTTTATTAAACATATATATATATATATAAAACATAATTTAATAATAATCAACTGCATAGAGACAACAATTAACGATGATCATCTAAAATAGTCGCCAGCGACTGATGAATTTTGGCAATTTTTTCAATAACTTAAAAAAGTAAGTACCTACCTCACTGTAAATTCTTAGGTGAGCTAAGGTAGCTATAATTTTTTTGCGTTCTCATTTTATTATTTACTTACCTAAAAAATAATTTATCGTTGTAGATGCAATAATCTTAATCCTATAGATAGAATGTGTTGAATTCTGCAAGATAAGTTTAAAGATAACCAGATTTAACAGTATTTTATAACATGATATAAAACTTAAAATTCTATACCCTTTATCACTTATCACAATATGGATGAGTCTACTTCAAATGTTTAATCTTACAATTCAGATAAGAACAGCCATGATAGCATGACTTCAGACTACATTATCATGTGATTATATATCTTCAGAAACTGATTTGATACTATTCATCTTCAGACAAAGATAATGCAGACTTGATTTTATATCATAGCTTCTTTACACATTTACCTACTGCTTATCTGAAAAAATGAATATAATACTCATGCACTGTGAGTTTAAGTAGTTTTTTTGAAACAATGCGCGTCCAATGATCAGTCATGCTACATGGCCAATTGATTTTGAAAAGCTTAATAAATAAATAAATTACTATACCACTGAGATTACTCTTATTACTACATTACTTTTCTTCTTCTAATCTTGTTTCCACTAGTAGTTTCTACAATGACTATAGTCTGAAATTCAGAGGTCTAAATATTAAATAACTAATTATCATTACAAGTTTGAGCTACAATTCCACTATTGAATCCTGAATCCTGAATCATTTAATAGTTTCCTTTTTTTTGTTCTGCTCATGTTTAATGGCTCTGCTGACCTGATAGAGACTAGTGCAGGCTACAAACACATTGACAGCGAACAGACTATAGTTTTTTGGGATAATAACAAGAGAGTAGCGGGACCATATGATGCCAGTCGCTGCAAGAGACACAGACTGTGGTACGGATAAGGTTTCGACAGGTCGATTCAAGTCACCCAAGCCAGCCATCACCAAGCCCTGAAAGTGTTATGTACTTGAGAATGTGGAACACCGTGATTGTCTGAACAAAATGCAAAGGTATCTTGAGTCAGAGAATATTCTAAGTCAACTGAAAATTTACCTGAGATCAATAAATTTAGATAAATCTGAAATTTAGCATGATTTTTGTTACACCTTGAGACAATTGTCTGTAACTCATATCAGATTAGAACTTGTACTTTGCTCTATATTTGAGCTTAAGATAGACTTGTGTACACATTATCTCTACTAAACCTTGATTACGTTTTATAATAACACCAAAATTAAAGTTCATAAAAATGAATTTGTTTCGAGTACCTACCTACTTATCTAATGTGATAATTCAGTTGCTGGTGTAATTTCAGGGCTATTATTATACTGTAAGTTCTATTCTTTGGTGGATCCTTCTAAGTATAACCTCTATACCTTACTGTGATTGCACTTCAAATACCTCTTCATATTTCATTGGGCAGAGGTTGGTATAATGAACCTAACATAGGCAGGCTACTGGTAGGTTAGGTACCTAGCACAAATATCAAGGAAGTATTAATAATTATTTTAACTATGCCTATATTTCCTTGGCATAATTATGTAATACTTCAAATGTTATTGAAATCTTGAATATGATTATAAAAGTGTAATTGAACTACAATTTACTAAATAACAATGCAAATCATTTTTTAGTTTCCGCTTTTTTATTGAGCTCATGTTTGACAGCTCTGCTTATTTGATAAAGATTAATGAACGCCACAAAAACATTGACAGCAAATAGACTATAGTTTTTCGGGATGATCACAAGAGAGTAACGAGACCATATAACACCAGTCAGTGCGAGAGAAACACACTGAGGTAAGGATAAAGTCTCAACTGGTCGATTGATGTCTCCTAAACCAGCCACCACCAATCCCTGAAAGTGAACTGTGTAAGATGTGGGACACCACATATGGGACACCATGACCTTATGAACAAAATGTACCAATGTACTTTTAAATGCCCAAATATTGAGACCACTGAAGCCAACTTTACTTTGATATTTAAGTTTATAATTTTACGATGATACAATCTTAAATATTTGTGATGTTCTCAAATAGATCAGTGGTGTTTCACTACTCAGGCATTAGTCCTTGTATTTTGTTAACATACTCTTAAAATGCAGCTTCTAAGACATTTGGTAGATTGTTGATTACAACTTTATTGATGTTTAAGTCAACATCATTTTTGAATAAGTAGGTGTTAATGGATGTTACAAGACTTACATTTTGTTCACAACATTGATATTGATATGGTTCAACATTCAAATGAATGAAAAATGAATGCCAATGTAAATTTTATGGTAAACCAACATTTCTGTCTTCATTTCCAATCTCTATCAATATCATTATTAGGTAAATGCTGACACCATGGATGGATACTATATTGAAAGGATATGGGTGCTCTAATCTCGATTTGTCTGTAGCTAATAAAATTCTGGATAGAAAATGCATGGAGCTGCATTATTATGGTGACAATCATGACAATTTACGTAATGTCCAAGTCTTAATAAATTTGTATAAATTAAATAGTATGTACCTACCTACTTTACAAATTAATGCTATTATCGTTGGCCTCAAACGAGGTGATAAATATAAATAGAGTGACCTTGGCAACGAAACACGTCCGCATAACTACTTACCCATTTGAATGCAGGAGCCCAGAAGAAAATTGTTTTAGGACCTGCAAAAGGAGTAAGAGCAACGGTTACTTCTGGTCTTCACATCAGTCTGATCCTATTTAAGTAATTTATTATTATAAAAAACACTTACCAGCCTCATGCTCCCAGAGTGGTCGTAGTTTCGAAGGTACGAATTTATCAGCGGAATTGATCAGCGCTTTGTATAAACGAGACGACATTTTTACACTTTTACAGGGACTGGGCTTGAAATTTTAGTTATTTGGATTAGGATGGGGATTGGGACGGAGCTAGCGATACACTAATTTACATAAATGTTTACCAGAATTTACATGACTCGAATTGAAACATTCAAATCAACTGTGTGTGAAGTGAAGACCTTGAGAAATATCTTGAATTTGATAAGATAATTATGTCATTTGTCATTTGTCAATCTACAGTGACTGCTAACGACATTGACTGACTGACAAAAATGTATGATTTAATCTATGCTCAAAGCGATAAATAAATAGAACTCAAAAAGACTCCGCCATTTTGTCCGGCTGTCCGCCATATTTATATTTTCGTGAAATTAACATCTTCCAAAACCAACCGTGTAAATGTGTCAGTCAACCATGAAAATTTTAACGTAACTTCTTTGTTTCTACTATGTTTCCATTTTTATTTTCGTGTCTTTTCTTTGACTGATTTTGTTTTGTGTTCTACTTTATGTTCTGATCTAAACATGGGGACCAGCACAATGGGCAGTGATTTGCATTCTGATAAACAAGACAAGCTTCTCAAGTTGCAAGCTCGAAAGAAGGAACTGGAGTTGACGCTCGCTAATAAAAATGAGGAGCTTTACAAACTATGTGTTCAGGAAGTGCAGCTCACAGGCGTTATGCCACCAGAAGCGCCTTTGAGTCCGGAAGTACCTCAAAGAGAAAGACTTGGCAGTGTACGCAGTGAAAACAGATCAACTGATGGAAATGACGTTCACGATGGCTCTGAAAGCTCTTCCAGACGCTTCCGAGCAGGCCCAATGCATGATTCGGACCAAAATCTGCGCAAAAATTTGTCTCACAGGCTTTCTACGCCGTCAATTTCTGGTATATCAAATAAGAGCCACCCTAGATTCATACGAAGGCCAGAAACGAGTTGTTCAAACTTCTTTCCATCGCCTCCGCAAGAACGTAACACTGATACGTTTTCCATGCATACATCTCATACATACCCTACGTTGGCTGGTCGACATGAGACTGTAAATGAAAATACTCCAACTGGTAACCATCCAGGCACATATTCCAGACACCACACTATGACTACTGAGTACATGAATAAGATTTATTATAATAATGCGCCAGAGGCCCAGCATGTATCTCGTCTGCGTGAGACACATTTCAGCTCGAGTCACCCTGACATAACTACAAATTACAGCCATGGAAATGTATCGGCTCATCCACCACAGAATGGGATGCGTAATACCCCTCTTTTGTACCAGTATGCTTCACACTTAAAGGCACAAAACCAACATTTAGGAGGTATGCCGTATCATCAGCAAATGCAAGCTCAAACAAAACGAAGACCGGACAGTGCTCGACGGCACACTCTACAAAGGACTCAAACATACCACTTGACATCCCACAGTGACTACAATCAGCATTTAGAGAACATGACTGATGGATACAGACCTCCGTTGCCAGTTTACCAACACCGATCACAAACAGATATTCAGGAACCTCCCCATTTGGCAGAAAGGGCTGTGCCTTTGCGAGAACACAATAGTATACTCCATCCAATGCATTTACAACTTCAAGTATCGACTGATGATTATGGAAATGAGAGAAGAGGCTATCCTGATGCCATGAGTCCTGTTAGTATGAAGTCTGGTTACTCAAACTTTGACTCTGTTAGCATGAATAAATTCTCACCGGTATCTCAGGGTGAGATGAAAGTGAAAGAGAAGCAATGGTATGAGACCTCTTTAGATTCGCCAACAAAATCTGAAGGTCCTCTTTTGAAGAAAAGTTCAAGTTTGAAACGCACATCCAGTATAGGTAATTCCCAAGCATATGAGGTGATGATCTCTTCTGGATTACATTCTGCTATGCAGAGCCCTAATCAAATACTCCACAGTTCTCATCAAATGCCACACAGTCCTCATCAAATCCAACACAGCCCTCACCAATTACCACAGCGTACACACAGTCCGCGTCAAATGCTACAAAGCCCTCTTATGTCTCCTAGCGGAGTATCACTTGACTCGCCAAAAAACCTCACTGTGATAGAGCAGGGTAAATGTATACCATACAGAGAGGAAACAAAACCTTTTGAGATGTCAGATTTCTACAAATACTCTACAAAATTCAGGCAACAGCAGAAACCGGCCTTAACAAACCTGGGACAAAATATTAATCCATACAATAAGCTACCAATGGAATTGCCCCAATATGCTGTGGATCACTGGCATGGGCAAAACAACTAAATGATAAATGAGATCTTTCATTCTTCAATTTAATTTATTTATTTTTGTTTATTTATAGGAGTTGAATAGGTAAAAAGCAGTGCTAAATTTTATGTTGAACAGACAGTTCTTACTAAGCCTAAGGTTTAATCACTGCCTTATTAAATGGGTTAGCATCAGGCCATGCTATGATCGAATTTTATAGTCAACCACACTCACACATTGATTTTTGTACAGTGCTGAAGTGTACAATGGAATTCTAGCTCATAGAATGTACTTATTATTCCTGAGATTTATGTACAGATTGTACTATTCTGGAATTATTATTGTAACATAAAGAATTAACAATATTATGCACTTGGTGCTTTTATCGTTTTAAAAGAGACAAAATATTTTTGATGAAATGTTGATCGGTTAATGAAATTAAAATTAAGATAATCTTTAGCTAATATTGTCTAAAAAGTCTGGTAGATTGTGATACTTTTTGTAACAATTTATTGAAGCCATTCGAAAAGTACCTAGTGTTTGTCATAATATTTTTTGCCAATTAATTTTAATAGCCTAACCATTACGACACTATCTTATATAACGCTTACCCACCGCTTAAACTATATGCACCAAATATTGTTTCACTTGCGCCTAAAGTTGCAAAAGTAAATTTGCAACTATGCATAGCCTAAACATCGGGTCATAGGGACTCAAATTTTGGAGGGTGTGGTCATTACAGGGTGTAGGCGCACACCAAGTCGCAGGGAGTCCCTTATTGACCTAATCTTAAATTAATCTTATTTCTTTCTTTACTTTCGTGTAAATACTTATGTATTTTTGCTCTCTTATACATTTTTAAAGCCTATTTTCAGTTGAATATGGTAGAATTGCCTTTTCTGTGTGATATAGTGATAAATAAGGCAGGTATTATGAAATACTTAAATCATTTTCTTATTGCTATGTACTGAAAGACTTATTAATAAACTTGCCAAGCAACTTTGAGCTTAATTGCCATGTGCCTAGTGGTGCCTTGTAACGTCCAATTACAAAATATAGCATTTAGATTGTGTTTAGTGTAATAAGGCTTAAATTAATTAATTTGCCTATTTACTTTTTAGTTTGTTACAACTTAGTAAGGATTAGTATAGATACTTAAAATAAATAAAATAAATAAATATGATCACGACTGTAATCCCCGGGCTCGGTAGATCTCCTCAGATCTATAGATACTTAGATCTTTGAGGATATCTAAAGGGGGTAGTCAGAGGCAAGTCCAAACATGACATTTGGCACATGCCCACATTTTGCACAGTAGTTAGTATTCCGTACGTGACAGGTTGCAAGCCCATCGCCGCTTATAAGAATACGAATATATAGATACTTACAAGTTAAAAATCCTTCAGATTGAATTTAACTATGTGTTTATATGGATTAAAATAGGTACCTACAAATAAAATTTAAAATGCCTTAAAAATATTTCTAAAAAAATATATTTTTATAAGAAATTATGTAAAACGTGCTGAAGGCACAACTTATGTATTTTGTAAATTTAATAAAATATACTTACGCCATTATTTTGTTTGTAAATAGTTGTTACGTTACCCTACTATAGGTTAGGTAATTATCATTATTTTAAGACTACCTAAAGTACTATCTATCAAAATTTCAGAATGAAAGTCCTTTGAAATTACTGAGAAAAAAAATTAAGGTAAAAGTAAAAATCTAGAAATCCGCGAAAAACATGGCCGTCAGACGTGCAAAAATGGATAGCTGACAAACTTTATCGAGTCGTTATTCATAGTCAAACCCGTTCGTTGTTGACAGCCAACCGTTTTCAAGCTCGTAAATCTGACTGACTACCTATAATCCTAACATTTTTGGACCCAGCGCTGCCACGCGTAGGTACCTGCCTAATACTAGACTTACCTCTGCGTACTTTATGTACCTACTCTTTGAAGTAAATAGTGATAGGTAGGCTGAAGAAATCCGGCAAACTATTTAGCTGACGTGTTACGAATTGAAATATAAAAATACCAATAATTATTATAAAATGAAGTAAAATCGTTTTTGTGAACATTTTATTCAATAAAGAACCAGTGATAAGACGAAAGACAGATTTACTTACCCTCTGGCAAAAAAAAAGACAAATTTACAGTTTTTATGTTAGTTTAGTCCCTTTACAGATAAGTAGATCAGTCTAAAAATGCACGCCCCTCCAATGTATTTCCAATGTATATACCTCTACATGCGGTACAAGTACAAGTGGAGGGGCGTGCATTTTTAGACTGAATCTCTACTATAGGTACTTGGGTACTTTCTAAATGTACTTAAAGCATATACGAAAACAAGAAAACATAAATAGAACCGAATTTGATAATCTTCACATGAAATGATGCTGAGTTTGCAGTTTCTTGAGCAGTCCTTGCAAAGATCTTTTCCCCGGGTTGAAACCACCACCGCTACCACCCAGGTAGAAATCGTCACTTCCTATAAAATACAAATAGTCTTAAAAGGCTCCATAAAAAAAATCGGTTGTCTGTCGGTTTACTGACGATAGTTGAACGTGGCAACGTCATAAGAATGAAACGCCTCAGAGCGAGGTAACGCCGCATGACGTCATGTTTTTTCGTGCGTGCAGCCGGCTCCATCGAATTATAAGACGTTGTCACGTCAAAAACTTTGACTAGGTATTTATTATACATAGGTAGGTACCTACTGAGCCTACATAAAGCTCAATTCGGTTGAATACAAAACGATTGAGTGGTTTTTGAATCTTTAAAAATAAATGATTGATTCAGGTATGTGACGGCCTCTGTGGCGCAGCGGGCGAAGGTCCGCCTGAGACGCAGAAGGTTGCGGGTTCGATTCCCGCCGCGGGACAAATGTTTGCATTATTTGCAGATATTTGTTTCAGGTCTGGGTGTTTTCTATGTATAATATGTAGGTATGTATTTACAAAAAAAATGTATCTATGTAGTTTACCAGTCATGTGGTTTCCATAATTACAAGCTCTGCTTAGTTTGGGGCTACATGATGCTGTGTGATAGTGTCCAGCATTATTTATTATTTATTTATTATTAGGTATGCTGCTCTAAACTGATACCTACTGATAAGAACTGAGTTTTATGATGATTGTCCTCTTACCAGATCCTCCGAGTTGTCCATTGATGCAGCCTTCATCCCACATATTAACGCATCGCTTGCCAGGATTGAACCCTCCGTTCCCTCCGAGGTAGTAATCGTCACCACCTAGCAAAAATAACTCGTTTCTAACCAACAATATTACTATTTCAACTTTTCCTATTGTAGGTTCCTACAATGGATATAAGTCCCAAGGTCCCAAACTTAGCATTCTTAAACGGTGAAGGAAAATCATTCTGCCGTCCTAAAGCTAGAACGCCGTTAAATACAAAATCCACTTTTTGAATTAAAAGGGAAAAACTATTTATATTTTAGCACGATTAATATATAACTGCTGCAAATAACTGTAGTTAAAGTCACTTTGCCGCAATCAAGCCTAGTATTATTGAAGTTATTAATAGTTAAGTTACTATTTTTGTTTACATAAAAATAAAGTTAAAAGCCATTAGCCACTTTTAAGCTTAGCATAACACTTAACAACATTTAAGCATTTAAGTGATGTAAATTTTGATTCTGGTAACGGCATTTTTTACTTTTCATAACTCGAAAACTATAAGAGCTATTTGAGTTCTGGTAAGATTGGACGACAGAGCTTTTTTTCTGATTACGATGGCATAAAAAAGTCGAATTTGACCGAATGTTGGATAACGGCATTTTAGCTTAAGGACGCAGCATTGTCAGGAAACCAGCATGTCGTACCTGCCTAGATATTAAAAAGTAATCCTAATAGGTACCTAGGTAGCAGAACAATAACTAAGGAGTCTTAAATATTATGATGTTTTAAATGCGTTATAGACAAGACTTTTTTATTTATTTATTTATTGTACACAATTACAAAAAATGTGTTACAAAAGGAGGGCTTAATGCCTAGGGGTATTTTCTACCAGCCAACCCATTCGGTTTAAAACCAGGTCGGCGCACAATAACAAATGTAAAACTAAAAACTAAGTAGGTGGTAACTTAATTAAATATTCCACAAATAAACAATAAAATATTATAATAATACTTTTTTGCAGTCTTTGACCAGTTTTCTACAAAGTTTTATTTATGGGGAACCTACCTACATTTATTTTCCCAACTAGTTTTAGTTTTAAACATATAACATAACTTAAACAACTTGTAGAATACGGTATTCTAAACTTTGGTGTAAATTGGGGTTACCTAAGTACCTACCACACTAGTTTAAAATAATGGGAAAAAGTAGAGGGTTATAAGCAACTAACTAGGTAAAACCACTTCAAGCTAATAACAATAATTTGTTAGCGAGATGAAAATTTGAGCAAACAAAAAAGTACCTAAGGCCCCTGAGCATAGGTTTAACTTCAAGCACCACACATCTCTGGAAATTAGCCTTTGAACAAAATAATAAATATTTGTTTAGGCCTTCTTGAATGGTCGTTACAGAAATTGAGCGTTGAACATTATTTCTTGTTCATATATTCTGTGGCGTGTAGACAAACACTGCCTTTTATCTCACAGCCTTTATCTGCATTGTTCGTTACTTTTTATGTGCAGTTACCTACTTTAGGTAGGTAGTTATTTTCTTTCTGATAAATTTAAGTAAGTAATCTTTATTTCTTTGTACCTACCTACCTCTACCTTTGTACCTAAAGTAGGTACCTTATTTACTTAAGAGAAAGGAGGTAGGTAGGTACTATAAGTTATTATCTCGATAGCAATTTTTGTAAGAAGGATCATGCAAAAAAGCGCTACTGACTGAGACGAGTTTCTTGCCTGTTCTTCTCGTATTTGGGTTAGGTTGGAGTTGGCACATAGATTCACCTAGCATGTAATACGTTTCAAAGTGATCCTTGTGACTTTATGAAATACCTTCCTAAATAGGTATAATTTGAACTTGAATTTTGAATTTTGAATTTTGAAATTTGAATTTGAAAATTTGTCCCTTTTCAAAGTCATCGGTTTTGTAGTTCAGACACTACAACCACCAAAATTTGGTTCAAATAATTTGAAACCCCTCTATGATGGGATAGGTAGGTAGGTACCTAGTGAGACTGGTTAATAACGCAGCCGAAGTGGCATTATATGAGTGGGTCATAATCCCTTTGAGTGGAGACAGAATCTCCACCAGATTCTGTATCGGAGTCTTTGTGGTAGGGTTGTTTTTACTTTACTCACCGGATCCACCAAGTTGCCCATTTATGCAGCCTTCATCCCACATGTTCACGCATCGCTTGCCAGGGTTGAATCCACCACCGTTCAGATAGTTGTCGTCACTGCCTATTGACAAATATTTTGATCTAAAATTTTCTAGTTTTCGCAGTGGCAAATAAGGCGATTTGGCGTTATATGTTTGTACTTAAGTATGTTTGTAAGAGCATTTTATAGAGGTTCTACTAGCTACTTATGTAGATTTGCTGGGAAGTGGGAAGTATAGTGAAGGTATTGTAAAGGTATTGGCTAAGGTATAAAACTTTTTAAATTTATTGAGCGGGGTATAATTTATGAAAGGGCTTTAATAACGAATAAGTGTCTGTATGAGAATGTATTTAGCTGATCCGTTTTCAAGCTTGATAAACCTCATTGGGCCAAATCGTCGGGTCAGCAATGAGGATCATGCATGTCTCTGTGTGATGATTCTACCACAGGTATAAATAAATTGACTCATAATAAACAACAATATTTTGTTTACGAAAATAGTAATTTCCAATCATTCACTTTCGCCCCTCTAGTGGTATGAATGGGATGTTGCTACTTTTTCCTGTTTGTCCCATCAATGTGAGTCTGTCGGGAATAGCAATAACTAGCTTCAAATTATTATAAAACTCCGGAGGTAATTTATTACGTATACCTACGTATATAGGGTCCCATTTTACCTGAACCACCCAGCTGACCGTTGATACAACCTTCATCCCACATATTAACGCATCTTTGAGGATCTGAAAAATAAGATAAATCAATAAATATTTCGTTGCAGTTTCTAAACTGTTGTTTTTAAAAGCCAGGCTACGCGGCTCGGCGACAAACTCGCGTAGACCCTGCGTAGCCAGTGCGTAGTGGTTGCGTAGACGTTACGTAACCTTTAGACACCTGAAGACAGTACCTACGTAGCGTAGCCGTATACCTACCTAATAATCACTCTTTGATCTATGATCGATCTAGATACACTTAGTGTAAGTAATACTTTAATTGTTGCGTTTTGGTACATAAAGTATCATAATGCAGAAAGTCAAATGAATACATAGATTTATTACGTTTTCACCGTTTTTTATAAATAGAAGAATTTTCCTACTCTCTCAACATAAATATTTCTATAGGCTTCGGTACTCTGATTCGGCTGACTTACTGATACGGTCGTACCATCGACAGTTGAGCTAAAACTTTAAGGTTGTATTACTGTTGGACTGAAATATTAACTCGATATTCCGAACAGGATACCGTAAATAGAGAAATTTTCTAAATTTAAACTTTTACTCACAATGTTTAGGGTGCGCCAAAGTTTTACAGTAAACCAGAGAAATTACACTCAGGAGTACGATAAACGCCTTCATTTTGAGAATTACCAACAACTTTTCTATTTATAAGAATAATTCAATGAACACATTTTGGGCAATTGCCGCTGCTTTTATATAGTTCTCGGGCACTCGAGAATTTAATTTAGAATTGTCATAAAATATGAGCATAGTCCACACTCGAGATAAGTCTAATAATAAAGTGGGTCGGTATAAATATCAAGTTATTTAATACAATTTGGCGAGAGTACCATGATATACTTAGTATTCATTAAAAGCAATTGCTTAGTTGAAATACCTAAGATTGTTTGAGTCTGGATTAAACAAAGTTGTGTTAGTTAGAAAACAAGTAGGAAGATGATGATGATAGGTGGACACTTCATACAGCGCCACCTAGCCCGAAGTAAAGTAAAGTTTGTAGAGTAATACCACTAACAATTATACAGCCATAATACTATAGTGGCTATAATACATCAATACTTACCTATATAGGCAAACCTAGAGTTATTACTACACAATTTAAAAAAATTGCTCAAGCTTTCTTCTGTATAAAAAGTTCTACCTACGCTACTAGCTGATAATTAAAATATCTATTATAATAAAATAAAATAAAAATTAAAAACAGTACCGTATAAAAATAATTTAATCTTTACGAATAAAATAAAAAAAATATTCTTACGTTTAGAGCAACTTAGTTCTTCTTCTTATCAATTTTATTTTTTTTCCTATAAACTAGAGACCTCACGGCTTTCAACAATTTTATGAGAACGTATAACGCGACGGCAAGTAGTACGGCAAGATCGAGGTAGGCCTTCTGGTACCAGGGCACGTGAAGCGCCATGGAGCGTAGATGCGGCGCGCCGCCCGTCTTAATGACGTGTTCCACCCAGTGCACCAGCTCCACCTCGGGCTTCACGGGACGGTCGTGGTAGATGAACGATAGCTGCTTCACTTTTTGAGTGTACCTGTGGGAAAACTAAATTTTGAGTGCTTCCTTTGCTTGCAGCCTTACTATGTAGGTAGAGGTAGATCAGTCTAAAAATGCACGCCTCCAATGTATTTCCAATGTATTTACCTCTGCATGCGGTACAAGTACAAGTGGAGGGGCGTGCATTGTTAGATTGAAACATCTCAACATCGTTTTGCTTGAAATTGAAATTGAAATTGAAAAAATATTTATTCATTAAAATCACAAGGATCACTTTGAAACGTCTTATATGCTAGGTGAATCTATGTGCCAATTCCAACCTAACCGTACGAGAAGAACAGCAACTTGTCTAGTGATAGTGGCACCAACTCCCGATCATAAAGTCATAGTTTCGAATGAAACCGTGCACCAATGAAGTTTTTTTATTTGAATAATGTGCGCTGTTGCAATACTCTCTAACGGTGAAGGAAAACATAGGTTCAAACCATCGAAGAACTTAAAAAGTTCGAAAACCATGATTGTGTTAAGTGCGTGAAAGGAAACGTCCAATGAAGGAGACTGGTGCTTCCTTGGCAAATGTAACTATACCGTATGCGGTAAGTAGAAAATGCAGAGCTTTACCAGCTTTTTTAACCCAGAAGTGGATCATTAGAAGCAGATTTAGAGAGGCCAATAGGTATTTCAGAAGATTATTAAAGGATGGAAAATTGTTAAGCACTCGACAAATAGCGAATGTGGAAACTTAGTAAAATTCTTCTGTTTACTACAGATTAACTCAGTATGAGAAGCGTGTAACAAGGGAGCGGGGCTCTTGTTACTTGGCTTACATTGGGTCACTCAGAATTTCCTCAATCGCCTCTTTTAGCGCGCCTGCCATAGTGTAGGACAGTTGTACTCTCTTCGCGAATCCCTTGCTGACGGCTCGCTTTACGTTGATGAACTGATCAGCGAAGACAGGGATCCCGATGATTGGCGTCCCAGTGTGGATTGTTTCTGTGGTGGAGAGAAGGCCACCGTGGGTGATGAAGAGGACGCAGTTAGGGTGAGCTGGAAATTAAAACGAAAGTACTAAAAATTTACAAAATCTTTGATGTTTGTCGAATCGCTCTTCTGACTTCGAACACTTACAAAGAATACTCATTTGTGGAGCCCACTTCAGGATTTGGACGTTATTTGGTAGATCGGGCAGTACTTCTTCGAACTTCCATAGAATAGTCTGTTTTAAGCTTCCGAAATTTTTTAACAAATCTACCTTGAGCTGCTGCGGAAGATCCTTGCTCTTCAAGTTGGAACCCATGCTAAAGTAAATCACGCCATCTTTAGCTTCGTCCAAAAGTTTCTTTAAATCCTGAAAGTAAAAAGAACTCTTATTCTTACTGTAAAATAACTCCTGGATCACTCGGATTTCCTGTTTCGGCTATTTCACACTCATTTCATCATTATCTTCCTGCCCTTTTCCCACTCATTGACATTCATATTTACTCATTCCTATTTGACACTCATTTGAATAGTTAATTTTGCTCAATAACAATAATCCTTTATTAACTATTACATATCACTGCAACAATATAATCTATCATGTATCAGTATCGTTCAATATCGCACCTCGGGCAAAGGCTTCGAATTATTTTCAATATGGTATCCACCCACGGATTTGTAGAGTTGGGGTACCGTAGTGGCCTGTCCTAGAGACACGTGCGAATTGCCAAGAACCAGAGACGCGTTGTACTTCAACTCGGAGAAGGAAGGTGGAACTCTGCCGCGTTGTTTAATGTACGGGACGATTAGGTCATTGTATGCAGCGTTTTGAAGGTAGGCGATTATACTGAAATAGAAAATAAAGTCATCAAAGTTATGCAAAAAATTTTTGTTTTGCAATTTTCTACCTTAAGTTGTGCTCGTATATAACCCAATGTGAAAACCAGTTTCCCTGGTATACCTACACCGAAGATAAGAGTTTTAATTTCCCCAGTAAATTTCATTTTGTCTTCCTATCCGTAAAAATAAGAACTGTTTTATACGAGGTTGCTAAAAACGTGTCTACACTAGTTATAAAGATTTTATGGTAGACAAGGTTTTCAAGGCGTGTTTCGGACACAGTCACTGCACATTGCCACAAGTGTGGATTGGATAGAATAAGACCTTTTTCAAACTTACGTCTCTCTGACAGTAGTCATTTTGATGGTGTGCAGCAACTCCGTGAGCCTCTGTCCAAAAGTGTATGGAGGAACCTCATGAACTACCCAGCCGTTGTACGCAGGGTTCAGGTACTCATCCACCAGGCTCAGGATCAAAGAATGCGGCTCCACGGTAGAGAACCAGATCAGAGGAGCTTGGAACACTGCTGCTAAGCTGAATTTAGAAATATTATATCACAAGATACCTGGAAAGGGTCAGAAATTTTAAGCGTTATTTGAGTCAAAATGAATTTAATGACAAAGTCTGGGGCTATAAAAATTTAGACAAATGTAACATAGGTTTTAAGCAAGCCATTACTAAAGAACCTTTTATTTATCTATTACGCACTCGGTTACTGCTAGCATGTAAGACGTTTTAAAGTGATCCTCGTGATTTTATCGAATAAACTAGCTGATGCCCGCAGCTTCGCCCGCGTGAATGTCGATTATCGCGACTTTTCATACAAACTTTCATCCCCTATTTTATCCCTTTGGGGGTAGAATTAATCAGAATCCTCAGAAATCAGATGCCTCCGTCATAACATCTACCTGCATGCCAAATTTCAGCCCGATCCGTCCAGTGGTTTGAGCTGTGCGTTGATAGATCACTATGTCAGTCAGTCAGTCAGTCAGTCAGTCAGTCGCCTTTGAGTTATATATATTTAGAATTTGACTTTGATTTGACTATTGGCTCCTAAAGTTAAAGTTTGTTCATGTATGGTTAGCATAATGCTGACTGAAAGCACCAGTAGAGAAAAACAAAAATCAGTGCACCGAGTAGACTTATTATCAACACAACTACCATCACTTATTACCGACACAACATACCCAGAATATAGTTCATTGAACATCCACTCAGCAATGATCAAGTCGAAATGCTGAGATGGGTCTCCTAGTAATTTCACCACATTCTCATTCTTGAGAGTGCTGCTAGCAAGGTGTTGCATGATGTACAGCTTGACAGTTTCTTCCATGGATATCTTGCCGTCCATGATAGCTTTGATGTTCAACATGCCTTCTGAAAATGTAATAAATAAATATTTTTAGGAAACTGTTAAGAAATTTAAATAAGAAACGGTAGAGTTGTAATATTTTCCAAGAGTTAAAAATTATAAACGTTTGAAAGTTTGTAAGTAGGTATGGATGCATGGATGGTTACTCTTTCACGCTAAAACGGCTGAACGGATCTAGATGAAATTTGGCACAGAGATAAATTATAGTCTAGAATAGCAAAAAGGCTACTTTTGATCCCGAAAAAAAAATACCGTTCCTGTGGGATAGATTTGTTTTTGTTTTTCTAGGAACCATGCGGGCGAAGCCGTCGGCGGAAGCTAGTAGATAGACACTAAGAAAATGCAGTTTATTTTTTACCTGGCATGATCTTCGAGTTGCTGCTCACATCAATCTGCGTCAGTTTTGGATGCGGGTCTATTTTAGGAAACGGTGTAATGTATGACACCTGAAAATTATGGTATAAATAAAGTAAGTCATCATGACTATTGTTGATCGCCTTATATCCGCATAAATTTATATTTTGATACGCTTATGCGTCTAGACCAAGGACAATCTGTATGTTAGATTTTCAATTTATTAAATTAAATTTAATTATAAATCTACTCGAGACCGAGGTCTTTAGGCAGCCTATAAAGTCCGTTATATATAACTCTCGAATATAGGTCAATTAGGTTTTTTTATAAGGCCCAACTATTAATATCTAAGTATATTTTTACTTCGTAGTAAACTTGGGGAACTGACCTCATGTCCAGCATTCAGCAGATGCTTAACAATTCCATCGCCCAGGATGCCGTGACTCTTTGAAGGCACAGGGAAGAGCAGAAGAATCTTGTAAGCATCGCATACGTAAGTCGCTGCTAGCAGGCTTAGCAGCGCCCATCTAATATGAGCCATTTTTCACTGAAAATAAAAATTTATGTAGAGGTTCAAAAAAGTTATCTTTTCCGTAAAAATGGTGCTGGGAATAATGAGTACACAGTACAGTGTACGATAACATTAAGGTAGGTATTTACAATCCGTAGATAACCTGGTAATGCCGGATTCACAACACTATCAATAGATTGTATACTACTTACTATGTAATTCGATTAATTTACGTCCGACACCACCGCCTTATACGATCGGAAACACGTTTTAAATCGTCGTCAGTCGGTAATAAAAAAAATACTCATATCACTAAAGTTTGTTATGTGCGTAAATCAATAAATAGTTAACTTATACCTACTAAGGTTTTATTTTAATTCTCGCTTACGTAATACTACTCCTAAAATAACTCCTGAATACTAATACTCCTATACCTACATATATAATAGATTATGTACTTATATTAGAAATATTTTTGATATCTAATTCTATTTTCCAAAAGTTTTTGATATTACCTACCTACCTACAATACGTATGCATCAAAGTCTTCATTGTGAATGATTACTAAGTATACTTACTACTTACACAATTTGAATGGCTATCTAATTTTAGAGTTAGTATTTTTTAGTACCTACTTAGAAGGTGCGCAGGTAGTTTTAAAAATATCCTGCATATTATTTTATTCTGCTGGTAAAAACCGACTCTTTTCTGTTCTCACACCAAGGTCCCGCAAAGATCTAAGTGTAAACAAGTATTTGATTCGGGCTCGCATACGACTAATACGTAATAAATTATCGGGGGCTCAGTACGGGTTTTGATTGTTTACGAAACTATTATCGGTTCGTTTCGTTCCATACAATTATCTGTAGTACCGTAGGTACTGCCGATTTTAGTTCTTCTGAGTTTCCGCTAGGAATGCCAATCAAGAAACTCACAACGGATTCAGATTCGAAGTTTAGAATGAGGTCTTACAGAATCACACGGCTGTAGGTAAAAGTGTGCAAAGACACGAAACGACTTAAGTTTCTAAAACTATCAAAACTCGTACTAAGCCCTTCGTCGTTATCAAGGTCAAATAGGCATTTGTCTTTCTGGTATGGTATTGATAAGTTATTTGTGAGCGATAGATGTTTGTTGGTGGTGTTTTGATTTGATTTTACTTTAGTAACTGCTATTAAGATAGGTACCTATAAAAATTATTTAGGTACTTATCACAGTTAGTTATAATTACCTAAATAATCTACTGACAGGCGTTAAACGTAAATCATTCATTACAATTCTAGCATTTTAAAGTTTTGTCGATTTTTATTTCTCTTTAAATGTTTTGGAGCAAATTATAGCTTAGGTAGTTAATTACCATTTTCAATACAGATAGATTCAAAGAAACTCACGCACCGCCTTGTGTTTACGCTTATCGTACCTAATCGTTAAATCTCAAATATCAGTAATAGAGATAATTGGTGATAAATAAGTTGTGATAAGCAAAGGCGCGAGTGAAGTGTGTTATTTAGGTACTGACTGACAATCCACCGCACCGCGTGTCATTTACGTGATTTCTAAAGTACCTACACACCTATTTACTACGAGTATAAAATTTTCCCCATCCGGAAGATCCGTAAAAAACAGTACCTTCAATTTGTACGTATTTATTTCAAATTGTTGCTAATATAAAATTCGAATTGTGAATCATCTTATGTTTTTAATGAAAAAAAATTCATTGGCACATTTTAAATAATTTCTAGTGAAAATGGCGCGAATCGGATGGATGCTGCTAAGTTTGCTATCAGCTGTGTACGTCTGCAATGCTTATAAGATCCTGGTGGTGTTTCCTCTGCCTGGAACGAGCCACGGCATCTTGGGAGATGGAGTTGTCAGGCACCTGCTGAATGCCGGTCATGAGGTCAGAACTACATAGTATAAATATTAGTACCTGGGTGACCGAGCATTGCTCGGTTTTTTTGATAAACGACGTTTTCTAAAAATGAAACCTAATTAGATCGATTTATCGCCCCCAAAACTACCTGCATACTAAATTTCATGAAAATCGCTGGAGCCGTTTCCGAGATTCTGATTAGGTATATCGCACCATGAGAATAGAAGTGACTCATCTCAAAAAACAGGTAAAATGAGTTAAATATGTAGAAAGACTCAGAAAAAAAAACTGCATCGCCTAGTGATTAAAAAACTGCCGCTTTTTGGTTAGAATGCGACAAAACATAATAGGTGAGTCTCTTTCATTTCGGCGATCCCTCGTCCGTTACCCCGTGAAAAAGTGATTATATTCAGTATTGCGTCAGCCAGGATTGCCGTGAGACGTCACGTGTTTAGTATTAATGTGACCTAAACCTCAATATTACAGTTTTGTATGCAAATATTAGGTAACATTTTGTTGAAATTTAGAGTAATAAAATGACCGATGTTTGTTTTGTGTCATTTTATTGCATTAAGTTGAGTAAATTATTGTGACTTAAATCGAGTTAAATCAGTTTATTACTATATTAAGGCTTATTTTAATGACCGTTTAAGGTTTAAGTGATTAGTAAATACTAATAAATTATTGCTATAGTACAAAACCGACTTAAATGTCGGAAGGTTTCTATGAAATGGTAAATAGAGTAATTAATTAAATTTATTTTGAATCAGTAATAAGTTTAAAATTTAGATAAAACCCTAAAGTATCACATAATTTGTAAAAAATGAAGATAAGTCATAATTTGGTTATGTCATAGCACAATTTAGTAAAAAACACACAATCATAAAATCTTTAAATCGCATTTCCCAAAAATCATGTTTTCTTAATTGAGTCACTTCTATTCTCACGGTGCGATATATACCTACTAGGGCGTGTAAAAACCGGGTTGTTTAAAAAAACCGGTTTTTCGAGTTTTATTTTTCAATAACCGGTTAAAAACCGGTTATTCGGTTATTTTTCCAGTTTTTTAATACAGGTGTCTTGGGACAAAATAAAACCTTAAATTTTAGTAAAAATGAACTAAGTAATTATTTAAATAAGCAAGTACCAATTAAATTTTAAAATATTTTAATATAGGTAATTATGTTTAACTCACTCTTACTCGAATAAAGTAAAAAAATTGAACAACATGATAAAGTCTTATCTAGGTAATGTAATTCACTCCTTTATACGGCAGTATTAAAAACTCTTTCTCTCTTACTCAAATGAAACCATAGCAAGTTAAATTAAATTAAAATTTTAATAAACCTCTGACACAAATTTTAAAAACATTTCTTGTAATATAATTCAGCAAGACTGCGAAAACTACAGGGGCATTAGCCTACTCAGCATCATCGGTAAGCTGTATGCGAAAGTGTTGATCGAATGAAAGAAACTGATGAGAGGATATGGGATGCACAAGCAGGATTTCGAAAGGATATGGGATGTACGGATCAAGTCTTTTCCTTGCGATGCATAGCCGAGAAATTTTTGGCCAAAGGTCTAAAGGTCTATTGCGCTTTCGTGGATCTGGAGAAGGCCTATGACAGAGTGATGAGGAATGAACTGTGGTCGGCTCTGTCGATGTATGGGGTAAAGAGCAACCTGGTGCGAGCTCTGAAATCTCTCTATGAGGGTTCCGGGGCTTGCGTTAGGATACATGGGTCATATAATGAATGGTTTAACATCGAAAAGGGTGTTAGACAGGGATATGTAGCGTCACCATGGCTTTTTAATCTATTCATGGACAGTTGCTTACAAGATATGAAAGAAAGTGATTGTGGATTAAGAATGAATGAGTTACTCGTCAAATGTCTTCTCTATGCTGACGATCAGGTAATACTTGCGTCGTCGGCAGAGGAGTTACAGGAGATGGTAACATGCATGTAGCATTTGACAGGAAAGGAATGAAAATAAATGTAAGTAAGAAGAAAGTTATGGTTTTTGAAAGAGATGAATGCATTACAGAATGTGAAATAATGATCAGAGGAGAAAGAGTGGAACAAGTGAAAGAGTTTGTAGGTATGGGTACGCTGTTTAAGAATGATGGGAAACATAATGATGATATTGAAAGGAGAGTGAATGCTGGAAATCGTGTGAATGGGGCACTTCACTCATTTATGAGCAGTCGGATCGTGTCTAAAAAGGCACGACTGGCTGTGCATGGTGGAGTGTTAGTGCCGACATTAATGTATGGAAGTGAAAGTTGGGTATGGCAGAAGAAGCATCAAAGTAGAATAAATGCAGTGGAAATGAGAGCTTTAAGAAGTATTGTGTGGTTTAACTTTGAATGATAGAGTGAAGAATAGTGTGATAAAAGAATGTTGTGGAGTGAAAGAAGACGTAGTGATGAAAATTGAGAAGGGTATGCTAAGATGGTTTGGGCATGTAGAAAGGATGGATGAAAGGAGATTGACGAAACAGGTGAATAAGGCGAGTTTGAATGGGACAGTTGGAAGGGGAAGACCTTGGCGTACGTACCTCGAGCACATTGGGGACGTTTTAGAGAAAGGCCAGGTCGAGAGTACCCTAAACCGCCGCGCATGTATGAAGAATGTAGTGAGAGTGAATGAAGCAAAAGAGGCGTGTCAGGATCGTAACAAGTGGAGATCCGTGATCTCTGCCTACCCCGTCGGGAAACAGGCGTGATTTTATATATGTATGTATGTATGTAATTAGGTGGAAAATTATGGCCGATCTAAATAAAGTCTGCAAAGGCGTAGTTTTAAATGAATTTGTCATATATTACTCATTAAAAAAAACTCGAAAAACCGGGTTTTTTGCCAAGAAAAAACCGATTAAAAACCGACGTAAAATCAGTCGGTTAATCGGTTTTTCGGTTAATCGGTTAATCGGTTTACATGCCCTAATACCTACACAAGAATTTCTCGTTTAAAGGTATAAGATAAACGCGAAAGTTTATAAGAATGTATGAATGTGGATGTATGA
Source organism: Cosmorhoe ocellata (assembly GCA_963675405.1). Lineage (NCBI taxonomy): Eukaryota > Metazoa > Arthropoda > Insecta > Lepidoptera > Geometridae > Cosmorhoe > Cosmorhoe ocellata. The sequence continues at coordinate 3,057,489 of OY776264.1, read as the reverse complement.
ATGTATGCAGACTCTCTCATGCTGAAGTTTAAACACAGATACAGGTTAATGCATGTTAACAGCCTGGAAAAACACATAGGCTACTTTTTATCCCGGAAAAATTTACGGTTCCCGTGGCATAGATTTGTTTTTGTTTTTCAAGGTACCACGCGGGCAAAGCCGTGGGCGGAAGCTAGTAAATAAGTAAGCTGACATACATTAATTATACCTAAATACTTGTCCTAAAAATGTGTAATGGTAGAATACCATAGAACGTGGTCGACACTAAGTATTTAGGTTAGTATAGCATTCAAAATATTACGTTCCTCTTTCTCCTCAGGTGTCATACATCACACCATTCCCAAAGAAGGATCCGCATCCGAATTTGACGCAAATTGACGTTAGTAGCAACAAAAAAAATATGCCAGGTATTAAATGCTGGGTCCTTTCACTATATACTAATAAACGGTCATTACAATTTTCTAAGATCCACAAACATTTTATTTCAGATGAACTATTGAACATCCAATCTATAATGGAAGGCAAGATTTCTCTGGACGATGCAACCATGCTGTTCATAATGAACTATATGTCTAGTGGTACTCTTGAAAATGAGAATGTGGTAAAACTCTTGGGAGACCCTTCACAACATTTCGATGTGGTTATCGCTGAGTGGATGTTTAATGAACTTTATTCTAGGTATGTTGGGTCTTGTTGAATGCTATTTTGATATGGGTCATTATGTACTTTTAAACTTACGCGATCTGAACACATCATTATTATAATAATAATGGGTCATTAATCTCAGGTGATAATATTTTGAATTTCAGTTTCGCAGCGGTATTCCAATCACCTCTGATCTGGTTCTCTACCGTGGAACCGCATTTTATGATTCTAAGCCTGGTGGATGGGCAACTGAATCCTGCGTACAACGGATGGGTAGTCCATGAGGTTCCACCTTTCACCTTCGGGCAGAGGCTCAAAGAATTGTTAAACACCATAAAGATAACAGCTGTTACAGACACGTAAGTCTGAACTAAGAATATTAAATCATTATGATAGTAGCAACCATTTTATAAACAAGCGAAATTGAACTCTCTTCTTTAATTTTAGAGCCCTCGCATACCTCCAATCCCGTGCATACAATAACCTTATCGTCCCGTACATCGAGCAACGCGGCAGAATTCCACCTTCATTCTCCGAGGTGAAGTACAACGCTTCCCTGGTCCTCGGCAACTCACACGTGTCTATGGGACTGGCCACAACGGTACCCCAACTTTACAAGTCCGTGGGCGGTTATCACATAAAAGAAGACACCAAACCTTTGCCTCAGGTATCTTAACTATGTAGTTGTTTAAATGCCTAAAGATAGCGCGCAAGAATTACTTTTGTAGCCGTATGGAGTTGCGCGTATGTTACGAAGTGACAACTGGGTGATGACACCCAGTTGTCACGTCGTAACATGCGCGCCTCTTGAACTCTCTCTCAGACTTGATAAGAGTGACGAAACAGTCACGACGACAAAAGTAACCCGTGCGCGCTATCCCTTATTATCGTCATCGTAAGCAAGAATATAACAAAATCATATGTATTTTCACCAAAAACGTATTGCATTCAGGATCTGAAGAAACTTTTAGATGAAGCTAAAAACGGCGTGATCTACTTCAGCATGGGTTCCAACTTGAAGAGCAAGGACCTTCCGCAACAGCTTAAAATAGACTTGCTGAAAATGTTCGGAACGCTGAAGCAAACAGTGCTATGGAAATTCGAAGAAGTGCTACCAAACTTACCGAAGAACGTCAAAATTCTTAATTGGGCTCCACAACAAAAAATTCTTGGTAAATAATTAAAATGTAACTTAAGGTTCACAAGTTAAAACACCAAGCTTAAATCATAAAGATATCATGATGTCCTGATCATGGAATTAAGCGCAACTCATAAATTGTAAACCCGCTTTATATATACAATGTATAACTTAAATTCATCATGATACTACTGAAAGCTATAGGTAATAGTAGGCTGAGGACGTATGCAGTTATCACTCCACACAATAAGATTGTTGATGACTCAACTTATATATAAATGGATACCCACATAATGGCTGCTTTGTATGCAAGCTGTTGTTTAATTTTTTTCCCTAATATGAAACTATCGTAAGACGATGCTCTGCTTATGATGATGAACAATACAACACATTATTTAATTAATATTCCAGCCCATCCAAACTGCGTACTCTTCATCACCCACGGTGGCCTCCTCTCCACCACGGAAACCATCCACACTGGGACGCCAATCATTGGGATCCCAGTCTTTGGGGACCAGTTCATGAACGTCAAGCGAGCTGTTAGCAAGGGATTTGCGAAGCTGGTGCCACTGTCTTTCACCATGGCGAGCGATTTGAATGAGGCTATTCAAGAAATTTTAAATAACCCTAAGTAAGTGACCATCAAGTACGTTTTTGATCAGATCTGAAGTCATATTTCATAGGCTCTCAGAGCTGGTGAACCGGACCGGTCAGCTTTTGTAGAAAATGTCCACTTAAAGTAATGAAACTGGAATTAAATTAGTACTTATTTTTTGTAGATATTCTCAAAAAATAACTAGAAATTATATGAACAGATGTCTACCAAATCTAGGGTTAGACATTTGTGATCATAGATTACTTATTATTTATTCCATTGTCCGTGGTCAATAAAGTAAAAACGCTGCACCTGATTTCACTCTCTTCATCCTTTTTTGCAGAACTTCCGTTAAATCCGTTAATCATCGCTCTATTTAGACATAGACAATAAAACAAAACCTAAAATTTGTTTGTCCATAGGTATACTGAAAAAGTGAAGCAGCTATCGTTCATCTACCACGACCGTCCCGTGAAGCCCGAGGTGGAGCTGGTGCACTGGGTGGAACACGTCATCAAGACGGGCGGCGCGCCGCATCTACGCTCCATGGCACTTCACGTGCCCTGGTACCAGAAGGCCTACCTCGATCTTGCCGTACTACTTGCCATCGCATTATACATTCTCATAAAAGTGTTTAAAATTTTAAGAAATTTATTTTTTGGAAAAAAATTAAGTGATAATAAAAAAAAGAATTAGTGCAAGCACGTAATAATTTTGTATAAGTTTTATATTTAAATTGTTAAACTTTTTATTTTGCACACTGAAACTGTACCTACTTTACTGTATAAATGTATGGAGTTATTGATAATTTTATCGATTTCAATAAAATGTATGTATTTTTATCTGATTTATTATTGGCGAGCGAAACGAGCGAAAATCTCAGTGGCAGCTAAGGCGATTTGGCGTTGTATGTTTACCGTTAATCCAATCTGCATGAAACTTGGAAAGACTAGAGATTCTGCTGTGTAGATTTGCTGGGAAGCATAATGAGCTTAATCGGTGACGGGATTGTACTGAGTATTTAGTATTTAAGTTCAACCCTATGTAACTGTAACCTTTTGTGAGAGAAAATAAATAAATTTATTATTATTATTATTATATTGGGTTCCAAAGCCTTGACTTGTATATTCCAAAATGGTTTATATTTTTATTCTAGGATGGATAGTTTTTTAAATATATTGAAAAAAAGTTAAATTAAGATAACCGCGGACGTCTTAGCACGAGTATCTACCTAGATAGGATAATCAAATATTTATTTGTGTGTAGGACCATGTATGCAGTATATAAAGTGTGTCCAGAAACTCAAGGCGTGAACACAAATAAGGATTGTGGACATCGCGCGCGAAATCTTGGTTCGGGACGAACTACTAGTTTAATTGATTTAGTACCTGGACGACCGAGCAGTGCTCGGTTTTTTTTTGGTAAACGACGTTTTCTAAAAATCAATCCTAGCTAGATCGATTTATCGTCTTGGGAACCCCCTGCATACTAAATTTCATTAAAATCGGTGGAGCCGTTTCCGAGATTCAGGTTATATAATTAATATACTACATAATATATATATTCGTTTAAAAGTATAAGATTATATACATATATAGATTAAGTTGGTTTTACGTTAATATATGTACCTAATGAAGCTAAATTATGTGGTGTAGGTAACACTGAATGATAGAGTGAGAAAAAAAGTGTCATGAAAATATCATGGTGATTCAAATTCAGTTTATTAAATGAGTTTAAAAGTAAAGTAACATAACAGATAAATAAGCCAATGCGTTATAGAGGAAAATTAAAAATGAAATGAAGGCTACAAGCTTTACCTATTTATAAGTAGTTCGCCTCGAACTGAGATTTCGCGCGCGATCTCTCCAATCGTCATTCTATTCACGCCCTGAATTTTTGGGACACACTATGTACTACAAACATACTCGTAGATAGGTGCCTATTTCTACGTAAGTTGGTCCTAATCAAAAACAAATATAATATGATTATCCTACCTAATTAGGTATTTATACCCGTGCTAAGACATCGGCGGTTTTTAAAATTTTACAGTTTTCATACTATTTTAAAAACTATTTATCCTAGAATAAATATAAAACTCATTTTAAAATATACAAGTAAAGGCCTTTTATTGATACCCTATTCAATAAATTTTAAAAGTTTTTTTTTTTCGACTTTGGAAGCCAATATCTTTACAACCCCTTTACCGATTAAGCTCATTATGCTTCATATGCTAAAATCTATACAGCAGAATCTCTAGACATTCCAAGTTTCATGCAGATTGGATAAACGGATCTTATGTTATGCTCTAATAAACATATACACAAACATACAAACGTACAACGCCAAATCACCATAGCTGACTGACACTGAGATATTCGTTCGCTTCGCTCGCTCAAACAATAATGTTACTTAGTATATTAATATACATTTTAATAGTAAGATATTGCTTTAGGGTCTAAAGTTTAGGCCGATCTCTCAAGCCATACTATGTCATCTATCTTCAAAATCAGCGTATTCGGTTGACAACTCTGGTGCTTTTTGAATACTAATATTACAGCTGTTCTGTATTTTTATATCGAAAAGGAGGTATCTAAATAAGCGTATTTTCATATTCGTCCCTAATTTTCTCAACCAGTTTTCAAAATATTTAGGTGTGATAATTTCGAGACCATAGCAATCAATATTGATGCCAGAGCAGTCAATAAAAGAAGGATTTGTATTAGAAAAAAGATTATAAAACAGTTAAATTCTTTATTAAATTATTCAAATATTATCTTAATTTTAATAGGATCATCTAAAAAGTAAAATACAGGTGATACATCCACTTGGTTTATAATTTTTATAGCATCAATCTACTATATAAAAGGATAAGTCCTGACTGATTTGAATAGATACAACGCACAGCCAAAACCGCCGGTCGTACAGACTTGAGATTTGGAGGGTATGTTCGTCTTGGTATGTAGGCGAGCAATAAGACGGGATTTTCGGAAATTCCACTTTTAAGGGGGTGAAAAGGGCTAAAAACGGTTGTATGAAACTTTTTAACGCGCTGTACGATTTTCATGAAACTTTGTGTGTGTAATGTAAATACAAAACAAATGTATACGTGTTTCGAGATTTTACAATATAACCTTTAAAAAAGGGTAAAATGGGGGCTCAATGTTTATATGGGAACTTTTTAAGGGGTGGTACGATCGGTCTGAATCTTGGTTTGGATACTTTAGATGCAAAATGATGTAAAACGTATATCTTGATTTTACAAAATAACCCTCCTAAAAGGGTTAAATGGGGTGTCAAAGTTCTTTTGACGAGTGGTGTAACTCGGTTGAAATGCTATCTGTCTTGGTATGTAGGTGCCCACCAAGACGGGATTTTTGGAAATTCCACTTTTAAGGGGGTGAAAAGGGCTAAAAACGTTTGTATGAAACTTTTTAACGCGTAGTACGATTTTCATGAAACTTTGTGTGTGTAATGTAAATACAAAACAAATGTACACGTGTTTCAAGATTTTTCCATATGAACCATAAAAAGGGGTAAAATGGGGGCTCAATATTTATATGGGAATTTTTTAAGGGGTGGTACGATCGATCTGAATCTTGGTTTGGATACTTAAGATACAAAATGATGTAAAACGTATATCTTGATTTTACAAAATAACCCTCCCAAAAGGGTAAAATGGGGTGTCAAAGTTTTTTCAACGAGTGGTGTGATTTGTTTGAAACTCGGTTTCAATACTTAATAGGCAAAATAAATGAACACATATTTCTGGATTTTTCAAAATAACTCTTCAAAAAGGGTTAAATGGGGTGTCAAAGTTTATACCTAAGTTTTTACGAGAGGTGTGATAGTAGTTTTAAACACAAATTAGATAAGTTCATGAATTGCAAAATAAATGGACACTCATCATCATCATCATCATCTATTGGTTTAAATACACTACATAGAAATAAGAAGAAAAAAGAGTGGAACAAGTGAAAGAGTTTATATATTTGGGTACCTACGCTGTTTAAAAGAGATACAAAACATGATGACGATATTGAAAGGAGAGTGAATGCTGGAAATAGTGTGAATGGGGCACTTCACACATTTATGAGCAGTCTGATCGTGTCCAAAACGGCAGGTATGGCTGTGCACGGTGGAGTGTTAGTGCCGACATTGATGTATGATAGCGAAAGTTGGGTATGGCAGAAGAAGCATCAGAGTAGAATAAATGCAGTGGAAATGAGAGCTCTAAGAAGTATGTGTGGTTTAACTTTGAATGATAGAGTGAAGAACAGCGTGACAAGAGAACGTTGTGGAGTGAAAGAAGACGTAGTGAAGAAAATTGAAAAGGGTATGTAAAGATGGTTTGGGCATGTAGAAAGGATGGATGAAAGGAGATTGACGAAACAGTTGTAAAAGGAGAGTGTGATTGGGACAGTTGGAAGGGGAAGACCTCGGCGTACGTAGGTACCTCGATCAAATTGGGGACGTTTTAGAGAAAGGCCAGGTCCAGAGTACCCTAAACCGACGCGCATGTATTAAGAATTTAATGAGAGTGAATGAAGCAAAAGATGTATGTCAGGATCGTAGCAAGTGGAGATCCGTGGTCTCTGCTTACCCCGTCGGGAAACAGGCGTGATTTTATGTATGTACCTATGTAGGTACATAGAAAAAGACGGGTTGGTTCGAACACTTATAACTCCAGAACGGTTTTCATGGTTTTTGATTTGTTTTATTTGTTTTATACAAAACATTAAACGCGGACGAAGTCGCGGGCAACCACCTAGTTAGTAAATAAATTAAACAAGTTAAAACAATAGGATCTAAAAATATAATTTTTTTATGATTAAATATAACATTTTCAGCCTAGAAAATCTGGCAGCATCTGCACTTATTAATATTTTATGACTTCATAGTAAGAAAAATGCAATTTTTTGATGGATCTGGTCTTTTTGACCACAGTGATCAATACCATATCAATAAAAAAAGTTACTAATTCAATGATAAGGCAGAGATGCAAAACGATAGAAAGCTATAACTTGTACAGGTTAAATATATTCCTAAAACTGTTCTAATTATTGAATTAAAACATAAACAAAGTGAAAATCAAATGAGAAAAATGTACCATAGCAATCAAACATTTACAAATCCAAAGCCAGAGTAGTCATACGATTACCTCTTTATCTCAGCACCGTGGCAAAGCAGAACACGCTCGTCCCCCTCGATAGACAGACCAACCCTTTTAGCAGCGCGCATGGCAAAAACCAATTGTCCAAAGCGTTCAGTTGGAGATGTGGGAACGAATTCGTGTCGTTCCAGAGCGATAAACAAAAACACGCGGACACAACTTATTTTTCGAATTGAAGCTAAATTATATATTTATTATTGTAATGTAATTGAATTTCATATATAATAATTTTTCTTTATGTTCGATAAATAAAGAAAGTGTCATAATGTTTCAACACAAAAAAGTTACGATCATTTTTTTAAGTCAATCTGTAGTCAGGACAGCTCAGAGCAATCAATATTTCGAGGTTTCCGATTTTTTTTAATATACTTACAACAATGTTAGAGAAATAACTCTGAGTGCCCAAGGTAGCTTACAGGCCAAGCTATCCAACAAAAAAACTCCTATTCAAAAATATTGTTTTAAGGTAGACTTCTTCACTCGGACACGTAATTTTTTTGTTTTGGAGATTGAACCAAATTAATGCAAGTCATTATTAGCTGACTACTATTTTGTATTATTCAGAATGACATGCAATAGTTAAGCTATCAATAATAGAGTTCAGTGTTTTGAAGGCTATGTTCTTTATCTTTAAGATAATATATTCGAAACTAACTGAAACCATTTTCCCATGGCTGCAAAGATTTTGGTAGATAGCACTTGCGGCTCCAAACGAACTTTCCACCTTGTCGGGATATTCTATGATCTTGTATAATAAAAATATACCGTACCTAAACATTGTGAAAGAGGTAAACTAAGTTTTAAAAATGAGGTTATTTTTGAAAATCAATTTTAAATTTCGCGTTTCTTTACCTGAATCGTATTGAAAATAATACGCAACATACGTAATGAATGTTTTTATTTTCAAATTATTATTAGTATTAGACGGGTATTTATCGCGTTTAAATTACCTTATATTTTCCCGACGTTTCGACAGGTCTAGACCTGTCTAGACCTGTCGAAACGTCGGGAAAATATAAGGTAATTTAAACGCGATAAATACCCGTCTAATACTAATAATAATGTGTTCAGATCGCGTAAGTTTAAAAGTATTTATTTTCAAATGTCGAGATCTACAATATTAACTATGAGGCTTAGCAAATCTTTTCTACGTATTAAGTACTTAGGTTAATATAACGGTGATAATCATGAAAGCGCTAACACCCTCCAAATTTCAAGTCTCTACGACCAACGGTTTAAGCTGTGCGTTGTCTGGTAGCTACGACAAAGATTCAGTATTTTTACTTGCATAAGAATTACCTTATTTATAACTAGCTTCCGCCCACGGCTTCGCCCGCGTGGTACCTTGAAAATCAAAAACAAATCTATCCCGCGGGAACCGTACATTTTTCCGGGATAAAATATGGCCTATGTGTTCTTCCAGACTATAATCTATATCTGTGTCAAATTTCATCCAAATCCGTTCAGCCGTTTTAACGTGAAAGAGGAACAAACATCCAGACATCCAGACATCCAAACAAACTTTCGCGTTTATAATATTAGTAGGATAGTCCGATCCTTTTTTTACTAACCTTTCATGTCTTACTGCTGGGTAAATCTTGACGTCCTAGTACATGGCAACCGATATCGTCCCAAAAATATGACAAGCAAAAATGAGCCTAATGTGCCTCTACCACATCCTCTAATACTCGTCAAATAATATAAACTGATTATTAACAAAGTGAATTCATTCGCTTCCCAGGCGCCAGTGAATCAATACGTAGTGATGTGGTCATTTTAAATCAGACAAGAATCACTTTCTTAATAGTATGTTTGAATACCTACTACCCCCTACTACTAAGCTTACATAACTTCTGTCACAACTCAAATACCTAATAGTAGTAGTAGGTATAAAATAGTTCTGTGTTTGTTTATTTTTGATCGGCTATTTTTGATTCTTTGGATACGGTGAGTTAATTAGCATTGAAATTATTATTGAAAACTCGATATGTAGGTACCTACTGACTGAGTCGTTCACATTAGACGATTTTTCGATTTGTTGTCAAAAAAAACCTAAAAATGTAAATAATTATCCAAACGAATTATTTTGATTTTGATTATGAGAATATGTATATAAATAAAAGATTAACGATTTTAGATAAGATTTTTGGGTTGCCGGGTATAACATGTTTAAAATAAAGGCCAATAAGAGATGACCCACAGAGTGGCAGCTATGTTGATAGTGTAAGGAAGAATACTGTACCTAAAGATATCCAAAATAATATCAAACAAAGGATGAGATAATAATAGTTATTATGAAGAGCCTGTTGTGTCTCACTCACTGCAGGGCAAAGGAAACCCTTCCTTCTCTCCAATTATCACGGGAAATGATAAAAAAATTAGATAATGGAAAAAAATAAAAGAATATACGAAGGCACAACGTAGATTAAAAAAGAGAAAATACCTAGATTGAAAGTATACTCTTATTGTTACGTAAAGTACTTAGATAACATAGTGATAATTATTTTTGAGATATGATTTGTGGTTATTTTCATCATCTCTATTTTCTTTCCAACGTTTTCAATATCCTAATTCGGCATTGCTGTGGCTAGATCTACGTAAATATTTTCTCTTTCTTGGGTGCTATTCTCTATTGCTCCATTTATACATTTAATTTTATCACCAAACTCTGTAACACTTCCACGGAATCTTTAGTATAATATGGTGCTAACTAACGATGTGATAACACACCTATGAAATAAATAGTAGGTATATTGTGTATGTATTTACACATAGTTCAGACTCAGTACTTGGTTTAGCCTTGAGACATCGAAATTTAAGTATATATGTACCTACCTATATAAAATATAAAACTTTTGTACGCACTATGTGCATGATTAGATTAACCAAAATTGTTTGGACGCTCGAAATTATCTAAGATGTTTCTGAGATAAGTGAAATGTAATTTATTTTATGAAATAAATTTTCTTTAAACCTAAGTAGGTATAATAATCACCATTATCTACTTTTTGAGCTGCTAATTACTTATGCTTACAGAGAAAATTTATGACTAATGCACCAACAGCAAATAAATTATATATAGATAACATAGTTCAATTCACTGACCCCAGGTAGTTTACACAAAGGCCAAAAGGCTGGCAATAATTTTCAAGAATAAAAAAAAATTGATAAAAAATTCTAATAAATAAAATCATTCCTAGAAAAAATATCTTACCAATTAAACTATTTAACGGTTCAGCCGTTTAGTCGTAAAAAGGTAACAAACAATCAGTCAAGCAGATGTATTTTCACGTATAATATTAGTACCTGGATGACCGAGCTTTGCTCTGTTTTTTTTGGTAAATTGTGTTTTGGAAAATGAAGCTAGCCCGACTTATCGCCCCCAAAATCCTCTGCATACTAAATTTCATGAAAAGTTTTGGAGCCGTTTCTGAGATTCAAAATATACATAAAAAAAAAAAATATAAATATTACATACAAGAATTGCTCGTTTAAAGGTATAAGATTATGGACGAATGGCTTGTAACTGAGAGTGATTTTCGTGAATTTTCTTTACAACATAATTTTACAGATGATCAAAGCACTCACAGTGCTACTGGCACTATGCGCATGCGACGCATTTAAGATTTTGGTAGTGTTTCCTTTTCCGGGGAAGAGTCACGGGATTCTGGGCGATGGAGTCATCAGGCATTTTCTCAGTGCCGGCCATGAGGTAAGTTGTGGGTTCGAATCCAGTTGTGCACCAATAGGTTTTTCTGTTTTCTGCATGTTGCTGATGATTTTATATTATTGACAGGTCACTTACATATCAGGGTTTCCCAGGAAGAACTTTCATCCGAACCTGACGCATGTTCACTCCGTGTCGAATTCAAAAGAATATAGCGGTAAGTTTGAACCTTCTTGGAAAGACTACATTGTATTATTTTGATACAAACGGTAGCCTATCTCTTTCTCTAAATAAAATCTATCTCGTTGCTGAATTAAATTACAACCCACTGAGCCGTTTAGTCTTAAAAATGAAACAAACAAACTGAACTACTTTCGCAGAATGTCGTAGAATATGGAGGTATGGATAAGGATTAATCGGTTTACTACATACGCTTCGGTGTTCACTTATCAACAGGTGGGCCGTATGCTCATTAACTTGTTTGTTAAATAAAAGATTACGCGGACTCGTAGACCTGTCACTGTCAATCGAATTAAGGAGGTTTCTGGGTTACGTAGGTTATACTTCACGACGTTCACGGCAACCATGCCTAAAATTGGGTACATTTATACAATTTCAGAAGACAAATTAAGCATAAAAGAGATAATGAACAAGGAGATAGACATGCAGGACTACGACTTCGTCCAGGAGTTGATGATAGGGATCAGCGCAGCTACTATGCAGGACGAAGCCGTACAGGCATTGCTCAAGGATCCAACAAAGACGTTTGATGTCGTGTTTGCTGAGTGGCTGTTCACTGAAGTCTATGCAACGTAAGTGCCGTTATTTTAAACATGGCGTGGGCGCAAATTTCTATAGCAGAATCTGCAGGCTCCACTGCAACAGCATCCATACAGAGAATATAGCATCTGGTCTCATGTCCTCTCTGCCCGACTACCTGCAAACGAGAGGATATTAACCAGGTCGTTACCTGGTTAATATCCTCTCGTTTGTGGGAGTGGGACGTAAGAGTCGCCGAATATTGGGAGAAAAAGATTTAAATTTTTCCGTTGACTAGAAAGAAGTAACTACTATTGTCAGGATAAGAGTTGTAAGATTAGTGACGGTTTGTGCACGCTAAGCTCCGCAACGGCTGAACCAAATCGAATGCAGTTCACTAATGTATTGAGATAAGCTTTGATTATCTTATTTAGTAACTATAACAATTCACTGTATCTTTTAAAAACCGTATCCATTAGTCCAGACCCAGTCACAGAATATTAAAAAGTAATGTAACGCATACGTAGTGGCGGGTATCAACGCTTTACATACATTTATTAATTTAGTTTAATTTTTTAGTAAAGTTTTGATCAGACTTATATGAACTTTTTTTTCAGATTACCAGCTATTTACGACTGCCCGTTCATCTGGTTCTCAACCTTGGAACCCCATTGGCTGGTGAGCTGATTATTTTAACACATCAACACATCGACGTGACCAGAGAGTTTACAATTTTACAAGCGGACGACCATGAATCCTTGATCTCATGTAGTAGCTAACTACGTTTGTGCATTTGTTTTCTGTTTTCAGGTGACCAGGTTGATAGATGAGCCCTTGAATCCAGCTTACAACACTGATATCTTTTCTGATGCGACACCACCGTTCAGTTTTATAGAGCGGGTTAAACAGCTATGGATCCAGTTCATAGGAACATTTCGAATTAAGTACGTAATTTATATTAAAAGCCTCCATGGTTTCTTGATAAACAATTGCTTGGCTGTCATTTGGATTGATGATTGTCAATGCATTTAATTTTATTGCTTCTATTTTAGAAGGCTTGAAATCTTGAGTGCTCGATTCTTTAACTATAAATATCAATGGCTCGATTATACTCTTTGTGTATTGTTTTACACCAATATTTGTATTTAAAAAAATGATATATTATATGCATTTTAAATAAAGTTTCTTGCGATACAAGTGTTCGGCAAAGTGAGCGAATCCATAGATACTAATATTAAAAATACATAATTCTGTTCATTAATTTTTAACGGCTAATCGGATTTAAACACTCAAATTGAATAAGGATAAATAATTGTAGCCTGGGGAAGGATAGGCTAAGTTTTGTTCAAAATGATACAGTGCGGACAATGTAGCGGGCAACCACTACTGCTTGTATAAAATCGTTAAGTGGTTTGCGATATTATGTGAAAACGCTGTATTAAATAAATATTGGTGAACATCTTACACAACGCCATCTAGTTCAAAACTAAGCAAAGCTTGTACTATGGAACCAGATACTTGATAGATTAATCATATTATACTTTTTTTGTATACACCGTGAAATTTTAATGGTTGTTTTCCCGCAGCGAAATAGTTTGGTCTTACCAAGACCAGATACAATCGTTGTATAAACAAATTAAATATAAGTATTGTATTTTGTACTACGCGAAGGCGGCTGGCGGCGCGTGCGATTCGAATAGTACCTACAAGTTACGTCTAATATTAGTATTGTTCCTCACATTTTCGAGTTTATGAATATTTTTAAATTATTTTAAAACAAATATCTTTATTTTTTTACTTTTACTCTATTTTTCGAAAGTACTCCTTATGGCAAGTTGTTCTGCCGCGGGAAAACAACCACGGTGTATATATACTTACATGGAATACATAATAACACCCAGACACGTTATGTATTACTTATAGTATTTATCACTTGAATTCCAGCCGATTTACGGAAAAAGAAAAGAAAATCTACCAGAAAAACATAGTCCCGATTCTTGAAGCCAGAGGTAAAACTGTACCGGCTTACGAAGAATTGATGACCAACATTTCGATAATGCTGGGCAACTCACACGTGTCACTGGGCATGGCATCAAGGTTGCCCGCGAACTACAAGAATATTGGTGGATACCATATCGACTCTAAGCCTGGTCCACTGCCAGATGTAAGTTCTTTGAAAAAAACATCTGAATAAAAATAAATTTTGGAATATAAACGACTTATTTCTAACTAAACTCTTCAGGGTTCTTATACACGAACAGGACGTTGCCAAACGCTTAACTAATGCTTGACTGCAGTCAAGTCAACCAAACCATGTCGACAATGATATTCCGGTAGCAAGAGTACATAGTAGTAGCTTGTACGAGATCTCAATTTACCTACTGCCTTCAATAGCAAAAGCACAGTCAGTTTCTTAAGCCAATATCATAGCAATCATGACGTATCTTATTTCCAGGATCTTCAGAAACTATTTGCTGACGCCAAGCACGGCGTCATCTTCTTCAGCTTGGGATCTAACCTGAAGAGCAAGGATATCCCGCAGAACCTGAAAGATGGGTTCTTGAAGATTTTCAGCGGCTTAAAGCAGACCGTTTTGTGGAAGTTTGAAGAGATATTGCCTGATTTACCGAAGAATGTTCATATTGTTACATGGGCACCTCAACAAAGCATTTTAGGTGAGAATAATATCCTGATGTAAATGCCATTAGCGGTAAACCATCCAGACAATGTCTCCACATAAGTGGACGTTGATTTGTCAGGTCATATTTTACGTGCCTTTTTTAGCTCATCCAAACTGCATCCTTTTCATCACCCACGGCGGTCTACTCTCCACCACTGAAGCAGTCCACTACGGAAAGCCAATTATAGGCATCCCGGTCTTCGCTGACCAATTTGCCAACGTTCAGAGAGCTGTGGAGAAAGGCTTCGGGAGAAGAGTCGAGCTGAGTTACACTATGGATGCTGACTTGAAGGTTCAGATTGATGAGATCCTTAGGAACCAACAGCAGTGAGTGAATCTTTTCAAACGTTTGATATCTTAGTTCAGGAGGGCAATCGCGCTAATGTTTAACGTATCAACTAAAACCAAAACTAAATCGTAAACGTTCCGTTGTGCACATTTCGTATCGCACTAATTTTTGTTAATATTTTTGGCTAACCTCCTGGTATCACTATTATATCTTGTACAAAATATACAGTGTAAGAAAAGTATTTTACTATAGGCTGCAGTAGAATTACTTAGTAGTCCTGGTTCGTAACGCAATTTAATTTACAGCTACGCCCAAAAAGCCAAGGAATGGTCCTTCATTTACCACGACCGACTGGCCACACCTGGGCAAGAGTTGATCCATTGGACAGAACACGTCATCAAAACAGGCGGTGCGAGGCATCTACGCTCTCCAGCACTATTAGTGCCCTGGTACCAGAAGTTGTACCTTGACCTTCTTGCCATTATAACAGTGGCTTTAGCGGTAATAGTTTTGACTCTGGTCAAAATACTGAGAACTTTGACTAAGAGCCAAAGTAGCAAAAAGAAAGTGCAGTAATTTTCTATTATCTATAAGTTTAGTATTTTTGTTTATAACGAATACACTCAAAAACTACATACCTACTTTTCTAGGCGTGTTACTAGTATTTGATAAAAACGATTCATGCTACGGATATCCGATATTACTATTTGGTAACCGGCCTATCTGGTCGTGTTTTAGTTATCCGATATCCGGCCGAATACCGCATAGCATAAAATTAATGAATTGTTGAATTAAGATTATTTAATTTGTTAAAAAAACAATTTAATTATGTATAAAATTCATATAAATCAGTACCCTTCGTGATCATATGACCCACGCCACACCACCTCTGCAGGTTACAACTTGAGTTGAGTCATTTTGCATCTTTACTTTCGATGAGTCCCAATTATTTAATGTGTGATTTTTTGAGTGGTTATAATTTTGTTTATAAGTGTGTATGATTTAGGTTTGTGTCTCTTAAGTATGAATTAGTAATAGTGCCAGATAATTGAATTGTTTCTTGTTATTTAAGTGTTTGTTGTTAGTTATGTTGTTATTTAATAACGCGTCTACTTGAGAGCGTCATAAATTTTCATTGGTTTAAAAAAAATAAAAGATTCACAAAAGTTTTACTTTCAATCTTTGTTTTGCTTTTTCTTCTTTAACCTTTTTTAACAAACCCTGTACTTAGAAATATCATCTTTACTAATAATACTCCAGCAACGAATAGTGCCGCATAGTCCAGATAGAGTTTCTGGTACCAGGGTAGCATAAGTGCCGGGGAGCGCAGGTGGGTTGCTCCTCGAGTCCTCACCACGTGCTCCGTCCTGTCCACGATCTCTGCACCAGGCGAGACGGGACGTTCATGAACTATTGAAGATCAATCTCTTTCAATTTTTCAGGCAGGTTTGTCCTAGTAAATAGCGTTATATAAACAATCTGTAAAGAGATTTGGATTGATTATTTAGCTGCCAACAAAGAGGCAAAGCTATTTGTCCGACGCCAGTTTCTCAAACGATTGATAAGAAACCTACCTATTTTACTTTAGGGTAACATTTTAGGGATAAGTATTTTACAAAATAGGTAGGACCCTTGTCTCAAGATCAGAAGGTCGCGGGTTTACACACTGTCGTGGCACGGGATGACTGATCATCCCGTGACCATGACAGTGTGTAAGCCTGTTGAAACGTCTTGAAAAATAGGTAAATAAAACGCGATAAATACCCGCTTATTACTAATAATAATAGGAGAATTGTTTGTTAGATCTGTGAGAGTTCCAATACTCTTACCTTATTACAAGAAGTACCTAGCTATTTTGAAAACTATGTTCCTTATCTCTAAGATATTCGAATGAGAAACAAAACAGTCACTTCTATGTGACTGAACATTTTAAAAATATTTTTAAAACTTTATTAAGTAGCAAATTCATGGTTAAGGTTAGTCAACTGAAACCATTTTCCCGTAGCTGCAACGATTTTGGTAGCTGCCCTTGCGGTCCCAAACAAACTTTCCACCTTCTATGACCCTGTATAATAACAAGATACCGTACCTTAACATTGACTTGCGAAAGAGGTAAACCAAGTTTAAAAAGGAAGTTTTTTTTTAGTTCGTAAACTTTGGGTCTACCTTATCCGTATTGAAAATAATCTGTTTTAAACATACACATACTATGTACACCTATATACATCAATGTTTTTATTTTTAAATGTCGAGATCTACTATATTAACTCCCAGCTGACTCTTGCGCAACTTTGTCTGCGCAACATTTTTTAATGAATGCGCCGCTTCTATTGGTCGCAGCGTGATGTTGTATACCCTATAGCCTCTCTCGATATATGGACTAAAACAACATAATGGTAATATTTCAATTTGAACCTTAGTTTTTGAGATTAGCGCGTAGATGAACCAATCAAACAAACAAACTCTTCAGCTTTATAATATTAGTAAGTATAGATGAGGTTTAGTAAATATTTTATAAGTATTAAATACTTAGGTACTTAGGTAATATAACGATGATAATGGAAACGACAATGAATCATGAAAGCGCTAACAACCTCCAAATTTCTAGTTTCTACGACCAACGGTTTAGGCTGGGCGTTGTCTGGTAGAGACGTGCTAGTCCGTGGCAACCATTATCGTCCTAAAAACATGACAAACAAAAATGAGCCTAATGTACCCATGCTTCTACCACATCTCTTCTCGTTAATCTAAATATATACATATAACTCAAAGGTGACTGACTGACTGACATAGTGATCTATCAACGCACAGCCCAAACCTCTGGACGGATCGAGCTAAAATTTGGCATGCGAGTTATGACGAAGGCATCCGCTAAGAAAGGATTTTGATTAATTCTATCCCCAAGGGGATAAAATAGGGGATGAAAGTTTGATTTTGTTTTTCAAGGTACCACGCGGGCGAAGTCGTGGGCTTATGCTAGTAATTAATATGATACAAACTTATTATTACCAAAGCGATGTCATTTGCTTCCTAGTTGCCAGTGAATCAATACGTAGTGATGTAGTGTCTTTAAAACCAACAAGAAGAAGAAGACAAGAATTAACTTGATTATAGTTTTTTCTTTAAAACTACTAAGCTATATAACAGTTCTGTGGTTGCTTATTTTTTGATCGGCTGTTTTTGTTTCATTGGATACGGTGAGTATTGTGGTTAAAGAACTTTATTCTCAAAAGAAATTAACATTTCACTTAATGAGAATCACTATTTTAAACTTAAGTTATTATTAACAGTGAGCGTACAATGAGCTTAGATTATTTCACATATTTATATTATGCATGCAATTTGTCAATGGTTAGTGGGTATAAGGGGTATAGGTAAGTAAATTACATTCAATGAGAAGGAGTCTTGCTTGAGTAATAGTTTGAGAAGTTCATTTTATAGAAAGGCGAAAAACAAAACAGAAATAGGGTACTCGGTTAAAACTTCGGTTAAATACGACGAGCCGCACGGCGGTTGTAGTTTGGAATGCAGTTATTATTAGTGCAGGGCCGGATTTAGAACGTTGTCCTAATATGATTTTTAAGTTTAGTTTTAAAAATATTGAGGCTGTTGCAGATTTTTATATAATTAGGCAGTTTATTAAATAAAATCGCACCATCGTAGCATATACTGCTTTTACCGTAATTGGTTCGGATTTTAGAAATATGAATATTGTCAGCATTACGAAGTGTTTTTTTTCCTTTTTGTCTGTTTGTTTTAAATGTTGTCTCTGTACGTATATTGCTTTGAAGAATTTTTTTAATTAGAACACAGGTATTAAAGCTGTATGTTTGATGTATGTTTAGAATTTTGGTTTCTTTGTAAAGTTGTTTAGTCGGTGTTAGCTGATCGTAGTTAAAGAGAAGTTTTACAATTTTATTTTGTTTTATCTGTAGGTCTTTTAGTGTAGTTTTTGCGGCGCTGCCCCATATTATTATTATTATTATTAAGTATTAGCATTATAATTATTATTAAAAACAATACATACCTACTGACTGAATCGTTCCAAATTGTTAATGATTATGGTAGTGATAAATCATGAGACTATTTCTCAACGGATAGTGATACATTCGAGAGTACAATATCTATTTTTTTCATCAATACTGTTATATTTGAACGAAATAAAAAGGACAAGTAAATTTTGGGGTGATGAACAAGACGATTTTTCAATTTGTTGTCAAAAATAAACCAAAAAAATTAAAATAACATTAGGTATTCCCACGAATTATTCTTATTTACTCGTAGATAATAAGATAAATAAAAGATTAACGATTTTAGATAACTTTTTGGGTGGCCGGGTATAATATAAACATGTTTAAAACAAAGGTCAATAACAGATGACCCACAGTGGCAGATATGTTGATAGTGGTAAGGAAGAATACAGTAAAGATATCTTATATAATCAACAAAAGATGAGATAATAATAATTATTATTAAGAGCCGGTTGTGTCCCACTGCAGGGCAAAGGAATCTCTTCCTTCTCTCCAATTATCACGGGAAATGATAAAAAATGAGATAATGGAAAGAAATAAAATAATATACAAAGGCATAACGTAGTTTATAAAAGAAAAAAATTACATTCAGCTCAAAACACTTTGCAAGCAAACGGTAAAATAAAACCAAAGTAAATAACATAGTGATAATTATTTTTGACGTAATGATTTGAGATTATTTTCATCATCTACGAGTAGGTATTTTCTTTCCAACGTTTTCAATATCCTAATTCGGCATAGCTGTGGCTAGGTCTGCGTAAATATTTTTATCTATTTATATATTAGTCTATTTTTTGAGTGCTATTTTCTATTACTCCAATTGTGCATTAATATTAATCACCAAACTCTGTAACATTTCCACGAAACTCTTAGTATAATAACATACTACCTAACAATAATATGATAACACACTTATGTAATAAGTAGCTCAATAGTGTATTGTGTATGTATTTAAACATACTTAGTTTAGACTCAGTACTTCAGATATAGCATCCTTGATTTATACCTTGAGACATCAAAATAAATGCTTCCGCCATTAAGTACATAATACTTACAGAGAAAATTTATGAATAATATAACAGAACACCAACAACCAATATAAATATATAACAGAAAACAGAACTCAAGTAGTAAAGTCAAGTAAAATATGAGATAAATGGTCTATGATCTTTCCTAGAAAAAAAAATATTTTGCCAATTTTTACAAATTAAGCTATTGAATGGCTCAGCCGTTTAGTCGTAAAAGGTAACAAAGAGTCAAACAGAGGTACTTTCGCATGTTACCTTGAAAAACAAAAACATATCTATCCCACGGAAACCGTTTATTTTTGGGATATAATATAGCCTATGTTCTTTCACAAGCTCTAGTTAATCTTTGTACCAAATTTCATCAAAATCGGTTCAGTAGTTTAGGCGTGATTGAGTAACACACAGACAGACAGAGTTACTTTCGCATTTATAATATTAGTAAGGATTATGGACGTATGGGTTGTAACTGAAAGTGATTCTTGTGAATTGTCTTTACAACTTCATTTTACAGATGATCAAAGCACTCACAGTGCTACTGGCATTATGCGCATGCGACGCATTTAAAATTTTGGCAGTGTTTCCTGTTCCGGGGAAGAGTCACGGCATTCTGGGCGATGGAGTCATCAGGCATTTGCTCAGTGCAGGTCATGAGGTAAGGCTCGTTAGGTTGTGGCTTCAAATCCGGTCGTGCACCAATAGGGTTTTCTGTTGACTGCATTTTGCTGATGATTTTATATATTGACAGGTCACTTATATATCAGGGTTTCCCAGGAAGAACTTTCATCCGAACCTGACGCATATTCAATCCACGTCGAATTCAAAAGAATTTAACGGTAAGTTTGAACCTTCTTGGTAAGACTTTTTATCTTTTCTACATTATATTTTGAGACAAACGGTAGTCTATATCTTTCTATAGAATACAATCTATCTGGTTGCTGAATTAAATTTTAACCCACTGAGCCATTTAGTCTTAAAAATGAAAAAAATTTGACAGAAAAACTACTTTGGCAGAAAGTAGTAAAATAATATGGAAGTATGGATAAAGATGAATCGGTTAAGACTTCATACGTTGCCGTATTCACATATCAACAGGTGGGCCGTATGCTATTCACTTGTTTAGTAAATAAAAGTTAACGTGGAGTTATAGCTCTGTCACTGTCAATCGAATTAAGGAGATTTTTGGTTAGGCAGGTTACTCCACGACGTTCACGGCAACCATGGCTAAATTGGGTACATTATACAATTTCAGAAAACACATTAAGCATAAAAGCGATAATGGACAAGGAGATAGACATGAGGGACTACGACTTTGTGCAGGAGATGATGATACGAGTCAGCGCATCCACTATGCAGGACAAAGCCGTACAGGCACTGCTCAAGGATCCAACAAAGACGTTTGATGTCGTGTTTGCTGAGTGGCTGTTCACTGAAGTCTATGCAACGTAAGTGCCGTTTAATCCACTGCATTAGCATCCATACAGAGCATCTGCTCTCATTTTCTCTTTGCTCGACCGCCTGCAAACGATAGGACATTAATCGGAGAAGGGCGTACGAGTCGCCGAATATTGGGAGAAAAAGATTTAAATTTTGCCGTTTACTCGAAAGAAAAAGCTACATCAGCACATTTGTCAGGATAAGAGTTTTAAGATCAGAGAACCCAGCAAAAAATCCTGCATAATGATTATGACTTGATAAAATTCATCATCATCATTATCATCCGCAGCCCACCTTCACCCACTGCTGGGTATAGGCCTCTCTTTGCATATGCCATTGTCCATGGTCTGCTGTTGGCCTCATTCTCATCACATACAACCTAATATTAAAAAAAATTAAAAGCTCTACATACATTTATTAATTTAAAGTAAATTTTTGATCAGACTGATAAGAACTTTTTTCAGACTGCCAGCCGTTTACGACTGCCCGTTCATCTGGTTCTCAACCTTGGAACCACATTGGCTGGTGAGCTGATTATTTTAACACATCAACAGATAGACTTGACCAGGGCAGAACTGTGTATAGCAGAGGGCGTTTACAATTTGACAAGCCGATGACTATGAATCCTTGATCATGTAATATCTACCAGCGTATGTGCAATTTTTTTTCTGTTTTCAGGTGACAAGGTTGATAGACGAGCCCTTGAATCCAGCTTACAACTCTGATATCTTATCTGATGCCACACCACCGTTCAGTTTTATAGAGCGGGTTGAACAGCTATGGATCCAGTTCATAGGAATATTAAGAATTAAGTACGTAATTTATATGAATAGCCTCCATGGTTTCTTGGTAAACAATTGCTTGGATTAATGATTGTTAATGCATTTATTGCTTCTATTTTAGAAGGCTTGAAATATTGAGTGCGCTGTGTGAATTTTACATCGATACATAACTGTATTTTTTAAAATTTTCGTACCTTATTGATTTCAAATAAAGTTTTTTGAGATACAAGTAGGTAAATTCTAAAAAGCGAACGAATCCATAGGTACTAATATTAAAACTGCTAAGGTAAATAATTCGGTTCATTGCTTTTTGACGACTAAACGGATTCAAATACTTATATTGAATAAGGATATACTGTTTTCTGGGGCAGAACGTCTGTCCTTTAAGTTTTGTTAAGAAAGATACAGTGCGGACAAAGTAGCTGGCAACAACTACCTACTGCTACTATATAATATCTTAAAGTGGTTTTCAATGACATGCGAAAACGCTGGAGTCATCGCGTAATATCAGGGGCCGGGAGTAGATACGAGTATCCTAGCAATTGTAAATAATAGGTCACATTATCTGTAATGACAGACGCATTAAGTGGGTACCCTATGTTTACTTGGTAAAATAAATGTTTGAATGGAAATATGATGTAAATAACAAAATAATCTTATTCTTTGTCTCGTGTCACGAGATCTTTCGAATAACTATGTGGAAGTATTCAAGTGAGGATTAATGGCTCCTTTCGGCACATACCTTTGAATTTTTCAGGTTATACAATTCAGCTTTTCCACCTTTTCTTTTACTGCTTGAGAGTATTTTTATAGCGCCCATACATTTTTCAAACAGAATTATTATCCATTGCTCTTTATACCACTAGATCACCCAGTGCTCTACAAAAAAAAACCCATTTACTGTACCTCTACTACCTAGAAACCTAGAATCTAAACAGAAAGCCTTGGTTAGGATAAGTTACGTGTAATAACTCAAAGACACATCACTAAATGTACATGTTGTACATCACTAAATGTAAGTTGATGGATAGTCCGCCAGTATCTCTGTCTGAATTAAATAAATATTGGTGAGCATCTTACTCAACGCCATCTAGTCCCAAACTAAACAAAGCTTGTACTATGTACTATGGGAACCAGATAGTTGAAAGATTAATTATATTCTTACTTTTTTAAAATTACATACATAGAACACTAATAACATCCAGACACAGAACAAACATAATATAAATTATGTATTACTTATAGTATTCAACGTGTCAATTTATTTATCACTTAAATTCCAGCCGCTTTACGGAGATAGAAAAGAAAACTTACCAGAAAAATTTAGTCCCGATTCTTGAAGCCAGAGGTAAAACTGTACCGACTTACGAAGACTTGATGGCCAACGTTTCAATGATGCTGGGCAACTCACACGTGTCACTGGGCATGGCTTCAAGGTTGCCCGCGAACTACAAGAATATTGGTGGATACCATATTGACTCTAAGCCTGGTCCATTGCCAGATGTAAGTACTTTGAAACAAAAATCTGGAATAGCGAAAATAAAAAAAACTTTTGGCATATAAACGACTTATTTCTAACTAAAGTTTAAGGGGTTTATACACAACCAGGACGTTGCCAAGCGCTCAACTGAAAATGCTTGACTGCAGTCAAGTCAAGCAAACCAACAATGTCGACATCGTACAGTTGTTAATGCGCCGCTCGTTTATAAGAGTATCTACATAGTAGCTTGTACGAGATCTCAGTATACTGCCTTCGATAGCAAAAGCAGTCAGTTTCATAAGCCAATATCATAGCAATCATATATCTTATTTCCAGGATCTTCAAAAACTGTTTGATGATGCCAAGCACGGCGTCATCTTCTTCAGCATGGGATCTAACCTGAAGAGCAAGGATATCCCGCAGAACCTGAAAGATGGGTTCTTGAAGATTTTCAGCGGCTTGAAGCAGACCGTTTTGTGGAAGTTTGAAGAGATATTGCCTGATTTACCGAAGAATGTTCATATTGTTACATGGGCACCTCAACAAAGCATTTTAGGTGAGAATAATATCCTGATGTAAATGCCATTAGCGGTAAACCATCCAGACAATGTCTCCACATAAGTGGACCTTGATTTATCAGGTCATATTTTACGTGCCTTTTTCAGCTCATCCAAACTGCATCCTTTTCATCACCCACGGCGGTCTACTCTCCACCACTGAAGCAGTCCACTACGGAAAGCCAATTATAGGCATCCCGGTCTTCGCTGACCAATTTGCTAACGTTCGGAGAGCTGTGGAGAAAGGCTTCGGGAGAAGAGTCGAGCTGAGTTACACTATGGATGCTGACTTGAAGGTTCAGATTGATGAGATCCTTAGGAACCAACAGCAGTGAGTGAATCTTTTCAAACGTTTGATTTTGTTTTTTGTTTGAAAGGTGAATTAGTCGGGAGTGTTCTTAGCTATGATTGATGGAAATCGGTCCAAGATGGTCGTCGCCACAAAATGACGGATTACAAACATATTTTTTCACAATTCCCTCAATATAGGTATCAAATAAAAAGGCTCGAGTAGTAGAATACTATACACTATGACAAATTTGGAATCCAAAATGGCGGGCAAAATTTGTCGAGGGTTTTTAATTTTTTTTAATTTAATTTAACTTGTATATACAGGTACGCCCAAAAAGCCAAGGAATGGTCCTTCATTTACCACGACCGATTGGCCACACCTGGTAAAGAGTTAATCCATTGGACAGAACATGTCATCAAGACGGGTGGTGCGAGGCATCTACGCTCTCCAGCACTAATGGTGCCCTGGTACCAGAAGTTGTACCTTGACCTTCTTGCCATTTTGATAGTGGCTTTAGCGGCAATAGTTTTGGCGCTGGTCAAAATACTGGGAAGTTTGACTAAGAACCAAAGTAGTAAGAAGAAAGTGCATTAATTTTATTTGATGAAGAGATTCGATTTAGCTATCCGATATCCAGCTGAATACCGAATATCATAAAATCGACGAGTTATTGAATTTTAATTTATTAAAAAAGACAATTTATGTATTGAATAAACTTTATTCATTAAATGTCATACAAATCCAGTACCTCACCCTTCGTGATCATAGGACCCACGCCACACAACTTTTACAATTTGAGTTGAGTCACGAAGGACCACACAATTTCTACTCCGGCCAAAGAATACCCAAATACCCAAAATCCGGTCTCCGGCCGAACCACTATTCATTGCATACTTTCAATCAGTCTCAATTATCTAGTGTGATTTTTTGCATGGTTCTAATTTTATAAATAGTGTTCTATTAATTTTGTATCTCTTGAGTAGAGTATGAATTAGTAATAGTAACAGAATTGTTTCTTGTTATTTAATTGTTTATTGTTAGTTTTTTGTTATTTAATAACGCGTCTACTTGAGAGCATCATCAATTTTTGTTGGTTTAATGAAACAAAAGATCCGAAAAAGTTTTACTTTCAATATTAGTTTTGCTTCTTTTTCCTTTTTTTATCACCTTTTTTTACAAATCTTTTACTTAGAAATATAATCTTTACTAATAATAATCCAGAAATGAATAGCGCTGTATAGTCCAGATAGAGTTTCTGGTACCAGGGTAGCATAAGTGCCGGAGAGCGCAGGTGGGGTGCTCCTCGAGTCCTCACCACATGCTCCGTCCAGTGCACGATTTCGGCGCCAGGCGAGATGGGACGGTCGTGGTAGATGCCTGACAAGTACTTCGCTGTGATAGAGTATCTGAAAACAAAGGTATTACTCATTAAACTTTACAAAACTGCTGCATTGAACTAGCCAACCTATAATGCCAGTTACAGTTTTCATAACGTATTTTTTAAGTTAGTTATGGCCCATCCAGAATCCAAGTCTCACCGGAAATGAGATCGCTCACCATAATTAAGTCGTAGATAATCGAGTTCAAAAAATGTAGGCCAAACCCAACTTACGTTGTATTCTTCAATATTTCGTCTATGGCAGCACTCAAATCATCAGCTAGCTCGTCTCTTATCTGGACCATGATCCCGAAGCCCTTGTTTTGAACTGCTTTCATATTTACATATTGGTCTCCCAGTATCGGGATTCCGATGACCGGTACTCCAAAGTGTATCGCTTCAGTTGTTGATAGCTGACCTCCGTGGGTGATGAAAAATTTCAACTTTGGTTGCGCTGGAGTGAAAGAAAAATTAGAGTATCTGATACCTTTAGACAATTTATTAGACATGTTGATTTTTAAAGACTTGTAGCCAACACAGTGTGGTAAAGTGCATTATGCAAACAATTGGATGGTCACCTAAAATAGTTTGCTGTGGTGCCCATTTCACGAGATGAACATTCGCGGGTATATTTTCCAGATCTGCTTCAAACTTCCAAATCACAGTTTCTGTGAGTTTTCCGAACATTTTGAGTAGAGATTCCTTCATCTCCGAAGACATGTCGTTACTCTGCAGGTTTGAGCCCATACTGAAGTAGATCACACCATGCTTCGACTCGAACAACTTTTGGAGAACCTGAAAGTAAAGAAAGTTTATTTTGATGAAAATATAAATGTTCTTCTTCTTCTTGCTGCCAATTTCACTCGTGGTGTTTCAGGTCCCACCTTAAGCAATTGGTGATCTTTTATTCGGCGATACAAAATTAAATTTTAACGCAGTGTTTGTTCTAAGAGATACGTCTTTATATTATTCACATTGTCTAGGTTGGTCCGGCCAAGGTAGTGCTAAAGGTTTAGAAACTATTAGACTGGATTAGCCCAGATATCTTACCTTAGGTAAAAGCTGAACTTCCTCATCAATATGGAACCCGGCAACGTACTTGACACTTTGTGGCAGCTTGAACGGGGTTCCCACTGAGGGATGTGAGTTCACAAACATAAAGGACGCATTGTAGGCTGCTTCTTCATACGAGGGTAGGGAGACGCCGCGTTTAGCAGCAATTGGCAAGAAGACGCTGTTATATGTAGTCTTTTCCATGGGGGCTATGTTGAAACTGCAAAAGGTTACGAGCACCAAAGATACCAGTAAGAAAAGTACCTCAGAAAATAAAAATTAATTCAGGGTATCTACGTTTCTTTGTTCCTCAGCACAAATTTATTTATTATACTCTAGGTTATATTCAATGCTCTTTTTTGGCTTCACTAAAACGAATGTTCCATATCAAAGTACATAGCGTAAATGTAGACATAGCAATGTAGACAAGTGTGGGTTGACTTTGATTTGGATGTTCTTTTATAAGGCTTTGCAGCCTCATATTTGGAATATTAACGAGTTTCTATGTTTTGTATGGTATCCCTATACGGTCGAGCTAAATAGGGAGGTACCTACATCATTTATTTTTGCGCACTTATGATGATAATAATAGTAACATAGCAGGCATACAATCTTTTAAATGCTACTATTATCCTAAAGTACCTGGATGACCAAGCTTTGCTCGGTTTTTTTTGGTAAATCGTGTCTTTTGGAAAATGAAACCTAGCTAGTTCAATTTGTTGCCCCTGAAACCCCCTGCATACTAAATTTCATGAAAATTGTTGGAGCCTTATCCGAGATTCAGATTATATAGATACAAAAATTGCTCGTTTAAAAGTATAGAATATCAAATGGTAAGTTGACATTACTTGATAATCCATTGTCTTTTGAGAGTCGTCCACAGTTCTATACCCCTTTCCCAGAACGTGAATGGAGGGGTGCTGGTTGAAAACAGGTCAGCATTGTAAGCCGGGTTGGGGATTCCGTCAATAACTCTCAGGAGTGGACCATGAGCTTCTGTGCTCGCCATCCATATGAACGGGCACTGGAATAGGGCTGGGATCCTGAAAGTTGTTTTTGAGTACGTTACGTGGTAAAGACCTTTTTGATTCCTATATTTCCATAAAAAGAAGATTCTTTATTATTTCATTCTGTAGGTTAATAATAAGGATGGAGTTCTTAACTATTTTAGTAACATACAATATTATAAAACTTAAAACCACACTAAATAATATTATTGAAGGTATTGTTTCGTCTGCCTGTTAGTTCTGACCCTACTTGGAGTCTTCTTCGTCGTGTCACAAGTTCTTTTGAGAGTTTGGGAGTACTGACCGTTTGGGAGTACTGGTATAGCGCACATAAATACGAACAGAAAAGTAAATTGGTGCACGAATGGATTTCAGCCTAACCTTAAGATCGGAAGAATCACTACCACTAGACCGCAGTGCTCTAAGTGTGAACTTGGAAGTTATAAAATTGTAGGACCACGAAAAAACCTGGAAAATTTAATTCTTACCCAGCCAGCAGTTCCGAGAAAAACCACCCCATAATCACGACATCGTACTCCTCCTGAGGATCACTGAGAAGCTGCTTAACCTTCTCATGGTCCAAAAACCTTCTGTGCATGTCGTGCACCAAGTACATAAAGTCAGAAGAATCACCGATGTTTGATTTACCGATGAGGTTCTTTATCTTGAATGCTTCGACTGAAACAAATATCTGGTTGGTCCATTTATTCATTTACAATTTATGGTGACCATAAAAAGAAATTGATAGTGACGTGACCAATCAAACTTAAGGCAGCATCATTGTAGGACTAAGGCAGGCTGCACATCAAGCATACACTTGTATCTTGATAATTGTGGCACCACATTTGAAACGCGACACATTTAACGCCCGCGTATATCTGCGCGGGAGCACGCACACTAAGGACACATTTGTAGCGCGCGCGCTGTATGTATGAATAGTAGCGCAATGATTGTGCCGACGTAAATGTGCGATGCGTGTAGCATGTAGGCGCTGGTGTGCGGCTTGCCTAAGGGCTGACTAGACCAAACTAGTTAAAGCTCTATCCTCAGAATAAATCGTAGTGATCGAAGAGTAGACTGTCATTTTTCGTGTATTTGACAATAAATTATTCTGAGAATAATTATGCCAGAAGTTGGTAAGGGCTTTGCAACTTACTTAAATATGCTTTTGCAAATAAGTTTTAAATACCTAGGTACCTTGATCATTTCGCTGGTTTTTTAGTTCATGAACTATTGAAGATACATCAATCTCTTTCAGTTTTTCAGGCAGGTTTGTCCTAGGAAACAGTGTTATAAAAACAACCTGTAAAGAGATAGGGAATCATTACTTAGCTTACGTTTGAGGCAAAGTTACCTATTTGTCCAGCGCCAGTTTCTCAAACGATTGAGAAGAAACGTACTTTACTTTAGAGTTACATTTAGAGATAGGTATTTTACAAAATAGGTAGCACCCCTGCCTCACGATCCGAAGGTCGTGGGTTCAAACCTAATCGTGCACCTATGGGTGCACTATTCAAGAATGTACATATATGCGCAATGCTCTTAAGCAGCGAAGGAAAACATCGTAAGGAAACTGGCATACCCCAGAACTAAAAATTCGAAAGTGTGTGTCCTATCAATTTAACTGTAACGTGACGTAAAATAAATGATTTCTATTTTATTCTATATGTTAGTATTCTCATAAGCCGCGATGGGCTTGCAACCTGCCACGTACGGAATACTTACTAACTACTGTGCAAATAGACAATGAAGTAACAGAATTAGAACTAGAAGTATATTGTAAGTCAATTATCTCTATAGAATCCGAGGACATTATAATAAGTAGGTTGCTGCATTGAATACTAAACTGATAACCCGATAGATAAACTATGTTGGTAAGTCAAGAATATTTCTAAACTAGTAGTAGTTCCCGTGACTTTGTTTACTTATTACTTGACTTAATTCACAGCTTAGTTGGTAGTAATTCTGCCATCTGCGCTGTAGGTTGTAGGTTCGATCCCCATACATAAACATTATTACTTATTATTTAAAGCAATTAGGACTAAAGTTGATATTATTTATGTCTTATTAGGATGGTAGCTAAGGTAGGAGTTGCGTTGTCCTAGTTACCTCATGTCCAGCGTTTATCAAATGTTTGGTCAGTCCTTGACCAAGTATATTGTGACTTTTGGCAGCTATAGGAAACACCACCAATATCCGTAAAGCTTCTGTTAAAGACACCAGGCCACAGATAAGCAAAGGCAGGAGTTTTGTTTTCATCTGAAACAGATTTAATCCTCAATCGACAGTAAAAAAGTTTTCGTAAACTATCAAATTTGAAAGTCTGACCTTGTGAAAATAAAGCAAAAACTCATACTAGGGGCTACAGATTAATCATTGGTTATCTTAACGGTGTTTTTTTAACTTAGTTAAGTTTGTTAATACGCTAGGTTCTCGATGATATGAAAGGACCTTACATTATACCCTACGTACCAGTAGCATAATGTAATGTAATATAATATTCTTGGTATTTTTCTAGAGAAATAAATTAATGAGAAAAAGTTTTTGCATCAGACGTTGATGTTACCAAAGGAATCCCAAGATTTCATACTTTGAGAAGTCTGCGTAACAACAAAGGTTTTGCTCTCAGAGTAATAATTGTCAAACTATCGATTGCTTGTATGAACCTGGGTCACGATTCTTGATAAAACTCTGTGTTTGAACGAGGAGGTGAGCATTACAATAACACGTGTAGTAAGTTTTTACAAATTTGAAGCTTTTAAGTCAAGTTTATCTAGTCCATGTTTTGTATAGTAAAACTTTGAAAAAAATTCGGCACAGTTCAAATACTTGACTTGGTTAATCAATCCCCTTGCGATATAAGAATGCTTTGCAAAGCGTTAACTTGTTGAATTGGCAAATTGTTTGATAAGTTTTACTTCGTTTACGTTCTCGTAGCCTACAAAATGTAATGTTTTACAGACATCCCTGTTTAATTTTTACACGTCATGTTTCCTGGTTAAGCTGGTTCGTCCCGCTCGGTCGCGAAATCCAAATAATTTGCAGCTTTTAATATTTTTGGCGTTGCGCAAGTACCTAATATATATTTAGTTTTGCGATTGTTTTAACCCAGTTTGTATGACTTATTGTTTAACAAACTTTGACTATACCTATAACCTGTTTGGTAATTTTGTTGAATTCCGAAGCGAGACAAACTGCCGTTGGGAACGCAGTACAAAGTTACTTCGTTATCGCTCTGTTCTATTCGTTATCTCTGCTGCCTGAGGTAAACAATTAGTAGGTACCTACTTACTGCAAGTTGTTCGAGTGAGATAGCTCCTAAAGGATCTCTATCTCAAGATTACCTTACCCTTTGTTTTGTTAATTATCTAGATTTATACCCTGTCCCCCTGCTTCACTCGCATAAGTAGGTGCGGTGCATATTCGATTAAATAACCTAACTACTTGTTATCATTCAAGGATAGTCACGGTATATTCTATTATTAAAATATTTTTTTCATAAATTTTCAAAACTTCCAATGACTACTTATACAACTAAACAATATTACAAAATTACTTTTACCCTCATTTTCATGTTAGTAAACAAACAGGTACCAATCCTACTAATATTATAAACGTGAAAGTTTGTAAGAATGTATGGATGGATGGATGTATGTTTGTTACTCTTTCACACTAAAACGGCTGAACGGATCAAATTAGGCTCAGATATAGATTATGGTCTAGAATAACACATAGGCTACATTTTATTCCGGAAAAATATAAGGTTCCCACGGAATAGATAGTTTTTGTTTTTCAAGGTACGACGCGAAGCCGTGGGCGGAAGCTAGTAGATTATAAAATATCGTTTTTGCGATTGTTTTATATTTTTTAACAGTCTTCAAAAAATGAGAAGCTTTTCATTAATAAAAAAACAATTAAATATTTATATAAAACAATTGATTTTCCTGTTTCAGAGACAATAGCGACTTACCGTTAAACAGTAAATCACAAAACACAACCTTTTAAAGCAAGTTTTACCTTGAAACTGCTGCCCTTCTCTGGCTGCACCATTCATGATGCATTCATAACAAGGCAGTGTACACATTATAGTAGATGCAATACAGTATTTTATGACAAACTAAACTAACTAAGCAAGTAAATACATAAATAAATTCACATTCGTGATTTGGGGGAGACCTTTGCCCAGCAGTGGGACGACACAGGTTAGTAAAAAAATAATAATTCACATCAATGCAATTCACATAATTTTGTGTAAGTACCTACCTATTAGGTCCTTACATTTTTTTTTGAGCCTGATCCAACTAAACAAAATAACTGTAACAACAATAAAATAAAGTTCTGGTAAGAACTATGTACGTTGCTTAGAACTTCTATGCAATAGCATTGATCTACATACATTACATTAAGTAAGTACCTATGAAAACTTTCGTAGGTTACCTACTAGTACGAGTTTATTACACGCGAAAGTTTGTAAGAATGTATGGATATAATGGATGTAGGCATGGATGTATACTATGTTTGTAACTCTTTCACGCTGAAACGGGTAAACGGATCTGGAGGAAATTTGGCATATATACATATATAGTCTGGAATAGCACATAGGCTACTTCTTATCCCGGAATTTTCGGTTCCGTGGGATAGATTTGGTGTTTTTCAAGATACCACGCGGGCGAAGCCGTGGGCGGAAGCTCGTAAAATATAACGGTGTTATTTTATGTAATTCCCGCCAAACCATTTACGGATTTATACACACCATTTAATGATTTCATACATTTACTGATTTTCCTTAAACTCTATAAATAGGAGAAGTTAAGTACCTAGATACCTACTTATTATCACAAGCTAAACGTAGAACGAACGGGTTTTTGGTAAATGTCTCAGATTCTCTAGCTATTTATTAGGCATTTGAGGGTAGAACCTAGGTAACCTTACATACATGTGGGTAGTCAAACATTATATTTGGCACTGCCCCTGTTTTGCTTATAATTAGTATTCCAAAGGTATGTAACGGGTTGCAAGTACCTACATACATAATTACATAATAAAACTATGTTGTAACTATTAAACATGTTAAATATGTTATGTTAAACATCTCTACTAATATTATAAAGAGGAAAGATTTGATTGTTTGTTTGTTTGAATTGAATAGGCTCCGAAACTACTGAACCGATTTGAAAAATTCTTTCACCAATGTGTAGAATGAACTTTCAGGATGAACATAGGCTATAATTTATGTAGGTACTTCGCGGGCGACGCCGCGTGCAGAAGCTAGTATGTTATAAAAATAAATACAATTAATTTGTGATGATTCTTTTGATCACTAGGATACAAAACATTTCGTAAAATATGTACATTTTTAGACATGACATTCTCCATAAAATATTAAAACCTACTAATACTATAGTACTTTACTTGTTAAAAAACTATTTACTAGAAATTATAGGCGGCTATTCTCTAGGTTGGTACTATTAGTTACACGAAAGAAGCAGTTAAGAGACTAGAAATAAATAAATCTTAAGCTGGAATTGAGTTTCTGAGATCCTCTTTGCGATTTGCATCTGTAGACAGTCCAAGGCAGGGGCTATTTTGTACGTTCATTTAGTTCTTACTGGAAGCAATTTGAAACGCCTGACGCCTCACTCATAGCAATTTGCGCCTCTACTATGAGTTTCAGCGAAACAAAATTGCATTGACAAAGTAAAATTTTATCCCCTATACATTTAAACGAGCAATTTATGTGCTTTTAAAATATTGACTGCCAGGAATTCTAAAACAATATTATTTCTCGAAATACCTGTGATATGTCCACTAATATTTATTTTTATTTATTAATTGTGCATAAAACTGTGTAGTAACACTCCTGGATGTTCAAATGCACACACCTACGAATAGTATACAATAGTAATACAAGCTTTGTTAAGTTTGGAGCTAGATGGCATTGTGTGAAATGACCAGCAATATTAAAAAAACCGGTCACGGTCGCATTGAACTCGCATGGAGAGAGTTTCTTAGAAATACTGGTAAATAATTTACAAACTCGCACTTGACCGCACTCGACATTGATAGGTACTACTGAACACTGTGTACAAAAGAAAAAAATATAAGTATCTAACTATAAACCTATGCTTATAAGTACTAAGCTTGTAGGTATGACAACACAGTATGTACCTACCTAAGTGGTTATACCTATTTATTTTCTTTACGCGGGTAATTTAGGTATTTCAGGAAGAAAGACCATAGTAAGGGCAGCAAGTATGGGCGGGAAAACCCATTTTAGCCGCTTTATACACCGTTGAGGCGTTAAACATTGCTCTCATGTGCTGAGCCAAGGCGGAAGACCTTTAGAAAATAGTCGTTTCAGATAACTTACTAAAGGTAGTTCTAGGAAGGTTAAAAACAGAGTTGCTTTAAACCTTTTTGTGCCGAATACACTGTATCATACCATGACCGTGCTAGAAACCTAAAAAAAAGAAATATGTTTTGTATTGAAAAGTCTGTTGTTCTGTTTCTAGACCGAACTGTTTCCACTTCTGGGCAAAGGCGTCCCCTCGAGTTATCCAGTCAATTCAGTTTAACGACATTGCCAGCCACTGGTAGTCGCATAAGATGTCCAGCTCATCAGATTTGGATAAAAAAACAAAATACTTACTTGAAAACATACTTTTCATACTTGTAAAGAAGTTGTAAAGGTTTATCAGAGAGATATCAAATTTTGGAGTAAGGTTTAATTTCGGTTGCATAAAAATGCACATAATTAATATTTCTGAAATTCAAGAATTGCTAAAATGCTTTTTTAAAATATAAACCTAGAACGGGAAAATCTTTACCTTCACAATAATACGCAAAACACCGTCGAGATTATTGATTCAATAGACCTATCTTGAATCAATAGTCTTTTATTCCGAGGATAAAGATTATTCGTAGCAATAAAGATAAGATTAAAATCTAGATTCCAAATTCATTACCTACCTGAATATCGAACCTTTGTATTTAAGGATATTGAGGTGAAAAGGTTCCTAAGTTATGGACTGAATCATGAATTCTTTTATTTATGGCTAGGAATCTTTATTAGAATTTCAATGGTAAAGAATTCTGTTTATATAAAAGCTTTAGCTATTTCAAATCAATGGGGTACCTACATCTACAACTCTGGATCTTCCATCATGCTCTTCGTGATGATGATCTTCATGTACATAAGCCACGTTGTGTTATGACGAGATATTGATTATGACGAGATATTGTTTTTATAAAAGCTTTAGCTATTTCAAATCAATGGGGTACCTACATCTACAACTCTGGATCTTCCATCATGCTCTTCGTGATGATGATCTTCATGTACATAAGCCACGTTGTGTTATGAAGAGATATTGATTATGACGAGATATTGTTTATATAAAAGCTTTAGCTATTTCAAATCAATGGGGTACCTACATCTACAACTCTGGATCTTCCATCATGCTCTTCGTGATGATGATCTTCATGTACATAAGCCACGTTGTGTTATGACGAGATATTGATTATGGTTGTTATATTTGTATTTATGAATTATTTTTGTATTTATGTTTTTCCATTCAAACAAATAGATAAATACTTTATGATCAGCGCATACAAGTCACACCTTTCAAAAACGACATGTCTTAAAATGAAGCTATTCACAGCTGTTCAACTGTGCATATCTACGTCAGGAAGACACTCTTAGTGTACGAACGCTGGAGCGTTATGTCGGTATTCGTACACATGGATGAGAAGTAGGATGAGTAGGTAAATAAAAATAAAATAAAATAAATATTGGTGGACAATTCACACATCGAGCCCCAAACTAAGCAAATTTGTACTATGGGAACCAGATAGTTGATAGAGTAATTATTATACTTTTTTTTTTAGTAAATACTTACATAGATTAGATATTAACACCCAAACAGAACAAACATCTGCATTTATCACACAAATGTTTATCCTGGGTGGGGATCGAACCCACAACCTACAGCGCAGAAGACAGAGCTACTTACTACCAACTGAGCTGTGAGGCCAGTCAATAGTCAAAAGTAATGAGGAGTTTTAATCTATATCAATATATGTTTATGCATTAATAATAATAATAATAATAATGCTGGACAATCCACACAGCATCATCTAGCCCCAAAGTAAGCTACTCAAAGCTTGTGTTATGGGTACTAGATAACTGATATATTTAATACATTATATGCATAGATAGATATTTTTTATTATACATAGAACACCCAGACCAACGGAACAAATTTCTGCAGATCATACACAAATTTGTTCCGCGGCGGGAATCGAACCCGCAACCTCTTGCGTCGCAGGCGGACTCTCGCCCGCTGCGCCACTGAGGTCGTCAATTATATCCAGATCTGGCTCATATTTGGCTCATCATTTCCATTCAACGTGGTAATACCGTCAGTGTCATGGAAACGCAACCATCTGGACCAGTTGAGATATCTATAGATCGTTTGTAACGGTCCTCAGATAGTTCAACTGTTTAGTAAGTATTTTTATTGTAGAGTTTACCTAAATAGATCTATATACCTAGATATATCTATTATTTCTGTAAATAAACCAAGTAAAAAATATGTTTACAAACATCTCATTTATTATTATGTGATAGACATACGTGCAAAGCCTAAATTGCTGGTCGTTAAGACTTGAAATTTCGAGGGGGTGTTTATTATAGGATGCACATTTAGAAATACATAATTTCCATAAATTTCTGTGTACGATTTTAAAGGACAAAAAGGGTCTCAAATATTTGAAATGATGTCAAATAGCTAAAAATGGCGTTACAGTACGAGTATATGGGCGTGAAGTGCAACAAGAAATCAAAGTTTGTATGAAAATAACAATTTGCAAATGAAGTTGTGGGAATTCCAATAGTAAGCATTTAATAGTGTATAAAACATTTTTAAACTCAAAGTTTGTCAAAGATGTGAATTTGAAAAAAAGCTTAGATTCTAATTGTGAAAATGATCAAATCGGTCTGCATCATAATAGTGTGTCAGAGTCTTATTAAGTATTACTTTGTCTAGAATAAAGTTGTTGAAACGCCGTGTCAGTGTGTATAGCGGTGTATCGCAAAACTGAACTAGCTATTGATGAGTGAGCATGAGCATTGAGCGCGAGAAAATCCAAGCGTTTCGATTCCGATGCATTCCAGTTTCTTTAGTGCGAAGGAACTGCCGGAGAATACAAACATGTACCAAAAAATTAAAAGTGTGTGTTATAGGTTAGTATTCTCATAAGCGGTGATGCAACCTGTCACGTAGGTACAGAATACTAACCACTACTGGGAAAAATGTGGGTATGTCTCAAATATCATGTTTGGACGTGCCTCTCACTACAATAAAAAAACTGAGTAACTGGAGATCTGATATGTCTATCGAGTCTGGGGATTACAGTCTGTAGCGTTATACCTCTCAGGAGGGCCTTTGAGGTATAACTTACAAGTTATTAAAGATATCTTCTATAGGATGAACCTAAACTTATCTTACGTATCCCTAAACTTGTTTTTTTGTCTTAAGGCGTCCTTAGTTACCCGTTAACAGCACATCAAAGGGAGTCAAAAGAACGGTTAAATTACTCTATCATTAAAATTGTAATTAAAACATTTTCCTAATTTGCAACGGGTTTACCCTGCTTGCCAGTTGCGTTATCATATTTATATTTTCACCCCCTGTGAACTCCATTTTTGTTAACAATTTGCACCAGAATAGCCAGGTTTCATTAGATACATTGTTGCCATATTGTAGCTTGTAATAATGGCGAATAGAAAAGGAGACTATAGTTTTGGTTAAGGGTACAGAACTTTATACAATAAACTTAATAGTAGAGCAATAAATAAATTGCGTGAATTTTGTTGCTATTTTTCTTGTTTTAATACCAATCAGGTGGTGTGCTGAGCGAATGCCTTTGTTAAAAAATCGTGTATAACGCAGAAAGGCCAGGAAACAAAACGTCCTTAAAGCAACTTCTCATAAATTAAAAATTACAAGAAAGCAAAACGTTCCTACGGATTATACTTACATAATGTTGCTTATTTAATTTTTACCTAATAAAAAGTCCATCGAAAGATATGGACAATGCACAGTAAAAAAGTTCTTGAATCAGACAAAACCTTCATAGTCACAGAGATGAAACCAGCCAGTATTTACAAAATAAATTTACTTCTAATAAAATTGTCACTCGCAGTAGATACTATAGGGGCATACTAAGCTGTTTAAGGCTCTGTGCTGTCCATATCCTATTTAGAAACGCCAAAACCATTTGGGAAGTCTTCCGCAAACTGGCAATCTCGTTTAAATTAAAAGCGTTCGAACGTTGTGACCCTGCATTTCAAATTAGGACATGCCTAGCTTCCGTGCCTTGTTTAAAGCTATTGTTCATTGATGGTCTCTCGAAATTAGGATTTCCAATGTCTGTAAACATAAGCTGTCATCCCCAGATTGTTTTTGACCTCGGACGTCAAAGTCATCAAACTAATATCGTAAATGCAAAAGTTTGGATGTTTGTTACTCAATTGTGGAAATGTGTACGCTGTAACATCTGAACAGATTTCATTTGGCGTTGTTTATTTTATTAAAAATCTTGCAAGAATTACCTACCCGCAGAAACTACCACTACTTACTTATGTGTTCATCAAAAACTCTTGAATCAAATTGGCATTTACTATTTACCTATTCGAGCATAATCAATGCCATTGTATCCTCCTCTTTCAAAGGTCGGACATGGAATGCTGTTCAAACGTTGTCCAGGCAGCCATGTGATGTTGGTACTATGGTTCCATGAACAATGGTTGCACAACGGGAGCGTTAGTTTATTTACTGACAACTTTTCAATTTTACAAAACTTTAGGAAACCCTTTAGGAAGGGAAAGAAAGCATAACCTTTGAACTCTGTCAATGCCTGAGTCCCACTAATTTATTTCTCGAAGGCCTCTGATGGGCGGCCTATCAGATGTTCATCAAAGTTGGTCACTGGCTGTTCATACAGCCCAGTCACCAACTCATGCCAGTGACCAACTTTGGGAACATCTGATCATCACAAAATCAAATTTATATGGGATCCAAATTTATCAAACAGGGGGGGACTCGAACACGCTTCTTTGCATACAGTCATCTTACGCACTACTAACTATGGTACCGTTTGACTAGCCAACCCTTACGAAAATCTTAAATCGTAGACTAATTTTGATCTATTTCCCTTCAATGGGAACAACGGAACTCATAACAGATTTTTTTGGTATTTGTTTTTCCGATAAAAAGTCAAAGTAAAAAAAAAATTCAATCAATACACAAATAGGAGGCCTTATACCCAGCAGTAGGCCATTATTTGAGGTGCTAATAATAATAAATTAAAATATTAAAACCTTTTTTTGATAGTTGAATTTAGATGCCAGTTCAATTCTCACAAAAATGATGAAAAATGTGTGGTGCTGATTGAATAAAATCTTTACTTAATTCCCTGGTTTTCAAACTCAAGTGCGGTACACCCTCAACTCATCCCGGCTACTTGCCAATTCTGTTTCCCCCGTGGCCGCAGTCTTTGCGTGAGACGTGTTTGCAGCCAACCAATCGGCTGGTACCACCGCAATTTGACTGTTCCTCTAAATTCTCTTGGATTTACTAACATTTGCCGGGTTGCGGACCGACTGGATTAACTTATTTACATAACTCGGACTGCAGATTGCTGTTTTAGAGAGATGTTGCCAAACACTTCCAAAATTCGTAGCTGAGTTCAAAGATTTCATATTTTTTTATCAGGAGTTCGATTTTATGTGTTGTGAAGTGATTTTTATTCTATTCTGTGAACAGACCGTCAGAGAGTCAGAGAAAGATGAAAAAAAACTTTGTTGGACACCTTTTAAATATATTTTCTATGTTATTATTCCACATTGAGCATCTGTACAAAAGCAGAAGGGCTAATTTACATTTGAATACCATTAACATATTATTGTTGTGCCATGTCGATTGTCGACTTATTTGATACAACTTTTCTCTGCTACAATCGATACAAGCATAAGGTTGGTAGAGGTAGATCAGTCTAAAAATGCACGCCCCTCCAATTTATTTGCTACTCTATTTCCTCTACATAATGTACAAGTACAAGTGGAGGGGCGTGCATTTTTAGATTTAATCATATCTACATGTTTTCTTCCACTCACTCCGTTCGTCAAGTCTGAGTCTACTCCTCTTACATTCTTATCATCTCTTCCATAATAAAACCACTTCCTCAGCCCTCGTCTACTTGCGTGCCCAGCCTCACTCATCTTTCTTTTTCGAACGATCAAAGTTCATCATCCATTTTAAATCCAGCTTAGTAGATGCAAAGTGGTATAAATTAAAGTTCTTAACTCAATACTACTTAGGTAATTCAAATCGGTGCTACAAGTACTTTACCTCCTTTGGTAAAAAGCAATTTCAATTTGTTAATAGTATAAAATGTACAAAACTTCTTACTAAACTACTGATGCTACCGATTTGTCTTTCAGCAAGTTGAGAACTAACCTAGTTAGTGCAAGAGCTGACGCTAAATAAAACACCGGGACTTGTAAGTCCGCGGAAATGCGTCAGGCAGTACTGCGAGTGTCAACACTGGACTAATTAAATAGCTGGCGGGGACAGCGGCCCTCGACTGGCTAGTGTAGAAGTTGGCATTGAAAAGTTTACTTTATATTAATGTACATTTCTCATCGTGGTGTAAACTGTTACTATAGAAAATTTTAAAAACTTTAAATTGAATTTTGAAAGAAAGAGTCTTACTGCGGGTTTTTAATTAGATACCATGAATAACTAAATAAAAACCAATTTTTTATGTATTCGAAGGTATGTGTCATGGGTTAATATTCCTATAAGCGGCGATAGGCTTGCAACCTGTCACGTAGGGAATACTAACTGCTGTGCAAAATGTGGGCATGTGTCTAATATTATGTTTGGACATACCTCTGACGACCCACATTAAAAATTGATGAGATATCTATAGAGCCTGGGGATCACAGTCGTGACCATATTTGTTTTTCTTTGTTTTCTTTATCTAGTCCGCATTGAATCTAAACAGTTTCACGTATTATTTTGTTTCACTGACACATCTTTTGAACTAAAACGCAACAATGTAATTGTTAGAAATATGTGAGTGGTACTTCAGGGGCGAGCTCCACAAAGGGAACTGCGACCACGACGTCGGGTAACAAACGCATCTCTATACAGTGGCGGACTTACCACCACGCGGAGTAGGCTGGCCTAGGGTGGCAAATTTTAGGGGGTGGCAAATTTGACTCAAAACATTAGTTTGCCTTACAGAAATAAAAGTACTTATCTTAAAAAATAAAAAATATATACGGAGAAAATAGGTCAAACATTTTACAAAATTACAATATTTTAATATAGTAAGTATACCAAATACACCAACGTCTCAAAAATTACTTAACGCTAAAATTGAATAGCTTACTGGCGGCAATTGTGTAAATCCGCCACTGTCTCTATGTGTATTATGTAAATGCATCAGAGCAGACTCTAGTGTCAACACTAGACTAATTAAATAGCTTACTGGGAGCTTTGTCCTCGACAGTACCCGGAGCTCGTGGCACAAAATAACCAATTACAATTTTGTCTATATTTTTTTTGACCCCCGACGCAAAAACGACGCAGTGTTATAAGTTTGACGTATCTGTCTGTCTGTGGCATCGTAGCTCCCAAACGCATGAACCAATTTTGATTTTGTTTTTTTAGTTTGAAAGGTGAACTAGTCGGGAGTGTTCTTACTTAGTGTGTTTGATGGAAATCGTTTCAAGATGGCCGATGGGGGTATTTTAAATGATTGAATTGCGAAGAATTACTCGTAAACGTAAGATTTGTGACAAAATAAAAGCTTATTAATGTCAATATTAATGTAGTTTGACATTTTTAGGTTTTTTGTGTTTAGTTATAATTTTATCGAACCTAGTTTTTTTTTAAAACTTATTTTTGTATAATGGCGTAAAAATTTGGATACGTGCGCTCGCTCTACAATCACTTGAGAACTAGTCCGAACAAGTTTAGCACTAGAAATGCGCGCCGCAGCTTAACGCCTTTCATCTTACGAACTTCACAAGTTATTTTACACCGGAAGTTCGGGAAATTAACAATTACCTACCCCGTACCCACATACCTACCAACACGGTATAGTCCATTATCTTTTAAAAATAATGTGAAAACATATTATTAACCTTTTGTAATAAGATTAAATTTAGCTGTAATAGTGCGCGAATACTGTAAGGTGCAAGTGAGATAAGAGAGACGTAAGACGAAGACGCGTCGCAAACGCGGCACTTTCAATTTTCATACATAATGTGAAGCGTCGCGACGCAAAACTTACAGGATACGTTGCGTCCGCGTCCCCTGGTAGTTTAAAAGTAGCGTCCGCGATCCTTCCTCGTCTTACGTCTTTTAATAGACTACTTTCGATCTTACTTTATCGACGCTACAGCAGTATGCTAACGAGTATTTTAATCTTGGGCTAACGTAAGATTCTGTGCTGACCGCGAAAACACATAGCTACGACACGACGTTGTCGTGACACGATGTGACACCGTGAAATCAAACCATGTCATGTCGTGAAAATCTACGACATCCATCGTCAAAACGATCTATTCTCGTTGTTCCTATTGATGCTTTCCTCACTATCGGGACAACGGGAATTCAAAAAAAATCCTTTCCGTTGCCCCCATTGAACTTTCCCGCTATCGACGTAAGCATAGTTTATATACGTACAAATGAAACA
The DNA here is from genome assembly GCA_963675405.1 of Cosmorhoe ocellata. Classification (NCBI taxonomy): domain Eukaryota; kingdom Metazoa; phylum Arthropoda; class Insecta; order Lepidoptera; family Geometridae; genus Cosmorhoe; species Cosmorhoe ocellata. The sequence continues at coordinate 3,014,735 of OY776264.1, read as the reverse complement.
ACTATTTAAGCTTAATAGGGTTTTCATCAGATGTGAAAAAATCTTTTAAAAATACAGAAACTTAATTAAAAAAGACTAAAAATATCACAATCACTTATTTGGGTTGCAGAATGAACATTGTAAATATTAATCTCGACATAAATCAAATATTTATCTAACTTTTCTTATCTTGGTGATTTTGTGAGATCCATAGAAAGAAAATACTTCTTTATCCAAAACATATTTGCCCAATATCTTCAATTTCGTGGAGTTTTCAATCATTCAACCGCAAACATTATTTATTTACTATTTTATTTTCGGTAATACACATTTTTGGGGTCATTGCATAGTAATAAGATACAGAGTGAATACAGAAATACACGAAAAATGAAGATCACTGTCATCTTTTTATCGTATCACTAGCAACCTTGCCTCACGCTCACGGTCGAGAGTTCAAACCTGGTCATGCACCAATGAGTTTTTCCATGCGAAAACTTTATGTGCGCAATGCTAGTGATTCTAAACGGTCAAGGAAAACGTCGTGAAGAAACCGGCATATCCTAGAACCAAAAAATTCGGTTTGTCATAGGTTAGTATTCTTATAGACGGCGATGGGCTTGCAACCGGTCACGTACGGAATACTAGCTACTGTGCAGAATGTGGGCAAGTGCCAAATATCATGTTTGGTCGTGCGTCTGACTACCCTCTTTAGATATCCTCTAAAATATAAGTAACTAGAGATCTGAGGCGATACCTATTATAAGCATGGGTGTATTTTGTTTAATAATTTCTACCAAAAGGCTTGGTGGGGATTTTGTGAAACACATTCTAGAAAAAGTTTGAAAAGATATTAACCAATCCATTATTTTTGAATCGTTATACTCGTAAATATCTACCTAAGGTCTCAACACGCAATTCGAACTTCAAATTATACCATTATGTAGGTAAATATCTTTGGTCTGTTAAGCTAACGGTTCAAACTCTTTACATAGCTTGCTCATTTAATATTCTGAGTATGTAATATAGGTATCAGCAAACTTATTAACTAAACCAAGATTGTTATCGTAGTTTGAATGAGAATTTGATATTTACTCGTGAAACCCAGACGAATATACTTATTTAATTTATGATGGGAATTTATAGAGATTTCGATTTTTGACAACGTTGGCTGAATTTGATATAAGGTAATTACTTATAACTTCTTCGCTTTGTGGTATTAGATGTTTTGATAAGGAGATTTGGAGATTTAGATCGATCTAGTAAAAAAACCTATATGTGTAGTTATACGAGTAGTACCTATCATCATCATCTTCCTGCCCTTATCCTTAGCCCTTATTATGTGGGGTCGGCACAACATGTGATCTTCTTCCATTTCTCTCTGTCATTCGTCATTTCAGTACTCACTCCTTTCTTACCCATGTCATCTTTCACACAGTCCATCCATCTTTTCTTTGGCCTACTCCATCTTTTCTCTACCCCTGTATCCATCTACATTCATACCTAACACTCTCCTTGTCACATGGCATTCATCTCTTCTCATAACATGTCCATACCACGCTAACCTATTACTCCTCATCTTTTCTGTCACCGGTGCCACTTTCCGACTTCCTCTGATATACTCATTCCTTATTTTATCCATCCTTGTCACTCCACACATCCATCTCAACATTCGCATCTCCGCCGCATGCACTCTTTTTTCGTCCGTTCCCTTGGTGGCCCAACATTCAAACCCATACAATACGACAGGTCTTATGATCGTTTTGTAGATTTGCCCCTCAAGTTAACTTTACGAGTAGTACCTATATTGTTATGAAATAGACTATAATATATCCAGAAATATACTGATCTATCATAAATATTAATATTTTCACTGACCTTACAGCTCAGTTGGTAGTTCTGCCTTCTGCGCTATAGTTTGTGGATTCAGTCTTCACTTAGGATAAACATGTGTGTGATGAACGCAGATAATTATTATGTTTTTTCTGTGACGGGTGTTATTGTCTATGCAAAGATTTAAATCGTAGATATGCCCGTACGTTACTGAGACCGCGCCGTTTTGTTGCCACCCGAAATGAGATACCTCGCTCATTTGGCATACCAAATATTTTCAATTTCAGGGTACAAAAGGAATGAGTAAATTTTTTTACGAAAGATCGTGCATTATAATTGCACAATAAATAGTGAAATAACTGTTTGGTTCATTTTTTACTAATCATTAGTGTGCATGCAACGGCATTTTGTTAACACACACAAGTAAAAACAGTGCCACAGTTTTTGGCGTCCGGGCATATCCACGATTTATATCTTTGATTCTATGTATGTATGTATTTACAAAAAAAAGCATATAATTAATCTATTACCTATTTAAATTGTATGTACATTTTTCATTTCAGGTAAACCTACATCCGGGTAAGATTGAAAGAGATTGTTATTCCCGCCCTCGAGCTCTGGATATCGACTTTGTTCCGAGAACTTACGCAAATATTATATCCTAGGAATAATATGAGGTAGCTATAAAAGTCACACGCTAAAAGCTCTTACCAAAGTGATTTGGAAAAAACAATTTTTGTCTAACCGAAAACCAACGCACGTGGATACCTGATTATAAAGTCCACTGAAAATAATCTTTAGATTATTTTCAGTGGACTTTATAATTTTATTTTATTTATAAAATAAATAAAAGTGTTTTCTTTTTTAATACCTGAAATACCAAACTTCAAAAATACGAGTATTTTCGAAGGACATTTTCAGGATTTTTCCAACTTGGTCAATAGCTAGAAAAGATTCAAACAAATCACGAAGAAGCTTTGTAGAGATATAAGATTGTTTTTTAATCCATATCATTAGTAAAAAAGAGTTAAAATTGATATTTTTGTTTAGTAAAATTACTACTTGGTAATACCACACCACAATATACATTTTTGAGCAAAAAAATCCATTGGTGCACGATGGAATCCGAACCCACGACCTAAGGGTTGCAAGGCTACATACCACCAGTGCTCTCAAGTAAGTTCCAGTAGGTATAATCTAAGGTTCCAGTCATAATCACACTCCGAGAAGAATCTAACCATTAACTCGTCTTATTTTTTTGTGTTCATACATGCTAGTTCATAGTTCTACACAGCGCTATAGCTAGCTATGTAATATCTCTACCATGGTAAGACTATACCATTGGGAAATATGAGACACAGGAAAACTTTATTTGCTTCAAAGTCTGATGATAAGTTCAATGGAATAAGGTTTTGGGTAAACGTAAAGAAACAGGAAACATATCAAGAAGCCGTATGCCTCGTCTTCCGATTCTAAGATTGTGGGTTCGAATCTGGTCGTGCACCAATGGAATTTATATTCGACCCTTCGAGCAATATAAAAGTAATAATAACTTTGATATTTCGTACCATGACATATAAAAACTGTATTGAAGTTCTGTCACTTCAAGCTTGAAACTTTGATGTTTCTGAAAAATGATATGATGTTTGTAAGAGCTTGTGGTAAGGCCTAAGCACTCTCAAACGGTGAAGGAAAACACCTGAAACTGGCAGATCGTAGAACCTAAACCTTACTTGTGCACTTAATGCTTTAAAGAAAAGAAGGAGTAGGTAAAACAATTTAAGACTAAGCAGTGGCACCTATAACCAAAGCTAATAGGATATATCTACTTAGTTCCAATAAGCTCAGTCGTAACTTTTAATACGGCTATCCAGCTAAACGTAGTTAACTTAATATCGTCTTTAGTCTCTATTAAAATGGTTACGTACAATTAAGCTGCATTGCTTTATATAATACTTACAACGGCTTTAATAAGAAGGCTTTTTCATAATATCACGTAAGCTTGGGTCAAACTACATACCACGAACTTTTCAGTACAAGATAACACAATGTGTTTGCGGTGTATGTACAAGTTTCTTTGGCTTTCACTGAAGCTGACGGTTGGACACAGATTTTGACAAAATGAGGTGTTATTGGATTCATTTGGATTACAAAAGTGTCATAGACTATACAAAATATCAAAAAATCCAATATGGCGGCTGTAAAAAGCGTTTTTTAAAATATTATAAAAAGCGCAAAATTTTTAATTTTTGATTGGGTTTTTTATTTTTGAAGTTAATACTAGTTCTTTATCGTGTATTCCACGTTTCTTCATCAGTTACGGGTTAAAAAAGGCGATGAGAACCGAAAGAAATAAATCTGTTTTATTGGTAACTGAACATAAAAGAACCAGTGTGTTGAAGGTTTTCCGCGAGCATTGAACAGTCGCAATCTCGTCGAAACCCGAATTACATAGGCCTATGATGCGAATACCCAAGTGGCTATAATTGCGACAATACCATATTATGTTATCAGGCTATCTGTGACAGAGGTAATACAGGCATGAACAGAGTGCTAATTTAGAACTGAGCCAAGAGTACCTAATCTACAGAATATCACTTAGTTTGTTTGAATTAATGGTAAGAACGAAAAGTTGGAAAGTGATTAAGGGCTTGGTATATTTGCTGCTAAGGAAGGACAAACTCAGAGCCGGAAAACCAAGAAAGATCGAAGACTTTGATTGTGATAGGCCCCTAACAGAATATGTGGCGTAAATAGGGAGACTTTAGGCTGACAATGATAATGATGAACATAAAAGAAGCTTTTATCAACTCACCTCTGGTGACGGAGACCACGCGTCCTCATTTGGTCACAATCCGGCGTCTAAAACACAGAAGCACTCGAAGTCGCTCGGCCAAGAACGCTTGTTCATCCAAATGAACTGTCTGAACTTTGCTTTACTATGATGATCTGTCTGTGATCTGTATCTATGTCACCTATATCTAGATCACTATCACTCTGCTAAAGCATCACAAGCACGCAATAATGGTTAATATTGCCAATACTGACGAGACAATGTCGTTTACATGCATTAGTAATTGATATGTGGTGTTGCCGTAATGGTTTCTGGTTTGAGACGCTTCAGCGAGGAGATTGATGTTAGAATTGAACTAAGTTCCGAATATACTCGCTGAATTTTTTATACCTTTGAAGCCAGCATTTGAACCAGAGATGTGTTTTTGGCTAGTAGGCTTTCCTACTGAAAAATGGCGATTGGTTTGGCAGTTGTCACGTAAGAAATGTTGTGTAAAACGTGAATATTGAAATGTTCAATTAAATGTTTCCAATTAAAATGTTACACATTCCTTCACGTACTCCTAATAACCTTGCTCCGATATTCTCAACATCTAAGTAACTAGAAATTTGAAAAACATGTCTACAAAGCCTGAGATAACGTGATCATGTTTACATACATAAGTATCGAATGCCCGTAATTTACGATTCAATATTTACGAGAATAACACTCATAAATAATTTAATTAAGCAATTGAAGCAATTGATATAAGCATCAATATTTGTGTCAGTTATCGCAAAATAATTTGTCCCATCTCTTCATTCATACGTTGCGGCAATTCAGTCAATCCACCCGTGTGTGTTATAATACGCTAAATCAGTCCAATCGACCTTAGGGACATTGGGCACACCTAGCTACCTATATAAACCTACGACAATACCTACATGCTATCCGCACTGTTTCCTTTAATGAATGGCCTGTCGGAGCCAAATTGGCAGACGGCGACTGGACATCTATTAAAGCCCCCGCAGCTTAATGTGAGACTTAGCATACAATTCTGGGTCCTGAATAATTAAGGCCGATTTATATAAAAACTAATTTGGCTGACACAGTGCTCTGGATTTTCTCCTTGATTTTTGTCACTAAAAGTTCTAACAATGTGTAATTTTATGTGAGAGTCACAATTTAGCAACGTCAGTATAAACTTGTATAAATTTGTATCATAGCTGTTTCTGACCTATGTTCTAGACAGGAATCGGACTTTATTGGCGTCGCTGGTGAAGTTCCATAAACATGGTGACCTTTTGGTGAATTACTGATTGGCATCACTTGTCACGATAACTAATTTGATCTGTTAGAAATGCCAAGAAAGCCAGAGGTCACGATGTATTGGGAATCTTGCTCACATAAATTTGTTTGCTTTAATTGATCAAAAATATCAAGCAAGTACAAGTACTACTGGGATAGTATTTCGTACACCGAGCTTTTGTGGCATAATCAGTCACGTTACAGAATTGGGACAAGGTTTTACCAATACGTTTTGGTTCGTTAAAGGGGTGTCCTTAAACCGATAGCTGCTCCATTATCGCTTGGGTCTCGAAACCGAATAATCTAGAATTCTGACCCGAGATCCATGTTCTATTATGGAAATTAGAATGTAACGAGCTCAAAGGGTTGGTTGTCGGTGCCGATTGAGATGGATCTATATGGCCCCTTTATCTTAAACAGGTTACGGCTTGCCTCAATAAATTGAGCGAGACACACGTACCCCTGTACGAATGAATTATCGTAATGATAAGGTGAGATGAAGTTAACAGTGATAAGGAGGGGCAGCACCCCGATTCGCGTTCACACAGTGCTGGATTGCTGATATATAGGATGAGTTTGAACTAAATAATAACTTTGACGTATCTAGTTCATGGATTGGTCTCGAATCAGTGGGTGCACATAACATTGAATATTGTAATGTCTACTCATCTAACCATTTCCATAAGGTATAACCACTTTACATATTAGGGAGTTATAGAAATGAGGACTGGAATTGGCACCTAGACTCACCTAGTATGTAAGACGATTCAAAATGATCCTTGTGATATAACTGAATAAAGATTATTGACTATTGACTATAGACTATGGGTCGGCCAAAAACAATTTGAGTGCAAATCGATTCTGTTGATCTTCAAAAAACATGATTACGTATGCACGGTAATGCTTGTGCACTGCTTGCACCAAGACCAACTCTTTCTGAAGAGTCTCATCAGATGGTAAATATTTTTTTTAGAAAAGCAAAACATAACAATTACTCTTGTAAGGCAAACACATGGGTTGAAACGATAAAATTAATGACTGTTGAAAAATTGTGAAAAGATGCACTAAAACTTTACATTGTTTTGTGAATTACATCTCATCTCCTCTTGTCTCGTTTTACCCCAGTAATTAAATACTGCGCTGTAGTATCTGCCTACAAGATTTCACGAACGAAGTCAAGTTATACAATTAGCCAGTCCGATAATGAGGTTATTGAGGCAGCAGGGTATTCCGGTCACGCGCTGCGGAACGCGGGAATTACCGAACGGTATTCCAGTCTCTTCCGGACCTCGGCCACAGGATAGTTAAGGTTATTTGCCGCGAAAAAAAACTCTTGCAGCCATTTTGATTGTAATTTGTGATGATTTTTGTGAAACTTATTTGTTGGGCTGGCGTGGTATGGACATGTCATCAGAAGGGATGAATAGATATGTGCTAAGTAACAAACAGAGGATGAGAAATAAGATGGGTAGATTGCGGGAACGATAACAGAACAGAGTAAGATACAAGTCAAAAAAACGGCTGATAGACTTTAATAAAAGAGAAGACCACGTGTTGTAATATGAAATGGGATAAAGGCAGAGAGATGATGATTCTGTAATACTATTTTTGTTCTATCTAATTTACTCTATTTTTTTCCAACAAAACTAATTTCTGAAAACTCTTAAAAATGTGGGATTTCTACTATCACACTTTTCAATATAATGTTCCACCGTTAGAAATCCTTATTGATTGCTGGCAACACCAGTTATAGCTCAGTGGCGAAATGTAATAAATGCCTCAGATAGCAAATAGAGGAATACTTTTGTATGATAAGATGGAAGCCAGCTTACGGGATCAGTTAACGAGCAAAGTGCCTTGTTAACAAAGCGATTATTAACTACAGTTGGTCTCAACCCGTATTGTACTTGCGATCCTGTTTCAAAAAACTTTTCTTGTTATAAGTTCTCTCATTTAATCGAAGTTCTGCGCCTATAATTCTTGCAACTGGCTTGCTTACACATTATATCAAATAAAGTATAGCCATTGTTTGAACGAAATAAGTTCGGAAGGTAGCTGAGAAAGCTACCTTCCGAACGTAAGACGATTCTAAATGAACCTTGTGAGAAAATTATATTCTTGTTACAGTGTATTTTTTCTTCTTTATTTATGGGATCTGATGTGTCTACTTAGCTGCTACATCGAAAAAAACTATCAATAACTAAAACTAGCTAAGCGATGCAATCAATAGAATACCTGCAATTATAGGTGGTTTCTAAATGTACATGCCAATTTTCGATTCAAATTGATTCTGCTTACCTCGATGACACTTCTTGGAAATGGCATCCATTAAAGTGTTCTCGAATCACAATATTCTTTTAAATACAATGTAAAAAAAACTGGGTGATCTTGGTGTTTTTTTTTATTACTAACAGAATACTGTGGTGCTTGGTATATTTTAGATGGATTAGGTTTATACAACCAGGAAGTTTCAAACCAATATTGAACAGAAAATGTCCCTTATACCATGCGTCGATGATCCTGATGACCTTTTCACCATTTTGTTTAACTTGGTAAGCAAAGAACATTCGGAAATATTCAAGCTTAAGACATGCAAAGTTAATAATAGTGTTAAGTTTGCTGACTGGGCTACACCGGGTATTTATAAAAGTAGAAATAAGTTGTATGATCTATACGCTGCTAAGAAATCAGTGCTACACGATTTAGCGTTTACTTCGCACGTTAAAAATTATTCAAAAATATTTAAAAAAGTTTGTCATGCAGCGAAATCTTTACATATAAGAAATAAAATAGAAAATTCATCAAACAAAATAAAAGCAACGTGGAAATTAATTAATAATGAAACAGGTAAATCGAAATCTCGCAATAACCTAATAAGTTTAAAAATAAATGACACAATTATAACAAAAGAACAGGAAGTTGCAGACGCTTTCGATAATTTTTTCTCGAATATACCTAAAGTTGTGACACAATCGTTAAACTCTTCAGTCTCTAATGCGTTTACTTTATTAGAATCTAATGTTGCTAAATGTGAACGTGCGTTTAACTTTACATATATAAACGCAGCTAGTATTGTAAAAGCATTCAAATTACTTAATATAAAAAATACGGAAGATCTATCGGGAATGTCTACAAAGGTGTTAAGTACTATAATTTTAGATGTTGCTCCTTGTTTAGCTTATATTTTTAATAGGTGCGTTGACGAAGGAGTTTTTCCCGACCTTATGAAACATAGTAAACTCATTCCTTTGTTCAAATCTGGAAGCGAAAGAGATCCCGCTAATTATAGACCAATATCGATATTGCCCGCGCTAAGTAAAATCTTTGAAAAAATAATTCTTAATCAGCTATTATCTCACTTCAACGTTAACGGACTACTTCATAGTAATCAGTACGGATTTACCAAAGGTCGATCAACAACAGATGCAGGTATAGCTTTAATGAAACATATATTTGATGCGTGGGAGAAGTCGCAGGATGCAATCGGTGTATTCTGTGATCTGTCTAAAGCCTTCGACTGCGTGAGTCATGCAAACTTAATTTCAAAGTTAAAGTATTACGGCGTCCAAAACCAGGCCTTAGACCTTATACAGTCGTATCTATCGAATAGAGTCCAAAAAGTAGACGTTGGCGGGGAAAGGTCTTCAGGTTCAACTATTGAGATAGGGGTACCGCAGGGATCGATACTGGGTCCTTTTTTATTTCTAGTGTACGTTAATGATCTCCCATTTGTTGTAAAAGATATTTGTGACATAGTTTTATTTGCTGACGATACTTCATTAGTTTTTAAAGTTGACAGAACCAATTCGAGTTGTGACTACGTAAATGAGTCACTATCATTGATTCTGAACTGGTTCACTGTAAATAATCTTCTGCTGAATGCTAACAAAACAAAATGTATTAAATTCACTTTGCCCAACGTAGTCCATAGGCCAACTAATATTAAAATTAATGGGGAAGCAATGAATCTTGTTGATTCTACGGTTTTCCTTGGTATCAATATTGATGCCAAACTGCAATGGGGACCACAAATCGATAAACTTTCTGGTAGGCTTAGTTCCGCTGCATATGCAGTTCGTACGATACGGTGGCTTACGGATGAAGCTACAGCTAGATTAGTTTATTTTAGCTACTTCCATAGTGTTATGTCATATGGTATAATTCTCTGGGGAAAAGCAGCGGATATACAATCAGTATTCGTATTACAAAAAAGGGCAATTCGTGCCATTTACAAAATGAAACCGAGGGACTCTTTAAAAGAAAAATTTAAAGAAATTAATATTCTCACAGTAGCGGCACAATATATATACGAAAATTTACTGTACGCTCATAAGAATAGGGATAGACTTCAGAAAAACTGCGATGTACATGGAATCAATACTAGGAACAAACATAAATTATTAATCCCTAAGTTTCGGTTACAAAAAGTGAACGGGTCATTTATGGGGAACGTGATACGTTTCTATAATAAACTTCCTATAAATGCAACTAAACTTCCTGTTAGAAAATTCAAAGCCTTCATTAAAAATAATCTCTTAAAGAAAGCATATTATAATATAAATGAATATATTGATGATAGGAACTCATGGCCCGATGTCGCTCCGCCCTCCGACAGCTAACCAATTTGCAATGTAAACGCTGTCCTTTTGTTTTATGTATTTATGTTCTGTTTTTATGTTATTATTATTAGATAATCTTGATTACATTTTTTTGTAAGAAGGATCATACAAAAAAGCGCTAGGACCGAGACGAGTTTCTTGCCTGTTCTTCTCGTACTTGGGTTAGGTTGGAATTGGCACATAGATTCACCTAGCATGTAAGACGTTTCAAAGTGATCCTTGTGATTGTACTGAATAAATATTTTTCAATTTCAATTTCAATTTCAATTTCAACAAATCACTGTGAAGCTATCAAGAAACCAAAGGACATACAAAAAAACTCACATAAAAAAAAAAATGTACTATTCTCCGTCATTTTGCAGTCTGGTAAAACTGTATCAGTAAGTTACTAGAACTAAGCCAGTCACTGGTATTTTTGCATTATACTTAAATTCTCCATGAAGCTGAGTAGAGTATTCGGTGTAAAGGTGCAGGAGCTGTAAAAGAGGAGTGGTTCAGCTCGTTATCAAGCTCTTAAACTTAACCGAGGAGTTACTTTAGGTTCTTGAACTTGACTCACACGATTATTTCTCGAAAAAAAGTCTTTTAGTCCTTACTTAGCTGTTATTGGTAACGCATTAATTGTTCCAAACATTGTAAGTAGGTACAAAGAGTACTAAATCATGAAACTGAAACTCTTGAGATGCCTCGTAAGCATCATCGCTAAGAAAGGGCTTGCGTGAAAAAACAAGCAATTTAGATTTTTTTACGTAGTAGGTATTGTACTTATGAATAAAAAAAATAACAAGTAAAGTTTTACCAAGTTTTTTTCCATCTTGTAATATTAACCTTACTTTATCGCATTTTTATATACGTACTCAGAAAAAATATTGTGCAATTATTATGTTTGATTTTCAGTAATTTGTACGTATACCTATTTCAAAACGACCCTTATGATTTTATTGTATTATTTTAGATTTGAATTAAATTTGAATTTGTACCAATGGTAAGGGTAAGTCCGTAAATAGCATCCGTTTTGCGAGCTAAGCGAATACACGAAATGCTTTTATCAACGTCACCTGTTCCGAGTGATAGGTACCTACTGCATCTACAAGAATTACTCTTGCATCAAGGAAATATATATATACCAAGCAGTTGCATGCTACTTGAACCTGCACTGAGATTCCATTGCTCCAAATTTATGCAATTGTTCTACACTTAGGTATGTGAATCATTACAATAAAAAAAAATAGTTTACTTCTACATATTCACGCAAAATTAATCTAGTGCGCTTCAAAGGTTCCTTCGTGCATTCTCCAGTGAAGTGGTGTAAGCACATTTACTATAGTATCGTAAGCATAATATACATACCTAGTAAGGACATAAGAAAGTTGATTTCGATACGCTTGCCATAATTTATTTTATTTATTTTATTATTTTTTGGAAAACTTACAGCTAGATAAAACATAGAAATAAATAATTAAATTAACATGTACCTATCCAGTGCAAGCACATGTCTGCTGATGGCCAATTAAAAGTATTTATTGTACTAACACTGGGCTTTTGACCTAAGTTTACAATTCAGTGGGACAATATTCAGCTACCTAAAACCTTACTCTTCTAATAATAATGTGGAAATCCTTAGTATTTCATAGAGTGTCTTTAGGTACTTTACATACAATTTGAGTAATTTGAAAAGCCCAAAGGGACTTGAAAAACTTCCTATCTATTTTAGTATATCTGTAGCCCCTTTTGGAATACAAATATCTTTATCAGGGTCGACAAAGTAAGCGGGTCGTGTGTCCATTTTCAATCAATATAAGTATTTACAAGACGGCACTGATTTTCCTTTTTAGGGTTTTCTCATTTTACTATAAATGTTAAGGTATGAATTGTGTCTTCGCCTCAACCTTACCAACATTTTGTAAAAATATTTTTTGAAAAAGAAAATGTATTTTGTACTATAATATTATTCTTGACGATGCTAAACATGTAGAAATGTAGAGGCAAAATAATGTCAAATTTCTTTTAATATGCGTAACATTTCAACTAAGATTTTGTTCATGCCATAATTATAATGATGCAACTATTAACTTAGAGAAACTTGAAAGGCTTAACACGAAGTCTTACAATAGTTTCAAACTAACTGTCAACGCCTTAACAGTACCTATATTAATTAACTTAATTAGCTTTTGGTCTTGAATTTTACGTAGAAACAGCGGAATACTGCTAAGAAATCTATACCCAACGGCCGCTCATAAAAATATTTATAACTTTTTGTGTTTATTCATCCATAGTGAAATAAAGTTTTTTTTTATTTTGAAAACAAAACTACGACTGGAAGTGATTGAAAATAGCTTTCTACAGCCGCCATATTATATTTTGCTGACATTTTATGCAGCCTATGTCATTTTCGTAATCCAAACAAGTCTAACGACACTTTGAAATCATTTAAATACGAATTTCGAAGTGTCGTTAGACTTGTTTGTCAAAATTTGTCAAAATCCTAAAGTTTAGTACAGTATACAGCTAAAAAACTCATATAAATTCACCCCAAAAATAATATTTTTATTATGCATCAAAATTTTTACAAGCGATATTATAGATGGGGATGGGGGAAAAAATGTTTTTAAAATTGTTATTTACATACTAAAATTATATAAATCAATAGGCAACAGTCACATACAATATGGTTCTGTCGGTCGCCTCGTTAAAATTTCTTGTATCAAAGGGTCATTCATTTGATGATAGGCGATATTATTTAGCGGCTCAAATTTCATCCGCTCAATATGCATAATCTACTCGTACCTATAACCTCGTTGTTCTTTTAAATTAGGAATTTAATTATAAATTTTAGATGCATTTTCATTCTGTAGTTGCTTTCAAGTTAAACTAATTAAGGGTTGGCTTCAAGTTTGAAACTCGCTTAGCATAATTACAGAATTCCTAATTGATATTTAATTAAGCTTTAGCGATATTAAGGTGTATTGTATATACCTACCCCATTTCATTCCCTTGGGGCTTTTTACCGGAATAGCCTATTTCTGACTATATGCGTATAATCAAGCTATTTAATATAATATGACCAGGGTGTAATCAAAATTTATAACAAATTTTAATCAAATCCTTTCATTATACATATAAGACGAACAGTGATTCACATTGATAACATTAGGAGGACAAAAAAATTAATTGAGAAAAATGATAATTTTGCACATTTTCTACAAATTCTCGAAATAAAAATGAAATCGATTGGATCCAACATCAAGGTTTTACAAACTTCATTGAATTAATTACCTTGTAGAAATAACATTGTCTAGGTTCAACTAATTCGATAACACTGGACTTGGCCGAGTCCAATCTCGGTCAGTTATAAACTCCGCAGGTTTACTGCAGGTGGCGGCACTGTCGCATGCTATAAGTGATGAGCGGTAGCGTATTAAACTTCATACAAAACCTATAATGTTAACGAACACGCTAAAAGTAAAACACTTACGTAAAAAAAAAAAAAAAAAATCACGACTGTAATCCCCAGGCTCGGTAGATATCTCCTCAGATCTTTAGTTACTTAGATCTTTGAGGATATCTAAAGAGGGTAGTCAGAGGCAAGTCCAAACATGACATTTGGTACATGCCCACATTTTGCACAATAGTTAGTATTCCGTACGTGACAGGTTGCAAGCCCATCGCCGCTTATAAGAATACTAACCTATTACACATACCTTCGAATTTTTTGGTTCTAGGGTATGCCGGTTTCCTCACGATGTTTTCCTTCACCGTTTAAGAGCACTGGCATTGCGCACATAAATTTTTCGAATGGAAAAACTCATTGGTGCACGACCAGGTTTGAACCCACGACCTTCGGATCGTGAGGCAGGGGTGCTACCACTACACCACCAGCGCTCTATGCATAACACTTACGTAATCTATGCATAATATGTATTTTTAGGAACCAAGTAATGATTCAAATAAAAAATACAGACGGACGGCGGATTAACTTTAATCCTTTACAATTTGATAAAAATTAAACATAAAGAAAACCAAAAGGAATCAAATCAAACTTACAACAAACCACAGTTAAATTTAACATGAACTCAGAGTAACTTACTCGTAATCTAACCACATAGGTAAGTAGGTAGGTAGCTCACAATCACCGATAATCCTAACTAAATAGATGTTCACTCGTCGAAGGCTCGTGCGCAACTGGCCTGCAGCTCGCTTTGCGCCCGCTTTTATAGGCGCGCCGTCCCCTATGACTCATCGTCGGACGATATTGCTAACACGGCCTCTCCTGACGACGGGTCGTCCTCGGCCCGCAAGCATGGTAGCAACAGGCAGGACTGGTGCCAGGAGCTGTTGAAGGTCCGGCTTCAGGATCAGCCAGCATCTAGCAGGGGCGTAGACCGCTGAACCCTTGCTGCGGAGTCTGATGAGCTATCCTAGGACTCATCAGATTCACCTTCTGTGAAAGAACGACATGTATAAATACGTGCGCAGTTTCTTAAAACTGCCACTTCATTATTCATTCTCAGTTCATAATCTCTTTCACTTAATTAATACATCGCACATCAATCGCCATCTCGTAACTCAAGTCTCACAGGAGTCACCTCAGAGACGTCTCAAATAATAATAAAGAAAAAATAGGGCCCCTGATACTTTTCTCCATCATGTCTCGACGCAGCATCGAGTCTTCCACAGACCGTTCTGCATCACCTCACGTCGTGGAGGTCAGCGCACGTGCGTCACACGCGCACAAGCGTCTATCTAAGAGTCTGTCGATGTAAAACACGGGTTAAGTAATAACATCAAAAGCAATTGCCTATTCTTTCATTCATCACACATCCAAGGCCCTCATTCAAAGACGCACACGTAGCTGTTTTTCCTATTTTCTACACAGACGCATATTCATCACCTTGGTGCAGTAACATTCATCATCAGACACAAGATCGTTCATCCTTCCTACATGTGCCTAAACAATTTACTACACGTTAGGAACGCGTCTATGGGGCGAGAGCCCTTTCCTACGGGGCTAGGGCCCTGAGAGCTCTAACACGCTAAAGCGTTCATGAGGCAGAACCCCTACGCATCAAGGACACGTCTGCAAGGCATAGCCCCTACGCGTCAAGGACACGTCTGCGAGGCATAGCCCCTACGCGTCAAGGACACGTCTGCGAGGCATAGCCCCTACGCGTCATGGACACGTCTGCAAGGCATAGCCCCTACGCGTCAAGGACACGTCTGCGAGGCATAGCCCCTACGCGTCATGGACACGTCTGCAAGGCATAGCCCCTACGCGTCAAGGACACGTCTGCGAGGCATAGCCCCTACGCGTCAAGGACACGTCTGCAAGGCATAGCCCCTACGCGTCAAGGACACGTCTGCGAGGCATAGCCCCTACGCGTCAAGGACACGTCTGCGAGGCATAGCCCTACGCGTCAAGGACACGTCTGCGAGGCCGGAGTGTGTACGCCTCTCTGGACATCGATCGCCTCGCCACAGCGCAGCGCCATACTGCACTGCAGCCTGGGTCTGCCCACAGCTATCGCTCGATAGCGCAGCGTCAGCTCACACCGACCGCTCGGCAGAACGTTGACCACCTCGTAAAGGCCACGTACTCCCAGATTCAGTTTTCCTGTCATACAGAAAGCACAAGTATATTTTCAGTTTTCCTGTCATACAGAAAGCACAAGCATATTTTCAAGCAACTGCCTCTAAATAAGCTGCAGATTGCAAGTTGTTTCACCAATGAAGGAGTTCCGGACCTCGATCATTACCAAAACAACTGCAAAGCCACCGGGTAACTATTATCGAAATAAAAAGGTAGCCAAAAATGTCGAAGCTACGAATAGCAAACTGCTAAATGTCGGATCAAATAGCCATTATGTCGGGGCTGCTGGTATAACTCACTACTACTGAAAAATATTTCATACTTCACCAGGGTCGACTTGCCACACCACTGAACCATAATGTTCTGCGGCAGTCAGAGTCTTCTTTCCGTACAAACAGCCAATAGCTCGAGCTCGTATCGGTGATACGGCAACGATCACACGACCTCATAGGGACTGCGCAGTGCGCATCCTGGAGTTCAGCTTCGCTAGGACACGTGTGATCCTATTAAATGACTGCACTGCAGGCTGGGTTTGCCCACAGCTACCACTCGATAGCGCAGCGTAAGCGCACAGAACGTTGACCACCTCGTAGGGGCCACGCACTCTCAGATCTAACTTCCCTGTGAACAGGAAAGGTTAAGCACAAACACAAAGTCATCACATCACATCAAGTGCAAACCGTCTATTCCGTTTGGAATACTCGTCTTGGTAGACTTGGTTCTACTCGAGAAGGTGTCGAGTCCGACATCTCAATATTTTAAGCAAGGCTTTACAATTTGGCCTACAGTTTTCAGTTGTAACCTCTAACCTGTAGTTCACTCTACCAGTTATTAGTCTCCGTTAATTTAACTTTAATTTGGAAACGGCTAACGATTGTTTCTCAATAAAACCAAACAGTGAATTACCATGAAGTATACACGAAATAATGAGACTAACTGCAAACTGCACCGATAGCAAACTTACTAGACACGCTCACTGTGCGGTGTCTCACATCTAATTTACCCAATAACGCCAGCGCGGCGGTATTTATAAAAACAATAGGAACACTTAGCTTACCAACATACCGACGATTACATCGTCTACCTGTTCTAGTGTTACACACTAGCCACTGGTCTGCCAGACATGAGTTCATACGCACTGAGAAATGCGTCTGCTTGGATTACACCTGTACTCGTTCAGAAACACGTCTGCAGGGCCAGAAGTCCAAGGGAAGCATCGCGCGCAGTAAGTAGAAAGTTCGCGTCGCATGCTCGTCCCACCACGCGAAGCGGAACGCCTCACGTATGCCATCATACACACCGCTAGGATATGTGTGATCCAAATAAGTGACTGCAACATAAAACATTCAGATTAACACACACTTAAAATGCAGCAAACCTCTTGGGATACCATTCTCTTTTCAAAGGAGTACTGTACTGAGCTGCAGCTTGGGTAGTTTTACCCCGCGCACCACTCAGTAGTTTAAGTTCATAACGGTCGCTTGGTAAAACCTTGATAACACTGTTTGAGCCTCTCATACCAGAGTAGAGTTTACCCGCAGGCTTATTATGTTAAACCCTGCAGTAGCGACAGTAGAGCGACGGAAGCAGTAAAGCGACAGCGACCGCCTCGCGATCGGCCTGCCGTACTCCACTCCTCAAACGCTCGGCTTCACCTGACCTTGTCTAATACATCTGAAATCTCACAAACAACGGTTATACGATTGTCAACATGTTTACCTTGATAACTACCACACTAGCAGACTGTTTACTTTAAGCACATCAGGTGTGATGAGATTGTAAAAGCGCTGCTATCAATTAAAACATTGATCGGAACACTATTCATCACAGCTGTTGTTGATCGTCGACTCAGAGCATCAAGTAGTCTCGTTTAGACGCGAAATCAGCTGGTGTCAAGTCGGTTAGTCAGTACACGTTATATTAGCGGGAGAAGAAAGGTAATTTCGACTCGGGGGTAGTCGAAATACAGTACTGCTCATTGGGATGGGCATGCCTACACGATGACGACTGTTTACAGATGCGCTCTTTTGAAAAACAATCGTCAACTGCGTGACCAGAAGGGTTACAATGTCAAACCTTGCAGCGAGCAGAGTGATAGCAGATCGACAGCAGCAGCAAAGCAACAGCGACCGCTTACGCGATCGGTTGCAAGTTGTTACCGTAAACGGTATCACGGAAGGCAGTCATCTGCCTATCGCTAAGTTGTTGCCGAATGCACGTTGCCTTTGAACACTAGCGCCACTAGCGACAGAACAGCAATTGGTGGAAACAAATATTGTTCACAGATTGTCCAGCAGAGGGAGACATAGTGTTCAGTTTCTGTTGCCTGTTAGCTAATACAAAATTGACGTTAGACTTCTTACTAAATGAGCAGACATTTGGTGTGAGGTCAGTAGTTACTTACCTTTGTTCTCTTGGGACATTGTATCTGAATATGGTCCTTTTGTCCACCACAAAAACATGAGACAGCACCTGCACTTATCTAAGGGTTACCTATTCCACGGATAATAATAAGTGTCCTTAGTTCTTCACTAAGACCATATACCGCTTGTAAACGCAGAGAAGTATGATACGACACGCGTATTCAGGGTATGTGGTGTATGAGTCAGATGTTTTCTTCATGGTTTCGAACAAAATATTGGCAAAGGCTAACTTACCTGGACAAAGAGGTTTACCTCCTCAAAGTTCGACCATGAACGGTCGCGGGTGACCCATTCAGATATCCAAACCTTCGCATCGTCTTTCAAACAAGACGCGACACGAGCGAGACCCACTACTTCTACGTGGAGCCCTATATGTGCGCCACGGCGTTCGACGATGTGACACACATCGGGAACGGGATCATGATCTAATTGAACGAAAACTGCCTCGACATGCGAGACATGTGCACATACTGTGTGACATCTCGAGATGTGAACGAGGACTTCGTGTACGGTTGCGTGAGCTACCTCCTAAACAATGTCCAGAACTAACACGAGTTCTCAATTCATCAATTTAAACAACAAAACACAAAAAATGACTAACTGTGGGTAGTTGTATTTTTGCTTCCTTTCTGGTTTATAGGCCTTTGTCTGGTTGTTTATCAGTGCAAAGGTAGCGTTTTACAGAGAAAAGAAAGAGAAAGCTGTATGTGGACACAGACCTATCCCACTTCTGATTTTAGGAACCAAGTAATGATTCAAATAAAAAATACAGACGGACGGCGGATTAACTTTAATCCTTTACAATTTGATAAAAATTAAACATAAAGAAAACCAAAAGGAATCAAATCAAACTTACAACAAACCACAGTTAAATTTAACATGAACTCAGAGTAACTTACTCGTAATCTAACCACATAGGTAAGTAGGTAGGTAGCTCACAATCACCGATAATCCTAACTAAATAGATGTTCACTCGTCGAAGGCTCGTGCGCAACTGGCCTGCAGCTCGCTTTGCGCCCGCTTTTATAGGCGCGCCGTCCCCTATGACTCATCGTCGGACGATATTGCTAACAGTATGTATAATCAAAATTTACCTTACGAGCCAGTAACCCTCAACGAAATTTCTTATCGTTTTTTTTAAGTTTCGTTTTCAGTTATTTGTTATCATGTAAAAATACAGCTGGGCTAACATGAGCGCCACGACAAAATTTTGTCGTCTATTTTGTCTCGCTCTTTCTCGTGCTAATATGAGACAACAAGCTCGACAAAAGCGTCGACGAAATGACGCTAGTAAATAAGGTTATAAAAACAATCTCAAAAAAAAATCGCTGCTACTAGTCTAGATCTTATAGATCTTGTAGATTTTGTAGGCGTGGTCTTCAATAATGCAATCATCTTCCTCCAACACCTTGGACTAGCTGAAGTTAAAATAGATAAGCTGTCAGGCGACAGTCTTGAGACCCGGGGATTTGCGGGACATTTAACTAAGCACCTACTATTATAATTAAGGAGCGCCGTGGAATTCGAGAACTATATTCTAATATTATATCTGACTGTGTAATAAAATTCTGAAAGTGACGCCTGTAACTGAAAAGATGAGGAATACTAGATTAGCATGGTATGGACACGTGATGAGAAGGGATGAAAACCATGTCACTAAAAAGTTATGGGTATGAGTGTATCTGGGTACGCAAGTAGAGGAAGGCCCAAGAAAAAGTTGTTTTTGTTTGTGTGAAAGATGATTTGAATGTAAGAGGAGTAGACTCAGAGTTGACGAATGATAGGGGTGAGTGGTGGAGGAAAACATGTTGTGCCGACCCCACATAGCGTGGGATAAGGGCAGGAGACTGAATGCATATCACAAAAAATCTTGTGTAATTGGTAGCACCGCACCCTTATTAATGTTTTTGTATTTTGTTAGTCTTTTTCCGGTTCTGTTAATTGATTATTTTGTATTTGTGTCAAATAAACTAATTTCGTTTTCTTATTCTTCATCTACTCTCTGATCCTGGGTTCGAGTCCTGTAGAGCATTAACTAATTTTTCGTTTATGTAATAGTGCTCTTTAACGATGAAAGGAAAACATCATGAAGAAACGCAAATCAGCTCTGAACGTTTTGGCTATGTCATTCCTGTAGATACGACCGACGAAGCTCGAAGGATAGGTTCTGGGCAAGTCAACTTTATCTAAAAACCATGTCCAAATTAACGTTTGTATTTTCGTTATTTAATTTTAAGAGCATAAAGTGTTACTGACTGTAAACCAATTTGACAGTTTTATTTAAGACCATCATGAACAAAGGCATTTAGAAAATCAGTCATTTTGCGAAAAGGTCATTTTGGGATTTACACTAAATGAGATATGAATATGATAATGATATGACTATTATGAATTTCAATCCTAACAGATCGGAAGCAATGGTTTTACCATGACGATGCTTTAAACATCTAGAAAAGAAGGCATGTTTCCCACCCAAAATAACAAAATAACAGTGATGATAAGTTATATTGTGTTCGGAAATAACAGATTATTTAAGTTTTTGCTCTAAGTGCCAGACCATATTATATTTATACCATATATATAGAAACGCACAGAAGTCTTCTAGAGAACTATGCTTTAAAACTGCAAGAGCACGAATATTTAAAGTCGGATGTTTATGAACAGGCCGAAGAGTTATACATTGAATACAAGACGGATTTAAAAGATGTTTTAAAAAGGCATGCTGAGGAACAGAGATGTCTTAGCCGTATAGTCGTAGAGTCAAAAACGGATACTCACATTAGACTACCGAAAATTATTCTAAGTCTCCTGTCAAAAGCATTACACTTACTCGAACCTAAACTGTGGTTTCATTTGGTAGAGCTTTAATTGGTGAACCCTTAGGATCTGGTACTGGTTCGTTCAAGACCAAGCGGCTTTGTAGCAACATAAACACTATTTTCAGCTGCTTATTTCAAAAGCCATGCCCCATATTTCCTATGATTTACGGACTTGTACAATTGCGTACATTAATAACGAGCTCCACCGACAGGGGTTGACAAATTACAATAAAAGGGTTTCATAGTTTTATACGGATCTATTTGTAAGTCGGATAAATCTTTTTTATGTGTTACATGATGGCCGTTTAGACCTTTTTTTCTGTTTTTGAATTGTTCTTCTTCATTTATAGCATCTGTGTTTATAAAGATTCATTTTGTCAGTGTCAATTGTTTTTTATTATTGTTTATTTATTAAATCAATAACGTTTAAAACTATACGATAGTCTGTTCTTGTTATTATAATGTCCATGAATATTATTATATGAAATACTAATAACGAAGTTTTTATTATTACTGTGAATACAGAAACTAGTTTTTAGTATTATAAAAACGTTTTGGAAGCATAACTTTTATATTATCCTACATGCAAAACTATGACTTCAAAACAAATAATAACAAGTGAAAATTAAATGAAAGCATATCAGCAGAGAGTTAATTATTTTGGCAATAACTCCCCAAATAAAAAGGCTGTTACATATTTCATGCTCGATCGTAAAAATATAACGTTAATAACGTGAGGTTATAACTGTTTAACTGCATATAACGTGACAAAACGGTGTGTCTCGTAAGAATTCCTGAATGAATACAGTACGCGTCAGTTATTATGGCACTACCGATTGTTACATTTGTAGACACTGTAAACACTGACATAACTTTTGTTGACTGTGACAAAATAGTTTTAAAAGGGTGGGTATAGTATTAAAACTATCTCTATAAATTTATTTCTAGATGAGCCATGTTAGTTTTAGCGTACTGCATGCGTGGAATACCAAGACACGTAACCTCATAAAAGATAATGAAAATCCTGTACATACTAGTAAGTTATGGCTGTCAATGTTATCTTATATCGTGTTATCGAAATATATAAACACTACTTCTTACTAACTGACGTACAGTCTGAACCATAGATTATAGAGAGTTGCATTCAGAGGGTGCACCTTTTGTGTTCTAGAAGGTACACTAGAAAAATATTTTCAAAGCGGGGGCGTCGAAGTTTGTAAGACAAAAACGTTACGCGGACAGTCGTGGGAAGTTCCATTGTATTATGCTATATGCCTTTTCTTTCTGTGGTATCATCTGTCGCCATTTTAATCTATATCTATATAAGAGCTTAACCTGACTGACTGACTGACTGACTGACTGACTGACTGACTGACTGATTTATCATCGCCCAGCCGAAACCGCTGAAGCTAGAAAGCTGAAATTTGGAAGGTGGCTTCCTTTTATAACAAAACCACCCACTAAGGCGGGATTTTTGGAAATTCCACCTCTAAGGGGGTGAAAAAGGGTGAAAACGTTAGTATGAAACTTTTTAACGCGTGGAGTGATTTTCATGAAACTTTGTGTGTGCACTGTAAATGCAAAATGAATGGACACGTGTTTCAGGATTTTTCAATATAACCATCAAAAAGGGGTCAAATGTGGGGTCAATTTTTGTATGGGAACTTTTTAACGGGTGGTGCGATTGGCCTGAAACTTTGTTTGTGTACTGTAAATGCAAAATAAATGAACACGTGTTTCAGGATTTTTCAATATAACCTTCAAAAAGGGGTCAAATGTGGGTTCAATGTTTGTATGGGAACTTTTTAACGGGTGGTGCGATTGCCTTGAAACTTTGTTTGTATACTGTAAATGCAAAATGAATGGACACGTGTTTCAGGATTTTTCAAAATAACTTTCAAAAAGGGGTCAAATGTGGGGTCAATTTTTGTATGGGAACTTTTTAACGGGTGGTGCGATTGGCCTGAAACTTTGTTTGTGTACTGTAAATGCAAAAAAAATGAATAAGTATTTCCGGATTTTTCAATATAACCTTCAAAAAGGGGTCAAATGTGGGGTCAATGTTTGTATGGGAACTTTTTAACGGGTAGTGCGATTGCCTTGAAACTTTGTTTGTGTACTGTAAATGCAAAATGAATGGACACGTGTTTCAGGATTTTTCAAAATAACCTTCAAAAAGGGGTCAAATGTGTGGTCAATGTTTGTATGTGAACTTTTGTACGGGTGGTGCGATTGGTCTGAAACTTTGTTTGTGTACTGTAAATACAAAATGAATGGACACGTGTTTCAGGATATTTCAATATAACCTTGAAAAAGGGGTCAAATGTGGGGTCAATGTTTGTATGGGATTTTTTTAACCTGGTGCGATTGGTCTGAAACTATGTTTCGTGTTTCAGGATTTTTCAATAAAACCTTTTAAAAAAGGGGTCAAATGGGGGGTCAATGTTTGTATGGGAACTTTTCAATGGGTGATGCGATTGGTCTGAAATTTAATTTTGTGTTTTAGGATTTTTCAATATATCTCTAAAAAAGGGGATCAAATGGGGGGTCAATGTTTGTTAACGGGTGGTGCGATTGGCCTTAAACTTTGTTTTCTGTTTCAGAATTTTTAAATATAGGTAACTCTAAAAAAGGGGTCAATGTTTGTATGGGATTTTTTTAACGGGTGGTGCGATTGGTCTGAAACTTTGTGTACTGTAAATACAAAATGAATGGATACGTGTTTCAGGATTTTTCAATATAACCTCCAAAAAGGGGTCAAATGTTGGGTCAATGTTTCAATGGGTACTTTTTAAAGGGTGGTGCGATTGATCTTAATTTTGGTTTGGATAATTTAAATGCAAAATAAATGGAAACGTATTCCTGGATATTTCAAAATAACCCTCTAAAAAGGGTAAAATTGGGTGTAAAAGTTATTATGGGATTTTTTTATGATTTGTTTGAAACTCAGTTTAGTTAGATACCTACTTTAAGTGAACGAAGTCGCGGGCGGGACAGCTAGTTGTCAATATTTTCAGTGGCGACAATCACACATTATAAATCCTAACCACGCACTAAAATGACCACCAACTGATCCGTATTTTTTTGAACTAAGCTATGATAGGTAGCTATGTGTACATGTCATTAGTTTGAAGCTTCAAAATGTATTTTTTTTTTGGACAAAGAATAAATAAATAAAAAATAAATAAAAAAATCTTGCATCTCGCCCGGTATACCTCTGTTGCAAAAAATGAGTTAACTTTCACGTTTTGACCTTTTGAAAGGACCAGCGATTACGCCGGCAGTTTTTGTTAGTCGTATTTAGTTTATCACAAACTAGCTGTCCCGCCCGCGACTTCGTTCACTTAAAGTAGGTATCTAGCTAAACTGAGTTTCAAACAAATCACACTAATAAAAAAATCCCATAATAACTTTGACACCCAATTTTACCCTTTTTAGAGGGCTATTTTGAAATATCCAGGAATACGTTTCCATTTATTTTGCATTTAAAGTATCCAAACCAAAATTAAGACCAATCGCACCACCCTTTAAAAAGTACTCAAAAAAACATTGACCCCACATTTCACCCCTTTTTGAAGGTTACATTGAAAAACCCTGAAACATGTGTCCATTTATTTTGTATTTACAGTAAGTACACAAAGTTTCAGACTAATCGCACCACCCGTTAAAAAAATCCCATACAAACATTGACCCCTTTTTTAGAGTTATATTGAAAAATTCTGAAACAGGAAACAAAGTTTAAGGCCAATCGCACCACGCGTTAAAAAAATTTCATATAAACATTGACCCCCCCATTTGACCCCCTTTTTTAAAGTTGTATTGAAAAATCCTAAAACACGAAATTAAGTTTCAGACCAATCGCACCACCCGTTGAAAAGTTCCCATACAAACATTGACCCCCCCATTTGACCCCTTTTTTAAAGGTTTTATTGAAAAATCCTGAAAGACGTGTCCGTTCATTTTGTATTTACAGTACACAAACAAAGTTTCAGACCATTCGCACCACCCGTTAAAAAGTTCACATACAAACACTGACCCCACATTTGACCCCTTTTTGAAGGTTATATTGAAAAATCCTGAAACACTTGTCCATTCATTTTGCATTTACAGTACACAAGCAAAGTTTCAGACCAATCGCACCACCCGTTAGAAAAAATCCATACTAACATTGACCCCCCTTTGACCCCTTTTTGAAGGTTATATTGAAAAATCCTGAAACACGTGTTCATTTATTTTACATTTACAGTACACAAACAAAGTTTCAGGCCAATCGCATCACCCGTTAAAAAGTTCCCATACAAAAATTGACCCCACATTTGACCCTTTTTTGATGGTTATATTGAAAAATCCTGAAACACGTGTCCATTCATTTTGTTTTCACAGTGCACAAACAAGTTTCATGAAAATCACTCCACGCGTTAAAAAGTTTCATACTAACGTTTTCACCCTTTTTCACCCCCTTAGAGGTGGAATTTCCAAAAATCCCGTCTTAGTGGGTGGTTTTGTTATAAAAGGAAACCACCTTCCGAATTTCAGCTTTATAGCTTCAGCGGTTTCGGCTGGGCGATGATAAATCAGTCAGTCAGTCAGTCAGTCAGTCAGTTCAGGTTAAGCTCTTATATAGATACTAGCTGTCCCGCCCGCGACTTCGTTCACTTAAAGTAGGTATCTAACTAAACTGAGTTTCAAACAAATCACACGAATAAAAATCCCATAATAACTTTGACACCCAATTTTACCCTTTTTAGAGGGTTATTGTGAAATATCCAGGAATACGTTTCCAATTATTTTGCATTTAAAGTATCCAAACCAAAATTAAGACCAATCGCACCACCCTTTAAAAAGTACCCATAGAAACATTGACCCCTTTTTTAGAGTTAGCTATATTGAAAAATTCTGAAACAGAAAACAAAGTTTAAGGCCAATCGCACCACCCGTTAACAAACATTGACCCCCCCCATTTGATCCCCTTTTTTAGAGTTATATTGAAAAATCCTAAAACACGAAATTAAGTTTCAGACCAATCGCATCACCCGTTGAAAAGTTCCCATACAAACATTGACCCCCCCATTTGACCCCCTTTTTAAAGGTTTTATTGAAAAATCCTGAAACACGAAACAAAGTTTCAGACCAATCGCACCAGGTTAAAAAGAGCCCATACAAACATTGACCCCACATTTGACACCTTTTTGAAGGTTATATTGAAAAATCCTGAAACACGTGTCCATTCATTTTGTATTTGCAGTACACAAAGTTTCAGACCAATCGCACCACCCGTTAAAAAATCCCATACAAACATTGACCCCTTTTTTAGAGTTACCTATATTGAGAAATTCTGAAACAGAAAACAAAGTTTAAGGCCAATCGCACCACCCGTTAACAAACATTGACCCCCCCCCCATTTGATCCACTTTTTTAGAGTTATATTGAAAAATCCTAAAACACGAAATTAAGTTTCAGACCAATCGCATCACCCGTTGAAAAGTTCCCATACAAACATTGACCCCCTCATGTGACCCCCTTTTTTAAAGGTTTTATTGAAAAATCCTGAAACACGAAACCAAGTTTCAGACCAATCGCACCAGGTTAAAAAGAGCCCATACAAACATTGACCCCACATTTGACCCCTTTTTCAAGGTTATATTGAAATATCCTGAAACACGTGTCCATTCATTTTGTATTTACAGTACACAAACAAAGTTTCAGACCAATCGCACCACCCGTACAAAAGTTCACATACAAACATTGACCACACATTTGACCCCTTTTTGAAGGTTATTTTGAAAAATCCTGAAACACGTGTCCATTTATTTTGCATTTACAGTACTCAAACAAAGTTTCAAGGCAATCGCACCACCCGTTAAAAAGTTCCCATACAAACATTTACCCCACATTTGACCCCTTTTTGGAGATTATATTAAAAAATCCTGAAACACATGTTCATTTATTTTGCATTTACAGTACACGAACAAAGTTTCAGGCCAATCGCACCACCCGTTAAAAAGTTCCCATACAAAAATTGACCCCACATTTGACCCCTTTTTGATGATTATATTCAAAAATCCTGAAACACGTGTCCATTCATTTTGCATTTACAGTGCACAAACAAAGTTTCATAAAAATCGCTCCACGCGTTAAAAAGTTTCATACTAACGTTTTGACCCTTTTTCACCCCTTTAGAGGTGGAATTTCAAAAAATCCCGCCTTAGTGGGTGGTTTTGTTATAAAAGAAAACCACCTTCCAAATTTCAGCTTTCTAGCTTCAGCGGTTTCGGCTGGGCGATGATAAATCAGTCAGTCAGTCAGTCAGTCAGTCAGTCAGATTAAGCTCTTATATAGATATAGATTGTAAGTACCGGAAATGCTCTATTCGAGTGTACATTTTGCTGTTGTGTTCTAAACGAGTTTGCATGTTCGTTATGAAGGAGGCGAGAACGAATTAATTTCATAATGAATCTAGAAAGCGTACGCACTGCCTCATGAATATGCTGATTGTTTTTTTATGTTGATTGAAATCTAACTTCGTTTTTGATGAATTTATGTATTAGTAGACGTTTTGATTTGAATTGGGTGATTATTTACTTGTCCGTTTCAAGCTTTTGAATATTATAATTTCAGTTAAACTAGATGGACTTATAATTATGACTGGAAAGTATTTATTAATCAAATTAAAACTTATATTTTTACATAGCAACCTAACGAACCTACTGCTCGGGGTAAGGCATAGTGGAAGTGAGCATCGCAATCGTTGACACCTTCTTTTATTTTGTACATTACATACCATACATACATAAAATAACGCCTGTTTCCCAACGGGGTGTTCTACAAACCAGGAATTTGATTTACTTATTTATTAAGTTCCCATGGTACAAGTTTTGCTTTGTTTGAGACTAGAATCTGATGTTGCCGTGTGAAATATCCGCCAATTTATCTTGTTTACCGTAACTTTCAAACAGTTTTTTTACTTTTGACCACAGAAACTACCGATTACGGTGTAACCTCAAAACCCATCACGGTCGTCTCTACCAGTTTGTCTACGGATCACGTACGAACAGCCTCGTTATGGAACCAATAGCACAAAGACCTTTGCAGCTATTTTGTTGTTTACCCTACCGACTTGGGACTTGAGAAAACGGAAATACGAATGTTTTGAAAGAAAAAAATGGTGATTGTATTCAAGCACGCATCGCGCAATCTCAAGAGACCATCTGTCTGATGCGTCTCTTTGTCAACCCCTACATACGATAGGATAGCATGTTATACTTTTTTCTTTCAGTGTTTTGGGACCAAACAAGACAGGATCATTCGCAGAATTCACAAAAACGCTTACAACATAATTGCTCACCATTTTTAATCATCAAAGTGTAAACGTATACGCGCGTTAATTCTTAGCAGTGCGTATTTTAATGGTTTTATTAGAAACGAGGGAGGTATTTTCAATTAACACTTTCAATGTGCTCGGTCCAATAGCCACTTCAATAGCTTCAATAGGTGCGACTTTATTTCTTCGAAGTGGATTTTATTTTTAAATGCTTTATTCTTCGCTTTTCATTTCACTTTTTAGTGATTTTCGTTCTATTTAAATTCTAATAGCTTTAGAATTGATTACTGTATTGCAATGCGTTTTGTGCTGTCAAAAGTGATAAGTGTAGAACACATTTGAATAACCTAAAAAGCTATAAGAGTTTAGTACCATAGCGTGCTTTGCAAAAAAAAAATCCATAATACCTGACTCATAGAATAGTTTTGATCATTTTTAAACCAAAATACTTTCACTTACTTGTATTATTGCTAAATTTCAAACAAACATCTGATCACCAGAATCAACCTAGTACAAACTGAGAGTATCGAGCAAAAACAAAGTATAAATTCTAGAGTTTGCGTCAAGCTAATCTTACCGGAACTATGTTAATATGGCACTAGCAACATAAATCAGTCCTATGCAAATTAGTACAGGCCACAGGTTAACAGGCCAGGCCCGGTGGGCCATTATAAAGTTAATAAGTTTAACTTAACCTCCTTAGCTTGCCATAGAATAAGCGGTGGCGAGTACATAGAAACGGATCTTGAATTGTTTTTTGAAAACCGGAGTCCCAAGCACAAATGAACGATCGCTTGTGAGCGTATTTTAATAAATTTAACTAGTAACAGTTCAATTCATTTAAAATTTTTAGTAATCGTACCTGAGGGCAAATCAGGCTTTGTATACCTAATATACATAGTATGAGAAACGCAATATTATATTTATTTTCCTATACTGTCTTTATTCTTTTGTCGCTTTATCGCAAAGACCTTTGTCTCGCTATACCTAGAGTTGCTAGATACTATTAGTCGTCCAGTGACATTTATGTCAACATAATTTTTTTTTTTACTTTTAATAATACGACTCTTCTATACGAAGACAACTCTACCAGACTGTGACTGAATTTACGTCTTAGAGCACATGATTATGTGTGCGAATTAATGAGGAAAGCCAAAATGTTTTAAGCGAAAGTGTGAAAACCAGGCGAAAATATAAACACGGGAGATATAAATAGAGTTTTCACAAACTATTTTTAAACTCTCCTTTTCAGGGTGACTTTGACCAACAGCTATTGGTATAATTATTTCTCAGTGACAGTTTATACTCTTCGATAGCTATGATTTATTTTGGGAATAGTGCTTAAACTTGTTTTGTCAAATCCGCTCGGATGTAGTTAAAAGCAGTAGGTCTGTAAGTTATGTTTAATTATTTTTTTTTATATTAGATAGGTCTTTTGTGTTTAGCGAAAACGTGATGTAGTAGTACATAAATTACTAATACCAATCACGAAAAAAGTTTTTAATCCTTTCACCACACTAGTTCGAACGAAGTAGTGACCAGATAAGAAGAAGAATAACAATGTGTACAATTTTGGTTAATATTTTAATTACAGGGTAGTTATTGTCAAATATAAAGTAACTAGAGATCCGTGGATTTGGCTGCTTAGGCATATAATGCCTGGGCATTACGGTCCAATTACAACCAGTTGTTTGCACTTCCAACAAAATTGCAATTATAATACTTTCGCAAATATATTTTTAAATATTATTGCTAACTAAAATTATCCGAGAAAGACCTGTATGACAAGTGATCTATAAAAACTCATTTGCTTAGGATCCAATCAACGCAAGATTGATGATCGAAATACCAGTGTTTTATGCCAAAGTTAGAAATGACTTATTTCACACATATTTATTAGATAGATTATGACATGTTTCACTGCTTGCAAAACATTTTTACATGTTTTATCAAAGATAGCGAGGGAAGGCTCATAGCTTTTTGAAAAAGCAACATAGAACATGCAAATACATAAATGTAAAACATATAGCTTTACCCTATCGCTATGTGTAATCGAAACTCAATGACATAGAGTTCACTTTACTTTGTAATCTGGCTTAAAGTGGCACACGCCATACACCGGTTCAAGCCAAGGTGATGAATGTCGTATTATTTGATTGATTTCGTCCGTAATAAATCAGTGTCAACAGCACGAAAGAATGTTTTATATTCAACTTTATGCTTTTGTAATAAAGACTAAAACGACTGACAGTAAAAGTCA
Source organism: Cosmorhoe ocellata (assembly GCA_963675405.1). Classification (NCBI taxonomy): domain Eukaryota; kingdom Metazoa; phylum Arthropoda; class Insecta; order Lepidoptera; family Geometridae; genus Cosmorhoe; species Cosmorhoe ocellata. Next base: position 2,983,816 of record OY776264.1, on the reverse strand, counting down.
CCTTTGCAGGCATCTTTTTATGTCATCTACTCCCTGATTCAAGAACATAAGATTGACTTAGCAAACATGATACAAACATCAATTTATTATTTTTTTTAAATAGCCCACTGACTCCAAAGGTATAATACTCGTAGTTCTAAAATTGAAATTTTAATTTAACCATTACCGCAGATTTATTCAACACCAATTTACATGGCTTTGAAAATAAGCTTAAACATCGATCACACGTCCATTAAGTCAAATCAAGTCAAATTAAGATGCTGCTTTGTCTGAGGCAGTTTTTTAAATTTAGGGGGCTTGCCCAGTACAACCATCTTTTCAGCTTAGTCGCAGGGAACAGGTAGTATATTATATCACTGTTTTATGAAATTCAGCCTTGGGTAGTACGTTATTTACTAAGTTTAAAAACTCGTCCGAATCAAGCCGTCTAGAATCAAAGGTCTCGCCTTTTCCCAAATTGCTACAGAATACCTACTTCTAAAATAGATACAGAAAATGGAATTATTATAACACTGATAGATGGTATATTAATGTGAAATAATGTTTCACGTAAAATATCTTTTGGAAATAGAATATTTCTAGACAAAAAGTTCATAGCGTGGTACGATTTGTTTTCCCTGACGGTGCTTGGTTGCACTAGGGACGTGGTGGCACAGCTGCCTTCAGATCTTATAGTAGCGGGTTCAAATTTCATCGTGCACTGAATTGCATTAAAATTGCATCAATTTTATAAAGGATATGGAAAAAAAATAATTCAAAAAAATTTATGTGATCTAGTGCTCTTAGTAGGTTAAGAAAAACACCATCAAGAAACTTGCGCATATCTTAGAAACAAAAATACGATAGGTGTCATTTTTGATTTGTAAGTAGGTATTCTTTTCAGCGGCGATGAGCTTGAAAAATATCACGAACGTAATACTAAGAAAACGTTAGCATGTGCTAAATTATAATATTTAAACATGCCTATTACATGCCCTTAAAATATCCTCAAAGATGTTAGTAGTAGTAATCAGGAGATTAGTTTTGAGACAGTTCTATGAAACCACGATTTAAACGTCTTTGCCAATATAATAGGAGGATAATTATAATATAACAAAGAAATAGGAGAAATTTTAATGTTTATAATATCAATTATGGTAACGAGAATGAAATAAAGAAAGAGAGGAAAAGAAGATTTCAAAGAGTGATGTTTTTACTTTTTCTGTCGACGGCACAAGACTTAAGATGGGAATAACTGTTTTGCATAAAATCATAGAAAAAGAACTTACCATTGCACAGACGTCTTCACTTCGTCTATAGAATCAACGTGTCTGAATCTTGCAAATTATAATAATACTTAAAGTTAGCGCTATAAAGTTTATTTTACCCTGTAAATGTGTCAATAATCAGCTTACCTACATGAAGTGAATTTGGGACGCATCTAGATGATTATTATTACATCATTTAGAGAAAAAGCTGCGTAGCCATATTATTATTATATTTTTTATCTAAAGTTATAATGTAACTTATAGTAAAGGCTATACGGTTTATTTTGCTCAATGAGTCGGTTTTAAGTAGCACAGACTTTACAAAGGAATAAGCAATGCATTTTATGCGAATTTTAGTTATACGGAACCATTTGCTGCAACGTGGAAAGAGATTGATGGTCTGTGGTAGATTATAAATTGAGATTACTTAGTATTTTACCTTATCACATAAATTGTACTCGTACCTATTACTAAAAACGTTTACCAATCGAACCAAATGTTAAAAATGATGAGCGCGATATTGAATGTGCTTAATCGTGGTCTTTTTGGTTGTGGTTGTGTTATAAAGTTGCATAGAATCATTGCAATTTGTTTAAACCTACCCTATGAGTATGCCATTGACACACAATTATTATATGACTCACATCTTATTGAACAGACTATAAATAAAAGTATTTTTTCTTTTAACCACACGCAGAAGCTGCGATCTAGATAGAAATAATAGAATCATTTGTTACGTTTTTTATAAAGTTTTGCAAGAACTAAAGCAGTTTCATCTCTCTGTATAAATAATTAATTTTCACTAAAGAACTCTCAAAAGAGGAAAATGTAACTTTCCAGACGTTCCGGTATTTTCTTACTTTTTTTTATATAATGATAGACTCACAGACGGAAACGGAACTGAGAATGTAGAAATATTTCTTAGGAAGTTGAAATTTATACAATAGAATAAGATTTAAGGAAAAGCAGATTGCAACTACAAATTGCCGTATAGTTTTATCAAAGTCAAGATATGGAAAAATTTGATTACATTTAAGTAAGGATCTAAGTATACCATTATGTTAAAAATAACAATACCTACAAGTACGAAGTCAAAGAAAGTTAATTTAGTTATTAATATTAAGGTACTTTTGCAAAAAAAAACATAATATAGTATTTTGCTGTTATAAGACTTTAATGCTTTGAAATACATGTATCTAACCTAAGCTGTTGGTTCAAGCTAGCCCCCTCACCCTCAATAGGCATTGATGTAGTAGTAGATAGTATCAATAACTACGTGAACGCCCCGAGACTTTTCAAGTAACGTTTTTTTATTCAAACTTCAACTCTTCCTAAGGGTTGAAAATAATTCTTGAAAAATCAACCTCTAGGTTGAATTTTAAGATTTTTTTTTGAGTGCACCTCTAGACGCAGAAAGGAATATACCTTCCAAGTTTCAGCATAATTTGAGTTTCAGCGATGATGAATAAGTCTATCGGTCAGTCAGTAGAAATGTATATAATATTAGTAAGCTTATCCAAAACAAAACCTTTCCATAGGGTCTTTCGTTCAAAGTTGAAACTTCAGAAACACTCGTTTTCAATTATAAACGCCCAATACGAGGGACTGTTTGTTGGTTTTGTTTGTTTGTTTGTCTGTATGCCTTGCTAATTAAGTTGGGACTTCGGACCGTACGAACAATCAGCGATTTGGTGCAAACTAATTTTGTTGTTGATAGGGTGAACATGATTTTTATGATACCAACATTATTATAGGAATCAAAGTTCTGATTGCAGACAGACGCAGACTGACTGATATAGGAACAAAGCAGTCTTTTACCAATGGTCGTCGTATTGTAGATAGAAAAAGGAATTCTGAAAAGTCTTAGCAAGTAGAACTAGAAAATGACTGTCATGTAACGAGAAGAGAATATGAATGTGGATGGATATAGGGAGAGAGCAGACCAAAGAAAAGATGGATGGATTGTGTGAAATAAGATGTGAGTAAGAAATAAGGGAAAGTAGAAATAACGGCTGATGGAAGAGAGTGGAAGAACATTTTGTGCTGATCCCATATGAAGTGAGATAAGAATAGGGAAATGATGTAAAATTAATTCTTATCTACTCGCCAACTTAACTCAGATTACTTCCTACGAGTCAAAATATTTAAATATCCTGTGTGCCAGTGCTCTTAAACGGTGGAGCAAACATCGTGAGAAAATCGGCATACCCCAGAACTAAAAATTCTAAGGTTTGTGTCCTAATGTTAGTATTTTTTTAAGCGGCGATGGGCTTGCAACCTATCACGTGCGGAATACCTAGCTGCTTTGCAAAATGTTGGCATGTGCCAAATACTATGTATGGACGTATCTCTGACTACCCTCTTTAGATATCCTCAAAGATCTAAGTAATTAGGGATCTGAAGAGATATCTACCAAGCTTGGAGGATTACAGTCGTGATCATGTTTTTTTTTAAATATCCTGTGTCGTTGAAAATTCATGGACATAATACACAAGCATTGCTAACGACCTGAGCAACACATAACAGAATTTTCAGTGGTGAGACCGGATGGTTAGCCGATAACAACTGGAGTACGACAGCTACTGCAGCTGACAGCTATTGAGAACTCCCAAATTGGTTGTTATCAACTTTTTCTAGTGGTGTGCTCTGTTTTAAGGGTCCCGAAGTTGATCCCATAGTTCAGTCATAAAAAATTGAACCTTATTCCCATGTAGAAGTGTATTGCTACAACCTCAACGTATTTTTTTTCTTGTCCGGTCACTTAGTTCGAATCAGTGTGGTGAAAGGATCAATATGCGCCACAACAACAACGTAATATAAATAAATAAATATTGGTGGACATTTCACAAAACACTAGTCTATCTAGCCCCAAACTAAGCAAAGCTTGTACTATGGGAACCTTAGTGAAGGTTAATTATAATATACTTTTTTTTGTAAATATATACTCGTACATAGAATATTATAACAACACCCAGACTCAGAACAGACATCTGTGTTCATAGCACAAATGTTTATCCTGGGTGGGGATCGAACCCACAACCTAATTACAGCGCAGAAGGCAGAGTTACTACCAACTGAGCTGTGAGGCCATATAGATCTGTATATTTTTGTAAATAAAGTATTTTGATTAAATCATTTGTATAGAACCCTAAGGTCCATTTACTGTGCTTTGTGCTGAAATTAATATATTTTTTCATAGCGAACTTCGTGCAGAAGGTTTTGAGACATTCAGAGATTTACTGGTGGATGTCTGGTAATATGACTTTGTACCGAATTTCTTGGTTCTAGGTCAACGCAATGTAGGTATCCTAAAGTTTTGCTCGCTTCTAGGTTGTAACAAATGGACAGACAGAGACACGGACAACGAATTACAAGTATTATTTTTTTCTGTTAAGGTACGGAACCATAAAAATGTTCAAAAATAATAAAAAGCAGGTAGATACGTGTGTTTTTCGCACCTACCTAAACAAACAAAGTCGAAGTGATAACAGCGTGTTTTAAAATTGGCAGTAGCAGTTGTTTAACAAACTTTTGGGCATGTGTTTGCTTTGGACTGTTACTTTGGTACTTTGGATTTTCTGGGTTGAGAACTTTTGAAATGTTCCTAAAATCAACCCAAAGTACAAGAACAACTATAGTCCGTGATTAAAAGAACCGAATAACCAGATTGGAGCTATGAATTTTCAGGTCGAATTTGTCGATTGACTTTGAAATGGCTTAGTAACGGATACTGATGTTGTGCCCTACAAGTTGTGGACCAAATGTTACATTTTGGATTTGTGCCCTTCATTAAAGTCCTCGAAAGAATCTGCTATCTTTAGTACACCGAACTAAAAGTATAGAAGGGCCTTACAATACTCGGTTCCCTCTAAATTGCATTCACATTGAACGGAGTGAGCTCTCACCATTCGAATCAGTCGACTGGCAGACTCAAAAGTGTACCAATAACTCAAGGAACACCAACAAAGCTAATGGTGTAACATTTCATAGGTAATCACTCGATTTCTTAACATGATTCGTTTTTTCGTGATTATTTTATCCCATTCAAACAATATCGTGCCATTTTGATTGAAAGAGAACGAATGTCTTGGGAGTAAAAGAGACAACATGTATGCTCTTGTGACGCGCGACCATAACTAGTGAATCTTGACCCGCCGCTGTACTCAGTACTCGGTAAGCCAGAGATCATGTTACGGTGGGCTATAGTGAATGTTAGAATATCGATGTGTGAGTGCGTGTAATCATATTTTTGCCACGTTTTTCAAGGTCATGGCCCTTCTATACTTTTAGTTCGGTGCTTTAGTATAACAACGGACACAAGACTACAATTTACATATTTGTAGACATCTCAGATCTTTCGAGGATCTAAAGATGTGCCTCTGACTGAATAGGGGTCTTCAGTCAGAGGCTCGTCCAGTTATAAAAATTGGCATTTAAGGCTTTCACAGTTATTAGTATTATGTACTTACTATGAATGAGCTGAGTTCACTGTTATTCGCAATAGTTTTATGCATTATTCTCAAACAGTTTTTGTTTAATCTTAAGCAAAGTGCCACTTTACGTAAGTAAAACTAATGAGTTAAGAAACTCGGTTTCAGTGAAGTAAGAAGTAATAAAACAGTCACGCCCAAAACATAAAGCCTTATAATACTTTTAAACCTAAGCTAGAGCTCAGACTTAGGTAAAATCCACTTTTACCTGTATACCATCCAAAAACATATCAGCCCATGGACGCCAATATTTATTTTCATGTCGCCAATTTTATTGTACATATTCTACTAATGAGCAACTCTAATGAACATAAAATAATCTCATTTCCAACTATCCCAAAAACATTATAAATGCTATAAATGCTCGTAAAAGTTTGCATGGATGCATGTATGAATGTTTTTTTATTAAATCACGCCTATACGGCTGAAGGGATCTGGGTGAAACTTGGACTACTCGTAAGGATTTTTAATATTTATGAGGCCAATTTACAAAGTTTTCAGGCCGAATGTCGGGGTCTTTAGTCAACTGAAGCCGCTGTCAACTTATCCCGCGCGATAAGTTGACCTAATGCATTTTTGAATCGGTCAACTCATCCTATTGTCACATTTTATGATTTGTATAGAAACGTAAAAGTGTTTCTCGTGTCCAGTAATTACTTCATCCTTTGTCTCCAGTGCCTCAGGTGCTCCATTTTGTAATAGCAATTTGTGCGGCCATCTAACCTTTTCCAATAAAAAAGGGCCAGTAAAAGGAATATTACCGCCTATAAAACGTAAATAAAGTTACGCAAGAAATTTTATAGCATTATAGTTTGTATTGGAAATTAAAATTACGGAGTAATTATCCGAAAAATATAAATGTTTCTCAATGAAAAGTAAAAGAAAAATTTAAGGAAAATTGGAAAAGTATTGATTTATTTTAGTCCGTTGAGTATTACTTAATTGTTTCATTAACTGGCCTCACAGCCCAGTGATTGTAGCTCTGCCTTTCTGCAATGTAGGTTGTGGGTTCGATCCCCAAGATAAACATGTGTGTGATGAACATAAATGTCTGTTTTATATCTGGGTGTTAGTATTCAATGTTTGTATTTACAAAAAAAAGTACATAATAAATCTATCAACCATCTGGTTCCCATAGTACAAGCTTTGATTAGTTTGGGGCTATAAGGCGTTGTGTGAATTGTCCACCAATATATTTTTATTTATTTATCATTTACCGAAAATTAGACATTATTTTTTGTCCTTACTTCAAAGAAACTAATTATCTACCGCTTGCGGACGCCCTTTCAAAACTACTCAACTTATTAGACCCTACGTACCCTTTGCCTAAGACTTCGTGTGTTTACTTCCTCCGAATGATCAAATACAGATACATTACCTATAAAAATACGACATAGGTACCTTTTATTTATTTAGTCCCGGCGACAGAATGCGGCAAGGGAAGACGTGAATAAACGTATTCATAATAATAAATTCATCAGGTTTCCAGGCTCATACATTTACCAATCATGTATGTACACGCACTGTAGATACAGAATTCTTAGAAGTGCCATGGAGAAAATTGAGTTACTTGATTATGAAACGATTTTATACCTCCTAAGTCTTGTGAGATTATACCGTGACTGTAACCGTGTTTGTCTGAAATACGCCCACATTTGTCACGCAAGTTTGTGTGACACGGCAAATGCCTGTGCTTTTTCAAGAAGTCCCATGAAAGTCTGTTAAATTGTCACGCGTGTTTTTACGGTACAGAGGCACGGTCACGGCAGTTTGTCACTAGTGTGAGCGCATTTTAATAATATTTACGGCTGCAAAGTTTGGCACAATAATAATATTAGGGTAATATTTTATTTATATTTATTATTAAATTCTAATATTGTTATTATATATTTGGCATATTATGTACATATGAGTACTTGAAATGTAATTTGAAGATACTATATAAAATCTGTGCTATAACATAGTTTTTTTTTGTACAAGGCTCATGTGGGTAAATACGTAGAAATACATACTATCATATTTATTGCTAACATGCTAACATGCATCTCTAACATGCTTATATTATCCATTTATACAGAGCCAATAAAATGCCATGGGATTTTCATTCTTATGTCTTAGAGCTTCTTATGTCTAAAATCTCCAGCAAATAATTCGCCTGTACTTTATTTGTGTAAGTTGAATTTGAAAAATTTGACAATAACAAATTAATAATACAAAAAATTGTTACCCTCAAAAATCATTACAAATTCGGTTCGTCTCCATTTGTGCGTTAGCTGTGGCTATTCATCTCAACACTATAGGGCTGTCTAAATGTTCTTTGTGATACGTCAGGAAGAGTTTTCTCGGCCCGATATAAATCAGAGTGTCGGTGGTAGGCCCAGTTGAATTATTCTCTGGCGTGTCATGGTGTGTGACCTGAATTTCATGAATAATAGCTGCTTGCTATGTCCACGTTCGTAATGTTTTTATAGCGAAACAATTGCAACTTTAGATACATTGTAAAGTTGCCTTCTTAGAAAATTTTACCGGACTATCGGTTTATTTTCGGTAATGCTTTTCTTAGTGCGGCTCTAGGCCTATTTTCGTATTGTCGCTTAATAAGTCATGTAATAAATATTAGCTGGTATCCACCTTATGTTTTTGTTTGTGAATATTTTAGTTATATTTATAGTCAGTACCTAATACTTAAGTTTCTAATTTTGTTCCTTTTAATAAGTAACAGTAGTTTTGTTATTTTTGTTATGTTAATTTTTAAATAATTAGGTAGATTATGTTACTTTAAATTTATATATTTTCTATTCCTCAGGCATTGGATAATTATCTGTTATGTTATTTTGAGACTGAATTTGAATTTGAATTTAATCGTGTCATGAAGGGTAGTGAGTTCAGTAGGTACCTAGTTGTAGAGTCTGTGACAGATTTTATCATCATATTAAAAATAAATAAATACTTCATCATCGGTAATCATTAAAATTGCAAATCATTGATCATCAGATCGTCAGTCACTCAGCCAAAAGTGCCTACATTCTAGAGTAATTTAAAATCCTCCAAATGTAGAAAAGCCTAAATTCAATCCCTAAAAGGGGCAGTATGAAGTTCAAAATTGTTGTAATAAAGTTGCAGCTCCAATAAATCATTAATATTACATTAAATTGTTTCTTATAGAAATTGTGATAAACTATTTTTGTGACACAAGGCGCTTGGTCACTTTAATATATTTGATAGCTTTCGAGTCCACAATAGCCAGATTGAAAGGCACTTTGGCCAACTCTCCAGACGGCTACCTTAAAATAGTTGTCACAGAGGGCTTCGACGATCGATGTCTCTTGCTGCCTATTCTTAACCACCACAAAAGACGAGGTGATTCTCAATTCAGCTGTAGTTTCGTTTCTAGCCGGATTATATGTTTGTTGATATCACCGACAATTGCTAACCGATTCTAATAATTTTTTGCATGGTTGTAGGTACTAATGTGCAAAATGTGGGCATGTGCTAAATATCATGTTTGGACATAGTGTTTGACTACCCTCTTAACATAACAAGGGTATAAGTATCTCTTGATGGACTGCACCAAGTTCAAAGATCGAAGGGAGGCACTGATGACTGAACTTAACTTAAATAGATTAGATTTAGGAACATTTATTAACATATTAGCGGAACCAAATTCATCAGCAGCTATTTCACTTTTTAAAATATTTATGAATCAGTGACTCCCTTGGAATATTAACCTACAAATTGTTGACTAATTAGTTGAATATTATTGTTTCTTTTTCTTTTGTATGATAATAATAAGTTTAGGTTATAATAGGACTGACATACTTTGTAAAGTAAAAGTCCTTCACAATAAACAAGAATAAAAAAAAAAAAAAAGGGTATAAGTAATTAAAGATCTGAGGAGATATCTACTGAGCCTGGTGATTGCAGTCGTGATATTTTTTTTTAAGTATTTAATGCAATTGTTGTAGAAACTTATCATACTTCTCCGTGAAACATAAAAACATTATCATGTAAACACAAATTCCCGAAACGTTTTTTTCTAGACCATTTCACTTTTATTTTAAAGCACAATAATAAGTCGAACTATTTGCGATTGAGGTTGTAACTTTAATTGAAATCAGTTTTTAACAGTACAGTAAAATTTTAATATTCTAAAAAAACAGAACTTTATGTTAGTTTCACAGCTCTATTGAAAGGTATGGCTGTATTCATAAAAACATATTTAATAGCACCTACAGGGGCAGTGGAGGCGTGCCATTGTAATGTCCTGGACGTTCTGGATAGAGTTGTACGAAGATAATAGTACCTAGTTTAAACTTTTTAGATTTTGTTGTATCGATGAAATAAAGTAGACGAACCTAAGGAAAATTAGTATGATCTTTGTCAAATAACAAAAACAAACATGGCCATGACTCTAATTTTAAATTCTCAGATTTGGTGGACTGCCCTAAGCTATAATCATCTTGTTAGGTACCTACTCATATCAGGCCCTTATTTAATAAACATTACAAATTGTAAAATATAATTAATTGTAACCGGCTACAATTCTATACATTTCTGTTTCATAAAAAAATACCATTTACTGTAATGGTTGAAAATTTACAAAATTGTTAAATTGTACCTACAATTCTACATAAGTAGGTATTTGTAGGTTTTATTAAACTGCACTTGTCATAAAATTCGACAATATTGACACTTTTTTACAAATTTGTAGACTTTTAGGGACCTAAGGCTATACCTATGTGTCATCAAAATATTATAGTTGCAATTTGATTCCATTTTGACAGTAGTTAGCACAAAAGAAAAATTGTTTGTCCCATCACTAGTTAGCACAAATGCAATGGTCAGACACGTTGGGTCGTTACGGATGGGTCGCCTACGTGCCTATGTTCTACGGACGTAGACGTGAACCTTTTTACGTGTACGTCACGTTAACATTACGGGTAACGATTTTATCAGTGCGTGTGAAATTGTAATTAAGATAAAATTACTTAGTAATTAATATAAAACTTCTAAGTGGGTATTATATCTGTGAGACAATTTATTGCTTTGTGTTAAAATTTACGATAATAGCACTGGTTTTCTAGTGGTTCCTAAGGTCGTAGGTTCGAAACCAGTCGTGCACCAATGATTTTATCTGAAAAATGTATTAGCGCAATGCCAGTGCTCTCAAAACATCGTGAGGCAACCTATCATACCTACCCTAGTAGAAAAATAATTCGAAGGTATGTATCATAAGTTACTATTCTTCAAAGTGGCGATGGGCTTGCAACCTGTTACGGAATACTATCTACTACCTAAGCAAAATGTTCGGACGTACTTTTGACTACCCTCTTTAGATAACCTCTTTAGATAAGATCTAAGTTCACTAGAGGTCTGAGGCGATATCAACCGAGCCTGGGGAATCATTGCATTTTGTATCTTTTATTTATTGAAATATACATCTTAATATACATACCTACACTATAAAAAAATGTGTATATAACATTCGAAACGGTTGACCATTACAAACGATCTATAGATAGCTCAACTGATCCAGATCACTGCCAGATGAACGCGTCCCGAAGACGCTGACGGTATTCTACGTTGAATGGTAATGTTGATACGTTGAGCCATAGTTAATAATTTTTGTTCATTAAAATCACAGGGATCATTTTGAATCGTCCTACATACTAGGTGAGTCTAGGTGCCAGTTCCAGTCCTATTCCCAGTCCGAGAAGAACTGACAAAAAACTTGCTGGGCTTTAGCGCTTTTTTTGTATGACCCTTGTTAAGAGCTTGTTAAGCCAAATATGAGCTAGATCTGGGACCCGCGTCTCTTCGACCAAACATAAATGCTACTGGAAAATCTACTTTTAAAACATCAGATTGGATAATCTGAACATTAGTAATCAGAGGGCCCTTGAGATAATAGAATAAAGATTCCTTTGCCAATTAAACTTGAAACAAGTTTTCCACAATTTAGAGTTTATGCTTTGCTTGATTAAAAAAAGGTCTTTCATCATTATGATCATTTCCCAAGCGTTGGAAATGGATCAGAGAATGTTTTAGCCGACTGCGCAAAAAGAGGGTAATGTATGTAGGGGTATATAATGTAACTTTATTAGCTATTCATGAAGTCAAAATAGCTGGACTGATATTGACAAATGTCTTGATATATAATATCGATTTATCTTTATTCTAAGAGGTTGCGGGTTCGATTCCCGCCGCGGAACAAATTTGTGTATGATCTGCAGAAATTTGTTCCGTTGGTCTGGGTGTTTTCTATGTATAGTAAAAAATATCTATCTATGTATAGAATGTATTAAATATATCAGTTATCTAGTACCCATAACACAAGCTTTGAGCTTACTTTGGGGCTAGATGATGCTGTGTAGATTGTCCAGCATTATTATTATTATTATTTTAATGATTATTATTGTTATTATTATCTGAGTCAAGAGAGTGACAAAGGTGGCTAAAAGAAGCTATTTCCAATTAGTTTCAGCCGGTGTTTTTTAGTTTTGAAATAAACACCAGTTTTATATTTTTTTGTTCTTTCAATTCCTAGTCGGCAAATAAGCATCTAGACATAGTTATTTTATCGACTCGCTCAGTAATTTACAACATAAACACAGTATTAAATGCTTAAATTATAGCTAAAATAATGTTATCACTGGTGAAAAACAAACTAACAAACTTTCGCATTTATTATACTAGTAGAACTAAGACATTTTCGTAAAAATTAAAAAAAATCCAAATAAAAGTAGGTACTTAACTAAAAATGTAATCTTACAGCCGCCATATTGGTTTTTTGACATTTCACATAACAAGTTTATCTTGTTATCCAGACATATCAAACAACTCATACCCGTTTGGGCTACAGCGACAATGGAAATTACGTACGAGTACCTACTACACCCCAAAAACATTACCCACCTTCGGGTCTTCGCAGTCGGGTAATAAAATACCGCTGCGCGGGCTGTGCTTTTAACCTGCTTACCTACACCTATTTGACATTGAGGTCAGCCGAAACAAACTGGAAAAGTTTTGTATGAAGCTAATTTCGTTGTCACGTACAGACCCTACTATGAATCTTTGAGGAATTGTCTTTTTGTACCCATAATGTACCCAAAGAGCTCAAGACTTGAAGGAAGAATATCAAAGCCAGAGAACCAGAACGGAATACCAAATGAGGCCTTTTTGATTACAGGAAAAACCATACGACGACTTCCGTGCAATCTTTTTGACCTCACTGGCTTCGCGGGTGAATTTCCAGTTTAAATGCCACGGTGTTGGTTCGTATTCGCTGAGGGATATGTTTGTAAAACAAAACAAAAAAAGCGGCGATGGGCTTGCAACCTCTCGTACGGAATACTAACTACTCTGCAAAATGCGGGTATGTACCAAATGTCATGGACGTGCCTCTGACTACCATCTTTAGATAAGGATATCTAAAGAGGGTAGTCAGAGGCCTCAGACATCTAGTGACTTAGATATATTTGAGGACAAATATATCTAAGTCACTAAAGGTCTGAGGAGATATCTACTGAGTCTGGGGATTACAGTCGTGATCATATTTTTATGATCTGCGAATATTTTAATATTATTAAAAAGTTTTACATACAGAATGGTAATTTTCTTTTTAATACTACGAAATGTGTAATGTGTTGGAAGGGTAATATCGTTTTTTATTTATTTCTGTACCCACCATGTTTATGTTTCTGATACTCTCCTCAGCAGAGATAAATAAGGTATATCAAAGTTTTTTTTTAGTCTGAATGTTCGAGTTTCACGCCCATAGTAGCTACTAAACTACCAAAGTCAACTTTCATGTACGCTGTACGTACCCTATTCAACTGGAGTACTTTCGTATAGAAGTGTATTTCTTTGAAGAATTACGGTTAATGGCTTGTTGGAACTATCTATTCAATTGCGAGAACCGAGGGAGTAGAATCTAAGTCAATAATGTTACATCGAGTTGGTTTTAATGTTTTTTTAGGCTTCCGTAACTCAAAAGGAAAAATGAAACCTTAATCTTATTATACCTTTAAACGAGCAATTCTTGTATATATGTATATATATATATATATATATATAATCTGAATCTCGGAAACAGCTTCAGCGATTTTCATGAAATTTAGTATGCAGGGGGTTTCGGGAGCGATAAATCGATCTGGCTAGGTTTCATTTTTAGAAAACGTCGTTTACCAAAAAATACCGAGCTCGGTCACGCAGCAGGTAATAGATTTTTAAAATAACAAAAAATCACAATGACAGAATGGGTGGGAGAAATTGGCAATAAGCCTTTTGTAAGTAATCAGCGACTTATGTAATAACATTTCTAGTGCCTTATTTTAGATTTATGCAGGTGCATGGAGTGGTGGCGTGAATTTTCATAAACATAAGTTGACTAATTCAACCCTTTTATAGAAGTATAGTTATGGTATAGTTATACGAGTATATAGCAGGGCACAGAAACGAAAATAATGAAATAAAATTAAATAAGTACCTACTAAATATAGGTATTTTAATTAAGTTAACTTATTCTGTTGCTACCAATTATACATTGAATCACAAGCGCTGACTAATTATATTCAGTAATTATCAGAGGCTACACAAATTAGCAGTTCCACGCCCACTGTAACTCACCAACTACAATCAGCCATCGGATATCTAAGCCAAGTTTAGATTGGGAAAGTACCTAAAGCTAGTAAGAGATTACCGTTCTTTTATGATATTAATACCTAATTATTATTATTTGTTATTGTGCGCCGACCTGGCTTTAAACCGGAATGGGTTGGCTGGTAGAAAATGCCCCTAGGCATTAAGCCCTCTTTTTGTAACACATTTTTTGTAATTTGTGTACAATAAAGTATAAATAAATAAATAAAAAATTAAATAAGCTGGTGTTGTCCGTGACTTTAAAATGTTCGAATGTACATAAAATCACGCCTGTTCCCCGACGGGGTAGGCAGAGACCACGCATCTCCACTTGCTTCGATCCTGACATACCTTGCTTCATTCACTCTCATTGCATTCTTCATATATGCGCGTCGGTTTAGGGTAGGTACTCTTGACCTCGCCTTTTTCTAAAACGTCCCCAAATGTTTTACTTATTCTGCTATTCGGTGTTAAGACAAGTCCAATAATCATGAAAATGGGTCCAGCCGTCTTCAATTATAAATGGTGTAACTAACATGACTTTGTTTTTATATAGACTGAGTTATATTTCAATTCCTTTCATTTTAGAAATTTAACCAGTATTTAAACTTCTGTAGACTTATAAACTGACTTATACTGATTCAAAACGCACATTCGCCGATATTTGCTTGCAAGATGATCTTGAATCAATGATGCAGCGCAACACTATAACCATTTTCCATCCCTAGTGGAGGCGCTAGTGTCGCTTCTGAGCACGGCAATACGGTTTCCGTTCATTCGATCTTCTCTCTCGATCAATGGCCGCGCGTGAGTGTACGACGTTGAATGTTCTTTTTCTATATTTAAATGTTTAAACTCTGAATTGTAATAAACCAATCCTAAAAAGTCAATCAAAGTTTTATGTTTAGTTGTAGTCCCAACAATGAACTATCCCCGTGTAAACGCGGCTTGAAACAATTATGGCCGAGTTACAACAATAGCCGGAATCACCACTAATTTGAATCACAAACACAACATGCCCGATCGAACTGCGAATGAGCTCATGATCTGAGGGCTGGTGGCGTTAGCACTCGTTTTAACGTTTTCGAATCACTAGTGAACCATACCATTATAAAAAATACGTAAGCTTGGATTGTGACTAACCGATTTCAATTTGATATAAGTATATTGATAATCTAGTGATAAATTATGAGCTGCTTTTCTCAAAAAACAACCTTAATAGGTAGGTACAAACACAGTCCCAGGATATCCACTAGTTTTTGATAAAGTAAAAAACAGGCCGTTTTGAACAAGTACTTACTTGCCTATAATAAATCGATATCTGATGATTCGATTATAATCAGAATTTATCGGTAATGGAATTAAGTACTTATCGATATATATTGAGCATTTCTAATTGGGTCACGAATAAGAAGTTTTGATATTTTTAAAGTAAAGTGGTCAAATACTTAATTATACACATTCTCTTAAGTACTTTGGGATAGGTTTGTTTGTATACCCTTTTGGGCTTTATATTCGTAATAAATTAAACAAAATCGCACGAAAGGTTCATAACGTCTAATGTTATTCAAATGGGATCTTTAGCATAGATAAACAGACGCTGACCTTAACTATTTCGATGGAATTCGGAATAATCTAACAATAACATTTTATGAAACATCAACATCTAATTCTTCTAATTTTTTAATATTTATTATGTTGTCCAAACATTATATGTATTTAGCACATGCCTAATACTTTTACATAACATGCCCTATAGTAATTAATATTCCGTAAGTCAAGACACTTTTAGCTGTGGTTTGTAGACCAATTTTAAAAATCCAGATTGGTTTCTTCAAACGTAAGTAAAATCGATCTCTTCAAAGGTTTTAACCTTATAAAAAAAATATTTAGCAATTTATTCTATTCCATCATAAACGAAATGAAAAGTAAACACTTGTTAACACAGACGCAAACAGAATGAAACAAAATAAAGATTGAAAGCATACATCTCGATGACAGCCGAAATAAGACGCGTTTCTTCTTTCGAGAACATTTAGGATATAAATTACAGAATAAATATAAATGCTAGCGTACGATGTAATGTATTTTCGTATTTTCATGCTATTATGGCCAAAATACATAGCTACGGCACGGCGTCGTAACGTGACATGACGCGTCAACGTGACATAAAAGGACGTCATATGTACTTTTAAACTTACGCGATCTGAACACATTATTATTAGTATTAGACGGGTATTTATCGCGTTCAAATTACCTTTTATTTTCCCGACGTTTCGACAGGTTTGCACGCTGTCGTGGTCACAGGTAGACTCTCTTGATGCTCTCTTGTTGACTCTCTTGTTGGTTGTCTACCTGTGACCACGACAGCGTGCAAACCTGTCGAAACGTCGGAAAAATAATAGGTAATTTGAAGACGATTTTTTTTCTTGTATGCAGACTAGATTGCCGCATTACTTCCGTTCGATAGTTTTTTCCCCATAAGTTCCAATTTTTGTCCCATTTCTATTCGCTACAGATAATACCTATACTATTCTATTCTACATTTAAAGCAAACTAGCTGACCCAACAAACGTACTGATTTTTTGGAATCGGTCCCACCGTTCACGCGTGATGACGTGACCAAGGGAAACATTTTATAATTTTTATAAATTTTTTGATTCATTTTTATATATAAGACATGGGCTATTTTATATTTACTACAGAGATTTCTGTTTCCGCGCCTTCAAAACGTTTAATTTAGCTACTTAATTCTTAGTGAAGGTTGAATTAATTTGGGACAGCGTATGTTTACCGTCCATAATCATTGTAGGTTCTCTCAACATTAAAATTTTAATGATGTGTGCTTAGGACAGTACTTTGGGAAAACGAAGGGGACTGTGAGGCAATAACCAATAATTTAGCTGGCCATTGTCAATCTAAATGGATGTGTACTACTTGGTACTTGGTGAACGGACTGGTTTCCGCAATTAGGCCGCATGCGGGCCTCTTTTGCGTGTCGGTGAGGTTGTTGCTACTCCATCCATCCGATGTCCTCCAGAAAGGCCAGCACGTTGTTGATGTTGGCGCAGGCCTCTCTGGGTGTTCTTGGTGTCCCAAGGTGTTGAGCTCGTTGAGTCGCCACGCTATCGCACTCTGTCAGCACGTGCGCGGCTGACTCTTCGTTGTTCATGCACCCCCTACATAGCGGGCTGTCTGTAATACCCAAATTAAATGAATGTGTATTATAGACTGTTTTTTTCGCCAAACCTAATAGATCCGCTACAAATCCTGTCCATCCAAAAGTTGCCTGGTATATCCTACTAATATTATTGACGTGAAACTCTGTGTATGGATGTTTTTTACTCTTTCGCACTAAAACGGCTGAACGGATCTGAATGAAATTTGGCACAGAGTTAGATAGCAAATAAGCTACAATTTAACAAGGTACCACGTGGGTGAAGCCGAGGGCGGAAGCTAGTATTTTTTTTCTACTTTTAATTCATTTTGGGACAATAAAAGGACTCAATTTTAAATAACTATCAAAAAACTATTCATGAAACAGCCCCAAGTAAAAACTACTGTTTTTCTATGTCACATATAATAGGAAATACAATCTGCAATAACTATTAGCGGTAATTGGAGATTAGTAAAGGCGTAATCCCCATCAAATAGAGTTCCGGAGGTTCGGGCAAAAATGTATAGGCGGCTCCGGGCGGTGGCACTTACTGCAAATGACCCTAATAAAATTATACAAAAGGAGAAACCAGCCTCTCTATAAGTCTCAAAACCTGAGACTATAGTCAATAGTTTGATAATTAACACACTATACTTGCTTCTGGTCTGTGAGGATTGAAATTCAGTACTAATCTCGTTTTGTAAATCACCTTTTCCCAAAATGACTGATTGTTTTAGGAAAAGCTGATTTTTGAATTTCTAAAAAAAAACATCGAACCACCTCTAAACTTTTACCTGTTTTGATTACATTGTTAATAGAATCTGTAAATATAGATGTATAAATATATATATTCTAATGGACATTTTTGACACAATGCCATCTAGTCCTAAACTAAGCAAACTTGTACATACTATGGGAACAAGATAGTTGACAGATTAAAAGTTTGAAAAACCCTGAAATATGTGTGTTATTTTGTATGGTTAATGTGGAAGTTTGTTTGTTATTTTAGTGGCATAAGTAATGTGAAATCATGAGCTAGTTACCAACTTAATAACCATACATTGAATTTAAATGTATCATACACTTCACTTCACTCCTAAAACCCTTTTCGGCTACAGAATTTGCGGTTAAGCGGCGGTTTAATTAAGCTTTATGCGTGTTGTGCTCTTGGATGTATGTGACGACCTATTTATATTTCCTAATGGGAATACGTTTATTTTTGGGCTCTTTAGTCGACTGGCCCCGCTCGGACTGGCCCCTCGACTCCAGTTGACCTAATGCATGTTTTGAATTGGTCAACTGGCCCCGCTTATAGAATTTTTTATTAGAATAGTCAAGAAGAAAAGTGTTTCAACTTTTGTCGATATACTATATTGTTGATTTTGACTAGTTCTAAGCAAAATAACCCAATAAACATACATAAGTATCATATTTATAAAAACGGTGTTTCATTTTTTTTCTCTGAGTACGTTTTGTACACATCTGTACATGGATTTGAAATAGACAATAGATTTTTTGTTCAAATTAGTAATGGGCCCTAGTCGACTAAAAAAAAGCAATAAATTAAATGCATTAGGTCAACTGGCCCCGTAGAGCCAGTTTTGTCCGGGGCCAGTCGACTAAAGAGCCTATTTTTGCACTTTAATTCATTTTAGTTTAAATGTCATTCAAATCAAACTTAAGTTTGTTAAAGTGACAATAGGATGAGTTGACCGATTCAAAAATGCATTAGGTCAACTCATCCCGCGGAATAAGTTGACAGCGGCGTCAGTTGACTAAAGAGACTTGAAAGTCACCGCTTAGTTGTCAGTATGAGTAGATGCAGCAACATCTTTTTTCTGCCCGTCAAGTTTTCTGAAGTGTCAAAGTAGGAATTTGAGAAAAAACTCCACCGTTACCAAATTCTTAGCTGGAGATGGTGGTAAAAAATCATTCAATGTACTAACCAATGTTAGTACATTGAATGATTTTTACTACATTTAAGATGGCTTCAATTGAACGAAACTGTATGAACTACTGCGAGACAACCCTCACTTGTACCGTGGTAGTACATAGGTGGTTGTTTGTTTGTTCTAGTTGCTCTGTTTTTGTTTATTTTGAATTGCATTAGATTATATAAGCGGTGAAGGAAAACATCGTGAGGAAACCGGCATACCCTAGAGCCAATAGTTCGAAGGTTAGTATTCTTTTAAGCGGCGATGGGCTTGCAACCTATCACGTATGGAATACTAACTAATGTGCAAAATGTGCGCATGTACCAAATTTCACGTCCGGACGTGCCTCTGACTACCCTCTTCAGATATCGTCAAATATTTAAGTCAATAAAGGTCTGAGGAGATATCTACCAAGCCCTGGGATTACAGAAGTGATCATGTTTTTATATTGTTTTGTTATTTAATATGTACAAAATATTATTTCTTGTTTATGTTATAAAAAAAACTATAAATGAATTATTTTTTTCTCAATAAATAACTAACTAAAAAACCAAAATGAGATGGTTTTTATTTTTTACAAAAAGAAAAGTCTACAAAAAATAGAGAAATCTTTTTAATCTCCCCCACATCGTTCTCGTTCAAACTTCCAAGGAGCGGCTGAAAATAATGATTTTACAACTTTTTCGTAAGTCACGTTGGGTCTGATCATTTTACTGTATAATTTATGGCACCAATTAATTTGTTCGTAGCTCTTTCATTTTTTACATTTCTTCTGAGGCGATGAGAAAGTACCGCTAGATTCCGTAAAAATAATCTAAAAAAAATGGTTTGTTATAAAGTATAACACGTCTCTTTCGTTTATTTATTAAATAAAAGAGACAGAACATTGACAGTTAATGAGTTGTTTTATAATGCTGATTTTTTCACCATTTTTCTGTTTAGTGTATATAGACACAGCTTATTAACAACTCTAATTGATAGTGTTAATAAATAAATAAATAAATAATGCTCGACAGTCCACACAGCATCATCTAGCCCCAAAGTAAGCTACTCAAAGCGATAAGGGTACTAGATAACTGATTATATTCAATACATTATATGTATATGTACATAGATAGATATAATTTTATTATACATAGAAAACACCCAGACCAACGGAACAAATTTCTGCAGATCATACACAAATTTGTTCCGAGGCGGGAATCGAACCCGCAACCTCTAGCATCGCAGGCGGACTCTCGCCCGCTGCGCCACTGAGGTCGTCTGATATTGAGTGTTATCAATGCTTTCGACATAAATGAAAAAAAAACATTAAGTAAGTGCAATGACCGTACAATTTAAAGTTTCTCTCATAATTTTTAAATCCTGCAAGGTCTGATTTTTCAACAAAACCAATTTAAATTCGAATAGCATCGTTTATATTACGTGCAACAGTTTTCTCGTTCTTCGTAGAAAAAAAATCTTTTGTTCAAAAATCAAATGCTGCCATCGTATTCAGTCATTTGAATGATTTTGTTATTTGATAATAGCTCTGTCAAAAGTACTTCATTTTAAACTCATCATCATCATCATCATCAGCCTATAGCAGTCCACTGCTGGACATAGGCCTAGGCTAATGAGCGCCATTGCGCCCTGTCTTCAGCTCGACGCATCCAGCCTCCACCAGCAGCCTTTCGCAGATCGTCACTCCACCTAGCCGGAGGGCGTCCTACACTACGTTTGCCGAGCCGCGGTCTCCACTCGAGAACTCGTTTACCCCAACGGTTATCGGTTCTTCGACAGATATGGCCAGCCCACTGCCACTTAAACTCATACTTACATACAAAAATGAGAAAACACAAAAATCTAAAAATAGCTAAATTAAACATTTTAGATATGTGTGATTTTTTGGCACCAAAGTGTATCATATGGATGATGCTTTGGATAACTATGCATCATTCGACAGTGTTAAAAATTTTTAAAAACTCAATTCCAATATTATGAGAGCCATTTATTCCGAAATAAGGTACTTGATACAAAACCTCTACTTTCAAACTGATTTCAAACCAGGCTTTTACGCAACACATGAACTTGATATTTATAATCTAACGGGTACAAGTAAATATGGCGTACAAGGGTCTTACCTCAAGCTCATAAAAAAACACGTTTCAGAAACTCATTTAAAGCTTGAAGTAAGCGGTATGAGTTGACCGATTAAAAATATTCACTAGGTCAACTCATCCCGGGGATGAGTTGACAGCGGCTTCAGTTGACTAAAGAGCCAGACTTCAGTACAACTTTAACGGTCATGTACGATATATCAAAGTTACATTACTTTGATACAGCTTAAATAGATTGTGGTAAGGACCCAGCTCCTTTAGACAAGTAGCGTAAACGTTAATCGAATAGAATGTAATGAAATTCTTAATGTAAGGGAATGACAATAGCTTACGAAATTAATTTCTTAAGCTAGTGTAATTCCCATACATCAAGAATTCTATTCGTTTTCTATTCTATAACGTTTATACCGCTTGTCTAAAGGGGCCGGTTTACTGATTTCGTTATTGTATATACTCGCACTCTTTCTTTCTTTCTTGATAGTTGCAAAAGTCTACGAAATACATGGATTTGATATTTGAATACGTCCATCGACTTCGGCGAAGACTGGTGACTGTCTTCTGATGTAGTTCATAACAATGTCGTAGTCGACTCCCACGACCTCTACGTTTTGACGGTTATTTGATAACATCTGAAAATACAAAATAAATTAAAAACAATCTAAATATATACTCGTACTAGCTTCCACCCACAACTTCGCCCGCGTAGTACCTTGAAAAACAAAAACTCTATCCCACGGAAACCGTACATTTTCCGGGATAAAAAGTAGCCTATGTGCTATTCCAGACTATAATTTACATATATCTGTGCCATTTTTCATGCAGATCCGTTCAGCCGTTTCACCGTGAAAGAGTATCAAACATACATCCAGACATCCTGGATTTCTTATAAACTTTCACGTTTATAATATAAGTAGGATAACTCAAAGGTTACTGACATAGTGATCTATCAACGCACAGCCCAAACCACTGGACGGATCGGGCTGAAATTTGGCATGCAGGTAGATGTTATGACGTAGGCATCCGCTAACAAAGAAGTTTGATTAATTCTACCCCCAAGGGGCTAAAATAAGGGATGAAAGTTTGATTTTATTTTTCAAGGTTCCACGCGGGCGAAGCCGTGGGCGGAAGCTAGTCTTAATATATAAAACAAAGTCGGGTTTGTTCGAACACTTATATCTTTAAAACGGCTGGACCGACTTTTGTTTTTGATTTGTTGTATTTGTCTTTGCCCCAAATAACAGATTAACTATTAAAAAAATTGAAAATGAATTAAGTGCGGACGAGGTCGCAGGCAACAGTTTAAAATGAAAGGTTCAAGTCAAACGGTGAAGGAAAACATCGTGAGGAAATCGGCATGTCCCAGAATCTTAAAAGTATAAAAATGTCGATGTGACGAGTGCACGAATAGAGGCGTACTTTTTTCCTTTCACCACACTGGTATATAAGAACTAGTGACACGAAAAGATGAAGGTTAAAATTCTGATTCCGAGTTTATAGGGACTTTTATTTAGGTATTTTAAAATCCGAGCATAGCGGGAATCGAGCATAGCGCAACTAACAGGTTAAAACCATAAATCATTTTAAATTACTAGGGTGTGTCTGTGTGTGTATGCATTTTATTTATGAGCTTACAAAAAAAAACCTATTTGTAATTATTATAAATGTTTTGCTTAGTTTGTGAATATGTGGCTCTGTGTGGAATTTACAACAATATTATTATTTAATTCAGTCATAAAAAAGGCTAGCAGATACGGTGTGATTTAAACTATTTAGTTTTACTATTTACTATTTAGATCCATATTTTCACGGGTTCAGATAGGATTCGGATCGGACGCAGTGCGTAACCGCTCTTAGGGTAGGTACAGTAAAAAATAATTTACAAACTCTTGAGGTGCATTAAGAGACTTCACAAACTTGAGAAAGTTAGAAAATATTCCAGAAAAAGCACTATAAACTCACAGTATAGTTTCCGCCTCCATTCCCTATGAAATCTAGCGTCATAACCTTGTAGTACTTGTCTAGTTCAATGGGCTCATATTTCGGCACGCTACACTCTATACATCGTACTGTGACGTTCAAAACTCGGTCCCCTAAAGGCCGGGACCCATCGAATACGGACCGAATTCCTGGAAAAGTACGGATTATGAGACCACGTTTACTATAAAACCAGATTGCCAGCCTTTGCTTGTTGCCAACCCTTGAAAATAAAAAAAAAAACCTGACGCGGTTTCAAATGATTTTGAATCGAAACAACAATATTAGCTGGATCTGGCTGGATAAATGGATCTGGTGGATCTTGAATCGCGAAATGCGTGCGCGCAGTTTGCTTGCTTGTTATTGTGAGTAAACTTCAGACCTCATAATAAGAGTTAACCCACCTACAAGATAATTTTTTTCCGGAAATATTGGAGTAAAACTTGCTTTGTAAATATAAACAATTTTCTATGTGAATGTGGCCAACTTTTTTCTAGGAAATTCTATACGTGAGATTTAGAAAAATTCGTTCTATGCGACAATTCGATATCTTAGATTGTGCGATGAAATTGCAGAAGCTTTTGTAGAAATTGTGATAGAGAAAATTTTATAGGTACTTAGGTACTATTCTAGCGAAGAAGTAACGTGAAATGGATCTAGATCTGAGGAGAGCAAAACTATCGGTAAGCTAGTTATAATATCATTTAAAAAGTTGTAAAGTGCATCAAAATACGTCACTAGCACTAGATTACAAAATCGTATTAGTAATCAAGAAAGAACCAGTGCATAAGGCAAAAAATGTTAAAATAGTAAGGGTGTATTAGATAATTTTCAAAATTCGGGTATCATGGCTTGTTGCCAACTTCATTATGCCCAAAATATATTTGTTCGAAGGTTGTTATCGTTTGCATTATGGATACAATATTATGCTAATAGTGCCTGGTAGGTGCCGATATTACTTTATTAAAGGGCTTGAAGGTAGTTTTGACGGCAGTTTCCAAGATTTACAATGTGTTTTCAGATAATATTGTTTCCTGCCTTTTCTACCCACTCATCATCATGATCCTCCTGTCCTTATCCGACGCTAAGTGGGGTCGGCACAACATGTTTTTTTATCCCACTCACTCCTATCATTCGTCAACTCTGAGTCTACTCCTCTTACATTCATATCATCTTTCACATAAGCAATCCACTCATGGGACTTAACGGTTCTCAAATTGTAGACTGCGTTTTCTTCTATGGAAGAAAAGATAAAGTTGCACTTGTGTAGAGAAAAATGTCATTTTTGTTTGACGAAATAACAAATTAAGGTTCCTTTGGTAAGGTACTTGCAGTAGCTTTAGTACAACGAAACACGACAGATTTTGAGAATGTTTTAGTTAGTTCAACCTTTGTTCAATCAAACCGTAACTGATTACCTAACCAATTTGGATGACGCATCAATCATTGTTGCTAGGAGAAGATTGATAATAAATAAGCTTTAGACAATTAAATAAGTTGGAATCAATGAAAAAAAAAAATGCAATAAGAGTAAATCTAATAAAAGAGAAATGTCTGGAACGTAGCTAATGGAAATTGATAGTATTAGTTGGAAAATAGGCGAAATTTTTATATAGTATGTTTTTAAACTGGTTTTGGGTGCATTATGGTAGCCAATCAGAAAGATTCTTGGTGATAGGGTTTGTCACTCACAGTGTATCCATCTCCTCCCTCGCCCATGAACGATTGCGAAACGACTTTGTACATCTTGTCGAGTTGTAACGGCTCGTATCTAGGGATGTCGCAGGCGATGCAGCGGACAGTTGCGTTGACAACCCTGGAGTTCACGGGCAGAGAGCCATCGAATACGACGTGGATCCCTGGGTTTAAATTGTTTGTTCGATGAATGAATAAGAGTGTACACACGGGCGATATAGAGCATTTTTCTGAGTGAAATTGCTATACGTTAGAATCATTTAAAAAAAAAGAAAGTTCTTTTGTTTGATTCGAAAAAACACAGCCATATTTCGTAAACTCTTTTTACCCTGTGTAACCTAGTGAAAAGGTAGCAATTATTTTAAGCAGTTTAAATTGCAATAGCTTGTGGTCTGACGTCACAGAGCTCAGTTGTACTCACAACAGTGCTCTTTGCGCTAAATTAAAAAAAACAGGTAATAGGTAATTTGCAATCTACCTGTTATTCGACAATGTTTAGTTTGGGATTACATAACGCGGCTTGAAATGTCCATAAGTATAATATTTATTTTTTATATCATTAGGCTAAAAAATAAGAACTTATTAGAAATTGCTGGAAATTATAACAAATTAAGTTGCCCAATGTTGCTCAACTTTCTGTTTTCCCTTGCCCGTGTGTGTGCCCCTTAGTACTGGTGCACGCATGGCTGGCTAGTTAAGATATTGGATTTTAAATGAAAAATTCGACCGGATAAGTCCATGATGGATTTGTAGCGTGGTAAATGAAAATGGGATCTTTATTTTTCAAGTGGGAGTATTTTTTTAAATAATTTGTATTATATTTAACTGCTTATATTTTTTTACATAATATTTTGTCCCACTTAAAGGAAAGTCTTGCCCAAATCACGCCAACCATCTCTACTTAAACAGCAAATCCAGACATGCTAACGGAAAGTTTTGGAAACTCGAAATGTAAAAACTACAAAGGAAGGTTCCACTAGGAAGCCTCTATTTATGTGACACACTGGTTCATTCTTTGTCACTAATTTAAATAGATAGTTCGTAACTAAAAACACCAATATTAAAATCGTATTTCTAAGGGTATCTCTAGGTATCTCTTGCAGGCTGTGGATCAATCAATATAGCAAATTGTTTACGACTGACTAATTTGTCTCCCATATAATTTTCTAAGGAGCGTTCAGTATACTCTGTTCGCAGATACTGTTATTTTTACTGATACTGACTGCTAGTGGCCGATATACAGCGTAAGAATACACAATTTTATTTGCTACAGTTTGTCACTCACTCGAAATCACTGAACTTTGGTATGCATTCAATTCGCAGCTCATCCGACAGTCAGCCGCAATCTATTTGCCATATGATTCCGCAACCTTGTTACCCTACACGCAAAACATTGTTACTACCACAAAGCTACTAGCAATTCGATATTGTCAAAAATATCTTTGAGCATACCTGAAACTTGAAGCATCCTCGCTCCAGGATAGGGGTCGTTAGCGACCGAATACTCCAACATTTCCATAATGTGCTCGCCTTTCAGATCAAACACTTCAACATTGTTTTCAAAAGGAACCGCCACGATTACCGATTCAAATGTTATCACTGAAATAAAGAAAGAAGCCATAACAGCCACCTAACCAAAACTTAGATAGATGACTCTTTGTCTTCTTCTAGTGTTACTGCTTTGCTCTTTATGGAATTAACTCATTATTGTGTGAAGTTGTAATTTTAAGGATGCTTTAGAGTTTAGAAGGATGGTTGGTTTACAAAATAAAACTATTTGCTTACTTCCAGAATCAATAGCAGACCTGATGCCTCCCTGGTTCATGACACAGAAATGAGCGTAGTGCCAGTTATCTCCTTCTGCCCAATCCATGACCTACGCAAAATTGAACTTTTCAGTGCTTTGTTGCTTAGTCTTTGTATATAGCTAGCCAAAGAAGTTGTTCCACTTTTTTTTGTTCCATTATTGTTTTGCCATAACTGTTTTAATAATTGTTTTGACTTTATTCAGTTTGTTAAAGTTATCATAACTAATAACAAGAAGGAGGCTAGAGTCTGTTTCGATTTGTATTATCGGATTGTCAAAAGTTTCAATTCCAAGCTGTAGTGTACAAAGCATAATTGTTTATATATTTGAAGAGAACACCAATTAAGATAACGCTTGATTCGATGATGCTGGTATTGGAAGCGTCCATGTGTCTGTTTGCTTTATTTAAAATTAGAAAGAAAAATAAAGTAAAAATTGGTAGGCACTATAGAAGAAACTAAGTACTAACACTGTGCATAAAAGCATCGCAAAGGAAGCTACCCAAGTTGCACTCTCCACAGGCGCAGTTTGATGACAGCGTCACTAAGGACGACCCCACCTCCTGTAATGCCTGTTCTTCGATCAATGGCAGGTATTCGTCTATCTTGGCTAAAACATCGGCAGCTGAAACCAAAAAGTTGTACTTCTCTTGACTCTTACATCATTATCAGCCTGCTACCTAATTTTTTTGCAAAAATTTTCTTGATAAACGTTTGTACTAGCGTTGTAACTAGCTTTATCTGCAGCCTTTAGTCGTAGTTCTGGAGATTATTGTTTATTCAAAGTCTATGACCTACTAAAGCCTAGTTTCTTCATTAACAAACACACCTTGTTCAACTTCATTTCCAATAAAGTGAGGATGTCCTTCCCATTCAAGAAGACTTCCAGCCTCATCAAAGAAAAGTTTAATTTCTCCAAGATACTGTGTATGCGCTGCAGCTTGAACAATCAACACCTGGAAAACAAATAAGGAAAGTTCTTAACGTCATAATATAGACTTAATAATAATAGATTCCCAATGTGTATGTTACCGTTGCTAGACGGTGCCGATCCGTGTGAAACATTATATGTAATATAATATTAACTTTATTTAAAGGCAACATTAGAAAAGTTGTAGATCTTATTTAACCTAAACTAAAATCATCATCTTCCTGCCCTTTTCCCACGTTATGTTGGGGTCGGCACAACATTTTTCTACTTCCATTTCCCTCTGTCATTCGTCATCTCATTACTCGCTCCTTTCTTACCCATGTCATCTTTCACATAGTCCATTCATCTTTTTTTGGCCTACCTCTGCCCCTGTATCCACCCACATTCACACCTAACACTCTTCTTGTCACATGACATTCATCTCTTCTCATAACATGCCCATACCACGCTAACCTATTACTCCTCATCTTTTCTGTCACCGGTGCTACTTTCAGACTTCCTCTGATATACTCATTCCTTATTTTATCCATCCTTGTCACTCCACACATCTATTTCAACATTCGCATATTCGCCGCATGGACTCTTTTCTTGTCCGTTCCCTTGGTGGCCCAACATTCAGACCCATACATCATACCCGTCTTAATTAACTTAAAATACGGCTCTATAAATATAAACTTAAAAGTACACTTAACCTACACGCATCATTTGTGTCGTAGTGTCTCAAAGGCTCCCTTCGGCCAAAACACACGCAATACGAGTATGAGCTATAAGTTTTTAACTCACTTTTCTCTCAGGTTGGTCTACTACTACTGGGTAAGGCCCTCGAGGTACAAAGCCACTATGTATTGGCACGTCCTCGTTATATAGTAAGGTGTGGCTATGCCCGCCGACAATGATGTCTATGTACGGGCCTCCATGAAGAGCAATTTCTCTGAAATAGAAAAGAAATTCTGAATGATTTTTTTTTGCATTTAATCACTAAATATGTAAAATATTATATTTGAAAATTGGTACTTTATTTTGAGTGAATCAAGTTCACCATTAACTAAAACATATAAGAATGAAACTTGCTATAGGGTAAAGAAAATAAAAAAAAAAATTAACTAAAGGTTGTTCTTGTATGATCAACCTTGAGAATAGACTTATTTGATTTTATAGACGAATAATGCACGATAAATTATCATTATTTGATATCACCACACAGCCTCTATCATTAAAATCAGTGCTTCAGATAACACTAGATTATTGTCATCCTAAAGTACCAACATTGTAAAATCAAATTCTTTTGCGAGTGACTTATACTTTTAAACAAACTCTTACCTATCGATATCTAATCCACAATGAGATAAAACAATAATAATGTTTACTCCTTCAGCATTTAGTTTTTCAGCTTCAGCTCTTACAGTTTCTACTTCATCGGTGAATTCCAGTTCACCTGTAGCTGCTAAAGTCTGCAATTTCATTAACATGTCATGTTTTAACACTAGTGATTTCTTAATCATTTTGCTTATGATTAGGGAAGGTTAAACAACTTTGTGACTTCCGTATAGATGACTTTTATAGATATTTTTGATATTATTGGTGGAAATCCGAAATACCATGAGTTCAAGATTTTTGTAGGGGCTGGCCACTGGTACAGCTTTGGCTGGCTCCAGATATGATGATGCTGGTTTGAGTCCCGCTCATTTGAAACATAATCTATACTAATATTATAAAGAGGAAAAATTTGATTGTTTGCATTGAATTGGCTCCAAAACTACTGGACCGATTTGAAAAATTCTTTCACTGTATAGAATGCATTTTCAGGATGAACATAGGCTATATTTATGTAGGTACTTCGCGGGCGACGCAGCGGGCGGAAGCCAGTTTAAAAAAAATAATGTTTTCAATTGTTGCGTTACTAACATCTGTGCTAGCAATGATGACTCCGATGATGCCAATCTTCCGCCCTTGCCTCTCTATCACAATACTGTGCTGGTATAGACCTTGAATGGAAGGCTCTCTATCATCAATCATGTTAGCTGTGACAACTGGCGCATCCAAATGTTGAAGGTATGGAGTCACACCATCAATGCCATTGTCAAATTCGTGATTTCCTAACACCTGTAAATTAAAGATAATAATTGTTGTATCTATTTTGTATAAGTATAGATTTTTGAATTTCAACTGGCAATGAAAAAGAGTCTCAGAAGAACCGCGATTTCTCCCAAAGTATGCAAAACATCGAATTGAAAAAGAATTTCATACGGAATTAAATACAAAGGCTTTGAAGAAACTACTTCACATTTATTAAATAAAAAACAATGCGCCATTCTGTCTGTAAGATATATTAAGGTATTTTTTTTAAACTTAGTTCTAACTGATTCCAGCTGTCATCAATCTAAATAATATTAACTATTAGTAAACGTTACTGGATACTAGTGCAACACGATTTAAAATTACAGGACGAATGAGGCTAAACAACCAAAGAAGTTACACAAAGCATTTTAAAAACTTACATGAGCATCATGAGGTAGCATATTCATGAACTCCTGGGTGACATTCCACCTCATGATATTGTACCAGATCGTGCCCTGGAAGCTGTCTCCTCCATTGAGGAGTATAGAGTCAGGTTCGGCTGCTCGTCGCTCCCTGACCATGGTAGCCAGCCTGGCAAACCCCCCGATGCATGGTGCCGCGGTAGGATTGCAAACTCCTCCTAATGGATTTGTTTCCACAAACCTAGGGTAAAATTTATATTAAAACTATCGTGAGTTATGGCAAGGTGACGACAGGTGGAGCAAGGCGATAACTGAATGGCGTCCTAGAACCGGGTATAGGTGCGTTGGTCGTCCGGTAGCGAGATGGGCTGACGACATAGCATCCGTCGCGGGCCGGACCTGGATGAAGCTAGCCAGCAGACCGTGGACAATGGCATATGTAAAGAGAGGCTTATACCCAGCAGTGGGTGAAGTCGGGCTGCGGATGATGATGATGATGATGAGTTATGAACAAATTATGTACATCGCCGCCATTTTGGTTAATTAAATTATTTTTATAATTCTCCATTGCGTTCCCACGAGTAGCGAGGGAAAGGTTTGTCCACCCCAGCAGAGCCCCGCATGCCAGGGTAAGGCTGACCTGATTCTGGGTCGCCCGGTCCCAGGGCATTGTGACGCGCTAACGACTAGGCTCGCCCCTAGCCATGCATCCATCCGCACGGCAGACGTTGGATTGGCGGAGAGGGTAGGAATAGGGAAAGGGAAGGATAGTTGGTGTGAAAAGGAAGATTGGTAAGTTAGAGGGTAAGGGACAGGACAGTAATAGCTAGGGAAGCCGGGGTCGCATACCCGTATACTATACCACAACTACCGGACAGGTAAGTTGGGATGAGTATCCCATGACTATTATAGGTTTATTATAGGTTATTATAGGTTTATTATTATATTATAGGTTGTTAATTAAGCTTATTAATATTAATGAGCCCCACAAAATGCCTTATAGAAATATTATTAATATTAATAATCCCAACACCATATCTCAAATAGAAACTCGACACGTGTTTCGCTTCTCCACGAAGCATCCTCAGGACCGTTGACTCGCTCCGCACTGATGTTGCTCCACCGAGCGCCGAGAGAAAAGTATTTGACTTTTCTCTCGGAAAGTACTAGAAATTTCCGTCCTTTTCAGCTTATGGGACTGTATACAATACATAAATAATACATGCCCCTCATTGTTAAAAACGATTTTTAAGAATATTGTGATACAAAAACCCAACATACTAAAACCCCAAATTGTATAAGTAATAGCCTATACTAAAATGTTTATGGCTAAACCAAAATGGCCTTAGCAAACCAAGATATTCTTACATATTATTATATCGTAAGAACTCTCTAATCTTAATCTCAGGGTTCAATTTATCAATGAATAAGTGGTGATTATTGATAAACTCTTCGTGAAAAGCACGTGTAGTGCGTACTTACTTAGATACTTACCCATAGGTATATAATATAATGCGCTGATAATGGATGTGATCCAATTATTATTTATTTATTTCATTGGGCAACCAACAGTTTACAATTTTTTCATATTATTCAATAGCGTCGAAGAGTTTCTTATCATTTGTTACTTAGAACTAGTGAAGTGAAAGGAATAAATAGTAGGTACGTCTTAAAGGGGCCTTGATAGTTTTTCCGTAAATCATAAAAAAACTTCTGTTGAAATTTTCGCGTAATACCGTGTCTCCGTACCGTAACAAACATACGTGACTTATAGCGTGACCAGAGGCCTTACCACGAAGTCTTTCAGAACGATTCCGTTTTAGAAACGTCACATTTGAAGCTTGAAGTCAATACAATTTGCAAAATAACAATGTAATATTAATTCGGTAATGTATCATGAATTCGTGGTTAGGCCCCAGGGCTCTGTACCGTAACAAATAAGCGTGAAAATTTGACAGATTTTCATCGGGCTTCGTGAAAAGCACAAATATTTTACCGTGACACGAACAAACTACGTAACTTGTACGGAGCCACGGTTACGGTCACAGTCCCGGCAGAATATCACAAGTTTAGACCTGTCTTTAAACGTAATTATTACTTACCTTGCATGAAAATCATTGTAATGTAAGATGTTCACCGGAAACCTTTCTGCACCAACCAACAAAAATACACAAACACACACAAATAATTGAAACATATTCTAACCCTACTTTACACTTATGTACAAACGTTTACATGTGTAAAACACGATCACTGCATTAATACTAAAATTATTCATTTTGATAACGACCGCCTATCGGCTACACAATAAAGATAAATACTTATGCTTACCTGAAATATGTACGTATACCTGTTTCTATTCGTAATAGCTGCTATGTAAATAGGTTTTGTAATAAATATTTTGTAATGACATAGGTAGGTATATAGTATTTTATTGTGACATCAGTATAAAATGTTGTTTATTCATATTAATAGTTAACTACAAGTAGTGATGTAACGATCTCGACATTTTTTAAACCGACTCAAACCGGTTTGAATTACAAATGCAAATCGATAGGTAGACCGAACCGCAAAAATCTATGTAAACCGGGTTGAAACCAAGTTACAAACCGAAATAACAACGTGATCTAGACACGCGGCAGCGTGTCAGCCAAGTTCAAGCGAAGCGAACGGGCGATGCGCGCCTAGTGTAATATTACAGGAACCATTTGGGTGATTTTTCACCCCCTCGTAACTCAAAAACTATTTCACATAAACAAGTCAAATTTGGCTCATCTATTGCCACTTGCGAGTAAAATATGTGCACCGAATTTCATAAACACACCTCAAACGGTTATTTAGATATTAACGTCCAAAAATGGCTGGTTATGGAAAATTTTATCACTGACTGATCTATAGACGTTAATTATAACCCAGTTCTAGATGACCTAGAACGTTCA
Source organism: Cosmorhoe ocellata (assembly GCA_963675405.1). NCBI lineage: Eukaryota > Metazoa > Arthropoda > Insecta > Lepidoptera > Geometridae > Cosmorhoe > Cosmorhoe ocellata. Next base: position 2,950,424 of record OY776264.1, on the reverse strand, counting down.
AATTTGGCATCCAGGTAGGTAGTGGGGTGGATACAAAGGAAAAAATCTGAAACTTGTAATTTTTTTTATTTTTATCGTACTTTTTCAATTAATTGATTCTCCTAGGAACCCTTACTAGCGCCTGTAATATAAGAATAGCAATCTAAATAGATGACAGTCGGTCATTATGTGGATTTTAATAGGGTCTTGACGTGAATATAATAACGAGTGGAAGTAGTGTCTTGGATTGGTAAGTAGTACACTCTCGGTAAGTACCTACTATTATCGGGCTTACCTATCTACTTAGGTACCTAGGTATACAATGTGCTAATAGTTGAGCCGTCTATGTAGATAGGTAAGTATGACTAGATAAGTATTTAGGTTTAGACTAATAAAGTACTCTCGGTAAGTACCTATTATTATCGGGCTAACCTATCTACTTAGGTACCTAGGTATACAATGTGCTAATAGTTGAGCCGTCTATGTAGGTAGGTAAGTATGACTAGATAAGTATTTAGGTTTAGACTAATATCTACTCTCGGTAAGTACCTACTATTATCGGGTTAACCTATCTACTTAGGTACCTAGGTATACAATGTGCCAATAGTTGAGCCGTCTAAGCAGATAGGTAAGTATGACTATAGGTATGTATACCTACAATGTCCCAATAGTTTGAGCAGTCTATGCAGGTAGGTAGATATGGCTAGATAACTATTCAGGCCTAGATTATAGTGTGTCTCGGCTTGTCGGATAGGTAGTAGGTAGGTATACTTATTCAGTAAGTACCTACTCAAGTACCTACCTACCTGCTTAGTATGTATACCTACAATGTGCCAATAGTTTGAGCCGTTTATGCAGGTAGATTATATAAGTGTAATAATATAAGAATAAGTACTTATTTACTAATAAGTTCTGTACAAAAAGTAATGATATCCCATCAAAAACATAAATGTGAAATGAGAGCCAAGTTCAATAAGTATGTTTTACTTAGTCGTTGACTTCAGCGACAAAAGAAGTGAGATCTAAACGGGTGCCAAGTACAATGGTCAGTCCTGAAACTTATTTATAACAATATGAAATATTTTTAACAACTTTAAAATATCATTTCATCTTAAAACTTAGGATATTATATTGAAGCCTAAGGTCTTACTTGGCTAGTTTTCTTAAGAGTACAAATTATATTAGGTATAGCCTTTGCAAGTTTTTATTTTATTCTTTTTAAAAATTTGGATTGCCGGTAGAAACTAGCGATTGGACATAGTAAGTAAGTAGTTAATTCCTATATGTTTCCCGCACACTACATTTCATGAAAATCGTTAGAGCCGTTTCCGAGATTCAGATTATATAATATACAAGAATGGCTCGTAGGTATTAGATAGGCCGTAAAACACTTGATCTAACTAGACTCATCAAACCCCTAAACACATACAATTACAACTATTACTATAGTAACGATTCGCTGGGCCGCGCCGCGCCGTTGCGTGAGTAGAAAAGGGACAGCGATCAAAAAACCACTCACTCACTTCAGCTCGTCCAGCTCGGTTTGACATAGGTTTAAACCGACTTGCCCGTTTTGGAACCGGTTTGGTAGATCGAGTCGTAACATCACTAGTTACAAGTTCGCATATCGATTGAACAATTTATATTTTTATTGCTTTTCAAATAAAAAATTTGGAGAAACCTGATATTGACCGTTCGTGTATAAGTAGGTACCTATAATTTGTCAAGTCATAACAAAAATAATATATCATTTTAGTAACTAGGTTCCATTACAAAATTTATATTTATATTATTATTTATTTTTACGAAAAAGCATAAAAAGTAACATTAAAACTCATTACTCTAGCTAGCCCATCTAGCAATCCATTTTAATTAGACCTTATTTGAGATTCAACTCCATTAGCTGGGACATAAAGTGTATTTAATAAATCAAAAATTGGCTAAGCGTGTGTCAAACCACGAATATTATAGGCTTGCGAAGTCAGATTAGAGTGACTAGTAGCTAGTGACCAAAATTCAAGTTTTACATTATATCACTGTTCTCGTGACATTCATCCCTTACCTTTATTACTCCTCATCTTTTCTGTCACCAGCGTCACTCTCGGGCTTCTTCCATACTCATTCCGTTTTTTATCCATTGATAAAAATTCTCTAATTCATTTAAAACTATTCACCGAATGCAAAAATAAATTGATTAAACTGAAGCTCCCACAAGTAGGCTAGAGATAAATGCAAACCTCATACACTTCTTATTAGGTGTAATTGAGCTAACGCGGGGATAATAGATAAAGTTGGAAGTCAAATGAAAAACTCGTTGACTCGTACAGTCGAGATTGTAGGTACTCAGTGAAGAAGAGACTCATATTTGAGCATGATCAAAGGGTAGACTCTAGTTATTTATTCCTTGTGTGTACTCATCATTTTACATGACTGATTTCGATAATAGACTCTGATACCGCCATGAATGATAATTGGAGTTTGTATATTCAACATGCACAAATACGGAGACAAAGACTGGAGCAATTAAAGACAGATGACAATAGTAAGTGAGAAAAGTGTGTAGGTATATTTCTGTCTGCATTGTTTGTTTGAAAACATGAAAACATCACGCTAAGAGTGTATTCTTGTATATTTATTACAAAATGCTGAAAACAACTTGAAACACAGACAATCTCAATCGTAATAATTGTTGCTGCAAACTAAAACCGCGCGTTTAGCGAAGGAGTGACGCCTGCGTGACACACTTTACATGACACTCACAAACGAAAACGTTATCTGTGTACATAATATATTTTCATATATTTTTTATATTTCGAAAAGTGCTAATCAATTTTTATAAAATTTATATATTATACCTCTGATGTATGACCTACCAAACAAAAAAAAAAACATCAAAATCCGTTCATATTGGCGTCGTAGTCGCGTACCAAACATAAAGGGTATTGAGTTTAGACTACAGTACCTACCTATTTCCTACTAATAGATATGCTCGATAGTATTAAAAATTCACTTCTAGATACTGGGCGACTACTTCACAAAATGATCATCGATATTATCGGCATAAGAATCGTGCAAAGCCTATTCTAAGCTACATCGTTTCGACCATCATTTGAAAAATGGAAAGACCGACATTACTTTTGACAATCGATCTCGTAAACTTACTGTAACACGACTTTCGGACGACACGAAATTAACAATTTGACAACAAAAAAACTGTTAATTCGACTAAATTCAACGAACATTCGGTTCCAATTATATCGTCTTCGTTTAGAGGAGTAGGTAGATACCTAATTTTGAAAGAATTAGTGACACGATAAAAAGTATAAAAAATAAACTTCTACTTGCTTTGTTTAATTTATGAAGATCTGAGAACACTTGGAATGGAAAATTAATGCTAAAAAAGAAGGAAAATTGAAAAACTTTGTAGCTAAGTGGTAGTGTAAGGAACTTTAGGATTTTTAGTAACGGAAAATAAATTGCAATTTCCTTTATAACGCAAACGAGTAACTTCACCGCTTTGTGAAGGAAAGTTACCTTGTATGGAAGGCAACTTGCATCAAAATTATCTCAACCGTAAACCCCAGCGTGTCTACTCTGCAAAATGATCTAGAATATATATCGGAACGGAACAATAATCGTGCTATACTTACTTTAAATTGCATCAATTCGATTATCACTTGAACGATGGAATTTCAGGTCATAATATGGATATTCAAAGAGGAGTGGGTAGTTAGTTAGAGACAAGTTCGAAAATTATATTTGTCATTCATGTTTTGCTCAGTAGGTAGTTAGTATTTTTTACAGGATTACCAATTTAAAGGAATACTGACATACCATAGAATTCTATACAATATTATAAAAGTTTAAAAATTGATCCCTCTGCAATAGAAAGCTGCAGTGAAAAACTTTCATGTGAACAATTTGGCGCTAGAAAATTCAATTGAAAAGTTAAAATAGTTGTAAATACGAGTATGATTCACATATAGAAGGTTCTGTACTATAATTTGCTTTGTCTCTGAGTGGCTGTCTTATTAATAAAGTTAAATATACTTCTAACATAGAACCATGATTGTAGTTAATTACCTATGCGTTAGCATCTTATTAGTCTGTGGTATCTATCTATTGGATACCATTATCTGTCTTAGGTGCGCAATTGATTAGTTTTCTGCCAACGTCATACACTTGTCAATGTCAGAGTGACGTATACGAAAAAATGCCCGTGAACGACTGACGGGTGAGTGAAGACGGAGGAGTGGAAAGGGCGTTTGGTGCATGTGTGATCAAGATTCCTAAAATAATTAGTGGAATAGTGGATTCTACAATGATGTTTTTTAAGACTATAGTACCTACTCAATAGGTATTTTCTAATGCATACCTAACAATTGCATTAAAAACGCTTCTGGCAAAAAGGGTCTAGACAAACCAAGGCAGGCGGAAATGATTCTAAAACAGTCTTTCGCTTTTGCATTAGCTACGGAACTCTAAAAAACTCATTTCGAAGGCAAAAACAGTGAAATAGATTTCTATTCAGCCTCTATAAGCCTGGATTAGCCACTTGAAAAGTCAGCTCATATCTTCACGGGGTAGGTGTTGGCTGCGGGCCAGTCAAAACCAGCTAAAATACTATCAGTTGAAACACATCAATTTAAGGGTATTTTCCCTAGGGATCATGAAAAAAAGTAATGCAATACATTTTGTTTTTAACCGACTGCAAAGCGAAGAACCTATTTTTAGTTACTTTTGGTCGGGTATTTTTAATTTTTGCAATAAATACTAGATAAAATTTGCTCTTTGTAAAGGTTAGCATGGTATGGGTATGTTATGAATGTTTGGTAGGATTGTCTCTGTGGATCTTATGTCTAATCTTTAAGGAGTTGTCTCCACTGATACCAGGATCCGTTTCCAAAATATAATAAAGAGTTAGTATTAGAAATACCTAATCATATTAATAAATATGATTGGATATATCGGTAGAGGTAGACCAAAGAAAAGATTGGAGTATAAAATTTGCTATTAATATGAGTAAAAAACGAGTGAGCACTACGATGAGGGATGATGGAAAATGTTTTTTCTAATAATTTCAAAATAAATAAATATAATCACGACTGTAATCCCCAGGCTCGGTAGATATTTCCTCAAATCTTCAGTTACTTAGATCTTTTGAGGTTATCTAAAGAGGGTTGTCAGACGCACGACCAAACATGATATTTGGCACTTGCCCACAATTTGCACAGTAGCTAGTATTCCGTACGTGACAGGTTGCAAGCCAATCGCCGCATATAGGAATACTAGCCTATGACACATACCTTCGAATTTTTGGTTCTAGGGTATGCCGGTTTCCTCACGATGTTTTCCTTCACCGTTTAAGAGCACTGGCATTGCGCACATAAATTTTTCGAGTGGAAAAACTCATTGATGCACGACCAGGTTTGAACCCACGACCTTTGAATCGAGAGGCAGGGGTGCTACCACTACACCACCAGCGCTCTATAATTAATAATTCAATTACAGCGCTGATAATTTCAAGCATTGAAAAATTTCATAGATCGTTATTGGAGCTCATTACACGCTTTTTGTATGATTGTTTGTAACCGACTTCTTTGGGCGCGATTTTGACCCACTTTAAACGGCCAGATTTCGTTCAAACTTTGTAGATTTATCGAGGACTGATGACAATACACTATTTTGATAAAAAAAATCCATTTTTTCAATTTGAAAAAAAAAATTTCGATCGTAAAGCACTCTCTGATGCTTCGCATCATGAGTCGTGCAATAGTATAGTCGTGTCGTCATTTCGATAATATCTTAAAAAGCACCCCACACTTTTTTCAAAATATTTTTTTTTTAAATTTATTTTCTATTTTTTAGTTCGGTTTCTATAAAAAGCGTGTTTTTTAGTTTTTTTAAACTATTATTTATTTTTAAGCTGACATTGTTAGCTGTTCTGATCTAGCTGTGTACTTACGTTACATTCTCTCCCGACTGGTCTATTGGGAGATATGACAGTATGTGCAATTCCAGGGTTAGTTAGTGGAGTCCATTTTAAATTATTCTTTATCGGTGGACTGGAAAGATAATGTTTGGACTTTACGATTCGCTGTGACTTGGGTGATAAATGAAATTTGCTCATAATGGTTTTCGAATATTCTTTAGGCACCAGGTGGAGTCATGGATACAGTTTACAATGCAAAATGAGCTTTATCCTTATCAAATTTATGCATGTTTTACAGTATTTAAAAAAAAATCACGACTACGACCAATGCTTTACAATGACGTGAATAAATCTTCTAAATCCAGGGTCTTTCAGCGTAAACAGAAAATTTCTTAGAGTACGTGCTGAAACTGCATCAAAGTCTTGCAACTTCATTTAAATTACAGCATAATGCAACCATTAACGAGTTCTGTTACATTAAAACTACAATTTATGCGATACCCAGCGTCGAAACTTTGCGTATTGCAAGCGAACGTTAAAGCGAGGACGTGCCTGTAGACTCATGGCAAGCACTAAAATACAACACTTAACAAAAAAATCTCAAAGGTTTACAGTATGATTCGTTTCGCTCTTTAGTCGACTGGCCCCGGAAAAAACTACTATGGGGCCAGTTGACCTAATGCATTTAATTTATTGCTTTTTTTTAGTCGACTGGGCCCATTACTAATTTGAACAAAAAATCTATTGTCTATTTCAAATCCATGTACAGATGTGTACAAAACGTACTCAGAGAAAAAAAATGAAACACAAATGGTGTTTCATTTTTTTTTTATAAATATGATACTTATGTTTATTGGGTTCTTTGGCTTTGGACTAGTCAAAATCAACAATATAGTATATCGACAAAAGTTGAAACACTTTTCTTCTTGCCTATTCTAATAATAAACTCTGTAAGCGGGTCTAGTTGACCAATTCAAAACATGCATTAAGTCAACTGGACTCGAGGGGCCAGTCCGAGCGGGGTCAGTCGACTAAAGAGCCTTCGTTTATGTCATTTGTTTTCTCATTTAGAAAAATCTTTACTATGCAGAACACAACTTTTTAAATGACACCACCCTCTGATCGATTACGATCACAAGGGACAGGAAACGCGAAACAGGATGCAATGAGAGATGAGCTCGGATCAGATGATTTCCTACAAGTTAAACTACCTACTCTAAGTTAAGCAATAAAAGCCAGTGGAAAAATCTAGGCTTTTACTTTACTGTGGAGGTTATAAGCTTCTAATTTATACTGAAAATTGTAGGTGTCGTAAAGGCAGCGTCATACACTAGAATAAAAACTTTATGATTCACATTCTAAAACAAAAACATTGTGTCCAAAAAAATTTATTTAAAAAAAATCCGGAGATGTCTGGAATCTGTAATTGTATCAAAGTAGAAAACAGCCGTTTATATCTTTCTCATAAAAACTTGCTTTTGACTTGACCATGCTGCTAATGAAAAACTTTTAAAGTAGTTCTTAGTGGTCCACTTAAAGATACTTAGCTAGCAACGAGAAGATATTTTTGTAGTTGGTATCCCTGTAGTTAGGAAATTGCATGCGAGTTAAAAACATTTGTGACGGATGGACTGATAAACGGATTTACATATGTTTCTTTGTGCAAAAAATGGACCCTTAAAAAATCAGTTCTCGCGAAGATTTGAGCTTGGAAACCCTTTTCACACTTTATAAACAAAAGGTCTCTAAATGCACAAAATAATTCAACTGAGATCTTACCGTAGCCACAGACACAATAGTAGTAAGATGACATATGGTGCCACAATGTAACAATTCACGCAGAACGCACCCATCGAAACGTTAGAATTCGTATCCTGGACAACCTGACGATACGTGATTTTATAACGTGGATGTAAGAATCAAAATCACAACTATTCATAGCAATAACTAGTATTTATTGCAAATATTATAAAATCCGACTGAACGTAACTGAAAATAGATGTTTACAGCATACATTTTTATTCGATTGTCACTCTTGTAATCCAGACAGATCCAATGACTCCATATTTGTCAAAATCTGCCGTTGGTACTCGCATATGTACATACGAGTACCTACACCTCAAACACATTATCAAACAGAAGAACAGTTTTGAAACGTCATACTTTGTCGTCTTTTTAATATAATACCTCGTACAATGCAGTTCCTCTTTTGGTTTTCTGTCTTTATACTAAACTTTCTACTTTGATGAATAGTATATCAAAGACTACCATATATTTTTCAGCTCAGTCAATACAGATATAACTTTTCCTGTTATTAGTTCTTAGATGTTTCGAGGATTGCGTATTTACATTCATTTTGAACTGAAGCTGAGATCAAAACGTGTCCTCTTTGTCAATACAAGTTGCTTTAGTGTAGACTTTTAATAAAACGTCTTTGAGTAGAAGTTTTTCTTAATGTTTTAATCTTCAAAATTACACAAAAATTATATTTATTTTGTAATGGGCGATAGTTAAACGACTTCTTAACCGATCAGCTGGTATCCAAAATTAGTTGTGCAAATATTTTTTTTTCATCTCCACACATCTTGATTTAAATATTCCGAAATACACAACAAGGTTATCCTGACAGAGCAACTGGAAGAATTTTATTCAGTTTTGATTTCAAATTCAATTAATACAAATACCAGGCAAGCAGAACATTATTGAAGGTTACTATTCAATTCTGATCTCTTCTACATGGTTTAGTATAAGCCTTATCACATCACCAAGCCATTCATATCACCAGCTTTACTTTTATTAGTCATGAGGTTGCTTCGCATTTGGGTAAAACTCCGTTTGGCCTTAACTTACTTCAAAATCTTTACGCAATGCGGGTTATTTTTAATCGTATTTTATGATGATAGATCATTGCCTCCTGAAGCCCCGTTACGAATATTAAAAGTCAATTGTGTATTCTTCTTAAGTCTCCAAGCGAGTATATATTTTCTGCGAAATGGCTCGTATCTCTTTAGCTTATTGAATTGGGGCTCAGAAATTACTTGATTGAAGACCCAGGCTTACTATACAATTTATTATGTAGATTTTTATAATTTAATAAGACTATCGCGTTGGGTTTTGTATAATTTTCGTTACCTTCAAAGGAGAAAACTTAAAATCATCCTACCTACATAATAAATCTAGTCCCGAACTAAGCAAAGCTTATATTAAAAGGGTACTGACTGACTGACAGTTACATGATAACACCCAGTGGGCTTAACGCCTCTAGCGATAACTTACGGCAGATAAATATCGAAGTAAACGAAACGAAATAAAGTTTCGTACACAATCAAAACTTGTCCCAGCCTTCAGGAAAAGAACGAACATAATTTTTGCAAAACTTGTTCTTAGCAAAACAGCAATGCGTTATTAAAGCAAGGATTTCACCACAATAGCAACAAAGCTAGCACCAAACCCCCAAAACTATTTAAGCCATCAGTCCAACTGCAGAAGTGACCGCAAATGACACGATAATCTTTGAGATATCGTTTTGTAACAAAGTTTCAAACTCAAACACTGATCTTTGTGTCGCTACAATGTGCTTAACTGTTTTGAATTTATGTGTTGGATATTTATTAGAACAAGGTACTTACCAAGATCATCTCTTGTTTTCTAAGTGGTCTGTAGTTTTACTTGCTCAAAAGAAGGTACATAAAAGAGCTTATAATTGAGCACTTTGCTGTTTTTCTGTCTGTTTGTCAGGACTTGCCTAGTGTAAAATGCAATAAAGGTGTGTATCCTAAGGCGATACAAAGAATTACCACAGAAAAATAATTCATAAGTAAGAATTTTGATAGTTTTAGCTCCTAAAATAACTTGAATTGCTTGTTACGACATTTTATAGTACTTAATAAAAATGCTAAGCAAATTTTTAGAGATCTTTGATTACGATTTTTCACCAAAGTCGACCACTGACTCCCAAAGAATTAATAAAAACGAATGCTTGATTTTAAAATTTCAATGTATCGATATTATAGTGACTATTGTAGCTATTACAATTATATTTAGCTCGATGTGTTAGTCTATATTGTAGTTTGAGCATCAAAACACGAGTCTACCCGCTCTGTTCCTATTAATTTGCATCTACAAATAATAGCCTTAGCTTGAATTAGTTATATCTGCAGAATTGAGGGTCTTGTATTGGGTAGGTACGTATGCAAAACTTATGCTACCTCTGCCGGTGTCAGGATAGACAGGCTAGCCTGACTCACTTTACAATGTAAAATATCTTTATGTAGCGACTGAGTGAATGAATGAATGAACTTTCTAAATATAAACTCTCTTTAATAAGACATACCTAAAGAGCTAAATTCGGCGGGAGGTTCCTTCCGGGGTATCGGGGTTTGCGAAGAGAAGAATTTCTAAAATGTATCTATAAGGGGTTCAGCGAATACATTTATAAAGTTTTGACAGTTTGACGACGTAAAAGTTTCATCAAGAACATTATAGAAGGAGCAGTGGAAAGAAAGTGAGAAAAAGAAAACCGAGGATAAGCTTGAAGATCCAAGTGAAAGAGAAGGTTGTTATGACGTATAAAGAGGTCAAGGAATCGCCCTGGAAAGAACTAAGTAGAGATAAAGTTATGCCGTCAAGAGTCAAACTCGTAAATTAAGATGCAGAAAGTCCAGAGAAGTCCGATAATTTCGCATGAAGCACAAGACGAGAGAGTGACAAGCGAGTTCTCCGTACTGATATTATAATATGCTATGGCATAGATATATATTCAACACCGAGCGCCAGCGAAGTACTTATAAGTTTCAATAGTTAACCAATTCGAGGGTAGTTTAACTAGGTATAACTGAATTGTACGAGGTTCCAATCTAAGACTTGAGAGTTTGAGAGCGAAACAAGATTTCGGAGAATTGTAATTTGCCCTGATGTAATGATAGTAATTTATCTAAAACCAATTAGAGCTAACAGCTATTGAATAATTTGTCTGTAGACAGAATTCACACTGTCAAGCTATTTATGCAAAAGTTCCGTAGTAAGGCCTAAGTCTGTCTAGGCTTATCTCGAAATGATGTGTGAATTTGGTATAGATGAAAGACAAATTAAATGTTATAATAATAATATTATATCGTAATTCAACAGCTATCTTATATCACGCGATCATTTGACCAAAGTATGTTAGCTCAAAAAAACTTAATTAGGAAAACATTAAGAAATAATTGTCTAATTAAAAAAAAACATGAACTCGATGATCTCCAGACTGGATAAACACCGCCTCAGGTCGCGTTCGTTACTACGATCTTTGACGATATCTAAAAGAGCTGGTCAGAGGCACGTCCCACCTTATATTTGGCACATGCCCACATTAGTTTCCGTACGTGACAGATTGCAAGCATATCGCCAGTTATAAGAATACTTGTATTCATAATAAATTTGAAGGTGTGTCATTGGTTAATTTAACCCATTAGAGGTCACCGTCCCCAAACGAGTACGGCCTTATTTCTAAGTGTCAATAACAAATTTCATAAAGTTCACGTGAGTAACCGTGATATTTTACTTCATCCTAACCCTATTCATGTATATTGATCAATATTTAGCGGGTACTTGCATATTTTTTGATAAAAAGTGTTTGTTGAAGTTGTGTCACAAAAATACAGTGGAGGTAAGTGAATGATTTTAGTTTTTTTTTAGTAATTACTGCATAGAAGTTGTTTTTTTTATTTCAATAGTATAAAATAAATGTCAGAGTAAGTTATAAAGAACAATACTTAGAATTATTTACAGCTCAAATAAAACTAGGGTCATATGAATCTTACCGTCCTCGCTTGGGGCCAGTGACCACATATGTGACTAAAATTACAGTTTTTTTTTTAGATTCCTTGCAATGAAGAAACAATATTTCACTACTCAAATTAGCTACAAGAGGTTTGGAGAAGCTATTGAAGCCGTTTTACAGGACAGCGACGATGATGAATGTGACTGGCTATCAAACCACCCTGAATCCATTGCGGTGATTGATGAAGAGGAAGTTGCCGATGATGATATGGCGACGTGTTCCATGCCGCAAGGCGTAGATACTATTGAGGTATCTATGAACCGAGAGGGTAGTGGTAGCGAAGATGGTGATATTGAACCGCTGGCGTCAAAAAGAAGACGACAGGATGCTACCCGTCAATCCGCTTCGAATCCTAACCCAACTTGGCGGACATGTGCCCTTTCATACTCTTCAGCAGCTGAGAATACTTCTAAATTTTGTGATAGGAAGAGTGCTGTTTGTGAAGATCTGAAAGACCTAACCCTGTAGGTTTATCAGAAATTGAGTGATGATGATATACGAGTAATTGATATGATTATACTCAATAGCAAACTATACGCTGATCAACACAATAAACCTGAGTTTCAACTGGATTGCTCTGACTTGAGGGAATTTGATACTAACAGGGTACCATAAGCTATCTCGAGAACCCATGTAATGGTCTCTAGATAAAAATTATAGGCGTAGAATTGGTCGCTTAAGCCATGTCTAGACATGAGTTTCGGGATAAAAAGAAACCTCCATCTTGTTGACAACAACCTATCTTCAACATTGGCAGACAAGCATAGGAAGAAGTTTTTACAGTGGGAAGTGTTTCATGTCAGTATCTTTATTGACGAATCAATGGTACGACACGGTAATACGAGTATATGTACACACCAAAGTCAACCAAGAAAATCGCGCCGGACTCCTTCAATAGTCGATGGCCTTCCTCAAGATGGAGTTGGGCACTATCGTTGGACACCCGTCGGAATTGAATAACAGCTGCGGTGTTTGTTTTTGGCATTCAAAAGCGCATTGGCAGTGTGAGAAGTGCCTAAAAACACTTTGTGTCGAAAAGACTTGTTTCGAAAATTTTACTACATAAGAGGTCAGTGTCCCCATTCGAGTCCACCCCTGAAAAATCATGAAAAATACTTTTTTTGAATATTTTATTGTGTTTTGTGCCTTTTAGTTTATATTTCAATGAGAAAATAAAAAAAAAGTGAAAAAAACATTGGTAGTTTTTGTTTGACCTCTAATGGGTTAACCAAATGACACACCTTTGAATGGTTAGGTTTTATTCCGACAGGTTCTAACGAAATAATTTAAGAAAACATTGATAATTATTTATTTGTTCAATTTCTCTATCGCAATATTTGTAATGAGCCACTTCTAGCTAAGCTAGGATTTGGATTTGTGGCCATAATTGGAGCAATTTTTGGCGGGATTGCTGCCGTTTGCCAAATGGCTTTAAGTTCAACGTGAATGAGAGTTTTAGTGTCCAGTGTGACCACAGCCTAATTGCAGTGGATTAGTGTGAACGGGCTTTACTATATTTTATTTGGCGTGGAAATTATAAGGAGCGATGTTTTGGCAATTAACACTTTAGTTCAAAAAAATTAAATGACTTCACCACTTTTACTAAATGAATTCTTAAATTATAATACACATGCAAACAACTTATATTCCAATAAAATAGTTTTGCCACCATAAAAATCACGTCAAGTTTTATTTTACTCTTTGGTTTTTTCAATCAGAAACGTAGATAAATATTTCGCCATAAAAATGTATTTTCCGTATCAGTGGATTGCCTACAAAATGGTGCATACATAAACTAGGGATTTTTGAGGTTTCACTCGGTCGTGGCGAAAATAAAATAGCTAAAAAAATCACTAAGCTAAACGCGGGAGAAGCGCGTTTTGGCTGCGATTACGTTACGACTCCTAACGTATAGCAGCTGAGAGTTGAGAGATGATGAGATCTACATGGTTATAATTATATTTTCATTTTACCATCACGTCACAATGTGAGTTGAAGAAGGACAAAAAATATTTTCGATTACATTTTAAAATCATGCCGTATTCATCGCACTCAAGTTAGGTATCCATGAACTAAGTTACTAAACTACTTTTCATGTGACAAGCGCAATAGTTACACCTGTACCGGCGTATTACGTGTTACGTGTGCATACACGTGAGTTGACAGAGTCAAAAAATAATTTTCTACTTCACATCTTCAGTGTCAGTGGGCGTTAGCTCAAACAAACATACAAATAGTTTGATATAAAAGTACAACAAGTAGGATTTGGCGTTATGTTTGGGGAAAATGATACAAACTAAATTGGCAAGTTCGAATTTGGCGTGTTTGCTTATGCATAGAATAACTTTGGTTATAAGTGAGCTAGGTTATAGAATATTCAGATTATATAGTTTTGATATTTTCGCAAAAATAGTGTCCAAAATAATTTGTGTTTCGAGCCGTGTTTGGTGGTGGTGGTAGCTCGCCTTCCATTTCACAGGTCGTGGGTTTAAAATGTTGTCGTGTCAATCAAGAGTCAAGAAGTTAATAGAAATACTTAATTAGAGTTAGGTTAGAGTTAGTAATTAGGTTAGAGTGGTATGGGCATGTTATGAAAATAGATGAATGACATGTGACGTGGAGTGTTAGGTATGAATGTGGATGGATACAAGTCAAATAGTCAAATAGTCAATAATCTTTATTCATTTATATCACAAGGATCATTTTGAATCGTCTTACATACTAGGTGAGTCTAGGTGCCAATTCCAGTCCTATCCCCAGTACGAGAAGAACTGACAAGAAACTCGCTGGGCCCTAGCGCTTTTTTTGTATTATGAACCTTGTTAACATTATTAAGGATACCTAGCAGAGTTGGAACTGATTCGTCCCAAGCTTTTTTGTCATCTAAGTACTCTGATATTCTATAATAAGCTTTACGAGACAGGTTTTGTTTAATTACATTTTTGAATTTCGTAATCGATAAATCAAGCATGTCGCTTGGGATCTTGTTATAGAAGCGTACACATTGCCCTATAAAGGATTTGCTTACTTTAGTGAGCCTAACCGTGGGAACAGCGAGTTTATTTTTATGTCTGGTATTAACATTATGAAAATCACTATTTTTCTTAAATAAATTAATGTTTTTATGAACATACATCAAGTTTTCATATATATACTGACATGGCATTGTCATAATGTTAATTTCCTTAAACTTCTCTCTAAGAGATTCTCTGGGACCCATGTTATAAATTGCCCGAACAGCCCTCTTCTGCAACACAAATATGGTGTTAATATCTGCAGCTCTCCCCCACAACAAAATACCGTAAGACAAGGGTAGAGGTAGACTTTACAGTCTCTTACAAACCGTCATGTTTCAAAAACGTCACATCTCAAGCTCGAAGTAACACTATTGCAATACAATTTTTATAGGTCATAGTACGAAATCAAAGATAAAATATAAAAGTATTACTTTAATATTACCTACCAAAAGATCTTGTAGTAAGGCCCTTGTACTCTCAAACTCTAGACATTATACCACCAGTAAATAGTCTCAGTGTGATAGTCAATAAAGTGTTATCTATTTATCTATCTTTATCGAGCCAAACCCTTTCTATTTCCACATAATAATGTATACATATAAACTACCAAGGAAGGTATCTCTTATCACGGCACCTTTGTAATTAACCTAACTTATTAATTACAAACACAATGTTGGTCGGTTAGTTTTCGTTGCGGTCCCAAGTTTGATTATAACCTGACCTTGTTTGGGGTATCTTAAATAGCGGCACTCGCTTTGTGGACACGAGAATTATAATGTCAGTGAAATGGCGGTTTTTTCATCCTATTTTAGTACAGATCATTATGTAAGTTGTAGAACAACTTTGTTACAGAAATGTACAGTTACCAGTATACAAAATAATTACTGTTTCACATTTTTGTAGATAAGGACATTGATGGGTATAAAAATACATGGCGAAATATTTGAGCCATCTAATTTGAAATGCTAATTTTATGCAATGTTACACAAGCTTAGATCAAACGTAAGATGCTCAAATAAATAGATGGTTATAAAACACCTATCACTGCTCATATTATATTACAACCCACCCACCAGCCACTCTGAACCTACTACCCACAAACCTAACCACATTCCATCCGGAACAATCCGGCCACTTGCTAAATAATTTATCACATTTTGATTCGGTATCCACACCAACTCAGTAACCAGAATACCGGCTATAAGTTATGTGCGGTCAGGCTCGGGTTAAAAGACAGGATAATATCGGGAAGTACTCCATGCATACCTTTACTCTTGGCTAGCATTCAGCAGTACATCACGTCCGCAGAATCGTCTATGGGGTCACGCACACATGCAACTACAAAGATGGATTACGTAGTCATTTTCATGAACGCTTTAGCTTACGCGATATTCCGGGGCTTATAAAGCTTATTTTACACGCGTAACCGAAAGTGCTCCCCGTTTAAGGGTAACAAATAATTGAAAATTTTCAACAAACATAACAATTTTTTTCCAATTATAGCGGGTCTGTAGAAGCTGCTTGAATTTATGAAACGAGTGATTTTGGAGGAATCTTTTAAAATATCTGTTTTTGATAGGCTGTGGAATCAATTAAGCCATTTTGTAAATTCAGAGGTTTGATTAATGATATGTATGAAGGTAGGTTAAATGTGAGTGTGTATGTTCTAAGTGGAAGTTGCGCTACTGGTTTTAGGGTTTCTAACCCTTTTTAGCATATAAAATAATCGAGGGCGCAAAAGGGACTGGATCTGACGGTATCACTGTGGTATTTGATAGTGAATTTTCTTGCTCAATTTGGTACGCACGTGTGTGCGACTACCATAATGCTTGATATATAAATCAACCTCTATCACGTTGGAAGTAGATTCAATATAGGTAAGCAGTACCAAATTAAAAAAAAGAACCATGCCTTGGTATTTTGCCGAATGAAATTCAACTGTCAATCGTTAGTTTTACGTTTCAATATTGTTTTGAAATCTTAAATGATTTTTGCTGGAGTGAGATATTTGAATTTCTTACTATTATTATCTTCTGTCGCATGGGAGAGGGTAATATAAGCAGCCGTGGATAATGAAGAAATAGGTTCATTGTAAAAAAGGGATGCGGTAGGGTTGGTAAAGAGACACGCAAACCCATCCAATCTCATTTGCCTGAGATTCAATGGCTCAATTTTTGTATTCCTTCTATTTATCGAAATGTCAACAAGTGTATGCTAAAGAAGAGCTTTTTCATGACGCAACCTATTCATTTTTTCTTCTTTATTGATGGAATCTATGTCTTTTGAGATAAATTTTGCCATTGTCATGTTTTTTATATGAATAGTATCGTCAACGTCACAGAGGCACAGTCAAATTGACAAGTCAATTTAACAATAGTGTTTTTTAGCAGTTCTTTTCAGAGCCTAATTCCAAAATGACAGGACATATTTGTATCAGTTTTTTATAGGTTCCGAAACTTAATTTAGATTGCCCACTTTTGCTAAACATTTTTTTATTATTTTAGTTACGGCACGGGTACTGCATTTAGTTTACAATTTCTGAAATGAAGCAGTTCTTCTATGTCTCATGAAAAATAAACTTAATACCCTTTTCTTCATAAGCTCATAACTTGCTAAGCTTCGAGGATTCCGTGTGACAGACCACGAAATAAACGCAGTAAAAATATTATGCGGAATTTTCGGACTGGGATCTAAGTCTTAATTTCCATAGAATTTGCCACCGCTGCCACTTTTCTTTCTAACGGGAATGTGGCAAATTTTTTCTGGCTTTAACATGTTGGCAAATTTGATTCATAATAATTGGTATCACTATCTAGCTTTATTTTATATCCAAAACTATAAGGCAACGGAGAGGGGCGTAAGAGTCGCCGAATATTGGGAGAAAAATATTTAAATTTAGCCGTTGACTCGAAAGAAGAAGAGGACTATAGTTCTTTTTTATGAATAATAATTAATTTAAATTGAAAACCAATGTGCTCTGCCGTGATGAAATAAGCTTGCATGGCTGGGTCTTACTACGAGTATATTATTTACTTTATTTTGTTACATAGCTAGGTGGTGTCCTGTGTGTGTTTATTTATGTACAGGCTAAAACTGCGCTTATAGCTAATCACGGCCGCCATATTGTTGTGACATGACGGTCACGCTATTTACGAAAACGTAGCTTTACAGATAAGCGAGTAGAGTTGTGACTAATTTCGGGCAATTTATCTTCTCTATTCAAGCACAAGTTATTTACTCTGTGTCAACTTTGGTAGTTCAGTTTTTGTGCTAAATCGGGGAATTTGCTACTATTATAATGTTTTATTATAATAACCAAGTTCATTTTGGAGTCGACTGTAATAAATTTACTATACCGATGCTTTGCTTTTTAAAATTTGTTTGGTCATCCTTTTTTTTATCGAGTAAACTCAGAGTTGACGAAAGAAAGGAGTGAGTGGAAGAAGATGACATGTTGTGCCGACATCAATTAGCGTGGGATAAGGGCAGGAGAGGAGAATGATGATGGTTCAAAACCTAGTTTGGTGTAAGGAAGAAGTTCGCCTTAACGGCTCTTTTAGTAAACTATTAGGTCGTGGCACATGCTGAATTTTCATCATAAAAATGAGTAAGTGAAAGCCTTAAAAAATATAGGCCATCAACTTCGTAATACATCAGTGGTTCTTTAAAACTGCAAGTGAAATTATTACCTTTCCTTTATGAAATTCCTAATAAACTTTTCTAATATCGTGCACGGGTTCATAGTCGCATACTCGCGATGTCCATGTAAAGGTGGAGTCCTAGTCGAGCGACCGCCATGACTTGTAACGCGACTCTGTGACCGAAACTTAGCTATGCTGATCGCACCTTATCTTATACGTGTCTATTAAAATAGTTCGGTCTTTTCCTCAATCTATTCATGTCAATCTATCAATTTTTTTCAATTTTCTGGAGTTTATTCAATTAAACCACAAGAACTTTTTGCAACATATAGGTACCTAAATGATGCTATGGTATGTAGTGTAAAAGCATTATTTTTATTATATTTTTTAAATGGTTTACGTCTAGACAAAGTAACATTTTGGTAGCGATGTTGCTAATTAAATAAGCAAACATTATGTAAATTAAATTTCTATTAAATTTTTTAATCATTTCCATAAATCCAAGTTTTCTATTCCATAACGATGTTCAAATGTTAAACTATACGTTCCTTACATTTCACCTGCATTTGACATTACACTAAACCGAAAATAGTTACACCAAAAATTGGCCAAATCAAACCTAACACAGTTAACTAACGTAGTGAATTGATATCGCAACCAAAGGAGCAACTTATATTTAAGCTATATCGGCAAAAGGTACAAGATGCTTCGCGGATATAGCTCATTTAGATTCATGCCACGGAACCCTATCGATTATGATGTCATAAAAGGTTCGGGGTATTTCCCATCGATATTAGAAACGTGCGACATCTCCGGATAGGGCTCGTGTCCTTCCGGTGAGTTGAATCGCTGTCTCATCCAGGACGAAACCTTACCACAAGCTCTTACAAACCATCATGCTTAAAAAACATCACATTTCAAGCTGGAATATTCAAGAATGTAAGTGTTACATGGGTACTTAAATTTAATATTTCACTTAAAAACTTAAGTAACACTACTTCAATACAATTTTTATAGGTCATGGTACAGCATATTAAAGTTATATTACTTTGATATTACCTGAAAAGTTTTTATTAAAAGGTAAAGAGCCCCTGGTGAATTCGAAAATAGTGACATTTATGGTGACATTATGGTGGTTAGTACCTATATCCAGCATCGCTAGATTGCAGATCTCAGGCTTACCACAATCTCTTCGTGCAATATCAAAGTAATATAACTTTGATATTTCATACTATGATGTTTAAAAGTTGTATTGAAATAGTTTTACTTCAACTTTGACGTTTGTGAAATATGATGATTTGTAAGAGTTTGTGGTAAGGCCCCAGGGTCATTACTGTATCATTATAAACATGTTTCAATCTAATCCAGCGTCCAGCCACAAGAAGACAATGCAATATCAATGTAAATTGTAGAAAATTCGGGTGGAGCTAGATCGCTAGACTCAGACTGCGCCTTTACAAAATGCGGGTAGCAATAAAAATAAGATGCTGGCTCGCAGGTTTAATGAAAAATAATATTTCCGGAGGTCACCACCGCGTACTCTGGAGGAAATTAAGCCTGTGCACGGAAAATGTGCACTTGTCGCGTTTTACCGCTGAAATATGAGGAGTGTAGATTATAATCTGCGAGTGCAGCCGGCTGTGAATGTGTCAGTAATTGGACTTTAGATGTAACCAGGTTCCCATTTTAACTTCATACGGTCGAACTTCAGTGTTTTACTGCAACACTGGCTAATTCTTTAGCGACGGTAAATAGACTTACAAAATAACGATATGAGAAAATACCTCGGACACCCCATCATAAGATATCGTATCGATGTATGCAGAAATGGGAACAATTTTAGTTAATTTTTTTTCCCACGAACGGCTCAAAATTTACGATTTGTGCAGAAATGGGAATAAAAGTGTGCAGAAGAAATTTGTGCCATTCGTGGGAACACCTCAACATAGGAAGACCATACAGACTCAATGAATATTGATGTCTTTAGAATACATAATAAAGGGGTTAGTCCCAAGGACGACCAACATCATATGGTATTCAGTACAAACATAATGGTGATAATTATTTTAATTTTTTGAAAAAAAAACCTGCTTTTCGTTGAAATTTTCCATAAATTTAACTGTAAACAGAAAATGCAAAAATTCTCAAGCCATCTGCTTAGGTTTGCAGTAAAATTTCGTTAACAGTGACTTTGGAGCCAGTTCATTCCGGATTATACCGGATTATTCCGGAATATTCCAGCTAAGCACCGGAATATGGCGGATTTTCACGGCTTTAAATCACCGCGACAACTTCACAGTGAAATTAGAGCCGATGTAGCCAGAGATTATTAAGAGCTTTGTTCGTTAGTGGTCACCCTGGTTATCTGCTGGTCGTTGGAAGGTCGAGACTCCTTAGCACGCGAATAAACAAAGTTGTAGTCGTTTAACAATGAAAGGACCATTGACACCACAAAGTGTAATCTATCTAAATTATTACTAACCTTCAAAACTCCCACCCTACACTAAGCCTAAAGGGAAACATAATATTTAATTAAATTTCGTTACGAGCGGATATTTTGTTAAGAACAAAGCAATTTTGGTTAAAAAGCACTTCTAATAAAGTTTTATAAGCCTTTTGTAATTTATGCGGCCCCTGACAGTGACGGGGGAAATTGTCCAACACTATTTAAAAATAAGTACATAACTGGTAACTAGGAATGTCTATTGGTATGGCTATTCTCAGAATAATGTGATGTCAAACGCAAGTAAAATGTCAGTTTACTTTTTAATAACTACGATTTATTCTGAAGATAGTGTGATTCGCCCTTAGAGGAACACATTTCTTGAGAAGCCTTCGTTTACAATTCATAAAATCGTAAAGAGAAATAAAAATGGATAAGAGTGAGCAAAACTCATGACGTATTAAGGGTTCTCTGTTAGTGTAAATCTACAGGTTATTCAGAGTTTAAAATTTTTCTTAAAACTTCACCAAAACAAACCTGTTTTTAAGTTAAAATGACAAAAATTCATATTTTTTGGCTTTTTTCATTACATGAGTAAAAGTTTTTAGCACCTAACAGAACTCTGATATTGTTAGTTGTATCCTAGATTTTTTGAAGTAAAACTATTTTACGCACGCTTGACTTGGTGAGTAAGTTGGTGAATGCGTGGCGTTACGAAAAGTGCGATCGGGCGAGGCGAACGGAAGTTGAGAGGGAGATATAAGTAATGAAGATAGAAAGAGAGACAGTTACGTTTCCGTATATTACTGTAGGGGCAAGAGAGAGAGGTCGCACCTCTCTCTCTTGCCCCTTCACACATCTTCTTTCTCTATTTCTCTCATAGCCAGTTACGTTTCGTATATCTAAATCACAGTGCAGACCTACATAGGTACATTATAGATGGAGCTAAAGAAGTTTTACTTCATACTTTTTTTGGTTTTTGCCGTTTCCATAAAATAAGTTCGTAATCAGACGTTGAAATACGAAACCCTAAAAATGATTCTGAAAATTGCTTTCCTCACCAAGTTTCATCGTCTAACATTGCAACCATTATAAAACTCATAACACAGAACCGTTACCATATTCCTTGCTGAATTTGCTCAGTGTAATATCTCAAGCCCCTAAAGGTTCGGTTACATAAAGCGAGTAACTAATGGACGCGGGTGCACCACTATTAGTTAGTATACAAGGGGTCCTGCACAGCCATTACGTAACGTATTGATTTCAGTTTTGTATTATTATTAATATTAAACAGGTATTTATCGCGTTTTATTTACCATGACTACTTAGTATGTAAACCTGTCGAAACGTCGGGAAAAATAGGTAAAGAAAACGCGATAAATACCTGTTTAATACCAATAATAATAAACATTCAGTTTTTTAATTTATTTGCGTATGTAATAGTCAAATTTTTTATAAAAATGTCTTGCAAATGATTGCTCAATTCTCAATTTATTGGCTTGAAAATTCACAAATTAAATATTTTTTTCGATCGACCTGTTTTTATCCGACTGCGAAGCGAAAAAGGAGGGTAATGTGTTTGGGGTATATATCTATGCGAGTGCCTTTGGGTGTCACTGTAGTCCAAACGGCTGGACAGATTTTGACAAATAAAGTGTCGTTGGATTCGTCTGGATCATAAAAATGACAGGCTTTACAAAATATCAAAAAAAAATATATGGTGGCTGTAAAAATCTATTTTCAGTTGCGTTCAGTTGTTATTTTTAACCTTTGCAATTTATACTAGTTTTAATAGTTGTCAGTGAGTACTCGCTTCGTGTGACCGCACCTTTAGCTGTGGCGAGCTAAGACAACTCCACGCTTGAATAATAATTTATCTCCAAGATTTTTATTAAATTATGCCGACACTTTGCATTCTGTTGACTGTAAGTTAATATTTCATAGTTTGTGACAGTTTAGTGGGAACTGAATTCGCTGGATAAAAGAAGTTTTCGTGCAGCTGCTCAATCTAAGAATCTGTTTTATAAAAATACTAGCTTCTGCTCACGGCTTCGCTTGCGTGGTACTTTGAAAAACAAAAACTAATCTATCCCATGGGAACCGTACATTTTACGAGATAAAAAGAGCCTATGTTATATTCCAGACTATAATATAAATTTGTGAATTTCATAAGGATTTGTTCAGCCGTTTCAGCGTGAAAGAGTAACAAACATACATCAATACATTCTTACAAACTTTCGCGTTTATAATAATTAGTAGGATACCTATAGATCTATCTTAAATATGAACTATACTTAATGAAAATACATGGGAAAAAATTCAGCTGTTTGGTTCCAGTGACAACCAAAAAACTCGTATATACATACATAAAAACACCCTTCCAAACACAATACACTCCTTCCATCCGCATTCGGTTAAAATGGGGTTTACCCGGAGTGTTAACTAACGGAAACGCAATGTATTTACCCAAACACAGGGTATGAGACAAATTACATAAAATATTTTGCAAAACAGTGAAATTCGCGTCGTATATCTAAGGTTTAAAGTGCATTTGGCAAAAGTAGTAACAATTAATCTGGACAAAACGGCCGCGTTTCGTTGGAGCGCCGCCAATGTAAGCCTCCAACCTGCGCCTGAAAGTATACATAACGCCTGAAAATAGACGTAACGTAGTGCGATATCGGTATTGGACACCAGTTATTATCATTATTGGTACACTGGTGGTGATTTTGTTGTTCGTTGACTCACTAAAATTTCGTGAAACACAATTTTTTTTAACACATTCTTCTTAAAGACCAAGTTAGGATAACTTTAAAAACCACATTCCATAAATTACGTAATTTTAGTCAGCAGTAAAAATGCTGACAAAATTTACCTAATTTTAGCACTACCGCTTGGCTCTACTAGTAGAGTGAAGGGAAATTTTATATTCCCGTGACACTACTGGTAGTGTGATGTAGAATGATAGTGTCACGGGAAAGTAAAAATTCCCTTCACTCTACTAGTAGAGCCAAGCGGTAGCCAAAGGGAAGTAGTGAATTTTAGGGATGTCACTTTGAAAGTTATACTAACCTAGTCTTTAGCGTGAAGTAAAATGAACGCTTGTATTTTAAATTAATAGAACTCAGTGAACATCAGAATCAACACGCCCGTATAACTTCTGTTTTGGGTTGAATTGTGTGTACCTACCTATTGAGAGAAACAGAAAATTACTAGAGAGATAATATTTTTTAATTGACGAAAAATGGAAGAGGTTTTTAAGTCGATTTTGTTTTCATACCGTGAGTGATCACGCATACCTTTTTTTTAATACAGATTATTAAAAAAAGCTTATCATACTTTATCATATTTTTTTATTCAGCTAGTCAGAGAGAGTGAGAGAGAGACAGAGAGAGAGATAATAGTTTCATGAATGTTTGGTAATTTTTTAACTGACGAAAAATGAGGTGAATTTCAAGTCGTACATATTTTTTTTATTGACATTATAATAATAATAATAATAATGCTGGACACTATCATACAGCATCATGTAGCCCCAAACTAAGCAGAGCTTGTATTATGGGAACCACATGACTGGTAAACTACATAGATACATTTTTTTTTTTTGTAAATACTTACATATTATACATAGAAAACACCCAAACCTGAGACAAATATCTGCAAATAATGCAAACAATAAGGGAATCGAACCCGCAACCTTCTGCGTCTCAGGCGGTCTTTCGCCCGCTGCGCCACAGAGGCCGTCAACATTGATCACGCATAACTTTTTGTACATAGTCCAGGTTGTGATAATTATTTTTTGATACGGTTCGAGAATCGTTAATTAATATTCTCTAGTGTAAATATGAGGTATAAGGTTTTTACACCTTATAAATCTTCATTTATTAATGCCACTTATCGAATATTACTTAAAATTATATATAAGTTTATTCAATGACGTAGTAAGGATTAGTTTTAAAGTTATTATAAATACACCATGGAATTTTAATGGTCGTTTTCCCGCAGCGAAATAGTTTGGTCTTGGTAATACAATCGTTGTGTAAAAAAATAATAATATTAGAAACAAAGAATACAGATATACCATTGTGAAAATTTATTACCAATATTACCAATACTTGAACCAATATTAATTCATCCCGATACCTACGCGAAGGCGGCCGGGCGGCGCGTGCTATTCGAATAGTACCTACAAGTTACGTCTAATGTTACTATTGTTCCTCACGTTTTGGAGTTGATTAATATTTTTTTAACTATTTTAAAACAAAAACATCTTTATTTTTTTACTTTTACTCTATTTTTTGAAAGTACCTACTCCTTATGGCAAGTTGTTCTGCCGCGGGAAAACAACCATTAAAATTTCACGGTGTGTAAGTGGCTATATTTTTTCGGAAACTGAGCTTAGGTTTTTCAATTTATTTGTTCTCACTTATATTATTCTTTGAAATAAGTATATGTTTCACACACAAATAAAATGAATATACTTGTGACAAACTCCATTAATTTCTTTCACAATTTCAAATAAACAGCTCATTTGGGTGCTTTTCTTCAGAAACAAGACATTTACAAACAAAATTACCTCGGCAATTTACCATTCTGTCAACATGATACATTAACGAAGTCTGCGCCGCATTTGGGGAACGAAAATATTATGTGTTATTATGTGTTAGTAGCACATAATATTTTATGATTTTAGTCACTGTGCAAGGAAGTACTTACAGTAGGTAAACGGGCCTTAGGATACTATCTATGTATATTAATAACTATACTAATATTATAAAAAGAAAAGTTTTGTATTTTTGTTTGTAACGTATTAACTCAAAAACTACTGAACCGGTTTCAAAAATTCTTTTACCATTAAAATGCAACATTATCCTTGAGTAACATAGGCTATAATCTATTACTGGAAGAAATTAAGGATCCTTACTAAAACTTCAATAACGTAACCCAAGGTGTAATTATTAATGAATTTTTGCGGACGAAGTCGCGGTGATAGCTAGTAGATTATATTTGACTGGCTTCTCGGCTCAGTTGGTAGTAGCTCTGCCTTCTGCGCTGTAGGCTGTGGGTTCGATCCCCATCCAGGATAAACATTTGTGTGATGAACTCAGATGATTGTTCTAAGCCAGGGTGTTTTTGTATTCTATGTATGTATTTACAAAAAAATAAATATGATTAATCTATCAATTATAAGGTTCCCATAGTACAAGCTTTGCTTAGTTTGGGGTTGAATAACGTTATGTGAAGTATTTATTATTACTACTATAGATTATATAGCGTAAGGTAACTTTTGACTCAGAGGAAGTGATAGTGTGGAGTCAAATATTAAACAATTTTGTAGTTTTTTTTTATATGTATTTGTTCATAGAAAATGTAAGTAGCAGTAATAATAGACGATAATATTATTATCTTATTTATGTAGAGCCAGGATCGTATTTCAAACAGTGTCTAGAACAGTCTCGGGGATAAAATGTTGAAAAGATTTATAGTTTACGACACAGTACACTGCGATATAGTAACGCAACTGCGAATTAAATTTTTCATGACCATTTTTGTTCAAGATAAACTTTACTATTTTTATAAAAAATATAAGTACTTACTAAATTATTATAAATACAAAAGTATCTTAATTTTCAGTTCAAAAAACTTGTGATAATCCTTGTGCTATAAAAAAAGATCATTGAGGCAAGTTCATTGAGGCAAGTTGTGACATTACGCCGTGACCGTGACTCCATACCGTAACAAACACGCGTGACAACTACACAGATTGTCAACGGAGCTAGAGCCTTACCACTAGCTCTTACAAACCATCATGTTTCAAAAACAAAGTACAATTTCAAGCTTTAACACGTCTTCTCAAAACTTTTTTTATAGGTCATGGTAATAAATATCGTAAGTTGTATTACTTTGATATTGTTCGAAGAGTTTGTGGTAAGGCCCCTGAAGTTATGATTATACCTACTGGTACCATATTTACAGGGTCCAAGCCAGCAATGCAGGTGGCTTTTAGCTGCCTTTTACATTTAAATCCTTTGTTCTGCCTAAAAGGATTAGGTCTGGATAATTAGACATCCTTATTTTCGGCTGAGAGGCACTGGATTTTAGTTCTCTTAATTATATTTTTTTTTTAAATATCGCACTTATATTAATATGCAAAAATTTGGATATTACGTTTGTTCAAACATGGTATACGTTTAACATGAAAAACAACCCATATGAGTTTTAATGGAAGGCACGCCAAAGTTTGTACAAAGATAACAATACGCGAACGAACCCGTGGGAATCTACAAGTGTGTTATATACTTGTTTGAAGGTCTTAAACAATCCAGTAAACTCGTCCTTTCACTAATAGACAATCAAATAAAATCCAATTAAAGATTAGCCGAACGCTACTCATCGGTTGCTAATATAACCGAACCGTTATTTGAATGACGTTTTTGTACTTTTACATCGAAATCAGTTGACAAATAAAAAATATAAGAATTTGATATATCTTATAAAAATCCTTAGCCATTCGTACAGCCCCAGTCACAGAATATTAAAAAGTAATCTAACGCGTCTATAGTAGCAGCTCAGAATACAGAAAGAACCAGAAGCCGCGTTCGACTGTAATCGCAAACCGCACGCTGTGTCCAAAAACCAAACAAGCGTCCCGCACCCACCTCACTTCCCACCCGCGTAATGTTGCTAGCTAGACATCGCTTACTCGTTTTTTTGGGTAAGCGTTGAGAGTATTGAAGGTAAGATAATAAATCGACATTGTCCTTTCTTATAAATGTATTCATATTTTATATCTATGTAACTAATAATCTCAAGAAATAAAAGTTTTATAAATAAAACACGAAACTTAAACTCAAACTCAAAATAACTTTATTCAGCGAAATCAAAATGCTAAAATGTTTTTTAAAAACGTATTCAATAATTTAATATCACTCAAAATAAAATCCCTCAGTACCTACCTACGTAATAAAAAGCAGGGAAAATCAAAACTCTTACATTGGCAACACTAACAAGATGGACGCATCATTCTCTATGACAATTACAAACAAAACAATTTATTCAGTAATTAAATAAAACGACATCTAAATGCACTACTTACACGTGAAATGTGATCCCATCCTGTTTTTTTTGTAGCCCCGCTGTATTTTTACAGGTAGGAACGACTCAAGACGGCATAATTTGTTTCAATTGCACACCGGTAAGTCACGTCACGCGATACGACGTCCACAGAGTGACTGATCGGCTGCGCTTCAAACTACTCATTTTATGAGTAGTATTTGACGCTTCAGTATTAGGCGCGTTCACGGTTTCTGTTCTTTCTGTATTCTGAGAGTAGCAGGTATCAATTAGTACATTATATAGTGGAATGAACATATTTTTTGTCTTGTTTGGACAATATCTTGAATTGTAGTTATATGATCATCCTACTAATATTATAAACGCGAAAGTTTGTTGGAATGTATGGATGTGTGGATGTATGTTTGTTACTCTTTCACGCTGAAACGGCTGAACGGATCTAGATGAAATTCAGAACAGCTATAGATTGTAGTCTGGAATAACACATAAGCTTTTTCTTATCCAGGAAAATGTACGGTAGATACGGATAGATTTGTTTTTGTTTTTCAAGACACCACGCGGGCGAAGCCGTGGGCGGAAGCTAGTATATCATAATACAGCCGTTGCAGAGGAAAACAGTCATGTCAATTTATTGACACCTTGCGTACGTGGGACCAGTTTGTCTCTACCTTGTGATTCTGGCTGTCATTTGTAGTCTCCGCATTATTAGAAATCAGTTCTAAAGAATAGATCCCGCTCCAATCAAAGACGGATCGAGGCACCAAGAGCTCGGGACGTGTGAATCCAGCAATGGACAGGATTATGGAGACAATTATTTGTTTCAATCAATGCACTGACTGGTTTAACTACTGAGAATAATTGGAAATGGCTCATTTTAAAAATAAATGGAAAATGTTTTTCTCGAAATATGCTGAAAAATGACAGTCAAAATAACTAATTAATAATAGTGCTAGTAACATCACAAGGATACATTTCGGACGAACGTTTCGAGAGTGAATGGTGGGAGACCTCGAAGGGTTGAAATGGTCGGCGTGATTTCGGGCGGAGGCCTTTGCCCACCAAAGATAAAATAGATAAAATAGAGTAAAAAAATAATGTTTTTCTTGACTATTTTCTTTATGGATAATCAGTAGACAAATGAGCATAATTGTCTTAATTTAAAAAAAAGTTTAAAAGTAATGATGAAGCTACTCGTAGCGCAAATATTTTTTGGAAAATAAAAATTTATTTGTGCGCAACTGGATCCGAATCCATGACCTTAAGATCGAAAGATGGGCCCACTATACACTAAACAGTTCTCACATTATAACATTACTTCCGCCCACGGCTTTGCCCGCTTGGGATCATGAAAAACAAAACAAATCTATCCCACAGGAACCGTACATTATTCCGGGATAAAAAGTTGCCAATGTGCTATTCCAGACTATAATCTATATCTGTGCCAAATTTTATCCAGA
Source organism: Cosmorhoe ocellata (assembly GCA_963675405.1). Lineage (NCBI taxonomy): Eukaryota > Metazoa > Arthropoda > Insecta > Lepidoptera > Geometridae > Cosmorhoe > Cosmorhoe ocellata. The sequence goes on along the minus strand of OY776264.1, from coordinate 2,921,060 downwards.
TCCGTTTCAGCGTGAAAGAATAACAAACATACATCAATACATCCATCCATACATCCATACATTCTTACAAACTTTTGCGTTTATAATATAAGTAGGAAGTAGGAAAAGACTTGTCAGTTTACCGCACTTTAGAAACACAGCACTACCGGGTTAAATTAAACAAAACTTAATTATGCCTTGGCGGGAGCGCGGTCGGTACAAAAATTCATATTCTACCTCCGTTAGTTCCGTAGGCAACCTCCTTTGGAGTTCGGTACGTGATCCCAATACTAAAATAGGGTAAGTTTAGTTAAAAGTTTGTATTGCCAGAAATAAATTTGGATATGTGATATTCGGGGTATTTTTGAGCGGTATAGATGAAGGTGAATGAAAAAAAAAGATAAAAAACAAAGAAAATATGGATGGGCTGTGTAAAAGATGACATGGGTATGAAAGAAAAGAGTACTGAGATGGCGAATGATAGAGGGAAATCGAAGAAGATCACATGTTGTGCCGACCACACTGACGTGAATAAGGGCAGGAAGATGATGATAGATGAATGTGAATCCTTTGTAGATGGATAATACAATTTACTAGTCGCGTCTCTTTTTTTATCGAAAGATCGCTAGGGTCAACACTGGCTAGAAAATATAGTCGGTGGCTTTTACTGATTTAATTTGATAATTGAGTTCAAACTTAAACACCTTTGCCTATTCAATTAGTTGATGATTTAACTACACAGTCGATGAAATCCAGAGAAAAGTAGGTACTTCATAAAAGATGAAGTTTTAAATATCAAAGAAAAACTTACAAAGGCTGTTAAAAACAGTTTATAAAAAAATATGCATTGCCACTGTCACAGAATTGAGTGCTGTCTTTAACGAAGACAATTAAAAATAAAAAGCATCGCTTTATTAATTCAAAGTACAATTTAATTGTCAAATCCCCAAAGAAAGCCTTTGAACGGGGAAAATTTGTGTCTTAAATGCGTGAACCGTAGAATGACGCTCGTGATAATGTGAAAAATGAGACTTCGAAGCGGTGGAACTGAAACCAAGTCAGAGGCTTGCTGAAGAGTTTTGCCACTTCTCTTTCGCTTGCCCTTTTCCTAAGCTATGTGGGGTCGGTACAACACGTTTTCTTCTTTTGTTTCCCTCTGTCATCCGTCATCTCAGTAGTCACACCTTTATTACTCATAATATCATCTTTTACGGCTGGTACACTTATCCTACCCAGTCCATCCAACTTTTTTTTTTGCCACTGATAGTTTGTGTCTGTGCTGTGTGTATGTGAACACTAGCTTCCGCCCACGGCTTCGCCCGCGTGGTACCTTGAAAAACAAAATCAAACTTTCATACCCTATTTTATCCCCTTGGGAGTAGAATTAATCAAAATCCTTTCTTAGCGGATGCGTACGTCATGACATCTACCTGCATGCCAAATTTCAGCCCGATCCGTCCAGTGTTTGGGCTGTGCGTTGATAGATCACTATGTCAGTCAGTCACCTTTGAGTTATATATATTTAGATGATGCCAAATTATTTTTTGCCTTTAAATACTTAAGTAAATGGGGTAATGCCAGGAACGTCTTGTGCCACTTGCGTCTTGGGGACGCTTTCTATTGGTAGCGATCTGGATCAGTTGAGCTATCTATGGATCTATTGTAGCGGTCCTCAGATGAATCAACTAGTATCACATGTATTTTATTATAATAGAGAGTATATTAAGTTAAAACTGTTCATATATTTCTGTTAATAAACATAAAACGTAACTCGAGATCTGAGGAGATGTTAACCAATATTGGAGCATTACAGTCGTGATCATATTTGCTTTTGTTCTGTTTAATTGAAATACACTAACGATTCAAATGACCCATGTCAGGTCATGACCCTTAGTTATCGCAAACGGGTCATGAAATACATCAATTAATATTGCCAATAACTGTAAAACTACAGTTAATGTGAATAGTCTAGTAAACACGTTAACTGTCATAACATTTAACGAGTGAGGTGACACGGTTAAGTATATTATGTGTCACACGTTTGTTTTATGTACAAGTGATGAGAAAAGGTCTTTAAAATAAGTAAATATTTTTGACACATAATTGAGAGTAGTGTGGCGCGTTTAAACATGATATTTGGCATATGCCCACATTCTGCACAGTAATTAGTATTCAGTACGTGATAGATTACAAGCCAATCGCCGCTTATAAGAATACAAACATAGTATGACACACACACACACCTTCGAACTTTTGGTTCTAAGGTATACCGATTTCCTCACAATGTGTTTTTTCACCGTTTAAGAGCACTGCATTGCGCACATAATTTTTTCAAAAACAACGATGCACGACCAGGTTCATACCGGGAACCCATGACTATCGAATCGTGGCGCAAAGGTGCTACCATTAAAACCACCAGTGCTCCTTTGAAACTGTAGGTTTTTGTCTCAAAAATCGTATATAAGTTGAAAAAACGTCCGTGGTTTGCTTGCATCTAAAAAACCGTGAAAACATTTTCCAGCTGAAATTAGCGACAACTAAATGCTAGTAATTTGCAGCTACATTATTGCAGACTCTGGGGAGTCCGCTGTCATTTGTTTCTGTGACCAAATAAGACCATTGTTTTCTCAAAAACGGTGAGGCCATTATTACGGCCATATAATAAGAGGCATGCAATAAAACTACGCTTTTTACTACTTTTTAGCACTTCTGTAGGCTATTTTTAGTTGATGCTTTTTACAAAACAAGCACTTAAATCTGGCAGTCTGGACCAAGCTTGAGATGAAAATTATAGCTCGCAGTTCATAATTAACCTTTACGTAATGTCACTAGCAACAAAGCTCAAAGACGTAACTAACGTACCATAAAGCTAAGCGTCCACCTTTCGGCATCGTACGCATCGGACGCATCATATAAAACGCATGAATTGATGCACATAATCGGCAGCGATCGCATTTGCCGCCGCAACTACCAACAATCGGATTGCCGACGCCACTTCATTCGGGGTGTTCGGGCAGGGTGCGTCCACCTGACCGGCATTCCGAATGACGTCATTGGCACACATTGCAAAAGTTGCCTCTCGAAGCAACGGCGTTGGCATTGCCGATGAGCAGATACGAGCAGTCCGTACGATTAGTATTAGTGGACGCACTTGTGTGACTTTCTATACAAAGAATATTACGATCTGTTTAAAGCAATGCGTCCAATGCGTACGATGCCGAAAGGTGGACGCTTAGCTTTAGTCGCGTTGATACGATATTTTACAAATGGTTAATTTACTTTTAAATTAATTATTCATAACATTATATTGTATGGACGCAAAGGGATATTTATTATATGTAGTTGACGCGCACACAAAACACTTTACAATAATATTACTTATTATGAATGACAAAAATTGCAGCTATATTAATTTAACGAAAAATCCAACCTCCACAAAACAGTTACTTTGAGCGATTATTGTCTCCTGAACTTACTCCAAATTCGTTAATTTTACTCATGTCAAACATCAAAATAAATTGAAAGTTCCCTGGATTAAAATATAGGTTACAATATCTTATTCCGGATTTTTTAAGGGGAAGAAAAAGGGAGGTTATAGTTTAAAATTGCATAACCGCATGACATAGCGGGTCGCAGCCACATAATGTCTTGTCTCAACGACTGTACATTATTACGAGCTCATCCCAAGTATTGACCACAAATCTACGTTAGTGCTCACTTAAGGCGAAGCGCCGTATAAATTATTCAAGCGTTTTTGGTGGTCCTGTATTGGCCTCGGATCTGAGCGCGAGGGACCAAATTGAAATGTCGGTCTTAAGAGTACATTCCAAGAAAAGCTGAGGTAGAAATCGTTTTATAAAAAGGTCTCTTTGAGGCTGTTGAGGGAAGTTTTAACAGCACGAGTTTCTAGAATCTCTCTGATACCTCTATCGCGTTCAAAATTAAAATGATGATTAGAAAAAAAAAACAAGTTTATTAAGTGCACGAGAGGCCACTGGTTTGAAAACACTAAAACCTCGTTAATAATATTCAGAAACCCAGATGCTAATGTCAATTCATTGGTGTTATATTTTCGGTTGTTGGCTTCCTAATATTTAAAAATACTGAAAGAAAAATAAAAATGAGAGTGTAACCCAACAGTGAGTATAAAATGTAAAAACCTAAAATATCATGGTATAGTCTTTTCAAAAACTTTTCCGATTACGGTAAATAATGGCTGCATTGCATGCAGGCTGCTCGTTGGATGAGATAAAGTTACCTACATTTCGTGTTTTGCAGTTTTATTATGAAGCTTGAGCATCATACCATGTTCTATAATCTATCTTAATCTATGCTATAGTATTATGTACTTACATAAAAATGAACCTGCCCTTTTATCATGTTACGTGGGGACGGCACAACATGTTTTTTTTTCCATTTCCCGTATCATCTGTTATCTCAGTACTCACACCCTACTTACTCCTATCTTCAGTTTTTTGTTTATTAATTGTTTATTTTAACTATGACTGGTAGTCCCACTAAGCAGTGGAACCACGAACCCATGATTTCAGGGATAGTGGGACCACGAGTAATAGTGGTACAATCCCAGTGGGACCACGATTCGTGACCCGTTTCTTTTAGTTACAAAAAATATTATTTTGACTTTGTTCTAAAAGCCCCAAAAAACTTTTTATTTATAAAATCAGCCACAAAGAATTGAGGATCGTTCGGTAATCGCCGCGGCCATCTAAAGCGATCCCTAACGAGCGCAAGTGAGGTTTACGCCTTGTCACCAAGCGATTATCAACTTTTTCGTGTGTATTTATGCTGTGTTCAGACGTTATAGTCGGTCTGGGATGGGTAAACTGGCTTTTTTGTCTGCAAGTTTCTTCATATAAGTCAGTGGCAGTTCAGAGCAAGTTCAGTCAGTTGGGGAAAAAGTGAAAAAGCCGCTCAAAGATTTCATGGTCATAACAACCTTTTAAAAGCCGGAACCAAATCCTCTGAATACACTGTTTGTTTGAACGCACTAATCTCAGGAACGAATGGTTTGAACTGAAATATAATAATTTGTTGTATACTAAATTTATCGAGGAAATTTATAGGTTGTGTAACATCACTACGACCAATAGGAGCGGAGCATCAATAAATATTGCAAAAACGGGAAAAAATATATAACTTCAAACGCGCAGAATAAGTTGCGCGAGAGTCAATTATAAAAAAGTAAGTAAAAATATATGTAAACAAATTACAGAAAAATCACGCTTAAAGATAACATTAAAATAATGTATAATATCAATATGTTACAGAGTAAGTATATAAATTAAACAAACCCACGACCTTACGGTTGGAAGCTAAAGATGAATTCATCGCATCAAACTTTTTATATTTTCATTGGTGTGGATTTTAAATTCTAAAGGTACGCACTGCGTAAGATGAAAGTGATCTGCTCACCCATTCAGTTTTACGGCACTCAGATACATTTCTTATAGGCCCTCAGTATTGGGTAAGTATCACCTATCTGAAGGGTTTTCTTTTATTTCACGTGAGAAATTCTCAAAAGCAATAAAATGTTACTAATATTATAAACGTGAAGGTTTATAGGTATATCTAGTACACTGTTTTTTGCATCTATTTAATGTGATTCATTCGACTTGTTACTCATTTTTGTACGACATATACCGGATGCAGTAATATGTATAACATCGTTTTGAAAAAACATGATCACGACTTTAATCCCCAGGATCGATAGATATCTCCTCAGATCTCTAGTTGCTTAGATCTTTAAGGATCTGATTTCTAATCCCCAGGATCGATAGATATCTCCTCAGATCTCTAGTTGCTTAGATCTTTAAGGATATCTAAAGAGTCGGAGGCACGTCCAAACATTGTATTTGGCACATGCCCACATTTTGCACAGTAGTTAGTATTCCGTACGTAACAGGTTGTAATCCCATCGCCGGTCATAAGAATACTATCACACACACTATCGTATATTTATTGGTATTTGTTACTAGAAATAGTTTTATAACGTTGAAGAGTATTATGTAAGTGGTACATTCACCTACATTTTATCTCAATGAACTTCACAATGAAAATGGTAACAGTATTTGATAGCCGTCTAGAACAACTTATATTGTACGAAGTAGTATTATAATGGGTTTCTAGAGTCAGTTAGTAGTTAAACTAAAAGGCAAGGCTTTTACGACCCACGCAGTTGAATTTCACTAATATTTCATAAAAGCTGAGATGTTTCACGAAATGATATAATATTGCAAAAATACAAGCAAAATAGTAGAAAAGGATTTTGTTTTAGAAATGGTTTTAAATTATTTCAATACTACCTATTGCAAGAAACGAGCACATTAATCCTTTCACCGCACTAGTTTTAAAGAACTAGTGACAATGAAGACTGCTTAATCCTATCAGAATACAACTTATGAAATGTGATTACTAATTTTAAAAATGAGATGGCGGGACGAGCTGGACTCTCACCTGAGCACCTGTCGCGAAGAGTGGAAGAGGGCCTTTGCCCTGCAGTGGGACAGTAATGGCTAAATAATAATAATAATAATAATTTTAAAAAAGTAGTCCCATAACACAGGTCTTTCAATTTTTACCACAGCGGTATAATTCCCTAAAATGTCCCCTTATCCGACAAGTGGAAACACTCGTTTCACAATCCTCTTCATGCTGCTATTACAGTGCGAAAACGTTTGAACAAATCAACGCCATCAACAGTGTGCATCGATTGAATCTTACGACGTATAATAGAGTTTCGATCGATGAAGACATACCTATAGAGCTGGTTCAGTTTTTAAAATGAGAGGGACAAGTTTTCCTGATGAATTTTGCCGGTCAAACACGGCAGCTGCGACAATAATATTATCAATGCTTTTGTCGAGCATTTAGTTTCATATTCGCAGGAGAAAGAGCGAGACAAAGCAGTCGAAAATTGTTTGCCGTGTCTGTTAGGTTAGCTGATGCTCATAATTGTAAAAGTCTCAATTAAAAATTCAGCTTACCTAAAGCGTTTACAAAAGCAATGTTTCCTGAATTCCCAGCTAAAATAGAGCTACACTGACACTCGCGGCGTAGTAGCACTGCTGTCTCTCAATATTGAGGTGGAGGATACAAAACTCGTGCACCAATTGATTGTTCTAAGTATTCCATAAAGATATGTGCCCTATGCCAGTGTTTATAATCGGCGAAGAAAAACATCGTGAGCCAACTGGCATTATGTGCGTAATAGTTGGTTAGTATAGAATCTAGATAAAGATTAACCTTAACTGCAATTTCGTTTTGAGCGAAGTAGCTGTTCTGGTGTCAAACAAGCAGATCGGAAGGCCATCGAAACTCAATTTACATAACAAACCAGCGGTAACGACCAAGATCCGATATCAGAATCGTGAAGATAAAGTTTCGCACTTATTAGGTGTCGTGAAATTAGAATACCTATTACAGCTTGGGGGCAAAAAACCTACACTAAACGCGAGCATAGATAGTGAAGATGACTCTGATCTAATGAAAGATCCTAAAACGATTTATGCGTTTTAGCATCATTTACCTACACGTAACGCGAACATAGATAGTGCAGATGACCCTGGTCTGACAGATTTATATCGTAGGTGTTACAACATGGGCATATATAAATTATGCTTATTAATATTAGTAATACAGGGTGTCCCAAAAAGTAGTGTCAAGCGAAAGTCCAGAGATAGAACACCCCTTGGGGTACCCGAATCACCCCCATGTATGTTCCGCGATTTTCTATAGTTTTCGAGTTATTAATTTTTTTCTGAATTTTTGAAAAAATTACGACTTGAACAACTTAAAACATTCTCACAAAAAAAGTAGAAAACTTTCTTGAGATTTTTTTTTTGCTACTGAATTTTAATGAGTTGTTCTTTTATGCATAAAATAATCAGCTACGTGACTTTGATGAAAACTATGAAAATGTTGGTGTAAAGTCAAATAATTAGATTCGGTGAATTACGACTTAAATTTTCAACTTTAAATTAAAAATCTTAACAAGTGATTTCATGGTTCTTAAATAAATCTAAAGAATTTTCCAGACTCTCAGCTTTCATAATCATTAAAAAAAAGTAGTACTTAATTGGCTACTTTGGCTAAAATCGGCCTTCAAAGACGGTGAGGTGGAAAATTCTTAAAATTAGCAACCTGATTAAAAAATAGATTTTGGCCATTTTATCATTCCTAAGCTTAATTTGTTTGTTAACTAACCAAAAATGACTACAAAGAATTAGTTTATGCCGAAAAAATCAACAATATGGCCGAATTAGGAACAAAATTAAGCGGGCCGAAAAAAAAAATTAAGGCACTTAAAATAGCTTTCATACGATTAAAGGAAACCTTTTTAAGACGATGTAGGATTTGTATTGACTAAGAAGGTTGACATTTTGAAGACTTTTTGTAAAAAATTAATAAATTTTACTAGTTGTTTTATTTCACAAATTTAGCTAAACTAAATAAATAAAACCTTCAAATATTAATGAAATCTTACTTTCCTGCAGTCATTTTTGGTTAGTTATCAAACGAAGTAAGCTAAGGAATGATAAAATTTCCAAAATCTATTTTTTAATCAGGTAGCTAATTTTAAGAATTTTCCACCTCACCGTCTTTGAAGGCCGATTTTAGCCAAAGTAGCCAATTAAGTACTACTTTTTTTTAATGATTATGAAAGCTGAGAGTCTGGAAAATTCTTTAGATTTATTTAGGAACCATGAAATCACTTGTTAAGATTTTTAATTTAAAGTTGAAAATTTAAGTCGTAATTCACCGAATCTAATTATTTGACTTTACACCAACATTTTCATAGTTTTCATCAAAGTCACGTAGCTGATTATTTTATGCATAAAAGAACAACTCATTAAAATTCAGTAGCAAAAAAAAAATCTCAAGAAAGTTTTCTACTTTTTTGTGAGAATGTTTTAAGTTGTTCAAGTCGTAATTTTTTCAAAAATTCAGAAAAAAATTAATAACTCGAAAACTATAGAAAATCGCGGAACATACATGGGGGTGATTCGGGTACCCCAAGGGGTGTTCTATCTCTGGAATTTCGCTTGACACTACTTTTTGGGACACCCTGTATATTCCAGCTCTTTAGTATGAAAATCGACAACGAAAGAAAGGACCTATAGTATAATTTGTGACGACAAAAGAACATAGTTAACAAACTGACACATCCAAGAACGAAGAGTTTGAATTGGCTAGTATTCCAAGGCTTGCAACATGTCACGCGCTTAATACTAACTACTGTGCAAAAGGTAATCTAGGAGACTTTACTATCCCTATAAATATTCTCAAAGATCTAAGTGACTAGAGCTCTAAAGAAATGTCTACCAAACTGGGGATTACAGTGATCACACGCTTTCGAACCGCTGCTGGAGTGACTGCGGGATAACTTCCGTTCCGACATTGACTTCGAGAACCTAAAAAGTTTTCCTAAAGTTTACGCTACGTACCGTGCTCGTCCCGTTCTAATGACACCAGCCTCAAAGTTGTCTTCATAAAAGTCTGGTTTCCCAAAAACGGTACCCTCAAATCACAACTGTAATATTTTGGTGATTTAGTAATCGATTGACAATTTAAAGAAACAGGCCTATAAATTGTTTAGCGTCAGTTGGAAATAGGCAAATAAACTGTGAGGATGATTTAGGTGCTAAGCTTAATTATTCATCTTAAAATTATCCATGTCCTATAAAATGACACCGATTCAATAAATTTCAATACCATTGGCATTGTGCCTTTTTATCTTAATTCTAGCTTGGATAATACACGTTACAGACACCGGAATTAGATCAAGAGTGTTCTAAGTTTTTGAAAATGCAGAAAGTACATAACACGTGTCTATAACGAGAAGAATATAATCTCGTCTGTAATCTGCTCTAATTTTATATTCTCTAAGATGATGCGATAGGTAGACGTCGTTTGTTTAACAACAAAAGAACAGAAAGAAGAACAGACCATAAACTTATTTTCTGATATAGGCTTGTTCTTTGATAATGCTTATTACCCCGTCATAATACTGATATCGTTTCTCAGAAAATCGTAGCAACTTCAGCTGATGTCGGTCTCAAGGACGGTTCGGAATCAGCCACAAATGAGACGACACTTCGTTATGGCAACGGTTTTTGTGTTGGGTAAAATCCATGTTTGGTAAAACTGTGTAAAATTTTGGGAGCTTTGGTAGGGAAATATTTGTATTTTTCCTTAGAGTTTTGTAGCGGAATTATCTGATAGTTTATAATTTGCTTTGGATGTTAGATACGAGGCAGAGAATCTAATGTAGATGTCAAATCTATACATCGTTTATCTTTGCGTTTGTGCACTCTAATCTCCGCAACGGCTGAACCAAATCGAATGCAGTTTTAACTAATGTATTGATATAAGGTTGGATTAAAACTTAAGCTTTGTTTCATTGAAATCGGTTGACAAATAAAAAAGAAGACTTTGTTATATTTGATGTAAAACCTTAGCCATTCGTACAGCCCCAGTCACAGAATATTAAAAAGTTATCTAACGCGTACGTAGTCGCGGGTATCAAATAGTTTTGTTTAAAAATCCAGTAATTCATAGAATTTGGAATTTCTAACTTTATTAGTATAAAGTAGAAATCAATCATGATATTATCTTTCATGTTCATGAGAGAGCAATTGACATAGACACATAGACACTCTGCTTTAACTTAAATTATCCTGATCCTACTCTATGACTTAAATCATCATTGCATTTTGTACTTTATAAAAATGACATAAAGTTATGGTTTAACTAAAGATCTGAGGAGATATCTACCGAGCCTGGGGATTACAGTCGTGATCATTTTAAGTGTCAGTACCTGGTTGACCGAGCTTTGCTCGGTTTTTTTTCTCGTAAATCTTGTTTTTTGGAAAATGAAACCTAGCCAGATCGATTTATCGCCCCCAAAAGCCCCTGCATACTAAATTTCATGAAAATCGTTGCACCCGTTTAAAAAAAAAAAAAAAAACTCGGAAACGGGTTAACACCTAGCGTGGGATAAGGGCAGGAGAATGATGAATGATGATATATATAATATATATACAAGAATTGCTCGTTAAAGGTATAAGATTAACACTATCATACATTGATGACCTTGAATTAAAACAGTCATCAAACGAACTAAAATAGCCTTCCAGGCACCTAGTGCTAAACCTTATCGCTAGCACTAAACTAACTTTGTTACTGTCAATTATTTCGGTCCGTCGTAAAACGAACTCATACCGTCTTGGAACCACGTAATAAACGCTATAATCTCATAATTATTGGGCTGTGGTTGCTGTGATTGTCCCTCTGTGCTTCATAGAACAGCTGGTTCAATGTACGTAAAAATAAATAATACTCAAGTAGGTATTTATTTCAAAAATAAACCCCGACTGAAGGTAATTGAAAATAGCCTTTTACAGCTGCCATATTAAATTTGTTGACATTTGCAATTTTACAAAAAAAAAGCGTTAGGGCCCAGCGAGTTTCTAGATATTTTTTTACTAATAATAACAATATAAAGAATAACCTTTCTACGTAATTTTTCTAAATCCAATTTATTTCTTTTTGATTATTATGTTGTTTTGTATTGTTTTTGTCGAATATTTTGTTTTGTAATTGTGACAATTTAATGTAACATTAAGGACCAATGTAGTCTGAAATAAATGATTAAATCAAAATATTCACATCGGACATGTGCCCTTAAAATAAATAATTATACTAATCAATTTATACCTACATTAGAGAAATGAAGTTGCTTATCTACTACGAGTTTTGACTATTCTTTGTCATAAATTATGTCTCGAGGCTTATTTAAGCCACAGAATTCTTAAAGGCTTTAGATAATAATCTAGCCTTTTCGTTCAGACGTTCGAATTAAATTGTTTATTAAATTACAGCGGCGAGTGTTATGAAGATTAAGTAATGAGAATTTCATGACATTTGTGTCGTATACAAGAAATAAAATGAAATAAATATCACAACTCGTGAAATTATATTTTAATGACAAAGTGGATTGTTTGTTTTTATCTCAGGTCAAAAATTAAAGAACAGGCGTACCTAAGCTATTTCTAAGAGATCTATTGAGTCTTAATAATGTGGTTTGGACGTTGTTATTTTGTCAGAATATATGGTTTTTTACTTAAATCTTATTTAAACATGTATTAGTTTTTATTGCTTATAATCATTTAGAGGCATTTACAATGTTCCGGTTACGTGGTTTATTTTGTTTTGTATAATCGTCTCCTTACCATTAATATGACAAATTATAAAGAAAAAAAAACCTGCCAAGTGCGAGTCGTACTTGCGCACGAAGGGTTCTGTACCATTATCTATAAAAACGGCGAAAAAATTACGTTTATTGTATGGAAGCCCCGTTAAATATTTATTTTATTGTTTTTTAGTTGCTGTTATAGCGGCAACAGAAATATCATCTGTGCAAATTTAAACTGTCTCAATATATATTCATGAGATACAGCCTGGCGACGGACGGACAGATAGAAGGACGGACGGATAGCGGAGTGCCTTCGGTACGGAACCCTAAAAATGTATACAGGGAGCAATAACATTTTATTCCAGCAATTCGTGTGACACATTACTTTTCCTGTGCTCTTTTATCGACTATAAATAATCTTATTCACCTGACAATATCCAATAAAAAACTGCTTATGGGCCGGCCACACGTGCAAGCATTTGTTGACAACTTATAGGTCCGATCGCCTAGTTAATGGACAATAGAGTTACAATACCTATTTGGTTAACAGCACGTGTGAAAACTCCATGAGATATAGGCCCTAATCCACACCCAACGCCGCGGGCGGAAGTGGCAAGTAAATAATGACTCCTAAGGGAACGAGATAAAGAGTATTTTCGCTTAATGTACCTGTTTATTGAGGTAATAAAGAATCCGGTATGTTTTTGGGAATCGTTGCGAATCGTTTTTAAGGCGTGTTTTTCTGGAAAAAATAATGTTTTTGGTTTTCACGAACTTCACATATTTTAAATTGAACACTGAAACTTCAGGCAGAACATAATAATTTTTACAAAAAATATACAAAAAACCTTGGATATTATCAATTTTAATGGCCTACTTTTGAAATAGTCAAATTGAGCACCTTTTTTTTTAAGTCTGATTAAAATTGATAAATAATGCGCTTTAATATGTAAAACTTTTAAATAAATTAAAGTACTGTTAGAATGAATACTGATATTTCATCTCTGGTTTAACAAGCGCAATTTTTCGCGAACATTTTTTGCTACCAATGAATTGAATTTCAAATTTTCAGTGGTTGCCGCCTAGGTTTTACGTTTTAGAGTGAGAATAAACGAGTTTCAGACTATGTGGGATTCAACGTGATATACAGAGCGCTGTTAGTAGGTACCCAGTGTGTTCAGAGCACATAACATACTACCTATAGCTACCTACAAATACAAGTGGACATAGTCAGGACTTGGAACCGGTTAATAATTTACCAGAAAAAAAACGGTATTAACCGGTATTTCGATAATAGCGTTTGGAGCGCAACCTCTTTCAAAACCTTAACTTGAACTTAGATTAACCGGTTAAAGCGAGCTTCGTTGCGCGTCGTGGAGGTCGCGAAAACTTCGTTCTAACCGGTTAATTGAGCAAAACCCTTTTGGATTTATCGTTCTTGACTGACCGTTTTAATAGAGGTAAGGTACGGTAGAACGTAACCTAAAAGAAAAGGTTGTAGGTATTTAGAGCGATACCGGTTTGAATTTTTTCCGGTTTCTAAGCCCTGGACATAGTTTTAAAATATCTCACTTTTATTTCGCTTTACATGCATAATATATTTGAATTTGTCGCTATGTAAAAAGTAGAGTCGGGTAAGTTACGTAGGTATTAATTCCCAAAACTATGTAAGTATATTAAACAGTCTACTAATACTATACTCGTATCTTTCAAATACAAGCTTCCATGTCTAGCGATCAAAACCTAATACTCCAATCAGTGACATAAATCCGTACAAATTCCATGTAACCGTACATACATAGGATGAGATTGAATTTTAATTGTCGGTCCTCAGTTAATCCGATGTTCAGGTAGTTACGGATGCGGGGTCCGGTATCGAAACGGTAATTGGCCGGTTGTGTAGTCAACTGAAATCACAGCTCTGAATGAAACAGTTAGTTCATTCTCGTTACACCTTAAGAAATTACCCAACTGTTTCTAGAGAATTGAACAAAAGTATATTTTGGTCTACAATGGAATTATTTATGGTGAGTATACGAAATTTAATTTTGTTCACTTAAAAATTTAAGGTTTTTTCATCGTGGTGCCTAGAAAGGTATTTTTAAAATTGTTAATATTTACCCTCGAAATTTCATACGATTCCAAAATAGCGGTTTTCTATCATGCTGTATCTATGTATGTTAGGTATGTAACCCGATATATTCTCTAGGCCAAAATTGTTAACCAATTTTGATGATTCTTTCGGTAGTACGTAGATAATGATTCCAAAATGGTTCCAATTGTATTCCTGAAAAAATTTAAAATTTCTGTAAAATTTTAAATGACATGATATTTTTGTAAGTCGAATGTAATCCTCAGCCGCAGTAGATCTTTTCGTATCTCTAGTTACTTTTTCTTTTATTTTTTAAATAGAATAGCCTAGAATATCAGTCCAATAGAAATGTAGGTAGGTACTACTGTTTCTCTGAGTGGCCATTATTTAGTTTCAGCTGTATCAACACGAACTATTGGATAAACCTTTTATTTTATTTTTCATCGCTTATTTGAACACTATAGATCGTTGTTCAATTAATGCATTGTATCTAGTTGAATGGTAAATATATCCAAATCGGAACTGTAGGCGAATTTTATAAACAAGGCAGAGTATTTCGAGTTATATGAAGTCCAAATATCCGAATCTAAAACTAAGTTTATGTAAGTACGCGAATTTGGTAAACTAGGCAGATGTATTCCGAGTTAAATGAACAAAATATACACAAATATACTTACGGTTTTAGTAATCCTCTAGTTTTTCGTAAAGATCTTTCAGTTTCAGTTTTCAGAAACAGTATGGTGAAAAGATTAAAAAAGAATTTTCTTTTCACGAATGGAGCAGAGAACTCCTTTCGTGAAAAAATAAAGATATTAACCTAATGCCATTTAGGTATACTCGTATAGGTATAACGTTATTTTTCTAACCTTTTAAATTCGGTTAAAATATCCCGTTAATATCATACAAGTCGACTTTTACCTTCATCAATTTCAACTTCGCGGTAATCCGACACCTACCTATGTTCATCAACATTTAAACAGGCATTAAACACCGGATTTAACGAGTGGGCTACATAATAATGCGCGGGATGCAGAAGTGGAATAACGTACTAAAACAACTGGCTCATGGCAAACTTCATTATTATCGTTTTACCAGTTGTCTTGAACAATGTGGTGAAAGGAAATAAAGTTGCCAAACTTTTCATTTATATTAACTAATCAAGTGAGACTTTTAGACCCCAAGAGTAAAAAGGATAAAAAGATAGGTCTCTTTTCTTCTCATTGTGCTTTCTGAACTGACATTGTGCTGTCAAGTAACAATTATGTTGTTGTGAGATATTAGGCCTGAACCAGAACTGAACGCGTAAACATTCCCCGGGGTTGTATACAATACACTACTGGCTAACTATTCAGCTATCTACACCTTATGACCACACTAACAGAAATGTCATCGCAACAAGCAGAATAAATCATTTGAAATACCAGTCGTTAGCTATACCCCGTATGGTTTGGCTTCTAGAAACGATGGTTACTGTAACCGACGGTTTGATTGATGAACAATGGTCCAACAACATTAAAACTTAATCCGGGTAAAAGCATAGTTTATACTGGCGACACTTTCATTTACCCGGCACAGATTATAGCAAAGTTAGTCCTTCACCTGTCTTACCGCCTTTGCCATTTCATTACTCACTTAAGTTGAAATAATTATGTATTTGAAGTGTAATCCCGAGTTTACCTACATTATAATGTATTCAATGTATGGATGTATTTACAAAAAAATGGAATAAATAATTAATATACCTACGTCATGTTTTGTATGACACAAAAAAACGTTTTTGATAATCTTTGACATGTTTTCTGTAAGTTTTGTGTACATTTATTCTCACAACTTGTTTTACGTGTAGTCAACAAATAAAACAGTTTGATAATGTAGAAAACCTAGGTAAACGTGGAGTTGCTAAAACATCATGGGGCCTTATCACCATCATATTTCATTTGAAGCTTGAAGTACCTAACATCTCTTCACTACAATTTTTATATGTAGAATTGGTAATATTATGGTACGAATTATCAAAGCTCTATTATTTTTACAATTCCCGAAAAGCTTCAAGATTTTCAAGCAGTGTGAATTTCGCATCTATAATACTTTATGTTTATTATTTTGTCACTCCAGTAGATAAAACGGTTTAACTTTAGTGTAAATATGTTTTACGACGTGGCTTACGCACCGAATAAATACAATTTACGCTAACCAAAATAAATGCAGATACAGTGTCACGCGTAAAGCATGACCGCGTTATACATACGTTTTACCACCGGGTAAATAATTTGCTTACTGGCTTCTATTCGCGGTTTTGAAAGCGTGGTAGGAACTTCCTACTAATATAATTATAAACACGAAAGTTTGTAAGAATGTATGGATGTATAAATAAATAAATAAATAATGCTGGACAATCCACACAGCATATATGGATGTATATTTGTTACTATTTCACGCAAAAAATACTGGATTTTGATGAAATTTGGCACTGAGATAGATATAGTCTGGAATAGCACAGAGGATACTTTTTATCCAGGAAAAATGTACGGTTCCCGTCGGATAAACTTGTTTTTTTTTCAAGGTACCATGCGGACGATGCCGTAGGTGGAAGCTAGAGTACATAACAAATGAATAAATAAGTAATTACTGCAAAAAATATTAAATACCTCTTTTGCTTCATTCACTGTCATTACATTCTCATACATGCGCGTCGGTTTAGGGCCTTTCTCTAAAACGTCCCCATTTTGATCGAGAAACGTAAGCCGAGGTCTGTCAGATGTATGTCAAGATCGTAGCAATTAGTGAAGATCCGTTGTCTCTGCCTACCCCGTCAGGAAACAGGCGTGATTTTATGTTTATATGTAGGTATGTAAATAATAAATACCCGACTGAAATTAAAAATAGCTTCTTACAGTTGCCTTATTAGATTTATTGACATTTTGTATAACCTATGTCACTTTTGTAATCCAGGCGAATCTAACGACACCTAATTTGTTAAAATCGGTCCAGCCGTTTGGGTTACAATGGAAGAGTTTTTTTGTGTATGAATTAACGATTGAACTTCTATTACAGTCAAGTTGTTATGTTTAGTACGATTTAACATCAAAAAATAGGCTTTCGTAAAATTTGCTTATAATTGTCTTTTTCCGTAAACTTTCGTTGGCTAGCGGCCACGAGACTTGAACCTCGGATATCAGCCAATTTGGCTCGACCCGTTAATACGACAATTAGTAAGACAGCAATTTGCCTCTGCTACGGTCTATTTTATCTCCTTTTCATCCCACACTCGATATTCAACCCG
Source organism: Cosmorhoe ocellata (assembly GCA_963675405.1). Lineage (NCBI taxonomy): Eukaryota > Metazoa > Arthropoda > Insecta > Lepidoptera > Geometridae > Cosmorhoe > Cosmorhoe ocellata. Next base: position 2,903,492 of record OY776264.1, on the reverse strand, counting down.
CAAACGGCAGAAACGAGCTATTACGCTAATATGGTAGTACAAAAAATAATTTTGAGTTTTTATTTGAGTGCAATACGTTCAGTTCACGTCAATTTTTTTACAACTTTAACCCTTTTGCTGCACTCTTTGAGAGTTGAATTTCGGAGACTTCTGGAGGGTCTATAATAACTAGCTATTACCCGCAACTTCGTCCGCAAAATCCATCAATACAACATAATATTAATTGTGAAATTATTGATATCGGTTGATTGGGAAATTTCTATGGAATGCAAAAAGAGGCGGTCACTGAAAAAAATTTACAACGTTCCCCATACAAACTTTCAAACTTTAAACCTTTATATCAACCTCTTCAAGATTATTTTTGAGTCGAAAGATAACAGGATATAATAATATCTCATTGCCAAATATTCGATCCGTTCAGCCGTTCAGTAATGGAATGGTAACAAACAAACAGAGTTACTTTGGCATTGATAATATTAGTATTGATTCATATAATAATTATGTGATGAAACAGGCTCTCTATGGCTTTTTGCTAATGAATATGAGGAAGGAATATTCTGGTACTTTTCCTAATCAGAAAACGAGCATCAATTCCTCTCAAGGGTCTGACCAATGTTATTTCGCGTTAACGTTAATGTCGTACGTATTTCGATAGAATTCTACCGGCCCTGATAATTACATTACCTAATTTTGGGACCTTTTGGACCCCTTTCTTCAGATGAGGAATGGCTTTCATGTTCTTTTATTGAAAATATTGTATTAACCGGTATTTCGATAATAGCGTTTGGAGCGCAACCTCTTTCAAAACCTTAACTTGAACTTAGATTAACCGGTTAAAGCGAGCTTCGTTGCGCGTCGTGGAGGTCGCGAAAACTTCGTTCTAACCGGTTAATTGAGCAAAACCCTTTTGGATTTATCGTTCTTGACTGACCGTTTTAATAGAGGTAAGGTACGGTAGAACGTAACCTAAAAGAAAAGGTTGTAGGTATTTAGAGCGATACCGGTTTGAATTTTTTCCGGTTTCTAAGCCCTGGACATAGTTTTAAAATATCTCACTTTTATTTCGCTTTACATGCATAATATATTTGAATTTGTCGCTATGTAAAAAGTAGAGTCGGGTAAGTTACGTAGGTATTAATTCCCAAAACTATGTAAGTATATTAAACAGTCTACTAATACTATACTCGTATCTTTCAAATACAAGCTTCCATGTCTAGCGATCAAAACCTAATACTCCAATCAGTGACATAAATCCGTACAAATTCCATGTAACCGTACATACATAGGATGAGATTGAATTTTAATTGTCGGTCCTCAGTTAATCCGATGTTCAGGTAGTTACGGATGCGGGGTCCGGTATCGAAACGGTAATTGGCCGGTTGTGTAGTCAACTGAAATCACAGCTCTGAATGAAACAGTTAGTTCATTCTCGTTACACCTTAAGAAATTACCCAACTGTTTCTAGAGAATTGAACAAAAGTATATTTTGGTCTACAATGGAATTATTTATGGTGAGTATACGAAATTTAATTTTGTTCACTTAAAAATTTAAGGTTTTTTCATCGTGGTGCCTAGAAAGGTATTTTTAAAATTGTTAATATTTACCCTCGAAATTTCATACGATTCCAAAATAGCGGTTTTCTATCATGCTGTATCTATGTATGTTAGGTATGTAACCCGATATATTCTCTAGGCCAAAATTGTTAACCAATTTTGATGATTCTTTCGGTAGTACGTAGATAATGATTCCAAAATGGTTCCAATTGTATTCCTGAAAAAATTTAAAATTTCTGTAAAATTTTAAATGACATGATATTTTTGTAAGTCGAATGTAATCCTCAGCCGCAGTAGATCTTTTCGTATCTCTAGTTACTTTTTCTTTTATTTTTTAAATAGAATAGCCTAGAATATCAGTCCAATAGAAATGTAGGTAGGTACTACTGTTTCTCTGAGTGGCCATTATTTAGTTTCAGCTGTATCAACACGAACTATTGGATAAACCTTTTATTTTATTTTTCATCGCTTATTTGAACACTATAGATCGTTGTTCAATTAATGCATTGTATCTAGTTGAATGGTAAATATATCCAAATCGGAACTGTAGGCGAATTTTATAAACAAGGCAGAGTATTTCGAGTTATATGAAGTCCAAATATCCGAATCTAAAACTAAGTTTATGTAAGTACGCGAATTTGGTAAACTAGGCAGATGTATTCCGAGTTAAATGAACAAAATATACACAAATATACTTACGGTTTTAGTAATCCTCTAGTTTTTCGTAAAGATCTTTCAGTTTCAGTTTTCAGAAACAGTATGGTGAAAAGATTAAAAAAGAATTTTCTTTTCACGAATGGAGCAGAGAACTCCTTTCGTGAAAAAATAAAGATATTAACCTAATGCCATTTAGGTATACTCGTATAGGTATAACGTTATTTTTCTAACCTTTTAAATTCGGTTAAAATATCCCGTTAATATCATACAAGTCGACTTTTACCTTCATCAATTTCAACTTCGCGGTAATCCGACACCTACCTATGTTCATCAACATTTAAACAGGCATTAAACACCGGATTTAACGAGTGGGCTACATAATAATGCGCGGGATGCAGAAGTGGAATAACGTACTAAAACAACTGGCTCATGGCAAACTTCATTATTATCGTTTTACCAGTTGTCTTGAACAATGTGGTGAAAGGAAATAAAGTTGCCAAACTTTTCATTTATATTAACTAATCAAGTGAGACTTTTAGACCCCAAGAGTAAAAAGGATAAAAAGATAGGTCTCTTTTCTTCTCATTGTGCTTTCTGAACTGACATTGTGCTGTCAAGTAACAATTATGTTGTTGTGAGATATTAGGCCTGAACCAGAACTGAACGCGTAAACATTCCCCGGGGTTGTATACAATACACTACTGGCTAACTATTCAGCTATCTACACCTTATGACCACACTAACAGAAATGTCATCGCAACAAGCAGAATAAATCATTTGAAATACCAGTCGTTAGCTATACCCCGTATGGTTTGGCTTCTAGAAACGATGGTTACTGTAACCGACGGTTTGATTGATGAACAATGGTCCAACAACATTAAAACTTAATCCGGGTAAAAGCATAGTTTATACTGGCGACACTTTCATTTACCCGGCACAGATTATAGCAAAGTTAGTCCTTCACCTGTCTTACCGCCTTTGCCATTTCATTACTCACTTAAGTTGAAATAATTATGTATTTGAAGTGTAATCCCGAGTTTACCTACATTATAATGTATTCAATGTATGGATGTATTTACAAAAAAATGGAATAAATAATTAATATACCTACGTCATGTTTTGTATGACACAAAAAAACGTTTTTGATAATCTTTGACATGTTTTCTGTAAGTTTTGTGTACATTTATTCTCACAACTTGTTTTACGTGTAGTCAACAAATAAAACAGTTTGATAATGTAGAAAACCTAGGTAAACGTGGAGTTGCTAAAACATCATGGGGCCTTATCACCATCATATTTCATTTGAAGCTTGAAGTACCTAACATCTCTTCACTACAATTTTTATATGTAGAATTGGTAATATTATGGTACGAATTATCAAAGCTCTATTATTTTTACAATTCCCGAAAAGCTTCAAGATTTTCAAGCAGTGTGAATTTCGCATCTATAATACTTTATGTTTATTATTTTGTCACTCCAGTAGATAAAACGGTTTAACTTTAGTGTAAATATGTTTTACGACGTGGCTTACGCACCGAATAAATACAATTTACGCTAACCAAAATAAATGCAGATACAGTGTCACGCGTAAAGCATGACCGCGTTATACATACGTTTTACCACCGGGTAAATAATTTGCTTACTGGCTTCTATTCGCGGTTTTGAAAGCGTGGTAGGAACTTCCTACTAATATAATTATAAACACGAAAGTTTGTAAGAATGTATGGATGTATAAATAAATAAATAAATAATGCTGGACAATCCACACAGCATATATGGATGTATATTTGTTACTATTTCACGCAAAAAATACTGGATTTTGATGAAATTTGGCACTGAGATAGATATAGTCTGGAATAGCACAGAGGATACTTTTTATCCAGGAAAAATGTACGGTTCCCGTCGGATAAACTTGTTTTTTTTTCAAGGTACCATGCGGACGATGCCGTAGGTGGAAGCTAGAGTACATAACAAATGAATAAATAAGTAATTACTGCAAAAAATATTAAATACCTCTTTTGCTTCATTCACTGTCATTACATTCTCATACATGCGCGTCGGTTTAGGGCCTTTCTCTAAAACGTCCCCATTTTGATCGAGAAACGTAAGCCGAGGTCTGTCAGATGTATGTCAAGATCGTAGCAATTAGTGAAGATCCGTTGTCTCTGCCTACCCCGTCAGGAAACAGGCGTGATTTTATGTTTATATGTAGGTATGTAAATAATAAATACCCGACTGAAATTAAAAATAGCTTCTTACAGTTGCCTTATTAGATTTATTGACATTTTGTATAACCTATGTCACTTTTGTAATCCAGGCGAATCTAACGACACCTAATTTGTTAAAATCGGTCCAGCCGTTTGGGTTACAATGGAAGAGTTTTTTTGTGTATGAATTAACGATTGAACTTCTATTACAGTCAAGTTGTTATGTTTAGTACGATTTAACATCAAAAAATAGGCTTTCGTAAAATTTGCTTATAATTGTCTTTTTCCGTAAACTTTCGTTGGCTAGCGGCCACGAGACTTGAACCTCGGATATCAGCCAATTTGGCTCGACCCGTTAATACGACAATTAGTAAGACAGCAATTTGCCTCTGCTACGGTCTATTTTATCTCCTTTTCATCCCACACTCGATATTCAACCCGCAAACGGCAGAAACGAGCTATTACGCTAATATGGTAGTACAAAAAATAATTTTGAGTTTTTATTTGAGTGCAATACGTTCAGTTCACGTCAATTTTTTTACAACTTTAACCCTTTTGCTGCACTCTTTGAGAGTTGAATTTCGGAGACTTCTGGAGGGTCTATAATAACTAGCTATTACCCGCAACTTCGTCCGCAAAATCCATCAATACAACATAATATTAATTGTGAAATTATTGATATCGGTTGATTGGGAAATTTCTATGGAATGCAAAAAGAGGCGGTCACTGAAAAAAATTTACAACGTTCCCCATACAAACTTTCAAACTTTAAACCTTTATATCAACCTCTTCAAGATTATTTTTGAGTCGAAAGATAACAGGATATAATAATATCTCATTGCCAAATATTCGATCCGTTCAGCCGTTCAGTAATGGAATGGTAACAAACAAACAGAGTTACTTTGGCATTGATAATATTAGTATTGATTCATATAATAATTATGTGATGAAACAGGCTCTCTATGGCTTTTTGCTAATGAATATGAGGAAGGAATATTCTGGTACTTTTCCTAATCAGAAAACGAGCATCAATTCCTCTCAAGGGTCTGACCAATGTTATTTCGCGTTAACGTTAATGTCGTACGTATTTCGATAGAATTCTACCGGCCCTGATAATTACATTACCTAATTTTGGGACCTTTTGGACCCCTTTCTTCAGATGAGGAATGGCTTTCATGTTCTTTTATAGAAAATTTGCTACTTAAATAATAATGAAAAGGGAAATTAGAAAGTAATTTTGAGTTCTAATATCAATGTCAATAAACTATGAAACTGCACTTTGAAACGCTTCTCTTAAGTGGTTGCTTATAATGACGATTCATCATAAAAAAATAACGGAAGGGTGGGAGACGGGGAGGGGGGGGGGGGGAGTTTACCTTAATGGCGTATTTGGGTATTCGTGAGACAAAACTCCTACATAACTACATATTTTAATCCAAGCTACTAAAAGACCTTTTTTTTAACTTTAAGCATTACCTTTGCCAAATTAGAAAAATAAATAACCAAATTTGGCTGCTGAAAAACTCGAACATCTAAGCAAACGGAAAACCTCGTCAATTTGCGGAGTTTAAAGACGGGAAAGTACACCGTAATAAATTACGATCATTGTGAAACAAATTGAACAATTTCGCACAATTTGATCTTGACCCTTCTGAAGGTTTCCCAATTTGTTCATTTGAGTATTTTGCCCTCTTGAGCGGAATTCCCACAGTAGCAGGGAGAAGAGGCATAATGAATGCAGCTCGAGACGGCATCAGAAAAACTATGCAAACACATTTTTTTTCCCGCAACTAAACTTACTTTTTGGTCTAAAAAACTAGTTTCATACATACGTACATACATAAAATCACGCCTGTTTCCCGACGGGGCAGGCAGAGACCACGGATCTCCACTTCTTTTGCTTCATTCACTCTCATTACATTCTTCATACATTCTAGTTTCATTTGTTCAATAAATACTCAAATGCTAAAACTATTGTCGCGCACTATGAAAATATTGCAAAATGCTGACCTGTCACAAATACTCGATAATTATAACCATGCTGTTCATATTTGTTTGTGCATAGTTTGTCATAACTACTGCCTTGAGAATTATTACTCTAAGCTCTTTAGCGCAGCTTTCTTGGATTGAAACATTCAATAATTATTGAAGTTGTTGACTGTTTTGAAGTTCCCTTGAACATTAAAGTTTGCAATTAAATTTGGCAAAATAACTTCATGGGAGCTAAAATATTTGTATGTAGGTTTTACCTATAAGTGCTGAGCTATTACTAAATAGAAAAAAACATATTTATTAATAATATTTAAATAAAATTTTATATCGGTATTTTTATACCTACTATCTTAGAATAACTGAGTACTCGTTCGGAAACCGACGGTAAATTCACCCAAATATTGCTTAATAATGCTTAATATTGCTTTAGTCTACTTAGGGCTAGTTTTTCAATGCTCTATTAATTAGAATTAACAGCTTGTTAGCCTTTTAATCGCTTGTTAAAGTTGTATTGTGTTCCACCATGTCTTGCCTAAGGCTGCCATTATCGTCCGTAAAATGAAATGACGTAAAATGATAACGATACTTTAACATTCTTGTTATTGTTAATGCCAGATCAGTTACTACTTTATTAACAAAAGTTTGGTGAAATTGGACTTTAGTCATTTAAATGGAATATAATATTCAATATCAGATTTAACAATGTTTTTCACTATCAAAATATAGTATGATCTGATAAAATATAGATAAAGTCTAGATTAAAATATCTAGATGAATAAACTCATATTTTCTAAGACGCAAACTGAAGTTCAAATTAGCTGCGAACCGAGAGTATAATCCGATTTCCGATAATAAACAGAATGAATTAACAAAAGGGATGTTTAACCCGTTGGATACTAGTGCACATTGCGTATTTGGCCGGATGTTTATGCCGAATTAACGAACTACCTTCCGCTCGCGGCTTTGCCCGCGAGGTATCTTCATTAAATATAGCCCTACATTCATTCTGAAAATTCATTCTAAACATTGGTGACAGATACTTTTTGAATCGAAATTGTATATGTGTAGTTTTGGAGATTATCTATATACAGTGTTACCAGACTACTGCCGAAAATTTCAGGGGAATAAAGTACCTACCCATCAATATAAACAACTTTTTCTAAGAAACCAACACCGCGAAAATAAACTACTGTTTTATACATTTTAGCCAAATAGGTATTGAGCTTTTTGAAACATCTATTTTTTTCGCGCTCACAGTGTTGATTTCTTAGAAAAAGTTGTTTATATTGATGGGTACTTTAACCCCCAGAAGTTTTCGGAAGTTATTAACTTAGATAAAGCTTAGCTTTCTAAATGGGTGGAATGGAGAAAAAAATACTGGGTTAAATTGCGGGTTGAATCGAAAAGCATTGAAATGTAAATGAACCTATGCAAGATCACCTTACTATCTGTGATAGTTTAGGATTTTTGTTAACCTTGTTTTGACATATTTTTTCATTTTTTTTTAATTCTAAAATTGTATATAAAAGAGTTTTTGAATGTATTTTTGAATGTATCTTTTGGCCGGATAATGATCCGGCTTAAAAAGTGCCGGACGGGGTAACGTACTTTTTCGTTAAACCAATTTGCTTCCGAGATCGAAAATAGTAGTTTATTGATACTTTATCATTGGAAAAATTAAAATACTAAGTTATTCTGTTACTTACTATTTTAAATCAATGATCTAATAATCAAGAGTTAGTTTGTTGGTTTCTATGTAGAAGGTAATCTCCAAAATTATCTGTTTAATTATAATATATAAATACCGTATAAATTCAAGTAGGTACCGGGCAAAGTCGCGGACGGAAGCTAGTCAATAAATAAAAATAAGTTTCTCTTGATATAGAAAAAATAGACTATTATTTTTGAAATATTGAAATATTAATGCTGTTTCCAATATCTGTGTATGATATTATCTGCTTTGAATGTAAAAATCCTTTGACATAAACAACATCGAAATACTTCCTATAAAGAAAATATTTTATTCCAGAATACACAGTATTTTGTATTATAATTCTTTTTGAATAAAATTGTACTCGACAATGCTCTTAGGTTTCACCATTTCAACGTAACGAGGGCGGAATTGTACAATGGCATTTTTGCCGCCATTTTCTGAAAAAAATAACACCTACCCCTTTTGGTATTTGTTCCCGATGACTGCAGTGAAATTGTGTTTTTGAAGAATGAACAAACGAATACATATTTGCACACCGTACTTTTTGTTTGTTTAAGCGGACTCTTTTTTGCATCTACCAATATTGGTGCTATTCATTGAATTAGGTTATTCTATGGAATACTTAATTAGTCATGCAAACTATCATGAAAATTAGAATTAAAATATTAATTAAATCGCTATTTGTTATAAAACAAATCCTTCATTGCGTCTGTCTGTCTGTTCGCGATTAACTCAAAAACAACAGAACCGATTTTCTGTTTTCACCAATGGAGAGAGTGGTTCTTGAGGAAGGTTTTAGTATAAAATTCGTTAAGTTTTTGTATACATTGGCTAAAATATAATGATATTTGTTGGAGGTGATGGAAAAAATGAGCCGTCCGTGCTTTCAACGAAAACGCTGCCTAAACCTAAATTTCATGATTACTTTGGTACATGCCCACATTTTGCACAGTATTTAGTATTTCGTACGTGACAGGTTGCAAGCCCATCACTGCTTATAAGAATACTAACTTATGACACACACCTTCGAACTTTTGGCTATAGGGTATGCCGGTTTCCTCACGATGTTTTCCTTCACATTAAGAGGCATTGCTAACATACATTCTTCGAATAGAAAAAACTCAGTGTATTTTTTTTATTTTGATAAACTACAGTTTCTTGCGTACTGCAGTTGGTTATTCTAATCGATATTAATGCTGGTTTGCGCCAATACCAAAATGTTTCAAAGCTAAAAATTAGACAATATAAACAGTAAGGTACTCCAAATTGTGCCAAAACCCACAACAGCGGCGCAGGCGCGCTTTGACAGTCACGTCACGTGTTCCGTTTTATTTTTCCGCAAAATGCTTTCAATTGCAGCGCTCGTTAGCTATTTGATTTGGCAGATATTTCGTTCGGTGTAGGAAACCCGGGAAATTGTTGTTGCGATTTTTAGTTCTAACAAGCTGACTTTTACATAAAGTTGCAGTGAAACGTTTTTTGAGGCGTCTCTGTGCCTGCAAAACTAGACAAAACTGGACACATTGTTTGGCTAAACATTTTTGGATGATTTATTTGTTTGTATCTCAGTTTCGAACCAAAATGTGTAAAATTAATATAATAAAAAATTTAAATCCTACTAATATTATAAACGCGAATGTTTGTAAGAATGTATGGATGGATGGATGGATGGATGGAAGTATGTTTGTTACTCTTTCACGCTAAAACGGCTGTATATATCTGAATGAAATTTGCACAGATATAGATTATAGTCTGGAATAACACGTAGGCTACATTTTATCCCGAAAAATGTACGGGTCCCGTGGGATAGCGATGTTTTTGTTTTTTAAGGTATCACGTGGGCGAAGCCGCGGGCGGAAGCTAGTACTTAATGTTATTATTTGTTGAGAAAGTTATTTTTAATTGTACAACACAATCAAATATAACATCACATCCATAGTAAAACGCCAAATCATTGGAATGTGAACAGATATAAGGGTAGAGGTAGACCTAAAAAAAGATGGATGGACCTGTGAAAGATGATAATTATGTGTAAGAAGGGAGTGACTACTGAGATGACAGATGATAGAGGAGAGGTGGAGGAAGAGAACCTGTTGTGCCGACCCCAGCTAGTGGGATAAGGGCAGGTAGATGATGATGATACATTAGTAAAACGCATTCGATTCGAAATACTATCTCTAAATTGGTAAGTATAACTACCAATAAATGAATTTGAATTTGAACAATGGTAACTTTGTTTCAAATTGGAAAGTACTTACTCAAATCCCAATATAAATGCAAGAATAATCATCGAACCGTTCACAGTGAACCGATTCACTCTGGCCTTAGCAGTGATTTAAGAGCACTTGTTCGCCGAAATATCTTCGTTTAATCCCCATAAATTTGCACGGGTGAGGTATTGGATTTTTATAGGTTCATTGGGGTGAAAAGGACTATTTCGGTGAAATGGAACGTATAAAACTAGTTCAAGGTTCTCGGGGTGAGCGAGACGGTTAGCACTGGTTCAGACGTGTAGGCTACGAGAGCACCTATAAGGTAGAAAGGAGAATAAAGGAGGTACCTGCCTAAATACATATTGGATAGAAACAATCTTGGGTTGAAAAGAAAAGCACTCTAGTTCTGTACTTACTTAATTTCGTAACTTTAATTTTTGTATGAAACTAAGTTTCAAGTTTTGTGTGAAACTAGGTTTTTACTTTTGTGTAGAACTGAGTTTTTACTTTTGTGTGAAACTCAGTTTTTACTTTTGTATCAAACTCAGTTTTTATTTTTGTGTGAAACTAAGTTTTTGTTTTTGTGAGAAACTAAGTTTTTATTTTTGTGTGAAATTAAGTATTTACTTTTGTGTGAAACTAAGTTTTTATTTTTGTGTGAAATTGAGTTTTTACTTTTGTATGAAACTACATTTTTAGGAATAACTAAATAATTATTAATAATTTTGTAAACTTAGTTAATTTTAAGCTAAGTTAATTTGTAGTTTATAGACCGATCTTTTTCCGATCCAAACGTCGCGTCGATGGATGCAATCCCTGTTGGGGCCGTGTGCTAATGGATTTTTTATAAAGGAAAGTGTATTCACCAGCTCAAAATGGTGTAGGAAAACATTGTGAGGAAAATAACAAAAAATACATTAATTGTGTGCCTTGTTCTGTCCTGGAAAGATTTCATGTGGTAGGTATGTCGTAAATGAGTACATTCAGAAAACTTATGATGGCGATGACAATTATTTTTTGAAAAACACACAAAATCATCAAATTGTTTTCATGGATCATAATATAATTTCATCTATTATTCATTCAAATGAATAAATGATATTGGTTCAGAAGATTGAAATGACGGTTTTACTTGTTACTATAATAAATGATTCGCCATATTGTACTAACTTTACCGAAGAAAAGTCATAGTAACAGTTTGATAATGTGTAAAAGTGAATCTAAAGAAATAAAGGCGAAAACGTTGTATGGTTACCGCATTATACGAGTATCTTTTTTGCTGTTGATCTTAATATTTTAATCAAGATTTAACTTAGGTATACAATTAGCCCATACCCAGCTAGGCTAACATGCAGCCGCGACAACATTTTGTTGGCGTTTTTGCAGAGCATAATCTTCCTGTTCGTTGTCCCCATTGACGCTGTCCCCATTATAAGGATACCGAGAAGTCAAAAAATACATACATACATACATAAAATCACGCCTGTTTCCCGACGGGGTAGGCAGAGACCACGGATCTCCACTTGCTACGATCCTGACATACTTCTTTTGCTTCATTCACTCTCATTACATTCTTCATACATGCGCGTCGGTTTAGGGTACTCTGGACCTGACCTTTCTCTAAAACGTCCCCAATTTGATCGAGGTACGTACGCCGAGGTCTTACCTTTCCAACTGTCCCATTCACACTCTCTAAGTCAAAAAATATCCTTCCTTTTATCAACATAACATGTAAGCATAGTTTATATAACTAACTAATAAAACAGTGCTAAGGCAGCCTAAAAAGTTTATAAAGTCAAAATATTCTAGACATCTGCCTAAAAAGGTCTTAAAGAGTAAAGGAGCTGCGGAGGGATTTCTTTGTCCACAACAATGTAACCAAAAATGTGTATTTTCTTAAAACGTGAGCATTCTTTAAAATGTTTTATTATACTTTATATGCACATAACTTTACTTATATATATTTGGTAAACTTGGATCCGGCTGTGACTTTGCTTGTGTCTATCCAAAGCCTTCCTGAAAGAACCTAACACAAAGATCGTTCATAGGATTTCAGAAAGCTACCGTGAAGACTAGCCTCTGTGGTTTCTGTTGTCTACCTACTTACCGTGCCGAAATGAAAGTATGTGTTAGTGTAGACAGAGTTGACTGAGTGTCTGAGTGTAGACTTAGTGGAGACTGAGACTATCGCTATCGTTTATTGAAATTAGGTACCGAAAATACTTTCATCATCATCATTATCGGAAACCTCGGAACAAATTTGTGTATGATCTGCAGAAATTTGTTCCGTTGGTCTGGGTGTTTTCTATGTATAATAAAAAATATCTATCTATGTATATAATGTATTAAATTATCAGTTATCTAGTACCCATAACACAAGCTTTGAGTAGCTTACTTTGGGGCTAGATGATGCTGTGTGGATTGTCCAGCATTATTTATTTATTTATTATCATCAACCCTTCTCATCCCACAGCTGGGCATAGGCCTCTCTTCGCTTTTGCCATTCGCCTCTATCTTGCGCCAACCTCGCCCACCAAAATACTTTATTTAGGTACAAACCTACATTATACAATACACTCTATTTTATAAAATACATGTGAAATAGTTGAGCTATCAAGAACTGCAACAAAAAAAACTATAGAAAACATATATTATAAAAATGAACCCCTATTTCGGTCACGCAGTAACTTCAGAACGGCTGGACCAATTTAGTTAATTCTTTTTTGTTGTGTTTATTCTAGTGATGAGGTTTTTATTTAAGTAAAAATCTACTTACTACTAAGTTATTGTATTCATTATTTTTTTGATAATTGTATACAATTTTACACGTTTATTGAAATAAATCTATGAAACTTTAATGATAAGCATATTAATTTACCCCATACTAAGCCACCTCTCAGTTTGATCACTCTCAAATCGACAAACTTCGTTGAATTTTTCCTTGTATTTCTCAATATGTTTTATAAAATTCGTCTAAAACATAAAAAAGCAATTACACCAAAAAATAAACCCGGAATGAATATAAAAAAATCCAAATAAAAAATACAATCAACCGACCGTCGCTACATTATTCACCCTCGCGAACGCCTTACATACGTATCTCTTTATCCAATTAGGGTATAAAGGGGAAAAGGGAAAATGTGAACTTGAATTTCAGTGTAAGGAAACGTGTTCGTTCTTTCTTTGTTTGAGTAGGCTGAACGTTGATGAAATCGAGACAGCCTTTTTAGTAAGCAGAAAAGAAAGATTCAAAGAAATTTATGCAGATGTTAAGCCGTGTTTCTGCAAATGTTTATAATAATAATGCTGGACACTATCACACAGCATCATGTAGCCCCAAACTAAGCGGAGCTTGTATTATGGGAACCACATGACTGGTAAACTACATAGATACATTTTTTTTTTTTTTTGTAAATACCATACATATTATACATAGAAAACACCCAGACCTGAGACAAATATCTGCAAATAATGCAAACATTTGTCCCACGGCGGGAATCGAACCCGCAACCTTCTGCGTCTCAGGCGGACCTTCGCCCGCTGCGCCACAGAGGCCGTCAACAACTTTTATTTTTACGTTTATCTTCAACTTTACACAAAACACAAAAGAAAGAGATAACGTTGCCCGTTTTGGTTACCTGGGTATCTGCGGTCGTTAACTTGATCTCTGTTTTCTATCTTCGAACTGTTTATTACGTAAAAGGTTACGAAAACTAGTATTTATAGTAAAAATAAAATAAAACTGACTGAACTTAACTGAAAGCAGATTTTTACAGCTCTGCTATTTAGATTTTTTGAGATTTCACAAATTCATCGACACTTAATTTGTCAAAATACGTCCAGCCGTTTCGGTTACAGGGACTCACATGCATACAATATACAAACACTCTACCCATTTTACCCTCCTTCGCTTCGTAGTTGGGTAAGAGTACATAGGCTCCGACTTGAACACCTTTTTTTAAATCAGTTAAAACGAATGAATGTTTTTTTCCAATGAGCTAATTTCCAACATTTATTTACCGATCGGGATTTCTGCTAATCGCAGTCTTCAATAAAGCTTTCCATTTGATTAAGCGTAAAATGCGATTACTGCCGTTTCCTTGTTTTCCTACTTCAGCTAAATAAAATTTATAATCACAAGACTGTCTGACTAAAACATCAATGTAAGTACTAATTAATTTAACTATACAACCTAGTCACAGCGACACAGGCCCCTATTTAATAAACATTACAAATTGTAAAATACAATTAATTGTAACCGACTACAATTCTGTTTAATAAAAAATACGATTTCCTTGTAATACTTAGTAGAAAATTTACAAAATTGTACCTACAATTCTACATATTGGTAGGTACAATTTTACTAAACATTATTACGGGTATTTATCGCGTTTTATTTACCTATTTTTCCCGAAGTTTCGACAGGTTTACACACTGTGGTGGTCACGAGATGACTCAATACAAGTGTTCATATCGCGTAAGTTTAAAAATATATATGACTACTAGACTAGCGTTGCAAAACGGTCTAATCGTCGGTATATATAAAAGTTTAACGCAACACAGACCCAGTGTCACAAATGTCTAAGATCGTGGGTTGAAATCTCGAAGAGCACCAATAGATTTTTCCCCAAAAATATATTTTAGCAGTGTCAGAGCTTAAACCCGCAGCTTAGTCAGCTCGTATTAACCACGTATTTCCTGCAGATAAGGCCGACTGCGCTGAGGAAGAGCATGTCACAAGCATTACAGCATTTTGTTAAAAGTATAACTTCACGCTGCATAATAAATTATGTACAATGGATACAAAGGCCTATTTACTTTTAATATAAACATAATCCCCAGGGTAAATGGTACTTTACTTGCATTTGACATTATAATTATTATTCCGAGAATAAATGTACCAGAAATTGAGAATAATTATTTTATCCACCTTATTAAACAGATAAACTTTTTGACATTTTTATACGGATATACCTACCACTTGAACAAATGAAGACGCGGCAAGTATGTAGTCTTAGTAAAAATAAACCAACGAAGTGGAATTTATTCATTCTTTTCTAAAACTTAAACATTGAAGAATGTTTAAGTTTACAAGACGTTGATGATAAAGAGGATATTTTAAGAAAAGGTTGTCGCTGCTGCAGCAGTCTTAATGAATGAAAATATAATGAAAATTACCGTAAGTACCTACTTAATAATCTAAACGGTGGAGGAAAGGGCTTATTCCTCTAATCCCCGTTGACGATCCCCGTTAATGGGAATGGAAAACATCGTTCTGTCTTTCCTGCTAATACAGCCGACTAAGCTGGGAGTATGGCATGGTGCTGTAACAATCAACTAAATAATTACAATTATGGGCAATATCTTCTAAGATTTTTTCATAGATACTTTAAATAAATGATGGAATATAAACCATTGAAAAAATATTCCGAAAAGTCTTCTAAAACCTGTTTTCAGTCAGTACACTTTTGATGTTGGCTGTACACTGGTGCTACTTCCAAGATAGAAGTAAATTTAAGTTTTAATGAATAACTTACCTCTGGCGTTCGTTAGTTTCGTGGTTTTAATTACACATTCAACTACGTTCTTGAAATATAATGCTGTCTACGGCTGAGTTTTGCGTAGTTTTGGAATAAATGCAGGCAGACTGCGTTTCAACCATTGCGTCCTACCTGTCATGACATACGGAGACGAAACGTGGACACAGTAATGCTAATCCATCAGTTTAAAGTCGCTCAGCGAGCTATGGAACGAGCTATGCTTGAAGTTTCTCTGAAGGATAGAATCCGCAATGAGACTATCCGACAAAGAACTAAGGCTGTACATAGCTCAGAGAATTGACAAGTTGAAGTGGCATTGGGCTGGTCATATCTGTCGAAGAACCGATAACCGTTGGGGTAAACGAGTTCTAGAGTGGAGACCGTGGCTCGGCAAACGTAGTGTAGGACGCCCTCCGGCCAAAAGGAGTGACGATCTGATAAAGCCTGCTGGTGGAAGCTGGATGCGTCGAGCTGAGGACAGGGCGCAATGGCGCTCATTAGGGGAGGCCTATGTCCAGCAGTGGACTGCTATAGGCTGATTATGATGATGAGACTACGTGTATGGAAACGCGAGGGCAGAGTGTCGATATGTGCGTCGTGTGATTAGCTTTCACCCGCGGTTTTGCCCGCTTGGTATCTTGTTAAATTAGCCTGTGTTATTCTGATGTATAAGCTATCTAAACATAAAGACACTGACAGTCAAAATATTAAACTAAGTTATAATACTTAAACTATAAACAGAGCGGCGGTAACCGTACAATGTTGTAAAGTATCGGATAAACGTCTCTGACGTAAAGCCAGTCGTAAAACAAATTTATTCACAAGTATGTCATATCTGAAGTTGCTGGATGCAATAAAGCAACATCATGACCGCAATCTGTTCTAAAAAGACGTACATATGTACGAGTATACTCGAACATAGTATGACTCTTTAGTTTCAATTTTAGAAGAGTATAATAATCTTATACCTTTAAACGAGCACTTCTTGTATATATATATATAATCGGAATCTCGGAAACGGCTCCAGCGATTTTCATGAAATTTAGTATGCAGAGGGTTTCGGGGGTGATAAATCGATCTAGCTTGTTTCATTTTTAGAAAACTTCGTTTACCCCAAAAAAACGAGCAAAGCTCGGTCACCCAGGTACCATATATAATATATGATCACGACTGTAATCCCCAGGCTCGGTAGGAATCTCCTCAGATCTTTAGTTACTTAGATCTTTGAGGATATCTAAAGGGGGTAGTCAGAGGCAAGTCCAAACATGACCTTTGGTACATGCCCACATTTTGTACAGTAGTTAGTATTCCGTACGTGACAGGTTGCAAGCCCATCGCCGCTTATAAGAATACCTATGACACATACCTTCGAATTTTTGGTTCTAGGGTATGCCGGTTTCCTCACGATGTTTTCCTTCGCCGTTTAAGAGCACTGGCATTGCGCACATAAATTTTTCGAATGGAAAAACACATTGGTGCACGACCAGGTTTGAACCCACGACCTACGGATCGTGAGGCAGGGGTGCTACCACTACACCACCAGCGCTTAGAAGAGTTAGCGCTTAGCTTTAGAAGAGTTGTTGCATATAATTGCTTTTTCCTTTAATATTCATTTGCCTCCGTAACTAGATACGTCATAGGTGTAACATAGTTACTTTGAAATACGTTCGATACTTGGATTTTATATTCGCTGTATCGAGTCTGTTATAGTATTATTTCGTAATAATATTCGAACTACATAAAATTATAAGTAGGCATAAGTTGTGATACTACCCGTTATACCTCAAGTACTCAAAACAAAATTAGGATAGCGCCGTGGGAATCAAACCCACACCTTTGCCTAGAGACGTGTTTTAAATGATGCCCTTGTGTTTACAGAGGGCTTAGTACGGGTTTTATAGTTTACAAAACATTACTTTACATTTACATGTAATGCCCCAAGTGGAAACTTTGAAGAAATAAATCAGTGCAAATATGGTATGAGAAGAAACGGAATATAGTTTCGTAAGCTATCGAAACCCGTACTAAGATCATCTTACTAATATTATAAATGCGAAAGTTTGTAAGAATGTATGGATGTATGGCTGTACATATGTTTATTACTCTTTCACGCTGAAACGGCTTAACAGATCTAGATTAGATCGGCGCAGATGTAGATTATAGTCTGGAATCTAATTTTTATCCCGAAAAATGTACGATTCTCGCGGGATAGATTTTTGTTTTTTCAAGGTACCACGCGGGCGAAGCTGCGGGCGGAAGCTAGTTGATAACATACAAAACAAACGTTTCAGTATTTCTTGTAAAAGCGGAAATCCGATTTCTAAACCTCAAACGTATCTGCAATCAAGTTGAATAGCATGTACAGTTGTTTTAATAAAAACGTTGAATCCAGTTTGTACAGACAATACCGACATTTCCTTGAATTTGCATCCGGATGCAGCTTTCGAATGGGATTGTTTGCGGTGGATTCATAATATACAAACATTCTACATGTTAATTCTTAGACTTGCTTTTCTAGTAAAACTTGAACGACTTCTGGTATTATTCTCAGATTAATGTAATCCCATCAAAACCATAACTAAATAAATATGATCACGACTGAAATCCCTGGGCATCTCTCATCATCTTTGAGGATGTCTAAAGAGGGTAACCAGAGGCACGTCCAAACATGACAAAAATCAAAAAACTTTTTCATGTAAAATCTTGCCTTATGTCTCGCACTGTCAAAAAGCTATCAGATCCCGGATAGAGCCAAGCTTCTAACTCTACACGTCCTAACTCTACAAGGCCTAACTTTACAAACTCTACACCTTAGTCAAAACATGTAGCTTGGCCGTTTCGTTACTACAAGAACTCATACGCCCATGTGAATATAGTGAAATGGCCAATTACAAATGCAAGTAAAATGTCCGTTTACTCTTCGATAACTACTATTTGTTCTGGGTTTAGTGCTTAAATTGGCCAATCCGCTCTTACTTAAATATGATCATCCCTCAAGGTTCTAGTGTTCTTCAAGCCACTAGTGTTCAATAGAATATAGAACTATTTTAACTATATCATAGCTCAGTTGAACTCTTACTCCTTTTAAATCACTTTTGTAATCCAAGCGAATCCAACGTCTCATTTGTCAAAGTTTGTCCAGCCAGTTTGTTTATGTACAACGACAGCTAAAGGAACTCACTACATACAATTCAAACATTAGCCTCCTTGAGTAAAAAAAAAATATTGAATTAAAACGAATGAAAGTTTTCTTTGTGGCGCACTTTAATCCTCATCACAGTCGTTCGGAAAAAACGTTATAAAGAAAATATTGATATTAAATATCTAACTACGCTATTCTACAATGTTTTACTATCTACAAATATATACCCATGTTACTGAAACTACACTGAATATAAAATAGACAACACAACACAACCCGAGGCGAACCTGGCTTGTACATTTTATCTTGACTTTTGGACATTTGGTTTGGATATAAAGCGAAAAGCAAAGAATGTCAAAAGTTGCCCGACTTTTGTGGCGCAGTAGATAACTGGCCGATTGAGAGATGTGAGAGATGAGTGTCCGATTGCCGTGTCAAGTCAAGACAAATCTGAAAATTGTATACATCAGATTTTAATAATCCAATTTC
Source organism: Cosmorhoe ocellata (assembly GCA_963675405.1). Taxonomy (NCBI): domain Eukaryota; kingdom Metazoa; phylum Arthropoda; class Insecta; order Lepidoptera; family Geometridae; genus Cosmorhoe; species Cosmorhoe ocellata. Next base: position 2,883,984 of record OY776264.1, on the reverse strand, counting down.
TGTGTTTGTTATACTTATGGTGTTTACTTTGATAAATTTATATGGTAGGAATTTTACACAATATTGGGACATCTGGTCCAAACTAGACAAAGTTTATAAGTTTATAATACTTTAAATGTGATGTATTTTTGAACTGATGACTTACCCTAATATGGTTCATACTCACAAATAATAAAAAAACAGAAACGTTGAATATTGTTAGGTAGTAAGTCAAAGTAATTTTGATCAAAAGACAGTTTTACAAAATGTTACATTACCTTCTCTTCTATAAAGAAAAACGCTATATAAAGTGCTCTCACTAGGAAGTACGGTAGGTACTGTTGTTTGACAAATGCATTCGTCTCGCAGCCTCAATTTCTAAAAAATCAAAAGTTTAGCCTGCGATTTGATGTGTAAAAACCCCGGCGACATGAAAGTAAAAACCAGTGACGACAAACTAAATAAAAATGTTACAGCGCGAAGTCTGCCGTATTGTTTTTTATTGCAAACATTCTACGCGTGACACGAAATGTGATATTGTGTTAGTAATGAGATTTTTTTATTGCTGTAATGTAGAAATTTAGAGTTTCCCCTTTAAAAAAATTAATTTAAAAGTTGCGTTTTTCTTAATTTAAGTGGAACAAGTTGTACATAACATTACCAAAGGCAAGTATGAATATCTCGACTTTTTGTATACAAACATAAACCACTATTTATTATGTTCTAGCTATCTAGTAAAAAGTTTGAATGGTACTAATTCAACTAAAACAAGTTTTCCACCAATAATAATATAATAATAATAAGGTATTATACTTTGGTTATCTTTTAGTGCCAATATAGTGAAAAAAACATTATTGGGAAGTTTACAGTTAAGAAACCAGTTTAATGAAATAACAAATTGAATCAAGTTGCCAGTTACAGTGAAAAATTGATTTGATTAAAAAAATAAATTTCGTTCAAAAATTGTTTAATAATTGTATCTCTAAAAGCAATATGAAAAATTCCCAGCATATTCGATAAAATGATTTTACTGAGCAATTCGGGTAGAAACTAATTTCGGAATTTCGCAGTTAGGTTTTGAATTATTTCACAGGACGAGAGCGGTGTTTGCTAAAAACAGAACGAAACTTGAGTCTCCAAAGTCATTATTTAACCAAACGTAGACAAAATGCCTTTTACTTATTGTTTGGCGTTGTCGCAAGAACAATTTGTTATGCGAACCGCGGTTTTTAGGCGCTCCGTACTTTTAGAGAATAATCGGTGTACCTACTACTGGCATAGTTATTAGTAAAGATAATCTATATCTATATAAGAGCTTAACCTGACTGACTGACTGACTGACTGACTGATTGATCATCGCCGAGCCGAAACCGCTGAAGATAGAAAGCTGAAATTTGGAAGGTGGCTTCCTTTTATAACAAAACCACCCACTAAGGTGGGATTTTTGGAAATTTCACCTCTAAGAGGGTGAAAAAGGGTGAAAACGTTAGCATGAAACTTTTTAACGCGTGGAGCGATTTTCATGAAACTTAGTTTGTGCACTGTAAATACAAATCGAATGAACACGTGTTTCAGGATTTTCAATATAATCTTCAAAAAGGGGTCAAATGTGGAGTCAATGTTTGTATGGGAAATTTTTAAATGGTGGTGCGATTGGTCTGAAATTTTGTTCGTGTACTTTAAATGCAAAATAAATGAATACGTGTTTCAGGATTTTTCAATATAACCTTTAAAAAAGGGTAAAATGGGGTGTCAAAGTTAGTATGGGAACTTTTTAACGCGTAGTGCGATTGGTCTGAAACTTTGTTTGTGTACTGTAAATGCAAAATAAATGGACACCTGTTTTAGGATTTTTCAATATAACCTTTAAAAAGGGGTAAAATGGGGTGTCAAAGTTAGTATGGGAACTTTTTAACGGGTAGTGCGATTGGTCTGAAACTTTGTTTGTGTACTGTAAATGCAAAATGAATGGACACCTGTATCAGGATTTTTCAATATAACTCTTAAAAAAGGGTCAAATGGGGAGTCAATGTTTGTATGGAATTTTTTTAACGGGTTGTGCTATTGGTTTGAAACTTTGTTTGTGTACTGTAATTGCAAAATAAATGGACACGTGTTTCAGGGTTTTTCAATATAATCTTCAAAAAGGGGTAAAATGGGGTGTCAAAGTTAGAATGGGATTTTTATGAGTTGTGTGATGTGTTTGAAACTCAGTTTAGATACTTTAAGTGGACGAAGTCGCGGGCGGGACAGCTAGTTATTATATAAAAGTGTAAAAAAAAATTACATTGATTTTTCTAGTGCTGTGGTTTTAAAAAACTTACGTTTGTATTAGGTACGAGTATTTGTTTATCATGCAATGGTGGTTATGCAATTCCTATTATCCTAACAAAACAAAAATGATACTAGCCTTTAGTTCAGTATGCTATAAATAATAAGTAAAATTTATGTTTTTTTTTAAAGATGCGTAATGTTTTTGATTAGTTATATAGTTGTATATTTTTTTTTCTACATAGCTTCATGTTCAAGCTTGTGAATAAAAAAGGTATACTTAATCTAATACCGTGTTTTATGTACACAAAATAAGAAAAACCAAACTCCACAGAAGTTTAGACAGATTGTAAACTTAGGGTCTGCCCAGGGCGAAATTATTCTAGGAATTTGTGTGTTCGATCGTGATACGCAAGGGACGTCCTAGGCTTTAGATGATAGTTTGACCACTGTCGAAGCAGAACCATTATAATAATAAGAATAATAATAATAATATAATAATAATGCTGGACAATCCACACAGCATCATCTAGCCCCAAAGTAAGCTACTCAAAGCTTAGCAATTAGCAATGAGTAGATCCTACTGATATTATGAACGCAACAGTTTGCAAGAATGTATGGACGTGTGGATGTATGGATGTCTGGATGTATGTATGTTTGTTAGGTACTCTTTCACGCTGAAACGGCTGAACATATCTGCAATGAAAAAGTGAGTGTCAGAATAACTACATCAGGGCACTGGTGGTATAGTGGTAGTAGCCCGCTTTCCGATCCCAAGGTCGTGAGTTCGAATCTAGTCGTGCAACAATGGGTTTTTCTGGTCGAAAAAAATTGCGCTATATCGGTACTCTCAAAAAGTGAAGTAAAACATCGCGAGTTCCTCACGGCATGGTTCGAGGATTGTGTCAAGTGCACTTTAATCCTTTCACAGCTTACACAGTTTCGCAGCTTAGTCATAGTGTATCTTGAGAAAAAAAAGGTACAAACCTATAATTAGAGTACCAGCTGTTTCTGTCACGCTATACTGTACAGATAACTATTATTCCAGCCGCAAAAAAATAAAACAAAGCAAGCAAACAAATGCCATCCTCCTCTGGGAAAGTAAAGAATGGAAAATCTGTGTAGCTTCGTTTGTCTTAGATTTTGATTCTCAGTGGACTTGGGATTTAGTTTAGTATTTGTAGATATATTGATACTGTTTATACTCTGTCAATAATATTTATGGCACAGTGGAAGACTGGTGCAAGAAGTTGCGGGTTCCATTTGGACGATCAACAAAATATTGTGAAAAACTAAACTTTAACATACTGCGAGTAGGATCAGCTCAATTCTCTTATTCAACAACGTGCAGGAAACGCAAAAGTCACGAGTGCATGGTGACAATTTCATAATACTTCATAAAAAGTCTGTGTGCCGTAGACCGTGTGACCTACAGACAGACACACTGATTGTGAAAGGTATTAAAAACACGAATTACCCCAAATTAGTCTATTTACTAGATCTTAATGACTTCGCTTATTACCTATATCAAAAAAATATTGCAATAAATTCGAAATATATTACAATAAATACCTATAATGATTAATCTATCAGCTATCTGGTTTCCATTGCTTTGCTTAGTTTGGTGCTAGGTGGCGTTGTGTGAAATGTCCATCAATATGTCAATATTTATCATTATTTTTTGTAAGCACTTACATTATTGAAAACATTTGTGTACAAATATGTTCATAAGCACGCATCCCATTATTCTCATTCTATTCCCTATTCTATCTAAGTTCTTGTCTAAACTAATCCGTAGGAGGAAATTTTCGAAACTATCTATTCGATTTCAATTATATTTTTCCTATTTTTTTATAAACCTTCAGGATGAATATTGGCTATATTTTATGTATGTATCTTGCTGGCAAAGCTACGGTAGGAAGCTACTCATAGATAAAGGACAGAAACTGTGTTCTAGACTTATCCTAGCATACCTAGGTATATTCAAGCACGAGCTTTTGTAGCAAGTGGGACATGGTTGAATGATCTATTGTGACATTGTTAGGACAGAATGCCTCGTACTGTTACATTGTTATGTGTCACGGAATTCAAAGCTGAATGGCGGGTGCTTTGTTATTCTCTTTCCATGTCCACTATTGCAGTTCGATATATCAAATTGATGGGACTGCGACAACGGCAGGCAAAAATATTTGAAAAAATTATCATTTAAATTAAAATGTTGCATGGTTTCAAAATTTTGTTACGAAATCTTGTAAAGAAGTTTATGACAATTGATCTATGACATAAAGCTGAAGGATTTGTTTGTTTGGTTGAACGCGCTAATCTCTGTATGAAAAAATATTTTTGAGTTGGATAGTTTATTTATCGAGGAAGGTTGTAGGCTTTCTAACATCACGCTGCGACCAATAAGCGCGAAGTATCAATGCAAAATGTTGCGAAAACAGGAATAATTATATCACTTAAAACCCATAGACAAAGTTGCGCGCTGGTCAGCTGACCACGAGCTAGTTAAGATAAGATTCAAAATTAAGTAATTTATCAGACTCGTGATATTATAATAATCTGCTCTGAGTAGAAGAGACAACTCTACTACTAATACCTAATTTTTTTTTCGTGACACAAAGTTAACCTGTTATCAGACCATTCTCGCCGCATTTGAGGGCAAACCTCTTTCTATTATATTATTCTTTAGTTCAAAACACCGTGAAATAAGCAAAGATATACAAAATTTAACAACGGCCGGAATTCTAAGCCAAAAAAATGTTTCGTAAAAACCTTTTGAAAAGCCTTCGATGACATAAAAGGGCAATTTGGATATTGTGTTTGAACTGTGAAATTTATTTTTGGACGTACAATAGGCGTGATTTGCACGAAAGAAATGGAAAAGATTTCAGAAATTAGATTGTGATTTGGCTCTAACATCCTGTTTTCCGTATAGCTACTTATCTCTAGTGTCGATGTTTTTAGACCAATAAAATACCTCTATCGTTGCCTTACGAGCCTTTACCTAATATCCACCAGTTGGCCCCCATAATTACAGTGTACTAATATGTAAATGCGGAAGTAACTAGGTTTCTTTGTCATCGTTACACGAATAAACGGACCGGATCGTAATGAAATTTGACAAGAAGATAGATTATATCCTGGAAACGTACGTAGGCTATTTTTTGTCTCCAAATATAATCTTGAAGGAGCTGAAATAGGTGTTGAAAGTTTGTTTGGAGAATGCATGGTTAAGCATCGTTGGGCGCAGTTTTGGATGGGTGACCGCCACTTCTTGCACTTCGTAGAAATTTCCTAATTAGCATAAAAATATATAATGTTGATGGATTTTTGCGGACGAAGGCGCGGATAACATGCAAAGGTAACTGTCTGTAGGTAATGTTACCTTTTCACGATTAAATGGCTGAACGGATCGGTGAACGGTTGAAGTCGCAGCAGGCAACAGTTAGTCCTACTAATTATTATAAACGCGTAGTTTGTAAGAATGTATGGATGTATGGATGTGTGGATGTGTGGATGTATGGATGTATGTTTGACTCTTTCATGCTGAAACGGCTGAACGGATCTAGATGAAATTTGGCACAAATATAGGCTATAGTTTGTAATAGCATAAAGACTACTCTTTATCCCGGAAAAAAGTACGGTTCCCGTGGGATAGATTTTTGTTTTTTAAGGTACCACGCGGGTGAAGCCGTGGGTGGAAGCTAGTTTCTAATAATGATCGTACAGCACGAGTTTTATGTACTTTTAAACTTACCTTTGACCACGACAGCGTGCAAACCTGTCGAAACGTCGGGAAAATATAAGGTAATTTAAACGCGATAAATACCCGTCTAATACTAATAATAAAGCACGAGTTTTGTAAAGGAGATGAGTCATGTAAATCGCTGAAGTTGATCGAGAAAGTTCAGTTGAGTATGAAACATCGGTTGCGGTTGTTTACTCATTACGACTTTTTTTACTTTGCTTAGTCGGGCATTTAATGTGTAGTGATGGTAAAAGGTGGCTTAAATTACGCCTCCCTCTACAGAGAGCTAAGTGAAAAGTTTCACGACTTACCTATTCATTAATAGGCAAAAAATGGACGAAATTTTTTCACCAAAAAATACGAGCACTTCTCGAATTTTAATTAACGAAGTTTTTTTAAAACCTGTATATTTGTTTAATCACAGAAAATACTACGTGCAAGTCGACGTGTTTTGAATTTCAGCAGGTATTTCAGTATGCTTAAATATTTTTCAGTTATTGCATAAGAATTTTTACTATATTCATGGGATAAGGGCAAGAAGATGATGATGATGATGGCTTCGATTTTTTAGTAGATCATTGGTGGTGTATTGGTTGTTACCAAGACAGGGGTGTTCCCCTGTCTCAGGATCCAAAGGTCGTGAGTTCAAATCTGGTCATCCACCAATGAGTTTTTCTATTCGAAAAAAATATGTGCGCAATGCCAGTGCTCTTAAACGGCGAAGGAAAACATCGTGAAGAAACCGGCATACCCTACAACCAAAAATTCGAAGGTGTCGTGTTTCATAGGTTTGTATTCGTATGAGCGGCGATGGGCTTGCAACTTGACACGTACGGAATACTAACTACTGAGCGAAATGTGGGCATGTGTCTAATTTCCGAGTCCGGACGTGCCTCTGACTACCCTCTTTAGGTATCCTCAAAGATCTAAGTAACTAAAAAGGTCTGGGGAGATCTACCGAGCCTGGGATTACAGTATTTTTTTTTTCGAATTTTTAGTTCAGAAGTTTTCCTTCGATCATTGGCACTGTACACATACATTTTTGGAAAATCCATTAATGTACGACCAGTTCGAACGCAAGCTTGAATCCGAAGGCGGTTCTCACTACGCCATCAGTGCATTCGTTTCTTCTTCTTTTTCCTGCTCTTTTCCCACGCTATGTGGAGTCGGCACAACACGTTTTCTTCTTCCATTTCCCTCTATCATCCGTCATCTCAGTACTCACTCCATTCTTGCTCATATCATATTTCACACAGTCCATCCATCTTTTCTTTGGCCTACCTCTACCCCTGTATCCATCCACATTCATACCTAACACTCTCCTCGTCACATGAAAATGTCATTTCATCTCTCCTCATAACATGGCCATACCACACTAACCTATAACTCCACATCATTGTATTATCTATATACATTAGTATATAACACCAATATTAATTTTAGGTACAGTTCAAAGTAGGATCGTTGATTGACAATGTAACAGAACCACAAGGATGTAATTTGCTAGTTATTAATACGATTAATCCCAATGCTCTCAACAATTACTGGTTCCGCTAAATAGATGTCGGATCTAATTTGCCGTTAAGTGTAATCAAACTATTCTCCTTTGGGGCCTGAAGACTTGTAAGTCTTGATAACCTTATGTTATTCCAAATTGAGCAATGCAATATGAACTTTATTGCTATAGTGTTAAGAGCACTATGTTTTGAATGCATGTATTAAGGGTAATATTACAGTGCTTGTCCGTGCAAATCGTTTTGGTTTTGCAATAGAAGGTAGTTATAAAGGTTCATTTTCGTCAACACATTGTTTGGTTAGAGGTATTTTATAAATTAAATTATTTCCAAAATTATAGTTTGCCAAATGTTTCCCAATGATACCATGTATGTAAGTATGCATTTCTTTTCATAATAAAATATGCAGTTTCCTGTACTTTTGTTTGGACTACCTACCGAATTTTTGGTTCTAGGGTACGCCGGTTTCCTCACGATGTTTTTTTTACCATTTATAACAAAGCACTCGACTAATGCGCATTGTATTATTATTAAACTCTTAGAAAATATTTGATTTTGAATTAATTTGCTCATTGCAAAGTTAATGGCCGTCAAAAGGAGGAAAAGGGATCAAACAAACAAAGATTCTGAAGGGTCCGGTCTCGTCCCTATTTGTGTAAGTCTTCCGTTTGACCTAAAAATTATGATATGACTAGTGAAACTCCTCGCGACTTTTGCGTTATGTTATATTCATACAAACTTGAAACTCTTAGAAGTTAAATTTTAGGTAGTCCTTTTAGGGCAACTCTAAAGCCCGAAAGGAACACTATCCTCTAAATTTCAGCTTTTTATGGTTTGTCAGCGCGTTCATTTTGTCTGTCAGTCAGTCAGTAACGTAGAGGTTTTATATAGATAAAATATTAAAAAATATATATTTCTATGTAAGACTGCGGCATAGTTTTGATCTCAGCGGAATAGAAAATAGATGTGAATATACAATTTCGCTTATATTTTCCTTGTTTGCAATGATATACGTATGTTTGTAATAAATGTAATAAATTCAGATAAATTGACAGCTTTTTCACTATCTAAGCCTCCTCCATTTTGTATCGCGTGTAATGACGCTACAAATACAGAACACGTTGCAATTACAGCAATTGTACATTTCTGATGAAATGGTATATTTTGTTTGTTCTATGGAGGATAATATTACAACAAGGCACTTCACACCAATTATGCTTTTATGAAAATTTACTTACATCAAAAAATGCAAAAATTAACCCGTCTAGATCTCTAGATCAATCCTGATCTCTAGATTGAGCTACTATAATTCATGAATTAAATGAGCCGATGACAAAATATGTCTAAAATCTGGAGATACTAGAAAATAAGAGGAAAACCCTTACCAAGGGGATAGCTAATCTTCATAAATTTGTCGAATACACCTTTTTTTTTTTTTTCCGGGGGGGAAATGCATTACGCATACCACCCGGGCGCAGGGGGCACCCGAGTAGTTATGTGGGACTCCCCGTATAGGCTAATGAGACCCACGGTATACCCACTAAAAACCCCCCGTCTTCCTCCTCGCCGCCTAGTGACGGGGCCACGGGAACGCTCTCGCACACATCCGCGACCCCGCCGGCGGTAGACGCCTATAAGCGGCTCCGTCCCGGAAGCCCGAAGGCCCTCCACGATGGGCGCACCAGATGGTAAGGCGCGCCTCCCTCCCCGGCCTCCACCAGTACTGTAGCAGACTCCCCCTGAGTCAAGGAGGCCACGGATACCAGATAACTGGTACCCGGTGGCAGATCAGGTCCGTGGCTCTGCCATCTACCACACTTCGGCTGCAGAGGATAGGACAAGCGGTGCACCGATATACCGACATGTCTCTTCCTCTGCGGCCCCAGCACTCCACGGCCGCAGAAGATAGGGAGAACGGCGCACCGCAATACCGGCACTCCTCTTCTTCTGCGGTCCCCTCTCCACGCGCGTCCGCAGCGGACCTGCTCAGCCCGCTGGGAGCGCCCCCCTCTCGGGCCAGCCGGCGACCCAAACAGGCCGGCCCTGGTTACTAAGCCCCCCCGCCACGACAAGGCGGGCAACCCTCGGGGGGGTTGTCGAATACACCTAGTTTTTCTTATCATTTTTTTTAAAATAGCGGATTATATTTTTTAACTACAGTTCTTTAGGAACGCACCCTTTACAATTTTCTTTGTTTTTCTGCGATTGCGCGTAATTTAGTATGAAAAATTGATGTAGATTTTAGGCAATTTTATCTTTCAAAAATCAAATAGAATAATGTGGATTAATTTATCAACTAATAAGTAATAAAAATGGGCAAAAAAACAGCCCAGCTCAAATGGGACTGGGCGGGCCACATTAGCCAGATGTCTCAAGACAGATGGGCGAACGCCGTTACAACCTGGCAGCCTGACGGAAGGCGAGGTCGTGGTTGGCCACGCAAGCATTGGCGAGATAATTTCGACGCCTTTGAGGACAGATGGTAAGATGTTTCAAAGGATAGGGATGGCTGGCGTGATTTGGGGGAGACCTTTGCCCAGCAATAGGAGGATAGAGGTTAAAAAAAATATCCAAAATACTCATCCAGAGTTGTACTCTGCTTTTGATTGATGATGTAATAGTGCGTTTGTCATTTGAATTTAGCTCTGTAATTGTGGGAAGTTCATTATGATCATTTGCGGTGTTCGCAACCGCTGTGCAATATTTAGTGATTCGAGTTAGGCAAATCTGTGAAATGCACTTCTGTGGGTCATTATTCACACGCGAAATAACATTGTTTTGGAGTAAAATTTGTGTAATGTACTCTTTGTAATGTTTTATGAAACTCGATCACTTATAAGACTTCATTAAAAGAACCGCTGTGATAGGCATACCTTGCATGGTTTCAAATTGTATTCTTTTTAAATTCTTGTTTAAAAAATGAAAATATGTGCGCTATACTAATACTCAAAAAAACAGCTCGGCTTAAGTGGATATCTTTAGACAGATGGGCGAATGCCGTAACAACCTAGCAGCCCAACGGAAGGGGGTAGTGGGATAATCTCAATATATTCAAGGGCGGATGGTGGCAGACCTCAAAGGATAGTTAGCGTGATTTGGGGAGACCTTTGCCCAGCAGTGGGAGGAAAAAGGTTAAAAATAGCAATGACCTTTCTTAAATACCACATTACAGGTAGAACCATGGTTTGATTATCAGCGGTATTGTGGATATGTGTAACTCATTAACTTAACAATGAAATGGCTTTTAAATCAGTTTTTACGTCATCCCGTGACCACGACAGAAAACCTACAGAAAACCTGTTGAAACGTCGGGAAAAAAAAAAAACGTCTTTTTAGGAACCAAGTAATGATTCAAATAAAAAATACAGACGGACGGCGGATTAACTTTAATCCTTTACAATTTGATAAAAATTAAACATAAAGAAAACCAAAAGGAATCAAATCAAACTTACAACAAACCACAGTTAAATTTAACATGAACTCAGAGTAACTTACTCGTAATCTAACCACATAGGTAAGTAGGTAGGTAGCTCACAATCACCGATAATCCTAACTAAATAGATGTTCACTCGTCGAAGGCTCGTGCGCAACTGGGCTGCAGCTCGCTTTGCGCCCGCTTTTATAGGCGCGCTGTCCCCTATTAGTCATCGTCGGACGATATTGCTAACACGGCCTCTCCTGACGACGGGTCGTCCTCGGCCCGCAAGCGTGGTAGCAACAGGCAGGACTGGTGTCAGGAGCTGTTGAAGGTCCGGCTTCAGGATCAGCCAGCATCTACCAGGGGCGTAGACCGCTGAACCCTTGCTGCGGAGTCTGATGAGCTATCCTAGGACTCATCAGATTCACCTTCTGTGAAAGAACGACATGTATAAATACGTGCGCAGTTTCTTAAAACTGCCACTTCATTATTCATTCTCAGTTCATAATCTCTTTCACTTAATTAATACATCGCACATCAATCGTCATCTCGTAACTCGAGTCTCACAGGAGTCACCTCAGAGACGTCTCAAATAATAATAAAGAAAAAATAGGGCCCCTGATACTTTTCTCCATCATGTCTCGACGCAGCATCGGGTCTTCCACAGACCGTTCTGCATCACCTCACGTCGTGGAGGTCAGCGCACGTGCGTCGCACGCGCACAAGCGTCTATCTAAGAGTCTGTTGATGTAAAACACGGGTTAAGTAATAACATCAAAAGAAATTGCCTATTCTTTCATTCATCACACATCCAAGGCCCTCATTCAAAGACGCACACGTAGCTGTTTTTCCTATTTTCTACACAGACGCATATTCATCACCTTGGTGCAGTAACATTCATCATCAGACACAAGATCGTTCATCCTTCCTACATGTGCCTAAACAATTTACTACACGTTAGGAACGCGTCTATGGGGCGAGAGCCCTTTCCTACGGGGCTAGGGCCCTGAGAGCTCTAACACGCTAAAGCGTTCATGAGGCAGAACCCCTACGCATCAAGGACACGTCTGCAAGGCATAACCCCTACGCGTCAAGGACACGTCTGCGAGGCATAGCCCCTACGCGTCAAGGACACGTCTGCAAGGCATAGCCCCTACGCGTCAAGGACACGTCTGCAAGGCATAGGCCCTACGCGTCAAGGACACGTCTGCGAGGCCGGAGTGTGTACGCCTCTCTGGACATCGATCGCCTCGCCACAGCGCAGCGCCATACTGCACTGCAGCCTGGGTCTGGCCACAGCTATCGCTCGACAGCGCAGCGTCAGCTCACACCGACCGCTCGGCAGAACGTTGACCACCTCGTAAAGGCCACGTACTCCCAGATTCAGTTTTCCTGTCATACAGAAAGCACAAGTATATTTTCAGTTTTCCTGTCATACAGAAAGCACAAGCATATTTTCATGCAACTGCCTCTAAATAAGCTGCAGATTGCAAGTTGTTTCACCAATGAAGGAGTTCCGGACCTCGATCATTACCAAAACAACTGCAAAGCCACCGGGTAACTATTATCGAAATAAAAAGGTAGCCAAAAATGTCGAAGCTACGAATAGCAAACTGCTAAATGTCGGATCAAATAGCCATTATGTCGGGGCTGCTGGTATAACTCACTACTACAGAAAAATATTTCATACTTCACCAGGGTCGACTTGCCACACCACTGAACCATAATGTTCTGCGGCAGTCAGAGTCTTCTTTCCGTACAAACAGCCAATAGCTCGAGCTCGTATCGGTGATACGGCAACGATCACACGACCTCATAGGGACTGCGCAGTGCGCATCCTGGAGTTCAGCTTCGCTAGGACACGTGTGATCCTATTAAATGACTGCACTGCAGGCTGGGTTTGCCCACAGCTACCACTCGATAGCGCAGCGTAAGCGCACAGAACGTTGACCACCTCGTAGGGGCCACGCACTCTCAGATCTAACTTCCCTGTGAACAGGAAAGGTTAAGCACGAACACAAAGTCATCACATCACATCAAGTGCAAACCGTCTATTCCGTTTGGAATACTCGTCTTGGTAGACTTGGTTCTACTCGAGAAGGTGTCGAGTCCGACATCTCAATATTTTACGCAAGGCTTTACAATTTGGCCTACAGTTTTCAGTTGTAACCTCTAACCTGGAGTTCACTCTACCAGTTATTAGTCCCCGTTAATTTAACTTTAATTTGGAAACGGCTAACCATTGTTTCTCAATAAAACCAAACAGTGAATTACCATGAAGTATACACGAAATAATGAGACTAACTGCAAACTGCACCGATAGCAACCTTACTAGACACGCTCACTGTGCGGTGTCTCACATCTAATTTACCCAATAACGCCAGCGCGGCGGTATTTATAAAAACAATAGGAACACTTAGCTTACCAATATACCGACGATTACATCGTCTACCTGTTCTAGTGTTACACACTAGCCACTGGTCTGCCAGACATGAGTTCATACGCACTGAGAAATGCGTCTGCTTGGATTACACCTGTACTCGTTCAGAAACACGTCTGCAGGGCCAGAAGTCCAAGGGAAGCATCGCGCGCAGTAAGTAGAAAGTTCGCGTCGCATGCTCGTCCCACCACGCGAAGCGAAACGCCTCACGTATGCCATCATACACACCGCTAGGATATGTGTGATCGAAATAAGTGACTGCAACATAAAACATTCAGATTAACACACACTTAAAATGCAGCAAACCTCTTGGGATACCATTCTCTTTTCAAAGGAGTACTGTACTGAGCTGCAGCTTGGGTAGTTTTACCCCGCGCACCACTCAGTAGTTTAAGTTCATAACGGTCGCTTGGTAAAACCTTGATAACACTGTTTGAGCCTCTCATACCAGAGTAGAGTTTACCCGCAGGCTTATTATGTTAAACCCTGCAGTAGTGACAGTAGAGCGACGGAAGCAGTAAAGCGACAGCGACCGCCTCGCGATCGGCCTGCCGTACTCCACTCCTTAAACGCTCGGCTTCACCTGACCTTGTCTAATACATCTGAAATCTCACAAACAACGGTTATACGATTGTCAACATGTTTACCTTGATAACTACCACACTAGCAGACTGTTTACTTTAAGCACATCAGGTGTGATGAGATTGTAAAAGCGCTGCTATCAATTAAAACATTGATCGGAACACTATTCATCACAGCTGTTGTTGATCGTCGACTCAGAGCATCAAGTAGTCTCGTTTAGACGCGAAATCAGCTGGTGTCAAGTCGGTTAGTCAGTACACGTTATATTAGCGGGAGAAGAAAGGTAATTTCGACTCGACGGTAGTCGAAATACAGTACTGCTCATTGGGATGGGCATGCCTACACGATGACGACTGTTTACAGATGCGCTCTTTTGAAAAACAATCGTCAACTGCGTGACCAGAAGGGTTACAATGTCAAACCTTGCAGCGAGCAGAGTGATAGCAGATCGACAGCAGCAGCAAAGCAACAGCGACCGCTTACGCGATCGGTTGCAAGTTGTTACCGTAAACGGTATCACGGAAGGCAGTCATCTGCCTATCGCCAAGTTGTCGCCGAATGCACGTTGCCTTTGAACACTAGCGCCACTAGCGACAGCAATTGGTGGAAACAAATATTGTTCACAGATTGTCCAGCAGAGGGAGACATAGTGTTCAGTTGCTGTTGCCTGTTAGCTAATACAAAATTGACGTTAGACTTCTTACTAAATGAGCAGACATTTGGTGTGAGGTCAGTAGTTACTCACCTTTGTTCTCTTGGGACATTGTATCTGAATATGGTCCTTTTGTCCACCACAAAAACATGAGACAGCACCTGCACTTATCTAAGGGTTACCTATTCCACGGATAATAATAAGTGTCCTTAGTTCTTCACTAAGACCATATACCGCTTGTAAACGCAGTGAAGTACGACACGCGTATTCAGGGTATGTGGTGTATGAGTCAGATGTTTTCTTCATGGTTTCGAACAAAATATTGGCAAAGGCTAACTTACCTGGACAAAGAGGTTTACTTCCTCAAAGTTCGACCATGAACGGTCGCGGGTGACCCATTCAGATATCCAAACCTTAGCATCGTCTTTCAAACAAGACGCGACACGAGCGAGACCCACTCCTTCTACGTGGAGCCCTATATGTGCGCCACGGCGTTCGACGATATGACACATCAGGAACGGGATCGTGATCTATTTGAACGAGAACTGCCTCGACATGCGAGACATGTGCACATATGTGTGACATCTCGAGATGTGAACGAGGACTTCGTGTACGGTTGCGTGAGCTACCTCGTAAACAATGTCTAGAACTAACAAGAGTTCTCAATTTATCAATTTAAACACAAAAAATGACTAACTGTGGGTAGTTGTATTTTTGCTTCCTTTCTGGTTTATAGGCCTTTGTCTGGTTGTTTATCAGTGCAAAGGTAACGTTTTACAGAGAAAAGAAAGAGAAAGCTGTATGTGGACACAGACCTATCCCACTTCTGATTTTAGGAACCAAGTAATGATTCAAATAAAAAATACAGACGGACGGCGGATTAACTTTAATCCTTTACAATTTGATAAAAATTAAACATAAAGAAAACCAAAAGGAATCAAATCAAACTTACAACAAACCACAGTTAAATTTAACATGAACTCAGAGTAACTTACTCGTAATCTAACCACATAGGTAAGTAGGTAGGTAGCTCACAATCACCGATAATCCTAACTAAATAGATGTTCACTCGTCGAAGGCTCGTGCGCAACTGGGCTGCAGCTCGCTTTGCGCCCGCTTTTATAGGCGCGCTGTCCCCTATTAGTCATCGTCGGACGATATTGCTAACAGTATTATATAACCAGTTAATACCTACTAATAATAAACAGTTTTTACAATCAGATTTTTCTCACTGGTACCACAATAGAAAAGACAAGTATCGCACCACCTAATTTTATTGCGACTTTAACAGTAGTCTATCTAGTAGTAATTTTTTTGTTTTCAACTGAAAACATAATTTAGTATTCACATACTCAGTAGATACTCAACATACATAAGTGAAAATCAATATTCGACCCAATGCATATTCTGTCCGAAATGGCTAACTCGATTGGCAATTAGTCGATTAAAAAAGTTTTTCATCCCAGCAAACATAACACATTCTGTACACGTGCTTATCTTGAAATTCGTTTGCTCACTTTTTTATACAAAATTCGCAAAAGTCGGTCATTCAGTGAAATTTTGGAGCAATTATTTTTAAGTTCTTTTTTAATTCTACATTGCTTACTTCATCATTATCTACACTTTGATAGAATTACAGTGAAAAGTTAGATGTATAGATTGCATCACACTTGTATTATTGAAGTAACATACCTAAAAGTTGTAAATTTGCTTTGCATTGCAAAATACAATGTTACCACATTGTGATGGCTACAAATACAATATTCGCAAAAGTTTAACATAGTTCCACTTTAGTTTCGCGATAAATTCCAAGTGGTTATAAACCGAAACATTGCTGCGGTGAAGGGCAGTTTTGTAAAACGTTTCATAGTCTGTGGTCAAGTAAGTTTAAGCATGAAAACGTATTTTTTTTATAATTTTTTTTTTTGCATTTTTAAGTGAAAACTTCTTTTGCATCGTTGTGGTTTAAGTCGATAAAACGAAAAAGCGACGGTAAAAAGACAGACACATAAATTCATAAGATTTAACGTGGGAGAAATGGGATAGGAAGCATTATAGTGTTTCTTATGTTCGTGGTTCTCTTTGAAGCCAAAATTTTTGAAGTTTCACTTCTATCGCGTGTTAATTGCACACAATATGTTTTTTATGCCTAAAACGCCCATCGGATTATGTATATCCTACTAGTTTCTGCCAGCGGCTTCGTCCGCATGTTACCTTGAAAAACAAAAATCTATCCCGCAGGAACCGCACATTTTTTCGGGATAAAAAGTAGCTTATGTCATTTCTCAAGCTTGTATAAAATTTTATCAAAATCGGTTCAGTAGTTCAGGCGTGCTTGTGTAACACACAGATAGAGTTACTTCCGTATTTATAATTATTAGTAAAGATTAGTGCTAGACTAAAAAAATGGATTTCGAAGTCATTACGCGCCGTGTGTTTTCATCAGCGCGATCTACAATTCTGGCAAATTTACTAGTGAACTCTAGATATAAAATAATGTATTATTGTACAGTGACGAACTTTAATTTAAATTATGTAAACAGACTTTTTTACAAAAAACCTTTTTTATAAAAACGTTCCGCCTTGAAACTTCGAATGGGTAAAAACTTACTTACGAGAAGGTAATATTTCTGTGAGTACTGCAGTATAACGCTGGGTGTCCACTCTGCAAAACAACAATGATATAATCGGAAGCGAACGATTGTTGAATTTCGTTATTTTGTTGTTATTTTCAAATTATCGTATCGTTCGTAAAATAATAAAATTAAGAAATCTATTGTAATATTTTGGGCATTCTTACCTTCAACATTCAAACCTTAGTCAAAATGATATAATCTAAAGTAGGCTTTGCAATATTATTGTGCCGATACATTTTTTGAAATCTTTATTAGTCTATTCGTTAAGTGAATATGGGACTAATGTGCCGATACATCGTTGAACGTTTTGCAGAGTAGATACCCTTACTTTTACGATCGAAAATACTAGGAATATTAAATTTTAAATTTAATCTTACCAAATGGTTGTTTCGAGTCGCAAGTTCAATCTTTTCCCGTTCCCGGCATGAAGTTTTCAATAAGCAAATATTGCGACATCGTTCGAGGTGCAACGACTTTGCACTTTGCATAAATATGAAATTTCCTACTGATATCCGATTCAATTTTCCCATTGAAGTTTCGAGCTTTGAACCTGTATTTTTCGGTCTATGACTTATGTTATTTATACAAGTGAGATTTTGCGTAACTTTATACACGGAAAAGAGTACTGGTGGTACCTATAGTGGTAGTAATCCTGCCTCACGTTCTGAAGGTCGTGGTTTCAAACCTGATCGTGCATCAATGAGTTTTTTGATTCGAAAAGATTATGTGCGCAATTCCAGTGCTCTATAATGGAGACAGCATCAATGGGGACATCGGGAATACATTCTCTTAAACGGTGTAGGAAAACATCGTGAGGAAACCGGCATCCCCTTAAACCAAACACGCATTTTTTTCGAATGAAACATTTTTCATAATTCTAAACTGACAGGAATTTCGGGAATATTTTCTTTGTATACTCTATCTAGAAAAGCAGCTATTTTCAAATTTAGCCCTTTAGGGCCTGTAATTAGGTAATGCATTGAAGCTCACTCAGTGAATTAAATCTAGTTTTTTTTACCTGTTTCACCGAATAATCTTTGACCCTTTTTTAGGTTCTCGCCATTCTGGTTTCCTGACGATATAATGTTCTGCATCATTATCAAAGTAGAATAATATCATGCTTCCTTCCTGCCATGTTGAGGGGTTTCCGATCCATTTATAGTCTATGCAATGAAATATTTACTCTATTTAATGGTGATTGGGTTGAAAATTGCTCAAACAGATAACTAATCAAATATTAAAACACCCAATGCAGTAGCAATACTGTTTGTAAAAACTAGTATCGTTATAAAAACATAGTACAAACTGTTCGTTTTTCATAAAAAATGTATACCTACCATTAGCTATAGTAGGTACATGATATAAAAAAACTTTTGGATACATAAGTGAAACTGAAAACATTTTAAAAGAAAATACAAAATAAATATTCCCTATTTATTTATAGGGGTGTAATTTTGAAATAATATTCATATATAATATTCAATAAAAAGGGAATCGTCGCAATTGTATCACCCGTAAAAAGTTATACATGGTTCAAGTTTCATCTCATATTTTATTACTTTTATGGATGGATTTTTGGTTCAAGTTTAAGTGAGATTTATCATTTGAGCCATTTCATTCAATAAGCAAAAATAAAATTCGTGTTTATGAATAATGCACGATTGAACATAAAAATACAGATGAAATACATTGTTAAAAATCTAAAATAAAAGAAAAAAATGAGAAAAAACACTTTTATTTACATACGAGATTTAGATACGCGAATTTTCCTGGTTCTTTTTATTATTTATATCAGAGACGTAGAAAGGAAATGACATTTCATTATAATTTTAATCAACTGTTGCGTACGAGAAAATTGGGAGAAGTTCCTTTGGGATTCGAAATTAATCTAACAGAAGACAAAAAATATGATATGGTAAGTACTTAATATCATTTCATAGAAATAGGTAAAAAGTCCAAGGTAATTTTGAATTTTTATCTAAATCGTAGATTTTTATAAAAATCGAAAAAAACTACAAGATTTAATACTATGTACTTTTTGAGTTTTAATTTTATTTCGATTTTAAGCATAGATTAGGCAACAGAAATACACATTATATAAAAATTTCAACTGTCAACCTATTACGGATCATGAGATAGCAGTATTTTTGTATGTGCCGATGTGTCAATGCACTCTGCAAAGATCGCCATGGTTCCCTTTAATTGGTTTCGTCAAAGCGCCTGTCTCTTCGTCAAAGCCCAAGCTTTTAGCTTTCGGAGCGCACCAAAAATGTAATGAAACACCAGTCTTTGTAGAAAATGGACGTGAGTATTCAAAGTTTTTCTGATAGATGACAATATTTATTTATACATTAATTTTTAATTGATATCAGCTTGCTCGTGACTTCATCTGTGCGACTTTTTAATATGACTAAATACTATGAATGATAAATTTTAAGATAATAAAATAAAATCTAATACTTACTTTAAACGAGCAATTCTTGTATATTATGTAAATACATATTATATTTCACAGCTTCATTCGACGCGATTTTCTTCTATTTAACGTGTTGTAGCTGAGTCCTAGGCATTGGCTTCACACAGATTTTTAAAGATACTAAGTAGAAAAAGTAAAAAACCTAGTGGCAACACTGCGGTAATCTACTACTCTCAACTTGCTCGGGGGTACTTCATTCTGTGTTCTGTGTGCAAAGGCTTCGCACGAGAAAAAACTTGCACAAAATTTATAGGAAAAGAAGATACCTACGTTTCGGAGGAAAGAACGGATCATAGAAATAAGCCTCGTCGTGTGCATACAGATCGACGACGTATTATTTCTTCATCATCGTCGGATGACGAATAAACCAACCGTAAGTTTTATAAAACTACCTACACACATTTCGTTAATTTTTGTTTCGATCGAGTGATGCGAGATACCAGCGGGGTTCCCTCTGTCACGTTGATTCGATGCAAGTTAACATGATATTATTATGTGATGCGATTCAACCAGCGGGGTTGTTATCTGTCACGCAAATTTTTGCGCACAGTTCAGCGGGAATTGTGTCTACTATACTTACCTATTATACCAACCTACCTCTTTGTCTTTAGACAAATCATTTTATTGTAATGCGAACAACCAGCGGGGTTGTATCCTTTACGCTTGATTGCGCATAGTTCAGCGGGGACTATGCCTACCCTCATTTAAAAATTATTGTATGATGTTTTTGCTGTGCAAATATCTACCTGTGCCGACATTTTTTTTTCAAGGTCACACTAATGATGAAATAATGTCGAAAAATGGTGTGACTTCAAAGTCTAACTCAGAAAACATCTTAACAAATGATTCTTCATGCCCTACCGTTAAAGAGACTGAATCATTAGATGATGAAGTTCTTGCCTTATTAGGCGACGCTTCTAAGAGTAACACTGTTCTGGCCAAATCAATCTACAAAGACAAACTGTTGAAGGACTACTTAGTACCGTCAAATTGTGAAATGATAATAGCACCAAAGCTGAACGCCGAAACCAAAGCTGGTATTGCGAAAAATCTGGTTAAATGAGATAATATTCTGGAAATCAAGCAAAACCAGATAAGGTCAGTGCTATCTGCACTATCGCAGGCCGTAGATAGCATTTTAGAAAAAGATTTTTCACCGCAAAAAGTGCTCAAAGCCGTCAGTGACGCATCATGTCGCATCCTATGCGATAGCCATTATAATGAGACGAAAACTCGAACACATTTCATAATTACGTCAAAAAATAGCAATATGAAAGAAACTACATATATGTCGGAAACTGTCAGTAAGTACGATAAGTACTTGTTCGGAGAAAATATTTCTGATAATTACGCTAAAAATGGCAAAAAACTATCAAAAAATCTGGTACCGACTTGAAATCAAAAACTGCTACTACCGTCACAAATAAAAATTTAATAGAAGTAATTTCATTAAAAATAAAGGATCAAGGTCAGTCAACCAGAAAACCCCTGCAACGAAAACCAGCGGGCAAAGCCAATGCAGGGGTATCATGCGCCCAGTATCAGTACCAGCCTCGCACCTACAACACGAGGAGCGGCTTTCAACATCGGGAAGCAGGGGACCGGTCGCCGCCGCCACCGCCACGTCCACGTCATCGCCAACAACATCAGAGGTGCCGTAGAGGTATGTTTTGCGGGCCGTTTACAATATTTTGTACAACAATGGAAGGAAATCACTGACGATCCAATAATCCTATCGTGGATTCAAGGATATAAGATTCCATTCTCATCGGAAACTACTGATGATAATAAACCTAGTTTTCATACTAGATCATAATTATAATAAAGATCTTCTTGATTACGATATTGAAATAAATTCACTTTTAAAAATAAATGCTATATCAAGATGTTTGCAGACACGTCATGTTCATGACTAAAAGTTTTTGTCGTCTATATTTTTAGTACCTACCTACCTAATCCTAACGGGACTAGTAGTTTTATTTTAAACTTAAAACGTTTAAATAAATTCGTAATATCAAAACATTTTAAAATGAAAGATTACTACATACTTTTACAAAAATCATGGCAAAAGACTGTTATATGGCTACGATTGACTGAAAAACGCGTATTTTCTGATACCGGTGTATAATCTTTTTATAAAATATTTAAGATTCATTTATAATGATACATTATTCAAATTCAATTATCTTCCATTCATTTGGTATAAGTACATGTCCTTACGTTTCACAAAAACCTGTTAGAAAAATTAGGTTTTATTATAAATCATGAAAAAAGTTATCTTATTCCAAAATAGAAGTGTAAATATCTTGGTTTTGTGTTTGACTCCGTCAATATTGTGTTTAAAATTGCCGAAAATAAAGAAATTAAAAATTAAAGAACAATTAAAATTGTTTCATAAAAGAAAACTTGTGGGCTAAGAGACTTTGCACGTCTGATTGGTTTGTTAGTGTCTGCGGCTTCCGCCGTTTAACATGCATGAAACACACTAAACAACTCGTACGTCATAAGTACCTACCTATGTTTACTAGGTAATAATAACTAGTATAATTTATAATTTACTAGTATACATAATCCTAGTTACAACAATATGATTGATGTACCCTACGCAGTAATATATGATTTAGATTGGTGGTTACTGAATATAAAAATTAAAACACAATCTATAACACTTAATGAATTTACATTAGAGATTTTTTCTGACGCATTGATGAGTGGCTGTGGGGGGCGCCTTCTGCGATAAAAATGAAACTTATGGTTTTTGGTAAAAAAAAAAAAAAAAAAAAAAATTACGCTACTAGTACATATTAATGAACTGGTGTTAAAAGCCAGTTTCTTAGCGTTAAAAGTTTTTGCAAAATACTTGCAAGACTGTAAAGTGTTTACTGCGCATTGATAATGTCACCGCCATTTCATGTATAAATAGGCTGGGTTCTGTACAATATCCACATTTCAATCAAATCACCCGAGAAGTATGGAAATGGTGTGAAGAACATGATTATAATAATCTTTGCGTCATATTTAAATCCAAAAGCTAACCAAGCATAGTTCATCATGAATAAAGTTTGCAGATTTTCGGAATGGGAACTGTGTGAAATGGCTTTCAAACAAATTATAAAAAATTTTGGTGAACCCAAAATTGATTTATTTGCAAGTCGTTGTAATATTATAGGCCTATCTATATATCTTGGAAAAGCTACCCTGATGCTTACGCTGTTGAAGCGTTTACAATCTTAAGGAGTAGAATGCGGTTTTACGCTTTTCTTCATATTGCGTTAATCTTAAAGATGTTACCGTAAATAATAAATGATAAATCTGAAGGTATAGTGGTTGTACCAAATTGGCCAACACAACCTTGGTTTCCCATCTTTAAAAGACTGATGGTTTCAGAACCATTATATTTTGAGCCAGATTAACCTATTAAAATATCCTTTTAGATTATCACACGGTCCTCATAAAACGCTAACATTTAATGCCGCCAAATTGTCCGGAAAAGATGTTTTTTCGCCAAACTCAATCGATATTATGATATCATCGTTATATTAAAATACATACAAACAGTCCGGTTGTACTATTAAATTGTGGGTTAAATATTGTAACAAAAATAAGTATGATTATATGATTGGATAGGTTTCTGCAATTATAGATTTTTTAACAGAATGTTACCAAAATGGTACAAAATACGACACAATTAATTCACATAAATCTGCACTACATTTTTTGTCTCCAAAAAACTTTGAATGATAATGACCTAAAGAGATATAAGAAAGGTATTCCTACATTAAGACCGCCTAAAAAAAAAAAAAAAAAAAAAAAAAAACAATTACATTGCTTGAACTAGTAACTACCCATCGGATTCAAACATTTTCATTGATAGACGTAAACAATATAAAAATTCGAAATACTAACATAATCATAACAGTACTTACCTGATCTGATTAAAACATCACGAGTTAACTCTTTACAACCTTTATTATAACTGCCATTTAATAACGAAAAACCTCAATTATGTCCTGCTAAATCATTATTACAATTATAATAATATATATAAATAAAACAAAATTGCTGCGTGATATAAATAATACTTTATTTATTTCATATCGAAAACCATATAATAAGGTAACTTTACAGACACTTAGCAATAAGATCAAAAGTACACTTACCCTCAGTGGAGTACATATCGGTACAGTCAGTTTTCAGTGCTCATAGCAACCGACACTCTTCCACGTCTTCCGCTAAACGACTGGGTATCAGTCTGGATGTAATCCGCAAAACTACTGGATGGTCCGAGTCATCCGAAGTTTTTGCTAAATTTTTCAACAAAGTAATGGTTGATGATATTTGTGATATGATCAATTTGCAATTGCTATTTTATCAACTTATTTAAATAATGAACAAGTAATTTGTTCTCAATAAATACTCACATAAATATGTATTCATAGCTACCATTTATCTTGTTTCATTTTTCTGATGCTCTGAACATCCTACAACACGTTAAATAGAAGAAAATCGCGTCGAATGAAGCTGTGAAATATAATTAATGATCAAACGAACTTACCCGTACGTGAAGTTCGATCATTATTATATGAGCAGCTTCATTCGACGCGATAATAACAACCCACCCTGGTGGCCCTACCCTAAAAATGAAACAAATCTGGTAAAGGGTAGCTACTCACGAGTACGAGGTATCTAAAATAGGTTAGGTACAACAATATAACCTAGAATAAATAGTGATATGCGAGGTAAGTAATTGCTTTAAACAAGAATGAAGTACCCCCGAGCAAGTTGAGAGTAGTAGATTACCGCAGTGTTGCCACTAGGTTTTTTACTTTTTCTACTTAGTATCTTTAAAAATCTGTGTGAAGCCAATGCCTAGGACTCAGCTACAACACGTTAAATAGAAGAAAATCGCGTCGAATGAAGCTGCTCATATAATAATGATCGAACTTCACGTACGGGTAAGTTCGTTTGATCATTAATTATACAATATACTCGTAATCTGAATCTCGGAATTGGTAACGGTTTTCATGAAATTTTGTATGCAGGGGGTTTCGGGAGCGATAAATCGAATAATTTTCGGTCATCAAGGTACTGATAACAATGGAAGAAAGTGGAAAATAGAGTTCAGGTTTTATCATGATCATGAGTCGTTTATATAAAAATAAATTTATATTTACATCAGCAAAACCAAAACAGAAAACCCTAAATTGAAAAGGTAAATACGTTTTGAATTAGCGCAATTGTTCCCTTGATATTTATTGACCAGAGTAAGACCACTTGTTTTTAGCATTTGAAACAATTCACAATATTTATAGCTGTGTATTCTGTATGATGGAAATGATAATATGCTACTTACTATGCATGGGCCGGGCCGGGGGCTCCGCTGGCGACGGTAGATTTGTGTACAATTTGTACTGAAGCTCTAGAAAAATTAAGATTTCGATTTATCTAAACTAGTCTTTAAAGGAGCTAAGAAAACTACATCGTCGAATTTTTTTAGTCTTACTACTAATATTATAAACGCGAAAGTTTGTAAGAATTTATGGATGCATGGATGTATGTTTGTTACTCCTTCATGCTGTAACGGCTGATCGGATCTGAATGAAATTTGGCACAGACATAGAATATAGTCTGAAATAGCACATAAGCTACTTTTCATCCTGAAAAACGTACGGTTCCTGTGGGATAGATTTGTTTTTGTTTTTTAATGTATCACACGGGCGAAACCGTTGGCGGAAGCTAGTTTACAAGAAATTTTAAATTGCAGAGAAAAACAATTAAATAATACACCAATAAATTATAATATAGAAAATAAACTTAAAGTCACTGACCGATAAATATAACATGGCTCTTTAGTGAACTGAGGCCGCTGTCAACTCATTCCGCTGTTAAATAAAGACAAAAGGATAATTAATAATTATCTGCATAAAAGATAATAATTATTTTTGAAAATTGCAAATAAATACGCTATAATACTATGTGAGTGGAAGAAGAAAACTTGTTGTGCCGACTCCTAGACAACGCTTAGACGACACTTAGCGTGGGATAAGGACAGGAGAATGATGATGAAATACACTCCAGGCACTCAAAATTTGAAATGTAAAAATAAACACAAAAACTTAGTGTTTTCGTTTCCAAAACGAACTCTGGATGGTTATTTCAAAACAGTTATGCAAAGTAAAACAAATAACGTAGGTATTCGACGCGTTCTTATTATAACATTGAATCCTAAACAAACAAAATTGGGTATGCCTCACGTACTAACGGCTCTGTGACATGCCCGAGAGAACTTATTATCTAGGGCGTTTATTATTTAATAACTACGATATAATTTAAGAACAAATCAGCAATAAATTCAGGTAGAATATTAGCAAATGAGATTAAGTACTGACGACAATTCGAGCGATAACTTTATCGCACGAGGTAATTATCTGGATAGTCTAAACCCACTTTTCTAAAATATCATATGTATTAATACTTGAATATAAATACAAATAGAGATATAATTCTCATTTGCATTTGCATGTGTGTTTCTAGTAGTACAAATTCAACTGATATAATTTATAGTTTACTTAATTATACTTAGTTGAATTTATACAACTACAAACACATTTCTCATTTGCTTTGCTAGGTGTCTTTCTAGTACTAGGTTTTGATTTTGACTTTGAAATCGGTTAATTTGCTACTATTTCTTTGTTATGAAGTTAATACAACTGTCAGAACATGTTATGTTATCAAAGGATGGTACATAAAGGTTATGTCACGCGGAAAATAAACCATTTTGAATGTAACGCGTTCTAAACGTATTTATAAGTGTGTTGGGGAGAATAACGTTAGGGTGTTTTTACTGTGTAACGGGGACCTTTATATTTCTGACAAGCTTCAAACTGTGTTTAAATTGAGTCTTTCGTATGCGACTATCATAGATTTTTCTGCCTATAATGTTATTAGTTCTTTTGAACGAGTACGAAAGAAAGATTGAAGTGTGCCTCAGAGGAAGACTAATAAGGTATAAGGTATAAGAAAATTTTCAAGTCTCACTTCCCAATTCTCAATCTGCTCTGTCAAAAATTATGCGTGATACAAAAACTGGTTGACTTTAAAACCTCCTCCGTTTTTTTCGTCGGTTAAAAAAACTAGCTCAGACTATGCAAGATTTTTTTTAAATGTGATCCAAAAATTCAAACCTGCGTCTTAACCAAAAGCACGTCAATGCAAAAGAAGAAGCTAGCAAATTTTGAAAACTATGGTGAATGTTTAACGAAATTCTTTCACCGACCGCATACTAGACTGTTCTTTGTTTTCTAAAAATACCGATGAAACAAACCCAAGTAGGTATTCTATTCACAGCGTGTTACAGCTGGGACAGTTATGATTCAAACTTCACCCATGACCAGCCAAGTCAAACTTCGTGAAATCGCGCTGGCGGGCTTCACGCCAATTTGCTTACAAACGGCACTTGGAAACAGCTGATTCACTCCACACGTACAGAGAGCGACGACCGGTGAGGCAAAAAGATTTATCAAACTGAAGGTTTTGCATATTATTCGTACACTATTCACTATTTCACACATTTAGTAAATAATCCTTAAAAAAGACCTTAGCGACTTTCACGAAATCGATCGGACTTTTAATTTGATTTAGATGGTTCTTTGAATGATCCCAAAAAGATCATGAAGGATTACTACTTTTCCCGTTCAATAATAAAAAACACCTGGAATTACGACTTGCCGAGGCATTTTTATGAAGGATTTGACTTTTTTTATAACAGCTCAATAGGCATATTGCGAAATTGCATTTATCATCTTCCTGCCCTGGTGAGGTCGGCAAACCGGTTCTCTTCCTCCACTATAATCAGTAATCTCAGTAGTCAATCCCTTCTTACACACAATCCATCCATCTTTTCTTAAGTCTACCTCTTCCCTTATATCCATCCACATACAAATCCATCACCATTCTTGTAACATGGCTATAAGGTGTTGTAATTATTTAGGGTTAATTTTAAGTCTCAGTTTTTAGTCTAAGGGGTACCTAGAGGTATGCCAAAGAAAAGATGGATGGACTGTGTGAAAGATGACATGGGTAAGAAAGGAATGAGTAATGAGATGACGAGTGACAGAGGGAAATGTAAGAAGATCACATGTTGTGCCGACCCCACATAACGTGGGATAAGGGATAAGATGATGATGATGATGAATTTTAAGTCTCAGTTTTTAAATTTTTGTATCTGAATACTAATTTTGATCCAGCTACTTTTATTCATACTCTGTGGTGTGAGCGTAAAGTTGTGTTGCCCAGACGATCAGTCAATCTGCAATACGTTCCGCCCCGGTTCCCCGTTACCAAAGTTTACAAGGAATTTTCATCGTTTAAGGGAGCAAAGTTAGAAACAAGCTTTTAGTTAATCCCGTTTGGAGAACGCTTTCTATTGTTGAAGAAAGTAATTAATTGTCTCGAGAAGAACGTTAGGATAAGTAATTGTATTTGTGATGTACTGGCCACCATTTTGAAAACTTTAAGGCTTTGGGTCAAATGAGTAGTACCTATTCAGAATTTATTCACTAGCTTCTCTTCGCGGCTTTGTTAGATACACCGACGTAAAATATAGTCTAATGTTAATCCTGAAAGTTCATTCTAAGCATTGGCGAAAGAATTTTTAAAATCGGACGGGTAGTTTTAGAGTGTTAGAGACCGACCTCCTACATAAAAACCAACAAACAAACACACCTCTTTTTAATAATAATAATAGTTTAGATAAAATCATAATAAATAGTAGCAACAAAATTGTTAGTAACTAGTAATCTACAGCAAAGGTAACAAAAAAAAAATACTTACAGATAACTTCATATATATATTTGCAGCAGATCATACAAAGGTACCTACTTACATTTTATGTATTGGTTATCTCTTCAAAATCCTTCACGCGTCAAAAAGTTAATCTCACTCAAAACCTTTTAAAGTGCCCATAAATATTTATTTTCCACAAAATTAGACATTACCATTCAATTATTAAGAGCTCCGCTCATTATTACAGCAAAACGATGCTTGCCGTTTTTGCATTATTCATAAGTAGCCCTAATAAACTGACTGAGACATGCCTCATCATTTTTATTAGCTTGGGGCCTAAAAATAATAATAAATGAATGTAGAAGCGACATTCATTATACTTTGTGCTCAATTTAGCGAAACGGGTAACAATATAAAAAAAGGGAAATTACTAAAAACTGTATTGACTTTAATTTGTATGACTAGCTTTTGAACTCGCAACTAAGTTGGTACACGCTAAAAAAAGAATATGAATATCACTATAATAAACGATGTGAGTTGGAAAAATACAAAATAGTATTATTTTCGTTCTTCAAGTCGTCCCATTTTTAATTTTTATGTGTAGGTGTGTATAAGTACAAACAATACAACTTATAAAATTTTAGGTCCTTAACTGTTTGCATCAGAAACCACAGTTTTGTCAGCAAATTTTTAAAGAAAAAAAGCGGAAATAAGTTCTGTTTCTATAAGTGTTTGTTTTTATTTGCTGCCAAGGCCCTTCAATATAAAAACCAGAGAAGTGTAAATATGGATCGCTCCCCGGGATTCCAGCCCGCATACTTTTACACTCAATGATTTTCATTATTACAGGGTTATTTGACCAGTTTGCGCAGAAGCCTTTGAAACCGTAATTCTATGTATAACTGTAGTCACTTTAATTTAATGGTATATTTTTAAAGGTCACGGTTCTACAAATATATAGAAGATGGGAAAGTTTTTTTCTTTGTCTTTAACGAACAGATGAAATCCATACTAATATTATAAAGCTGAAGAGTTGTTTGTTTGTTTGTTTGAACGTGCTAATCTCAGGAAGTATTGGTTTGAATTAAAAAAATATTTTTGTGTTGGAGAGTTCATTTATCGAGGAAGGCTTTAGGATCTATAACATCACGCTGCGACCAATAGGAATCAAGCAGCAATGAAAATTGTTGCAAAAATGGGAAAAATTATATCACTTAAAACCCGCAGACAAAGTTGCGCGCTGGTCAGATAGTATATACGAGTATTAATATTATAATGAGGAAAGTTTTGTATTTTTGTATTTATGTTTGTAACGAATAAACTCAAAAACTACTGAACCTTTTTGAAAAAAATTTCATCATTAGAATGCGACATTATCCCTGAGTAACATAGTTATATACATGAAAAAAATAGAGATACTCTTGCTACCCGTGTGAAGCCGGGCGTGTTACTAGTTTATGATAAAATTAATAAAAATGAGTTGAATTAATAAAAATACTTTAGTAATTTGAGTTTCGTTCGCTACTCGTACTTGGGTTAGGTTGGAATTGGCACATAGATTCACCTAGATTGTAAGACGTTTCAAAGTGATCCTTGTGATTGTACTGTATAAATATTTTTCAATTTCAATTTCAATTTCTATCTTTTTTTTGAAATGTATTCTTACACCCTGTATTACATCACTGTGGTCCTTCGAGATAAAGTTTATGAAGGTTGTAACTTCGGTATCAGCGATCGTTACATCGATGAATAGGGAGTCGGAAATGTCACCGAGTTCCGGGGTATTTCCGGAACAATTTTAACGCTTTGACAGCCGGCTGTCAGATGGTTTGAACTGAAGATATTGGTTTCAAATTGGTGTGGCTTCTGGAAATTTCCATATTTTAGAATGGTAATATTGAGCATTCTACAATCGCAAGAGCGCTGGTGGTGTGTGGTAGTACCCCTGCCTCACGATCTGAAGGTCGTTGGTTCAAACCTGGTCGTGCACCAATGAGTTTTTCCATTAAAAAAAACTATGTGCGCAATGCCAGTGCTGTTAATAAACTGTGAAGGAAAACATCATGAGTAAACCGGCAAACCCTAGAACCAAAAATTCGAAGGTGTGTGTCATAGGTTAGTGTTCTTATAAGCGGTGATGGGCTTGCAACCTGTCACGGACGGAATACTAACTACTGTGCAAAATGTAGGCATGTACCAAATGTCATGTTTGGACGTGCCTCTGACTACTCTCTTTAGATATCCTCAAAAGATCTAGCAAACTGTATTGGAGTTTGCGTTTCTAAGTCAAAAAATAAATAGACTAGTAGCCGACAGAAGTTGTCCTTTCTTAACAATAACAAACACAACAAAAAATTAATTAGCGAAATATGTTTAGCCGTTCACGCGTGATGCCGTACGAAGGGAAATAGGGATTTATTTTTATATAATAAGATATCTTGGCGAGTTTCGGTTATTATTTCACCTATCTGGTTCTCTTAGAACAAGCTTTGCTTAGTTAGGGGCTAGATGGCGTTGTGTGAAAATAATGTCGAAAAAAAAGATTTCTATCTAGTTACATAGATCTTTGAAGATATTTAAAGAAGGTTGTCAGATTAAGAATAAGAATAAGAATAAGAATTTATTTGTCCAAAAAACGCACACAGGGAAAAAAAAAATTAAGTAAGTAATACAAAATCAGCTAAAGAAAATAATAATACTAATACCTAATGACATCTTAAATAATTAAATAAAAAATTAGGAAGATAATATAAGTACTAACATGCAAACAAAATTTAAAAATAGAACTACCCACCTACAATCCTTCCCTGCATGTGCTTTGTGCAGTTGAACGGGTCCAGCCTCAGCTGAATGCCACTACCGAGATTACGTCATTACATACTTAACTATTACATACATAAATTCACGCCTGTTTACTGACGGGGTAGACAGAGACCACGGATCTCCACTTGCTGCGATCGTTACATATCTCTTTTGCCTCATTCACTCTCAATACATTCTTCATAATACTTCATTTATCATTAACAAATGCAGCATCTTAGTTATTTAAGTTCTTCAAAAACTATTGTTTTAGGAATAAATGCTGAATATACGGGTTGGATAGCAGAACCACAGTCTTTAGGGATTTCTTGTTCCGCGCTGTATGGACGGTGTCACACTGTAATGTATTTTATTACTATTTGTAAAAATAAAACTTATTCGCGTTTTGCATTTTTGAAGTTGCTGGAATAGTATGGAATTGAACTTTAATAAGTGATGTAAAATTGATAAAGTACTATTAAATTAAGAAAAATGTGAATATTCATATTAAACTTTGAATTTTGAATGCAGTACTCGTATCAGCAAGTCTTTTTAGATTAAATTAACTATTCAATAAGGTATGTTTTTTAGACACATTTAAAAAAATGTTAATGTAAATAAAACTAACGGAGCAGAATCTGTTCATTAAATATTTTTAGTAAATTTTAATTGGGGATAGCATACGAATATACGATGTAGATGCCAAAATAGCTCTTTTTAGAAGTTTTGTCTGTCTGTATGAAATCGGATACTGTCAAAACTACTTATTTGTTTTTATCAAACTTGACATATCTAATGCTAGCTAATGTTAGCTATACTCGTTTATGATCTAAGATATATGTAAGTCATCACGCTCAAAGACAATTCTCACTTTTTCAATGCATGCACTTCGGTGTGAGTGATAGCCTCGCTGTTTTCATGCAAATAGAGGAATCATATTGAAATTCTAAGGATCCCAAGGATGCGGAAGGTTTTATCCTATAAACGGCTTCTTTGTACCGCAGTGATCCTGAAGCAATTATTACTGCGCGAGAGTGAGAGGTCCGACTGCTTCAAAGATGTGCTACGGATTATTTAACCTCTCTTTCGTGTGTAAGCATTCTTCAGCAAGAGTCCGTGTTGCTAGTAGTTATCCACTAGCTGCAACCCCGTTGTCTGCCCGTATGCTACTAAAAATAAGGTTGAATTTTCTAAGTGTAATTGAAAAATAAGGTGACCAATAATGACTATTATCTATTTCAAGGTAAAATATGTTATTCACAAGCACTGCTGACTGATGATTAGTAATAAAACTAGTTTATTTAATGCACAAATTAGTAATTAATTGAAAATAGCTATTTACAGCCGCCACCTTTAATTTTTAACATTTGGTGCAGCCATTTTAGGTATTATATAAGTAACTTTCACTTACACTTCATATATCAAAATCAGTCCAGCCGTTTGGGCTCCAGCGACAGCCAAAAGAACTTGCATACATAAGTATAATACACACTAACACCCCAAAACATACAAAATCATACCCTCCTTCTACGCAGCCAGGTAATTAACTCTATTTTCTTGTTTCTAATGCATATTTTTGTCTTACCTACATTATTATTTACAATATTTGTATACTTTGCTATAAAACCAAAGTTTCAAATCATAAAACCCCAGCAGACACCCAATTTTGAAACAATCTCTAGAATCTAAATCTTGTGAATTCTCAAGGCGCAGACCTTTTCTGTTTTATTGCTTTCCACAAAGCACGCGCTCAAAGAGTTTTTATGTGCATAAAACTTTTTACAAAAATCTAAAGAGATTCGTTAAGAACACTCTCAACGTCAAGGAGTTTGAATTACATTGATTGATACCCTTGTGTGTAAACTTAGCTGGACAACAATAAAAATAGTGTCTTCGCTTTTACTAACACTTCGTTATTTTTTTTATATAAAACCGTGCAGGCAAATAAGCACTTTTTTTTGTTTAATTTTTTTATTGCATTGAATTGCAGAAATATTTTCAAAGAGAAATAGAAATAGAGGTGAAAAATAAAGGTTAAAACAGAAATATAATTAATCATACGGTTATCTGATGATAAGATCAGAGGTAACCCACGTATTTTGCCGGTCGCTACTTTTCAAAATCTCTAAATTTAATTCTGAATTTCGAAGAAAAATTATTTGAATATTATTTTAGCAGACCTTAGCGCATACCTTTAGGGTTACATTTATTCTAATATCTAATATAAAACAATAATAAAAACTTACTTTACGTATCTACTTGGTATTTTAATGTTGCTTTATGAATTTTAACCAAATATTTATTGCAAAAATTTGATAAACCCGACTGAAAGTTATTGAAGATAGCTTCTCACAGCCACTATATTGCATATTTGACATTTTGTAAAACCGTCACTCTTGTAACCCAGACAAATCTGACTTTTGTCAAAATCTTGAGCTCTTATGCTGGGTACTGACTGGCGTTACGGGGCGTAATGTAACGTGTTACACAGCGAGCATTCGTGCAGTCAGTTCGTCGTGTTACGGGGAAACCAGCGAGCAACGAGCCGCTCGTTGCTCGCTTTGAGTGCTCCACCCTGCTGTCGGTTTTTTGGCGAATCCTTTGACTGTTACGCGGTTCAGTCGGTTCAGGCGAAAACGGAGCACAGAGTTTTGACGAGCATGTTACGCCGATTTTAGAACACAGCGTAACATGCTCGATGCGTAACACGCTCGATGCGAATGTTACATTACACCTCGTAACGTTGGTCAGTACCCACCTTTAGTGACTCTCATACTATTATGTAACCCTAACACATTTACCCTACTTCTTTGCAGCATAGAAAAAGAAACTTCTCTCACCAACAAGATCTAGTTTAAACCTAATCCCCTTTTTGCAATAAACAAAAATAAAGCTAGCTGGATTAATTAGGAGCAGTAGGTAAACACACGCGAGCGCAAGTTCGCCCGCGGTTGCAACTTTGTTTGCTTGCTGTAATGAATGCAACCGCAACACTTGCACCACGCCGGTTTCGTTATAGCACTGAAAGCGGTTGCATAATACCATTATTATACCGGTTCATTGATATAATGACCCATCAAAAACATAAATGTGAAATGAGAGCCAAGTTCAATAAATATGTTTTAGTCGTTGACTTCAGCGACAAAAGAAGTGAGATCTAAACGGGTGCCAAGTACAATGGTCAGTCCTGAAACTTAATTATAACAATATGAAATATTTTTAAAAACTTTAAAATATAATTTCATCTTATAATTTAGGATAATATATTGAAGCCTTAGGTCTAACTTGGCTAGTTCTCATATACGAATTACCTACCTATAATTAACTACTTACCTACTATGTCCGATCGCTAGTTTCTACCAGCAAGCCAAATTTTTAGAAGAATAAAATAAGAACTTGCAAAGGCTATACCTAATATAATTCGTACTCTTAAGAAAACTAGCCAAGTCAGACCTTAGGCTTCAATATAATATCCTAAATTATGAGATGAGATGATATTTTAAAGTTGTTAAAAATATTTCATATTGTTATAAATAAGTTTCAGGACTGACTTAGATCTCACTTCTTTTGTCGCTGAAGTCAACGACTAAAACATATTTATTGAACTTGGCTCTCATTTCACATTTATGTTTTTGATGGGATATCATTACTTTTTGTACAGAACTTATTAGTAAGTAAGTACTTATTCTTATATTATTACACTTATATAATCTACCTGCATAAACGGCTCAAACTATTGGCACATTGTAGGTATACATACTAAGCAGGTAGGTAGGTACTTGAGTACTTACTGAATAAGTATACCTACCTACTACCTATCCGACAAGCCGAGACACACTATAATCTAGGCCTGAATAGTTATCTAGCCATATCTATCTACCTGCATAGACTGCTCAAACTATTGGCACATTGTAGGTATACATACCTATAGTCATACTTACCTATCTGCATAGACGGCTCAACTACTGGCACATTGTATACCTAGGTAAGAGTGTACTACTTACCAATCCAAGACACTACTTCCACTCGTTATTATATTCACGTCAAGACCCTATTAAAATCCACATAATGACCGACTGTCATCTATTTAGATTGCTATTCTTATATTACAGGCGCTAGTAAGGGTTCCTAGGAGAATTAATTAATTGAAAAAGTACGTTAAAAATATAAAAAATTGCAAGTTTCAGATTTTTTCCTTTGTATCCACCCCACTACCTACCTGGATGCCAAATTTGAACGTTCTAGGTCATCTGGAACTGGGTTATAATTAACGTCTATAGGTCAGTCAGTGATAAAAATTTTCATAAGAAACCATTTTTGGACGTTGATATCTAAATAACCGCTTGAGGTGTGTTTATGAAATTCGGAGTATATGTTTTACTCGCAAGTGGCAATAGATGAGCCAAATTTGACTTGTTTATGTGAAATATTTTTTGAGTTACGAGGGGGTGAAAATGGCTCCAAATGGTTCGTGTAATATTACACACGGTGCGCGCCTCGCCCGTTCGCTTGAACTTGGCTTGACACGCTGCCGCGTGTCTAGATAACTTTATCAACTATACCATTACCTACCTAGGTATTTTTATAAAAGTCTTGATCAAACGAATAATGTACCTGGATGACCCAGCTTGCTCGGTTTTTCTATACTAATACTCGTATTATAAGGAGAAAAGTTTTGTATTTTGGTTTGTAACGAATAAACTCAAAAACTACTGGTCCGTTTTCAAAAATTCTTTCACCATTAGAATGCTACGTTATCCTTGAGTAACATAGGCTATATTTTATGTAGGCACCTCGCGATCAAAGCCGCGAGCGGAAGCTAGTATTTGATAAATTGTGTTTTTTGGAAATGAAACCTAACTAGATCGATTTATCGCCCCCGAAACCCTGTATACCAAATTTCATGAAAATCGATTGAGCCGTTTCTGAGATTCAGATTATACAAATACATTATACGAGAATTGCTCGTTTAAGATTATTTTCACGGATATTTTGAGCCAGTTTTTTATATATAAAAAACTGACTCAAAATATATCCGTCAAAATAATCTTAAATAGCACGGTGGTGTAATGGTAACATCCTGTCTCATGATGAAGGTGATCTATTTTAATATGTACGCTAATAAAATACATGCGAAACAGTTGAGCTATCTAAGGATTTTGACAAACGATCTATAGATAGCTCAACTGATCCAGATCACTACTAGATAGAAGCGTACCTAAGACGCTGGCGGCATTACCACGTGATTTGCAATGCTGATACGTTGAGCTAAATATTAGCCAGATCTGGGGTCCCGCGTCGCTTCGACCAGACGCCCTGAATTTTGAAAAAAGTCCTGAGTTCTCGAGAGTCTCGACTCAAAAAGCTTATAGTTACTTGCATTCTAGCAAATAACATCAAAAACGAAAGCTTCTAAAAAATGCGAACCGTTGTTTCTGTTAGTAACACGTTTTATTATTGCGTACCAACTTAATAAAGAGTGCTTACGAAAGGGCAAAAGGATGATAATACAGAGTAAAAGAGCTTCCACACGTACCATTGACTAAAAGTGATTACTTGATGAGCGTTTTACTTATGTATCACTATATTTAACAAAAAGAGCCTCTGACATGAACTTGCCAGAACTAGCGACAAGTTAAAAGTTGAAGACTACATAATTTAAATTTACATTTCTTATTAACCTTATAATCGTTTTTTGTTTTAACAGACAACTTAAATTATTCAATAAAATTAACAATAAGTATTTTTTTTGTTCATTATTAATTCAAAAATAATAAATTTTTAACTGGCTGTTGCCCGCAACTTCATTGACAAAGATTTTTTTTTATTTTTAGAAAATAATAGCCTATATCCTTCCCCAGTGTACTAAATAAGAAGTTAAAAGGTAGTTACTTACGCATTTATAAAATGAGTACTGTAATGACAAATGACAGAGGTAAATGATAGAAGATTACATGTTGTAGCGACCGTGCATAACGTGAGAAAATGGCAGGAAGATGATGATGATGAAATAAAAAATATAAGGCATATAATTGACTTTAATTTTTTTTCGAAATATCAATAAAGTTTTCCAAAAAAATAGGTTAACAGCACATGTGGAAGGTTCCAAAGGACGTGTCATGAGAAAAAAATGAGAATGACGCTAAAATATTATGCCTGTGTGGTTTGTACCCTCGTCAAGATATGAGCATGTTCATGATTTCCAAAACTCTACGTTCGTGTTTTCATCATTTCGCTGAAGTCAGTGGTTTTACGGCAAGCAAATTTATGCTTAGCACCAGAGCACTGAAGGGCAATTTTCTATAACAAAGATTAATAATCAGAATAAGTTATTAGGGCTGGTAGTGTAGTGGAATCAACCCTGTCTCACGATTTGAAGGTCGTTGGTTCGGACCAGTTGTGAACGAATAGGTTTTTCAATTCGAAAAATTTATATGCGCAATGCCAGTGCTCTTAAACGGCGAAGGAAAACATCGTGAAGAAACCGGCATACCCTAGTATCAAAAATTCTAATAATATTATATCCAGGTATGTTTTGGTAATTAATATTTAAGTTGCGATAGGCTTGCAACGATAAATACCCGTTTTATACTATTATTAATGTGTTCAGATCGCGTTAGTTTAAAAACATAATATATAATATCGTTAGTAATTTCTTTGGTTTTTATTCTTTCATTGATTTTCCGAACCAAAAAAAGGTTAGGTTAAAAAAAACTCAGGTGCAGCTCTCAAGAGGCTCTTAGTGCGGCCTAACTCTGTCATAAAGATGGCCATATATTCGAACTTTATTAAACAAAGCTAGTAAAAAATGAAACCAAATCTCAAACACGACAAATATCCGCGTAGTGAGACGACTATAATAAATACATTCCGTCCTTTTCGTAACGAGCGTGGAGTTAATAGACCCACGAGTAGGAATGCTTGGCTTTGTGAGCTAGGGCTGCAACGGGAGCATCTTCATCTGACTTTATTATTATACTAGTAGTCCGCCCCGGCTTCGCACGGGTATTTATATATACCTATACATGATCACGACTGTAATTCCTAGGCTCGGTAGATATCTCCTCAGATCTCTAGTTACTTTGATCTTTGAGGTTATCGAGGATATAAAGAGGGTAGTCAGAGGCACGTCCAAGCATGATATTTGACACATGCCCACATTTTGCACAGTAGTTAGTACTCGAACATGACAGGATGCAAGCCCATCGCCGCTTATAATAATACTAACCTATAACACACACCTTCGAATTTTTGGTTCTAGGGTAGGTATGCCGGTTTCCTCAAGCTGTTTTCCTTCACCGTATAAGAACACAGGCATTGCGCACATAAATTGTTCGAATAGAAAAACACATTGGTGCATGACCAGGTTTGAACCCATAACCTTCGGAACGTGAGGCAGGGGTGCTACAACTACACCACCATCATCATCTTCCTGCCCTTTCCCCACGTTATGTGGGGTCGGCACAACATGTGATCTTCTTCCATTTCCCTCTGTCACTCGTCATCTCAGTACTCACTCCTTTCTTATCTTTCTTACAACTACACCACCAGTGCTCTAAAATTTAACAAAAAATTCAATATTATAATATACACACGTCTAACCATACCCTGCGTCAGGTTACTAAAAAAAGGAAATTGTAAGTACTTATAGAAAGTTTTAGTATTATTATTTTTTATTTTTTTTGTTTTTATTTATTTTTTCACATTGACTGGTCCTTTTGGTACTTTTACTGGTATTTTTTCACATTGAATTGTCCTGTACACCCAGTGACGCCTACAGTGCATAAGCTAGCGCGGCTCTCACGCAACTTTTTTCTATTACTTACATTTTTAATTTAATGGTATCTTTTGAATGGAATGTCCGAATTGAGTAATTCAAAAAGCTATATAAAGGTATTAAAATTATCTAGAATATGTTGTGATTTTTTTTGATAAGGATTAATACTATGATACAAATAAAGAGCGTTTTTCTAAGAGTAGCCTTTCAATAAAAATCTTAAAATAAAAGGACTCTTATTGTGGCATAACTATAAGAGTTGGACATATGCTATCGCAACACTTTTTGTAAATAATGATGTGTTCTACAAAGTCGTAGTACATTATTTTATTCTATCGTCAATAGTTTTCGCAGCGCACGCGATGTAAAGAATATTTTAGGTAATTTTTTTACACCTTGGCTTACATTATTGAAGTTTTAGTAAGGATCCCTAATTTTTTTGAAAATATGATATAGCCTATGTCACCCGCTGATAGTGTAGCTTCCCAACAGTGAAAGAATTTTTCAAATCGGTTCAGTAGTTTCGGAGCCTATTCATTTCAAACAAACAAACAAACAATCAAAGTTTTCCTCTTTATAATATTAGTTTAGATAGTTATTTTTTTTAGTTATTTTTTAGATCTAAGTAACTAAAGATCTGAGGAAGATCTAGACACGCGGCAGCGTGTCAAGCCAAGTTCAAGCGAAGCGAACGGGCGATGCGCGCCTAGTGTAATATTACAGGAACCATTTGGGTGATTTTTCACCCCCTCGTAACTCAAAAACTATTTCACATAAACAAGTCAAATTTGGCTTATCTATTGCCACTTGCGAGTAAAATATGTGCACCGAATTTCATAAACACACCTCAAACGGTTATTTAGATATTAACGTCCAAAAATGCCTGGTTATGGAAAATTTTATCACTGACTGACCTATAGACGTTAATTATAACCCAGTTCCAGATGACCTAGAACGTTCAAATTTGGCATCCAGGTAGGTAGTGGGGTGGATACAAAGGAAAAAATCTGAAACTTGCAAATTTTTATATTTTTAACGTACTTTTTCAATTAATTGATTCTCCTAGGAACCCTTACTAGCGCCTGTAATATAAGAATAGCAATCTAAATAGATGACAGTCGGTCATTATGTGGATTTTAATAGGGTCTTGACGTGAATATAATAACGAGTGGAAGTAGTGTCTTGGATTGGTAAGTAGTACACTCTTACCTAGGTATACAATGTGCCAATAGTTGAGCCGTCTATGCAGATAGGTAAGTATGACTATAGGTATGTATACCTACAATGTGCCAATAGTTTGAGCAGTCTATGCAGGTAGATAGATATGGCTAGATAACTATTCAGGCCTAGATTATAGTGTGTCTCGGCTTGTCGGATAGGTAGTAGGTAGGTATACTTATTCAGTAAGTACTCAAGTACCTACCTACCTGCTTAGTATGTACCTATACCTACAATGTGCCAATAGTTCGAGCAGTCTATGCAGGTAGATAGATATGGCTAGATAACTATTCAGGCCTAGATAATAGTGTGTCTCGGAATGCCGGATAGGTAGTAGGTAGGTATACTTATTCAGTAAGTACTCAAGTACCTACCTACCTGCTTAGTATGTATACCTACAATGTGCCAATAGTTTGAGCCGTTTATGCAGGATTATATAAGTGTAATAATATAAGAATAAGTATTTACTTACTAATAAGTTCTGTACAAAAAGTAATGATATCCCATCAAAAACATAAATGTGAAATGAGAGCCAAGTTCAATAAGTAGGTATGCTTTAGTCGTTGACTTCAGCGACAAAAGAAGTGAGATCTAAACGGGTGCCAAGTACAATGGTCAGTCCTAAAACTTATTTATAACAATATGAAATATTTTTAACAACTTTAAAATATCATTTCATCTCATAATTTAGGATATTATATTGAAGCCTTAGGTCTGACTTGGCTAGTTTTCTTAAGAGTACGAATTATATTAGGTATAGCTTGCACGTTCTTATTTTATTCTTCTAAAAATTTGGCTTGCCGGTAGAAACTAGCGATCGGACATTTATTTATTTATTTTTAGTAATTCGTATAATGATAACTAGCCAAGTTAGACCTTAAGCTTCAATATAATATCTTAAATTATGAGATGAAATGATATTTTAAAGTTGTTAAAAATATTTCATATTGTTATAAATAAGTTTTAGGACTGACCATTGTACTTGGCACCCGTTTAGATCTCACTTCTTTTGTCGCTGAAGTCAACGACTAAAGCATACCTACTTATTGAACTTGGCTCTCATTTCACATTTATGTTTTTGATGGGATATATACCGAACCCGGGGATTACAGTCGTGCTCGTATTTATTTTTTTATTTTTTATACGGATCGGTGAATCATACTAATATTATAAACGCGGAAGTTTGTAAGAATGTATGGATGTCAGGATGTCTGGATGTATGTTTGTTACTCATTCACGCTGAAACGGCTGAAAGGATCAGGATGAAATTTTGAATAGATATAGATTATAGTCTGGAAGAACACATAGGCTACATTTAATCACGGAAAAATGTACGGTTCCCGCGGGATAGATTTGTTTTTGTTTTTCAAGGTACCACGCGGGCGAAGCCGTGAGCGGAAGCTAGTGAGTTTATAAAATGATATGAGTAAGAAAGGTGTGAGTACTGAGATGGCGTACTGATGATGTACTGAGATGATAGAAGGAAACGGAAGAAAAATTTGTGTCCGTAAAACGTGGAAAAAAGGCAGGAAGAAGAAGAAGAAGTTAGATTATAACATCTGTTACTTTTTCTAATGGCGTCTGAAATAAAGATATTAAGTATATTATTTAATGATCCTTGTATCCACTAAAAATTCAGAAATTACAATTTAATATACCTAAGTAGAGATGTTTCAATCTAAAAATGCACGCCCCTCCACTTGTACTTGTATCGTATGTAGAGGAAATAGAGTAGCAAATATATTTGAGGGGCGTGCTTTTTTAGACTGATCTACCTCTACCTACTTACAATTATTTTACATTGACTAATTGATAAATATATTTTTTTTAATTTTTGATAACCTATTTATCTGAACATGACAACCCTACAGAGCCTTCAGGATATGTCGAGGGTTTCTGCTCTATGAATATTTTAGAGGACCCGATGCTCCCGAAATATTTTTTGAAAAGCAAAAACGTGATGATTGATCTTTGTGGCTTTTTATTTGCTGTCAGATATAAATATAACGACGAGAATAATTGATGATGATAATACCACAGCCAGTTGTGCAACAAGGGGCCTTACCACAAAGTCTTCCAGAACGATTCCGTTTTAAAAACGTCACATTTGAAGCTTGAAGTCAATACAATTTGCATAGGTCATGGTATTAACAATGTAATATTCATTCAGTAATGTATTATGAGTTCGTGGTAAGGCCCTAGTTCTTTTGAACCAGTGTGGTGAAGGGATTAAAGTGCTTCAAACAGCTTTCGTACATTTATCTTCAAACTTTTTAGGTTCTACAACATGCTGGTTTCCTGCCGATGTTTTCCATCACCGTTTAATAAGTGCTTCTAGTTTGAGCACATAATTTTTTCGAACAGATGAACGAAAATCTATTGACGCACG
This sequence comes from Cosmorhoe ocellata, assembly GCA_963675405.1. NCBI lineage: Eukaryota > Metazoa > Arthropoda > Insecta > Lepidoptera > Geometridae > Cosmorhoe > Cosmorhoe ocellata. The sequence goes on along the minus strand of OY776264.1, from coordinate 2,841,298 downwards.
ACTGGATTGCACAATCATTGCACAAATTTAGAAATTTAATTCTTTGTCCCCCATCCCCAACTCCTTTACATAGACTTAACCTCGTTCCTTATTTGTATAAGGCAACAACAAGCTATCAAAATGCTTAGGAAAAAAAGATCTTTACGAGAAAAAAAACTTAAGACAGGAGGAGAACATTAAGTACAGAACAAGAAAATATTACACAAGGTTACACAACATTAAACCAAAATTAAACTTCACTATAGTTCATTTGATCATTAAATTTGCTAAATAATCGCCATGAACACAGCAATAGTTTTTATAATAGTGCAATGAAACTGTATCTAGCTGCTATAATCCGGGTTGAGCGATAATATTTCCGATATTGGAAACAGATTACGCCGGTAACATTGTTTTGCAGTATCGTGCACCGATTCGCTAAATGCATTGTTTTCAAACGTTCACGTGCTTTACTGCTATCTATTGTAACCTGAAAACGAGAAATGAAATAAAACAATAATAAATAGAAGAAATTAAAGAGAAGCTTCTCTTTCGGCGCTTGGAGCAACACCAGTGCGGAGCGAGTCCTGAGGATGCTTCGTGGAGAAGCGAAACACGTGTCGAATTTCTATTTGAGTTTGTGTTGTTAAGCTCATTAGACAATAGTTTAGCGGGAAAGTACTAGATATTTCCGTCTTTTTCAGTCATTTATTCATATAGTATAGATAAATAATAATTTATTGTATATATAGCGGCGATGGGCTTGCAACCTGTCACGTACGAAATACTAACTACTGTGCAAAATGTAGGCATGTACCAAAAGTCATGTTTGGACTTGCCTCTGACTACCCTCTTTAGATATCCTCAAAGATCTAAGTAACTAAAGATCTGAGGAGATATCTACCGAGCCTGGGGATTACAGTCGTGATCATTTCTTTTTTTTTTAAATAATAATTTATTTAAAACAATATTGTTGAACATTTCACATAGCGCCATCTAGTCTCTAACTAAACAAAGCTCGAAAAACGGACAAAAAGCTCGGACAAAAAGCTGTACAACGGATCCGGCTCAAGCTAATGGGATTTCATATTTTACAAAACTTACGGCAGCAAATTTACAAACTGTTAACAACAAGTATAAAACTTTTTGTTAATACAGATTTATAATTTACAAACAAAAAAAAAACAAATATGATCACGACTGTAATTTTCAGGGTCGTTATATATCTCTTCAGATCTCTAGTTAATTAAATCTTAGAGGCTATATAAAGAGGGAAGTTAGACATTTTGCTCAGTAGTTAATATTCTTGGATTCCTTTATTTATTAGTATACATAATGATGTACTTTATAGGTTCACTCAAAAGTTTGTCTAGCCAGGCTAACATGACAATGTGTCAAAAATGTTATCTAGCATATTTATGTCTCGCATAAGAAAGAGCGAGATTTTGTCGTGCCGCTCATGTTAGTCGGCAGGAATCGAACTCACAACCCACAGTGCAGAAGGCAGAGCTACTACCAACTGAGCTATGACGTCGATCGTTAATTATTCGATAATTAACGATCCGAGATTGTGATTGAAGACTCAGAGATTGCTACAAAGCACGTGATTTGATGGCGTGGTACATTACGACCCAATCAGTCTCGTTCGAGAGTAGGTCAGGGAGTAAGGGGTCAGTAGGCTAGTAACCCAGTAGTTGGATTTACAAAATTGACTCGATGAATGAGTTGCCAACAGTGAATGCAAAAAAACATGGAAGCATTACTTCAAAGGAAATATCCGCAAAACTTGACACCAAATTTCATAATCGAAACTCATTCGTGGATTTGACAAAAATTGATTAATGTCGACTTTATTCTCTCGAAGTTTGGGTTTAAATTGCCATGTGATTTTTTATATGATTTTTTGTCATAATTGACAATACCACAGACCACAGCACATTTTTTGTGGGGTCATTTTTTATGTCAAAAAATACCTCCACGTATTTATGTTCACTGCTCGCCAACGTTTAGAAAATGTCGTACCAACTAGTGCTAACGGCCATCTTTGGTTGGCAGTTGAATATTAAATGAGGATGTGCCAACTTGTAACCACACTTGACCGTTCCTGAATATTGCATAAGCTTTAAACTTTGTACTATGATTTAAAGATGTTTTGTGTAAGCGTATATAAGTACTTTCGCAGACAACTAAGGTAACGACAAATTCAAATTCAGATTCAAAAAATATTTATTCATTAAAATTACAGAGAACATTTAGGAATCACATGCAAAGTGAATCTAGATGCCAGCAATCTTAGTTTCGCTATGGATCTGAGCCGATGGGACTAATTTCGTTCCAGCTAGTTAGTTTAGCCTCGTAATAATGCGACTGAATTATAAAGCTAATGTAATTTGATGAAACCGACACTAAATATAATTAATTTTGCATTCAAAAATCACAGCATAAACTATAGGTAGGTAGTACTACTCTGAAAGTACCTACACAGAAGAATTTCAGTAAATTTTACTAGATTTTACATAATTTGAAGTATTACTATCAATTTATTCTAACGTATTGGGCTATTAGTATTGTTTTCTTTCTTTACATTTATCGATTAAAATTATACTTTAATATTATAACGCTAAAGAATTTGTTTGTTTGGTTGAACGTGCTAATCTCAGGAACTACAGGTTCGAATTCAAATATTATTTTTGTGTTGTATATTCAATTTATCGAGAAAGGCTATATAGTTACTATATAGGTACTATAGCTACATAAAATCACGCTACGACCAATAGGAGCGGAGCATTATTAAAAAATGTTGCATAAACGAGAAAATATAATATTACTTAAAACGCGCAGGCAAAGTTTCGCTAGAGTCAGCTAGTCACAAATAAATATATATTCTACCAAAACCGTGTTACCAATAAACCAACCAGTCTATTTCTGAAAAAAATTTCGTCTCATCTTAAAACCAGCTCTTTCTATAAAAAAGTCGCTAACTATATGTACGAGGATCTCTTACACTATTATTCAAGTTTTCTAAAATAATATTTTTTTTTCGTAGTAGCACCTGGAGTCTTCTTTATTTTGTAAAGGCATTAAATGCCACAATTATTTTTAGATTACTAAGAGGAAACTGTTTATGTTAAAATTCTATATTCTATTGTCTAAGTTTTTCTGTGAATATTGTCTCTATTATTTTATTTTAGTTGCCGTGCCCCACCCGGGCCCATGTTAGATGTATACAATACATGTGTATTGTATATGGCTCATGAATGCAATAAATACTTTTGAATTTTGTCTTTAGCTCGAGTTTGACTGAAGCAATTACCTACTCGCTAATTGAGTTTTTTAGAGCTTGTATTACGGTCCAATTTTAAATGAGAACAGTCAGTTGTAAATAACTATATACCTAATTGTGTAAATTTTAGGAAACTTTAGGTCCGTGGTGACCAGAGGAATGTTTTCTATTCAAAGAGTTCTCCAAAAGACTGATCAATGATTAAAGTACTGTAGCTTACTTCAGACAGAGAATCCAATTGAGTTGTCATGTCTTCATGGGACAATTTTCAATGATGATGATTATTATTGTTGTTTGTATTCAAAACACTTAACACTTAAGCCAAGAACTGTATATTTTTCTGTGCAAGAAGGAGTGTACAAACTAACCATCAATGTATGGAAGTGTACGAAATGCCGACAACCCGTATATCTATCCAACGAAGTAATGTTACCAGCCTTTTGGGTACATTACCTGCGGTCAGTGACTTGTTTACTATCTAGGTATAACTTGTTTTTTCTTCTGTAAAAAAATTAAAACGAAAAAAAACACTTATAGATACAAAATTACAAAAATGTTACAAGTTTCGTACAATAATACTAGACGTGCCTCTGATTACCCCCTTTAGAAATCCTCAAAGATCTAAGTAACTAGAGATCTGTGTATATTATCTACCGAGCCTGGAGATTACAGCCGTGATCATGTTTTGTTTTTTTTATGTTGTTTCGTACAATTTCAAAACTATGGAACTAATACACTAATAAAAAATATGTAGACTTCTAACATTACTTACTAAAAATAATATATTTATGTAACAACTCAAAAAACTTTTTAAACACAAAAGTGTTCCTAAAACCCCACAATAATGGTTTTTAAAACTAATATGAGATAAAAAAAAAAAACTCCTTAGTAGCCGCAGAGCAGGGGGAAATATGGGAATAATCCCAATAAAACTGGACATGTAAATTCAGATATTACGCATAAAACAACGGCAAAAATTCAAATAAAGCATCAAGCTTCCTAAAATTAGGTGTATTTTATGGACCATATAAATTATAGGCAGTAACCTCAATTTGAGATGAATACGGCCGGAATGCACGACTTATGACTTCTAAGGAGGGTTGGCCATTGAACCGAAATAAAGGAAATGAAATATTATCTCTACCATACGTAAGCACCTTACTGATACGGAGAAATTGGTTTTTATTTTGATGCCTCTACTAAAAAATGGTAGGTCTATTTTTCTAATAAGGCGTCAAACACACAAAATCGCGCGACGAAACAACAGTCGATCAACGTGAATGTCATTTAAAAAGCTCGCTGAACATGACAGTTGACAATATATTATATGAATACTAATTCAGTACCTAATGTAACAAAGAATTTTTTTTATTAAATTTTATATTTGCTTTGTGCTTGAAAATTATTGTGCGCGACAAATAGTGACATGTGAATTTTGGAAAAAAATGTCGTATAATTTTAAAGGTGACACAGAACAATAGGACGCGTTTTCATATCTTTAATATTTCTAAAAATGAATTTTTTCATGTTTATTTGCGATTGCGTGTACACAATAAGTATTAAACTCGAACTCAACTAAGCATTCACGCGAATCTGCAAACAGCGGTGTTCCGCGATTCGGTGTGTTTAACGCCCTTATTTCCGGCTTCTGTAGGTACTATTATATGAATTAGACCTTTGAATAACATAGAATTAGAGCAGCTACAGAAGAATGATCGCTCATGCTCTGACGTAAAAAAAATCTAGGCATCAATTTCAAAGGATTTCCCAAAGCTAGTAAGAAATTCTCCCAACTACAAACTAAGTACTTGGCTTTATCTAAAGTGCTGCTCGCCGATGGATCGCCCCCTTAGCTATTTGGTATTCCACGCAGGAAAGAACTTTTCCATTCTAGCTATAATTTTTCTTGAGAGTAATTTCCATACGCCCTTCTTGATCAGATGCGGCTATAAGCATATTGAAGGGTTTGACTTAGTTTGGAATCATTTTCTTCGTCTGTCTCTCTCTTTAACCCTGTTAGTGTTAGCTTGAAATATCTGCCATTGATATTTTCAAAATTGATATTGATATTTTTAAAGTTATCGCTAGTAGGTTTTAGGAAAGATAAAACTTTATCAACTAAAGTCACGATTTATACTGTAGATAGATACTTTCGCAGTGATTAGAACACTGTACGATACAATACAATAACCTTTTTTAATTGCTGGGCAGAGACCTCCCTTGTATCTATTTTTTAGGCTGTTTATTATTGTAAGAGAATAAGAAAACAGATCTTTCGCGCGAAAACATAGCAGTCCCCAAAATCGCGCGAAAAACCGAAACAAATTTGGTGAATCGCATTCGCCCCAATCCACTGGCCATTAATGTAGCTTCAGCATAAGAAGCTCAATTATCAAGGGAGTAAGAACTAAACTGCGGTAATTGCGACTTTGAAACGAACTAACTAGAAACGCAAGTTTACGACCTCACAGTGGTTCAGCTAATCCCATGGCGATCTTTAATGTGGTGGACTAATTGTATATCAACTTATCTTATACTCGTAGTAGCTTTTTTCACACAAAGCATTAATTTTATTTTTTTATTTTAATAATCTAATCTTGTTTATGTTATTGATGAAATTAACTGAAAATTCTTTAACAATTGAAAAGACGCAATATGAGATCGTAAAGTTTTAAACTATATACCTAAAAGGCGGGGCGCGGACGCAAGTTATTCTTTATAATTACACTCACCGGCACGGAAACTTGGCCACCCGAAATTTTTGCTAAATTTTACGAATTTTTATTTTTTCTTTTGTATCAATTATAGTCAGAGGTTCAAAAATAATTTACAGTATTCTTTATTGCCTTCAGAACTGTTTAATGCCTTTAGATGAAAAATAAGGCATACCATGTGAAAACCACGAAAACTCAAAGGAAACGAAACGACGACGAGCTACTCGGTGCTGCCTGGGGAGTTCTGGGCCACGCACTGGTCTACGACCTTTTAAATTTACTTCGTCCATTCGTCTTCTCGCCGTGCGCTCGTTCACATGGATGCCTATGACGTTTTGGAGCCGCTGTCGTCTCTCAAAGGCTGTGAGGAAGCGGTTTCTCAAAATTTTCAAGACAATAAACCTGTCGTCCAGAGCTGATGTGCATCTTCCACCACCACTACCTGGTCGCCGGGTGTAGTTCCCGGTCGCCTGATATTGTTTCAGGGCATACTGCATGGAGGAACGTGCTACGTTGAACACAATAGCCACTCCACGTTGTGTCAGTCCCTGGTCGACTAATGCGACGGCTTGGGCGATCTGGTCTGCTGTTAATGGAATTTTTTTTTGTGATACAGGTTGTTAAGATACCCAACAACAAACACAAAATAAAAAAAAAAATGATAACCTTTAGCTAAAGATTTTAAACACAAAATTGAAAAATCGTCTAACTCGCTGAAATGACCCTTTTCGACTAAATCTCAAAAAGTGGTGTTAAATTCCACTCAAGCTAAATGAATTACCCTCTCAAACGTAAACTGATACTTTTTTTACCTACCTTGATAGTAACCATTCATCAGAAACACTTGAATTGTTTGTTATCGCATGTTTTGTGCTTGGCCAAGATTCCGTGCCGCTGAGTGTATTATGTTTTGCGTCGCGACCCTTCTATGCATTTTGGTATGAAACTTATTAATGGTGCGAAAAGTAAGCCTCGTCGTCTTGTGTCTTCTGGACAAGTACGCAACGCGTCGTCGTTTTAGGCGTCTTCTGTCTGATTTGCACCTTACAATTATCGTATTCCTGTCCTTTCCCCACGTTGTGTGTTCGGCACAATATGTGACTTGCACTACAGTAAACGCTCAAAATCGATGACATAGGGGCGCAGAACGCGAGAGGCGAGGGTTCAATTCCCGCTGTGGGACAAATGTTTGCAATAAACTACATCTGTTTCTGCTCTAGGATTGAAGAGGGCCTGAAAAGCTGCGTTTGTGCACCTCGAATTTCTTATATTCAACTAGCTGACCAGCGCGCAACTTAGTGATATAATTTTTCCCGTTTTTGCAACATGTTGCAAAAACTCCTATTGGACGCAGCGTTATGTTACAAAACCTAAAGCCTTCCTCGATAAATGAACTATTCAACACAAAATGTTTTTTTCAATTGAAACCAGTAGTTCCTTAGATTAGCACGTTCAACCAAACAAACAGGCAAACTAACTCTTACGCTTTATAATATTATAGCATACGATTCAAACCCACGAAGGGCGGGTCCACCAATATAACTCCAGTGCTCTCTGATGTAACACCGACTGAACTCACAAGCGCTAAATATTTCAGTCATTCTAATATCGTCTTTGCTACACAAAATACAGGATCTATTTCAATAAACACTAGAATACAATCCTCGGATGCAAACATTACAAACGCTAAGTACGTGCTTGTGCGTCTCTCCGACAACCTCTTAAAATTCCTTTTAACTTTCAAGACCCAAGTTCTTCGTAGCTAGTAAGTAAGCAAGGATTTAAAGATTAGTACTGGAAGGAGCTACTATGTTTTAAAGTTAAGAAAGTATGCACCTATTAAATTTACATATTATTATAATGTTTTTATTAATACAAACTCATTTGTAATAGGTACAAAAGTAAACTATTCATCTACCAATCCTAGCGACTCTGGTCTCGACGACCTGGATAAAAAGTAGCTTAATGTTGTTCCAGGTGATAAAATCAGGCGTATCCCAAGTTTCACACAGTTTCGGTTAACACCTTGGATCGGGGTTTGTTCTCGGGTTTGCTCCCTGACAGTTGTTTGGTTTGATTTCGGAGTGTCCTTCTCCTAGACGGGTTGCAGCACAATGCTGACGAGGCCCATCTCCCCGGGTTTGATTTCGGAGTGTCCTTCTCCTAGATGGGTTGCAGCACAATGCTCACGAGGCCCATCTCCCCGGTTTATATTTATTTAAACTTTGGCAAAAATGATTGAATCACTCGCGTATGGATTGAGATCGAATCAAAGTGATCCAATCAATCGTAACCGACACAGGATTAGCGATCAGCTTAAACAACAACTAAACTTTTTTACCGACATAGCAACACTACTTGACCATAGATGGCGTTAAGATCGAAAAATATTATTCATATTTCATCAGTAATAATCCTGAAAAATCTAAAACGTCATTTTATTCGTGTTTTCAGACAATGAAAAACTGCTACAATATCATTAGAATACTAACTATTGTCATCTTTTGGCGAGTAGTACTGTTTTTATTTTAACTTTGGCAACTAGGGCCATTTAGACCGATGGCAATCGATCATTTTGTGCGACCCGGGTAGATCATGACCATCGGCTATGTGATCAGGTTACAAAGATTCGATGAATTGACCCATGCGGGTAATCTAAGATACAGATTTATTCGTTATACCCATCGGTCCCTTGACTTGCAGGTCTTGCAGGTCGCGGGCGCAGGTCACAGGTTAGGATAATCGGCAATCGATTGGGTCGCGCGCGAGCTTTGCAAGCTAGCCGAGCAAACAAACGGGTCTTACAGGTTTCGACCTATTAGAAAGAGACTAACGACCGTGCCTGACTGCATGCGAAAGAAGGAGATTCTTGTAGTACTCTTGTAAGAGTAATCTTTACCTTTATCGCACCGACATGGCACCTCCCCGCAACACACGGAACTCGGCAGTAAGACGGGTCAAAAGTGATCGAATCACATATAAATTCGTGATTCGCACTTGCGTATGAGTTGCGATCGAATCAAAGTGATCCAAATATCAATCGTGATTGACCATGTCTAGAGCCTAAACAACAACTAAACTGTTTTGCCAACACAGCAACACTAAAGCTACTTGATAAAGATGGCGTTAAAATCGAAAAATATTATTAAAAAATCATCAGTAATAATTCGTATCAAAATATAATTTCCAAAAAATACGAGTTACCAAAAAAACCAGGTCATCCAGGTACTAATAAAATAAAATAATCCAAAGGCATATCAACGTAAAGGACAATATTGAAAAAACCGCGTTACATCAAAGCAAGTGATTTTAGTGTAAGGGTCAAAGTATTTAATTATTGAGACATACATTAATTGAGATAAAAAACTTCACTTGACAAGTTTGTTAAGTTACAATTTTAGATAATTTTCTGTTTAGAACTTCTGAAAATTTGTACTGTAAGGGACATTTTTTGTAGATATCGAAATTTCAAGTATACCAGTCGATAGAGCAGAAAATTTTAGATAGAACTGCATATTCAACTCATTTTCGATAAAATGTCCCTTACGTTAATTGATACTTCCGGTATCGTTATTTGAGCTCCTAATAAAGAATGATGATTGTTTTCAAAATTCATATGAAAAGACCTGACAAGGAATACAAAATTCAGTTGTTGCCAGCGAATTTGTCCACTTTTTACGACATCTGATTTTAATGAAACAAAACGTATTCTGCTCCCTATATACTATGCTTTGTTCACCGTGAAAACTGACATGAAAATCTGTTGAGTAGTCGGTGATGTGGATAAACAAACAAATGAACAGACATATATTTATTTTTAATCTTTACTCCACTTTAGTCACCCCTTTCTTTTCTTATAACTTTTTATTATAATTATAAGAAAAGCATTTTGATTTTTTATGTCACTTCCAGTAAACATGGAGATTTGAGTATCTGCATACCACATCTAAAAGTTGTCGAGACTTGATTAAAACAAGTTCCGTTTAATAAACAGAGGGATGCTGCTTAATAAGCACGAATTAAAAATGCAGCAACTTTGTAGGTTAACCTTTTGATCACTTGAAATCATATTCTTACTACCAGTACCTACGCTCAAACGGTGAAGGAAAACATCGTGATGAAACCGAAACGTCCTAGAACCACGAAAGGAACCTGTGTGGTGCACTTTATCCTTTCAACACACTGGTTTATGAGAGGCACTATGAGATGAAAAATTCTTTGCAGAGGCTCTGCGTAACGGTTTGGAAGACCGAAAGATCAAAGGTGTACCTATTTTTGTTTCAGACTACATTGATACCGACGATTACCGGCCGCAGCACATACCGCGTGTAACACGTCGCCGCCACCACGTGCTAGTAAATAGGTTTATATTATGTATGTTAGACTAATGTATATTATTTAAATGGGCCGTAGTTTTTAAGATTTTTCTATCTTGTACTAGACTAAGTGTTGCCTGAAATAAAAATAATAATAATTATTGGAACGAAGTTCTTTATCGCGCGTTGTGAAAGGGGGCTAGATGGAAAAAATTCTCACGAAAAGTTATAACGACACTTTTAGCTATAGTTGTAAGCCGTGCGGCGTGCGCGTGTTTCTCTGTCTGTCTCTCTCTCTCTCATAGAAAGCAAGGAAAGGAACTTCGTTCCATCCGGGTGTCCCTTGACACCTCTCAAGTTTTATTATTATTGATCAAGTGATGATATTTTTTTAGTTAAGTAATTACGACTTGGTTTTTTTTCTTCAGTAAACCCACACAAAAGTCAATGAACTGTAATTTTCTGTCACTTTACGCTTTTTTTTGTTATTTTGCTTTTTTTCGCCATTTTAAGTATGGTTTCCTTCACGCATCCACAAAGATACCAGTACGTTACCTACAAGACCTTATTGTTACAACAGTTTACCCCATCTATGATCTGAACGAACAAATCTGTATAATTTTATCGCACTAAAGTAAAAAAATATAAAGGTATACTGCAGCATCTTGCCCGGGTAATTTTCACTTACTTTTTCCTACCCCACTTTTCGTAAAGGACAACGTCTACTAAAGCTCTGTATTTAAACATGTAGGTATTATACATTTTGGAAATATTTGAGGAGATATTACCAAAGTATAGACATTGGTGGGTCAATTTTTTTGTCTTATCGACCTGAGCATGGACGCTGTAGGCTACAGCCTGTAGCATTTTGATGTACGGTAAAGAAGAATAGGTAAGTGACATTAGTGTCTATAAATATGTATTTTTTGATGGCATGATAAAAAAATGTTACTTTGTGTATTTTCTATAGAGTAAAAGGCTGTCTAATGGTAGCCATGCTAGGGGTGCGGCTAGATATGCCACATTGTATCTAATGTTGTAGTGATGTGGCCACATCGGAAGAAATCCTAAGTGTTTTGAACAAAACAGTCATCTTTTGTTTAAATTGACTTGACAATTCGATTGACTCTTACTTTGTGACATTGATATTGATCTCAAACTAAAGAGATAGATGCCACAAAGAAGGAGATATTTCCACTTTTCTTCTCAAATATCTTCTCTTTTGTTTATAAAATTGCTGTGTATTAGTGCTTGTGCTAGGAGGTAGCTAGTTCTAGTTCGAAAATATGAGTGACACGAAGCGCTGTTTGATGAAAAAAAAAAATACAAATCAACTGCTTTTAAATTGTTTTGTACGCTTCGATCGCCAGTGGCCTTACCTTCTCACGTCTGTTTCGTAAGTAGGCTTGGTCCTCATTATTTATTACTCCAGGATAAGTGTTTCAGCCACTTTTCGCAAATAAACAGGCAAGTTAGGAGAACAATCTCGTATCGCAAATGTTTTTGGTATAGTTTTGTATTGCCTGTTTCTTGGCTAGCTTAAAACTAAAATGACGTCATCATGAGCAGAATGACGTCATGTTCCCACAGCTGGACAACCAGTCTACTTTTGGACGAGAGTCTCTAGTATGACCTGAAATTTGGTAGTGACTTGGATATGGCTTCGGCTTATAACCTCTTCAATAGCCATTGATTCGTTTTAAGCATTTTATTTTGGCCATTTCTTGATTAATATAAAATTCCAGCTAAACCTTTGTAGTCTTAAAACTGCAATAAAATTTAACCATCCGTTTCAGATCTACGATGTCACAAACACACAAGACGTTACAGCTTATAAAAACCATGTCTACTCTTGATTTTAAATATAAGCATTTTTCTGTAAAATATGTTTTAATCCCATTTAGCGTGAATAGTACTGTACAATTTTATTGTGGTTCTTTAGAAATAACAACAAAAAATATTCCCTTTGTAATGGTATCCCTTTTATGTTGAAACAGTGAATTATCAAAAAGATTTTTCAGCTACAAAGTGCTGAAAGGTAAATGTAGGATGAACCTCAAGTAATTTACTTTTTTCTACCAAATAGATTGACCTAGATTATAGCAAAATGAAGTAAATGACTGTAATCCTTAGTACTTACTGAGTTTTTTTCATTTCATAGCAACTCACTTTACCGTTCGTATAATTGAATAACAAAATACTTACTTGAACCTTGTTTGAACACGCTTGCTTGGATAGCATAGTAAACATACTTTTAGATCTAATAATTGTTTTGCTAAGACTCAATCTAAATATATAAAATGCAAAGGTGACTGACTGACTGACTGACTGACTGACTGACTGACTGACATAGTGATCTATCAACGCACAGCCCAAACCACTGGACGGATCGGGCTGAAATTTGGCATGCAGGTAGATGTTATGACGTAGGCATCCGCTAAGAAAGGATTTTGATTAATTCTACCCCCAAGGGGATAAAATAGGGGATGAAAGTTTGATTTTGTTTTTCAAGGTACTACGCGGGCGAAGCCGTGGGCTGAAGCTAGTACTTTTATTATTTGTTATTTTTAAAGGGATAAAAAAGATAATATTTATTCGTTTGCATTACATTTTTTATTACTAGCTTCTGCCCACGGCTTCACCCGCGTGGTACCTTGGCAACAAAACAAAAACGAATCTATACCGCGGGAACCGTACATTTTTCCGGGATAAAAAGTAGCCTATGAGCCATTCCAGACTATAATTTATATCTGTGCTAAATTTCATTCAAATCCGTGCAGCCGTTTCAGCGTGAAAGATAAATTAATCTTAAATTACTTAAATTAAATTACTTAATTACTTAAATTAAAGTATTAAAAAGTAATTTAAGTAGTTATAAGTTCATTTTCAAATTACTTCAGCCCGTGGTTTCGCTCGCGAATCAAGTACAAATTATGAAGCTTCTATTGGTTTTTAAATAACACGCGTATTTACTTATTTCAAATTAAATGAAAACTCGTTCAGTGATTTAGGTTTTATTGAGTCACATGCATACATACCAACATCTACATTAACTTTTGTATATATAACGTGTCTGTATATTGTAGGTAGTCTTCTGAATTCCAAACACACGAACTGTTTAAACGATAAATTTTAAAGTCATTTGTAGGAACTAGAAAGACGTTGTAAGGTCACGTAATTTGAGTTTCGTGCGATGTGAGCCAGCATTCACATTATGTTGTTTGGATGTGGCATATTATTAATTATGTACTTATTTACTATAATAAAATACCAAAGATCTCTGATGGTCTAGACGTAAGTAATGGCCTTCTCTCTAATTTAAAGTTCGTGGATTCGAATCTGGACGTGCACAAACAGATATTTTGTGGAAAAAATGTATGCGCGCTACACCAAATATTTAATACTTTCAAACGGTAAAGGAAAAAATTGTCAAGGTGCGTACGGATAGCGTGTACACTGGAATGCGTAGTCAGGTTACGCGTGTCCGGAACGCCATGTCCATACGTGTAGTACACGTACACTCTTGGGGAACGCGTACCGCGAGAGCTAGCTTGCAGCGCGAGCCGCCGTCGGTCGGTTTTTGTTTGCGCGTCAAAGAGGACGCACACGACCGTGTACGCTATATTTGGACGGCAAGATGAATGGACACGCGTGTTCTTCGAGTTTCATGGCGAATGACTGGGGCGTACCTACAGGTTCGCGGTGGTCCGTACAGGAGCTGTACGCGTATCCAATGTACGCGTGGATAGTGTTTCCCAACTACGCGTAACACAGGAACGCGCAGCTTAAGGAAACCGGCATGTCGTAAAATCTTAAAAGTTTGAAGATAGTAAATCACAGTGTCACCTATTTTCATGTGCATTTTACACGAAAGTTGCCTCTGAGTGCACTTTATTCCTTTCACCACACTTGTTCGAATCAATTAGAGAAAAACCAGAACAACCTTTGATTTCCCTGCGTCTTTCGAAAAATTTTGTAACAATTTTGAGAAACAAAAACAATATTTACCTGCAATGTTAATAGTAGGTTCGATTGAAAGCAAAAACTAAGTTAGATACTCAGTTAAATATAATGCCTTATTTAATACTTACGACTTCCAGTTCAGTTATAAGATGGCAGATGGCTCATGAATAATCAATTGAGATGTGGGGCGTGTTCTCACGAGCTCCGGATTCTGGTCGTTATTAAAGGCTTTTTCTTAGAGATCCAATTGATGGCTGTCTTCTTAATCACACGTCACTATCAATAAAAAAGTTAGGGTGTATGTCAATCACGTCGTTACAGCGGAATCTTTGAATGCTTGACTAGTATAAAAACGTAGGATACAAAAATAACACGATCACGCCTGTGTAATCCCAAGGCTTGGTAGATATCACTTCAAATCTCTAATTAATTTGATCTTTTGAGGATTCATAGATAGGGTAGGTACGTCCAAACATATTTAGCATATGTCTACATTTTGTACAGTGGTTAGTATTGCGTACGTGACAGGTTGCAAGCCCATCGCCTGTTATAAGAGGCTAACTATATGGGATACTTTTTATCAAAAAAGTATTAAATGGGAAGTCAGAGTTTGAGTCATATCTATGTATATAATATGTTTAGTATGTTTTTATATAGTTATAATCAACACTAGAAAATTCTGAATTCATGAATCATTTTATACTCTATAGAATATTCTAAATAATATTATGTCAAAGCCATGTTAGAAACCTATTTCCTTTCAATCTTAGCCATGCTCAATCACGCCTTCATTAGTATTCCAAGCGGTTTTATAAAAATGTGACATTTCAGAGAAAACGTCGACTCATGACAAGCTAATTTGACGATAAACGATATTTTTCGATCATCCACATTTTTAGGTATTATAACCTACTTGAGATGTTTAAAATATTTGTTAAATATTTTTGCTTACCATCTTACTTAAATCTTTGAGTCTCGTTTATGACGAAATAGCCAAATATTTTGGGTTGTTTTTACATTACATTAATTACGCGAGCAAAACCGCCGGAAAACAGAGTGTTTAGAAACATATTTTTTCACTCCCATTTAATTGTAATAACCTGAATTTGCAAACACTTTTCGTAAGGATCACGTAAAGACACAAACGAATTTTCGATGTTTTTTTCCCCGAAGGAAAAAAACATTTATTTTGGGTCGCAGTTTGACCTTCAAAGACCCAAGTGGCTTAAAAAGATACTAAAGTAAGTAATCTAGACTGCGTAGGTTAGAGAGTTCGAAGTAAGCTCTTTAATTTTTTTTGAATTCACAGCACTACCCACCCACTTACATAAGTGTCCATAAGGGCCTTTAGAGAGAAGAGACTTTTCTAATACAGGATTTTAACTGACCAAAAGAGCTCCCAACATTAGTTTAAATAACTTACTTGTCTTCTTCTTCTTCTTCCTGTTCTTTTTACCACGCTATGTGGGGTCGGCACAACACTTTAATAATAATTTTAATAACTTACTTGTAAGCTCAATATATACTTTTTTACGTTTTTTTACTCAAAAGAAACCAGTACCAAATCACCAATGTAGCAAGTATGTACAGCAAGCACTATTTGAATAATAGCCCATCCTCGAAGCTTCTCATTACTAATTGGTTTGTAGAAGAAAAACATCGATCCTTTCACCTCACTGTTTTGGGAAAATAAATAAATAAATAATGGTGGACATGTCACACAACGCCATCTAGCCCCAAACTAAGCAAAGCTTGTACTATGGGAACCGGATAGCTGAATTATTTAAACTTTTTTTTTGTAAATACATACATAGAATTCATAAAAACACCCAGACACAGAACAAACAACTGTGTTTATCACAAAAATGTTTTTTCTGGGTGGGGATCGAACCCACAACCGACAGCGCAGAAAGCAGAGCTACTACCAACTGAGCTGTGAGGCCAGTCAAAATTCTAGTGTGAACACTAGAAAAAGATTCAACAGCGATAATTATACCAACAGCGTATTCAGTTTATCGTTATATTATGTAGATAATTTCATATTCCATTTGGGAGTACGTTTGTTTTCGTAGTGAGTTATGAGAAGAGAGTGGATAAACATTGATGTTTAGATTGAAAGGATAATATAAAGCAAACACTGGATTTTTAATAAAATCACGCTATCCCGTGCCGGGGCCGGAACGACACGGAGCGTACGGTCAACAAGCTAACAGCTCAGTGTAGCGTGAATTATTACCAGCCGGCGACACGACCTGTGGGGCCTTACCACAAGCTGTAAGAGCAATATATAAGTAATATAACTTTGATATTTCATACCATCCTACTTGTGCAGGACGACATACATAGGTTATAGAAAAATCTAGAACATTACTCTAGAGTCGAGAATAGTTAGCTAGACAAAACAAGATAGCTATAGATAGTTTATATATACCTACCTACAAGAAAGATATGGAAAGTTCTAGAATATGATAGATAGTTTAATAGAGAGAGATAGATAATAGTCAGACAGAGATAGCTATAGTCCTAGAAAAATGTAGATTGTTCTAGAATAAATGTATAACAGAGATAGGTATGGTTAGAAAGAGACGCACATATACTCAAATAGTATAAATAGTGAGTACTCTGTAGCGAAATTCATTTATCCCTCCGTAGACCAAGACACGTCCTTGGTGATCCCGATGACAAGATCACCGCCGCTAATGCGGCGGCGACTCAGTCATCCAGTTCGGACAGAGCAAACACTGCACAGATACCCTTGCGCTTGTTGCCAAAAAAAATTATTTTTCTCAGGCGGAGCGCCATCTGCGCTCGCCTATAGCCCGTGTAAAGCTGTCACAGGTTGTCAGACAACCTAACAGCATTCTGTCCAGTCCGAAAAAAAAAAAAAAAGCGAAATTCATTCAGTCTAAATAACTCAGTCTAAAAAACAATTCAGTCTAAATAGTCAGTCTAATAATTGAGTCTAATTAATTCAGTCTGATAATTCAGTGTAACTTAGCAAGGAAAAGAAAATAAAGTTCTATAGAAAAACTCAGTGGTTTCAAGCTCTCTAATCCAGCGCAACGAGTGTGCAATCCTGTACACTACTAATATTATAAAGGCGAAAGTTTGTAAGGATGTCTGGATGTAATATGTTTGTTACTCTTTCACGCTGAAACGGCTCAACGGATCTGGATGAAATTTGGCACAGATATAGATTATAGTCTGGAATAACATAAAGGCTACTTTTTATCTCGAAAAAATGTACGGTTACCGTGGGATTGGTTTGTTTTTGTTTTACAAGGTACCACTACGCGGGCGAAGCCGTGGGCGGAAGCTAGTGGATTATAACATTTGTATTGAAGTTTTACTTGAAACTTTGACGTTTCTAAAACATTATGGTTGTAGCATGCTTAGGTGCTTTTCCAAGACAGTGCGCGTGCGCAAGTGACGTTGCCGCGGGCGACTGCGATCGGCTGCACTGCCCGGTTTACCATTTTAGTAGGTCATATTATATCTAACCTTTTATTTTAATATTTTCGTATTAATAAAATCATTCTATCATTTAAATGTTACCCACAGTATGAATTTGGCACTAGATGGCGATTTGGTTGAGTGTATGCATACACTCAACCAAATATTGGTTACTATATTTTATTATATCAAATATATTACTTATTTTTTATTAGAATTACAAAATTTAATTAATTTAAACAATTTCCCAACACCTAGTAACTATCGATAACACTTCTGGTGCATTTATCCAACATCCACTTTTCATCACTTTTCACAAAATTCCATCCCTTAAAATACACAGAGCATTGAAATCTACCAACCTTCGTTAATGCATAGAAACTGTTCACTCAGCTGTGACAACGCAATCAAAGTAGCACGTTTACCCAGAACCTAGAAAATGTTCAGTTAATGGGGCTTTCAGACGTGCTGACAGCCGGTGATAGCGTACGGCTTGGCAGTATTAGATGTCAAGTGCGGCGCGTGACAGTTGGCTGTCAAAACATGAACTTGCCTTTGATTGCACGCTAGAATCTAGCGTAGTTATAGAAACTCGTGCATTCTAGCTGCTAGATTATGATATTGGAAGCGCTAGTCCGCCTAGTGCTTACAAAAATACGTTCGTAAAAAAACTTTTCCTACTAATATTACAGTTAAAAGTTTGAATGTTTGTAAGTTTCTAAATCGCCCCAAAATCTAATGTCTACAATTTAAGGTATTTTTGACTTACTACATTGCGTGTGTAATTAAAAGTGAGTGTAAATATTTTTTATTTAGGTATTTATTTAAGGGATAACCATTACATTAAAATAAGGAAAATATAAACGGAAGGCAATCAAAAAGTTTTTACGAGTAAGAAAAAAAAGTAGATACATACAAAATTATACATTTCTGAGGTTTGGATGCTGGGTAAGTTTGAGTGCCAGTTCCAGCCAAACCCAAGTTCAAGAAGAACGGGCAAGTAACTCGCCTTGTTCTTATCGATTTTACTTATTATCATACGAAAATGATAAAATTTCAGTGAAGTGCTTATTGAACAAGTTGAGTATGAGAAAAAAATCTAACGAAGCCTTGGAAGTCTTTAAAAAAAAACTTTAAGTTATTAGCTGTCACTCGTGTGGAAGTTTCTAAAGCAAAACGAAGGAAACAAGTTATGTAGATGCGGTGAATTATGCGGTCGTATTATTGAGATTGGAAAAAAAACAGACGGCAGGTAGCGTTTTCCGTTTCATGAAAACGTTATTTACAAACCGGAGTTATTTGCATAAGTTTTGTTTGAGTTTAAAAATAAAAAAGTAAAATATTGTTATTACTGTAAAACAAAACTAAAAACGTAGACGTTGGTATAAAACTTTACAGACTGTGAGGGACGAAATACTAGTAAATTATCTGTCAACTTCCTCACTAGATGTAGCCAGTAAGAGTAGTTATATCAGTCATAACTAAGTCGTTCTTAACAGATCTTAGCGCTTGCATTGTTAACTTAGTTGTTCCTAACTCATAGTGCTCATAACAAAGGTTAGTTGTTCCCTGATCACTAAAGTAGTATTTTCTGCTTCGGATGGCAAAATAAGATTACTTGTAGGTCTCGTAAAAAAATATCATGACAGCTGCCTTTGGGGCATCTTAGTAATTCAAGCACCAGAGTTGGCCTGATAAAAATAAAGTCAAACCTCTATATTATGTTTATTTTTTGAGTTTTTTTTTTATTATATTAATATTTCTCTTATAAGCGTTGATGGGCTTCCAACCTGTCACGTACGGCATGCATACTAACTACTGTAGTTTGTACTTCTGAGGGTCTACCATGAGTTTTCACAATCTACACTCGCTAGCGACTATAGTTAAAAAAATGTATGAAAACTTGGTACAGCGCCTCTAGCGGATAGTTGGGTACTAAAACCTCACGTAGCTAACTATCCTACGTCACAGCGTACTACGTACGTCTACTACAGTCGCTGGTAGTTTGCGCTCATTAATTTGTTTAGAATTTGGTACAATGAGTAACAATTTTGACAGATGTCATAGTAACGTACTATTACTACTGTACTAACGTCAGTCAATCTAAATGTGACAACTCATGGTAGACGTACTGTACAAAATGTGGGCATGTGCCATATCATGTTTGGACATCCTCACCCACATCCTCAAAGATCTAAGTAACAAGAGATCTGAAGAGGTATTTATCAAGTTTGGGGATTACAGTTTTGAGTTTGTAAAAAATATGATTCAAAGCCTTAAAGGCCGCGTTGACGCGTCTCACGTCTTCTTATATGAAGATAATAATAATAAGTTTCCTTGGTAATTCGCTAAACCATCATAATTTGGTAGAATACTCTTGTAGGGTAAACGCTCGCCTTTGTACACGTAAGTATTTTTTCAAAGACTTGTTTGTAAATACTTTACTGTGTACAATAAACAATTGCAAGAATTACAAGAACCTTTGTGAGCAACGAAGTACCCATACATACATGAAGTAAGTAATTAACGAAATAATTCAGAATATATTAAACAAAGAGACCAAGCACATACATACACTTCAAAGAACAACATATACGGTAAACATCGGAAATTTAACTAGTTAATTGCAATAATGCATCAGTATGTAAATTAATATAATATTGCGGTATTTCGTAAAATACCTAAATTAAGTGTTCAAAAGTCGACTGTTGGAGCGAGAAGCCTAAAAACTCACTTTGCCGCCGCCTGTCTGTATTTAAAAGCTATTTTTAAGTACTAAATTAAGGAATTTCCATGCCATGTTTCAAAGCCTTGGAAAATTCAAGTCGAAAAGCTATAAACTTTTAGTGCACATTAGTGCAATTTTGTCACTTAAAATTTATATTTACAATAGTAAAATTTGAAGTCTTTGCAGTTTTATTAAAAAACGCTAAAATAAAAATTAAAGTTACTCATGAAAGTTTAAAATTCATAAGAAATTTTTTTATACCATTTTTTTTCCGAAAACGTATAAGACGCTGTATATTAATATTTTAAATTAGGTTATTGTTTCAAATAATTCACAAAAATGTTATACCTAATTCGTAGTTTTGCTACTTGAAGAGATTTCTTCAAAACAGTTGTAGAGCTTTTGCATAATTCATAGTCTGGCCGTCGCGATAGAAGCATTTGGGAGGAAATGGCATTTAAACGAATGCTGAATTTTTACTGAAAACGGAATACATAACCTACATTTAATCCGGCTAAAGGAAAATACGTGAAATGAGCTACGAAACACTTTTTTGTTAAACTCGTAGACCTCTCGTGACTTTGCTCATGAATTTTTTTGTAACATTCTCCAGCTGATGATTAAAAATCAAGACGAAGATTTTTTGCTATAATTATACAATGCCTAACTTTTCTTCCTTTCTGAAACGAAATCTGAAGTATCAATATCTAACAACTAACACTTTTTTGGTTATGCATTATGTTTTAAAATGGCAATAAAATAATGTAATAAGTGATGAGATTTGTACAAAACGAGATTAGTACTTTATGCATTAAAGTCTATACTAAAAAAATAGCAAAGACATAAATATAAAGTAACGATTTTATATATCTAGATTCCAATTTTCCCAAAAAATCCTGAGAAAAGTGTCAAGTGAAGCCGACAAGGACCCTTCCAAACACATCGAATGATTGAAATGGGTTTTCAAGTATTCCACTTCCCGCTTGACACTTATGTACGTCAGGGGTAACCGCGGATGTGTAGACACTTAGGCGGGGCACATATTATGAAAGGCACATTATGCCATACAAGAAGAGTTTCAGCTTATCTACTTTTCGATTTGGTTACTGAATATGACAAAAATATAAGTCATTATAAACCGTAACAAATTTTTGTTTTGCATTACGATATACACTCATTGCAAGCATTCGATATTGAAAATGTGACACTTTATAAAACCCAAGACAGATAAAGCTTTTAAAAAATGTAAGTTAGGTATATTTTCTTCACTTATTTTCAATGAATTTATATTTTTTTTAAAACTTTAATTAGAAACCAAGGAGCCATGTTATCATTAAGTGAAACATTAAAATAAAATGAACGTGTTTTTGAATAATTTATTACAAAAACTTATCCTTATCACAAAATTCCACATAATTGTAAAATAAAGTATTTTACATTTTATAATTTAGCAAGACTGCACTGTGAAAATAATGCGACTGTTTTTTTTATTTAGTAGGTTTTTATTTGAACGGTTAATAAATCAATAACATACATTTCACAGTGCAGCGATTGCATATCATAATATTTATATTTAAATACTATCTATACTCAGCAACAGCACCAACTGTTTTAAACAAGGTGATAAAATTTCAATTTTAACTGAATTCAGACGAGTCCCTCAATAAATAAAGATCATAATTATCTAATAGTCAATTTTGGTAAAATAGGTAGATTAAGAAATTATCACTATTTTTTCATAATTTTTATGGAGATGATACGTCTGATTCAACATTTTTTTCCAATAAACTTTGAAAGGAAAATAACGATTTTTACAATTGTTTGATTTTTAAGACTAAATAAGATTTTTAGTATTATACTCGTATTATATTTACTCGTATTAATTTATTCCATGATTCGTGAAGAACCAAAAAAGTATGCATAACAAAAAACTTACCTAAAATTGTTCGTGAAGTTGTGACACTGATATAGGTACTTGTAGTTTTAGTCTTATGTATTTAAAAAAAAGATAGAAAAAGAGCATAACAACGTTGAGAATTAGAAAGTTGGTTAGTGAAATATTGCTTAGACTAAATTGATATACACACCTGTAGTATGTTTTACCACATTGAAGATTATTTAATCGATTATTTTGATATGTTAAGTTACCGAAAAATATGATGATTCTTTAAAAAACTATAATCGTTATCGAGATACACTAGTGCGTAACGTAAATAGTAGGTAAGTATAGTGTTTAAACGTTTAAACAATGTATTTACAGGTTAGTGCAAGTAAGATGAAAGTTTTTACAGTATCACTACATTTTTATACATTTTGTTACTACATTTTCATATTATTATTTTTATGGATCAGTAAAATCTATAAAATTTAACTATTAGTAGTATGATTTATTTGGCATAATAATCTATATTACCGCAATGCTTCATTTTTAAACTTACAAATGCAAACGTGACCACTTTTACATAATAACGTTATCAGCAGCTCAAGAAAATTAATTATTTAAGTTTTGACCCTAAAAATAAAACTAAATCTATCAGACTCTGTAAAATAAATAAAACTAAAAAAAAAAATATGCGAGACAAAAGTTCTCTTTAGCAGTGCGTGCTAACAAACAGCTACCCGTTTTATAATATTTTTGATATTATCTTCTTATGAATTCGACTATAATTTGAATACATTCAAAAAAACATTAAATACAAAACAGTGATATGAAGAGATACGTGCACTTTTATAATTATTATCATTATAACGCATAATTATATCAGAAGACATCATGATTATGTATTTCTTTATTATTTCGTACACAATGTACAATGTACATCTCACTAATGGTCCTAAAAGATCCTTGGACGGTATTGGGGCTTCAATAAGGATCTTTACAAGTGTCCTATAGGTCATCTTACATCCCAAAACCAACTGCCAAGAACCAGTAGTAATGACGTCAGCAGCAGGCTTAAATAGCTTGAAGTAGTTTTCACCCCACTTTGAAGTTCTGCTAGGCTTGAACCTGTAAAAATGGAAAAAAATATTACCAATATAAACGGTGTCTACTGTCTTCTACACTATAAAACCGTTCCGTGGAGCGAACCGTTCTTACTTAGATCCAGATATTTGCAGATCATACAGACAATTCTGTGCAAAACATGGCCATGCTAAATATTTAGGCATGCCTTTGACTACCCTGGTATAATAATAATTATTTACTCAAAAGATAAGTAATCAAAAATTTCAAAAAAAAATATTTAGGAATAGGTCCAGGAGCCTTTTACAGACCATTATATTATTGTGTCAGAAACGTCAAAATTTCAGACGTGAAGTATCATTACCTACTTTATTATAATTGTTATAGGTTATGGTATAAAATATGAAAGCAATATTACTTTGATGTTATCCGAAGAGCTTTTGGTAAGCCCCCTGAACATTATTTTATAAAATATTTGTTCCGTACCATTATTGTAAGCTGAATACAAGGTTGATAGATGTTAGTCTAATACTGGTAGAAGAATGGGGTAGTTAAAAAGGGATCAAAAATAATAAAAAAGTCTCCAAAAATAGTTCAATATAGTCAATAAAAACACAGTAAACATGGTTGAGTTGTAACAAGAATGCGATAAATTTATATGGGTTGTTTCCGATTCGTCACTTCCGTAACTTCTAGAGCGTAGTTATCAATCCCAAGGTTGAGGGTTCAAATCAATAGATTTTAACTCAGACAAATATTTGCTCGGAGCTCTCAATCGAAGAAGGAAAATGTCGGGAAATGTCCGGACCAAACATACGAAAACGTGACGCGAACATCAAAATACATTTTGCTCTTTTGCTAGAGAGTTGGCTTATGTAAGTATAGTTTAAGGTACGAGCTGGCAGCGGGTGACGTGAGGCAGCGTCGGATGACGTGTCGCGGCGACACTACTGGTTTCTATGTATTTCTATGAAACTCCTTCCGTAGTTGGCGACACGAAGCTAGCGTGCGATCGAGCGGCAGACGCTAATCACTATTCTCGAACACGTCAGACTTGTTTCACGGAGCATTCGGAACCAACTGAATGAAGCGTCTGCAATTCGAAATCATAACTCCAGTGACAGGACGTAATTACGTGTTGCGGCGACATGAAACGACGACACGTGGTCGGCCGTTGCCTCGCGTCGCCCGCTGCCAACTCGTACCTCTTACGATACTTCTCTACTATAATGATTTTGGAGTACCTAGCTACCAAAGAGCACTTGAGGTGTGGCAGAAACACCAAAAGTTTTTCTATTCGAAAAAAATATGTACGCAATGCCAGTGCTCTTAAACGGTGAAGAAAAAGAATCGTAAAAAACCGACTTTCCCTAGAACTAAAAATTCGAAGGTTATTCTTATAAGCGGCGATGGGCTTGCATCACGATCGGAATAAACTACTGTGCATAATGTGGGAACGTACTAAAATCATGTTTGGACTTGCCTCTAGCTACCCTCTTTAGATATATTCAAAACATGTAAGTAACTATAAATCTGAGATGTCTACCTACTATTGTTGTTTTAGCCACCTGAAACACTTTATCAGTGACTGCGTTGAAGTGTTCCTTAGTACAGGTATTTGGGTACAAGGGCCACTTCAGCAGATGCGGTGTAGACTGAAGGACCGAACTCACACTGTGTGAGTACGATACGGCTCTCTGAACTATCCATTACACATATTGAGCCAGCAACAGCCAACCTGGAACCTTACCATAAGCTTATCAGGTAATATCAAAGTGATATAAGAACGCTGGTGGTGTGGTAGCACCCCTGACTCATGATTCAATGGTCGTGGGTTCAAATCTGGTCGTGTACCATTGAGTTATTCCATTCGAATTTTTTTTGTGCGCAATGCCAGTGCTCTTAAACGAAAAGAAAACATCGTGAGGAAACCGGCATACGGAATACTAAGTACTGTGCAAAATGTGGGCACGTGCCAAATGTCATGTTCGGACGTGCCTCTGACTACCCTCTTTAGATATTCTCAAAGATCTAAGTAACTTAATATCTAAGGAGATATCTACCGAGCCCGGGGATTACAGTCGTGATTTTATTTATTATTATTTTAAGTGATATAACTTTTTATCTGGTACCTATAAAAATTGTATTGAATTATGTTAATTCAAGCTTGAAACATTGACGTTTCTGAACTATAATGGTTTTAAGAGCTTGTGGCAAGGCTGTGAAGCTACTTCGACACACTTTTGTAATATGTCAATCACAAAACTTCAGCCCATTGTAAGGGCCTTATCTACCTCTTCGTAGCTTAACTATTTTGTATATTTTATAAACATACTGCGAAAGTAACTCTGTTTGTAATTGTTACCTTTTCACGAATGAACGGATGAACGGATCAAAATGAAATTTAGGAGATTGATTAATCCTGGAGACGGACATTGGTTATCTTTTGTCTCAAAAAATAATCTTGAAGGGGCTGAAATAAGGGTTGTAAGTTTGAATGGCAAGCAACGCTAAGTGCAGTCACTTTTGTGATGACCGCTTCTTTTTGCATCCATTGAAATTTCCCAATTAAACGATATCAATAATTTCCGAATTAAATATTATATTGATGGATTTTTGCAGACGAAGTCGCGGGTAACAGCTAGTATATATATTTATATTAAGATAAACCTGGTGTTTCTGTAAATAAAGACTCATTTCCACACTAAAACACCGACAAGTAAGGTACAGTAAGCTTTTAAGAAACCCTTAGGGCACTCGTTTGGGAGTTGGATAAAAAAAAATCTATAAAAGATAAAGAAGATAACAGAACAATACGAGACGATATCAGAATGCCTAAAACCTCATTTTAAGTACCTAGGTATATTGTTTATTTTCAGAGAAAAAAAAAGTAGACTGTCAATTATTTTTATGAGCTGTCAAATATTATTTTTCTTTCCTTTTTCAAAAACGGGTAATTAATGTGTTTGGGGTGTGCGTATGTATTATGTATGTACGTCTACTGTCACTGTAGCCATCAATTACGTATTTTGAAATATGAGATATCTAAAATAATAAAATGACAAAAAATAAATGGTGGCTGTATGAACCTATTTTCAGTTAATTTCAGACGAGTTTTTTTTTTCAATTAACTCGTTTTAACTACGTAGACACGGACTTCCCAAAAACGGTTCTGTAGGGCGAGCCGCTCTAACATGCCCTTCATTCAATAGTCAATAGTCAATAAATAGTCAATAATCTTTATTCAGTAATATCACAAGGATCATTTTGAATTGTCTTACATACTAGGTGAGTCTAGGTGCCAATTCCAGTCCTATCCCCAGTCCGAGAAGAACTAACAAGAAACTCGCTGGGCCCTAGTGCTTTTTTTGTATTATGATCCTTGTTAACATTGTTAGGGACACCTAGCAGAGTTGGAGTTGATTCGTCCCAAGCTTTTTTGTCATCTAAGTACTCTGATATTCTATAATAAGCTTTACGAGACAGTTTTTATTTAATTACATTTTTGAATTTCCCAATCGATAAATCAAGCATTGATCAGCAATGTGCTTTTTACAATGGCAGTTGTTGTATTCAAGGAAGAATATCGTTTTAACTAGTTAAAGATTCAACTATATAGTAGGTATGTGACAAAAGGTTCTAGAGATAATGTACTGACCTTGAAGTACATGAACTCTGGCCACGGCTCGCATTCGGATTGGCGCTTCCAAAGCACACGTGTAGTTCCCTGCGTCCTCCATTTTTAGTCTCGCCACCTGTAGATATACATATATTTGGTAGAAAAAATATAAAGGAACATTGACTTTTTGGGCTAAAATTGCGATTTTTTTGTTTTTCAGTGTGTACAAGGAGCGAAGTGATTGCGTGGTGGGCTGTCGGAAGCGTCGATCGGGATGAAAGGAAGGGAAAAGAGGGCTTTGCTTTTGGGATCAAGTGGTCTCTTTTTATTAGTATCGACTGGAAACACAACCTTAAATGGATTAAACCTGGCTGATAAATGAACATCTGCATATGAACAGCGAATGAAGTCATTTCAAGACAGTTCATGGTAAATAGCTCTATGATTATTTGAATATGTTTCTGGTTTCATAAATTATATCTCAATTTAATAAATGTAATCAACAATAAGTGGAGCGGTTGATACAGCAACCAACTAGGTCCCATTAACCGTACAAAAATTAATAATAATCCTTCATCAAAAAAGTTGAAAAATGCCAGATGCTTTAACATTATAATTGCTAATAATGAACGCAATTAATTTCCATTGCTCCAGTTTGCTGGAAATAAATTGTTATTGAAGCTAGTGAAAGGGAAAATAAGTAGATTTTCTGTGGTATTGAGTTTATTTGCAAAAAGTCTTTATAAAAGTGAAATTTTATTGTTTGTTTTAAATTTATAGGAACATTTGTCATTTTCAGTAAAATAATTTAAACGAAACCTTTAAAAAGTCTGGACTTTAGATAGTCACTAAAAGTTAAGAGGCAGATTTAACCCCGGGTTTAATAAAACCATTTCAATGAAACTGAGTAGTAGCTCTCTAGTTTTTAAAGCTAGTTGTGCAATCAAACAGTGATGACTCTACAGTTAGACCAAAGACAGCTATAAAATGTTGATGGCCTTTTTATAGACCAAATAACTCAAAAAATTTAGTAACGTTAAATAATTGTCTCTTAAATTTAAATGCCACTAGCAAACGTCTTATTAATGGCCGCACTGAATTTTACTCAAACAAAAAACGCGCTTCTAATGCTGCAAATTTTCTACTAAAGATTTTTATTACTTCATCCCTAAATTAATTAGTTGTGTGAAAGAAGACATGAGTAAGAAAGGAGTGACTACTGTCGAATGCAAAAACGTGCCATACGTGCACTTGTTAAGATCCGCCGCGACACCTCCGCCAGGCCTCACTTCAAAGAGTTAGGCATCCTCACGCTGCCCTGCATCGTTATCATGCAAGTGGCAATGTACGTGCGGCTGCACCTGCACGAATTCACCACGTTCAGGGACATGCACGCGCACGGCACGCGGGCCGCGCGCGCCGGCAGGCTCGCGGCCGTGCCTCACTCCCTGGCGAGGTCGGCCAAGCTGAGCCATGTCATGGGTCCGACAGTTTACAACAAACTGCCGGTGTGTGTCAAATCTGCTGAAAGCTTACCTATATATAAGGCTAGATTAAAGCGATGGCTTATCGAGGAGACTTTCTACAGTTTTAGTGAATTTATTTAGAATAAATTTTAATTCTCATTAATTCGATTTAATAATTAATTATAATTTATAGAGTATTTATGTAGTACCTATGTACATAAGTCTACATGCTAATTATTTTTAAGTGTAAAAATACAAAAATGTACCTACTGTTTAAGTATATTCCTGACCTGTAAAATATTTTTACCAATAAAATACTTATGACTTATGACTTATGACTTATGACTGAGATGACGAATGATTTAGGGAAATGGAAGAAGATCACATGTTGTACCAACCCCAACGACGGAAAGGGGCAGGAAGATGATGACGATGAAATTAATTAGTTGAGTGTTTGACGGCATCATCCAACAAACATGGATAATATTGCTGTCAAGTAAATTCAATTTGCATACCTAATCACTCAATGCCACAGGGTGAATATTATTAATAGTATGTAGATAAATCCCACTTCGAAGACAAGGAGACTAGAGGGTGTACACGTATATTTTGCACCCAGGATAATTAAAAGAAAATGGTTGTCAATATTCGAATTTTCGTTACCGTCGGGATGTTTCAGCGATTGCATAATATAGTGTAGTAGAGTGCCGGTCATCCTTACGTCAGAATAAATGATCACTTATAAACTTTTAATTTTTTCTAATTTGGAAGAAGCAAATCTTTTACTGTAGGAAGCAAATAGAAACAATTGGTAAGCAACTTTTGGATAGCATTTCAATATTTATTAAGACAGGTAACTCCTCATCATGAATGGTAACGAATTTTCATCCGCGTGACCTTTTGTAATGAGTCGCGATCACACTCAATTGCAGACCGCGTGTGACACGACTTTAATACGATTCTCGAATGGTTTTAAAAAACCTTTGAACCAAGCCAGAAACAGTCACCTATCAAACCAGAGTTCATCAAAGCTAAGAACTAGCTGACAGGCTCCATCTACCGGTGCACAGTTTGAGTTATAATTTGTGCAAAGAATATGAAGTGCCTTGCAGCGTCCACACGACAGTGACTTGTTTGCGCAAAACAAACATAGTCGGGGTTGTATTCCCAGGTGCAAACTTGCTTGTGCAAATTAGAATTTTGCATAAGATAAAGCATGTATGGTCTTTTAGGTTGATGAGCTAACAGTCAACTGGCCTCACAGCTCAGTTGGTCGTTCTGCCTTCTGCACTGTAAGTTGTGGGTTCGATCCCCACCCAGGCTGAGTTATATGTTTATATATGTTATTGACGACCTCAGTGGCGCAGCGGGCGAGAGTCCGCCTGCGACGCAAGAGGTTGCGGGTTCGATTCCCGCCTCGGAACAAATTTGTGTACGGTCTGCAGAAATTTGTTCCGTTGATCTGGGTGTTTTCTATGTATAATAAAAAAAAAATATCTATCTATGTATATAATGTATTAAATATATCAGTTATCTAGTACCCATAACACAAGCTTTGAGTAGCTTACTTTGGGGCTAGATGATGCTGTGTGGATTGTCCAGCATTATTTTATTTATTTATTATAAAAAATAGTAGGAAATTAATTTATCAGCTATCTAGTTCCCATATTACAAGCTTTGCTTAGGAGCAAGATTTGTGTGAAATGGCCACCAATATTGATATATTATTTAGTCAGAAATTACCTCAGAACACGTAAAACAGGCCTTTTTATATTCTAAAGACTGTGTCTGAAACAGTTTTTATTAAAAGTAGGCTTGTCCAGCACCTTACTAGCAGCGGCTTAGTCTACCATATCTACAGGAAAGACATACTCTAAACGCACGGTGCTGACTAAGCTGCAAGTTTCCTCACGATGATTTTCTTCACCGTTACAGAACACTTAATTCATGGCTATCTCTTGAACATCATGCCGTTATCTAAACAGACTATAAACGTAAGAGTAGCCGCAGGCTCGACAATGGATCACATAAAAAATCTCGTTGGAAAAGTTTATTAGCAGTTTGAGGCGAATTAGGTACTTTGGGAGCCTGTCTCGAGATGAGTGTTGTACTTGTACAGAGTCATTTAACTTTTTTGTTCTGAGTCTTTGGCATGTAACATTATGAATTCAAATTAAGTTCGTCTAAGGCCACTTAAATAAGGTTTCATTATCCCAGGTTTGACATAACGTAAGTCACGTTATACAACGTACTACGTAAGTACAAAGTATCATCAACAGCTACCAATAGTGACCACATTGAAGAATGCTATAATTACAGGATATGCTTGAATTTAAAAGCTCGTTGATACATTATCGTTTATAATATAGTTTACACTGTCCTAATATTTTACTCTTCGTTCATTTTAAATATAAAAGCTAGTTCCAAAAATACTATCTAGATAATGGCATAAAATCCGTACAGCCCATACAATGCTAACTGTCTCTTTTGTACAAATTTACGACAGGCATAAAGTAACATGAATAAGTTAAAATGGCTTTTGCAGGTTTTCAGAGGTAGTTTTTGCCGTGTCAGGTTAAAGTTTTGGGTCAATTTTGGTTTTCGAAAAGCGCTGACCGTCTAAGCAGTCAAAGAAAATAGATGTAGCATACTTTATTATTTGGAATTTGGATGACCGCTAGCTAATGGTGATGGTCTACTCGTGACCACGGTGATTGTAATATCATCGAAACGTCGAGGTAAATAGAATGTTTCACAATACGCGATTAAGTCCCGAGAGTATATATTTAAACATGTTTCCATTATGATGTTATGTTATGTAGAATTAAATAAATTATTGCAATTTACCTTTTATTTATTAAATAACTGTAATTGTATTTCCAAAAAATAGGATTAAGTTATTTGTGTCAACATTCGTTATAGAATTTAAAGCATGAAATAAAAGATGAAACTTCAACACAAATTTGATTAAAATGGTCATTATAACGGTTCTGGTTTTTTACGAAACTCGGGTCTTAATTAAGTGTGATGAGTCAGAATGTTCAGATAATGGGTTGGAATGTGACTTAGATTGAGTTATGAATGTGTTAGTTAGACTAATCTAGGTTACTAGGCTGGTTTCTACATAAATGTACATTATCTGCTATTAAGATACCAAAATTACTGACAATGTGATAGGATTAGCGTTTCTCCACTACACGCTGATGTACGAGTATTGTATGGGGTTAACACCTAGGTGCCAGTGGATTCTATTAGAAAAATATGCAAATTGATGGTGTTAAGACGATATGGATAAGAAATTAATACGGAAATGCCAAATAATAGAGGAGAATAGAAGAAGAGAACATGTTGTGCCGACCCTATATGAAGTGAGATGAGCCCAAAAAAATGATGAAATGGCGTGCTTTAGCACAAAAAGAAAACCCTGTAATGAAATTGGTAACTAAAAATGTTGAGTAACGAAGTATTAATCTTCCTACTACTTATTAAATATCTTGCAGAAAAGTGGCAGAAGTATCAGGTTATGGCATTTAGAATCCTTATCATCATTTTTCTGTCCTTATCCTACGCTAATTGGAGTCTGCACAACATGTTTTCTTCTTTCACACACTCCTATCATTCGTCAACTCTGAGTTCCTTTTACATTCATATCATCTTTCATACAATCTATGACCTTAATCTCACCTGTAAATGGCTGGTTAGCGTTGAATGGTCTGTTTCTATCAGTACTCCTCCCCTGACCTCATCCAACGAGCTGGTGGTGTTCCCCCTGTACCAGTGCAGTACTGGCTCTTCATCACCAGGGTCCAGGTTAAGGATTGCGCATTTCAGGGAGAGAGTTTCTCCTGTTTCCAGAAATGCTTCGTTGCTCATCCTGATTGTTGGCGCTGTGGACAAGGCTTAGTTGAAATCATGTATCAGATGTGTTGATGATAGCTTTCAAAATGTTATTTATTTTAATAAAAATTATAAATAAAGTTTTTTGACACTTGAGGCTTTAAAAACTGAGACCCAGGGCTTTACCACAAGTTCTTACAAACCATTATGTTCCTGAACTGTCACTTTTTG
The DNA here is from genome assembly GCA_963675405.1 of Cosmorhoe ocellata. Classification (NCBI taxonomy): domain Eukaryota; kingdom Metazoa; phylum Arthropoda; class Insecta; order Lepidoptera; family Geometridae; genus Cosmorhoe; species Cosmorhoe ocellata. Next base: position 2,808,747 of record OY776264.1, on the reverse strand, counting down.
ATCTCGAAGTACCTACATACTCGTACTTCACTACAATTTTAAAGGCCATAGTACAAATCAAAGTTATATTACTTTTATATTGCCCGAAAAGCTTGTAGTAAGGTTCCTGTCCCTGCTTCCGCTCAAGATCCCAGAATAAATTGCATTTGAGATTACATTATTCTGAAAATAGTTATACTAGAACTTGTTCAAATCCGCTCCTAAAGTGGATGAGGTCTATGACATCTGTACTTCATTTGCAATAATCTATCGAGTTCTATTACGCGTGGTCAAAAAAAGGTCTAAAAACAACAAACAATATAAAAGAAAGCAGAAACATGCCGCGTCCTGCAATAAAAAGAATATGCTACAACTTGGAGTCGTGAGATGGCAACATTATCAGCTCGTACAATATCAAAACGAACTAAAGTCCTTTTCGGTCACATAATGGTGTAACTTTTGTTGTTCCTAATAACCATTAACTTTAACGGGAGTTTTGAAGATAGGTGGAGTCGGTTTTAGGAGAAATAGTTGGCCGTTATGTTGCGGACGGAAATTACGCTGCCGCGTCTCCAGGTTGAGTTAAAGAGTTTTCTGATTTTTTCGACTGTGAACTTATCGCTCTAGTTTTTGTACTTTTTCACGTGTTATTTTTTTGAGTTTTTCGTGTAATTTTAGTGGTTATATTTCCATTAAAGCCCCAGTTCTTCACGCGGATGTAAAACACGTAAATTGAAGTGAATAGGAACTATTTATTATTTTACAAATTCATTGGAAAAATTCCTGAAACTTTTAAACAAAACAGCCATCTCTTTGTTTTGACTTTGTGACATTGATATACTATTAATTTAAAAACTCGGTACTGGCAGAATTGTTTTCAAAGGAAACAGATGTCATATAAAAAAAGATTTAGGCGGGTTACAGTGCTCGAACGATCGTCGGTGCGCACGGTCGGTCCTAACGATACGCTCGGACCGACCGTCAGTTTGTATCATTCAGTGCTCTCCTGACCAACAAACTGACCAGATGAAAATTGATACAGACATCCGTCGTCGGTCCGTACGGTCGGTCCAACGATCGGTGCAGCACTGAACGCGTTCATTCGTTTCCATAGCGCGTCGGCCGACCGACGGCCGTATGCGGACGCGCTTGACCGACGGTCCTCGTACGCAGTGCGTAGCAATATATGCGTGCGTACGGTCGGTCCAGCACTGTACGATTTTATGGATTTTCATATTAATGACAAGCGCGACCGACATACGGACCGACGGTCAGTGAAGCACTGTAACCAGCCTTAGAGTCAAAACTTACGATGCACAGTAAGCTTGAATCGCCTCAGCATCGGTGGATGTGTAGAGACATGACAGCAGTACACGCCAGAATCTAGCACCTTTGCGTCTGACAATGCCAATTTCCAGTTCTCGCCAGCTAAATCCACTCTGTACCTGTTAGAACAATGAACAAATCTATTGACAATATTCTCCAAAACGTCTCATCTAAAAAAAAAGATTATAAAAAAGATTTGTATGGAAACTTAATTAACTAGTAATTTGCCCCGAACTGAGATTTGGATACTGATTCTCTGACTGAATTAAAAACCAGCCAGTATAATGGAATATTTACCCGGTTTTTTTTTTGTTTGTGAATTATAAATCAATGCAAGGAATCCAATACATTATACATATTACATTTACATATTTTCAGGAAAAAAGTATGACAATATCCCTAATCTCAAACCATTTTTAGCGTTTTTTCTAGTTTTTACTGCATATAAGCAACTGCGGACTCACAAGTTGCGGCTGCTCAGTGACTGATAGTCATTTTTCCTACAAGAAATAAAAACATACTTTTTGCACCCTCTGGTTGAGATCAAGGTTCTTGGAAGTTGTAGATTAATTATATACGTAATGATCCGTAGAATCTTTGTATTTAATGTTTACAAAACATTGAAAAACTTAGTAAATTAAAACAGAATACGCAACACAACTGACCCTTAAGACCCCTAAGACTTTTGTTTCTTGTTTAACCCTTTTAAATAATGAGGCGAGCCTTTGGATTCTTTGAAAAGATTACAAAATAACTCGCTAGGGCTTAAGTTAGTTCTGATTATTCTTTGTTTGATTCTACTTTGTTCCCTTTTCTTACATATAAGACCTTGTTATAATAACGAGGGAATTATTACGGTAATGTTACGCTATGACCAACGGCTACCGTGTAACAGAAACAATGGGACAGCGGGTTCCTTGAACATAAGTTTCTGACAGTATCGAATTATTTGTAAAGCCGTCGCTAATGTCAAAATCTAAATTTATTTCTGCCGTCTTAACTTTGTTTGGGAAAACTTCCTTGTGATGTTTCCAAACAAGTTTAATATTATCAGGAAAATGATCACAGCTATTTATGAAAGCACCATACCTACTAAATTATTTTGTGTTTGCTAACTAGATTGTCTTGAGGTTTTTTTTATTTGTCGATGGCACAGCATTGATCAGTTAGCATCTTATTTACTGCTTAAAAAATACTTTGTAATTTGTTTTTAGTTATTATTCATAAATAATTTAGTAAAATTTGTTGGTTAAAGTTAACTCGTCCCCGGACGCAGGAAAAACCGCTAACAGAATATTTTGTTAATTATGTTTTACTAGTTTTTAAATGACGTGTGGCATTTTATTATAAAGTTAATATTATCGTTAATAAAGTATTTGTCTTATTGTGTCTTCTAAAACAGTGTAGCGAAAGAAATACAGTGCACCTTAAAGGTCACTGTCATCTTTTCTTTATATTTTTATTCTAGACTTTTTCTAGTCTGTCTAGACTAAGTACAGATATTTTCCCAAGTATTCTTGAGAATGGCTCAAAGTAGTGCCAGCCGTCTCTTGTTTCACGCTCACAAACAATACAACAGCTAAAACAAAGCGTATCTAATCCAAGAAAAGCACATGTCAAACAATTCCCCTCTACAATTCTAGGCACGTAACAACCTGCTTTCAAAGTAATTCTCTTAAGGAGAGTACTGACTGAAGGCATTCAAGGCAATCGAATTTTTTGTATTATTTTTTTTCTTAACTGCCTCTGACTACTCCGTTTTAGATGTCCGCAAATAATGTAAATAACTCTGAGGGAATGTGTATCAAACCTAGGGATTACAGAGTCGTCATGTTTGTTTCAGTTAAAATGGATTTTTTGATTCAACTTGCGGCAAGCCGAAAAACTTGATTTAAATCGTTTAACTAAGAAGGATTAAGAACAACTTATGATACCACCCGTTCCAACATACCAACACGTGTAAAAAAACACTGTCACTTTAGTTACACTGATACTTTGGTTATGTAGAATCTAATCATGAAATAATTAATCAAAGTGATCTGGATTTGGAGATCGTTTGTAATGGTCCTTAGATAGGTCGACTGTTTCACATGTATTTTATTTAATTATATTAGTGTCTATATTAAGATACGCACATTTACAGAAATGTTTATAGGTTTAATTAAATAACCTGCACAATTGATCATGAAAGTTATTTGTACATTACATACAAACGTGTAAAAAGTCTGGCTCCTAAACTGATTACATGTAAGTATACCCAACCTCCAGGGTCCTTAACATCGTGTTACCTGGCGTCTGCAGTGTGCGTGTCCAAGTCCACAGTGAGCAGTTCCAAGTTGTCGTTGTCCGACACCCGCAGCCAGGACACCTGCGACAAATAATCCTATTTAGGGCATGGCTGCACTGACGTGTCTAGATAACTAGATAGGCGCCTATGTTGTTCCATTTTAGCCTTAACTAGCTCAACTAGGAATAGGCTTCGAATATCTGACTGGCCTTTCAGCTCAGTTGGTAGTAACTTTATCTTCTGCTTTGTGCGTTGTAGGTTCGATCCCCATCCAGGATAAACATTTGTGCGATTAACACACATATTTGTTCCGTATCTGGGTGTTATCCGTATGGTGTATTTTTTCTGTGTTACTAGCTATCTTAGTTCATTGTACAAGCTTTGCTTAGTCTGGGGCTAGATGGCGTTGTGTGAAATGTCCACCAATATTTATATTTATATTCATGGTATTTTTGCAGCCAATGTAGCATAGCTACATTAGTTTTTAACAGATAAATGAAATTAAGCAATGTTATGTAAGGTCAACTCTTGTATGGGTGAACGCAGTGGCATTTTTATCTGAACCGTTTTACTTCTATGGACAACTTTATAAGCAGTTCATGACGGAGGCCTAATGGCGGCCTATGAACTCTTAATGAACTTTGATAAACCCCTTCAACTATTGCACAGTGTTTGAAAAGTCCAATTTGAGGTAATTGATAATTTGGATCTATCGAAGCAAATGTCTGATAATGATGGCAGTTTGTTTAACGCTAAGTGCAAACTGGGTAGTAATAGTTACTTCTAGGAGATGCCCGCATATCTAACCACCTCAGTGTGTCCTTACCCTTACAGATACCGCTTTGTAGTTCAATACTGGTGCTTGAAGTTTGATAGCAAATTACGGTATACGAGTTCGATATGTGTGTGTTAGTTCAAAGGCTCTGCAATGACGTTTCGAGAATTGCGTTTTGAGTTTTTACATGATCACTACTGTAATACCCAGGCTTGGTAGAGATCTCCTCAGACCTAGAGACTTAGATCTTTGAGGATATCTAAAGGGGGTAATCAGAAGCACGTCCGAACAATGACATTTGGCACATTTTGCGCAGTAGTTAGTATTCCGTACGTGACAGGTTGCAAGCCCATCGCCGCATTTAAGAATACTAAACCTATATACCTATATACCTTTGAATTTTTGGTTCTAGGGTATGCCAGTTTCCTCACGATGTTTTCTTTTGCTGTTTAGGAGTACTGGTATTGCGCACATAATTTTGTCCAACGGAAAAACTCAGGTACACGTCGAGGTTTGAACCCACGACTTTCGGATTGTGAGGCAGGGGTGGCACCACACACTACCAGTGCTTTAAAATACAGTCCAAAAATATCTTTGTACCGTTTTGTCTTTCAAAGGAAAATACGGGAGGCAAAATCTGCTGTAGCTCACCGTTTTGTCTCTTAAAGCTGTGACTTTACAGTCGAACATCACAGTGGCTCCGGTGTCTGCATCTAGGACTTTATCTTCTGAAGTCAAGTCACCTTCAAACGCTGGAGGTCGGAACCTGTAAATAAAGCCATTATTCAGTTTTTCTTTTAAACTCATCATCTTCCTGCCCTTAGGTGGGGTCGGCACAACAGGTTATTTTACCCACTCTCTCTTATCATCCATCATCTCAGTAGTCACTCCCTTCTATCGTCTTTCACATAAAATATCATCATTCTCCTGCCCTTATCCCACGCTAAGTGGGGTCGACACAACATGTTTTCTTCTTCCACTCACTCCTATCATCCGTCAACTCTGAATCTACTCCTTTTACATTCATATCATCTTTCACACAATCCAACCACTTCTTCTTCGGCTTTCCTCTACTTCTTCTTCGGCTACTAGTGCACATCTATATCTACACTATCGTCTTTCACATAGTCCATGTTCAATGTCAAATGTTTTACAAATATTTACTGCTTAGCAAACTTTTTCAGTACACTTTTTATTCCCATTTCTGCCCAAGTCACAATCACGTTTTGTGCCTTTGGGAATAAAAAAAAGAATTAAAATAGTTACCATTTCCGCACATATTATCATAATAACGATTTAAAGTGATGAGTAATTCGAGTTATTTTCTTATTCGATTGAGCTTTCGACGAGCTAACGATCTGTTTCACTTGAATTTTATAAATAAATAGTACATACCTATTAAAAAAAAATGTTTTACACATAATAAGAGGACCAAGTGCATAACATAGGAATGAGAATATTTATTCAACTATAAAGTAAAGTAAGTATGTCTTTTTTTCAACACGACTATCTAGTTTGTACTCTCGGCGTAGTGACTATTATTTAATGAATATTTTTTTATTTTACTCATGAGACCAAATTCAGTATTTATAAAAAAGTATTATTTTATCTATGAAATAGTCAAAACAATAAAGATGCATTGTGGAACACAGTGTTGCGATGCTGTAATGTGGTGCTTAAGGCATTGAGCCAACACAAATCTTCTCATTCGATTTCCTATAAACATTAGTATGCATTAAATAGGATCCCCTGAGATCGCTATGCCACGTGTTTTCGTACCTGAGTGCCGATTCGAAAGCACACGATTCGGCTGAACTATTATATAACCTTTATAATGAACTGTACACTAATAAAACCCAAAACGTCTTACATGAAAGGTGAATAGTTATTCACTTGGCATGTAAAGACGTGTCACTTAGACATTACGCCGTGACCGTGGCTCCGTGACCGTAACGAACACGCGTGACAGACACACGGGTTGTCAAAATTAAATAAAAATATTATATGACTTAATTTTGGAGTGGAACTGTTTTGGAGCTGTGGATTGTCTTTCAAAGGTCTTCTCAATTTGTTTGTGTTTTTTTTTTGACGTATCATGTGCATGACAAATTTGTGGTTTTATTATATCGTGTAATGCAATGTATATGCGTATAATGCGATATGTATAACACATATAATACAAACGCAAGTGTCTCGTAGAAGAGTAGATAAACTGTCATTGTTAGCCGAACCGAGTGGTGCAGGATCAGGGGTCTGTATTCGTTTGAGGACATGGTGCATGTTTGGATATTTAGATCGGTGGGAAGCCAGATTTCCGCAGGGCTTTGCAAAGCGTAGATTGTGGGCTGAGATAGTGGTTTTGGAATAAAATCTCTTAGAATTGTTTTCTTCGCTTATTTATTATACTAGTGGATCACCCCATGACTTTGTTCGTCTTATTTTTGAAACTTCAACTTCCTACTGAACTCCCTTTTTGATGTACTTCTGGACCCGAAAATTAAATGATGTTTATTAAAAAAACAGCCCTTTATTTATGGCTTAGGCTGTTTGTTGATGTGGATGGATACAGAGGTAGAGGTAGGCCAAAAAAAAGATGGAATGTGTGAAAGATGACATGGGTAATAAAGGAGTGAGTGAGATGACGAATGATAGAGGAAAGTGGAAGAAGATCTGTTGTGTCGACCTCACATAACGTGAGAAATGTGCAAATGATGATACTGAGCGTTGAAATTTCAGTCAGTCACAAAAGTTATATGAATATTTAGATAAAATCTAACAAGACCCGGGATATAAACTCGCATACAATAAAAATCGACGGGTTTGACTGAGCTCGCGCTCTGGGGGTTCCTTACTGTAGGTCATTAGAGTTCTTTGAGTTCCAGGAATTCTTTTCTCCAAACTTTACTATCCGTTGTAACGAAAAAAGTTGATATTTCTCAATATTTTTTCTTTTTCTTTATTCTTCTATTTATCGGGTCACTGGTTCAGTAAAATTTTAGTATAATAAATAAGCCTAAGGCATAATTATATGTATACATACATCCCAAACACATTACCCTGCTTTTTCGCTTCGCAGTCGGGTAGAAAATGATTAGACAAGAAAGCCTTAATTATATTTGCGAAACTTATATGATTTAGGTAAAGAGGCCACCGATTATAAACCTCATAAATTTCCATACAAACTTTCCTCATTTTCTTCCTCATTACAGCAATGAGCAAACTCCTAATAAAGATTACCTTAATTTGCAACCAGCTCTGGCAAAGACAATTTTTAATTAAGCGGATTATGCTAAGTCCTTGATAAGATAAACGCGGTACGTTCGCCTTCAAAAACAACACATTTTTAACGGACAATCTTCAAATAACCAAACATTTGCATTTTATAAAATAAAATAAATAAATAAATAATGACCACTACGTCGATTCTGTAAAATTCAAACATCAATTCGCTATTCACTCTTACTTCGCTTATGATGCTTTTTATTTGACACTTTGAGTTCGAGTGCGAAGCAAGCGTCGAAGTGACTTGGGAATTACCGTATAGAATGCTATTTTTTACGTCATCTCATACTTTATCTGTCAAAATCTCCCCGTCAATTTAGTTCAACTCGCTGACACGCTCGCAAGAGTGGCGCTAGTAAGTTCGAATTATCAACCGAGTTTTTAGAACGCCAATCAAAAAACTCACAGCGGATTCAGATTCGAAGTTTAAAATGAGGTCTTACAGAATCACACGGCACGACTGCAATCCCCGGGCTCGGTAGATATCTCCTCAGGTCTTTAGTTACTTAGATCTTTGAGGATATCTAAAGAGGGTAGTTAGAGATACGTCCAAACATGACATTTAGTACACTATGTCCACATTTTACACAGAAGTTAGTATTCCATAAGTGACAGGTTGCAAGCCCATTGCCGCTTATAAAAATACTAACCTAAGACACACACCTTCTAATTTTTGGTTCTAGGATATTCCGTTTTCCTTACGATGTTTTCCTTCACCTTTGCATTGAATTAAAAACTTAAGAACCCGACCCAAAGTATCTTTTACCGCCGCCATATTGTTTTTTTGGCATAAGTACATGTTACTCTTGAGATGACGAATGTTAGAGGTAAATAGAAGATCTGTCGTGCCGAACCTACAACGTGGGAAAAGGATAGGAAGATGATGATGATGATGATGCTACTCTTGTAATCCAGCCACCAATCCAAAGATACCTCATCTGTCAAAACCTATCCAGAAGTTTAAACTCCAAAACCCCAAAAACAATGCCCTCCTTGTTCGCTGTCGGGTAAAAAAACATGATCACGACAGTAATCCCCAGTTCGGTATACTTAATACTTTAGATCTCTTGTTACTTACTTAGATACTTGCGGATATAAAGGGCGAAGAAGATTAGCGTAGTTAGAGTCTGTGACACACGCCTTTGAATTTTTGTTTTAGGTAAGTATGCCTGTTTTCACACGATGTTTTCCTTTACCTTCCGCACTGGCCTTCCTCATATAATTTTTTGAACAAAAAAACCTATTGATGTTTTCCTTCACCGATAGAGAGTATCTAATTTCTGATACAGAGTACATCCATTGGTGCTCGATCGGATTTGAAACTCGGAAAGTGGGGCCCACTAACACTAGAACACCAGTGTTTTCAGTGATCTAGACCTATAGTTAGTTTAATATTACTCCAAGGCTAAGTTTGAAAACTAATTAGGTGTTCAAAACTAACGGCACGGTGTAGGGTTGGCACAATGAATTCCAAAAGGTCCCAAATAAGTACAAACTAATGTTTCTATAATATAAATTAAATTAAACTACCCTGCGAAGGTTCAACAAATTTAAATATTAATCTTGTGGACTTTACTTAGCGTTATTTTATTTAAGACTTCATTCTCAAAAATGTGCTAAAAATATTGATTGATGGACTTTGCTCGTGCAATGTTTTTTTACTGATATATAAAGAGACTAATATAAGAAGGTAAAAATTGTATGTAAGTCTTAGAACTTACCCTTATATATTGGTTATTGATAATATCACAGAGTTATAATAACTCTGAGACTTTTTTTTACATTGAGATTTTTTTCAAAACTAATACAGGTTCTTAATCAAAAAATCTAAAAAGGTAAGAATTCAAAAATCTAGAAGTTCACTTTATCAAAAACAATTTTATAAAATATCATCGAAAAAGCCAAGATGTCTTATCTTAAAACAGAGTTATTTGTCTTATAAAATTTAGATTTTCGTAACAAACTTTGGAACAAACTTGGAAAACACGAAAAACAGGTCAATTCCGCTTTCGTCCTCAGAGACCTGACTGGGTACTGATTAAACAGTTACTACTAAAACTTGATGTAAACAGTCTCTAAAAAGCGGTACACATTACATTACGACCGTAAACGCACGATTCAACCTTCTTTACATCAGATCCACGTTCTTCTCGTACTTGGGTTAGGTTGGAATTGGCACATAGATTCACCTAGTATGTAAGACGTTTCAAAGTGATTCTTGTTATTTTATTGAATAAATGGTTTTCAATTTCAATTTCAATTTTGTTAAAATTTACAGCAGATTAAGTTTTTTTTGTACCAAACCAGACTCCATTTTTCGTTATTTTTAGCGCATCTTGCGATGGTAAAAACGTATAGGACTGTCCAGTTTTTATTAGCTAGAGATGAATTATTACCTTCACTTTTATACCATAGCATCTTTACATTTGTGATTCTTGGTTCTTTAAATGGTACAGTAAAATTCGTTGATATTTGTAAATACACCCAATAATAATAATAAATACAATAATAATAAGTTATTCAAGACAATTGCTTTTCTCCAAAAATAATCACTATAAAATATGCAATGTTCTGTTTAGTTCATCAATAAACTGAATTTGATAATTGGATTTACATTTTAAGTACTTATATTAAAACGTTACTATGACGGTCACCGTTTTCTAAGGAACCTTTTTGCGAAAACGCGATGAAAATTATATAATTTCTGGGAGTAAAACTTCTGGTGAACTTTATCACCCAAAAGACTGGCGAGGAAAGATTATTCTTATCTTGTTTTTTAGTTCATATTTCTTGATAATTTTTATAACATTATTCTGGTTAAATAACATTTTGCTGAACTTTATAAAAAAACTGCTTTTGAAACATTGAGAGAAAATTAAAACTCTCAATTTTCGTCTGTTGTGTTTCTGACATTTCTTTTACTTTAGCCAAGATATTTTTGTTAGAACCACTGCCGAAAGTTTCAATTCATAAACCTAACAAGCTTGTTAAAATTATATTTAGCTGCTAGTATGGTATTATTGAATCTGTAACTTGTTAAAGCTTAGCCTTTTTAAGTTTTGCTTAGTCCGTTTTTGCGAAATGTATTTTCACACGTTTCAACACTAATTTAATGTCAAATTATTCAGAAACAACTACAAAAAGACTGATACTTTAATCTGTATAAGCTTAAAAAACATTTTTTTAGCATCTAAGAACCAAATATTTTTTTTATACAAGTAAAACTAATGCTTACCAAAGAAATACACTACACTTAGGGCTCACCATGATTTGGTAATTAAACAAACAGCTTGTTAGCTTTTTAATCACCTGTTAAAGGTATTTTGTATTCCACCATGTACTGAAGGATTATCTTCTATAATAGATAGCGATACCATAACATTCTTGTTTATTTTGATGCGCGATCAGTGCTGCGATTACGTAATTCTGTTACTATCAAAACATTGTTTCTAGTTACTAACGTTGAATTGTATTAAGGAAAGTTTATTGCCATAAAACTATTGTTATAATAATTTTGTTTATTGCCATAATGTATATTTATTGTAAATATCAGAATTATGTAATTACAGTACAGTTGCTGATAGACTTTCAATGTAATTAATTGTAATCAGAGTTCCGTAATAGCCACTCAGGTTATGTTTTGGTTTGGTGACATAGGTGCACTTACAATTTAGGGCCAAGTGTATGAATGACAGCCTCAATATAGAAGCCGGGGTAACCGGGCAAGTTAATTCCAATTTCCAATTTAGGTTTAAAGAACTTTATTAACACAAAGACAAACAATTTGTCACTTATGTGATAACACAACTTAAATAAATGTTATAAAAGTTCATCGTCATAGCCTATAGATAAATAAACACACTCACTGAACACAATCAATTCACAAGGTAATCTAGTATTAAAGTTAATAATTTGAGTTACTAATATGAGCAGCTAATTTATTTTTAAATGCATGTATTGAACCATCACTTTTGATATGTGCGGGTAGCGAGTTAAACAGCCGGTAATTCAACAATAGTTTATCCAAAATGGTCGCTACTAGCGAACTCTTCCGTACCAACGTCCGGACATGCCGCATGCATAGACTGATAAACAGAACAACCCACTCGGCGTGACCTAGTTGTGCTAACAGCTGGTGCTAGATCACCGGAATATGTGAATTTTGTAGTTAGATTTGATCATGTCCTTATTTGGTAACAAAAAATGGTACAGCTTTTAAATAACAAACAAAACCAACAAACAATAATAATATGATCACGACTATAATCCCCAGGCTAAGTAAATATGTTTTCAGATCTCTAACTACTTAGATATCTAAAGAGGGTAATCAGAGGCACGTCTAAACATGATATTTGGCCCACATTTTGCATTGTAGTTAGTATTCTGTACGTGACAGGTCGGAAGCCCATCGCCGCTTATAGAAATACTGACCTATGACACACCTTCGAATGTTTAGTTCTATAGTATAATCTGAATCTCGGAAACGGCTCCAACGATTTTCATGAAATTTAGTATGCAGGGGGTTTCAGGGGCAATAAATCGATCTAGCTATGTTTCATTTTTAGGAAACATTGTTTACAAAAAGAAACAGAGCAAAGTTCGGTCATCCAGGTAATTATTATTCAAAGCAATACGGAAAAAAAATGGCCACATTATACTTTTTATTTGGAACGAGGACAATAAAATTACCTAGTATAATGTAATGCCAAGTCATATTTACAAAAGAACATCCAACAGATGTCAGAGGGAAAGCCATGTTTTTCACAAAAGGAAAGAATGTGACCCCAAAAAAGGCCTTTTATTCAAACTGGAAACTCATAGACGTGACTTGGATAGAAATAACGCAGCTTTATGTAAAGGCTAGCGTAGACTAGACTGATCAAAAAAACAATCAAGTCAAATATAACAAGCTTGTTAGGTTTATGAATTGAAACTATAATGCTTTCGAAGAACTTCTTGAAAAACGAAGTTCTTAAGAAAAAAATTTAATGCCTTCGCTTGTTTGACTGCTGTCCACATGTCTGAGTTTTGAAAATAATGAGTTAGTTTACATACATACATAAAATCACGCCTGTTTCCCGACGGGGTAGGCATAGACTACGGATCTCCACTTGCTCCTAACATACCTCTTTTGCTTCATTCACTCTCATTACATTCTTCACACATGCGCGTCGGTTTAGGGTACTCTTCTGCCGTCCGATCACTAAAAGGCCGTTAAGTGACATTTGGTCAAAAATGACTTTTATATACCACGCGAAAGCTCGCATTTTTCTCTATCGACCAGTCTTGGACACATGTTTCTATCATTTATAGTTACTGAGTTCTGGACACCTCGTACACGGCTATCTACACCTTTTTTGGACATGTCCAATTCTTAAATACGGTTAACTCGTATTAAAACACTACAATACGTTTAAATGCACTTAACAGTACATTTCAACAATAAATTATATTTATGAAACAAGCCTAAAAAACGGTTTAATGATGTTACTATACTACTTAGCCGTTACCCGACTTTAGATGTGTTTTTATCATTTATAAATTGTAATCCTCAAAGGGATCTACTACGTCTAAAAGACAGTTTTCCTTCAACTGCTACTCTATAACACCGCTAGACATACTTTGCCGCTTATTTGTTTTTCACCTCACGTGGGTATAAAACTATTACAACTCTAAAATACAGTGACTGTTTTTTAGTCTTGAAAGTTATTACTGAATGCTAATAAATACAATATTAGAAACTAACTAAACAACATTCCAACGCTAAAAAACGTCTATTTGCAGTACCTTCTCGTACGCACCGTACAATCCGCGCACTCGTTATTAGATTAGCATGGTATGGACACGTGATGAGGAGGGATGAATACCAAAACAGTATAAGTGTATAAGTGTGGCTGGGTGCGCAGGTAGAGGAAAGCCGAAGAAGAACTGTTTTATTGTGTGAAAGATGATATGAATGAAAGAGGAGTAGATTCAGAGTTGACGAATGATAGGAGTGAGTGGAAGAAGAAAACATGTTGTGCCGACCCCACTTAGCGTGGATGGATATAAGGGCAGAAGAATGATGAATGATTATTTTGATATATCAATATTATGTATCGTTTTAAATAGATAGAAGGTTATTAAATAGTTGTTGAAGTTGTTCTCTCTCATAGGCTTGAGGTGATTGATGATTCATGATAGGCATAATCCTTACTTATATTATAAATGCGAAAGTTACTCTGTCTGTGTGTGTTAGGCAATCACGCCTAAATTACTCAACCGATTTATATAAAATTTAGTACAGAGATAGTCTAGAGCTTGAGAAAGGACAAACTGCTTTTTACTGCGAATAAAGTAAGGAGTAAGTGTAAGAAGTTAAAATAGACGATTAAATTTGTGTGAAAATTACGTCATTTTTAAAGCTAGAAGCTTGGAAATTATTTGTTAGGCTTTGATTAGATATAAATAAATACAACATTCAAAGTTTGTACAAAAATTACCCTAAAGGGAGTAAATATAGGAGATGAAAGTATTTATTTGATGACGTTGGCATAAAAACTTACGGCCCAGAAATTAAAAATATTATGGTCTGTTCGCCGCTTACCTCCTATCTGATTTAAAGAATGAGAGTGAATAAAGGAAAAGAGGTGTGTCAGAATCGTAGCAAGTGGAGATCCGTGATCTCTGCCTACCCCGTCGGGAAACAGGCGTGATTTTATGTATGCATGATTTAAAGAAGAAATACAGAGAAGTACGGAATCATTACAAAATGTGAACTTAAATTAAGGCAAGTAAGTCTAGCACGATAAAACTTGTTTGGTTAAGTAGGTACTTATTATTTTCTCATGTAACTCTTTATTATAAATTAAATATTTAACTTTGAAAGCTTTGAGAAGTACATATGTGTGGTTTAACTTTGAATTATAGGGAAGAACAGTATGATAAGATAAGAGAACGTTGTGGAGTGAAAGAAGACGGACGTAGTGATGAAAATTGAGAAGCGTATGTATGGTTTGGGCATGTAGAAAGGATGGATGAAAGGAGACTGACGAAACAGGCGCGTAAAGAGAGTGTGGATGGGACAGTTGGAAGAGGAAGACCTCAGCGTACGTACCTCGATCAAATTGGGGACGTTTTAGAGAGTACCCTAAACCGACGCGCATGTATGAAGAATGTAATGAGAGTGAATGAAGCAAAAGAGGTATGTCAGGATCGTAGCAAGTGGAGATCCGTGGTCTCCGCCTACCCGGTCGGGAAACAAGCGTGATTTTATGTATGTATCTAAATATTTAACTATTTTCAGACACCGTTGGCGAGTTTTATTTACTTGAACTTATTTATTTACTAAATAATAATTAAGCAGGATACAGATAGGAGTTCAAAGACATCTTTTTATATTC
The DNA here is from genome assembly GCA_963675405.1 of Cosmorhoe ocellata. Lineage (NCBI taxonomy): Eukaryota > Metazoa > Arthropoda > Insecta > Lepidoptera > Geometridae > Cosmorhoe > Cosmorhoe ocellata. The sequence goes on along the minus strand of OY776264.1, from coordinate 2,793,716 downwards.
TAAAAATCAAAGTCCAGACTAAAATATTCATTCTAGACGCTGACATTATAGACAACGCACAGTCTAAAACGCTGGTCGTAGAGACTTGAAATTTGGAGGATACTTTACTACAACTTTCTTAGTACGTGGACGTGCACTAAGAAGATTTTTTTTTAAATTCAATCTCTTAGGAGGTAAAAAAGAGGATATGTTTGTAAAAAAAATCGTATTCTATGCATTTGAAACTTGGAAAAAATATTCTTCAAGATAAATAAAAAAAGAATAAATTTATGTATCTTTTCCCAAAGCTACTCTTACGAAGGGGTGGTAGGGGTGTTAAAGTTTATATAGGAACTTTTTGTGTGATGCGATTTGTTTAAAACTCAGCAAAAAATACTCTTCAAGACATCAATGTTTATGATTCAATTATTTAAAAAAATATCCTTATAGCGTGGTGTAAACGACACAAGAATTTTATAATACAGTTAGTACATGATACCTATATTATTATTATAATATAGTACTCGTACATCGGGGTGGTAATGATTGACTATGAACTTTTTAACTATTTAAAATAAAACACGCAAATGCCGTTGCGAGCGGGCCAGCTAGTAAGCACATAAAATTAAGCTGTGAATACTTTAAGTAAATTAATAATTGATTTCATATAGTTCCTTGGAACATATTGATTAGACTTAATTAAGTTACTATAATAGTAAAAAGTTGTGCCATTTTATTTGTAAGAGCTCCTTATAAGTGTAAGGACTTCATCATCGAAAGCTTTTTAACTAACAAGTACTATTTCGTTTTATTTAACAATCATTTTCATAATATAATACCTTGTTAATGTAGGAAAAAGTTACGCTTAGCCGTTCATTTGACAGTACATCATAACATTTCAAATATTATTGTCAACGCTAAAAAACAGTTTTCATTGTGTGTTCATTCTAAAACTGTGTTTAAGTGTAGAAATATAAAAAAAAATTAAGTTTGAAAACAGTAAATAAACGGTTTTAGGCTTTTCACCTTGTTTTTAAAAATTATGTTGAATGTAATTAAGTTAAGTTTCAATTCTAGAAGAAGGTTATGTGACTTAACTGTTATATAGTATTGTAATTGTTTAAAACTGTGACTCATTTGGAATGAGTGCTGCAGTTACAATCGGATCCAACTCTATACAACGGTTGTACTTCAGCCAGCCGTTTTTTAGTATTTTAAATGATAGCATTTTAAAAACATATGTCGATGGCTAAAACACAAAAACTTGAATTAAAAATTAAATAAACAAGCTACGCCTGATTGTAACATAAATAATAAAAGCTTATAATAATACAAAAAATTTGGTATAGCAAAAAAAATTGTAAGTCTTCACAATTTCTAGAAACACCATTTTCCCACGTTTTTGCTCATACCCAAAAATTTGGTTTTGTCACTTAGCCGTCTTTTAACAAAAGGACGGCAGTCTTGACCTGGTGCCTCACCACGAATTCATAATACATTACCGAATTAATATTACATTGTTATTTCGTACCATTACCTATGCAAATTGTATTGAAGGCATGTTACTTCAAGCTTCAAATGTGACGTTTCTAAAACGGAATCGTTACGGAAACGTTCTGGAAGACTTCGTGGTAAGGCCCCAGGTATAGTCTACGATCACCTTTACAAAAAAGTGTGGTTGTAAACGTTTTTGAATAGTTTTTTTGAAGGCCATACATACGGCTGTAGGCTAAAGGCTTACGTGACGTTACGTCGAGCCGTTACGTGACCATTCTTTTTGTAAATAAAACAGCCTACATTTTTCTGTCTGCATTAAAATTGTAAAATCATCAAAATTCTCCGCAACTTTACTCGCGTAACAAACATTCAGAAAAACATACACTCGAACTTTGAATTTCCTTCTTTTTTCAGTCGGTTAAAATAGCTTTTTTAGTGGAAATTTCACACAACGACACCTAGTCCCAAACTAAGCAAGACACGTCAGTTTTAACACTTTAAGGTAGTAAATTAATACCTACCTTGGTAGTAAAAATTCATAATAGCTTTCTCCTCCAAGACTCTAAACTTAGCAGTATCGAAATAACGCTTATCATGCTAATTTTGTTTATTCTTTATTACTTTCTTTGTGTACTCGGAGTCGTTTTGTTCAAATCACTCATGAAACTTTATCACTTTACGTTTCTGCTTATAAAAATGGTATAGTCAGTAACAAAAAGTGATGACCTGAGTTTTTAATGCTTATATTAATTTTATTGTTGTTTTTTAATGCTGAATTATTAAAGAAATTAATAATTCAGCATTAAAAAACAACAAAAAATATATATTATGAATATTAAATATTTTAAAGAAAACAGCCTTAAATTAACAAAATAAAATATATTTATTGATTGAAGTGAGTGAAAATCTGACTCTTTAGTCAACTGAGGCCACTGTCAACTAATCCCGCAGGATGAGTGACCTAATACATTTTTGAATCGGTTAACTCATCCCGCTGTCATTATAAGACAAAAAGAAATGTATTATTTGAAATTTATGTAAACACGCGAACAAATCGCTCATTAAATTCAAAACGGACACATCTCAAAAACTACAAATTGTTCAGGGGAGCCCTTTAAAGTTTTGGTGGTCGTTTTTTTCTTTTATTTTGAAAACCCTATTTTCTATTTAAATGTATTATAATTATATCATTCGATGCGTATTTTAAATCATCATTTACCTATAGTATTCAATTTATTGCACTTTCACCCAGAATCGTACAAACTCACATAAGTCTCTTTTGTTTATAAAAATGTTCGAAATCTCATATGATTTTTTTGAATAGAAGGCCACAAATCATACAAAATCGTACACTTTTGTACGTGTTTTACATCACTGTTTTGTTAAATGTAACATAAAAACAATAGTAAACAATTACACAAGTTGTGCGAATACTCAGTAGTAAAAACATAGAAAATCAATCAACAAAAACGATGTTTAAATTGGAAAAGCTTGTAAGAAACAAAAACGAAAGTCGTGTTTATAGTAAACATGCTATCAATAATCTTGAGAACACTATTAATTAGTTAAGGATATGATGTTTATTAGAGTTTCGAAACAAAGTTGACTGTATCATATTAAATTAAATACAAAAATTAACCAGTAGTTGATGAAAATACTATATTTTATTTTGAAAGTCCAGAAAAAAGACCATTATACCAAGCAGCGATACGTAACCACCTAGCTTTGATGTTTAGCCAACCAACATTAAATCCCAGCAAACCAGTCCTGAAACTCCGGCTGGGTTTCAAGACTGGGTTGCTTACGACGAGCGTAGATTACCAGTCGCCTAACCTTGATACACCGGTGGAGTTTACTGAGACTGTTTGAGACTGCAAAACAGCTCATGGTGGCTGGTTATCATCGCTTGGTAACTGGGTAACAGCGCTTGGTGGCTGGATATCAACACTAGGTGGTTGGGTAACAACGCTTGGCTTTTTTTCTTCTATTCCTGACTGCTTTCAGCTTCTTCTTTCCTAGCTTCAATGATTTTTATATGAAAGAGGGTCAAGCTTTTGATGATAAATCTTCATTCTAGTCTAAATTAGAATTAATAAATAATAAAATAAATAATAAATAATGCTGGACAATCCACACAGCATCATCTAGCCCCAAAGTAAGCTACTCAAAGCTTGTGTTATGGGTACTAGATAAATGATATATTTTAATACATTATATACCTATATAGATTTTTTTTATCTATATCTATATAAGAGCTTAACCTGACTGACTGACTGACTGACTGACTGATTGATCATCGCCGAGCCGAAACCGCTGAAGGTAGAAAGCTGAAATTTGGAAGGTGGCTTCCTTTTATAACAAAACCACCCACTAAGGCGGGATTTTTGGAAATTCCACCTCTAAAGGGGTTAAAAAGGGTGAAAACGTTAATATGAAACTTTTTAACGCGTGGAGCGATTTTCATGAAACTTTGTTTGTGCACTGTAAATGCAAAATGAATGGACACATGTTTCAGGATTTTTCAATATAACCATCAAAAAGGGGTCAAATGTGGGGTCAATATTTGTATGGGAACTTTTTAACGGGTGGTGCGATTGGCCTGAAACTTTGTTTGTGTACTGTTAATGCAAAATGAATGGACACGTGTTTCAGGATTTTTCAAAATATTCAAAAAGGGGTCAAATGTGGGGTCAATGTTTGTATGTGAACTTTTTAACGGGTAGTGCGATTAATTTGAAACTTTGTTTGTGTACTGTAAATACAAAATGAACGGACACGTGTTTCTGGTTATTTCAATATAACCTTCAAAAAGGGGTCAAATGTAAGGTCAATGTTTGTATGGGAACTTTTTAACGGGTGGTGCGATTGGTTTGAAACTTTGTTTGTGTACTGTAAATGCAAAATGAATAGATACGTATTTCAGGATTTTTCAATATAACCTTCAAAAAAGGGTCAAATGGGGGGTCAATGTTTGTACGGGAACTTTTTAACGGGTGGTGCGATTGGTCTGAAACTATGTTTCGCGTTTCAGGATTTTTCAATATAACTCTAAAAAAAAGGGTCAAATGGGAGGTCAATGTTTGTATGGAAACTTTTTAACGGGTGGTGCGATTGGTCTGAAACTTTGTTTGTGTACTGTAAATGCAAAACGAATGGACACGTGTTTCAGGATTTTTCAATAACCTTCAAAAAGGGGTAAAATGGGGTGTCAATGTTATTATAGAATTTTTATGAGTTGTGTGATGTGTTAAAAACTCAGTTTAGATACTTTAAGTGAACGAAGTCGCGGGCGGGACAGCTAGTTATACATAGAAAACACCCAGACCAACGGGTTAAATTTGGAGTCTGGATCCTTTGCGCTATCATCCTGATGAAATATCTTCTGTACTGCTGTCAAACAGCATTCGCAGGCGAAGATTCTTTAGAATTGCTATCTGAATCGCTTTCCTTAATGAACATCGAAATTTGGTCTTTTTTCTGGACTTCCAAAATCAGACACAGTATTTTTTGGAATTTGTAACACCAGTATAATCAGATACGACGGGGACGACAACCGTTGATCGGCGAAGGTGGAAGTTGACTCGAACCTTGTGTTCTGTGTTGAAGTGGTTAAAAGATATTCGTTTTTTGTTCTGACCATGTTTAAAATTCTATGTGCGCGGATATTTATGTATTCATTCTATGAATAAAGAAAATAAAATTATGAGTTTCTGTATCTAAGCCCCAAAAATAATTAACATGTTACCAAAACAGGTAGCTGACGCATACACAAACAGGCAGAAAGTTGACCCTTTAATAGATTATTTCGTATCTTCAAAATAAAAATTGCAATACGTCAAAATAGTTACAAAAAAAATATATTTAACAGTTCAATATAATCATCAAAATAAAAAAATGCACTTTAGACTATAAAACTTTTTAAAACTTCATAGCTAACAAGCACAAAAACAGTCGTTAATCAAAAACGGCAATTTTGTTTGAATAATTTCTACCATAATCTTGATAAACTTATACGGAAAACAGTCATATTTCAAAAAATGGCTTTTTTGCTTATAAATATGATATTGTACTCACGTGCTTTTAATATTCAAGACGGTCACATTTCAAAATATAGCGCTTTTCACTATAATTATTTGTGGATATTCAGTTTTTTTTCGGAATATGGCCCTTTTTCACAAAAATTACCGCAGACTACTGGTCGTAATTGGCAATATGCCAGTTTTGAAGTAAAATTAGTCATCAATGTGTCAAAATGTAAAAGAGGCAGTTGTTTGAACGGACCATTTTAAACGCTAAAACAATGGGTGTCTCTTTCAAATATAAAAATATGAACAGTTTAGATATGATTTTTGCAATAAAAACGATTTTGATTTTTTTTGAGATGTGGCCCTTTTGAATTTAATGAGCGAAATATCTTTGGGAAAAAACAACACACACCATTTTTTGGTTATACTGATACTAGCTTCCACCCGCGAGTCTGGTGTCAGGTAGAGCGATTTGGCGTTGTATGTACGCCACTCTTTTTTTCGAATTTGTTACCCAATAATTATAATTGAATAACGGGTATTTATCACGTACCTATTTTGTTTTTATTCCCGACGTTATTATAATTATGTCATCAAACCACGGAAGTTTAAAAAGTTTAATTGTTACCCAATATCTTTACAACCCCTTCACCGATAAAACTCATACTCCCAGCAATTTTACATAGCAGAATCGCTAGACCAAGTTTCATGAAGATTGGATTTAAGAACGGATCTTAAGTTATGTTCTAACAAACATACATACAAATATACAACGCCAAATCACCTTACTTGCCACTGAGATAAAGGATAAGTTCCATTGATTAGGGGTTGATTTGGCCAATCTAGTTTAAGTGCTATCCCCAGAATAAATTGTAGTTATCAAATAGTAAATTGACATTTCATTTGCATTTGACATTAATTATTCTGAGAATAGTTATATCAAAAAGTTTGTGAAATCCACCCTCAGTGGTGTATAACTATTGACAATGATTCTACAAAGTTGCTACAAAATTTCCACGAAGTGTAACGATGTTATGCGAAACGCTACAAAGACGCTACATCCTATTTCATCTTTAAATTATAATTGGATATTCTCGTGAAATCAACTTGGAAAGACGATGTAGTGTGCTTATAATGTCTACACATCAGGAGACAAAATGTCACATTCCGATGACATATCCCAGGAAATTTAATTCCAGTTTCCGAGACATTGCACAGTGTCCATGGCGATATAAAGGGACACGTGGTATATTGTAAGCTCCGATACATGTCAAAATTTCCCACAAACATGTATCGTGATAATAGATTTTTATAATGTTTCTGAATATTTCAGTGCTTACAAACCATCATCTTTCAGAAACGTCACGTTTCAAGCTTGAAGTAACACTACTTCAATACAATTTTTGTAGGTTATAGTACGAAATATCAAAGTTACATTACTTTTATATTGCCCGAAGAATTTGTAATAAAGCCCCAGGGACATGTGAAATGTTGCAAGGTCCGACTATGACAAATTACCCCTAAAAATGTATCGGAACAATCGTTTTATAATGTTTCTGATAATGTCGCGTGTCTTCAAATATTGTACTCATCATATTGACGTCACTGGGAACATACGTGTCTTCTATTCTATAAATAACAATATTACGTATGTACACAGTATGCTTATGAATTATGTATTTAGATAACTTCGTAAGTGGCTTCATGAAGTTACGAGTGCTTTGAGTGCGAAGTTTTATCTTCGTGATTATAATAATGTACGCGTTTTGATTCGAGTTCTGACTATAAATTAGAACATTACTCAAGCTATAGTCGTTCCAGTCATCATTTTGAGTAGGTGTCTCTGTCTACCAATTTTTATTTCACCACGAGTCTTGGAGCTTTCTAGAAACTTTCTAGATGGTTTTATAGCCGAATTACTTACATGTCATGGAAGTGCTTGTTGCTGGTAGCGTACGAGTCGAATATGTAGTTCAGCATTGGAGAGTCGGCCTTCCCTTTATAAGGCCGCCGTGGCTTAGGTGTCACCCTTCGGAAGACTGTCGGTGGACCCGTCATAGTTGAAGGTTCAGTGTCTGGTGCTGGGGAAAAAACATAAAGCATCGTAAGGCTTACGAGTGATACGTTAAAAGGTATCTGACAGAGGTGTTTTAAAATAAATTTTCAATATTTAACTTCTAAAAGTCAGTAGTAGTATAACAGTAGTCAAACATAGTAGTCGCACTATACTTACTGGTCTCAAAGTTCAGTTGGTTGTGGGTTCAATCCACACCCAGGATAAACATTTGTGTGATGAACTCCGATGTTGGTTCTGTGTCTGCATGTTATGTGTTCTATGTAATGTACATACATACATACATAAAATCACGCCTGTTTCCTAACGGGGTAGGCAGAGACCACGGATCTCCACTTGCTACGATCCTGACATGTAATGTATTTACAAAATAAAAAGTATTTATCTATGATATCTGGTTTGCAAAGTACAAACTTTGCTTAGTTTGGGGCTAGATAGCGTTACTTTTATTTACTTATTTATGCTTCGCTAAAACCAAAAGTTTTTGAGTGATCTAAATAAACTCTATCGCTGGAGTTGACTATTGACTCATTGTTCGATCGATTAGTATCGATAATAATCCTATGACTGCAAAATCAGCCAAACGATTATAGTGTTTATGCCAGTCCACTTTAAGAGTTGGTGGAGGCTCTAAGGATGGTGGATGGCTGTACCTGTAGTGGTCTGTGGCGCGATGGTTGGCGTGAGCACCGCCATCAGAAGTACAAAGCGGTGCATGCCGCCGCATCCTATCCGCCAAGCAGGCGCTCTGCAACAACCACACACATATCAACATCCACAAAACAAACATGATCACAACTGTAATCCCCAGGCTCGGTAGATATCTCCTCAGATCTTTAGTTACTTAGATCTTTGAGGATACCTATAAAGGGCAGTAAGAGGCATGCCCCAACATGATATTTAGCATATCACATGCCCACATTTTGCATAGTTGTTAGTATACCGTCCGTGACAGGTTGTAAGTCCATCGCCGCTTATAAGAATACCTATGACAAACACCTTCGAATTTTGGGTTCTGGGATAATATGCCGGTTTCCTTATGATGTTTAAGTTTAAGATCACTGGCGTACATAAATTTTTCAAATGTAAAAACTCGTTAATGCACGAATAGGTTTGAACCCACGACCTTCGGATCGTGAGGCAGGGGCGCTACCAGTTGTGCTCATCAACCTATCAGATTTAGGTATGTTACGTATACTATGCATAGTTCTAAGTTATGTTTTCCTTCCTTTCTTGTGGAAGAACTTGCACAATCTTATGTGTATGGCTTTTAAACTCAAGCAAACTATGAACTCCCTAGAAAGATACTAGCGCATCCACTTCCCGCAAACTGATTTATCCGATACTCCAACCTTCACTTCAAAACATTCTTCAGTTCGATACTTTATCGATTTTCTTCACTTCGATACCCATCTGAGTGTTCAGATGCACCTGTTTCAGAAACTTCCGGCGAGTCTCGATGTAGCTCTAGAGACTGTCTTCAGGAAATGGCGACTTCTGTATTATGTTAAGAAGTTTGGCTAGACGTGGGTATTGAAATCAAGTTTAAAAAAATCGTAAAAGCTCGGTTGCGGGTAAGATATTCTATTTTATAATAGTAGGCCACTTTAAACTTTGAAAACTAAATGCGAAAAGGTTTCCCCAGTGAGCTGACGGCCGGTTTTTAATATACCAGCGGTTTTTGAATTTTGTATAGGTATTTGACATTAATCCTATAGAAGTAATGTCAAATATCCAAAATCAAAAAAGCACAGATAGATGGAATATAAAAATCGACCGTTAGAGCGGTTTCGCACTACGTCCGATCCGAATTCGATCCGGACCCGTAATATGGTCCGGTGTAGTTGTAGAACTACGAGTATTTCTATTGTAATTTATTCACTAGGTCTGATTTTCGTCATCTGACTTTTTTATGTCATTTCCGTCACCTAAAATTACGTATGCCAAAAGGTGGCTCCTGAATTGCTTGGATTCGTATCAGAGATCGGACTAGTGCGTAAGCAATATCCGAATTCGGTCCGAGTTTTCTAGATCCATATTTTCACGGGTTCGGATGGGATTCGGATCGGACGTAGTGGGAAAGAGCTCTTAGTCAAACGATATAAAAGCTTTCTTATTTGGTGAGTTACACACTAGCACTGGCTGTGTAGTGGTAGCAGCCTTACCTTACAGTCCGAGGGTTGTCCGAGGGTTTAAAGTTTATTTTTGTATTTGAAAAATTTACGTCCGCAATTTCAGTGCGTCTAAACAAGACATTACATAGGTAACTTGTCTACATCTCTAGCTGGTGGTTTTGCTTCTTCAAAACTTTGCCTTATGCAATTTTGATCATGAGTTTATGTTGGTGAGTTTTTTATTTAAACCGTCTAAACAAGACATTACACAGATAACTTACCTACATCTCTAGCCGTGGTTTTGTTTCTTCAAAACTTTGCTTTATGCAATTGTGGTCATGAGTTTATGTTGGTGAGTTTTTTATTTAAACCGTCTTAACAAGACACTACATAGATAACTTGTTTGCATCTCTAGCCGTGGTTTTGTTTCCTCAAAACTTTGCCTTATGCAATGGTGGTCATGAGTTTATGTTGGTGAGTTTTTTATTCAAACCGTCTTAACAAGACATTGCACAGATAACTTATCTACATCTCTAGCTGGTGGTTTTGTTGCTTCAAAACTTTGCCTTATGCAATTATGATCATGAGTTTATGTTGGTGAGTTTTTTATTCAAACTGTCTAAACAAGACATTACACAGATAACTTGTCTGCATCTGTAGCTGGTGGTTTTGCTTCTTCAAAACTTTGTCTTATGCAATTGTGAGTTATTGTTGGTGAGTTTTTTATTCAAACTGTCTAAACAAGATATTGCACAGATAATCTTGTCTACATCCTCTAGCTGGTGGTTTTGTTGCTTCAAAACTTTGCCATAAGTAGTTGTTGTCATGAGTTTATGTTGGTGAGTTTTTATTTAAACCGTCTAAACAAGACATTACACAGATAACTTGTCTGCATCTGTAGCTGGTGGTTTTGCTTCTTCAAAACTTTGTCTTATGCAATTGTGAGTTATTGTTGGTGAGTTTTTTTATTTAAACCGTCTAAACAAGACATTACACAGATAAATTATCTGTATCTTTAGCATGGTTTTGCAGCTTCAAAGCTTTGCCTTTTGGAATCAGTTCATAAATTATTGTTTCGCATAACTTTTAAATCAATATTGGAGTTCGGTAACGTTCCATTAGCTACTGTTTATAAATCAGGCTAAAATGTTTGTTGGGTTTGTTTAGTAATGTCCGTTAATAAATTATATTAATTACGCTACTTATCCTGTATTGGTTTTATAATGTGACTTTTGCTTATTTCGCTTGTAATACAAGCATTTTAAATATGTTATTTTGTAATCTTCTATTTCATTGAATCCTTTTGTTAACACTGAGAGTACAAGGCCTTACCACAAGCTCCTCTATAGCCCGAGACGAGTTTCTTGCCTGTTCTTCTCGTACTTGGGTTAGTTTGGAATTGGCACATAGAATCACCTAGCATGTAAGACGTTTCAAAGTGATCCTTGTGATTTTATTGAATAAATATTTTTTAATTTCAATTTCAATTTCTAGTAAAATCAAAGTAATAACTTTGACATTTCGTACCATGACATAATAATTGTATTGAAGTAGTGTTACTTCATACTTGAAACTTTGACGTTTCTGAAACATGATGGTTTGTAAGAGCTTGTGGTAAGGTTATGTTATCGTCACCCCTGTATTCTGATCTTAAAGGCTTGTTTACACATACAACCGACATTGATGAATTATCTATATCTATATAAGAGCTTGACCTGACTGACTGATTGATCATCGCCGAGCCAAAACCGCTGAAGCTAGAAAGCTGAAATTTGGAAGGTGGTTTCCTTTTATAACAAAACCACCCACTAAGGCGGGATTTTTGGAAATTATACCTCTAAGGGGGTGAAAAAGGGTGAAAACGTTAGTATGAAACTTTTTAACGCGTGGAGCGATTTTCATGAAACTTTGTTTGTGCACTGTAAATGCAAAATAAATGGATACGTGTTTCAGGATTTTTCAAGATAACCTTCAAAAAAGGGTCAAATGTGGGGTCAATGTTTGTATGGGAACTTTTTAATGGGTGGTGCGATTGGTGTGAAACTTTGTTTGTGTACTGTAAATGCAATATGAATAGACACGTATTTCTGGATATTTCAAAATAACCCTCTAAAAAGGGTAAAAGTCAAAGTTATGTATGGAATTTTTTTATTAGTGTGATTTGTTTAAAACTCAGTAAGTATAGATAATTTAAGTGAACGAAGTCGCGAGCGGGACAGCTAGTATAAAATTAAATGGTAAATTTGCAAAAATACTCGTAAGATTTATTCTGATTCTTTAATCTGGTAAAAGGACCATCATAGGTGATCGCATCGCGTTGTCATGTTGTGTCGTGGATATTGTTATTTTTTAAAGCGCTAAATAACACATGAAAAATAATATGACAATTATTTTTTCAGTAATGACAACACAGATGAGATAAAGAATGAATATATCAGAGAAAGTTTGAAAGTAGACAGAAAAGTTGAAGTAAGTAATAGGTAAGCGTGAGGTGGGCATGTTATGCAAAGAGATGAAAGTCGTGATTTAAGAAAAGTGATGGGTTTGAATGTGGATGGATAGAAGTAGATCTAAGAAAAGAAAGGTGGACTGATGATAGACGATGATGATGACAATAGTAAGAAAAGAGTGAGTACTGAGATGACAGATGTTAAGGAGAGTGGAGGAAATGAACCTAGAACAGGTTCGCTGATTCCACCTAATGGGATAATGTTAGAGAGATGTTGACTAATAGGTAACACAACAGATAATGCAATAGATCTTAGTTGTTAAGTTAGTTTCCGCACCAGTGAAGCTTCCAGACGAGTTAGAAGATATTGGATGCGAAGTCGAAGGGTTTCATTTATTCTCATCTTCTTAACTACCAGTAGGCAGCAAAGGTGGTTAACCGTAATTGTGGGGTTATTTTATGCAAGTCCATGAAAATTAGGTCTAGTTTTGCTTAATTTATAAAAGTTTCCTAAATGGCAACGTAGATTTAGGCATGAAAATAGATTTCACTTGTGTCTGAAATCCAGGAATACCACAAATTTTATTGTAATTTTCCCTGCGCTAAACATCAAAAGATGATAAATGGTGTAATGTACATAATAGATAAGTACCTACTGAGAAGTTCCTAACGAAAACTGTACGGTCAAAGGTGCGGACGAAAGCTAGTATCTACCTAGTACATAGATACGTATTCTTAAGTCAGAAATTTCAACATTTTAAAAGCGGAAAGGATGAATTTTAAACACGGATCTAGCGAAACTGTGAAACGAGTCAGAACTATCGTGGTATGAAATTAGATAACTTTGAGAACTCATTTGATATTCAAAATCTTGTGAACGTATTATGAGAACAAACTTAGTTGGACAACCTACTTTCAATAAAGTATGAGTAACAAAACAGTTTCGTGCTGATAGTACTGTCAGTTTCACTAATCATTCAAGTAACTATAACAAATCACTGGGATTTTTCTGCGGTGCATTTGCCTGACAACTACGTCGCTCTGGTTTTTATATGTTTTCTCGTGTTATTTTGAGTTTTATTGCGTAATTTTGGTGGTTATTTTGCCAATAAAGCCCGGGTTCTTGACGCGAGTGTAAAGTATGTGAATTAGAGTGAATATTTCTCTTCAAATTCCATCGGAGGAAATCCCGAGAATTTTCAACAAAACAGCCATCTTTTGTTTAAAATTGACTTGACAACTTGACTATGACTCTGTGACGTTGACAATACTTATAAATAAATACACTTGACACTGGCAAAATTGTTCTCTAAGAGACAGATGCCATAATTGAAGAAGAAGAAGAAGAACAAATCACTGGATATATTGATACAAAAATGCAATGAAGCACGACTTTTATTTGAAGTCTTTTCTGACACTCGAATTGATTGAGCGAGCAAGCCAAGCAAAAATCTCAGTGACAGGTAATGTAATTTGGCCTTGTATGTTTGTAAGAGCATAATTTAAAACCGTTCATCCAATCTGCATGAAACTTGGAAGGGTTAGAAATTCTGCTATAAAAATGTGCTGCCTAGAACTTAATCGTTGAAGGAATTGTAAAGATATTGGGTTCCAAAGACGAAATATATAAAAAACTTTTTAGATTTTTTTGTGTGGGATACCAAATGGCCTTTAGTTGAAAATTTTAACATACTTTTTATTTTTATTTTAGGATAGATAGTTTTTGAAATATAACGATATAAGTAAAATAAAGAAAACCACTGTCGTCTTAGCACGGGTTAGGTAAGATAGTTTAATATTTGTTTTTGATTAGGACCATTTTACGTAGGCATAGAGGTATGTATTTAGTACCTAAAGTGTGTCCAAAAACTTCAGGGCGTGACAAATGATGAGATTGTAGAGATCGCGCGCAAATCCCAGTACGGGGTCAACTACAAGTTATTATTATTATTTTAATATAAATATGGCGGTATGGCTTTAGTGTACGGCGCGCCTAACCAAACAACTCTTACATTATACACGTAATTACAAAACACGAAAAACTGCAATGTCATTAATTTTAACGAATTCCTTTAGGAATTATCGCAATTTCGAGCATTTAAAAAAGGAAATTGGGACGTTAATTTACGTTTTGTACTTTTGTTACAGTCTGATACAAATAACTAGGTCATTCCTCACCTATAGGTATATTCGCCGCAATGACAGTTTTGTCGCAACTTTGTAGATACATACGAGCAAACTACGCACTTAAATTTTTTTGACTCATAATTTGACTGTGGTGATTCTTCTAAATTTATTATTTTAGTCGAAATTTTAAAAACTTGATTGTAGAGCTCGTCTCTCAATAAAAGATTGGTTGTTAATAACTTGTTTCATGAAGGGTTAATTCAAAATTAACTAATATTTAACGAGATAACCAAAACTGTTTGTTGTGAATAATGACTAGTAGTGAGAACAATAATAAAACTGTAGAGGAGAATGACGCGTAGCCATCTTAAAAAAAAGTGAAAAGATTTTCATGTTTATTTGTAGTTGTATCTTAAACTGTTGAAGTTGGTTAAGGAAACCATCGTGAGGAAACCGGCATACCCTAGAACCAAAAATTCGAAGGTATGTGTCATAGGTCATCATTCTAATAAGCGGCGATGGGCTTGCAACCTGTCACGTACGGAATACTTACTACTTTGCAAAATGTGGGAATGTACCAAATGTCATGTTTGGATTTGCCTCTGACTACCCTCTTTAGATATCCTCAAAGAAATAAGTAACTAAAAATCTGAGAAGATATCTACCGAGCCTGGGGATCACAGTCGTGATCATATTTATTTATTTATTTTATTTGTATCTTAAACTTAAATCTCGAGATCATGCGATTGGCATCCGGGGTCAAGCTGCGACGGAATAAAATACAATTCTCGACGTTTTTCATTTGTTTATGTGTCCGGTGAATACCGCGCACACCGCAGCGTTGTAGGATAGGATCTTGAGACCGTAGCTTTAAACAGAATTACAGACATACCCAGCTATTTTCCAACTAAGCTGCGGTTTTTTCATTCGTCTAATTGAATGTTTCATTACCAGCGTTTTGTTGTCACGTAATGTGAGGCGCGGCGATCCCGAAGGTAATTAGCTTAATGTTTTGCTTTTTCCAAAAAGGCTTTTGCATTTTTCCGACACGTTTTGTTACAATTGAACTATTACACAATCTATTTTTTATTTTCAGCCTTCATAACAAAAGTTACTTTTAAAGATTGGGTGTTTCTTGAAATTTCAGCTTGCATCATTATTATTCCTATACGGTAATTTTAAACCCCTTTCTCAACACATTAACAACTTTGGTTTGATTTCATCATTAAATAATTAAACTTTAAAAAAATTTTAATTTACCTGGCATCAACCCACACCGACTATTGATCTAGACTTCTTGTCTTCCTAAATTCAATTTTACATTCCGTTGTAACTTCCCCCGTTTCTATCGAGACAATATCTTCCATTCAGCAGTAAAATATTCGTTTATCGCTCTTGTTTTGCAATAAACACCTTTTATCGCCTCAATTTCATTTTGCAAGAAGGAATTTCCATTATTTATGCGAATTAAGCTGTAGCCAAACAATGCGGGCGGCTGCGGTGCGAGTCAGCGACGGCACACTCTATAATGTCACATCAGAACCGCAGTCAAACACAGTGCGTGCGAGTGAGCGAGTGGAGACCACAACGTGGGACCCACATTAAACTAGACTTATGTCACTTGTCAAAGTCAAAGCTTACTTTTTGTGGTCTGTATTTTTTTATTAAAAAACTTTTTATTTTTAATTTTCTTTTGTTATAGAACTTAGCCTTCGCCATCTGCTGCGTTGAGCGATACTTTGAGATGAGACACACGCAACAATTACATAAAAACTGCTCTAAAATAATCTTTTCAAAGTCAATGTAATAAATAACGAAATAATATATTTTTTTTTCAATAACTTCTGTTCGCTGCCATTAAAATTCTTTCAAAATCTCTTCAAAAATTATTTACTATTACAGTTCAAAATCTCGTAGTGAAACTTTAGTGAACAATATTTAATATTAGTTCCACTATTTATTTACTCTGTGGTACGACCAAGAGTTATGGTGTGATGTTCGCGCGAGCCCCGCATCGTGTCTAGCTAAGGCTTTAAATGAAAATTTATAAACCCACAAAGTTCTTTTGAGAATAATTGAAATGAATTATGGTCTAATATCTTCCGTAACTTATTAAAATTTAGATGTTCAGTTTGAGAAAATACCTAATTAAGTGCAGATAAGGCAAAAACGTGCAGCTGTGACCGTTATCTCTTAGTTAGGTAGGTACTTAATCCTTAAAACTTCTAATTTCATTAACCCTCCGTTAGTCGCGTGGGGTCTTTGAAAGCCCAGGTTTTGGAAAAATGAAAAATTTAAGCAATTAAAACAATCTCAGCAATTCAATATTTTAGGTACCCTCCTAAGTTGGATTGTATTGGCCGCGTATCGCTGCTAACTTCAGTTCGCGCATAAGCGCAGTGAGATACAGAAGTGTTTTGTGCGGACGGGCTTTGAAAGACCCCACGCGACTAACCGCGTAAGTAAAATTTAATTGTTTTTATTAGTTTAGACTTTTTTGTAGCATGTTTTTTTAGTGTTTTTTTTGTTGTTTTAGATTTAATTAACTAGTATAATGGATGAAGAACAACAACGTCGTATATTAAGCTGGTTAGACGATGAAAGTAACGATGTTTACCTCAACTTAGGATGTTCAACAAAATGAAAAAAATTTCTTTCCCATGAGAAAGCGTTGCGTTCATTGCCCCAGACAAACAGATCGAAAATTTAAATCTGTCTGCCATTTTTGTAAGGGTAACATATGCCCAACACATACTAAATCGGTATGTACCGACTGTGTTCAAAACGAAAATTAGTGAAAAGTTCACTGACTTCATCTGGTAAAAGTTTGTGTGTTTTTTTGTTGGTTCTTTCCAAATTTTGCGTAATTGTCATCGTTATTTTAGTTTTATCGTATATATATTTATAAAAAGGAGAAGTTCCTACATTTAGTTTGTTAAAAACCTTTTTTTTGTGATTGTGATCTCAAGGAGAGAAATTTAAGTTCCTTTTTTTAGATTGTAAGTTCAAAGAAGAAATAAAAGAATATGTTTACGTAACTTTTTGTAGTTTTATTGTATTGAAGTTATTCGTCAATGACTTGCTTAGATAATAACGAAAAAATTATTAAAAAGGTGTTTTTTAGGCTGTTTATTTTTGGGGTCTTCAGAAACCCCACGCGACCAACCGTGTAAACTAAAAATGCGCGACTGACCGAGGGTTAAATAGTTAAACAATTCAGTCACGATCAGACTGTCATGTCATGTTTACTAAAAAACCTATATCTAAAAGTTGCTTAAGTTTAATAATTGTTTTTAAATTAAAAAAAAAAGTTTTTAAGTTTTGCTTTATTAACCTAACTAGCTTCTGCCCACGGCTTCGCACGCGTGGTACCTTGGCAAACAAAAACAAATCTATCCCGCGGGAACCGTACATTTTTCCAGGGTAACAAGTAGCCTATGTGTTATTCCAGGCTATAATCTATATCTCTGCCTAATTTCATTCAGATCCGTTCAGCCGTTCCTGCGTGAAAGAGTAACAAACATACATCCATACATTCTTACAAACTTTCACCTTATAGTACCTAAATAAATAAATATTAATAATAATAATAGGTATAGTAACTTTCTTAGGGCAGTACCGCGATGTTAAACTCAAAACACCTACTTGAAATTTTCATTACGATAACATTGAAAAGAAGTTTCCCAAAAGTCCCGAAGGCCAAACCCTTTTAACTTTATTTATCAGAAATGGAACACGGCTCCCGAGGGAATACTTCGTTTTGCATGACACTTCTTTTTTGGACTGGTGACATGCGGAAGCGAGTTTTTTGTCGAAATATTTGCTTTTGAGTTTACGTGTGAGTGAGAGGTTATGAATGGAAATTGGAATAAACTTCACAATTCCAGTGTTTCCGAATATTTATTTATTTATTTAAAGGAAAACCAGCAGCACACAAAAAAACGTAATAGTTGGAAAATAGAGAACAGAAGGCTATTAAAAGGTTTTCACGAGTAAGAAGAATAATAGATACATAGAAAATGTGAACAAGCAAAGTAAACAGATAGATTATATATAGATATACTAGCTGTCCCGCCAGTGACTTCGTTCACTTAAAGTATCTAAACTGAGTTTCAAACACATCACACAACTCATAAAAATCCCATACTAACTTTGACACCCCATTTGACCCCTTTATGAAGGTTATATTGAAAAATCCTGAAACACGTATCCATTCGTTATGCATTTACAGTACACAAACAAAGTTTCAGACCAATCGCACGACCCGTTAAAAAGTTCCCATACAAACATTGACCCCACATTTGACCCCTTTTTGAAGGTTTAATTGAAAAATCCTGAAATACGTGTCTATTTATTTTGCATTTACAGTACACAAACAAAGTTTCAAACCAATCGCACCACCCGTTAAAAAGTTCCCATACAAACATTGACCCCACATTTGACCCCTTTTTGAAGGTTATATTGAAAAATCCTGAAACACGTGTTCATTCATTTTGCATTTACAGTGCACAAACAAAATTTCATAAAAATCGCTCCACGCGTTAAAAAGTTTCATACTAACGTTTTCACCCTTTTTCACCCCCTTAGAAGTGGAATTTCCAAAAATCCCGCCTTAGTGGGTGGTTTTGTTATAAAAGGAAACCACCTTCCAAATTTCAGCTTTCTAGCTTCAGCGGTTTCGGCTGGGCGATGATCAATCAGTCAATCAGTCAGTCAGGTCAAGCTCTTTTATAGATATAGATAACAGTACTTGGAATAAATTTACTGAAGTCTGAGACTTAAACGCTAAAAACGAAAGTTAAATACTTAATTGATAGTTAGACAGCTCAGTTGGTAGTAGCTCTGCCCTCTGCGCTGGAGGTTGTGGGTTCGATCCCCACCCAGGATAAAAATTTGTGTAATGAACACAGACGTTTGTTCTGTGTCTGGGTGTTATTATTATATTGTATGTACTTATGTATATACAAAAAACGTAAAACGTAACCGAAAAGAAAAGGTTTTAGGTATTTAGAGCGACACCGGTTTGAAATTTTTTCCAGTTTCCAATCCCTGGTATTAGGTACTACATCATAACAAATTAATTGGATCATATTCGTACAGGGGCCTTTGCATGTTCAATTTTCTGTATTACAAGTGTATTTTGTAAACACAAATACAGCGAATTTATCGGCGAAAATCATATTTGGAATTAATTCAATTGTAATTTATAATTGAATAAATGTAATTGAGGAAATGGCTGCTTCGTTTCCGAGATTGTTTGTTACTAGCAATTGGTATAATACAGACTCTATGAGGTATTAAACGAATTAAGTAGGTACACTACGATAATATTTTACAACTTGCTTCCTCCCACGGCTTCGCCCGCGTGCTAACTTAACGAACAAAACAAATCTATCCCACGAGAACCGAAAAATTTTTCGAGTTAAAAAGTAGCCTATAATTTGCTATTCCAGACTCTAATCTACCTCTGTGCCAAATTTATTCAATACCCGTGCAGCCGTTTTAACGTGAAAGAGTAACAAACACAACTTTCACGTTTATAAAATTAGTAGGATAATAATAATTATTCTCTACTTCTTTTGGCTGTCACATCAGTGTAGTGAAAGGATTACAGTCCACCCCAAAGAAGCTTTTTTGCACTTGGTTTTCTCTCAATGTTTTCCTTCACCGTTTGACAGTGCTGATAAAGCGTCTTGATATTTGTTCACACAGAAAAATCCATTGACAGACAACCGAGTTGGAACCAATGAAATGGATTGTCACGCAGATAAATGCCACTACCTAAAATGTCACGCAGTAATCCAGACTAGAGCGTCGTAAAAACACAGACATTTTGCCGTGACATAAATTTATGCCACGTCGTGCACGTACAACAACACATATTATGACATTTGTAGCAAATGTGGACGGTGTTTTAACCTGACTTCATGGAAAGAGTGTAATGTGTTTGTGGAGTAATGAGTATGTATGTATGTATGCGAGTTTTTTTGGCTATAGCCAAAACGGCTGAATGGATTATGAAGATTACTAGTTTCCGCCCACGGCTTCGAACGCGTGGTACCTTAAAAAACAAAAACAAATCTATCCCGCAAGAACCTTATATTTTTCCGGAATAAAATGTAGCCTATGTGTTATTCCAGACTATAATCTATAGCTGTGCCAAATTTCATTCAGATCCGTTCAGCCGTTTTAGCGTGAAAGAGTAACAAACACATTCAGACATCTTGACATCCATCCATCCATACATTCTTACAAACTTTCGCGTTTATAATATTAGTAGGAAGACAAATGAGGTGTCTTTGGCTTTGTCTGTACCTATTTCATCAGGGTGACATAAGCTTTACAATTGTTGTGTTTGTTAACAGCTTGTAAGGGAAACGTCATTAATATAAATTGTTATTTTGTTTGAAAGCTTTGTGGAAGTTTAAATCTGAAATTAATGGGCTTAAGTTACATAGCTCACGTGCGTTTAAGTAAAGCGTACCTACTTTAGAACTTTGATGCCACTTTCTAAGAGACAATTTAGCCAAGTTTGAACAAGAATTTCTAGAATTTTCTGTCGTAACTATCAAAAACTGATGAGTAATTCCGATAAAAGAAACCTAAGATCAAAAATTTTCGTAGAGGCTGACTAGTTGGATGATGGTATTGTAGTGCGATGCTCCAGGAAATACGTAGGCTTAAAGCCGACAGGGAGTCGAAAATTGTTGAAAACATTTGTTTATAAAGTACGAAAACACCTAACTAGAAGAGTGGTGGATTTAAATGTGGATAGATCTAGATGGATAGATTAGATAAAAGATGGATAGACTTTGTGAAAGAAGATATGCGTATAAAGGGAGTGACTACTGAGATAACGGATGATAGAGAAGAGTGGAGGAAAGAACCTGTTGTGCCGACCCCACATAGTGAGATAAAGGCAGGAAGATGATGATGGTACCAAAACATTTAATTAAAGAACATTATTTTGCTAACTAGCTGTCCCGCCCGCGACTTCGTTCACATAAAATATCTAAACTGAGTTTTAAACACATCACACAACTCATAAAAATCCCATACTACTTTGACACCCCATTTTACCCCTTTTTGAGGGTTATATTTAAAAATCCTGAAACATGTGTCCATTCGTTTTGCATTTACTGTACACAAACAAAGTTTCAAACCAATCGCACCACTCGTTAAAAAGTTCCCATACAAACAATGACCTCACATTTGACCCCTTTTTGAAGATTATATTGAAAAATCCTGAAACAGGTGTTCATTTATTTTGTATTTACAGTGCACAAACAAAGTTTCATGGAAATCGCTCCACGCGTTAAAAAGTTTCATACTAACGTTTTCACCCTTTTTCACCCCCTTAGAGGTGGAATTTCCAAAAATCCCGCCTTAGTGGTTGGTTTTGTTATAAAAGGAAGCCACCTTCCAAATTTCAGCTTTCTATCTTCAGCGGTTTCGGCTCGGCGATGATCAATCAGTCAGTCAGTCAGTCAGTCAGTCAGTCAGGTTAAGCTCTTATATAGGTATAATAGATAACGCAAAAGTTTTGTCCACAGATTTCAAAACCAATCAGAAATTTCAAAGAAAGCCTCCTGGGTAAGAAAAATAAATTGTAATTGGATAATCAGTTTCAATAGGTTTGCTTTCTAAAACTTAGTTAGCCAAAGCGACTTTCAAGTTGAGTTTTACAAGTTTTGAGAGTATTTTCACTGGTGGTCTAGTGACCCCGCCTTCCAATCCTAAGGTCGTAAGTACGAATCCGGTCGTGAACTTATGGATTTTTTGTTCCAAAAATTTATGAGCACTATATACACTGTACACTGGACTGGTATAGCGCTTATAAATTTTAAGAACGAAATAATTTTCATTCATTATTTGAGAGTACTGGCACTAAAACGGTGAATGAAAACATGGTGAGGAAAGTGGTATGGTTGTAGAAGTTTGAAAACTTGTGGACTTGACCTCTTGGTCAAGTCTCTGAGGAACTTTAATCCTTTCACAAGAAGAAGAAGCAGTTGAGTTGTACTGAGTAGCTTACCAACGCTTGTTATAAAGAACCTATTATTTACTCGGTACGATTGAAGGTACCAATTAGAATATTATCATTCAAGGAAAACCTGAATAATGACGTGCAGTCACGCACGCGATAAAGATTTCTAGCTACATTATTTCCTGTTATTAGCTTGTCAGTCAGGATACCACAACCCTACTCCTGTCAGGAACAGTCAAGTAACAAATATGATTAACAGACCACGCTTATCCGTTGTCCAATGTGAGCGACGGAACGCGAGATGTAGCGACGCGATATAGTGCGATCAATACACGATTCTCTTCTACAGTTTCATCGTTGTTCTTACTATTCGACAAACAACCACTACTCCTGTCAGGAACAGTCCAGGAACAAATATGATTAACAGACCACGCTTATCCGTTGTCCAATGTGAGCGACGGAACGCGAGAAGTAGCGACGCGACGCAACGCGATATAATGCGACCAGTATAAGATTCTCCTCTACAATTTCATTATTGTTCTCACTATTCGTCATTGTTCACAACAAGCAATTTTGGTTATCTCGTAAAATCTTAGTTAATTTTAAATGTACCCTTCGTGAAATAATTTATTGTCAACAAATCCTTTATGCTTCATCTTCATGCTATCAGCGCGAAAGACGAGCTCTAAAATCAAAGTTAAATAGAATGGTTTTTAAAATAACGACAAAAATACACATTGAGAAGAACCATCCACAAGCGTGTACGTCGCAGACTAATTAGCACAACGTATGCTTTACATACAATAACAATTACGGTTTTTTGACGTCGCGTCGAATCATGTTGTCGTTCACGTAAGACAATGGCCAAGCCACATATTTCTTTATTTTATAGAGTGGACAAGGATGAGCAACTTAGGTATCAGTAAGACGTGTCTCACATTTGGGCCTCAAATTTTTGACCTAACATTACGCCATATTATTGACGTTATAGCTCGCCTGTTGGGACAAAATGTCAAAACACCATGGTATATTCTAGTGCACCTGAATACACGAAACTAGCCGTTGAGGCTCACTTTTATCCTTTCACCACACTGGTTCAAAAGGACTAAAACAGGAAGAGAAGAAGAAGAATAGAGTTCGAGTAATAAAATACTGATTCTGTTTATTCCTGCTAATTATC
Organism: Cosmorhoe ocellata; assembly: GCA_963675405.1. NCBI lineage: Eukaryota > Metazoa > Arthropoda > Insecta > Lepidoptera > Geometridae > Cosmorhoe > Cosmorhoe ocellata. The sequence continues at coordinate 2,770,284 of OY776264.1, read as the reverse complement.
TTTAGCCACTCATACGAATGTAGGACAGCTTCTAGCACACATTTCATATGGGAATAGCAAATAACAGCTGAAATATGAAATACTTAATTAGGTACCAGCTCTATTATTATTTGTGTTGTGCAAATACAAAACTACTAAATATTAGGAACGTGTTGACACGCATACACGGCCTAGCCTAGCCAAATAAGCAACTAACCTTAAAACACGCCCATATGACATACAAATGTCACGCGCGTTTGTATGTACATGTCACGGAAAAATGTCTGTGTTTCTTTGTTCTTTTGTTTTTTCTGTTGACAATCCGTCAGATTGTCACGTGTGTTGGTTACGGTCACGGTGACTGCGGAATGTCACGAGTGTGGACATACGCTTATAGTTAAACTAGTGATGTAAATAGCATTCTGAAGTACAATGTTAGGTGGTGTAGTAGGTTTTCTGCCTTATGATCATAGAATAGTTGGTACGAGCTTGGTCATGCACCGATAGATATTAAAATGAAAAAAAAATAAGAAACGCAATGTTTTTAAACAATGAGGTAAAACATCCAAATTTACAGATTGTAGATACGTATAAAACTAACGACAGATAGAACCAAGGATACAGCCGTTTGAATATCTAATAATCCTTCTATACTATAAATGCGAAAGTTAGGATATCTATCCTAACTTTCCTATTATATCTATATTATATTTATATCTATCCTAACATGGATGTTTATTACTCAACCACGCTAAAAGGGCAGAATAGATCTGGACAAATATAAACAAACAAATATGGACAATATGGATTATAGTCTGGAATAGCACACAGGTTATAATTTAATAGGTACCACGCGGGAAAAGACGCGGAAGCTAGTACTTCAAGTACTTCAATCTGGGAACTCCAGTACTTTTGATTGAGCCAACGGACGCCTGAATTATACCAAAAGAAAATTATGTTTTGCGTAGATCTACATTTCGGCATACCAGAGATTATGCTTAGGTAAAGTTTTTTTGAACATAATTTAAAAGATCAAAGTTTGTTTGAACATTTATTTAAAACCTTAGTTACAATATCTGAAATGTATTTTACAAGAAAAACTAAAACATATCTATCCCACACGAACCGCACATTTTTTTCGGAATAACAGGTAGCCTATGTCTTTTTTCAAGCTATATCCTATCTTTGCACCAAATTTCATCAATATCTGTTTAATAGTTTAGGCGTGATTAGGTAACACACAGAGTTACTTTTGCAACTTATTATTATTTGTTACTAGCTTCCGCCCACGGCTTCGCCCGCGCTTCGCCCTTGAAAAACAAAAACATCGTTATCCCATATTGGGAACCGTACATTTTTTCGGGATAAAATGTAGCCTATGATTCTAGACCATAATCTATTATCTGTGCCAAATTTCATTCAGATCCGTTCAGCCGTTTTAGCGTGAGTAACAAACATCCAGACATCCAGACATCCTCACAATTTTTCGCGTTTATAATACTAGTAGAATTATTATTTGTTTATTTGGTTTTAGTTATAATAGTTTTTAACAACTCAAAGGCAGTTTGCCTTTTTTGTGAACTCCTAAAGAATTCTTGAATAAGCTGTGGTGACAGTGGGCGGGGAGCATTTCTCATAGAACTGACAGCCGTCGAGGCAGAAAGGTTCTCGAGTTGAGACCACGCGACCCCACTAGATGGAAAGACGAATATAGTAAATGTTGCTGGGAGCCGTAGGGTGTAGGCGGCACAAGATAGCTCTGGAAATCTTCAGGGTAGGCCATAGGGAGCCCTGTGTTCAGCAGTCGACGTCCTTCGGATGATATGATGATGATGATGAAAAAATTCTTCACAGACACAAACATTGATAATTTTTATTCCATGTCACGCAAACAAAATATAAATGAGGACAGAATTTTTTTGCGCCATCTCTCCAAACGCACTTAAATTGAAAGCGTACTTAACTGAGCATTGTCACAAAGCGGCCGTATTTTTTTAACGGTATAATAACATGTTTTATTATTTCTTGGTGTTCGCTGCTAGATTATTATTTGTAACGACTGGCGTTTATATGTATTACAATCGTGTAATATTAAATAGAAAATTTAAAAGAAAGAGCACTGGTGGTGTAGTGGTCACGATTCTCTTGCCTCACGATCCGAAGGTGGGTTAAAATTTTGTCGTGCATTTAGTATTTTTATAATTAATCCATCGGTCATCTAGTTTCCATCATAAAATCTTAAAAGCTTTGCTTTGTTTGAAGCTTGATGGTGATCTGTAAAATGTCCACCTCCAAGGCTCCACTTTAGCAATTCACAAGTTATTTTTGCTGTTGACCCATTTACTAAGGAAAGTAAATAAACAAGCAACCTTATGATAATCAAAGCTCGAGGTCTGCTTAAGATTCCCCCGAAGTCTCATCGAAATCGACTTAGTCAAAATGTAATTTTGCACGGCGAACTTACTTTTCAGAATTTGTATAGTGTGGTGACGTGCCTTGAATTATTAGTTGACTGCGGAGCCTCTTCGTATTTCGGTGAGGTTTCGTTTATTTGGCTTTGAAATATTTTGGGAACTTATTTGAGAGCAGTAGTCATAAAATTCACGACATCCGATCTGTATTCACGGTTTTAATCTCGGTATTATTCACATTTCTTGTCATAAAAAATATGGTACTGGTGTTAATGCTGTTGTTTCGTAGACTAAATAAAAATATTTAAATGCGGATGATATTATTTTGTTTACCAAAAAGACTAAAATAGCGTTAACATTTAAACTGATAGTTTTTCGTTTACTGAAATAATCATGAATTATTGACATGGTTTTGTACGATAAAAGTATCATTATTATAACATGATTATTGTGTCTTTACAAAATTTAAATAAAATGTTATCTGTAACATTGCCTCTACATACTACCATCTCTAAAATAATAACTATGACTAGTACCTTCTTAAACGAGCAATTTTTGTATATTTTATATATATAATCTGAATCTCAGAAACGGCTCCAACGATTTTCATGAAATATAGTACGCAGGGGGTTTCGGAGGCGATAAAACGATCTAGCTAGGTTTCATTTTGAGAAAACAAAAAAAAACGGAGCAAAGTTCGGTCATCCAGGTAGGTATTTCTTATTTATACCTAGTAAGTATACCCTTTTCAAGACCAGCTCTTTACTGGCTGCGGTTCAGGGTACGACAGCTAACACTAAAATAGTCTGGCAACACTTCCCGATCGGGTCGGGGAAGTACTTCCCGACCCGGAATATACTTCCCACTTTCAGTGTGTCACATGACATTATCAAGAAGTTTTCACACGGAAACGCCACGTACCATCGAGTAGGGTTGCTAAGGATTACTTATGTTTGCGATAGGATATTTATTATTACCAATAGCTTGGTTTCACGGTTTGTTTGTAAGTCTATTTTGAGGCAGGATTTTAACCAACCCTTTTTTATAGTGCTTTTTGTTTCAATCCCTAATATTTTACCAACTTAGTATATTTTTCTACCAATTTTGTTTTATTTTTAATTCAAATTTACTGGGCTTTCCAATTATGTACATTTTAATATGTAACCCATTGCCTCATAGTAACACCAGCAAATAATGTTTTACTAATAACAGTCTAATTTTAACTTTTTGATTACTACAACCTAGTGTACAAATGTAAATACAGAATGTGAATATGAATAAGAAGCGCACGTAGGAAGAAATTTTAAAATGTATTATCAAACATTTATTTTGACGGTAAACCAGTTGAACCAAATTTTAGACAAAACTTTTATAAGAACTATTCACATAAGCGATGTCAAATTGTCGAAGAATAAATAAATTAAGCGATGAATGTTATGTGACGAGGAGTGTTTGTTAAAAATATGGATGGACTGTGCGAAATATGATGTAAGTACTGATGACGGATGATAGAGATAATATTGGAAATTCGAATTCTTCATAAATGGAAGAAGAAAACGTGTTGTGCCGACCCCACATAGCGTGAAAAACGGGTAGAAAGAAGAAGATATCAAGTTGTCGATAATGTCATCATTCGATTCTGTGTAGATAAACCTTAGACATCCCTAGCACGATTGTTACTCAGTTACAGTATAAAATATAGCACGGAAACAATTCAATCGGGCGACAGCCGCGGAAATTCAATCCTGTTTCGAGACTGTACTCCTGGGTCATTTTTATCCAGTTCACATTTCTCGGGTCATTTTTATCCTCGTCGCATTCAAAGTGTTAAATTGTTTTGCTCTTCAACTGTTGGTTTTGAAACTTTGCAATGTTTGGATTAGAAATGAGATTTATTGTTTTACTATATTTTTTGTAAATTTTTCAAATGGTTTTCCTTAGAATGAGTCTGTTTATAAACAAAACTTGTATAACAGACATAATAAAATATTTTATCAGAAGCATTTTTTTATGTATGAACATTTTTTCAAACAAGAATAATTTTGTGATTAATTTTGACACATTTTCCGCAAGTTTTTTATTTATTACACAACAACATTATTTTGTTATAGATGGTTAGAAAATACTTTTTAAATGAAATTCAAATTAAGCACCACTAGTGGTAGCACTCCTGCCTCATGATCCGAAGGCCTTTGGTTCAAACCTGGTCGTGCAAAAAGGGGATTTTCTATTCGTAAAAATTATGTGCGCAATGCCAGTGCTCGTAAACTAAGTAATTGCCTAACTACTTGAAAAATGATTGCCCTTACTAACTACTACATGTATTTTATGAACCAAATATCCTTATTTCAGTAAAACAGTTCATCTTGATAAGCCTTCAACCCCTGGAACAAAACTTCAAGGCAAGCACCACCAATCCACAGTAAGCTTGCCTGATTGATCATGGTTAGACCGATTCGACAGACGAGATTAGATCAGTAGCATTCTGTACCCTTGGCACATGTTTCTGACATTTTCAATCGCTAGCGAATAGCATATTATTTTACGAGATCTTTTTTAAATAAAAGTATTTACTAGTAGTTCGCCCCGAACTGAGATTTCGCGCGCGATGTCTACAATCATCTTATGTTTTGTCACCCTCAAGTTTTTGGATACATTTTATGTACTATATACATAGATAGGCCTAAGTAAATTGAACTGAAAAAAAAATGCTTTAGGAGATAAATAATGAAGAAAACCAAATTGACATTTGCGACGACAAAAATGCTAATATTACGTTCAAATTCCTGCTATAGATACCGAGATCATTAGGATCATGCCTTGAAGATTATATAAGGTCTTAAGAAAAAGGCCTGGTTTGAAGATTAGCTAGAGAATCGGGGCTTTGATGTCAGCTGTCAACGAAAGGTTTTTACGTGGAACAGTCACCTTCAAAAAAGGTCTCCTTCCATTTTCCTCCATCAGTCGTCATTTCAGTAGGTGCTCACATTTATCTTACACATATCGTCTTTCACACAGTTCACCCACTTTTACTTTGGTCTATCTTTACAGTCGGAAATCCCATTATCATCATCACTTTCTTGGCCTTATCCTACGTTGTTTTAAGTCACCACAACATGTCTTATTCTACCACAACATGTCTTATTCTATTTTCCTCTGGATATCAGCCGTCATCTCATACACTTATCGTCTTTCACACAGTTCACCCATCTTTTCTTTGATCTACCTCTACAGTCGGAAATCCTATTATCATTATTATCTTCCTGGCCTTATCCCACGTTACGTGAAGTCACCACAAAATGTCTCATTCCATTTTCTTCTATCAGCCGTCATCTCAGTACTAACACACTTCTTTTTTACTTAAATTGTCTTTCATACAGTTCAAGTTTCCTTTGGTCTTTCTCTACTTTTATATCCGTCAACTTTGATAAGAAGTTTTTTTTAGTATATCATCATAAAAAAGGTGCATAAAGTTCCAATTTGCATTGTGCAGCTTTTAAAATAAAGATACAAAAGTGACCTGCCATTGAAAGGAAGACTGCTTTTCTTTTGGAAAATTATACTTAAGTTACAAAAATTAGTTTTAATTTATGGTCCCTTGAAAGAAAGTTAGATGCTGTTAAAAAACATTTTTCTATGAGACCATTTGCATGCAAAGTGTTAAATTGTTTTGGGTCCTTACTGCTGTTCTGCCGTCCGATCACTAAAAGGCCGTTAAGTGACATTTGGTCAAAAATGACTTTTATATACCACGCGAAAGTCCGCATTTTTCTCTATCGACCAGTCTTGGACACATGTTTCTATCATTTATAGTTACTGAGTTCTGGACACCTCGTACACGGCTATCTACACCTTTTTTGGACATGTCCAATTCTTAAATACGGTTAACTCGTATTAAAACACTACAATACGTTTAAATGCACTTAACAGTACATTTCAACATTAAATTATATTTATGAAACAAGCCTAAAAAACGGTTTAATGATGTTACTATGCTACTTAGCCGTTACCCGACTTTAGATGTGTTTTTGTCATTTATAAATTGTAATCCTCAAAGGGATCTACTACGTCTAAAAGACAGTTTTCCTTCAACTGCTACTCTATAACACCGCTAGACATACTTTGCCGCTTATTTGTTTTTCACCTCACGTGGGTATAAAACTATTACAACTCTAAAATACAGTGACTGTTTTTTAGTCTTGAAAGTTATTACTGAATGCTAATAAATACAATATTAGAAACTAACTAAACAACATTCCAACGCTAAAAAACGTCTATTTGCAGTACCTTCTCGTACGCACCGTACAATCCGCGCACTCGTTATTAGAGATTAGCATGGTATGGACACGTGATGAAGAGGGATGAATACCAAAACAGTATAAGTGTATAAGTGTGGCTGGGTGCGCAGGTAGAGGAAAGCCGAAGAAGAAGTGGTTTATTGTGTGAAAGATGATATGAATGAAAGAGGAGTAGATTCAGAGTTGACGAATGATAGGAGTGAGTGGAAGAAGAAAACATGTTGTGCCGACCCCACTTAGCGTGGATGGATATAAGGGCAGAAGAATGATGAATGATTATTTTGATATATTATCAATATTATGTATCGTTTTAAATAGATAGAAGGTTATTAAATAGTTGTTGAAGTTGTTCTCTCTCATAGGCTTGAGATGATTGATGATTCATGATAGGCATAATCCTTACTAATATTATAAATGCGAAAGTAACTATGTCTGTGTGTGTGTTAGGCAATCACGCCTAAATTACTAAACCGATTTATATAAAATTTAGTACAGAGATAGTCTAGAGCTTGAGAAAGGACATAAGCTACTTACTACTGCGAAAAAAGTAAGGAGTAAGTGTAAGAAGTTGAAATAGACGATTAAATTTGTGTGAAAATTACGTCATTTTTAAAGCTAGAAGCTTGGAAATTATTTGTTAGGCTTTGATTAGATATAAATATATACAGCATTCAAAGTTTGTAAAAAAATTACCCTAAAGCGAGTAAATATCGGAGATGAAAGTATTTATTTGATGACGTTGGCTGAAAAACTTACGGCTCAGAAAATAAAAATATTATGGTCTGTTCGCCGCCTACCTCCTATCTGATTTAAAGAATGAGAGTGAATAAAGCAAAAGAGGTGTATCAGAATCGTAGCAAGTGGAGATCCGTGATCTCTGCCTACCCCGTCAGGAAACAGGCGTGATTATATGTATGCATGATTTAAAGAAGAAATACAGAGAAGTACGGAATCATTACCAAATGTGAACTTAAATGAAAGCAAGTAAGTCTAGAACGATAAAACTTGTTTGGTTAAGTAGGTACTTTTTATTTTCTTATGTAACTCTTTATTATAAATTAAATATTTAACTTTGAAAGCTTTGAGAAGTATGTGTGGTTTAACTTTGAATTATATGGAAGAACAGTATGATAAGATAAAAAAACGTTGTGGAGTGAAAGAAGACGTAGTGATGAAAATTGAGAAGCGTATGTATGGTTTGGGCATGTAGAAAGGATGGATGAAAGGAGATTGACGAAACAGGCGCATAAAGAGAGTGTGGATGGGACAGTTGGAAGAGGAAGACCTCGGCGTACGTACCTCGATCAAATTAGGGACGTTTTAGAGAGTACCCTAAACCGACGCATGAAGAATGTAATGAGAGTGAATGAAGCAAAAGAGGTATGTCAGGATCGTAGCAAGTGGAGATCCGCCTACCCGGTCGGGAAACAAGCGTGATTTTATGTATGTATCTAAATATTTAACTATTTTCAGACACCGTTGGCGAGTTTTATTACCTTGAACTTATTTATTTACTAAATAATAATTAAGCAGGATACAGATAGGAGTTCAAGGACATCTTTTTATATTCTAAAAATCAAAGTCCTGACTAAAATATTCATTCTAGACGCTGACATTATAGACAACGCACAGTCTAAAACACTGGTCGTAGAGACTTGAAATTTGGAGGATACGACTTTCTTAGTACGTAGACGTGCACTAAGAAGATTTTTTTTAAATTCAATCTCTTAGGAGGTAAAAAAGAGGATATGTTTGTAAGAAAAATCGTATTCTATGCACTTGAAACTTGGAAAAAATATTCTTCAAGATAAATAAAAAAAGAATAAATTTATGTATCTTTTCCCAAAGCTACTCTTACGAAGGGGTGGTAGGGGTGTTAAAGTTTATATAGGAACTTTTTAATGTGTGATGCGATTTGTTTAAAACTCAGCAAAAAATACTCTTCAAGACATCAATGTTTATGATTCAGTTATTTAAAAAAATATCCTTATAGCGTGGTGTAAACGACACAAGAATTTTATAATATAGTTAGTACATGATACCTATATTATTATTATAATATAGTACTCGTACATCGGGGTGGTAATGATTGACTATGAAATTTTTAACTATTTAAAATAAAACACGCAAATGCCGTTGCGAGCGGGCCAGCTAGTAAGCACATAACATTAAGCTGTGAAGACGTACAATACTTTAAGTAAATTAATAATTGATTTCATTTAGTTCCTTGGAACATATTGATTAGACTTAATTAAGTTACTATAATAGTAAAAAGTTGTGCCATTTTATTTGTAAGAGCTCCTTATAAGTGTAGGGACTTCATCATCGAAAGCTTTTTAACTAACAAGTACTATTTCGTTTTATTTAACAATCATTTTCATAATATAATACCTTGTTAATGTAGGAAAAAGTTACGCTTAGCCGTTCATTTGACAGTACATCATAACATTTCAAATATTATTGCCAACGCTAAAAAACAGTTTTCATTGTGTGTTCATTCTAAAACTGTGTTTAAGTGTAAAAATATAAAAAAAAAATAAGTTTGAAAACAGTAAATAAACGGTTTTAGGCTTTTCACCTTGTTTTTAAAAATTATGTTGAATGTAATTAAGTTAAGTTTCAATTCTAGAAGAAGGTTATGTGACTTAACTGTTATATAGTATTGTAATTGTTTAAAACTGTGACTCATTTGGAATGAGTGCTGCAGTTACAATCGTATCCAACTCTATACAACGGTTGTACTTCAGCCAGCCGTTTTTTAGTATTTTAAATGATAGCATTTTAAAAACATATGTCGATGGCTAAAACACAAAAACTTGAATTAAAAATTTAATAAACAAGCTACGCCTGATTGTAACATAAATAATAAAAGCTTATAATAATACAAAAAATTTGGCATAGCAAAAAAAATTGTAAGTCTTCACAATTTCTAGAAACACCATTTTCCCACGTTTTTGCTCATACCCAAAAATTTGGTTTTGTCACTTAGCCGTCTTTTAACAAAAGGACGGCAGTGTTGTCATGTTACTTTTGCACTGGCTTTCTAAGAAACAGAGACCAACTTGCGAACAAAATAACGTTGACAAAAACAAAAACAAACATGATCACGACTGTCCCCAGGCTTGGTAGATATCTCCTTAGATTGAATAGAAAAACTTATGATGTATGACCAGGTTTGAACCCACAACAAAGGGGTGCTACCACTACACTACCAGTGCTACGTTAACGTTTGTATAAAAAAAAGCACATTCATTTTTATGGTACAGATGTAGCACATCTACTTACATTATGAATTTATTGCTAGTCGTTTTGAGTGTAGCTTTTATTAGAATTATACTATTTTTTTAATTTAAAGCTGTATTTCTTCAGAGCTTCTAAATTTTTGAAAAGGTTTGTGCGAAAAAATATATGCGTAAAATTCAGAAATAATATTGTTATTCTGCTGTGTGATTCTGTAATACCTCATTTTACACTTCGAATCTAAATCCGCTGTGAGTTTCTTGATTGGCATTCTAAAAAAATGGTTGTTAATTCGAATTTACACTAGCGCCACTCTTGCGAGCGTGTCAGCGAGTTGAACTAAATTGACGGGGAGATTTTGACAGATGAAGTATGAGATGACGTAAGAAGGGCATTCTATACGGTAATTCTCAAGTCACTTCGACGCTCGCTTCGCTCTCGAATCCGATTCAAAGTGTCAAATAAAAAGGTCAATGTCAAATGTAATTTTGAACCCTAGGCGAAGTGAGAGTGAATTGCGATGAGAGATGCGAGTTGATGTTTGAATTTTACAGAATCGGCGTACAGTTCCATACTCTATCTGTTATGTTAATTACACCTTATTATTACAAAACGAAAAAATTGCGCTCCAAAGTTATGCTGTCCTGCTAAATATCGCTCACCGCTTTTTAGGAAACAAAGGCGTTGTTGGAATAAATTAACACTTTAAATATTTGGAAACGAAACAGGATAAGTCATTTGGGTTTATGTTTATTGTAGTTTGTTGTACAGTACACGGGGGAACTTGCTGTTATGGTTCTGGTTTCGTATGGGAAAATGAGTCTAAGGAGCTGATAAAATGTTTTTGTTTGAACGAAAATCCTTTGCACATTTTCAACTATTACTTTCCAAATTTTTTTATAAATATTGAAACTTTTTCTATCATGCATGGATATGAAATTCTAGTTGAATTATCTTTTTTGTTTTGTTATGTAGGTACTATTGGTTGGCTGGTAGAAAATGCCCCCTTCGCATTAAGCCATCCTTTTGTCACACATTTTTGTGGTTTGTATACAGTAAAGTATAAATTCTATGCAAAATATGTTTGGACGTGCCTCTGACTACTCCTTTATTCATGCAAACTTCCGTCCACGTTGTTCTCTCTTAATATGCAACTCTAGACCCTGAAAGAATTTTAACTTTCAAGTTTCCTACAGCACTCCACGACTTGTTTTCGGCTGAACGTTGCTCTGTCAGTCAGTCAGTCAGTCAGTCAACAACATTAGAATTTTATACTATTTAGAGGATAATTAAATAATTATAAAAGCTTTTAACAGTCTGACAAAGTTAAGTATAAGTAATTTAATTAATAACACAAGTTGGATTTGAATAACTAAATAAATCACTTTGTAATGAAATGGCCAAACTAGCAAAGTTTCAAATTAATTATATATTTCTGGAATTTTAAAGGTTACCTGTTGTTTTATTTGAAGTTGCAACTAAATTAGTTTTTCATTATAATTTTAAAATATTAAGATTTAAGTTGATAGAATTTTATAAATGAAAAAAAAATGTATGATAATCTAATTACTTATAAAAATATACTTTAGCGATGATCATATTAGGTACTTATACCTACTTATAAATTTAGTCAGTATTATTATGAAAATTTTATGTAAAAGTAGTAGTGTACTTATACTATTTACTTATTCTACATAGACACTCAGAACTTAATTAATATTACATATACGACACTACTTATATATTAATTTAACAAAGTATTTATCCATTTCAAACTATGCCTGTGTACATAAAACTCTTCCAATACTGACTGACTGACTCGTATCAACGTAGGTACAATCTAAGGCCCTGTCCCCATTAAGTGAACTGTGAGCGGCTGACAACTCGCTGGCTGGCTCATAACTGTTGAATGAAGCCGCGGGGAGTTTCACTAATTTAGTATTTAAGTATATAAATCTACACTGTAGACAAGACATAATTATGTAACAAACAATACATACTCAAAATTAAACTTGAAATAATGTAGCATTATGCTCTAAAGAACAAAAGACATTAGATTTTAGCGTGAAAGCCTTATGTTGGTACCTAATAGCCGTAAGAGAAACGGACTGAAACGAAATAATGTTCTCAAATTTTTTTCTAAAATTTTATTTTATACGATACTACTGGAACTTCCCACGACTTTGCTCGCGTAATTTATTTGAATTCATTTATTTTTGATCGACAAGCACTAGAATGTTTGGACGTACCTTTGACTACCTCCTTTTTCAAACAAACTTCAACCTCCCGCTGTATTTCTGAAAGGTTGAATTTCAGGAATGTCTTTTTATTGCATTTATAGACCCCAAAAACTTATAAAAATAGAAGCTCTTTCTAATAAAAAAAAACTCTTCTACTTTGTAATAACTCTATTACATAACTAAAAGTTTGTAAATACTTGCTGGTGAAAGAAAACATTGTTTAACAGGGTTTTTTGCCTGAAATAAATGAATTTTATTTATTTATTTTATTTATTGTGAGAAAATCGGCATACAGAGCCAAAAATAGAGCCAAAAATTCGCACGTGTGTATATTAGTATTCTTATATGCGGTGATGGGCTTACAACCAGGAATACTAATCGCCTTACAAAATGTGGTCATGTGCCAAATATCATGTTTGGACATGTCTGACTACCCCTTAAGATTATCCTCAAAGTAACTAGAAATCTGAGGTTTTTTTTATTATTTAACGAATCTGGGAAACAATACTTGATCGAACAACAAATCCAATACGAAAACAAAGAGCTAAAACTCTGACACATCCATTTGTATCGGCAAAGTTTCGACTGCAAATCTAGTTTGGAACTGGTTGCCATGAAAGAAAATACATTAAGGCTATAACTACGCGTTTGACACTTCAAAATGAACACAGCTGGAATATGCAGCTGCATTCATCTAATTTTATACTCGTAAAAGGCTTTGTCCTGAATGATTGACTGACGGATCAACGCACAGCCTAAACCGCTGATCGTAGAGACCTGAAACTTGGAAGGTGTGTTCTCTAATGAGAAAGGATTTTCTGAAATCCTACCCCTAAGAGGGTGAAAAAGGGGCAAAGTTTGTATGGGACGACATGATTCCTTGGTCCAATCTACTTCAAATTTTGCACAAAAAGAATTGATGGAAGACGCGTTTCGTATTTTATTGAAATTCATAACGGGGTTAAAAAGAAGTAGTAAATTTGCTTCGAAGTTGATATCAATACTAACTTCTACGTCGAAGAAGTCGCGGGCAAAAGCTAGTCTTTATATTTTACCTAAATCACATGCCAACATTTTGCAAAGTTAGTATTCCGTACGTGACCGGTTACAAGCACTTTGCCGCTTCTAAGAATTTTTGTATCTAGGTTAGATATGCCCGGTTTTCTTACGATGTTTTCCTTCAGAATAGAAAATACTATTGATGCATGACCAGGTTTGAACACACGACCTTCAGTAATCGTGACACTATGCTACCAAATACCACCAGTGTTCTTCTGTTTCATTTACACAAATATTATAATGAGGTAAAGTTTGTTTGTATGTAGAAAGTAATCTCCGAAACTACTAATCTGATTTCAAAAAATCTTTTACTAATATTTAGAATGAACTTTTAGGATGAATATAGGCTCTATTTAATGTAAGTTTCTCGCGGGCAAAGCCGCGGTTTGAAACAAGTATGTTATACTATTTATTAACATATTAATCAGTCTTTTTTTCTTTGAGAACTTTTTAGCTTACCTTATTACAAGATTCAAGATCAACAGAAAGTACTATTTAGTATTTGTTTTATTGGGACAGACAGATAGATAAAGAGACAGACAGTCAGACATAAAGATGAACAACAAAGAAATCCTATAAGAGGTCCTTTTGCTTTAAAGTATTTAAAGAAACAAAGTTAAAGAAGTTCATATGACAGCCTTTATTTATAGTTTCAGTAAATAACAAACAGATACGAGACGAAATAACTAGACAAAAGATCCTATTAAGACCCATTCCAATTAGAGTCAAAAATTCCAACTTGTAGAAGAAAGGATTAAGCTGAATGGAATTTTTGACACCCCACTATTGTGTGGGGAGGAATCGTGCATTGTCCCTATTGGTGAAAAGCTCTGGTAATGCTGAAAAGCCTATTATTTGCAGTATTTTAAAACAATTAACAGAAACAATAGATTAGGTTGACAAGGAGTGAACTCCAGCTTATTAAATAATCTAAACAAGGCATTATTCTGTCATGTACATTATGTGCTCAGAATTACATAAACATTTCATAAGTCTAAAGGTATATTCTGGCCAGCCTCACAGCTCAGTTGGTAGTAGCTCTGCTTTCTGCACTGTAGGTTGTGGGTTCGATCCCCAGCCAAGACTAACATTTGTGTGATGAACACAGATGTTTGTAAAAAGTATATAATTAGTCTAGATGGCTTTAGGCTAGATGGCGTTATGTGAAATGTCCAACAATATTTATTCATTTATTATAATGGTACCTACGTAATGAGAGTTTTGACCGAACATAATAACACCTACACAGAGGAGTAAGTACTTAAAGCATTTTGCCTTTTGTTTCAAAAATTCAGAATAAGACACAATGGCTTACTGAACAATACTTCACCGTCAAACAGTCATACAAGTCTCATTTGTCATTAAATATGTAGTATGTTTTGAAAAACGTCGGCTTATGAGTTGAGGCTTTATAAACAACGGTAACCGACAATAATTAGCGTAGGTAATATAGAAAAAGTTGCACAATCAAATTGGATGTGCCTATCACTTTAGCTTTTTGGCGAAGAAAGGGCTACGCCCAGCATTGGGATGAGAAAAGCTGGTGATAATGATGATCACTTTTTAGCCACAAATAAAAAAACAACTTTGAGTGTTAAATTACTTTCACTTTATTCACAAACTGACGTCGTCGCTACCTAAATAATACTCGTATTTATAAGATGTTAAATAAACCAATGATTCTATACAAGATAACTACATATTTATTAAACTAAATTAGTTTTTACTTTTTACAACCAATAATATAAATATCAGGTTTTTTATTTGTTTTTAAGATGGGAAATGCTTTTAATATTTTTTTGTTGTAAAATACTTGTATATATTCACAAACCGATTAGCTAGTATATAAAGATAATTAATGAATCATCATTTCAAAGCCTTAAGAAACCAAAAATCAATCGTCCACTTTGTCGGAAAACTACGTCTTTTTACATAATACACGATAGGTTACATAAAGTAAGTTTGTCGTGACTTCATCTATTATTGTTTATTATTATCCTCTTACCGAAGACATTATTTCAATAAAAAATTGTTCTTATGTTCGAAACAACCTTTTATTTTCCAAAGTATTAAAACCGTATAACCAGCAAAGCGCCTATGAGTTCCATTTGGCATTAAACCGATCCCTAAATTACGTAACAACCCAAATGTTTTTACCTTAAAAAGAGGTTTTTTTCTAATGCCAAGAGACCATCCGTCAGTAGATATTTCGAATACGCTTATCCTGATACTCGAATTTATAAAAAATAACAAGTATTTTTTTAGGGATATAATGGATTTACTTTTCTTGACAGTTCTGTAATGACGCTTTAAGAAGGGTTTCGGATTTTATACAAAGGAATAAACAAGAGAAATAAAATATAGATACAATGATTTTTTCATAAATTTAAATAATATTGACTTATCTCGGAGATGAAATAGGCAATGCAAAATCCAATCAATAAGGGAAAGCTGAAAGGCACTATGAACATTATATAAATCAAGAAAACGCAGGTTAAATAGAATCTAACTTTAATGAACAAAAAACATACGGACGCACGACACCGCATCGCATCGTGGTTCGACGTCGCAACGTTCTACGATACGACGCCGTATCGTGTGCATGTGTTTAAGCCTTTACAGTCTTAATAATCTTGATTATAAGATCTTTGACATAATTCACTGAACACAATGAGGTCTACATGTTACCTAAATCGTGGCAAACCTAGATTATTACGTTTTGGGATATAATTTCTACGTAAAATATCAATTCTCGAATGTTTGACAATGTCTCAAACATCTTTCCTAAAGATCTCCCTAATCATTAATTAAGAAAATTTAAAAATAAAAGAATATTATATCACTTCGTACCTTCTTTACATTGTTCGTGCTTCCTACTCTTTTGGGCTATTTTGGAGGCCTTAGGTAGCCTAAAAAACCATCACTGCTGGATGCCAATTCACACAACCTAAATTAAGCTCTACATCATTATTTTGCTTCCCTGTTATTTTAAACAGAATACAGTAGCCCAGGGTCACTCATTAAATTTTAATTAACTCAATTAGTTTTTGCTCCTTCATAACCTTAAATATTTACCTAATTCTGCGAACGACCAGCCAGTGTTCCCACTGCACGAATTAAAAAACTTTAATTCAGGCATCACTTTAAACCATACCAATTCATCACACTCACTTAATTTTTATAGTCCACTTAAAATTACAACCAAGAAAACCACGTGATTTATGTTTAAAGTTCGACGCGAAAAATCGCCTCTGTCTGGGCGCGTCTGCTCTGCTTCGAAGCCAAAGCTGTACTGACTGAAGCTGAAGATTGAAGTCTGGACCTCACTCCTTGCAACCAGACACTTGGATTAATTAAAAACTGCGTTTTCATGGAAAGTTTTGATGATTAAAAAACTGTAATTAAAGTTGGTACGTTTTGTATTTGAGTCTGTACTTACCATCAGGGTTCAGTTTATCAATAGTAAAAATGAATCCTTTTATTTTGTTGTCTGCCTCTGAGGGCAAGTCAAAGAAGTGAACAAAGCGTTTTTTCATTCATTCACTGCTGTATGTGAAAATAAGTGAATATGTTTGGATGTAAGTTTTTCATGCTGCAACGACTCGGATTTAGGTTGGAATAGAGCGCTGGTGGTGTAGTGGTAGCACCCCTGCCTCACGATCCGAAGGTTGTGGATTTAAACCTGGTTGTGCAGCAATGAGTTTTTCCATACGAAAAATATATGATTATGCGCAATGCCAGTGCTCTTGAACGGTGAAAGAAAACATCTTGAGGAAACCGGAATACCCTAAAACCATAGATTCTTAAAAGCGGCGATGGGGTTGCAACTTGTCACGTACGGAATACTAATTACTGTGTAAAATGTGGGCATTCACCAAATGTCGTGTTTGGACGTGCCTCTGACTACCCTGTGTTATTCTGACTGTTTTTCTATACTATAATCTTAGTCGTCTCAATTTAAACTTTTTAAGTTATTTACTAGATAAGTAAGGTTATCTAGACTTTGATTTCTTGCTCTAAGTTTAAGGGCTTGTTTCACCATGCTCTGTTAATTAAACTAACAGCTTGTTAGCCTTTTAAATACCTGTTAAAGTTGTTTTGTGTTCCACCATGTCCTGACAAAGGATTATTTTCCGTAAAATGAAATGACGTAAATAGATAATTATCATTCTTTTTAATTTTGATGCTCAATTAGGTAATGCTTTGTTAACAAAAGTTTGGTGAATTGAACCTAAACTTGTATTTAGACACGCTGTCAGTTTGTCAGCATAAAATTACAGTTTTCTCTTAGATAATTAAGATATAAATATTACTCATATCTTATACTCATACTACATATTTAGTTCAAATCCACCCGATTCGGATAGAAACCCACGCAGTCCATTTACTAATGACCATCTGTCAATATCATAGGCACTCGTTACGACATATGTACGTTATCCAAAAGAAAACCATTTATATCTTGTTGAGCGCCGGCAAAAAATAAAAAGCCACGAAACGGGTACAAAATATCTTTATTGCCATCACACTTCGTGACACTAATAAGGTTTTCGTTTGACGGAACCCTAAAATATAGACCGCGTCTGCCCATTTTCTCTGTTCTCAAAATAACCCTTCGTAGTTCTTGCCTATTTTTTTTAAAAAAAGGTTTTTGTACGCTTTGATGTGAGATTGATCAACTGTAGACTGAACAGTGGGTATAGCACTTCCTATTCTGTTTATTAAATCGAACCAGATAAAGGAAATTAAAGATAACGGAAATAACTTCTTTAGACGAAGTAACAATACATTAATGGAATAAAAAAATACAAAAATGCATGAATTATAAATAAAGCAAAGTGTTCTGGCTAAACGGCTGGATGGATTTTGACAAATAAAGTGTTTTCGGATTTCTCTACATCACGAAAGTGATATTAAACCTCAAAAAACATATTAAATTTTTTGACGTTTAATATCACTTTCGTGAATTATCACAGGAATCTAAAATAAAATTATTTTTAAAGCGATTTTCAATTATTTTCAGTCGAGTTTTTTGATTTATTAGTACCAGTTCCTAAAATTATTTTTATAAATGCATTCGTTTTGACAATGCAATCTTATTGCTATGGTATGAATATTATAGATAATATTATCTTTTTACTTTGTTTTTTTATCTTTCTGCTTATTCCTAATTAAGTCATTTAAACATCGCGCGTGCGGGTATTTATTCAAATAAGGGACAATTGGGGTGAAGGCTACACGTTACACCTTATAATATTACAACAATGTTGACGTGTTACGCCTCGTAACATGACAAATAATAGGTATTATTGTGATCAAGGGTGGACTCAGGGTGAAATCTCAATTAATTCGAATCCATTTTGAAAACGGTACGGATTTTCAGAAATATTAAAACCAGCTCAAACGATGGAAAGGAAATATTCTAATGTACTGTGACTGACTTTATTAACTAGTACCTGTTGCCCGCGACTTCGTCTGCATTAAATTTTTCTTTTTTTTTTAGAAAAAATATAGCGTACTATGTCTTTCTCCAGAATACAAATTCTTGGCAAATTTTATTAATTTCCGTTCAGCCGTTTAGTTGTGAAAAAGTAAAAAGATGCACAGACAGAGTTTTTTTTGCATGTAAAATTAGTATGGATTAATTTTTAGACCATGTTATTATTGCACCTATTTTGAATTAATTGATTTTAAAAAAATATTCCCTAACAATGCAAAATGTAGGCATGTGCCAAACGTCATATTTGGACGTGCCTCTTAC
Organism: Cosmorhoe ocellata; assembly: GCA_963675405.1. NCBI lineage: Eukaryota > Metazoa > Arthropoda > Insecta > Lepidoptera > Geometridae > Cosmorhoe > Cosmorhoe ocellata. The sequence continues at coordinate 2,751,296 of OY776264.1, read as the reverse complement.
TATCCTCAAAGATCTAAGGATATAATACCTAGCCTGGGGATTACAGTCGTGACCATGTTTTTTTTAATATATTAATTAAATTAAAAAAAAATTGCGTAAATTCTCTAGATTTTATCAATTTCAAGTTGTGTACTACACTTACGACTTAATAACCCCCTTTCTAATTGACAGCCTCAGAAAGAGTCCTAAATACGCCCCTATCACACCTGACTGATTACATTCACGGCTGGCGGATCACCTACCTTGTGGATTAGACATTTGGTTATACGAATTTGTGCCTTTTCTGCCTTCCTAATTCGGTGATTTGTACCGCGGTTAGATGGACCGCCATTTTACCTTGGTCAGAGGTGCCTTATTCGATTTAGTTAGGTTTTATTGACTGTTAAGCTGCGTACAGATTATTTGCAGATCAACATGCAAGGCAATAGCGTACTTACGAGTATTTTTAAAAATGTATACAAGAAACATCACTACATATTTTAAAGCAAGTCCTCCGCCGCGTCTATCTGTTTGTTCGCGATAAACGCGAAAACTACTGCACCGATTTTCATGTTCTTTTCACCAATGGATAAAGTGGTTATCGAGGAAGATTTTAGTACCTACTTATATAATTTGTCGAGTTTTTGTATATATAGGCTAAAAAATAATGACACTAGCTAGAACCGTACATTTTTTCGGGATAAATGGTAGCCTATTTCCTTTCTCAAGCTCTATTCTATTTTTGTACCAAATTTCATCAAAATCACTTAAGGTATTAGTTTAGGTGTGATTGCGTTACACACAGACAGAGTTACTTTAGTATTTATAATGTTAGTAAAGTTTTGCTGGAGGCGTCGGAAAAAATTAAGCAGTCATCGCCACGCGGGTGAAGCCGCGGGCATCAGCTAGTCGGATATAATTAATTTGAATCACACTGTGGTATCATTAATAGAGTTCATATTTACATGCCACTAGCGATTACCCGTCTAAATATTGACCGCACTGAACATGGTTTAACTTATTTCCGAGATAAGTAACATTAAGTGTTGGTCAGTGAAACTGGATAAGGCATTTTACTGTGCCTTTTTGACCTTAGTTATAAGGTGATTTGTGTTCAATGTGGCGGAAGGGTTTTAGTTCAAACCCTTCGCTTTAGTTAAGTTTTATTGAGTGTAAAACCACGTTTTGGCCTATCTATTAGATGAATTTCTACAGAACGTTTTGTTGTGTTGTTAGCAAAAATTTTTAAAATAAAAAAAAATATTGTGTTTTCAAAAGGAAAAGTAGTCTTAAGTGACCAATAAACCTTAAAAATTAAAAAACTTGATGCTGTTTCAAAAAACTTACATAGAAGCGAGATTTAACTCATGAGAGAACGCATGAACCGATTTTGATTTTATTTTTTGTTTGAAAGGTGAACTAGTCGGAGTGATCTTAGCTATGTTGGTGAGCGTACCAACTGTATTTTTGCCTAGCGGTGATGACTGACCTGCCTAACCCTACCACTGGGTGATTTTGTGGATATTTTAAATGAAATGCGTTTTGGTTCACAGTAGCGAGTATAATAATGGCGTCTAGTGCGTTTTACAAGATTCGAGGTAGGGGGAAAGGGAACAATTTTTAAATTAACCAATACGAGCGCGGTGCGCGGCACGTTCGATAACTAATTATAGTAACATTTTTAATTATTGTCGTAAGCGTGAACAGCTATGTTTCATGAAAATCGATCCAAGATGGCCTCCACCACAAAATGGCGGATTATATATTTCTTCACAACTGCCAGATATCAAATAAAAGGGCTTGAGTATTAAAACACTATAATAAATAAATAAATAAACAATGACAATATGACAAATTTCAAATCCAAGATGGCCGCCACCACAAAATTTGTGTCTGGGGTTTTTTAAATAATTAAATTTAACTTGTTATTGTAAATGCATGTATTTCTGTTTTCTTCATTTGCTTCTGTGGTTCTATACCAACATAAATATGTAGGTATAGAACCACAGAAGCAACGACAAGCTGCTATTCTGCAAACGCGCCGTATCACGTCTACGTAATGTGTTACGTCTCCGTGCTCTTGTAATTTATGTGCCAGCACTGAAGCAAGACTCCCAGCTTTTAGTGAGAAATAACACGTTTTGAGTTCGCTTTTATTCTATGCTCTAATAACATTTGCTTAGTTTTAGTCTAGGCTATGTTTATTTACAAGAAAACCGCTGGGGAACATTGAGAAACTTTGAATCTCTAACACAAAAAGACCAGATGACTTTTCACCTTCACAAAAGTTACTGGACGACGATGCGAAAAACCGTTCAAAATATATTAAAAAAAAAACGATTACAAATATAGCCACAATATTAGCAATTTTAATCTATCAACTGTCTGGTTCCTATAGTATAAGCTTTGTTTAGTTTGGGGCTAGATGGCGTTGTGTGAAATGTTCACCAATATAAAAAAAAGGTACCAGTGCTATATAAAACAAAAGTAAATTCGTCCATTAAAAATGTTTCAAGAATTCGTGATTCCAAGAGTCGATGTTCTTTTGTAGCAATTTCCTTGAATAAAATTTATGAAGAATCGTCTTGAGATCAACTATAAAAAAAATCAATTAGCAATTGATCGAATTATATCGATGAACATAACAAACAGAAAATACAGCCGTTTTTGAGCTCATTTTCTATCAAGTCTGTTTAAAAGAAAATTTTAGTTTGCCAATATGTTTATCCATAAAATAAATATTGCACATACCTGACCGATTTCCGCTAAATATCACACCTGTAATTCGCACCGCAATAATGCGTCACGAAACCACAACACATTACAGAATGCTGTTGAAAAATGGGCAATTGCAATGACACACGGCGTTCGATTTAATTATATTTTGGGATTTACGGTTTTCTATTATTGGTTTATGGAGCAAATAAATCCTTGCAGTAGGTAGGTACTATAAGTAATTTGGAAAATGCAAGGGTATTTCAGTCCCAGTGCACACAAATAGTGAAACATAGTAAGGAAACCTGACACACCAATGAACCAAACCCAAAGTTGGAAAGTATGTGTCATCTGAATAGTTTTGTATGTGGTGACTTGCAACCATTGATACCAGATACAAGATACCAGATACCAGAACTAGCGTTATAGTAGCACTAGACGCTAGCGCTACTGAGTGATGACACTTTTTGCGGTCATAATTCTATTTCTTATTAAATTTCAGATAAATGTATTTGTGATACAAATAACTTCTTTTGATGGACGGACTGAAAGATCACTGGGTAAGAAAGGAGTGAGATGACGAATGATAGAGGGAAATGGAAGTAGATTACGTGTTGTGCCGACCCTACATAACGTGGGAAAAGGGCTGAAAGATGATGATGATGATGATGATATAATACAGTTAGTTGCATTACTAACAGCACAAGAAGTAGCAGCTAAAATGTCAAAATAGTGTTTGAAATTTTAGATGCTTACATCTATAATCAATCTCAAATCTCAGACCTTAGTTTGAGATTTGAGTCGTGATCATATTTTATTTCTTTTGTTTTTGTTATTCAAATAAACAAAGATTTAAGAGTACCAGCTATTTCGCTGCGTCCAGAAAGAGGTAGTTTCAGGTTTCCAGGTGAATATAGATCTACAATGATTGCTCGCTACGTGTTGAAAAATGGCGGCCAGGCTGCAATCACACGTTACGAGCAGCGCGATTCAATGCCTCTGCGGGATTTAGTAGTATGAGACTTTACTGGATAGAGAGGCTTAGTGCCAGGCACGGTGGCAGCATAATCTTGTTTTAAAGTGTTGAAATGTAGAGTCTATGACTCTCTTTCTTCGTCGTGTATCGTATCTTAGCAGCGCTCACACAGTTATTAAGAGTTGCCCGCTTAGGCGAACATAATACTTCATCTTCACTATTTACACTATCGCAGGTGTTTAACTCTTGCTCGCCTGGTACTTGAGTTCTATAAACACTGACTAGATATTCTTTGTATTGAAACTTTTTATTTCAATTGTCCTGGTAATGTATGAATTGCTACAAATATCCAAAAAATGCATAAATACCTATGAAGTGTACAAGTCGGACATAACCCACCACTTGCCAAACCGACTTTCTCTTGCAATTTCATGCATTTTGCTTCATTTATTTTCATAAAGCGAAAATATGTACAAGAGGCACTGCACTAAAGGCAGCTTGGTTTAATTCCACATTATGACCCTACATTGTCATCTGAACCGCTGTAATCGCTCGGCTGAAAAATGATGGTTTGGGATTGCAGTCATCTGCATCATCGAAACAATATCAGTTGATTCATGGCTTTTAAATACGATAATCACATTCTCATGTTCAGATGTATTAAATTTTTGTATAATGACCCTCTTAATAACCTTTTATGTTCCTCAAACGATACTTTATACTTATTGATGCTGAATGTGTTTATTTTGATTTGCAAGACTAATGTCAAAAAAATGTCTGAATGCTTAATAATATCCAACTATAATAACGATCAATCGGAAAAACGTCCAAGTATAAACACGCCCAACTAGAAAAATGACCATACAGAAAAGGCCCTCAAGATTTGGACATTTTTCTTTTTTGACATAATCGTTCAAATCTTTATTTTTTAGCCAATAAAAACGCATAATGTTGTTCTTGTAAAAGAACACCAGCATTCAAAAATATTCATCTATAGCAAGGCTTTGTGACCTGTCAAAAACTTACAGACCAGTCCATGAGTGATTCAAAAAGTTCTGGTCCGACCTGACCCTCCTAAATACAGAGTTGTAATCAGTTGGTACCTACACGATTGGAACATGGGAGCTTAGAGTCACAGTCACAAATAAAACGGCTAGTGTATCCACAAACTGAAAAATGCTCCACAAACTAAAAAAAATCTAACAAGACTCGTAATCCCCAGGCTCGGTAGATATCTCCTCAGACCACTAGTGACTTAGATCTTTGAGGTTATATAAAGAGGAGAACAAAACACTCCATAAAACAGACTAATTATTTTTTGTTTGCAGCTGCTTACAATTAAAGGGCTTATGTTTGATGGGTTAATATTTTCTATCGTATATTTGGCTGTCATAATATCGAGTCTCTTTCACATTGATGCATTATAGTTACATACGATGTTCATTCAATTCAAATTATAATCATTAAAAAAAAATTTGTGCCGACCCCACTTAGCGTGAGAAAAAGGCAGGAAGAAGAAGAAGAATTATTAAAAAAACAGCTTTATATGCAGTTTGATAGAGACTAATGGGTATTTTCTTCTAAGAAGAAGAAAATATGTACTTTTAAACTTACGCGATCTGAACACTTATTATTAGTATTAGACGGGTATTTATCGCGTTTAAATTACCTTATATTTTCCCGACGTTTCGACAGGTTTGCACGCTGTCGTGGTCACGGGTAGACTAAACGCGATAAATACCCGTCTAATACTAATAATAATAAGAAGAAAATACCCATTAATCTCTATTATTGTGGTATTAATGGGTATTTTCTTCTTCTTAGAAGAATAAAAATTGTGGTATCACTTCTTTTGATCCAGTGTGGTAAAATTATAGTACCTTATAGGCTCCTGCGCTTGACAAAAACTCTTCAAACTTTTTAGGTTATTCGACATGCCGGTGTCTTCAAGTAGACCGGCTTTTAACAATAATTATCGGAGCTTAGATGTCTATATCTAGAAGTATAAATTTTTTTGTAATAATTAATACAATTTTTGTTTGTCATAACGTTTTTAGGACTAATGATAATTTACCATAACAACTAAACTCATAACTGTTTTCGCATAATTTTTACTAGCATAACCATTTATAGCATAAAGATAACTTAGCATAATGTTTAGAGGCATAACCATTAATAGCATAAAGATAACTTAGCATAATGTTAAAAGGCATAACCATTTATAGCATAAAGATAACTTAGCATAATGTTTAAAGGCACACATTGAGAAAAGCATAACAATACCTAAACATAATGATCAACAATGGGGTAGGGCCATTCGGTTTTATATATTTTTACATAGCAACCTAACGAACCTACTGCTCGGGGAAGGGTGATTCGGTTTTTTATATATTTACATAACAACCTAACGAACCTACTGCTCGGGGTAAGGCAATCCGGTTTTGTATATTTTTACATACTCGTAGCAACCTAACGAACCTACTACTCGGGGTAAGGCAATTCGGTTTTGTATATTTTTACATAGCAACCTAACGAACCTACTGCTCGGGGTAAGGCAATTCGGTTAATTAGAAAAAGTAAAATATGTCTAAAGACTATTACGCATCTCATCAATTATTCGAATTGAATGTGGTACAGAAGATAAATCACATTAGGTCAAAAAACGATTATGCGAAAGTTAGATACATTATGACACTATAATGTTATGCTTTATTCATAATAGTCGAATTGAATGTAGTACAAAAGATTGTTATGCTTAAATCACATTAGGTCAAAAAACGATTATGCGAAAGTTACATTATGACACTATATGTTATACTTTATTCATTATGACTAAGTAAATTATGGGAAAAAAATTATTCGTTTTAATGTGCTCCCAAAAGATTGTTATGCTTATATCACATTAGGCCGAAAAACGATTATGCGAAAGTTACATTATGACATTATATGTTATACTAATTCATTATGACTAAGTAAATTATGGAAAAAAAGTTATACGTTTTAATGTGCTCCCGCTTAGCTCACAAGTAAATAGCACGTGTAATTAAACAGCAGTTCCGTGAAGGTTCCGTGTTGGTGTTATATTATACGATGATCGAGCCTTTGTTTCGGATATGTGCAATATATGCGAGATAAAACATGTTGTAAATAATGACCTTTTTGGTCATACAGTATGCTGACTGGCTCGCAGGTAGTTATATATTGGTATGGTACGTCATAATTTAATCTATTGTCTAGTGTGAATGTTGTCTTGTCTCTTATAATTGTTTCCAATTACCTAAATATGTATTTATCTCTTTCCGGCTCTGTTTTAAACTGATACTATGTGTTTGTTTCAAATTAAATATTTTCTATTCTATTCTATGACATGTCTCAAATGCATGAATGGAGGCTTTCTCACTTTAATTATTTCAACACACTTGTCACGATAACAACTCTCCCTTATCAGACGGTGACCCGCAGCGCTACTTAGGTCGCGAACAGACGAAAGTAATTCATAAGGGTGTCATAAACAAATGTTGCAAACTTGTCTGCAACTCTGCTGAAGGAAGCAAAGTTTCCACGGTAAGTTAAACATCTTGGGAAACAAAACTTGCGAGGTTTCTAAAATCCCGGAAATCAAAATGAATATCTAGCAAGTTCATTAGATAGGAGCGCTAGAAATATTATGTAGAAGCGCTGGTGGTGTCTCACGTTCCGAAGGTCGTGGGTTCAAACCTGGTCGTGCACCAATGAGTTTTTTTGTATAATAACTTTATGTGCGCAATGCCAGTGCCTGTTTAACGTTGAAGGAAAACATCGTGAAAAAACCGGCATACCCTAGAAATAAAAATTTTAAGGTGTGTGTCATAGGTTAGTATTCTTATAAGCGGCGATGGGCTTGCAACCTGTCACTTACGGAATACTAACTACTGTGAAAAATGTGGGCATACACTCAATGTCATGTTTGGACGTGCCTCTGACTACCCACTTTAGATATCCTCAAAGATCTGAATCACTAGAGGTCTGAAGAGATATCGACCAAGCCTGGGGCATACAGTAGCGATCACGTTTTTTCTTTAAATTATAATTTGTACTTATCATATTTTTTTTACCTGACACATTATGTACAGTAATTAGTATCCATTAATGACAGGTTGCAAGCCCATCGCCATTTATAAGAATGCTAACCTATCTTCGAATTTTTGGTTTTGGAGTATACGAGTTTCCTCGCGATGTTTTCCTACAACCAACGCTAATTAATAAATAAAATAAAATAAAACTCGTTTATTTCAGACAACTTAAGGTCCATAGCGTGTTAGTAACATAAAAAAATAATAATTATAAAGAATTAATGTAGGTGTTAGTACTACTAACACATAGATTAATTCTTTACCACCTACTAATTGCTTTGTAATCCGTAATGCTAATACTGAGTAATAAATGAGTAATACTGTCCCTACTTAACTTACTGTATTTATTGCGTGTTGCATTTAAAACCTATTCTATTTTTAATTAACAAGGATCATACAAAAAAAGCGCTAGTGCCCAGCGAGTTTCTTGTCAGTTATTTTCGAACTGGGGATACGACTGGAATTGGCATCTGGATTTACCTAGTATGTAAGATTATTCAAAATGATCCCTGTGATTTTATTGTATAAAACATTTTTGGCTTTTGACTTTTATTCTTCACCGTTTTAAGCACTTTATTATGTACATTTTTGAATATCACCCCAAATTTTGCAGTTTAAAAGCCATTATAGCAATTACTTATCTCTATGGTCATAAAGCTGTGGAAATGCGGATTACAAAAAGCCATTGGTATGCAAGCGCCACAGTTGGCGTGCAATAATGAGTTCTCGTTAATCCCGTCAAAGCTAAATTGACAAGGGCAAGTACTTACTAATTTCGTCCAACGATTTGTTTGGACGGAATTCATTATCGGAAAGGTTTTTGGGTATGTTATATAGTTTGTGGTGAAGACCGAGTCTTTAATTTGTTATACAAATGCTGCCGGACCGTGGACCAAACTTGGAAACCGGAAAAAAATTCAAACCGGTAGGTATCGCTCTAAATATACTTATGCACAACCTATTCTTTTCGGTTTCCCTACGGGGTATGCCGAGATATTATTATAATATGTATATTTACATCATACTATTCAATTCATACAGATTGTAAAAGCTTTAGATATGTCCAGGCTAAATTATGTAAGATCAAGGCTAACTAACATATTTTTATTCAGGCTGAATTAGTTTTGGCTATAAAATCGTGTTCAATATGATGTTGCAATAAAATTTAAGTGTCACTTATTCATACGTTACGTCTCGTATGCCACTAAAATATCCTTTGGTTATATTTTTAAAACGACATCATAGGAAAAAAGTTGTTTAAGATTCTCCAAATATAATAATATGCTATACTAGCTTCCGCACACAGCTTTGCACACGTGGTACCTTGTAAAACAAAAACAAATCTATCCCACGGGAATCCTACATTTTTCAATAAAAGTAGCCTATGTGCTATTCCAGGCTATAATTTATCTCTGTGCTAAATTTAATATAGATCCGTTGAGCCGTTTCAGCGTGAAAGAGTAACAAACATCCATACTTCCATAGATACAAATTTCACATTTATAATATTAGTAGGAAGTACATAGGGTACCTACTCAGAGTTGCTATGCGGATTCAACTCAAATCAGATAAATTGAAGTTCCAATCACTTTAATGTCTACAAACATTAATTAAAAGCAAATTAACGAAACGAGGTTGAATTTGCATAATCATCATCGAAGAGCCTCTGAAATTATTCCCGATTTTCGTCAAAGGGAAATCAATATTTATTTTGTACATGCTCAATGATTGATGACATTTCAGAGCTTGTGATGATATATTATTATACGCTTGTTACGGCATAATTGGCTTGACAAATCGAAGTGAAGTGTGTACCTAGATAATACTAGCTGTTACGCGCGACTTCGTACGTGTTAATTTGACACCTCGAATTTAAAAATCCTGAAACACGTGTCTATTTATTTTTATGGAACTTTTTAACGCTTGGTGTTTAACACAAGGGGTTTCCGGTAGCACTACACAATGCGAGTCTATTTCCAGAATACTAAAAGTATGTTTTACCTAGATTTTATTCTAGATTTCTCGCCAAAGTCTAATTTCCTTCAAAGGCTTTGTATTGTGCAACTGTAAGCTCTACTTACTCCGCTATTTGTGTTTCATTCTGAGTTCAGTCAGGAACACTTGTGACGCTTCTCATGCCTTTTAAGGTGGGAACACACTGACATACTTAAAAATGCTTCGTGACAGAAAAGTTGTAAAGTGATATTATATTAGCTTGGTATGGGCAAGTTATGAGGAGGGGAATATCTGTAACGAGAAAAATGATAGTTATGAAGGTAGATGGATGTAAATGTAGAGCCTTCCTCTCCCCTGTATCCATCCATATTCAAACCTAACACTCCTCAACACTCGAAATTCATCCCCCATAGAATTTGTGAAATTCAAGAATTTTACAAAGAATTACGGCTAGGTGGAGTGACGATCTGCGAAAGGCTGCTGGTGGAGGCTGGATGCGTCGAGCTGAAGACAGGGCGCAATGGCGCTCATTAGGGGAGGCCTATGTCCAGCAGTGGACTGCTATAGGCTGATGATGATGAATGATGATGACAAAGAATTGTTCTATAATACATTTTATGTCACTTGAAAGAATTTCGCAAGTATTTTTTTGACATATTTCCCCATTTTCCCCGCTGATCCTATCTCCAATCAGAGACACTCGAGCCGGATATGTCAAATGACTTCCTGTTTGTTCGCCAGTAATTGCATGCCGGGTGGCAGTCCTATCGATACATCTGTCTCTTCACATGGTTGGCAAGAAAGACTGAAAATTACATTTTTTTTTTTAATAAATAAATAATTCTGGACAGTCCACACAGCATCATCTAGCCCCAAAGTAAGCTACTCAAAGCTTGTGTTATGGGTACTAGATAACTGATTTAATTAATAAATACATTATATTACATACATAGATATATTTTTATTATACATAGAAAACACCCAGACCAACAAAACAAATTTCTGCAGATCGTACACAAATTTGTTCCGAGGCGGGAATCGAACCCTTGCGGGTTCGATTCCCGCCTCGGAACAAAGAACGCCTCTAGAGTCGCAGGCGGACTCTCGCCCGCTGCGCCACTGAGGTCGTCATTAAAAGTTCCGATCTCTACATTATGGTTTCTTTTTGATGACACGTCCAAATAACTGTGTTTATTTTGATAAGATATCTCACTACTTTTACTGAATACTTATTACTGTGCAAAATGTGGGCATGTGCCAAATGTCATGTTCGGACGTCCTTCTGACTACCCTTTAGATTCTGAATACCCTCCTTAAAGATCTAAGTCACTAAAAGTCTAATGAGACATCTACTGAGCCTGGGGATTACAGTCGTGATCGTGTTTGTTTGTTTTTAGATATGAGTATGTAGTTTTGTCTAATGAGTCCCATAATTAATTACATACGTTTGATTAATCATCATTGGAAACATCAAAAATGAGTTTCCCAAGATTTTGCTACTCCAATTTTTTTATACTACCAAGCCGGCAAACGCTTATAGGGCTTACCTGATGGTAACCCATGGGCCCAACTAAGGTAAAAGTTAAATAACCTTCTTATAAGTTTTTTATAAGAAGGATCATACAAAAAAGCGAGACGAGTTTCTTGCCTATTCTTCCCGAACTTAGCTTATGCTGTAATTGGCACCTAAATTTACCTACCTAAAGACGTTCGAGAATGATCCATGTTATTTGAATAAAAATATTTTGAATTTGACTTTGAGCTTGTTAAGTTTTGTAATTTCACTCGTGTAATATAAATTTATATTTTGTTGTTTGGGATGCGAAAATCTTTGATTTTATTCCATAAAACCTTTACGAGATTTTATCCGGATATCGTATGGGTATGAATAAGATATGACCCCGTGCATTAATATTAAACAGCCAGTTACACGCTTGTTTACAATTGTTTCCATTACCCCGGGATTGTTTACTTGCCCCATAATAGTTTGACTATAATCAACAGTGGATCAACAGTGTTAAGATAATATACTAACGCTACGTAATCGCAAAAAACCCGCGACGAATAAGCATCATAGCAGGAAATCCAGCATTGCCTTTTCTAGCTATTTAGACTTTTTGCTAGTTTGACGATTTGGCCATTTGACTCTTGCTGCTTAGACGTATTGCTATTTTAACGATTTGCTCATTGGATGTCTTGATAACTAGACTTTTTTTCAATTATAGTAGTACACTAGGTCTATCGAACCAGTGTGGTGTAAGGTTGAAAGTGCGCCTTAGAGACTCCTTTAATGGACTTGACATGTCTTCAAACTTTTTAGATTCAACGACATGCTCGTTTCCTCACGATGTTTTCCTTCACCGTTCGAGAGTAAAGCGCACATATTTTTTTTGAACTGAAAAATCTATTAGTACACGACTGGACTCGAATCCACAACCTAGGCTAGGGCTAATATCACTAGACCACTAGGTGCTTTCGTGCATTATAAAGCTGTTATAGGTATACCTATGATACGAAATAGAAAACCTTGACTCTTATTGAAATCATGATTGATGTTTGTATGTGATGGAATTGTACTTTGGTGACGTTTTCATGGCTTCAGTTGGCCTGCTCGAAAACGTTTGCCATGGCGTCATGACCGCGCTCAACGTGGCATAGTTAAGTTACTTATGGGTAAGCGAGCTGCAAAACCAACGCTATAGAGTTAAATTTCTGAATCTGCTGAATTTCTTAAACGTTCAATTAAACTCACCTTTCAGTCCAAACAAAAGAACCGACCTGGAAACCTTTAGAAACCATTGAAATTCAAAAAGTTTTGAGCTGAATTAAAATGTTTTTGGGCTTTTGAGCCGTGGCTTCTATTTCAATTCCCGTTTCAATTTGTTTTGCGCCAAAATTTGCATTAAACCATTAGCAAACGTAGCTAGCCTATGCCGAGGCACCGTACATACTAGAATACTTATCAATATTATAATACCAAGTATTTATTTCTAAATCTCCGACTGAAAGTAATGTAAAACTCTTGACAGCCGCCATATTGTATTTTTGACATTTTATAATATTTATAATCTTGTGATTCACTTTATTTGTAAAAATCCATTCAGCTGTTTGGGCTACAGCTAAGAAACTTTACATTATGTACATATAAATATATACAGCCCCCTCCTCCTTCGCAGTCGGGTAAAAGATAATTCTGGGATTATTTTTGACACAATGCCTTTTTCACGTCAACAAAATTTCCCTTGAGAATGTGTGCGAGTGACAAACCAGTTATATTTTACTGTACCTAATTCATTTTTATCAATTTATTAAAAAACCCAAGTAATATTATTTAAAAAGCCACCATTTAAACTATTACTTAACATTAAGCATTTCTGTTGGCTATGATAGACAAAAATACAATTAAGTATATTTTTCTTTAAAAGAAATCGTCAACAGATGACAATTTAAAACAGAAAAAATATCACAAGTTAAATATAATTTTTCCCATTTGTCCCCCCGCTCTGTTTCCTTGGAATGACAGATGGGACTAAAACATTCTACATGTCCCCCTCTTGTCAACAGGGGGACAGATAAAACTTTTATTAATTGAAAAAGTTCCATCACCTTATTGAAAATAAATGCTTTAAAAATTTGCATGATTTTTCTATAACCATGTTAGGTTTTTTCTACATCCATTTCCATGTATCTAGTTTGTACTTACTCAAAGGTAACGAAAAAGGTATACGCCCACTACGACGGCTGAATGTGACTTATTTGTAACGCTCAAGTGACCAAATAAATTATATAATTATACCAAAACGGTCTGATTTGAAGTTCGTGCTTAAATTTAATGAAATAAAGAAAATGAAATGTCTGTGCAGGCTACTAATTGAATGCGCAGAGTGTCGCTTACTCTAGAAATTATCATAGAGACGTTCTATTTTCTAGATCTTAGTTTAAAAATATCTTTTAATCTAAAAAAGTGCCAAGTTCGGTAAAAATTGTGTTTGGGGTTGACGTGATGTCGATAAAAGAGTTGAGGTGTGAACGGGTGCCCAGTTCTACAGCAGTCGTAGCTATTTGAATGCAATGTCTTTCAATTTATAAAAGAATTACCTACATTTAATATCAATATTAGTTTCCGAATTTGGCTGATATCCTGTAGTGTAGATTATTTCATCAAAAAGGAATTATCAATATTCAACCAGTAAGGATTGAAGTTTGTAATAGAAAAACGTTACGCGAACGTAGTCACGGGAAGTTTCACTAGTTTAACATTATAATGCTGTTTCACGTGTATTTTAAAATATAGTGTTATTGTTAATTAATTAAGATAGATCTGTTTATATCTGTAAATAAAATAAAACTTATACTCGTATTATTTTCATAGACATCAAAAAAGAGATGGGTCTAAAGTCAGCTGTATTTCATTTTTGGGGTGTTTTAGTCCAAAGGTCAGAATGTCCAAGTTGCCTCAGTTTCTAGCTTTTTTTTAATATCTATGGTCCCAGTATATTCTTCAGTGCTCTGTGTGCACTATGCACAGATACAATGTGCGGCTTAATTTAAATTGCAGAAAGCGTACGAGAAAAATCTTACATTTCATAGTATTTTAAATTTCAAACATTTCTTACAAGAAACTAACCATGAGCTTTGAAAACTATTTAGAACCAGTAATAAACCTATGAAGAAAATATTATTGGACATTTCAGCGTCATTTAACCCCAAACTAAGTAAAACTTGTACAATGGGAAGAATCAGATAACTGGAAGAAAACCTAATATTTTTATTTTTTTTATTAATCCTACTAATATTATAAACGCGAAAGTTTGTTTGTTACTCTTTCACGCTGAAACGGTTGAATGGATCTGGATTAAATTTGGCACAGATATAGATTATGGTCTGGAATAATCCTACATCTCTCAATCACATTTTTGTAAGAAGGATCATACAAAAATGCGCTAGGACCGAGACGAGTTTCTTGCCTGTTCTTCTCGTACTTGGGTTAGGTTGGAATTGTCACATAAATTTACCTAGCATGTAAGACGTTTCAAAGTGATCCTTGTGATTTTATTAAATAACTAGCTTACGCCCACGGCTTCGCCCGCGTGGTACCTTGAAAATCAAAATCCTTTCTTAGCGGGTGCCTTCGTCATAACGTATACCTGCATGCCAAATTTCAGCCCGATCCGTTCAGTGGTTAGGGCTGTGCGTTGATAGATCACTATGTCAGTCAGTCAGTCACCTTTGAGTTATATATATTCAGAAGTATTTTTCAATGAAAAGGTCGATTATACAGTTCAATTGAAATAACATTCCAATTACTCTCAGAGGTGTTTCGATCAAGTCGAAACACTATGCGGTGCCCTCAAGCAAGCATCTTACACGGATCTTGCATCTGCCATGCCACCTGCTCCATCATAGATTAATCGCAGCTCAAGTCAAAGGATCTTACAGTTAGAGAAATTATATAAAAACATTAAGGTTGTAATCCCCAGGCTCGGTAGAAATCTCCTCAGATCTTCAGTTACTTAGATCTTTGAAGATATCTAGAGAGTGTCAGAGGAACGTCCAAACACGATATTTAACACATACCCACATTTTGCACATTAGTTAGTATTCCGTACGTGACAGGTTGGAAGCCCATCGCCACTTATATGAGTACTAACCTTTGACACACACCTTTGAAATGGTTCTAGGAGGCCGGTTTCCTAACGATATTTTCCTTCACCGTTCAAAAAAAAAACTTTTAACTCAAATTCCAAACAAAATAAAATCAGTCAAACCACTACATAACTTTTTTATAAAGACAGTTTTCTTGATAAACGGTGGAGAAGTCTTTTAAAATTGCATTCATTAAGAAGCCTCAGGATAGTCCCACTGACATCATTATTTCTACTTAGACCAAACCAAAGCTCCAACTAATCTGAAATAATGCAGCTGATTGCAGCATCTTCCTGATTAAAGGCAGGATTAGTCGCTTCAGCAGTCTTTAAAGTGCAGCATGGAGCTGCCTCTCGACAGGCTTCACCCTAATTAGCTTATCACCTGATGAGATAAATCAGACTTAAGCAACCTATATTGAAGTTAGGTTTTTTGTTAATGAGCTGATGGTGGAAAAGTACTTAATTGGTTGCAATATCAACTATTATTTCTGATTTATCACCTGAAGAGATAAATCAGACCTAAGCAACCAACATTGGTGGAAGGTTTAGATGCAATATCAACTAGTAGGTATTTCTTATTTATCACCTGAAGAGATAAATCAGACTCAAGCAACCTACATTGAAGGTTTTTTGTTGATGAGCTGATTTTGGAAAATAATTAGTCGCAAAATCAACTAGTGGGTATTTCTTATTTATCACCTGAAGAGATAAATCAGACTCAAGCAACCTACATTGAAGATTTTTTTGTTGATAAGCTGTGTTAAAAAATAATTAGTTGCAATATTACTAATATTTTTTAGCAACGCGTCTTCCACTGATGTCTGTTTTGCGCGGAATTTTATAAGACTACTTACAGTAGAATAATCTAATAGTATCTAGAGGTATTAATATTCCGTTTTAATTAAACATTTATTCATGTATGCCAACCTTAATTGCCAAGAAGATCAGCACAACTCTGTGCTGCAGTCAGAAACAATATCTTAACCATTATATTGAGTTAAATTAGAATGGACAAAGTTATAATGACCGAAGTAGACAAACAAGTATTTCTGGGAAGGAAGACGAAGCCTACTTAGTTTTCTACTAATAGGTAGACTGTTCAAATAATTAAAGTTATTTCAATAAGCTCATATCAGGAACTAATAAATAGCAACAGCTATGTATATGAAGACTTACAAACGATTTAAAGATAGCTCATCTAATCCAGATAAAATATGCACTCAGTTAATAGATTTCAAGTCAAGTCTTTCAAACGATCTAAAGATAGTTGTTCTGATCCAGATGAAATAGGCACTCAGTTATAATAGATTTCAAGTTTATTCTTTGGAGATGTACTACTTATCTTATCGTTTTGCATTCACTTTTTATCACATTTCATAAGAATCTAATCTAAAAATAAATAATAAGGCATTCGTGTCTATTTTTTTTAATAACTAAATAATCTCGCGACTACATCGTTGAGTCTTTGAAACAAACAGGTTTATGACAGTTCTATATTGCCCAACTTCTGTAATCACCGCGGTCTTGGACTTGGCTAAAATTCCCTTCTGTTTATTTGGTGCACAAATGGTGCCAGCAGAAATCTTAACTTTATAACAGAGATGGTACGAATCAAAATGCGTTGAGAGTAATTTTAAGATAACATTGGTTGTATTTTGTAAATGTTTGCAATGATGCCGTAGTTTGATGAATTATTTATGATGACTATCTTCTGTCAATGAATTTGCACGCGTGGTACTATTTCGGATCACTGAATCTAGTCCAGTTTTCATCCAAATCCGTTTAGCTGACATACAAACATTTATATTAACTTTCGCTTAATTAAAATGTACCTAATATTGGTAAGAATACAAAATAATCCATAGGAAAAGGATACCTAGTTATACATCATTTGATAGCAACCATATACTTAATAATATATTTATTTAATAACTGTCTCACTTAACAAATCATACTAAGTCTGAAAAATGCTTTCAACGTAGATACTGAAAATTTACAGAGAAAAGATAATTGTCTGTATCTAAGGAGAAAAATCCAAAGTAATTAATTAGAGCAGAAAATTGATCGTTTAAATTGTCTCCTCCAGTTAAAATTAAACTTAACTTAACCATAAGAAACGTTGAGAGAAAGAAAAATTAATTAATTTTCTTGCAAGTAACGGGTGGCTGTTCATTATTGTACAACCGTAGATCTACGAAAGCTTTATTAGCATATAGATAGATGCGAATATGTTACAAAGGTTAGAGGTAGGAAAGGTTAGAGTGTTATCGGGAGTCAAATAGAAAAGGTAGATAGATGTGAAAGATGTTATTAATAAGATGAGTAAGAGAGAAGTTTATACGAGTACTAAAATGACGGATGATAATAAATAACGGTAAAGGAAAAGAAGATGTTGTGCCGATATGATAAGTTATCTTTAACATCATTAGCTACAAGACCCTGACACATTGCTATATTAGAAAAGCTCTGAAAACTAACGTTGTCATTCTTAGCATGTTGACAAAACTAAGCAATATTTTGCGCTATCACTGCCTCTTAAAAAACTTTAAAGCGGCCGAGCCATGGTAAAAGCCTTTGGGTGGTCTACTATTTCTATCACCAAAGATAGTCGGACTTGAACAAACTTTGCATCTCTGTGACTAACAAGAAATATCTTTCGTTTGTCAGTGGTTTGAACTCGCGCAAGAAATCTGCTGAGAATTTGTTACCGATAAAAAGTGTTAGCCAACTTGGTTGGATTCAACTTCTGTTGTTAATCAGCTGATACCATTTTAGGCATTTAAGTTCCCTACCAGACGCTACCTCTCAGGGGATAGAGTGTGGCTTTGATTGAAACAAGGTAGATTTTATTGGTTTTTGCGTGTTTTTTCTGTTACAATCCACAGTTTTTCAACACCAGAGGTGTAAATGTAACGACAAAAAGCATACCCGTATGTACTCGGTACTATAACAATGAGTACTCGTTACGAAAACAATGAAAATCTAGCAAATTTTACTTTAAATAATTTTAATACTTTCAGTGTCTTTTTACCATAAATTATTTATTATTACTACTACTAAGACGGTATAAAAAAAGCATATGGTCCATCTGATGGTAAAAGGATACCGTAACCTATGTATAAGCGCTTGCAATACTAGTGGTATCTTCTACCACAGTTACTCCATTTTTGATTTCACAAGAGCCTTAAACTGAAGTAGTGGTATGTCATTCCCTTTTTCATAGAACACCAGTCGAGAACATCTCTTGAACCAGGCTGTAATGTTAGGGTACCTGGAAAATGAAACATAATTTTGAAACACGACAATAATAATATTAAAAAAAAAAAAAAAATTTACAACCTCAATTTGCTAATCCATATTTTTTATATTATTTTACGTTTTTACTTTGACACACTATGATTAAAGTTGTATAGTTTTGAGAAACTTTTAAACAATCTTTGCATTGGGCTTGAGATTCTCTAGATTTCAACAAAAAGCTTCTGGAGCCCACTTTAATCGGCTTCCAACTGGTTCAAAGAACTTAAATGTCTTTTTAATGCTATGGACCTCTTCGTTCTTTTTTTTCTTATCGTTCATTCGTATCACTAGTTTTTCGAACCAGTTTGGTGAGAGGATTAAAGAAGTCTTCAAAGGCTCCTTAAAAGTATTTTGAAGCTTTTGCTTTCATATTACGTTTTACTATCGATTGGCACCAGGACATCCATAGTGCTGATAGTGGCAACACAACAAATATCAGCAATAGTGACGTCATCCCCAGCTAACCAATCAGCAGTCAGGAGTTTTTCCGTAATGTCGTACGCTTTCCTTACTCTCTCAACGTTTTCTGGTCGCAGTATTTTTTCGCCCCAGTGTGATATTGGCTCCTGAAGATAAACAAAGAGAGTAGTAAAGAGAAGTATGCAGCAGGAATGTTTGGAACCTCAATTGCGTGATATTTCAAATACTAAGTACAACTCGTCAGCAAGAATATTACCACAGTGCCAGGTATTCTATCTCTAACCAGTGATGTACATAAAAGAATTAATGTGTAGGACACTGGTGCATGTGAAATTACTGACCGTCCAGACAAAATAACTATGTTTGAAGCTGGCAACACATGTGTGATACCTCTGATATTTGAGCCACCTATAGGTTACCTACTACCTTTACATTTTTTTCCACCTCAGCAACCACAAAAGTGATAAATTAATCAGTAATGGCGTTGTTTGCTAAGTTTGTAATAAATCAACAGAGTTATGCAATATTTAGCATAACCATCAATTGGATGGCTGATCATAAAGTACTTACAAAAGTTGTACGTAATGCTGGAAACAGGATGCCACTGTCAAAATGCAGCCTTTGGTCAACAATTGCCTTTTTTTGGGTATCCATCGGGTAGAGAGAATCATCTTGGCCATATTTTTTGACAAGATAGGCTGCTATGGCGTGACTAGAAATAAATATTAGAAAATTAGAAAAACTATTGTGCAAAATGTGAGCATGTACCAAATGTCATGTTTGGACGTGCCTCTGACTACCCTCCTTCGATATCCTCAAAGATCTAAGTAACTAAAGCTCTGAGAAGATATCTACCGAGCCCGAGGATTTCAGTCGTGATCATATTTATTTATTTATTTATGTTCGAAGCCTCAACTACGGGATCCGTTTTTAGATATTTCATGTCTTGCGAAAAAACACCTCAAGCGACTCTAAACAATGGTTGAATAATACTCGTAGTTTCCAATAGGTAAACATGGCAAGTATTACTAAAATCATATTTTAATGGGTGTCATTGTACTAAGATACCTGTCCCAAATGATGAAGTCGTCATCTTTGAGCACCGGAACCGTATGCTGCGGATTCATCTAAAAACAAATAATGACCAAATGATAATTAACACATGCGATGCTGGCTAAACTGCGTGTTTCCTCATGTTATTTTCCATCGTCTAAAAGTATTGGCACTACACATCTGCACATTAGTGCATGACCAGGCTCAAACCCTTCGATCAGATCAGAAAGCAGGGGTGCTAACACTCCACCTATTTCTGCTTCTCATTTTAAGCTATGACTGTCATCATCATCTCCCTATCCTTATCCCATTTCATGTGGGTCGGCACATCATGTTTTTTTCTTTCACTCTCAGCATAATATTTATTTTGTTCATGGTAAGTATTTTAAAATTTAACGCTAAGCTAGATTAGTATTTATGACAATAGTATTATTATTGCCTTTACCTTCAAAAACTCTTCTTTCATTTGCTCCTTCTCTCTAAGGTTGACGTCTACGTACTCCACGTCTGGTATCTTCAAGGCCTCAATGGTCATCATGACGGCGCGAGCTGGAGGACTGGCGTCCAGTTTGTAAAGAGTCAACCCCATATTAACTTACAACTTTGAAGAGTAGCCTAAAAAATTTAATCACCAATATACTTGATAAATTTGACTATTTTAAACTTTTGATTCACAAAACAGTTAAATTTGTTTAAAGAAACGTATAAGCAATAAATATCATTTGTGTTAATAATTTTAACGTAGTGTTTCGTTTGACATAAACATCAATACTATGCAAATTGTTGTGTCTGGCAAACTTTTATTCAACTCCTCGTCACTATGATATTATTCTAGGTAAATACTGTTTTGGAAAATATTTACAAATTCAATTATAGAGGTGGTAATTACTTTTATACACCGACGCCCTCGCTAAGATGAGATCTTCATAAAAACATGTATTTAGCTCTTCTAGTTTCAATGTTAGGACACCGATTGATACGTTTTGTTTCACTTGATCTTATTTTACTTACTTTAATCATTTTTAACAATTAAGAAATTAATGAAGTTTAATAAAACTCTTTACGCACAAAGTTTTGAAATTAAATTTAAGCATAATTTTTAATCCTAATAGACTTCATATAAACTGTTATAAATTTATAACGTAATTAGACACTAACAAAAGTCCTTGAACTTTTAAAATATTACGTAGTAGCTGGTTTTTCGTACTATTTTTGATTTACGTACTATTTTTGATTTTTATTGCAATTTAATAAGTTAATAATTTTCAGTTCCTATCAGATTCATCATCATCTTCCGGCCCTTATCCCACGTTATGTGGGGTCGGCACTACATGTGATCTTCTTCCATTTCCCTCTGTCATTCGTCATCTCAGTACTCACTCCTTTCTTACCCATGTCAATTCAGTTCCTATCAGATTGAACAACCATTACAACTGTATTTTTAAAATAGCAATTTAAAATTTTCTGTTGAATTTCAAATCAATCAAAATATACTATCTGAAAAAAATAACTAGAGCCTTTTTATCTGCTAAAATACAGCCACAATATCAAAGCAACACACGCAATATAATTGATAGTACTGTACAACGTCTGTCATTTGTCATGTATAATTATTTTTGTATACATGTGCCACATAAAATTCTCGGCTCAAGCCCAATTTGAATGTGTCATGGTGTCATGAGTTTGTACTTAGATACAGAATACACTTCACTACCCGTATATTTACTTAAAATATTATATTGACGCCAAATAGTTCAACATCTACTCGTATTATAAGTTGGTCATAAATTTGCCGCATTGCGTGATCTTGAGAAAGAAACAAAATAAGTGAGAAACAAAACTTCATGAAAAGATTTCGATTATTTTCATTTATTAACTTTACATACTTTAGCGGAACATTAGCAAACTTAAGTAGTACGAGTATACCATAAACATGTGGCGTGCATATCTTCTATCCAAGTTTTGATCCAAGTTTTGATCTGACAAGATCCTTAAACTGCGATAGTTCGTTTCCTTTTTTGTAAAAGTCTTGCTGCGAGCATCTCTTAAACCAGGCTACTAAGTTAGGGTACCTAGAAAATAAAGCAAAACTTCACTAAGAATTACTTGAAAAGCTATTTTCAGTTAATATTAAGCATACCCTAGAACATAAATTCGAAGGTGTGGGTCAGAGATTAGCATTCTTATAAGCGGCGATAGGCTGGCAACCAGGCGTCTACTCCGAAAAACGATCAACGATATATCGGCACAATAATCGTACAAAACTTACTCTTAGTAACATTGTTTATGCTATTATTTGAACAATGGAACGACCAATATTACTTTTGAAAACCGATCTCGTTAACCAATTTCCAATTTAACAACGAAACAACTGTTAATTCGACTGAATTCGACGAACATTCGACTCCGATAGTATCGTTGTCGTTTTGCGGAGTAGACCCCCTGTCTCATACGGAATACTAATCACTGTGCAAATTGTGGTCATGTGCTAAATATAACGTGCCTCTGACTGCCTCCTTGAGATATCCTCAAAGATTTGAGTAACTAGAGATCTAAGGAGATATCTACCGAGCTTGGGAATTACAGTTACGATCATGTTATTTTTTAATATTACTCTACCAACACTGATCAATACCACTAATTCGTTAACTATGAAGGCCTGATAGAATTGAGGCTTATTTCTAGCGAAGTAAATAAGATCATAATTAAATTTGATTGAACTTGTTGAATGTTAAATTAGCTGAGCATTATATTACGCAAATCACTTGTTCTCGTATTTGTCAACAACAGTAACTGTTATATCACTAATTTTCTCTCTGTTTACAAAATGGTTCTTATCTTTTCATCAAGAAGATGAAAATCAATGTTTTATATAAAAATTTCACTCACTCGCTATTGTCAATTGGTACTAAGAAATCCAAAGAGCTAACGGTGGCAACACAGCATATATCAGCAAGAGTGACGTGATCACCAGCCAACCAATCAGCGATCAGGAATTTCTCCATAAATTCATACGCTCTCTTCACCTTTGCAATGTTTTCTGGTCTCAGCTCCGTCTCGCCCCCGTATAATATTGGCTCCTGTAAGAAAAAAAGTTATTCCTATGAGTTCATTATTTTAAAAAAGGCCTAATGAGACAGGATGGAACATCTTAACGTGTTTTCCGTAGCAAGAAAAAACAGAAAGAGACAATAAGCAACTGTAACGTGATGGAAAACCGTGACATTGAAATTTTTTGCCGTCACACAAAGTAGCACATTATTTAAACTTACCCCAAAAGTAGCACGTAGAGTCGTAAACAGAACGCCACTGTCAAAATGGAGCCTCTGATCTACAATTGCCCTTTTTCTAGGGTCCGTTGGGTAGAGAGCGTCGTTTTTACCGTATTTGGCGACCAAGTAAACTGATATGGCATGGCTGACGAAAATATATTAAAACATTATCATTACGTGACTTTACCACAATCATATAATTTCTCTTGATGGTAATATATAATTTAAAGAAAAGTAATTTACAATTAAAAAAAGCAATGGCGGTGTAGTGATAGTTCAAAGATCTAAGTAACTAGAGATCTGAGGATATATCTACCGAGCCTAGGAATTACAGTCGTGATCATGGTTTTGTTTAATTTATGTAATAAAAAACTACCTGTCCCAAATAGCGAAGTCGTCATCTTTGAGCACTGGCACAGTATGCTGCGGGTTCATCTTTAAGAAAATAATCATGATTAAAACCTTTATGAAAGTTGATACATGCTTCATCATGAGACCTCCTCTATGGTACCATATTTTTGCATCATCATAAAATTTACACTGTGTTTTTTTTGATCTGGTACCCACTGGGCTTTCAAAATCGACCCAAAGCAAAATGTGACTTCATTAACATGGCTCATTCGGCCTTCTTTAAAAATATATAATTATGTATTTTAGGTTCTAAGACACACTAAAATCTTTACACACTTAGTTTAAAAAACTGCTGAGTGATTTTGGTTAGTTTTTGTGTTTGTTTGTAAAATTGACTTATGAAACTTTACCTTCAAATATTCCTCGCTGAAATGCTCCTTCTCTCTGAAGTTGACGTCTACATACTTAACGTCTGGTATCTTCAGAGCCTCAATAGTCATGAGAACCGCCCGAACTGGAGGACTTGCATTCAATTTGTAAAGTGTTAAAACCATCTTGGAATTTTAAGTGGCAGTAAAAAAAAATCTGAAAAAAGGTAAAAAAATAATTATTTTTTGTAAGTTTTTTTGGTCACCTATTTTGTCCCACTGCTGGGCAAAGGTCTCTCCAAAATTCTATTTTTCAAAGGAAAACAACAAATGAACCGATTGCAGTTTAAGCAGGTGATACTTGGTATCTATTTTCTGTATGATCTAATCATATCAGATATTGAGTTGAAAACGTAAGATAAGACTTTTGTTACTGCTCGATATTTTCTTCTCAAAAAACATGAATTTATGAACATTATTTCTAAAAGTTTTGTGAATTACTTTTTGCGTCCATATTTTTGATCATTCACGCCTTCAATCTTTGGTAGACTGACATAATTTATGCACAGACAGCCATGAGTCAGATATACGTAAAAAGTTACTCGTATATCACTAGTTCCATAGGTATCGGTTAACAATTACGGGGCAATATCCTAATTTTTCCTAATCTTTAATGGTACTAAGGATACAAAGTTGAGTCACTTGTACCATCAATGATACTACTGACACAAAGGCTCATAATCACTTGACATACATTTAACTACTAAAAATATGATCATGATCACGACCAAAAAAACACTTGTAGAAATACACCAAAACAACTACTAAAATCAATTATATTGTAGAAATAATATACCTTGTGCTATGTACAGACGTGGTCTAAGCGCGGGCGATAACACTGTTGTGGTAACACTAGATTACACAACAATTTGTATTTGCTGTAACCTTGACCGTCCCGACAGAAAGTCAGTTATATTGTATGGTGTTACCATAATAATATTTGTTTTGGGGCCGACGCTCGACAATTCTAACAATAATGTTACTCTACTTATGCACAGTGATTTAATAATTCATCAGTACTTCAGACTAGTGAATGTATTTATTTCACTTGGTAACATGAACATGTAATTTTTCATTTTATTCATGTGAATTTAATTTAAGAATTATTTCCAAATGCACCTTTAGACAAAGTAATAGTGTATTTCTTCTTAATTAAAAAGTTTGACTCTTGTCGGTGTAACTGTTTATCTTTCTCCACTTAGTTCTTTCCTGGGCAACCTCCTTGACTTCTTTATACGACATGACAGCAACCTTCTCTTTCACTTGGCTCTTAGAGCTTATCAGTCTTCCTCTTCCGATCTTTTAGGTCTTCCTCTTCCTCTTTTTTTATCTACTCTTCCATCAATAATATTCTTGATGAAACTGTCATGTCGTATAAGATGACCAATCTTTCCTCTTCTGTTCTCCACAACTTAGTGTGCTTACCTAAAGATAGACTTTAAATTCAACCATAATCGTAATATTACTATAACGTTTCTAGATAATATAGACCTTATAATGATTCCGGTTGTTTTTTACTACACAATAACAGCTTAGTAATGATGATCATGCATTTTGACACAGTAACAGGAAATCATCTTGTCTACGTCATTGCCGTTCTTATTACGAGTTTTTTAACTAAACTTTATTTTGGGATTTTCTGCGGTGCATTTGCCTGACAACTACGTCGCTCTGGTTTTTATATTTTTTCTCGTGTTATTTTGAGTTTTATTGCGTAATTTTGGAGGTTATTTTGCCAATAAAGCCCGGGTTCTTGACGCGAGTGTAAAATATTTGAATTAAAGTGAATAGTTCTCTTCAAATTCCATCGGAGGAAATCCCGAGAATTTTCAACAAAACAGCCATCTTTTGTTTAAAATTGACTTGACAACTTGACTATGACTCTGTGACGTTGACAATACTTATAAATAAATACACTTGACACTGGCAAAATTGTTCTCTAAGAGACAGATGCCATAATTGAAGAAGAAGAAGAAGAACTTTATTTTGAAAAATCTTTACTAGATTGATAAGTATACAAAAATGTCTTAAAAAAAAGAGATACATTCATAAAATCACGCCTACGCCTTTTTCCAGACGGGTAGGCAGAGACCACGGATTCTCACTCGCTACGACCCTGACATACCTCATTTGCTTCATTCACTCTATTACATTCATCATACAGGCGCGTCGGTTTATGTACTCTTGACTTGGGGCCTCACCACAACTATCATGTTTCAGAAACATCAAAGTTTCAAATTTGAAGTAACACTACTTCAATACAATTTTATAAAGATCATGGGACAAAATATCAAAGTTATACTGCTTTGATATTACCCGGAGCTTGTGGAAGGGCCCTAGCCTTTTTCTCTTGTAAGAAAATTATTATACTAACAAACTCTATACTTAGTTGATCAACAAAAATCAAACACATACCTACCTACTTTAAGAAACTTCATGACAGAACCACAGAATAAATATTAGAACCCCAACCTGAGTTCCTTTTCCAATTCAAAATGTCTTTCAAAGTAATCGAATCACTTTACATCGTTCACAGTCGGTATTTTATCAATTCCCGCAAACTTCGGTTTAACCAAACAGTTCGCGCAGGTCTAACTTACCGTGTATTTATAAGGAAACTTCTCGTTATCAAGTTTTCTTTGTATAATATAGTAGTTTTAAAGTTTCCTTTAACCAACTAAAGTCGGTAACATAAAAATGTAGGGAATTGGACAGAACAGCGTTTAGACGATGAATTTACAAGCAATTAGCAGAAGCGTAATTGCTGTAATTATTCTATTCCTTTGTACAGCTGTTGAAAGTTGAGTTACAAACAAACATCTTTAAATTTAAACTTTAAGTTTACAGTATTACTAGAAAAGTCAACATAAAAAGTTTAAAACAGAAAAAGAACATGATCACGACTATAATCAATAACTTACATCTGTAAAAATATCTAAAGATGGTTGTCAATGGCAAGTCCAAACATGATATTTTACACATGCCTACATTTTGCACATTAGTTAGAATTCCGTGCGTGACAGGTTGCAAGCCCATCACTACTTATAAAAAAAACTAACCTGTGACACACACAACTTAGAATTTTTGGTTCTAGGGTATGCCGGTTTTCCACTTCACCAATTAAAATAAAACAGTACTTACTTAACTAGATATTATTGAAATATTACCTATCTTGTGACCAATATGCACGTTATAAATGCCATTCAGAGAGCCTACGTTGGGAGTCTAAACGAATTTGGTCTTACGTTATTTAATAAATGGTGTTCTAAAATAAAGATGACGAAGAAAACAAATTTGATATGATATTAAAGCATTTTATTGATTCAGTGCATAATCAAACAATGCAAAAAAGTGAGTGACCTTCTAAATTTCCGGTCTCTTTCATTTAAGTTAAATCAGAAAAAGACAGCAACAGAATCATTACCAGCAGACATTTTAATTGACATTTTACGCTAAGTGTTACCACACTATTGGTAGAATAATTGACTTGCGATTACTTCCTACATAAAGACAGCTGACATAATTATCAAAATGTCTACAAAGCGGAGCCAAAAGTAGTGAAATAACGCTTCTATTTTCGCTAAAGTCAAAATTTGACAGTGCAACGTGCAAGTATTTTATCCCAATTTTGACTTGAAGAGATCTCTAAACTGTTTCAGTCCGGCCTC
Source organism: Cosmorhoe ocellata (assembly GCA_963675405.1). Classification (NCBI taxonomy): domain Eukaryota; kingdom Metazoa; phylum Arthropoda; class Insecta; order Lepidoptera; family Geometridae; genus Cosmorhoe; species Cosmorhoe ocellata. The sequence goes on along the minus strand of OY776264.1, from coordinate 2,723,421 downwards.
ATTGCCTTTTTTGTAAAACTCCTGCTTGGAGCATCTTTCCATCCAGGCTATCACATTAGGGCACCTGGAACAATAGAGTTTACGATGTGTAGTCATCTATTTCGTTCAGGCTTCAATGACCGTTGAGGAGCGTTGGATGGTTAGTGTTCCAGTTGATTTAATTTCCGTTAGATGGCGTTGCTGGCAAAAAATCGATATACAAGTCTAGGATTAATTTTTTTGTAGAAGCTGGCTAATTAAACTGTGGTAGGTAATGGCTCTGGCAAAAACACGAGTTTGAATCCCATTAAAAGATTCAATCAATTCAAACCAGTACAATGTAGGTACAGATCATAGACAATTCTATGAATAATTGAATTAAATTTTTATTGATAATTTTGTAAAATAGATTTGACTATTTTGAAATGAAAACTTCTGTAGCATCGTTGTGATTTGAAAGTAGATGAAAAGAAAAAGCGACAATAAAAAGAGACAGACACATAAATTCATTAGATTTAATGTGGGATAAAATGAGACAGGAAGCATTATACAATATTTCTTAATAGAGAATTATCTTGAAGCTAAAATGTTTCTACCACGTGTGAACTATTTGCTTTTTTTTAAGTAAATTTACCAAATTAGGTACTCACGCGCTACTATCAATCGGCACCATTTCATTCATGGTGGTGATGCTGGCAACACAGCAAATATCAGCAAGGGTAACTTCATCGCCAGCCAACCAATCAGCAGTCAGAAACTTTTCAGTGAAGTCATATGCTTTATTTATCTTCTCAATGTTTTCCGGTAAAATGTTTTTCTGACCATAGAATATTATTGGCTCCTGAAAAAGAAATTGAATTATGAACCAAAGTCAGTAGTTTAGACAAATCCATTAGATTTACATTAGCAGACTTTGTAGGAAAATAATCCTATCAATAACCTAGGCATTTTCTATAGCCACGTGGTTCGTTCAAGTTCTTGGTTTAGTTCTTGGTTAGTTCATAGTTTTTAGGAAGCAGAACCTTGCATGTCATAGAAAGAATCTATAGAATGAATTTCACGAACTAAAGCGATGCTAGTTCTTTGCTACTCGAGACTGTTTGAAACAAGGCCTTTGTCCACGAGTGGGTTAGGATAAAACAAGGTCATGGCTGTAATCCCCATTCTTGGTAGATAATTTCCTCAGATCTTTAGTTACTTAGATCTTTGAGGATACTAAAGAGGATAGTCAGAGGCACGTTCAAACATGATATTTGGCTCACGCCTACATTTTGCACAGAAGCTAGTGTTCCGTAGGTGACAGGTTGCAAACCCATAAAAGAATACTTACTTATGACATATACTTTTGACTTTTTGGTTCTAAGGTATGCCGGTTTCCTCACGATTTTTAGAGCACTAGCGCACATGAATTTTTCGAAAATAAATACTCATTGGTGCACGACCAGGTTCGAACCCACCACTGGATTGTGAGGCAGGGGTGCTAATAGAGTATATAAAAAAGCATAAAATAGTTATATAGATACCAAAAAGTAAACAGTTACATAGTAATGTTAGAGCAGTGTTATGTTATTGTGAGTTTATTTAAACTGAATTTGAATTTGAATTTGAGTACTAACTGTAGTTCCTCGTAATGCTGGAAACAGAATGCCAGAGTCGAAATGCAGACGTTGGTCAACAACCGCCCTTTTCTGGGGGTCAGTCGGGTAGAGGGAGTCGTCTTGGCCGTATTTTGTGACCAGGTATGCTCCTATAGCGTGGCTGAAACAGTAAAAACCATTTTCAAGCAAGCAAACACCTTGATCAATGGTTTAATCTAGACACCTCTGTGTGCCTCTGAGTTTATTATTATTATTATTATATATTTTAGTTACCTATCCCAAACAATAAAATCATCATCTTTCAGCATTGGGATCGTATGTTGAGGATTCATCTGTTGACAAATAAAGGACAAGTTTAATGTAATAATTAATCAAAACAAAGAAACATGGTCGATACGTGGCAAAGCTGTGGGTTTCTTCACAATGTTTTTGAATAAATAAATAACCAATCTGGTTCCCTAGTATAAGCTTTGCTCAGTCTGAGGCTAGAATGATGGCGTTGTATGAACTGTCCACCAATATATTTTTTTTAATAAAAACCCAACAATCAAATACAGTTTTAATCCTTTCTCTGCATCATGGGTTACTACGGGTACCATGGTACCGGTGCAGATATTTCTCCTGGGGCTGGGTCCATGAACATGCAAACAATTTTCCTGTCGCGAGAATCGAACCCCTACATCTCATGTCTCAGCCGGACATTCACCCGCCTCGCCACCGAGGTAGTCAAAAATCCAGGATCAAAAATCAAAAAATCCAGGACTTTACAATTGGTAGACAGCATCAGTGCATGTATGCTGTTTCGCTCTCTCTGTAAAGCTTAATAAAGAATATGAGACTACTTAGATGACAAAAAAGTTTGGGACGAATCAGCTCCAACTCTGATAGGTGTCCCTAAAAAAATTAACAAGGATCATACAAAAAAGTGCTAGGGCCCAGCGAGTTTCTTGTCAGTTCTTTTCGAACTGGGGATAAGACTGGAATCGGCACCTAGACTCACCTAGTATGTAAGACGATTCAAAATGATCCCTGTGATTTTACTGAAGAATTATTGACTATTGACTATGACTGAGAGACTGTACCTTCAAGAACTCCTCCTTCATGTGCGCGGCTTCCAGAAGATTGACGTCTACATACTCCACGTCAGGTATCTTCAGAGCTTCGATGGTCATGAGAACAGCGCGGTTTGGAGGACTGGCGTCCAGTTTGTATAGAGTCAACACCATGGCTTGCAATGTATGAAATAACTGATCTAAAAAAAAGTAAATATGTTATTGAATTTGCCAAAATATATCTTCGATAGAATCTTTAAAAAAAAATTCTTATCGTGTTAGTTATTTAAAAATCCGCGACTTTGGGTAATGTTACCTTCATACAAACTCTTCGTTGTAATCACACTTGATCAAATAAACAGTGAAACGATAAGATAACGAAAAATACAAAATCTGATGTCCCATTTCATTCCTATATTGTGTTTCGGGATAAAAAGTCTCTATGATCCTATATTTCATCCTGATTTTAATCATTTGCAAGTAATTTTACATGATAATTGGTGATTGAGTAATTCTTATCGTTATTAACGTTTATACCAGCATAGCATTGCGTTATTTACATTACAGATAGTAGACATACCTACCTACCATAATGGTCGGAGTTATATTTAGATTGGGAGGTCAAATCACTTACAATAGTCGGCTATTCTATACCAATATAAAATACTCTTTATTAAAATGTTTGTGTTTATAATGGGATTGGATGCAGACACACTTTGACTTTCGAAAAATTGGGAACTAGTTTAGGAACCCATTAAATTTCAATTTAATACAATGAATCGAAAGAAGAAGAATCACTCAGAATCAAATATAAAAAATTTCAAACGAGGTTATGAAGAATCACAACTTATTCCACCAGAGTAATAAATAAAACATTATCTAAGTGAACAATACTAAAATAATATAAAAAAATAAGTAAATTATTTTAAAAATTAAAATACCTTGAGCTCCGTGCAGACGTGGTCACAACACGAGCAGTAGTTATGTTATGCTACTCTGTTATTAGATTGTAATTTGTCGTCTCGACCGCTTAGTTTGGATGCAAACCTGTTTGGAATATGGATGTGGTATAGCGCTTTGACTTGTTATATAGTCGACATACGTTATATCAAAACACAGCGTATGCGTAGACGTACCTATATGTGCACTTACACGTACCACTGCGTTGTAACGTATGGAATTTTATGGGATACGGCGCATTATGTAACGTGACGTGCACGTAGACGTAATACGTTCCGTTACGCATTACAGCTTTCAGAAACTGGGCCCGACAGAACAAGAATTTGATTACGACTGTTATCCCCAGGCTCGGTAGATATTTTCTCAGATCTCTAGTTACTCAGATCTTTGAGGATATCTAAAGAAGGACGTCCAAACAAGATTATTTGGGCATTCTCATTATTATATTTATATTATATTATATTTTCTAGAGTAGGTACCTACCTAGTTAGTATTCCGTACGTGACAGGTTGCATGCCCATCGCCGCTAATTAGAATACTAACCTATGACACACACCTTTGAATGTTTAGTACTCCGGTATGCCGGTTTTCTCACGATAATAATTACTAATTACTAGCTTCCGCCCAAGGCTTCGCCTGCAAGGTGCCTACATAAAATGTAGCCTATGTTTATTCTGAAAGTTCTATCTAAACGAAAAATTAGTCCAGTAGTTTTGGAGCCTATTCTATTCTAACTAAATATTTTCTCAATTAATTTATTAGTATAGATATTTTGGAATATATATAGAATATATAGAATGTGTTGGAACGAGATATGAAGGCATGCAACGTTTCCCATGATAACGTCATGGAAGGGCGAAGTGGAAGAAGAGTGTTAGGAAGGCTGTCCCCACCACCATGTGGGATGAATAGTCGGGAAGAGAGAGAGAGAGAGAAATTATTAGTATAGCTATAAATTTTGAATTTTACCATGTCTTTCTATCTTAACATCATCATTCTCCTGCCCTTATTCTACGCGTGGGGTCGGCACAACATGTTTTCTTCTTCCACTCACTCCTATCATTCGCGAACTCTGAGTCTACTCCTCTTACATTCATACATATCATCTTACACATAATCAAACCACTGTTTCTTTGGCCTTCCTCTACTATCTTAATATAATGAGAATTAAAAACGGAAAATACTGCAGATAATAACACTATATTAGGTAATTTCACACATCGTTGGAGAACTTGTACTATAAAGAAAAGTTAGTAAACAAATTGACAGTTTAAAGCGGCATGGTTTATTGGGTAATTTTGTCGACATTAGCTACCGTTGGCAGTAAATATTTAATTATGAAATTGTAGGTTTCGGTGGCTGTTATTAATTTGTCACCATTTTAAATTTAATAATTCAATGGCGCGATCGATGATACCCAAGGATATCAAATAAAATGGTTGTTAAAAATATTTTATCCTTTTTTCCTGAAATTGTTTGGCAATCTGTGATGGGGAATTTGGGGGGCACAGATACCTAGTACCTATAAAGTTTTTATAATCAACAGCTATTCATATTATACCTACTTAATACTACGTTATAAGTTGCAAAAAAACATATTTCTAATTACGGTAGTGGTAGAGCACGAAAGGTCACTGACGTCATATCTTTTCACCACACTGGTTCAAAAAAATAGTGATAAATAAGAACAAGTAGTGGCACAGGGTAAATATTAGTACAAGGTAAGGGTAAAAAAATAATAATGACATGTCTTTGTTCCTATAACGGAGACATGGTTTAAGGGAATACGTCGTTGACTAGTTATTCTGTGGTTGGGTCCTATATGCTACGACTACCTTAGGCGCATACAAGGTGTATTTTCAAGCAGGGTAATGAAAGAAAAAACAATGTATGTAAAATATGTATGTAAAATGTTGATGCTTGATAAATACCGTATTGTACATACCTAGAGACAGTTGCAACTGTTCTGCTCTTATGTAAACATGTCCGCAATAATGTTAAACGGACTAGTCTCAATATTAATACTGGTAATCTACTATGTGACTACAAAAACATTTACGTACTGGAAGAACAAGAAAGTCCCTTACGCCAAGCCAGTGCCGCTTTTCGGGAACTACGCGGGTCATATCCAGATGCGACAGAGTTCCGGAAAGATATCCCAGAAGTTATGTGAAGAGTTTTACGGAACCGATCCTGCCTTAGTGATTCTCGACCCGGATATTATCAAGTTAGTATTTACCAAAGACTTCTACTACTTCAGCAGCAGGGAGGGGATGGACTACAACGACAGGGAACCCACCACACAGAACCTGTTCTTCGCTCACGGAGATAAATGGAAGATTGTGCGACAGAACTTGACACCGTTCTTCTCAACTGCGAGAATGAAGAGCATGTTCTACTTGATAAAGAAGTCTGCTTATATGTTTGAGGATATGATGGACTACGAAACAAAGATTTCAAATGAGATAGGAGCCAAGGCTCTCATGATAAGATACACAATGGATTGTATCTGCTCTTGTGCATTCGGCGTTGAAACAAACAAAGCGAAAGATGCCAACGATAATCCTTTCACAATAATGGGCAAGCTCATCTTTAGTAGCTCATATTACAGGGCTATGAAACTTGTAGGTCGTGCGTTGGGGCCCAAGATTTTCTACGGGCTAGGGTTCAAATGCTTTCTATCCGAAATTGATGACTTTTTCTTCAAATTACTGACAGGCGTATTTGAAAGCTGCAACTACAAGCCATCTTCACGGTGCGATTTCGTAGATCTAATGCTAAATTTGAAGAATAATCAGAAGCACACAGTATTAATAATTTGAAGACTGGAGAAAATAAGAAGGTCGAGCTGGAGGTTACAAATTAGTTACTAGTGTCACAGTGCGTTATTTTTTTTGCCGCTGGGTTTGAGACATCTGCAAGCACTTTGGGTTTGACACTTTATGAGCTCGCGAAAAACCAGGAAGCTCAAAGACGAGCACAGAAGGAAGTTGACGCGTATCTGAAGCGAAACGGTAACAAGCCGACGTACGACTGTGTGACGGAGCTGCCTTACATTAACGCTTGCGTGGCTGAAACTACCAGGCTCTATCCGAGCTTCGGTTTTCTCACCCGTGAAGTCGTAGAAAACTATACCTTTCCGTCAGGCCTGCAGCTTGAGCGGGGCGCGAGAGTCCACCTGCCAGTGTATTACCTGCACCACAACCCTGACTACTTTCCGGAGCCAGAGAGCTATAAGCCAGAGCGGTTCCTACCAGGAGCTGAGCACAAGATCAAGCCGTTTACGTTCTTCTCTTTTGGAGAGGGCTCTAGATACTGTATATTGTACGTCAAAACTTCTTTTTTATATCTTTTTAGGTGACAAAATAGGGGAATAATAAACACCATTCGGCTTTAGAATTTCGATTAAATCTCATCGTTGTCTTTTTGTTTTTAGGCTCGCGGTTCGCCAAGATGCAAATAATGCCTGGCCTGATAGCCTTCCTGAAGAAATTCAACGTGGAGCTGGCTGATGGTACACCGTCGACCCTGGACTTTGAAACCACAACTACGCTGATGCAGCCAGCCAGTGCCCTGCGGCTGAAGGTGACGCTGAGGAGTGGCTGGGAGCAACGAATGTTTGTACGGGATACTATTAAATAGATCAACACAGAATAGTGCTCATCTTGAATGTGAAGTTTTTATGTAAATAAAATGAATATGAACATGCGAGAAGTTTCAAACGTGTTTGTAGATAAATCTACCTATTTAATGTAAGCGGGTGCAATATAGCATGCAAACAACCTAGGTAGATTTTACCTATAATTCATTGTCATCCTACAAGTACTTATTGAGAAATACCTATCTACGTAGTTAAATTAAGAATACTTAGATGACGGGGTTTTTTCCTACCTCTCATCAATTAAATGAGTTTGTACTTACTTTATTACTTACTTAGGTTATCAGTCATGTGGTTACCATAATACAAGCTCTGTTTAGTTTGGGGCTACATGGTGCTGTGTGCTAGTGTCCAGCATTATTTACTTATTTATTTATTTACATAATAATAGACCATTAGCGTTTCTTTAACATATTGAACGGTACACTTAGTTGGTACATACATACATACATAAAATCACGCCTGTTTCCCGACGGGTTAGGCAGAGATCACGGATCTCCACTTGCTACGATCCTGACACACCTCTTTTGCTTCATTCACTCTCATTACATTCTTCATACATGCTCGTCGGTTTAGGGTACTCTTGACCTGGCCTTTCTCTAAAACGTACCCAATTTGATTATTAACACTTAGTTGGTGTATGAAGAATATCTACTTTTTGCCATTATTTCATTAGGTTTTCATTGTAGGTACTTAGACGAATCCAGTTTAGGAATAGTGACTTCAAAATACGAAATCACATGATTTAGGTACAAAGACGCAATAGAATTGTGGGGTGGAGGTAAGCGTTTACTTTATTAACTATGTACATAGGTAACTATGTAGCTACCTACCTATTAATATAATTAGCATGCATGCAAGTTACTGCTGTAAATAAAGAATGAGCGTGGAGATGTTTTATGAGTACCTACCTATGTAATGTTCCTAAGAAGAAACTTACTGCTTATAATGACAAATATTATTTTTTTCTGCTATAAGCATATCTTACTAATCCTACTAACATTATAAACGCGAAAGTTTGTAAGAATGTATGGATGTATAGATGTATGAATGTATGTTTGTTACTCTTTCACGCTGAAATGGTTTAACAGATCTGGATGAAATTTGGCACAGATATAGATTATAGTCTGAAATAGCACATAGGTTACTTTTTATCCCGGAAAAAATTACGGTTCCCATGGGATATATTTTTTTTTGTTTTTCAAGGTACCACGCGGGTGAAACCGTGGGTGGAGGCTAGTAGAATATAGTCTATAAAAACACATAGTATACCTACTTTATATCCGGATCGGTACCAAGCGAGCGGAGTCACGCGCGGTTGCTATTATTTTAAATCTAAACTAATATTATAAAGAGGAAAACTTTGTTTGTTTGTTTGTTTGAAATGAATAGGCTACGAAACTACTGAACCGATTTAAAAAATTCTTTCGCTGTTAGGAAGCTACACTATCAGCGAGTGACATAGGCTATATTATGTTTTCGAAAAAGTTAGGGATCCTTACTAAAACTTCAATAATGTAACCCAAGGTGTAAAAAAATTACCTAAAATATTCTTTACATCGCGTGCGCTGCGAAAACTATTGACGATAGAATAAAATAATGTACTACGACTTTGTAGAACACATCATTATTTCCAAAAAGTGTCGCGACAGCATATGTCTAACTATTATGGTTTTGCCACAATAAGAGTTCTTTTATTTTAAAATTGTAATTAAAAGGCCGCTGTTAAAAAACGCTCTTAATTTGTGTCTTAGTATTAATCCTTATCAAAATAAATCACATCATATCCTAGACTGTTTCAATACTTATAAATAACTTTTTGAATTACTCAATTTGGACATTCCATTCGAAAGAAATCACGAAATTAAGAATGTAAGTATTAGAAAAAAGTTGCGTGGTAGCCGCTCACCCTGCTCGGCTAGCTAGACAGCACTATAGTGTACGTACCTACGTACGTACGGGACGGGAGGGGAGTAAATTTCAAATAATAACAAAAAGATCTTTTAAATAAAAATAAAATCATTAATATAATAATACCTATTCAAACTTTCTTTATAATTTTCTTCTTTTAGTAACCTGACGCAAATAGAAGGGTTGGTTATGTGTGTGTATTATAATTTTGAATTTTGAAATTTTTATTAAATTTGAGAGCATTGGTGGTGTAGTGGTAGTACCCCTGCCTCACGATCCGAAGGTCGTGGGTTCAAACCTGGTCATGCACCAATGAATTTTTGCATTTGAGAAAATTATGTGCGCAATGCCTGTGTTCTTAAACGGTGAAGGAAAACATCTTGAAGAAACCGGCATACATAAGAACCAAAAATTCGAAGGTGTGTGTCATAGGTTAGTATTCTTTTAAGCGGCGATGGGCTTGCAACCTGTCACGTACGAATACTAAGTACTGTGCAAAATGTGGGCATGTGTCAAATATTATGTTTGGACGTGCCTCTGAGTACCCTCTTTAGATATCCTCAAAGATCTAAGTAACTAGAGATCTGAGGAGATATCTACCGTCGTGACCATGTATAGCTAATAATACCCGTGCGAAGCCGGGGCGGACTGCTAGTATTATAATAAATAGGTAAGTACTACATGTAGGTATTATCGAGATTCAAAGCAGACCCGTATACTACTTACATTATTCTAAGTAAGAATGTTTGGTTAGCCTGTCCAATCATAAAAATAATCACTAATATTGATAATACTACTTGCCAGTGTTGATAGCACAGTTTGTTTTTACCACTGCACCCACGCAAACATGTCCGCTGTAATATTAACCGGGCTTGTCTCAATATTAATACTGGCACTCTACTATGTGATAACAAAAACATTTTCGTACTGGAAGAACAAGAAAGTGCCCTACGCCAAGCCAGTGCCGCTTTTCGGGAACTATGCGGGTCATATCCAGATGCGACAGAGTTCCGGCAAGATATCCCAAAAGTTATGTGAAGAGTTCCGAGGCGAGCCTTACTTCGGAACGTTTTACGGAACCGATCCTGCCTTAGTGATTCTCGACCCGGATATTATCAAGTTAGTATTTACCAAAGACTTCTACTACTTCAGCAGCAGGGAGGGGATGGACTACAACGACAGGGAACCCACCACACAGAACCTGTTCTTCGCTCACGGAGATAAATGGAAGATTGTGCGACAGAACTTGACACCGTTCTTCTCAACTGCGAGAATGAAGAGCATGTTCTACTTGATAAAGAAGTCTGCTTATATGTTTGAGGATATGATGGACTACGAAACAAAGATTTCAAATGAGATAGGAGCCAAGGCTCTCATGATAAGATACACAATGGATTGTATCTGCTCTTGTGCATTCGGCGTTGAAACAAACACCCAAGCGAAAGATGCCAACGATAATCCTTTCACAATAATGGGCAAGCTCATCTTTAGTAGCTCATATTACAGGGCTATGAAACTTGTAGGTCGTACGTTGTGGCCCAAGATTTTTTATGGGCTAGGCTTCAAATGCTTTCCATCTGAAATAGATGACTTTTTCTTTAAATTACTGACAGAGGTGTTTGAAAGCCGCAACTACAAGCCATCTTCACGGTGCGATTTCGTAGATCTAATGCTAAATTTGAAGAATAATCAGAAGCACATTGTTGGGGATAGTATTAATAATTTGGAGACTGGAGATAGTACGAAAGTTCAGCTGGAGATTACCAATGAATTGCTAGTGTCACAGTGCTCTGTTTTTTTTGCCGCTGGGTTTGAGACATCTGCAAGCACTTTGGGCTTGACACTTTATGAGCTCGCGAAAAACCAGGAAGCTCAAAGACGAGCACAGAAGGAAGTCGACGAGTATCTGAAGCGAAACGGTAACAAGCTGACGTACGACTGCGTGACGGAGCTGCCTTACATTAACGCTTGCGTGGCTGAAATTACCAGGCTCTATCCAGCTTTGGGCTTCCTCACCCGTGAAGTCGTAGAAAACTATACTTTTCCGTCAGGCCTGCAGCTTGAGCGCGGCGTGAGAGTCCACCTGCCAGTGTATTACCTGCACCACAACCCTGACCACTTTCCGGAGCCAGAGAGCTATAAGCCAGAGCGATTCCTGCCAGGAGCTGAGCACAAGATCAAGCCGTTTACATTCTTCCCTTTTGGAGAGGGCCCTAAATCCTGTATAGGTCAGTCAAGAGTTCATTTTTACATTTATAGTAGGTGACAAAATACCATTTGGCTTTAGAATTTCAATTAAATCCCATCGTTGTCTTTCTGTTATTAGGCTCGCGGTTCGCCAAGATGCAAATAATGCCTGGCCTGATAGCCTTCCTGAAGAAATTCAACGTGGAGCTGGCTGATGGTACGCCGTCGACCCTGGACTTTGAAACCACAACTATGCTGATGCAGCCGGCCAGTGCTCTGCGGCTGAAGGTGATGCTGAGGAGTGGCTGGGAGCAAAGAATGTTTGTACGGGATACTATTGAATAGATCAACACAAAATAGTGCTCATCTTGAATCATCATCTTCCTGCCCTTTTCCCACGTTATGTGGGGTCGGCACAACATGTAGGTAATCTTCTTCCATTTCCCTCTATCATTCGTCATCTCAGTACTCACACCTTTCTTACCCATGTCATCTTTCACACAGTCCATCCATCTTTTTTTTTGTTCTACCTCTACCGCTGTATCCATCCTCATTCATGCCTAATACTCTTCTTCAAGTGCTCATCTTGAATGTGAAGTTTTTATGTAAATAAAATAAATATGAACATGCGAGAAGTTTCAAACGTGTTTGTAAATAAATCTACCTATATAATGTAAGTGAGTGCAATAATAGCATGCAAACAACCTAGGTAGATCTTACCTATAATGCATTGTCATCCTACAAGTACTTATTGAGAAATACATAATCTACGTAGTTACATTAAGAATACTTAGATGACGGGATTCTTTTCTACCTCTGATCAATTAAATGAGTTTGTACTTACATAATAATACTTAGACCATTCGATTATTAAGCGTTTCTTTAACATATTGAACAGGTTCACTTAGTAGGTGTAGGTATTAAATGAAGAATATCTACCTTCTTATTGCCATTATTTAATTAGGTTTTTATTGTAGGTATTTAGACGAATCCAGTTTAGGAATAGTGTCTTCAAAACACGATATCACATCTTCAAAAATTAAGAACGTTTTCCTTTAACTACATTGGCTTAGGTAGCTACCCTTAGTGCCCGTCTTTAAAATTCAACCTATACCTACAGGTAAGAAAAGCCTGGGGTTTCAAACTAAGCTCATATATAAATCTTTTCAGTACATTTCCAACAACACATTTTAAAAGTATTTCACCAAGTTTTACGTCCGCCGTTAACCACTACGCCGAACGCAGTTCCGGCGTCCGAGAGTTATAAATTTCACTGTTAATCTGATATTCTCTCCATCGACATCGGTCCACAGAAACGGCTAGCACTGGTTTATCGCTTTTTAGTTCTTCACAATAATAATTGGCTTTACGATCTTACGGTCTGTTCACACATACATCCGTCATTGAATAAATTCTCATTTTTAGAACGTAAAAAATTACCATTCGTCAATGACGGATGTACATATGTGTGAACAAGCCCTTACGCCTAGTAGCAAAACGTCCAAAAGAGTAAAAAAACAGACAGAGAGACTTACTAATACAAGACTTGAGACTAATAGTTATGTTTTTTTTAACAAAGAGACAGATGCCATAAATAAAAAAATAATAATAAGGGGACAGAATGACATAAACGCAAAAAGATGAAGAAGTACGGACAACGAAATCTTTACGGAAAAAAACGAAAAACGGAATCGTTACGGAATATTTCTGGAAGACTAATTCGTGGTAAGGCCCCATTTCAAAATCAAAGAGTGGTAATTATACAGAAAGGCAATGGATTTACTGCCGCAGTATCAAGTCCTACAAAACCGATTTACGTGTCAACGAAATCGAAACCGCACCTCTAGAGCCAAAGATGCTGGTAGGTATTATTTATTTATCAGTAAAATTTTGAAACGTTTTTATGTACCTACATAGCGTTTTATTTTCATTAAATATGATCAGCTATCTTCCTAAATTTCTAATGAACAATATATTCCATTTACTATCAGAAATTATGAACGCTAATCATTTGAAAGCGTTTTAACTAGTGCTTACCCTTCTGATACACTGTATATAATGAAAAATGTCCAGCGTTGCGCAAAAATGGCTTGATTTTATATTGGAAGTTATGAGAGTGGGTGAGTTATACAATTTTACCAAGTAGGTAGTTAATCCATTAATTAGTTTGAAGAGTAGATTTACCCAAATTAGCGTTAAATCTAATGTTTTATTTGATACAAACTTCAACCTCTCCCTGCATCCCCTTAAAACTTTAATTTTGGGAATTATACCTCAAAAATGACCCTACCATACATTGTGCCTACCCTGCCAATTTCAGTTCTCTAAGACCAGCGGTTTAGGCTCTGCGTGGTCTACTGACAGGTCAGTCAGTAACAACAGAGTCCTAAATAAATAATATAATTGTTAATGAGACAAAACTACTAAAAAATAACCACAACTTATCAGCGTGTGATCTGCAAAAACGAATATCTTGCCAAGGGCTTTACTAGAAAGAAGAAAGAAAGAAAGAAAAATATTTATTTTGTTTACAAAATGACTTAAAATCTTAAATTGCACAATTATAGTAGGTAAACAAAATAGGCCACGACTCAGCTTAATGCTGCGGCAACCGTGCTGCTGCAGCGCTGGTATTCTGTGGCGCCAGACGTTAGTGTGAGCGAGCCATTAACCTTACCTACTACGCAGGTAGGTACATTTTATAAATCTTAAATAAATAATAGATACTTAACATAAACTAAAACAAACATAAAATGAATACTAAAACAAAAAACCTAATATCAAATAATATCAAAGGCTAGAATTAAATATGTTTAAATGAATTATTATATTATGTGTGACCTAGAACGACTATATTTGGATGTATTTTTGGATATTATTACTACAAAATCTTCGGGCAATAACAAAGTAATAAACATTGATATTTCGTACAATAACCTTTAAAAGTTTTAATGAAGTAGTGTTACTTGGAGCTTGAAATTTTCTTTTCTGAAATATGATGGTTTGTAAGAGCTCGTGGTAGAGCCCCAGTCAATTGTGACGGGACAATTGAATAATTTTGTAGTTAGGTAAACATTTGGCCGTTTTCTTTCAGTGTTTTTTGTTTAGGTACTCAGTTTTTAACTAAGTAGATGTCGAAAAACACACGGCTAAGTTTAAATGGTTTCTTGAATTCAAGCAATAAATGAGAAGTTCTATAGGTACCTACTGTGCGTTATTATTACCTACTAGGTGACAATGCAATAGTAATAATGCAGACGTAATGGTGACTACAGAAAACTTATCTGCATGGAATAAACATACTTAATTCTATACAGTGAGATGCCAAAACTGAGACTACAACGAGGATAAGATAAAGATATTTTTATTTATGTAGATAAATGAGTATGACCATTAAAAAAACCAATCATGCTTACTTTTAAAAACCACATTTACGTAGCTTCGGTTTAATAAGCTATTTTTTAGGTATTCTTAATTTTCGGCAATCAAAAATTAAATTGAAGTATAAAGTAGGTAACTTAGATAATTATGTAGTTTATTATAGGTATATTTTGCACTCAATTTAGAAAAAATATTACTGCTGCGATCAAAACAACACGCGATTCGACCACTTGCAATGTTAATAAATAAGTCCCTGGTTGACCGAGCTTTGCTCGGTTTTTTTTTGGTAAATCTTATTTTTTGGAAAATGAAACCTAGCTAGATCGATTTATCGCCCCCGAAACCCCCTGCATACAAAATTTCATGAAAATCGCTGGAGCCGTTTCCGAGATTCCGATTATATATATACATATATTTATACAAGAATTGCTCGTTTAAAGGTATAAGATAAGATAAGATATTTCAAGAAAGCCACACAATTTAGATGTATCAGCATGTTTTGCAATTATTTGATTATTAAATTTGCAAGAGCGCCATCTTCAGTTTAATTTAAGAAGCGAGTTATGTTCCAGTTTACAACTGAAGAAATAACTTCACCCAATTTCAAGCAACCCGGGACTGTCTAGAGTTTGTTAAATATAAAGCTTCCGCTACTCGCTGATAGATGGCAGATAGATGTAGCTACAATTTCAAAGTCTTAAACTAAGTCTTAACTACTTGAAATGGTAAATTGGGTAATTTTGATACATTTGGAACATTATTTTGTGCATTTTCGCAAATTCTAGAACAGAAAAAATCCTCATCTTTGTGACATAGTCTAGTTATTTATTCAATACTTTGTTACTTGCTGATTAAAGTACTTTTTTACATTGGTGAAACAATTTTTAATATCGGCTAAGTAGGCTAGTAAAGTAAAGCCGTTTTAAAAATTACCTGTGATTATCTAAACATTATAAAGATAAAGGATTTGTATATTTGTTTGTAATGAATAAATTCAAATATTAAGTAGGTAATAAGTTATTTTAATGTGCCTATTTCTTTGCACACTGCCTTATTTCTTGTTTTGGGTACTAATATACCTACCTTACTGTATCGTAATGTCACTGTTTCGTAATCTATCTTTAAGCTCTTCGGGCAATATCAAAGATATATCTTTGATATTTCATATCACGTGAAATTTTGACGTTTTTGAAACATTTTGATCTGTAAGAGCTTGTGGTAGGGCCCCTGTGAAGCATGATATATAGGTACCTAACGACGTGTGTGGCACGATTGAAGCAGAATGAGCTAGAACATAATAACGGGCTGAAAGAGTGTTAATTAAAGGCTGAACAGACACCGGAAAAGGAAATTGCTCGTTATAATATGATCCGACGAACACTCTCACATTTAAAAGTATTTTCATCACATAAAAGCTATGAACAGCACTGGTGGTAGTGGTGTAAACTTACGTCCTTCGGATCATAAGGCAAGGGCCTACGACCTTCGGATCATTAGGCCTCCTGCTTTACGATCCGAAGGTTGTGGGTTTGAACGTTGTCGTGCGCCAATGGATTTTTTAATTCGAAAAATGTATGTACTCAATGCCATCGTTTTGACGGTAAAGGAAATATTTATTATAGATCATGGCTTTAGCCAATGGTAACGCAAGGTTCTTAAAATTTTATTATCCTAATGTTGGGATGAATGAGTATTGTAATATCAATATGCAATATTCTAATCTCTTTAATATATGGTTAGTACGTAAATAGATCTACACGAAAGAAGCAACTAATATTTAACTAGTTGAATAAAAATTACATTCAAATCATTCAAAAACTGGAACAGGGCAGTCAAATGCAGGTGGCTTTTACCACCCTAATGTAGAGCTGTGACACAGAGAATGAGGTATAATTTAAATTTAAATTTTGATTTAAAAATTTTTAGGTTTTATAAAAAGAAAATAACAATACTAGGAAAAAACAAGTGAAAATAATACTATATCTAGCTTACGTCTTCAGTAACTATAACAGATAGTGATCTGACATTATAAGACTGATATTATGACGTAAGCCAGTGAGCTTACGTCATATCAGTCTTATAATAACTTAAACTTTGAAAACTAGTTTTTCTTTTTAGTTATCTGCAATTAGAAAATAGAGTTAAATGTTAAAGTTTTAATAAGGGTTTATTAGTTAAGTTTTCCAATCGTTAGGTGTTATTTTGACTATTTGAAATATCATAAATATTTTCAAAATTGACTTCTGAAGTTAGATAACTTTGATTTTATTGCATTAGTATTTAGTATAACTTATTAAATTTCAATAGAGTTTATTATTGCAGTTCAGTGGAATATTTTTTCACGGTTTTCGCTCCGAAGTGGCCTTCTCCATTTAATTACGCATGTCAACAGTGACGAGGGTAGCCACGGAACTACGCTTTGTATACGAGTAAGTATGGATTTGACATAAGTCAAGATCAAACTACTCAGTAGATTTTTCCAGACTCCAGCTCCAAGTAATTTGGTTGAACGGACTTTTTATACTATCAAAGTTGAATCTTTCTTCAGTGAAGGGTGATTTGGCATACATTATTAGAAGGTATTTGCTTACGATAGCGATTTCAAAACAATATGTTGTTTTTTATCGTAGTTTTTTTCGTTGATTCGTTGGTTCCATTGATATAATATATAGTTCCTAAAGTTTGCTTCAATGACAGCGTTTGCCGAGCGTTGTGCGCGCATACAAAAAAGTAAAGAAAAGTCTCTTTTCATTTATGAATAACTACAGATCCATTAGGAATTCTAACCTCCATGTTTATACGGTTCATTTTCATCCGTCAATTAATTAAGTGTCAGATGGATGCCTTTTGTTACTGCCCACAGGAATAATTCCACCTAAATGGATTAGTGGTGAAAGAAAAGTTTATTTTTTGACCAGTTTTCGTAATTCCATACAAATTATGACCGAGCTGAATTGCGCTTAACTTGACAAGTTACTTACTCTTTGGGTAACCCTTTTTGATCTCTTCCATGCCCTTAAAGTTTTAAAAACCCGCTAAAGAACAGAACTCCTCAGATACCACATTATTATAAAGTGAATTTTAGTAAATTTCTGTACTTACCCCGCGATTTCTCTTAGAATCATCTACATGTCCTTTTTCCACCCTGTGGAGTTTATTGTGTGTTTAATTTGGCATTAATTTACTGTGGCATTAATCTTCCATTTCTTTCTATCATCATCATTTCAATGGTCACAAAAATGACCACAAATCAGCGTGTGCTCTGGCTAGACTATATTTTTTGAAAGAATTATTTTCAATATAGGTAACTACTTTTAAAGTTTCGAGTATGTCTCCTTTCAATACTGGATGCTGATCTTCGTAACACTATGTATTACCTATGCCCTACCATGCTCTAGCCCAGAATCTTGAGAGCAATCGTAGTCCCAATTCGTTGTGGCATCCAGCTAATGCAATTACCGTTGAAACCTCTTGGTGGATTGCCTATTATGTGGTCTATGGTTTTAGCTCCTCACGTGTTCACTCCTCGCCCATGCTTGTAGCGTCCATGACCAAAGAGAATATATCACTACGTTTATCCATGACTACAGACAGTAATGTAACGGATTTCAGATATTCGGCTTCGGCCAGAAAATCGAATATCTATGTATATAAAAATGAATTGCTGTTCGTTAGTCTCGCTAAAACTCGAGAACGGCTAAACGGATTTATCTTGGTCTTGAAATGTTCGTGGAGGTCTAGGGAAGGTTTAAAAGGTAAGAAAAATTCGAATAACTGCCGGGAAAACCCTAAAAATAGCTCTTTTCTATTTCCCATAAAAATGTTTTCTAAATAAGTACGAAGTCTGCCGGATCAGCTACTCCTGAATAAAAATTGTATGATCCAGCGTACAGTTCATCCAACGGATCTAGGCATTCGTGAAGTTAGCCACAGGTGCGAGTTTGCGCATGTACAGTCCCACCGTCCCTCTCCATACCTCCAATTGCTCCCAAAAAACGATACTGCGCAGCTCTTGCGGCTAATTTCACGAATACCTCGACTCGTTGGGCCAACTGTAACTAAATTCAAGTTGTAACGTACAGAAGGGGCGGGGCGATGGTCCAGTGATAGTGAAGAGGTAATTACTAAATTTGTGCAGTCATACATTTTCATATATTTTAGGGCAATATTCGAAGGTTAGGTACAACCAGTTTCAAGGAAAATGGATATTGCGTTACTCTAGTGATGTGACTAGTCGATAAGTCCGTGTCGATGAAACGGAAAATCAATGTGAACCAATGAACTGGAAGAGACAAATCTATGCCGAGAATACCTCAACTTTGGTTGTTATGAAACAACCTATGGCAAATTTAATCATTATTATTCATGACAATAGTTATCCTGCGATATCCCACAGTATTCGAACTATAATTTCAGTTAAAAAATCAAAAACATGATCGGAACTGGTACGGTGACTTCGAATGTTTGTTCAGCTCTAAAGTTACTTAGATCTTTAATGATATCTAAAACGGGGTACTCAGAGGCAGGTCCAAAATGTCAGTTTACGCTTCGATAACTATGATTTATTCTGAGAATAGTGCTTGAACTAGTTTGGTTGAATTCGCCCTTAGTCAATCAGTAACAGAAGAGTTTTGCATATTCAATAATAAAATAAATATAATCACGACTGGTAATCCCCGGGCTCGGTAGATATCTCCTCAGACCTTTAGTTACTTAGATCATTGAGGATATCTAAAGAGGGTAGTCAGAGGCACGTCCGAACATGGCATTTGGCACATGCCCACATTTTGCACAGTAGTTAGTATTCCGTACGTGACAGGTTGTAAGCCCATCGCCGCTTATTATAAGAATACTCACCTATGACACACACCTTCGAATTTTTGGTTCTAGGGTATGCAGGTTTCCTCACGATGTTTTCTTACACCGTAATTTTTTTTTTTTTTTTTTTTTTAAATAATGCTGGACAATCCACACACATCATCTAGCCCCAAAGTAAGCTACTTAAAGCTTGTGTTATGGGTACTAGATAACTGATATATTTAATACATTATATACATAGATAGATATTTTTTATTATACATAGAAAACACCCAGACAAACAGAACAAATTTCTGCAGATCGTACACAAATTTGTTCCGCGGCGGGAATCGAACCTCCAACCTCTTGCGTCGCAGGCGGGCTCTCGCCCGCTGCGCCACTGAGGTCGTCGATTATAAGAGCACTGGTACTGCGCACATAAATTTTTCAAATGATAATACTCATTGGTACACGACCAGGTTTGAATCCACGACCTTCAAATTGTGAGGCAAGGGTGAGACCACTACACCACCAGGGCTCTTGTATATTTCTTGTATTTTCAGATTATGAATAAATGGGAAAAATAGGGTTTAATCTTTAAGATTGCACTCAGTTGCAACGCAAAGTCACTTGCTATAACCGTCTAATGCCTTCCGTTGCTTTTATTCGCCGCTTTTCTCATAAATCATCATTTAAACTCTAAAGTATTCTAAGCACGATGCCAATTTGTAGCGGGACCAGTCGTTACTTAAGCGTTGGTTTTTTATAAAACGAATACCGTTATGTATACGAAGCTTATTAACATTATAAATGCGAAAATTTTATGTAATAATCCTATTCTCGTTCATGTGGCAATACTAAAACGCAACAATAGTGTGTTCTTATATACCTGTGGCGCCATCTAGATCACGAAGAAACCCGCGGCTTAATCAGCTTAGCAAGTTTCGACCTACCTCTCCTGTGAATAGAAATGTCTTAGCTGAGAGAATGGTATGACAAGCCTGCTGGGCAACCTTATCTAAAACCATGTCCTGCAGGTGAGTAAAATTCTACTTGACGCCATATATGTAGGTAAATCTAGAAACTAAAATCTAGAAGCTTTTTTATAATTATTAATATTGCCATCATCGTTAGCTGTTTATATAGGTTATGGAAAAACAAATTGACGTTCGCACCATCTCTGCTATATAACGGCTGCTATATTTCAGGAAGCGTGTTCTCTAAGGAGACTTTATTGGTCTTTGCTCTTGACATACCATATTGTAGGCCCTTATTCTGTCATTACGAGACTCCTCGTGTTTCATGTATTGTTTTCACAAAAAATATATTAAAAGCATTTACAAAAAGGCTCTCGTATTTTGAAGTAACCAGCCGAGAAAAACAGAAATTCTAATTTGTTTTTAGTTTGTCAAATTATTTTACGGCTTTCGTAGCGTCTGTTAGTTGGTAGTATTTGCAGATAATGTTACTAAAACAGTATACACTCGCGTTAATTAAAAATACCTTTAGTTTACTTATTAGTAAACCATAGGTATTTATTATATTCATTAGGTATTTTCATATTTTTTTATGTTAGAAGATTGCTTTCAACATAACTAGGTAGGTAAATACTTATTCTGTTTGAAACTTCATTTTTCGAACTCTTTGGAAAGTGTATCCATGTCAAAAGCACTAATTAAGCTAACGTAAGCAACAGCTCAAAATATACGTAGCACAGTTATTTCATCAGCCTAATCTGGATTTTAATAGAAAACTTATATAATACCAAAACTCAAGTCAATAAATCAAAGCTTATCTTTATAGAAATAATTCCCTCATTATAAAATTTGATAAGACAAAAAACTGAACGCCAAATAATTTGTAACAGCTGACACACCTTTGAATTTCTGGTTATTAAGCATGCCGGTTACATTTTGATGTTTTCCTTCACCGCTCAAAAACTTCTTCAGTTGGCCACTGACACAAATTTACTTTTCTTGGTTGGATTCGATCAAACTAATTAAAGCATTATCAAGAATAAATCGCGGAGTAAATTGACATTTCACATTACATTATTCTACTCACCCATAAAAGCACAAAAATAGACCGTGTGATAATAAGAACATTACTATCGACCCAACGCTGATGTAATCAAAGTTATACGTTCGTACAAGCATGTATGCTACGCTGGGAGATTACTGGAAGCATGTTACACTGTTTTGTAACATCGAAGCTATTAAAACCTATCAGCTGGTAACCCTCTTCTTCCTGCCCTTTTTCCACGCTATGTGGGGTAAGCACAACACGTTTTTTTTCCATTTCCCCTTATCATCTCTCATCTCATTACTCAATCCTTTTTTACTCATCATCTTTAACACAGTCCATCCATCTTTTCTTTAGTCTACCTTTACCACTATATTCATCCACATTCTTAGCATTCTACACTCTTCTCGTCACATGACATTCATCTTTCCTCATAACATGCCCATACCACGCTATCCTATTACTCCTCATATTTTCCGTCATCGGAACCACTTTCAGCTGGTAAATGCCCACTGCTGAGTAAATGCCCCTCTATCACACCACAGAATGCAATTTTTTATGCTACTGCAAGAATCAAACCTCGCATCACGGCCCACTCGCCCACTCGCCCACCACGCCTTTGTCATCAATATCCACACTACCCGACGTTGATTTTGCTATAATGTTGGCATATAAGGAGTTCGATGTAAATGTATTTGTCTTGTCTTGTTCTAGAACTTACGTACTTTCCGATAGTTTGCCATTTATAGTTGGTTATGGAAGCCATCTGATAGTTTTGCAGTTCAAATTACTGTGCCATGATAAGATTTATCTATAGATAATGGGTCATATAAATCTAGATAAAAACTAAGTTATCCACACTTTGATAATGAACAAAGTAAAATTGTTGGTGTATTAGGACTTTTAGCGAGTCAACAAAATAACAGAATTACGATCACGGGTGTTTTAAAAATGTCACACAAAATATGTGCAATATTCAATTTCACAATACTTTCGCTGAACCATTCTAAATTCTGTTTCTTTGCCTTAGAGTTGAAAATAATTCAGCGAACGGCTAAGGTTAAGCGTGGCAGTTAAAGAGTGGCCTTGGAAAGAGTGGTGCTTTAGTTTCCGACGTCAGCTACCACAAAGATTGGAAGCTAGAGGCACAGCAAGAATAAATCAAAACGTAGTAATAGCGGTAATAAGTATCCAATAGCGCGCTGCAATCACCCGTCGAGATATTATCAATGTAGACTGTAGATGACGTTCTCACCTACTACATATCTACATTTATGATAAAATAAAACATCTTTTTTCTGCCTTCTGATAATGATGTTCTTTTAACCGAATTATATATTCGCGTTCTATTAATTGCGGTATCATAAGTTACCTTACCGCTTGCGAGTAATGTTTTCTGTGCTTGACGCTGCAGTGAATAGCGAATCTAGAGGTTTATAGCTCATCGTTCTTATTACCGGCTATTGTGGACTACTGATGAAAACCTTTTGTGGGTTGCTTACGACTATAAGTTGTTTAGGTTTTTACGCTTGGATTGGGGAATGTTGAGAAGATGTTTATTAATAAATCGTGGTTTTGAACTCGGTCGTGCACTTATGTAAATAAGGATCAAAATGATACAAGAAAGTACTAAAACCAAATTGAATTTTTTGCTATACTTCTCGAACTTGGTTCAAAGCTAGAGACACATTAATATTCTTATATTTCTTCTTTTTTGTATAGGTAGGGCATTGCCTCTTTTGAGATCAATATTGCAAGTATCAAAGTGTTTAAATAGAGTAGTATTGTCAATGTCACAAGTCAAATTTGAGTTAAACTATTTGATATTGACTTTAGATGGTTTTTTCCATGAAATAATGAACACAATTTTCCAATGCCCAAAAACGACGATGGAAAACTCCTGACAAAAATAATCCAATAATGTTAATCTAAGCCTGTGCTCAAATCATTTCAAGTTTCATCCAAGCAACGTCTGTTCGTTCAGTTATCATAAATATGTAGAAATTGGACAAAGTTTTGGTTCCTTGGAAAAGCAAATCTCCGTCGTCAATATTGAAGTTACGTCTCGCAGAACCATCAAAGCTCACCGTGTGTGACGCGTGACATACGAAGTTGCAAAATAAATACTGAGATAAATCATTATGTAGAAATTGCTCCTTCGGGTCTGGTGCAAAGATATTATTCAGCATTAGCCCCATAGTTTACTAAACATATTTTTAGATCTTTTAGTACTATTTTTGATAGCTAGATGGCGGAGTTAAATTTGTACAAAAGCTAGATCTCGCTATATCGTTGCGTTTAAGAAATCTTTTATAAGTTATGTCTTAAATACGCTTTAAAAACGGTGAAGCAAAACATCGTGAGGAAACCGGCACATCCTCGAACTAAAATTTCGAAGGTGCTTCATAGGTTAATGTTCTTATAAGCGGCGATGGGCTTGCAATCTATCATGTACTGCGCAAAATGAAGGCATGTGTCAAATATCATGTTTGGACTACCCTCTTTTGATATTCTCAAAAGATTAACGTAATAGGATTAAAGTTCGTAATTAGAGATCTGAGGAGATATCTACTGAGCCTTGGGATTACAGTCATGATCATAATATTGTTTTATTTTTCCGCAATTTTTCATAAATTGCGCCAAAAATCTTGAGCCTCTCCCGTTCACGCTCCCTTCGATTCCTGAATATAAATCTCCACATTACAATCGAGACGACAGGTAAGAAAACAACTTTTACAACTTTGCCAAACGACATATAAAAAGCGTGGTTTATTATCCAAATAATATTTTCTTGTTGCCTTTCGCTGATGGCGACATTTTCGAGATTTTGATTATTTATTTGATATCACCATTTCATTGCTCTATTTTTTTGTTGTCACATTTACACGTTTGTTTTTGTGGATTATGATCTTTGATGATATGATCTTCATAGCTCAGTGGGTATTAACTCTGCCTTCTACGCCACAGGTTGTGGGTTCGATCCCCACAGGGACAAAGATTTGTGTGAACGAAAGTGTTTGTTCTGTGTCTGGGTATTATTATTATTCTATGTATGTATTTATATGAAAGTATATAACTAATCTATCAGTTATCTAGTTCCCATAGTACCTACAAGTTTTCTTAGTTTTTGGGCTAGATTGCATTGCGTAAAATGTCCACTAATATTTATTTATGTATATTTTTGAAAACCGTACTGACGCAGAAAGTTCTAGAACGTTCAAAACAAATCAATACTGTGCCTTGCGTATTATTAAGAGTTATTCATTCCACGTCACCGCATATATTTTAGCCGTAGCCAATAAGACGTCCAATGCGTTTTTTGTCATGAAAATTTAAATTTCTCGCAATGTGCTTTTCATTCCATAAGTAAATAAACCCATTTTGACTATATACTTTAGAGATAGCGCGCACGGGCTACTTTTGTCGCTTATCAAGTCCGGTTATGTATGGAGATGTTCGCATGTTACGACGTGACACTGGGTGACATCTCCATAGCCACGGACGTGACAAGAGCGACGAAACAGTCACGGCGACAAAAGTAACCCGTGCGCGCTATCTCTTATTCAAGAAAATGTTTTCTAAGAAACAACCACCATTTTATATTCAAATGTTACTACCTTGTGAGGTAATAATACGTACCTATTTAGCACAAATCGCTTCTCTGCCAGGAAGTTGTGCTTAAATGCCAGATTTCTGGCTGATTTTCTGCCAAAGATATGCTACTTTGCTAAGTAAAGTATGTTTAGAACTTACCTATATGATTTTTTAACTCGGTTTAGCTTAGCACGGATGGAGGCTTATTCCCAAAGTACTCCATTCTTTTGTTCAAAAATGATAAGAATCTCGAACATTAGTTCCCAATCTACTCCAAAGAATTATTATTAAAAAAAGGTAAAATAAAAATAGTGCGTTTAAGTTTTAAGACCACTCCATTCAAAACATCGAAACAAAATAATGTTTCATTCTACTCCATGAGATGAAGGAGTACAGTCTGTCACAGTATTTCTGTAACAAAATTAGGTACCTATGCTGGCAAAAGTTTTCTTCAAATTATTTAGGACGTTTACGTCTGCGGCAAATGGAATAAATTGTAAGTACTTCACTTCAACATCACTTACATACTTTTAACGCATTATTTATTATTCAGAAACAAACGGTAGCAAAAGAGATAAGTTTTGTTACATCCACGTATGTTAATGTTACAAGCAATTACCAAATTATAATTATTTAATTTCTGAATATATTTTAAGGGGTTATTTCTCGTGGCCAAACTATTTCGCCTAACTAGTTTGGCTACGAGGAATAACCTTTCCTCATAGCCGAACTCGTGTCAAAATAGGAAAAGCAAGTACCTACAGTTATCTACAAAATGAAAATACCTCTGCAATACTTATGATTTCCTGGTACTTTAAACATTATTATTTATCCATTTGTCATGAAGGATGAATTAATTATGTCTTTTAGATAATTTAGCAAAGCCATTTTTGCAACATTATTTCGAAAACATGATTTGTCCTTCATGACGACAACGGATAAAATGTTTTGAAGTAAGTACCAGGACATCAAAAGTATCGCAGAAGTATTTTGATTTAAGCAAGTAAAAAAAAACCTGTGCAACGTTTATGATGTCCTGGTCTTTTAAAAAAATCTAAATCACAATTCACACATAGTGCATAATTGCTATTGCCTAAAAGATAGATACTATGTACGAAACAAAAAACAAGTTAGGCGAAAAGTAATAGAGAAGAAAAATATTTTTATTGTACTATTAAAATATGTATTTCTTAAGCTGACTGTACGTCAGTTACCTTGTGGAGTAAAATGCGAAATAAATCAGTATGCTAAAGACTAATATTAAATGTTTGGAGTAGTTTGAGAACGAACGTATGAGATAATTATTTTTGGACACCAGTAGGGTGGAGTCGAATTAAACTAAAAAAACAATATTTTATTCGTGGAGTAGTTTGAGAATATTTCTTAGAGTACTTTGAAACTAAAACGTGGAGTACTTTGGGAATAAGCCCTGATGGATACGAGTTCAGCGAAACTTTGTTTTGTATGGAGAGATGCAAGCCAAAGCTGAGTGGTATATTATTACGACCGTCACACTGACAGCTACTTTTATTTGAAAGTATTACTTTCTAGCTTTTGCTCGTGACTTCATACGCGTTTAGGCAGAATTTTTAATTTTTTAGGACTCTTATTTTGCACTTTACTTTCATGCCTTATTTCACCCCTTCAAGTATTTTTTGGCGATAAAAAGTAACCTTCCTTTCTCAAGCTTTAGTCTATCTTTGTACCAAATTTCTTCAAAATCTGTTCAGTGTAATAGACAGACAGAGTTACTTTCGCATACCTATATATTATAGTATGGATACGCTATACAATAGGGATTCAAACACAGGGGTTTACCTACGCAGTCTAAAGTAGCTTTTGTGTGGATTTCTGTATCCTACTCTAACGAGATGGCAATATTGGATTTCTATTTCTTTTTACGAAAATCTGATAGGGTTTCATTGCTTTTGCAAGCGGCTTTGGTATTAAATAGAAAATACAATCTTCAGATGGAATAATAAACTGTTCGACTGGGACAAGCTAAGCTAGTTATTCAATTAAGCTGCCTAGTGCTTATTGCGTAGTTTAACTATGTAACTGCTTCCAACAGATCAACTTAGTTAAGTGGTGATTAGGGTTTTCACTATTTGCATGGGCTACCACTAAGAAAATCTAATAGTATCCTTGATTTATAGGTTTTTATAAGGTGTGAACTTCTTCAACTATGTATATCTACAGCAATCGGCATTACGTCCCAGTGAGTTATTGTTCTATAACTAATAATGTTGGTTTGGGACGATATTTGATAATAGGACCATGGTTTTGGTGTGATCTATATTGACAAGGTCATTTTCACAATAAGGTAACATAACAACAAAGGCCTAACCACAAGTTTTTCGGACTATATAAAAGTAATATAAAATTGATATTATTTCGTGCCTTACCGTACTTTTAAAAATTGAATTCAAATTCTGTTACTCCAAACTTGAAACTTGACGTTTCTGAAACATTGATGTTTCTGAAAGCTTGTGGTAAGTTCCCTGGACGTGTTCGGTTTCTTTAGGACGTCAGTTACCCGAAGCCGTATAATCGTATTTTACGAATTGATTCGTTTAGTTGCTGGTTTTACGGCTATTTCGGTTAAATAAGTATTACCCGGGTCGCAATAAAATGGAGTAACATCAATTTGAATATTGGCTAAGTTTATTCGACTAGTCATACGAGAAATTACTTTAGTGGTTAGTGTCTTGTTATTTCTTCTAAAATTTATAAGGTCGAATGTTTGAGAGCTAGTTTGGTAATAAAATAAAATAAAATGAGTGTGTACTTCGCAAGAGACCAATGTTATTATCGGCACAATAACCGGGCAAACCCTACTCTAAGCTACATCGTTTTACTATCATTTGGACGATGGAATAAGACATTACTTTTGACAATCGATCTCGTAACAATACTTTAAAAAGTTTATTTTTAATTTGACAACAAAACTACCGTTTATTAGGTCTTTAGGAAAATTAATTGAGCTTGAAATGAACGTCTACGACCTTAAAGGGTCACTTTTGCGGTGAGCAATATACCAGTGTGACCCACAAATTGAGATCTAATCGTCAAACTTCCCAAAGGTTTTGACAAGGCAAAGTATGCTTCATTTAATTGAACTTCAAACTAGGCAATTGTAATGTAATTGGAATATTTGATTGACATTCCGTAACTATCAAAAACCCTCGTAATATTCGTAATATTATGTTTTTTGTTTATTCCATGTTCTTGGGATGTATGAATACTTTTTGTTACTCTACCCGTATTACGCTGAAGAGAACGAGATAGCTGAAACATTAATGAATAATACTTTTTTTTCTAAATACATACATAGAATACACAATAACACCTGGACACAGAACAAACATCTGTGTTCATCACACAAATATTTACCCTGAGGTCGGATCAAACCCACAATCTACAGCGCTGAAGGCAGAGCTAATACCAATTGAGCTGAAAGGCCAGTCATAATGTACGTTTTAATTCCTCATGTATCAACATCAACATCAGCTGATAGGCTTAATAAGCTTATTTCAATATGCGCCACTGTAAAGGCTGTTGCCATGTTGCCAATAATTTGATTAGCTCGACATTTTCAGTCACAATTTCAGTAGTCTCATTGCAAACGACAACTCCCTGTCGTTGATATTGGCACCCCGCTCACCCCACGCGGTGACAGTCTGTTTTTAGAGTAGTTAATGAAGATTAGCACCAGTTTTTAAGCAGCATAGAGTCCACGCAAAATCGCTTTTTTTCCAATGAGTATTTTTTTTACCCGACTGAATAGCGAAGAAGGAAGGTAATTTGTTTGGGGTGTATGTTATGTATGTATGGCAATTCTTTTGGGTATCTCTGTAGCCCAAACAGCTGGACAGATTTTAACTAATTATTGTGTCATTGGATTCGTCTTGATTGCAAAAAATTACAAAAAATCCAATATGGCCGAAGTAAGCTATTTTCAATTATTTTCAGCCGGGTTTTTTATTTTTTTGCAATAATAATAAGAATAAGAAACATTAGCAGAGCTTAGTAATACATATTTATTAGCGATGCCATGTTTTACGCCGCCGGCACGGATATAATAAGCAATGTAAAAAATCATGGGCCATATTATTATTATAAATATCATGAAAACATCAAGCATATTCGTGCTGAAAAGATGCAATATTTATTTATGACGAGGGAAGATCTGTAGTTACATAAAGCTCTAGTCCAAGGAGCATAATCATTTTATTTGATATTAATTCATGGTTGCTGTGAGTTTTAAAACACAACTTTGTTTAATAGATAACAGGCTGTCCTACCTTCACTGTGTTTGTTATTTGACATGGGTAGTACAAATTGGCCGTTAAAACTTGCTAAGAGCTATAATGGGGCGTGAGGCATTGGAAATTATAGCTTTAATCTTGTTGAGTGGAATTTAAAACTTCAGATATTTTACTTTCTTCAGTGTCTTGTGTCTTTGCGAAAAGAAAATAGTTACTATAAATGTGAAAGGTTAGACGATTGGATGTTTGTTATTTGATCACGTCGTAACAGCTTAAGCGATTTTATTGAAATTCTGTATTTATAAACGACTTGAATATTGATATAATATAATAATTAATATAACACTGAGATGATGAATGATAGAGATAAATGGTAGAAAATAACATGTTGTGCTGATTCCACATAACGTGGGAAAAGGGCAGGAAGAGGAAAGAGGATAAATGAATTAACCTTTAAAACAAAGATTGTATAGAAAAGAAAAGCCTTTTTAGCAATGAAAATTACCTATGTTTAAAAATAACAATACTTGTACGTAAACGTAACGATATAGCATTTTATTTTAGACTAAAACTTTTTGACAAAATACAGAATGAAATAGTGACTAATTTTCATTTTCATATATTGTACACTCTTTTTTGATATATTTTTAAACCTACTGCAAATTTTAACAAAAGCTATCAGTTCTAATAAATTCAACTGAAAAATAAAACTGAAATCATGGTTATAAATTATAAATTAAATCA
This sequence comes from Cosmorhoe ocellata, assembly GCA_963675405.1. NCBI lineage: Eukaryota > Metazoa > Arthropoda > Insecta > Lepidoptera > Geometridae > Cosmorhoe > Cosmorhoe ocellata. The sequence continues at coordinate 2,693,270 of OY776264.1, read as the reverse complement.
CTCGATAAAATGAAAAAGGATTTCGCGGAAAATATGAGCTCTTAAGGCCGAACAAAAAAGGGTTATTTGCAATTCATTTAAAGCCTTTCCTCGATAAAAAGTATATTGAAATTGTATCGCCATTAAGCACCTATTTGCTAATTGGACTACTTACAATAATCTTAGTAGTGATGCCAGCAGTCCGCCTCTATCATTTTTATCCGGTCAATTCCGGCTGTAAAATAGAAGATGGATAAAATATATACATAATTAATAAAAGAAGTTTGAAGGTGGTGCCAGTGACGTAAAAGAGGATATCTAAAGAGGGTAGTCAGAGCCACGTTCAAACATGATATTTGACATGTTCACAATTTGAATAGTATTTCCCATACGTGACAGGTTGCAAGCCCATCGCCACAATGTTCCTTATAACGAATTGAGTAGTAGATACTTATTAATGGTTTATCGATTAAGATTGTAACAATTCATTGAACTAATTGCGGATTAAGAAAATATTATTGTCAAGTTTATTTAGATTAGTTATTACAAATACTTGTCCCGCAGCAAGCACTAAACCCACACTATTCGCCACGTGATCACTCACCACACCACCTTCGTCTTTATAGAATCCACAAGCTATTAGGGCGATATCAAAGTAATATAACTTTGATATTTCGTACCACTACTTACAAAATTGAACTGAAGTAGTGTTACTTCAAGCTTGAAATTTTACGGTTCTGAAATAAGATAGTTTGTAAGAGCTTGTGAGCCCCTGTTCTATAGATTTTATTATAAAAATCCGGCTTTAGATTTATGATTTGTAAGATTATAGGCACTACCACAGTCGATAGTTGATATAAAACCGAAGCATTTTAATATAACTGATTGTCGTTGAGCAAATATGGCACTGGAAAAAGTTTTATCGTACACCGAAACGCTGGAAGATCCCAAACACCCTTTGTTAGGCCCCATCATAAAAGGGCTTTATTTGTTCGGCCTGTGGCAAACTGGAACTAAATTTCGCACAATCTCCTACAACTGTGTACACTTCTCAACTTTTCTGTTTGTTTTGAGCGAATTCGTAGATCTGTATCAGGTCAGGCATGATCTGAATCAGGTGCTCAACAATATATCTTTGACCGTGCTCAGTGTGATTTGTGTAACAAAGTGTTTTTCATTCGTTTATTATCAAAAAGATTGGAGGGAACTAATCAATCAGATATCACAAGCAGAGCTTAATTTGATCAAAGAAAACGACGACATATCTATAAAACTGATGAAAAAATATACGAAATATGCTAGGGTTGTAACTTACTTGTTTTGGGTGATGGTTTTCATAACAAATTTGCTCCTAATTATATCGCCATTTTTGAAATACATATCAAGATCGTATCGCGAAGATGTATCATCCGGTGTAGAACCACTTCCCCAGATTATGTTCTCCTGGTTTCCATTTGATAATAAAAAAATGCCAGGGTATTTTACTGGGATTTTGGTCCATATAGTCATGGGCTGCCAAGGGTCAGGCGTGATAGCAGCGTTTGATATGAACGCAGTCACTATAATGTCTTATCTCAAAGGGCAAACGATCATTTTAAGAGAAAAGTGTAAGCGGATTTTTGAGGGGGAAAGTTCACGAGATGTCGGGCAGAGGATTAGGGAATGTCATAAGCTTCATAATATTTTGGTAACGTAAGTGGTTTGTTAGTACTTAATCTTTTTTATATCAGTGCTCAGCGATATTATTATTTTGTAAATTTGCAGACATCATAGAATGTTCAACGCACTTTTGTCTCCAACGATGTTTTTATACGTGCTGGTGTGTTCCATCACCATATGCGGCAGTGTTGTGCAGTTCACGTCTGTAAGTCGTACAATCTATTAGATTCGATGCTCTTGAGAAAACCTGTATACCACCACTCAGGCTGACGAGTTATCATCCTGACACGGTTTTTCTTTGTTTTTAAAATTCGTTTCCAACTCGTATTCATTGAAAAAACTGGCATCGTGTTGAAGGTTCCATAGACCACGATGATCTACCAACAGGTGATCTGTATGCTTATTTAGTTTGTAAACCCTGGGTAAAATAACCTTATTTAATTAACCTAAACCAAAATTCTGTTTAGTAAAATAAGAAAAATCTAAAAATTACGTCTCCCGTCCCAATTCCCAAATCTGTGTAATAATGTCACAATTTATCCCGAAATTGCTTTTTTCCTCTAAACTCAGCAGATGTAAATTTCCCTTCTTCATATTTCACGACCTTGAATTAATTTTAGGCTACGAACGTCGTGGAGGCGACGAAGGTCGTAAAATTGCTTATAACTGTACCAGTAGCACTGTGTGGAGCCCTATAGGGACCAGACCGTACTTGCTGAACAGTGACAGGAGATGTGAGAAATTCATTATTCCGCTAGCTTCCACCCGCGGCTTTGCCCGCGTGTTAAAAGTAGCCTATAATACTAATAGATACATACTTTTTAATTTAAAAGCCTTTATTACATGGGTCAACTTGTCAATTTGTAACAAAAAATTGACACAATAATCTACAAAAACAATAACCAAAAAGAAATAAGTACATTGGATTTAGAAAAAAATATTTAGGAATGTTATACTTTTTATACTACTATCTATCCCTGTGTAGAGCCATTTCTGAGTGATTAAGAAACAAACATCCATACATCCAACCATCCGTCCAAACTTTCACATTTCTTATATTAGTTAGATCATATTAGATTGAAAAGTACAAAATTCTCCACGACGACCGTTTGTTTTTCACGTTTGGAGCAGATTTTTTGAGTAAAAAACCCATCATTAATACACCCATTACCATATGGCCTTCGTTAATTTTTTTCTGTTTCAGAAAGAAGCCACGACTTCGCAGAAGCTTTGGGTGCTTCAATACACATCTGGACTGGTGTCACAGCTGTTTCTGTACTGCTGGCATAGCAATGAAGTAGCATTTGAGGTGAGCATGATCAGAATGTGAGGGATTTGCAAGTTTACGGTGAATGTGAATTAGGATTTTTTAATTTCAAAACTGGGTATGTGGAATTTGCTGTTTTTAGTAATTTTGAGTACTCCGTTTACGGGTCTATTTCTATTTGTGTACAGATCATCATCATCTTCCTGCCCTTATCCCACGTTATGTCGCGTTATGCCACGTTGGGTCGGCACAACATGTGATCTTCTTCCATTTCCCTCTATCATTCTTATTCTTTAGCATTCACTTGTGTATAGATATATAGACAATATTATAGTTGATAGTTTCTATAAAGCTAAACTTGTCATTCTGGTCGGTCTGCAAAACCAAAGAAGTACCACCAGTTTAAAAAAGTATTGCCACTTCAGAAAAGAGGTTCTGAACTCGACTCTGGTATTTTTATATTTACAGACTAGAATTGTGGATAGAGGAGTATACGAAAGTGACTGGTGGATGGGTGATAAGAGACTCCGTCGGCTGGCAGCTTTACTGGCCGGCAAGCTCGACCATACGCTTATATTGGACGCTGGGCCATACACCACGCTGTCCGTACCAACATTTATAGAAGTAAGAGGAAATTCATCGCGAAAACTTCAGCCATTTAGACTAGTTGTTAATTTATTTAAAAATAGTTTTTTTTGTCGTCAACTCCCCTGAAGAAATAATACCTTATTTTATCAGTTGAAGTATGTACTAGGAGCCCAGACCTTGTCAGAAGGTAGATTTATCAGTGTCGCAAAGACTGTCTGCTGCTATTTTTTTATTCTACCTTAACACTACATCAATAATTACGTTATTACCTTACACCTTCGTTTTTGTACTGGGTTCAAAGCTTCATAATTAATGCATTTTTTCTTCCAACCATAACTAGATGGCGCTTTGGCCTGACTACTTTTTTTCACTATGATTTAATAAGCACCTGGTGAAATTATTTTGAAAATGCTTTTTTCCACAGATAATAAAAGGTTCGTATAGCTTCTTCACATTGTTTTCTCAAATGCAAGACGGCAAATAAGATGGGTGTGACATGTGGAGTGGAAAACAAATATGGCGTGCTAAAGTAATATTTATATTGTCTTTTACACGTTAGTAAGCTTTTAGCAAAATTATATTGCACCACACACTATGTAAATTCGATAAAATGTTATTTACAGTACTTTAAGCGTAAAATAAAAAGGCAAAACAGCTGCTTGGTTTTGAATTATTTTGTAAAAGTAAAAATAAGGTTTTGAATTAAAGGGCTTTCTTTATTTCACTTCGTGGTCTCACAATAATGCTCTTGCGTTAAATCCCTCTAAATCATTATTTATAGTACTAGGGACCAAGAATCAAAATTAATGAGCTTGCTAACTGTACTTTAGATGTGACGGTGACCATACTTGGACATGGCATAGAGCAGGCCTTACCACAAGTTCTTACAAACTATGTTTCAGAAACGTCACGTTTCAAGCTTGAAGTAACACTAATTCAATACAATTTTTATAGGTCATGGTACAAAATGTTATCATGGTTATGTTACTTTGATATTGTCTGATGAGGATATTGTGGTAAGGCCCATGGTCAATGAAGCTAGAAATTACGGGATATTGTTTAACAGTTCTTTACTATTTAAGAGTCATAAGGATATTGAGTCTGGCAAAAACATGTTTCTACAGACTAAGAAGCAGAATAAGTACGAAGTCGGAATTTATCTAAAAGAGGTGTTTGTGATCAGACCGTAAAGTATGCGGTCTACGTCTTCTATCAAAAACTAGACGAGTTTTTGAGAGAATATATAATGTAGGATCTGCAAATCCCGCCACGAACACAAGTTACATATTTGAACAATTGATTACAATTTGTTCACATTAAATATGGCTTCGCGACGGGTCCATCACTTGACGGCGTTGGTGCATTTATGGTCGTGACATTTGGAACCCTTTAGTAACTATAACAATTCACTGCCTTAGATTATCTACATTTGAAGTATGGCCAAACGCAAAGTTCAGCAAAAAAGTTCAACACGAGATCAAAATTGGGTGTTCTAGGACGTTTTGCATCAGTTTTTGGTACTAAGCAACCAAGTGTTTTAATAACATTCCCCCAATATAACAGCTTTTAAAACAAAATGTATTTTTAAAACAGAATAAAAAATATTATATCAACAAAAATTTGGGTTGCTTGATACAGATGCTTCTTTCACATGCTCAAGTTGGTTTATCATACATATTTTTTATTTATCATGCATAATATCTTTATTATTTTCTACTATAAGGATTCCCCGCGACTTCGTTCGTGTAATGTTTTCAAAGGTAGGTACTAACTTTAACCTCTCGTTGTATGTCTTAGAGGTCCTGCTCTTTTTATATTTATCAGCAGCAAGATATGCTTATTTTCTTATAAGCAAATAGTGTATAAAATCTATGTTTATTTTTTAAGTGAAAGCATCTTATTATCTGTACCGCCTTAAGTTTGTTTTGACGTTTAGTCCACCACCTTAGCCCTAACCTAACCTTATTTTGACATCTGTCCACCCCTCATAATAGCAGCGTTTAGATTTTATAAAACGACATAATTTTCTAAACATATAAAAACAACTGTTGGTTTGTTTTTGGTATAATACATAAAAAACTGATGAACAATTTTTTAAGATGAATTCTGAAGACCCTGAAAGTTTTGTCAATTGTCCAATTCTTTCATTTCATCATTAATTTTTTTTTATATTTATCTTTTAAAATGCGTCTTTGGATTGCGGAACTAATCAGAGTCAAGTCCAAGCATTACATGTTTGTACAGGAGTTAGCATACATTCTGCAACTGAAAGCTTAGAAATATTAGGAAAATAGAAGCCAGGTTAAAAAACTTGTATAAACACCATTTATTATTCAGACTATTGTCAAACAAAATGGCTATAAAATCCAAGAAACGTTTCATTTCCAAATTTCACGCCGTTAAGTCCAGACATAATGTCAACTTTTCTCAAAAACTTGGAAGATCCGGAAAATCCTTTGCTAGGGCCCACGTTATGGGGTCTTAAGATGTGGAGAGTGTGGCAGCCCAATTATTCTGGGTTTAGTACCAACACCATACACATTTTGGGAACAATTTTCGTTTTGAGCCAATATTTGGAGCTTTGGTTCATAAGATCTGACCTTGAGTTGGCAATGAGAAACCTTTCTGTAACAATGCTCAGCTCTATCTGTGTCGTCAAAGCGATTACTTTCATCCGCTGGCAGAAACAATGGAAAGAGGTCATCGAATACGTATCCAATTTGGAAAAACGGCAGCGTGAAACGAACGATGAAGTATCCATTACTATAATGAAAGAATATACGAAATATTCTAGAACTGTTACTTATCTGTATTGGTGTCTAGTTACAGCTACGGTGTTCACAGTAGTATTGGCACCATTGATCGGGTTTTTATCGTCAAAAGAACATAGGATCTTGATCAAAAACGGATCAGTGCCTTATCCAGAAATCCTTAGTTCCTGGCTGCCTTTTAAACGTACGCAAGGATTTGGTTATTGGTTGTCAGTTCTAGAGCACTGTGGGATTTGCGTTTACGGTGGTGGCGTTGTTGCGAATTACGACTCACACGCTGTGGTTTTAATGTCCTTTTTCGCTGCGCAACTTAAGTTGCTGTCTATCAACTGTGCGAGGCTCTTCAACGGAGATGAGGTGATGAGTTACGATGAAGCTGTGAAGAGGATAAGGGAGTGTCATTACCACCATGTTTATTTGGTAAAGTAAGTGCTTGTTGTCAACTTTTGATTTTGAAGAATATTATAGGATCCTAGTTTTAACTTTTTGTCTCACTGCTGGGCAAAGGTCCCCCCCAAATCACGTCAATCACCTCTGTCTTTCAAGGTATCCCATCATCCGCCCTCGAAGGTATCGAAAACCAGGTCATTAAACTAAATTAACTAAACTTAATTATATATTCTGCATTCTGTATTTACTTTAACAGTCGCATATAGGACACTTTGCAATTTTTAAGTGTAACATAATTTATATTGCTCTTACGCTTCTCTTTTATGTTATTTTAGATATTCAACAATTTTGAACACCTTGTTGTCGCCGGTGATGTTTTTATACGTCATCATTTGTTCGCTGATGATCTGCGCGAGCGCAGTACAAATGACTACGGTAAGTACGAGTACATACCCAATAAATTCAAACTTGATGTCTGTTGTCCTGCTATAATATAATATAATATAATATAATAATAATAATCTTATACCTTTAAACGAGCAATTCTTGTATACATATATATAATCGGAATCTCGGAAACGGCTCCAGCGATTTTCATGAAATTTAGTATGCAGGGGGTTTTGGGGGCGATAAATCGATCTAGCTAGGTTTCATTTTTAGAAAACGTCGCTTACCCCAAAAAAGAAACGAGCAAAGCTCGGTCATCCAGGTACTAATATTATAAACGTGAAAGTTTGTAAGAATGTATGGATCTCTGGATGTTTGGATGTCTGGATGTATGTATGTTACTCTTTCACGCAAAAAGTACTGAATGGATCTGGATGAAATTTGGCACAGAGATAAACTATAGTCTGGAATAGCACACAGGCTAACTATCCTACTAATATTATATCCCGGAAAAATGTACGGTTCCCGTGGGATAAATTTGTTTGTGTTTTTCAAGGTTCCACGCGGGCGAAGCCGTGGGTAGAAGCTAGTACTTAATAATTATAATATTCTTTAAGCATTCATCCCACTAAAAACTATTTCCTTCAATGCAGAGTTAGTTTTTATTTTCACTACAATTGAAACTGTTACTTACATTTTTAAATTTATTAAGATCTCTGAAAATATCTCCGCTCCAAAAATGTTGAACCATTAAATTTTTTCAGAAACACATTTAATTAATCAAGTAGAAAGGGGGTTTTTTAACTAAAGGTTTAATTTAAAGGAGTAACTAATTTAAGGGTATCCGATTACTCGGGAGCTTTTTTAATTTGAAGCTCAGTTTAATAATAACTGCTTAATTAAGTTAAGTAGTATCATTATACAGGTAGCTGGTATTTTTTATTAAATATTACTGCTTTTGAGTCGAATCAGCCACAACATTATAATACAGTATTTGAGATGAAAGTATAGGGCGTTTCCACTCAATTTCATATTTTACAAAACTTTTTTATCTTGATTTTAGAGCTCGTTTTTCAAGCTGATAGCATGAAGATAGAGCAATAATAAATAATAGTTTTATTATTGCTCTATCTTCATGCTTCATAATTTATTTTCTATTTTTTTTAGTTCGGTTTCTATAAAAAGCGTGTTTTTTAGTTTTTTTAAACTTTTATTTATTTTCTATTTTTTAGTTTGGTTTATTTATAATAGCTTGTTTTTTTAATTTTAAACTATTGCACGACTCATGATGCGAAGCATCAGAGAGTGCTATACAATCGAAAAAAAAATTTTAAATTGAAAAATGGAATAATTTTATCAAAATAGTGTATTGTCATCGGTCCTCGATAAATCTACAAAGTTTGAACGAATGGCCGTTTAAAGTGGGTCAAAATCGCGCCCAAAGAAGTCGGTTACAAACAAACATACAAACATACAGGTGAAGCTAATAAAAAGCGTGTAAAAATTGGTTGATAATAAGTAATTTCATGATTTCACGAAGGGTCCATTTAAAATTAACTAATATTTTACGAGATAAACAAAATGTTTTGTTGCGAACAATGACGAAAGTGAGAATTTTCATTTTTCAACTCTACTATGGCATGTGTTAATTTTCAGGAAGGCACGGGGACCATGCAACGTATTTGGATAGCTGAATACTTATTGGCACTCATCGCCCAGTTATTCCTTTATTGTTGGCATAGCAACGAAGTCCTCCATATGGTTAGCATTTTATTTTGAGGACAGAATCCACAGAATCCTAATTCCACAACATTTTCAGAGCTACATGGTCGAAGACGGTGTATACAAAAGCAAATGGTGGTCGCAAGATGTGCGCATACGCAGAAGTGTGTTGCTATTGGGTGGTCAGCTGCGCCGACCAATCCAGTTTACGGCCGGGCCATTCACGGCTTTGAACGTGGCTACTTTTGTTGCTGTACGTATTTTGACAGTTTACCTAGTATTTACCTAGTATTAGCCTCACGATCCGTAGGTCGTAGGTTCAAACCTGGTCGTGCACCAATGAGTTTTTCCATTCGAAAAATTTATGTGCGCAATGCCAGTGCTCTTAAACGGTGAAGGAAAACATCGTGAGGAAACCGACATACCCTAAAACCAAATATTCGAAGGTACATATGTGTCATAGGTTAGTATTCTTATAAGCGGCGATGGGCTTGCAACCTGTCACGTAAGGAATACTAACTACTGTGCAAAATGTGGGCATGTACCAAATGTCATGTTTGGACTTGCCTCTGACTACCCCCTTTAGATATCCTCAAAGATCTAAGTAACTAAAAATCTGAGGAGTTATCTACCGAGCCCGGGGATTACAGTCGTGATCATATTATTATTATTATTACCTAGTATTTACGGGTATGTAGGCCTAAATACCATAATAGAGCTAAAATTCAGTCGTGTGGTATAAAGCATACCTACTTGTTTTTTTTAATACAACTTTTAAAATAGGGATATTGTTTTTTTTATACTAAAAAGTAATGTGTTTTTGTCACTTTGCAGATACTGAAAGGGTCTTACAGTTACTACACTCTGCTGAGCAAATAAGATGATTAGATTTTCACGTTACGGTATTATGCACTTAAGCACTTTCTTATCCGTTAGGGACCATTATTCACCTTAAGAAACAAATTTTATATTTTCAGCACATATTTTATGAACTGGAAATTCTGTAATAAATTGAAAGTAAAAAGTTTTTATTATTATTAAATCTAGGTATTAGTAAGAAAAATATGTTATACTGATAACGTGATAATATCCTTTTTTTGTCTCGCCAAAATTTATTTGATTTATTGTCTTTAGCTTTATTGAAGTCATCCCTTGTGTAAGAAATAAGGTATCCATTACCTACAAATAGAAATTAAAACAGTGTTATAACTATTCATAACTTTAATAAAAACCATCCCGCAGTCTCTAGTGCACTTAAAAAAATACAGTAAAGCGAAATGCACCAGCAAATCTGAAAAATTATTACAGTTTTTCTGCAAAATCTAGTTTGCTGAGACCACTCGACAAAATTAAAACGCTACACTTTTTGCAGCGACTGTACAATGTGACAGCGGTGCTGATGAGGACTCTGGGGATATTGAATAAGTTATTTTTAAATGGTTTTACTCACCATTGTACAAAAAAATGTATATTAAATGGTTTTGAATTTATTCACCATTGTACAAAATACTTTGACGGCCTTGCAATTACGAGTAGTCTTCTTCTTTTTTCTTCTTTTAGAAACGTCATATTTGAAGCTTGAAGTAACACTACTTCAATACAATTTGCATAGGTCATGGTACGAAATAACAATGTAATATGAATTCGGTAATGTATTAGGAATTCGTGGTGAGGTCCTACAAAACCGCGGGTGATATTTGATCACGAAAAGGAGGTTGATAAAAAGTAATGTTGGTACCAATACTTATAATGCATTTTATTAAGGTAGTAACAAACAAAAAATTGATCACGATTGTTATTCGCAGGCGTGGTAGAGTGCTTCTCAGATCTTTAGTTACATTATATAGAGTATAGTCAGAGGCGCGTCCAATCATCGTAAGATAATAATGGCACTAAAATCAAATAAGCGGTACAAGACATCATCATCATCATCATCAGCCTATAGCAGTCCACTGCTGGACATAGGCCTCCCCTAATGAGCGCCATTGCGCCCTGTCTTCAGCTCGACGCATCCAGCCTCCGCCAGCAGCCTTTCGCAGATCGTCACTCCACCTAGCCGGAGGGCGTCCTACACTACGTTTGCCGTACAAGACGCCACGACAAAAACCATTTGCATAACATTGTCTAATCATTGTTATAACATTTTACAGCCACGGCGACGTTTGCTAGAAACTAAATTCAGGAAAAAAATAACAAAAAAACAAACATGATTACGACTGTAACCCCCAGACTCGGTAGATATCTCCTCAGATCTCTAGTTACTTAGATCTTTGAGGACACAGTAGTCAGAAGCACGTCCAAACATGACATTTGGCATATGCCCACATTTTGCACAGTAGTTAATATAATACCCCGCACGTGACAGGTTGCAAGCCCATCGCCGCTTATAAGAATACTAACTTATGACACACACCTTCGAATTTTTTGTTCAAGGATGTATGCCGGTTTCCTCACGATGTTTTCCTCCACCGCTGGTATTGTGCACATCCATTTTACGAATAAAAAAACTCATTGGTGCACGACCAGGTTTGAACCCACGACCTTCGGATCATGAGGAAGGGGTGCTACCACTACAACACCAGCGCTCTACATCACCATCGCTAAAATTCAGGAAACTTAGCTAATAAAACTCAGACGTCAAGTAAATCCCTTACTGAAACTTCAATAATTTTGAAATACCTTCCATTCAAAGCCTTCGTGAATTCCCTTTCACTCAGTGAACCGAAAATAGACGTATACATTCTTCGAAGGGATATCATTTACCGGGTCGTAACCAAACGCCCTTTTCACATTCAAGTGGAGTTGTGGAGTCGTGATGGAAAATCAAATAACCTTTAGTGCCGTGAAGCTTTCAAACGAACAAACATTTTATAATATAACACAATGTTCCACAATTTTGGTTACAATTTCGTCAGATTTTTAGTTAAAAGCATATTATAATTGACGTCTGCTTTAAAGTTGACACAAATTTTGAAGTAGGTAATCAAACAGACTCCTGAAATATACAGGGTGTTACCAGACTACTTCAGGGGGTTAAAGTACCTATAAACAACTTTTTCTAAGAAACCAACACGGTGAGCGCGAATAAAATCAGCTGTTTCATGCAAAAGTTCAATACCTAACTTGGCTAAAATGTCTGAAACAGCTGTTTTTTTTCGCGCTAAATGTGTTGGTTTCTTAGAAAAAGTTGTTTATATTGACGGGTTCTTTAACCCCCCGAAGTTTTTGAAAGTAGTCTGGTAACATCCTGTATACTTGAATATCTCATGACGCTGATGCACGCTTCAATTGAAAAATTGAATGTGCGAAACAAAAATCGATATTTTCCTTCACCGTTTGAAGGTACGTAATAGAAAGGTGAAACGAAAGATGAAAATGACTAAGGCCTGGTGTAGAGATCGGTACTTACGGCGCGATGTGGAATTTTTATACATGTGAAAAGGTCACGGCTTGAGACGGAAGACTTTTGATAGCATCAAATCTATTGTCTTCTCTACCCTATTTATAAATCGGCCAAGAATCGATAATCATAGATTTATTTAATATTTTAAGTTTCTGCGTATTTACTCCTCTTCTACAAAAAAAACCGATGATCACTAAAAAAGAGCTCTGGTGGTCTAGCGGCCTTCCTTCCGATCATAAGGTCGAAGGTTCGAATTCGGTCACCTACCTAATAGATTTTTCTATAAGTTAGTACTCTGAAACGGTGGAAACATCATGAGAAAACCTGCTTGCCGTAGAGCGTAAAAAATCGAAAACATTATGTCACATTATGCTATAAATAATGTATTAATTACACGAAAAAAGCCTTCGAAGCTCTCTTATCCTTTCATAACACTTGGTTGGAAAGAACTAGTGATACATAAGAAGAAAGAAATAAAAAGTAATAAAAGATGTAAGTAGAGAAATGTATCTAATATACAAAATTTATTATGTAGTACCTGGGTGACTGAGCTTGGCTCGTTTTTTGGGGTAAACGACGTTTTCTAAAAATGAAACCTAGCTAGATCGATTTATCACCCCCGAAACCCTCTGCATACTAAATCTCATGAAAATCGTTGAAGCCATTTCCGAGATTCACAATATACAAGAATTGCTCGTTTAAATATATAATAATATAATATATGTATATATATAAGGTATAAGATTATAATATACAAACCTGTTATTATTGAAAACTATCTGTTTGTGAAATAGAAAAGGGCTATTTTTAGGGTTTTCCCGGCAGTTATTCAAATTTTTCTTACCTTTTAAACCTTCCCTAGACCTCCACGAACATTTCAAGACCAAGATAAGTCCGTTTAGCCGTTCTCGAGTTTTAGCGAGACTAACGAACAGCAATTCATTTTTATATATAAAAAGAAGAAGAAAGAAGATGACAAAATTCAAGTTATTCCGAAATTACAAAACTAGTTACGTTTATTTTAGTTTTCTGATCCGGTAAGTACTAAACTTTAATGATCCGGAAAACGGATCAACGTTCGGACTTCTTGTTTTCTAACTTCGCAAAGCCTTTAATCCGGGAATCGGGTCGGCTAATTTATTTGTGGCCTTTGTAAGGATAATTATTTTGTTAGGGTTCTTGGTTTGAAAAGAACTACTTCATTTTTATTAATAAGGAGCTTTTAACGAACGCTACCCACGAAAAGAACTGGAATTTTTTGTTGCAATTAGTTCAACGGTTGAACTTATAGTTGAACTTAGTGGAATAGGTGGCGATTTCGTATGCGTAATTACTTAAAGTATTACTTAAAGTTTTACTTTACTTAAATTACTTTTACACGTAGCGTTCAGCGCGAGAAATAAGTAAAAATATCATATCTTTTTTATTTGTCAACCGATCTCGATGAAACAAAGCCTAAGTTTCAATCCAAGCTTATTTCAAAACATTAGTGAAAACTGCATTCGATTTGGTTCAGCCGTTGCGGAGATTAGCGTGCACAAACGCATAGATAAACAAACAGATTTTTTTTCAAAAACGGTTGTTTCTGGCTAAGTTGCGTGTCTTCTTTAAGTAGCACATTTTTTATGTAATCAATAGTACAGACATGGCTTCTCAACGATTTAATTTATGTACAGTTAAGCGGCGATGTGCTTGCACTCTGTCACGTAAGGAATACTTGCTACTATGCAAAATGTAGACAAGTATAAATATCATGATTGGACGTGCCCCAAACTACCTACCCTCTCTAGATATTCTAAAAACATCTAAGTAACATCTGAAGAGATATCTACCGAGCCTGGGGATTACAGTCGTGAATTATAAAAAAGTATCTTATTGAACCACTCTATACTCGTACTAAACTTTTCCAACGAGGTAAATACCATGCGAAATTGGAAACTTATTCGGCATAAGGTTCCTATCTTCCGGGACACGGTCCAAAACTGTCCTTTCAACAAAGTTCGAACCCCTGAACAGAAAGTACGCCAACGTTGAAGACCCAACAACCGAACAAAACTAAGAAACCCACTATTAAATGAATATTTTAGAGAATTTGGCCTAATCCCTACTCAATCTAACTCAAAGGTGTCGCTTCAAAACTTCAAACAAGATCAAAGAAAGTAAACTATGCGATCTCAAATTAAACTAATGTCAAAAGTTTCAGATGACTTTTGAAATTGTGTTTAAGATCGTGTTTATCTGCTTAGTTGTATTAAAACAAAGTACCTGGATGACTGAGCTTTGCTCGGTTTTTTTTGGGTAAACGACGTTTTCTAAAAATGAAACCTAGCTAGATCGATTTATCGCCCCCGAAACCGCCTGCATACTAAATTTTATGCTGATTATATATATATATATATATAGATAGTTACATTCCGATTATATACATATATATATATATATAGATTCTAAAGAGAGTTTATATATATACACAAGAATTGCTCGTTTAAAGGTATAAGATAAGAAAAAGGTCGGTTCTCTAATGTTGTAGTAGTAGCACCCATTCCTAAAGTTGTGGGTTCAAATCCAGTCACGCACACTTTTTTTCCGAAAAATCTTTATTATGCACCAAGTTGCTGCAGTGTCAATATTTAGGCATCACAAGAAATCGAAAAGAATCAATTTATTCGAAACTCAAAGAATTTGACTATTCTAACATTTTGCGCAGATATTGTTAAAGTTTTCTCAAACATACCAAAGATGTCGCTCTTTTGTTTGCCAGTCTCCGAGTTTAGCAATAACAGTAATATTTTACGTTTGATATTCTGTTTACTCTTCCTTTTATTGTATTTTTGTCTAAACTATTTTTATTGTCATTTTTATTCCTAGATCAAACTATTTCATATAGCACAGTTTTGTAGAACTTATTATTTATGAGATGCTTGTGTTGCGTAGAATTATTATCGGAAAATAACGTTTGGAGGTTCCGTCGTCATGGTATAGGTTTATAGAAACCTCCTTGTTGTTTTTAGACGTGTATTAGGTAGTAATCAATTCTAACACAAAAGCGTGTTTCCGCCTCCGTGGTAGAGAGTTGTCAGAAGAAGAGGAAGAAAATCGTCAATTGGAATACGAAGGTTAAAGTTTTACATAGACAATCTTATTGGTCATAGTAAACTTAACTACTTATAAATAAGGTCAGTTCACATCTGACGGAAGATGCGTTATGTCGAGCGTATCAACAATCTTACTAACGCATCGGTGTGGAAAGTTGAATGTTTCATAATTAAGTATTTTGTCTGTTTTGGCGTTACGCGACCAATAAAACGTAACGTATCTTCGGTTAGATGTAAACCGACCGTTAGGGGCGTTAACAAAACGCCACAAAAGTTTAGGTAGGTACTTCAAATTCTACACTCAATTCCTCGTAACTGGTATCTCACTCACTCGAGCAACTCTGCGTAGAATTGATAGTCGTTATTTAAGCCTCTATTATCATAATATTATTATGCTTTAACTGTCTGTTAGTCTTCAGTAACAAAACAATTTTATCTTTTAGATTAGGTTCATCAAACCCACGGTAAAAGTAATTATTTTTTACGAGAAAATGTGTGTCAACGCCGCGAAATAAGATTATGAATAAAATATACCCCCGAGGTGTGTAGGGGACGGGAATAAGTGGCTGTAGAGATTTTAATGAAGTTTGAAACATTTTAGTAGGTAGAAAATGAATGTCGACGTTCTTTGTTTAGCGAGCCTTAATTAATTTCTCGTTGGCTTTACAAAGCTGAACAAAGTGGCTTGGGTGGTCTTGATAGTTGAATGAAAAAGTTAAGTGATTAGCTTTTTAATAGATTCTTTGTAAAAATTAAACGCTGTCCTGATAAAACTCCAAGTCTGCAATCTCCGGACAGGACGCGAGATGCAGCGACTCGAACATAAAGGTACGAGTTGGCAGCGGACGACGTATCGTCGCTTCATGTCGCCACGACACGTCGTTACGTCCTGTCGCTGTAGTCATGATTTCAAACCCGACTGCAGACGGTTCATCCAGTTGGTTCCGAGTGTTCCGCACTACGGATCCATGGTAGGGCGACACTGGCGTCTGCCGCTCGACGACGCGTCGCTAGCTTCGTGTCGCTAACTACGCTGCTGCCTCATGTCGTCCGCTGCCAACTCGTACCTTAATGTTCGAGTCGCTGCATCTCGCGTCCTGTCCGGAGATTGCAGACGTGGAGTTTTATCAGGACAGCGTTTAATTTTTACAAAGAATCTATTAAAAAGCTAATCACTTAACTTTTTCATTCAACTATCAATACTCAACGCGTATACGACGCAGACTGATTAGCAAGATAACCTAGGCCACAAGCCATATTATGACTACTTAATATTTTCACGTCGCGTTGAATAGCGTTGCCGCGTTGGACGTTCACTTATGACAACGGGTTACGCACGCATTAACAACGGGTTACGCACGCATTAATTTTCTGTCTTTCTCGTAGATACGGCAGATTAAGCTGAAAATAAGAGATAGATGCTGAGCAAGCTTATCTAAAGTAATTCCAGGCACTATAACAGCGTTCTGTGTGTGAAAAAATTTACTTGGCGCTATACAAATTTACATGTAAAGGTCTGTTTTTCAATATCAAAAGATAAATCTGGAACCATTTTAAATTTTAAATTGCAGTAAATACAGGTAGGCATCGTCCGAGTTATTGAGTTTGAAAGGAATTCTTCAATATCGGGTCCGTATTGAGCCGGCCCTACAGCATTCATCGAGATGAAAGCTACTATTGAAAGGAAATAGTTTGAAAGTTCCATGAGACTGGTTTTCAGAGACGAAGTTTTTAGTGCCGTCAATAAAGACGGGACTAGGTAATACTTAAAATGAAATAGGTTTTATAGACAGAAATTTACAATAAAAACAATAATATTACAATACCCTAAACACTATTTCGGGAAATTTCTTCTGATGCTTCGACTGTGAACATTATCGCCCTAGTTTTTATATTTTTTCTCGTTTTATTGTGTTTTATGATGATTATTGTTCCAATAAAGCCCGAGTTTTTGGCACGGATGTTAAACAGTAAGTATATGTAAATTAAAGTGCCTTTCTAAGTCCATCGAAAAAAATCCCGAGAATTTCGAACCAAACAGTCATCTTTTGTTTAAATGACTTGACAATTCAACTTATTTTGTGACTTTGACAATACCTACGACTAATTTAAACACGTCTTGATACTGGCAAAATTGATCTTAAAAGAGACAGATGCCATAAACAAAGAAGGAAGAAAGAACTTAACTGTCAGAATAAAACAATATTTTGACAAAATTCATTGGCTTTATGATTTCGTTTTTGGTTACGGCGTTATGTTTGTTAGTCGTCCGCATAATATTATTAAATGACTATGCATGTATATATATAAAATATATATAATTTAATACTTTTTATCTAAGTATGTACCTACTTACATAGCAGAAGTTTTAATACTCAATCAAATATAAAATATAAAAAACACTGAGCTATCTAAGGACCATAACAAACGATTTATACTTAGCTCAACATTAGCCTAACTAATCCCAATCACTGTCAGGCCCGAACACTGACGGCAATATCTCGTAGAATGGCTAAAAATCAATCACTAATAAGTATTTGCAAGTTTTATAAGTCGTATCTTAAGTTACGAGTTTGCAGCGGGCGACGTGAGGCAGTGGCGGACGACGTGTCGCGGCGACACTACTGGTTTTTTTGTATTTCTATGAAATTCCCTCCGTGGTTAGCGACACGAAGCTAGCGACGCATTTCATAGAAATTCATAGAAACTAGCAGTGTCGCCGCGACACGTCGTCCGCCGCCGCCTCATGTCGCCCGCTGCCAACTCGTACCCTTATACTCGTACTTTGTTTTTTCTCAGCAATGTCGTTAAGTTATGAAAGCAATTTCTATTAATATACCTGACCGAGAACGATATTATTATAATATATCATAGGAAATTACTTAGCTGCCAGGTAAGCTGCTTAGGTACCAAGCATTATCTGATTATACTTACACAAAACTGCCCTTTCAAAATATTGAAAGGATAATATTGAATGTGATTTTATTACGATAAGTACCTACCTACCTACTTAGAAGTCCTTTTAGATGTGACCTTTATCAAAGAACCTGATTCGCATATTAAATACCTTGAAACTAGACACTTCCACCCTAGTTACTTTTACATTGTTTTATCAAAATGTCGAATAAATGGATCGCCCAACTATGTAAAGTTCTAATTATCAACGAAAGGTCTACGTAAGAAGACGTCAAAAATTTTTGAGTACAATATGATAAAAAATATCGAGTTTACGCTTCGACTTGAGAACCTCTTTCGTTTTTTTCGTCGGTTAAAAAACTTCTGAACCTTCTTACTGTAAATAAGTATGTATGTTTAACTTATTCACAGAAATGTATAATTAGGATCACCTAATCTATACATTTCTGTGAATAAGTGCAACTATCAACTTGCTCATATCGGTTGCCTAAGTGAAAGGATGATGATACAATGTTATTCGACGACCTCTGTGGCGCAGCGGGCAAGAGTTCGCCTGCGACGCAATAGGTTGCGGGTTCGATTCCCGCCGAGGAACAAATTTGTGTACGATCTGCAGAAATTAGTTCCGTTGGTCTGGGTGTTTTCTATGTACCTATAATAAAAAAATATCTATCTATGTATAATATAATGTATGAAATATATATAGGACCCATAACACAAGCTTTGAGTAGCTTACTTTGGGGCTGGATGATGCTGTGTGGATTGTACAGCATTATTTATTATTATGTTGATCCAGGGTACAATTATCAATCTGTATTTTATGTCTTTAATCCAAATCCGTTCAGCCGTTACAGAGGTACTTACAATATTATACACATTTACAAACTTTCGCGATAACAGTAGTGGGAGAGTAAAATGATGTAATAACTACACCGATTTGGATATTATGAAATCTGATAGGTATTTGTGGCTAGAGAAATGGTTTCATTTTCATTCCCAGGGCGGATACAACCAAATTAGTTTAACCCCAGTTTAACTATCCCCAGAATAAATAGTACCTAGTTATATAGGAGTAAACTGACATTTTACTTGTATTTGACATTTTTTCTGAGACTGACCTCACAGCTCAGTTGGTAGTAGCTCTGCCTTCTGCGCTGCAGGTTTTGAGTCTGATCCCCACCCAGGATAAACATTTGTGTGATGAACTCAGATGTTTGTTCTGTGTCTTGGTCTTATTATGTGTTATACTATGTATGTATTTACAAAAAAAAAGTATTATAATGAATCTATCAGCTATTTGGCTATCTTAAGGCTAGATGGCGCTGTGGGAAACGTCCACCAATATTATATTAATATTATCTAAATATTAGAATAGTTGTACTAGAAATT
The DNA here is from genome assembly GCA_963675405.1 of Cosmorhoe ocellata. Taxonomy (NCBI): domain Eukaryota; kingdom Metazoa; phylum Arthropoda; class Insecta; order Lepidoptera; family Geometridae; genus Cosmorhoe; species Cosmorhoe ocellata. The sequence continues at coordinate 2,673,704 of OY776264.1, read as the reverse complement.
GGCCAAATTCATCCTAAATATGGGACTGATTGTTTTCCGATATTCATGCGCTATGATCGCAGGAGAAGCTGAGACTGCGAAATATCGAGAAACAATATAACTCCCATAACTGGTAAGCACCCCGTTTATAGTGAAAATTATGTTAGTACCCAACAAAGACAGTTTCAAAGGTAACGTAATTTGTGATATGAGATGATGAAAGCACTGATGTGGTGGTGTCACCCGCTTTGAACCTAATCCGACCATGAATATTCTATTCGAAATTTTCCCATGAGTTTTCTATTAGAAATGTTTATCCACAGTTTTAGTACTTTGTAACGGTGAAGGTAAACATCGTGGGTTAGTCAGCTTGTATTGACCTGTCTCGATTACACCGGAGAAATATTGGTAGGTACCTACTCAATATCGAGGGCAGTGGTGCTTAACCCTTTTTTGACGAAAAACAGACGTAATTATGAAAAATAAGCTAACTTTGATATTTCGTACCGTGATCTATAAAAATTATATTGAAGTAGGTAGTGTAAAGTACCTGATGGTTTGTAAGAGCTTGTGGTAAGGCCTCAAATCCTGTAAAATAACGTTCACGGGCAAATTTTTATCGTAGTAGAACACCGCAGGTAAAAGCTAGTAAAAGCGCGAGTTCGAAAGTAATTTTCCGAAGTAGGTACTTAATTAACAGTTATAAAACCAGAAGCGTGCACGGTGAGTCTCGAAAAGTTTGTCTTAACGAGGGGACCACGACCGAGTGCATAAGGCTGTGTTTACAGTAGATTTTACCTACATTCACAAAATGAAAAGGTTAATCCATAAGAAGATTGTGAAGCTGTACATTTTCATACAAAAAGCGATAATGAATGCAATATTTCTTTAAAATAAAAACGTACAAGCCTAGGTTTTCGTTGTATCTTCAACATTTCCAAATATTAAAAATATTGGACTAAGTTTAAGGGGAGCAAAACGTTACAGATTTTAGAAGTGATGTTTTTTTTTATATGAATTTGAAGAGTTATCCAAGATTGGTAGATGAGACCAATGATCAAAGGACTGCTTACCTTGGACAGAGAATCAGTATAACTATCCAACGAGGTATGTTTCCAGCCTTTTGGATACATTACCGGTCAGTGACTTAAACTCTGTTTTCTGTATCTTATACCTTTAAACGAGCAATTCTTGTATATATATACATATATAATCGGAATCTCGGAAACGGCTCCAACGATTTTCATGAAATTTCGTATGTAGGGGGTTTCGGGGGCGATACATCGATCTAGCTCGGTTTCATTTTCCAAAAACCACGATAAACCAGAAAAAAAACCCGAGCAAAGCTCGGTCATCCAGGTACTATAATTTATTTGTGAAAGAAAGTCCCCTTATTGTCTATAGAATCGTCCTTTAAATCTTAGAATACGCAAATCGGGCTGTATAGCAATTTACGTATTCTATACATACATACCAAACTTTTATGGCGTATCCGTATTATTCACCCTCTAAACGACACCCTTGCTAACATCTGTTAGCAGGGTTCGCTCTATATTGAAAGGAAAAAAGTGATTATACTCACTAAAGAGAAATAAATGGGACCCAAAAATAGCTTCCATTTTAATCAGGCTTAATACGAAATTTATCGTAGGATTAACAAAACTGCCTATATTCAGGTAATTTACCCTGGTTTTACTTTGTTTTTAAAATAAAAAATATAACGCAGACACACTTCCAATTATTACCTTGGTCATTATTATTACATGGAGTCTTTAAAGGAATTGATATGAATATTGCTAGACATTTTATCCAACGCCACCTAGTGCCCAAATAAACCTTGTAATAAGGGAACCATTAATAGTTGGGACTTGTAAAATTGGATACGGGTCAGATTATCCACAGGGCATTTTCACTTTAAGAATTGTGAACCCACGATCTTAAGGGTTGGATGAGACATTATCACTACACCATAATTGGTGCAATGATTGCTCTATCTAATAATGTTCTAAGAAGCATTAAATATTATGGATATGTCTTACAAAATAATTCTCGAATATTCGAACAAACAACCCTTTGATAACAACTTTTGGGAACACGACAGTCACGATGGTAATCTATTACATTCAAAGCCTGCGGTGCTGGTTGCCAAATCACTATAGGTATTTCTACATCTTCTTCTTCTTGTTTATTTATAGTATCAGTCTCTTAAAGATCAATTTTGCTTAAATCTATTTTAGTATGATTAATTGCCTAAAGTAATCATAAAGGTAGGTCTCCCATCAAAATTAACAAAAAAACGCGTAGGCCACCTAAATTTGAGGTGAAATCTCAAAATGTCCCAAAGCAAAATGCTACAATCCAGAGCGAAATAATGATTATCTACAGGCTTAATCGTCAATTTTCTAAATAACAGCCAATTTTACGAGCCACAACCTATTTTATGAGCAACAATTAATTTGACTGCCCGAATAAAACGAAAAAGAAAGTGAATTTGGAATATTCATTCCAGAAAAGTGGTAAGGGAACGATTTCATTATTTAATTTTGGTAATGCGATGGATATAATAATGAGTTTTTATGTCATTGTATATTTGAAGTAAAAAAATTATGTAAACAAGGGCTCGATTTTACTAAGCTAATCGCTTCACAATTTTATTGACAATAGTATAAAATCATAATTATCACCATACACACCTTTTGATATTCTACAAGCACAATTATAGCCATTGCTATGTCTATGGCGACGATTTCTACGATTATGACGTATATATGGTCATAACGGAATAGCAGCACCAGGCCCCAGATCTCTAGCATTCTATTCTAGTAGATTATTTTAGGAAACATGAAGTGTAGTTTTTTTATTCACAATAAAAAGACGCCTAAGGCTGCGTTGCTGTAGGTAGGTATTTATTACCACGCTTTTTTTTAATTTATTCCTTCATGTAACGTTAGAAGATGAGTAATGATTAGATATTACAGATGAGATTTTTATAGCGGCACTTTAATTCACCTACCACGTAATAAGTTACAAAGTGATCCTTGTCATTTAAATGCCTTTGACTTTGCGACAAGTGGAACTTTTTATTTACTGAATACTAGTGCTACATAAATAAGATTCAAAATCGAATAATTCATCACATTTCGTGAAATACAGCAGCTGTAGAAACTAACTTCGTCTCGGTCAGTGCTTTCAATCAAAGCAAACAAAAACAGCAAAGCGAGCTTTCAATGTTGCTACGCCTGGCTTTGTTAAAGCCGTGAATACCACTGCAGTGTTATCAGACTAAGTGTAGATAGGTAGGTACATTGTCCTTAAATATAATATATACATTTGTGCTTTCATTTGTTTCATAAAATTATTTTAAATGCGAAAGTTTGTAAAATTTTCTAAATGCTTGTTTATGACTCAATCACACGTAAGCGGCTAGACAGACTTTGATAAAAAATCGAAGAGATCTCTGCATGCTTTATTAGCTGGGGACCAAAAAGGTGTATCTTATAAGGATATGTAAGTAAAAACTACAGTGTAATTCTCACTCTTTTAATTTGCTAATAACGTTTAGAAACATTTATTCTGACGGAACCGTCTATGGTTAATTTTAAATTATTATTATTATACCTTGCTAAGATCACAACAACTTTACTTTAGAAATAAAAAGATTTTATAAATAAAATATTTAAAATAGTATTTACAATAAATAATACGCTTTATTTAAATCTAGTCTCATCTCTATTGATGTATTTATTTACCAAGCCATTCGCTGTCCATCGAAAATGTTCAGCCCATCCGAAAAGTATTTTGACAGTTTTCATACTTTTATAGTTTTTGAAGACGTTTATTGGGGTCAAAAGTACTTTTTACAGAAAATAGTTTATTTCATACATTTATAGTTAAACAAAATATCTAGTTGATGTCATTTTATTTTACAACTCTTGCTTTCAATATAAGCACTACTTTACTTTCTTTCATCCTCACCAGACTGTCCTTATTTTATTTAAATTCAATTGCGTTTCTATTTCATTGACATAAGAACTAAAATACTGGTTTCAAACAATATTTCTGTATAACTTTTACCATAGTTTCTATGTTGACGATTTTCTATAGAATTGCCAACAGAAAACTTTAGCTAAAAATTTTCATCTTCTTCATAAATTTAGCAGTGATAGTACAATAAGCTCATAAGAAAATACAGAATTACAAAATGAGCAAATTTTAGCACGTTGAAATATACACTAGGACATCTATCAGCAATAAAGACTTTAACTAGACGGAATCTAAAGTTATAGCATCAGAAGTTAAAAGTAGATTTTTACTTACCACTAAAACTATAAAAACACATTCTAGTCAAACATGGATCAATTATCAAGTAAAATTCCTATAGAAAAAACTACGAACAGTCAATTACACAAAATTCGAAAGTTACAAATCTCTCTTTTCACTAATAACCAAAGCTCTTACACAATCGAATCGTTTGGTGTATCAGTTTTGGGCAATAAGGGCACACTGCTGTAATCTTTTAACCGCTCATTACCTTTCTTAGTGCCATTATCAAAAGAACTTGCTGTAGGAAGTTTAGAAATCCAATTGTTATTGCCTATCTTAGATTTATGATTCACGATTTCCTTCAGTTTCACCCTCGGTTGACCGCCTGGATTCGCAGAGTTATGATTCAATGAATTCACGTTCAGTGATACGGAGTTAGTAACGCTTAGTTTATCAAGTTCCTCACCGTTATCTGTGATTCCATTCGTGAATGGTTCAGTTGGATCAGATTGTTGTCTCTGTATGCTCAAAGACTGTAAAAGCGGTTGTGCGTCTTTCTCAAGTTTAGCGATGTCAGGGATTTTATGCTGGAATATGCCGGAGCCTCGTCTGCTCGATGATCGGGAACTTTGATCTAGCCGGTTCCTGAACGGTGTGAGGTGTGAGAGAGAACCACTTTCAGTTGAGAGTGTTTGGGTCTTGAGGAAAGGAGGTTTGGGCGCGTTGGGATCTACCTTCTCCCCTTGCAACCAGTAAGTGACTAGAACTCCTTTGCCCTGTAACAATAAGACGAACATAAAGCAATATTGTCTTGTCTCCAACACATTTCTGGAGAAAAAACAAAAAAAAAACATGATCACGACTGTAATCTTCAAGCTTTTATTAACATTTCGTTCAATAGCTTTGATTTTTGATGATATTATAAAGGGTAGTATAAGTCTAGCTTATGGCAAATCTCAACAACTTATACGTTTTTTGAAAACTTAAGTCATAAAGGAGATCCACATCGTAATCTTTATTAAACAAATAGGTTTTTTCGAGCAACTAAAATATATCCAAAACCACTCTATTTAATAATTCGTGATCTATAAGTATCTATGAATTCAACAGGCAATGAAGGCCTTAAAACAACCACTAACTTCAGAACTTATTGCTCTGTAAACAATAAACTTTATAAATAAAATAAGTTTTGATTAAAAGTTACTGAACTCAATTTCATCCCCAGAACTGAGTTGTGCGCTTGAGGTTATTTTATGTTTGAGTTTCTATATCTTACAATCTTAATATCTGTCAAATCAAAACATTTAAAAAAAAAAAACAAAGATTGTTTAGACTTGCACATCGTTTTTCAAATGCTGCGTCGTACTGAATTATTATGACGAAAATCCTTGTCCTGTCTAAACGAGTCATTGATCATTATAGGTACGTACTTAAGAGTCTTACTCAATGTGAATCTCTGGTTACCGATATTATTCTATTAATGATTATTTACCTTTGTTCTACCTTCAGTTCCTCTAATTTCTCATAGAATAGATAGTATTAGCATCGTTATAAAACCAGAGAGCATATTTTATCGAGTATTCGGTAAAACAATTCCCAATTCTGTCAATAGCGTTTTCAATCCCATTTGATTTGTTATTTAATTTCGCGTATTTGGTTTGTTTTGTTTGACAAACAAAGAGCACTTTGATCAGTAGATACGCGTGCCACATTTTAGGCATTAAATCGTATTATGTGCGTCTAATATAAGGCGTAAGTCTCGTTGTAAAAGTGAAAATAATCCTATACTTATTAATATTCATGGAGTTAGACACAAATGTAATTTTAATCACAATTTTAATGTTTGAAGGAGCGCGTTTATATAATAGCCTGCCTAAAAATGTCGAAGACCTCAAAACACTAGCTCAATTTAAAACTCACCATTTTTCAAAGCTGTTCCGAAAAGTAGTCAAACTTAAAATATTTTTATTCACTACTAACAATAGATAATAAGAATATTTTGTTTCTCACCAGTGGTTATTGGTCTTTTGAGAAGTAAATAAATATCTTAAACCTTATTTAGACACAAACCTTCATGGCGACTTCTCCTCTGCAGTCCAGCAAGAAGGTTCCATACAAGTCCAGTAAAGCCTTCGTGTCTGGAGACACGTGGATCTTCAGAGCTTCACCATTAGACTCCATTCTCGAAGCGGTATTCACGGTATCACCAAAGAGACAGTACCGAGGCATCTTCAGACCCACCACTCCTGCTACACATGGACCTAGAGTAACAAGTATTTAATTAATTAAGGTGCTACTGAAAATCAGCGCTGCATCAGCTACCATGCATGCGTGCGTGTGCGCAGCTATTGTTGAATGGTTGCCTGTTTAACTGTCACCTTACCAACGCTTTATAATGAAACCTCAATTATCTGCAATGTGACTTAAAATAAATGATTTATATTTCTATTGTATTTGTACTATCTAAGTATATTATCTGGATCAGTTGAGCTATCTAAAGATCGTTTGTAACGGTCCTTGGATAGCTCACATGGTATCTTAAATATACTTGATTCTGTATATTTCTGTAAATAATTCTATTATTTTATTTAAAAATATTAGCTTCTGATTGCTACCATTAATGGTCGAAAGAAGCTTTTAAGGCGCATTTTAAACCTTTCACCACATAGTTAAAAAAAACCTACGCTAGAAAGAAAAACAAACAAGCATATATTTTTTTGACATTTTATACACCTATGTCACTCCTAATCCAGGCGAATTCCACGACACCTCATTTATTGGCAAAATTCGTCTAGCCATTTAATTTTTAGCTATAGCGACAGCCAAAGAACTCACATACATACATAAAAACACACTATAAAAACAATATCAGCTTCTTCTTTTCAGTCGGGGAAAAAAAAATATACACAATTCTATCGCTTCCCAAACAAAATACCTCAGAATTGCTTTAAATCCCAACTGTATTTCGCTAAAGATATCCAATTATTTTGGAATCACTGTACCTACTGATCTGGATAAATTTAAACTAGAATTTAATGTTACGTATTCCAAAGGATACAGTCGTTAGCAGATTTAATTTATTTTAAACAAGTAATCAGTATATTTTGGATGTTTTTCAATTTGATTCTGTACTTCCACTAATTATTACAGCCATAGAAATCTAAATTGCGAAGGCTACCTCTCATTTGCATAAGCACGAAAAACCACGGTTCCATCATACCCTGCTTTACTGTTATTCTATATGCGAAAGGTTAATATTATGTATGTTGATACGTGTGTGTTGTGCCACGTCTTCGAAAGTGATGAACAGATAGTAAATTTTGTATGAATATTATATCTTAGAAACATAAACAACTATATCCCACAAAAAATCCCCAGCTTAAAATGGGGGCCAAATTACGTGGGGGATAATTTTGGGGGTTTATGATATCCTTACTAAAAGTTACATTTTTATCCGGGTAATAGTGGATTTAATAAATTTTTGCTATAACTATTCTCAGAATAATGTAATATTAGATGTAAGTAAAATGGCAGTTAACTCTTAGGTATAGGTCATAAATTTGTGGTTGAATCTGTTCTAAGTACAATCCAAACGGAGCCACGTGCGGAAACTAGTAATTATATTATATCTTCCAGTAGTGAGCAAGGTCTCTCCTTATCACTAATCACTGAGCATATAATCACTACCAAAATTACAGCATTTTCGGGTTGCCTGACTTCAAAAGAATAAGGAATCCGTGTAGAAACACTTTTCGTGTTGTTCGTTGAGGCATTTCTAAAGATGATGGAGAAGCTATATTAATGACTCTATAATAATATTTCCCAAAATAAATAACAACTTGAATGATATTTTTGTTAATACATACATGGAATAACACCCAAACACAAAACAAACATCTGAGTTCATCACATAATGTTTGCTATGGGTGGGAATTGAACCCACAACCTGCAGGGCAGACGGCAGAGCTATATCAACTGAGCTGTGAGGCCAGTCATAAGAGGGAGGACTGTTTTTAAAGCCATTTCAGTATTGAAGTTTACACGTTATGAATAAGGGATTGAAACAACCTTAAGTGAAACTTATAGAATCACTTATCACAGTTCAATAACATTGATTCTAACCGAAGTTCGCAAAGTTCACTCAAGGGTTTGAAAATTTCATTAGAAAGTTTCACACCAGGATGATGACCTAGACATCAAATATTGGTCAGCACTGTCTGAATTGAAATCGTAAGAGATAGGAACTATGTTTACATAAGTTTGTGGAGAATTCAATATTGAGACTGAGTAAATAAGGTGCAAGAAACTTTAACAGGGGTACAATTTGATCTAGTGCGGTCAGTGCGTACAAGCTTAATTCTATTGTATGTGGGCGCGATCAGTGCATTGCTTAACGTACTTACAGTTTCTATAGTTTATGCTACAACTACGCATGACTGTGTCAGTACCTACTGATCGTCAAGATAAAACTGAATACGGCATAAAAGCAATGCATTAAAGTCAAGAATCTCGTGAATTCTTGCAGACACAATAAAATTATCATAAAAACATTATATTATGCAAACTCAACTGCACGGTTTCCACTTTTATTAAATGTTTAGTTTTCCAGTGAAACTCACGCTTATAACTTTCGAGTTTTGTTCTAACAAGGCCATTTTGCATCGTTAAAGATTCCTTTTGGCTTTGCTTATGTTGAGGTGTATGATGCTAATCTAGCAGATCTAGAAATGTATCAAGTGTCTTTGTCAGCATAAGGCTAAAAAATCTGCTATGTTCTGCCCAATCCTGTACTGTTAAGCACGGCCTAATTTTCCAGCTTAGCCATCCTCAAAGCTTAATTGCTAGATGTCAAAACTTTAACTTACGACTGCATCTTATCATATTCCATACACGATGCCACACGTGACTGGACTGCTCATCACAGTCTGATAGTTTTGTCAAAGACTAGTGCTTTGAGCTATGCATAAATCATAGATAAGTTTCAAACGTGTTGATTGCATGCACGGACGTGTGATGGATATAAAATGGTGAGTTTCTGATGACGTTGTTAACTTGACTGCAGTTGATCGCACCTATAAGCGTGTCATTTGCATGTTGGAACTCCAAAATGTTGTCTATCTGGACGACCGTATTTGGAAACGTTTATTTTCTAATGGCCGGTTTCTATAATCTATTGAATGAAAAATTTTCTAAAAACAAAACACTCAAATTCTGACATCATCGATCGCCCGAAAAAATTTGAATACAATCCTCTCGCTAAATAACATTTTTAGGTTAAGTTGAGTCACCATTAAGAACACTGACATTATACCGCACAATTTTTCTATTATATTTGATTTGCAACTTCGTTTGAGCTACATCTTCTGAAAATAACTCACCGGAATGCAATCCAATCCTCAGTTTGAGCTGGTCATGTGGTCGGTGCCGAATCTTGAACCTTCTAACAGTGTCGAGAAGTGCCAATGCCATTCTGGATATTTCACACGCGTGTCTGGTACCGTTGCGTTCTGGCAGTCCTGATACCACCATGTAAGCGTCACCTATAGTTTCTACCTGTGAGGAGTTAACATTATTTTAGCACCTTTTATAAACAACTAGAAATAACAGATCTATTATCATCAGTAAGCCAACTTTGAGAAAGAAACGGGCTATTCACCGGCAGTGTAAAAATATTTTGAGCTACTACAGCATTACTTGCAATTATGCCTGTTTAAAAATACCCTCTTAGACACTTAAAATCCAAATTGTATAATAAATAATTCTGAAGTTTATCCAATTAAGCCCTCAACAATAGGTAAAATCAGACTAACAGACAATGATACACACACTGCTAGAATTGGCGTGATTTATGCAAGTAAGCACCATACGCATTAGTACCCTAACTGTGAATTTATACGTGTATCCGGTGTGTTACGTCCAGCTCCTACCATAGACTTACTAATTTAATTACATGGCTTTGGGCTAATTTTGGATTCTGACAGAGACGCGACATAGCATCGAAAATGATTCTAATGATCGAACTCAAATTTATAATTATCATCCTATGATTATTTTATTGTTATTATCATTATGTATTTGGTAAATTGCTGAAATACAATAACACACGATGCTACGCACAAAGTAACAATACCGCATCTATGATATCAAATTCTGAACTAAAAATTCAAATTTTAAATAAAAAATTTAACAAAGTTTCCAAATCATAAGAAAATTCACTAGAAATGGTTACCTTACCTTATAAACATCATAGTTCTCAACGATACTGTCGAAGCAAGTGTACAGATCATTCAGTAGATCTACAACTTGCATCGGCGTAGAGGAAGCGGAGAGAGCGGTGAAGCCAACTATATCCGAGAAGTAGATTGTGACTTGTTCGAACGTCTCTGCTACTACTGACTGGCCATTGATGAGTTGCGAGGCCACTGACCTGGTAAAAGAAGAAAAGAAATCAATAAAAGACAACTTTAATAAGGATATAAGTTAGGGTTGATAAGACAACTGACTGAGCTAAGAAGGTGGTATCTAGAGCATTTTTAGGTAAAATAAGCTTTGATTCATATTAAAATATTCCATCTAAAAAACTCTTAGCACTACGTGTTAGCAGAAAGTTTATTAATGCATCTATATAAAGCATTATAGGCTCTAGGACGATAAGATTTTTCCATTTACAAGAATGAATTTCCCTCTGTGATACAAAAAGATAAAAGCCTTCACAAATCCGCCTCGACTTGCGTAATATTTTATTCAAAAACTGAGTCGACAAAAATTGTTTTACCAAAATTACAGCGAAAATCTTTCGTAATCACAAAAAAATATTCACCTCAAAACAATGACGGTGCTTTTTAATATTTCTAAGTAGAAACATGATTAAAAGATATTACGACGAATTCAAGTACTAAGGTTACATTAAATTAATTTGAATCGTAACGATGAAAGAAATAAGGTACATAAGTAAAGTAATCAAGTAATTAAAGCTGCGCTTGGTTTCAACAAAGCAATGTTCCTACTAAATCAGACATTGTTTGACCACATCCAGTTAGATAAACACGAAGTTTAGATCAAAGACGAACCCAAATATTTTAGTTAACATTGTGTATAAACTGATCCGCATACATGCATAATATATGCAAATTTTAAAGACACAATAAAAAAGACAAATTCATAAGGAGAAGTTAAGAGGCAAGGTCATGAGACAGGCCATGACCCTCTATCCTGCAAAAACGATGCACAGATAGAAGTCTTAATACAAAGTAATTTATATACAAGTATCACTAGCTTCCGTTCGCGGCTTTGCTCGTGAGGTACATAAAATATAGCCTATGTTACTCAGGGATAACGTAGCATTCTAAAGGTGAAAGAATTTTATTTTTGAAATCGGACCAGTAGTTTTAGAGTTTATTCGTTACAAACAAAAATACAAAACTTTCCTCTTTATAATATTAGTATAAATTACCCTTCAGTTTTGAAAAGTAAAATTTGAAATACTTACTTCGGTAACAGCTGATAAAGCAATTCTTCGCATTTCTTCTTCTCTTCCAAATAGTCTTGCGTGCGCTCAGTAACTAGATATTCCAAATTATTCGCATATTGCTCCATACGGGAAAGCAGATTATCTAATATATTACTACTTTCTTGAGCTCTGTGGAAGACAATAAAAATATTTGTATATTCACGACTCCGCGACAATATAACAAAGTTATTGTGTAGACAAACTTCGAAAAACACACCGTTAAAAGGAATAACAAACACTGTTTCTGATTTAAGTGAGTTTTGTTAGGGTGACAAATCAACATCAAGCTATGCTGCGCTGTACTGCGCAGTGCTGTGCTGTGTTTCTTAAGCTACGTTTTTTTAACAATCAACATCAAGCTGTGCTGCGCTTTGCTTAGCTCAGTAATAAAAGTAATTAGCAGCTCGTGTAGTCGTTTATCTCGTCAAAAATGATTTTATTACTAATACTTTATGCGCAGCATTGCAGAACTACATAAAAAACAAAGCGCAGTTTGGCACAGCGCGGCCCAACACGGCTCAGCACGGGTTTGTTTGTATCCTCATTAATATATTAGACGAGCGAGTTGACCAACTATAGCACAGCGCAGTACAGCGCAGCATAGCTCGATGTTGATTTGTCACCCTAAATATTTCTCAATAGTTTACACTAAAAGAGTAATCAAACTACACAAACGAAGTTAACTTAACTATAGTGAAAATAACAAATTCCTTTCAAATTTAACATGAAATTTATACAAAAGGAACACTTGACAAATATTTGAACCTACCCCCGCAATATTATAATAATATGTTTTACGTACTAAAGCAAATTTCCGGGAAGGAATTTCTTTATTCAATGTAATAAAGACCTAAGGGCATGTTTAACATACCAAATTTTTTGCCAAAGGCAAATTTAGGTTACACAGAATGAAGCCGCTCAAAAATTTACATAATTTGAAAGTACCGAAATATTATGATTATAAAGATAACATTGACGTAATGTATCATAATATAATTATTGTTTAGATCTAAACAAACAAATCTTATATTTTTAAACGAGCAATTCTTGTATATATGTATATAATCTAAATCTCGGAAACAGTTCCAACGATTTACATGAAATTTTAATGAATATTGAGGGCGATAAATCGATCTAGGTAGCTAGGTTTCATTTTCCAAAAAACAAAATTTATCAAAAAAAACCGAGCAAATTATCACGACTGCGATCTTTGGTACAAACCTTAATATTAACATGAGATTATGTTAATTTTGTTTAGTTTGTACGAGTATGTTGCAGATTTTAGAAACTACAGTATCTGAATTGAAAAATGTACGAAAAACCACCACCATAAGATATGTACACATTACTTGTTGAGCCTTCTAATGGCTCCTTTAAGGTAAGCGAAGTCAGGTCTCTCGGCCGGGTCCTCTGCCCAGCATCGTCGCATCAGCTCAGTGGCGTCATCCACCTCGCACGAGCGGTGGTAGGATGTGTTCGGGCGAAGACCGCTGGCGATTACTGTTTCTATTATATCTAGAAGAAGATTAAAGTCGTTCTTACTCTGCTGGTGGTGTAGTGATAGCACCCCTGCCTCACGATCACGGTCGTGGCTTCAAACCTGGTCGTGTACCAATGAAGTTTTCTATTCGAAACCTTTATTTGCCAGTGCTCCTCAACGGTGAAGGAAAACATTGTGAGGAAACCAGCATACCCTAGAACTAAAAGTACGAAGGTTTGCATCATAGGTTTAGTATTCTTATAAGCGTCGATGGGCTTGCAACCTGTCACGTACGGAATACCACTATACGAGTATATACTGTGCAAAATGTAGGCATGTACCAAATGTCATGTTTAGACAGACGTGCCTCTGACCCCTCTAGATATCCTTAAAGATTGAAGTAACTAGGGATCTGAGAAGATATCTACTGAGCCCGGGGATTACAGTCGTGATCATGTGTGTGTGTTTTTTTCCTATAGAACCAGTGTTAAAGTGCCTAGGAGAATTTTATTGTAACTCTTATTACTAGTGTATTCAAAAAGTACAGAAAACCGATTATCGAATGACAGAAATACGACTGATCTCACAGTTTATTGGTCCTCAGCCTTTTGGTTGAAGATACAATTGCCGTCCATGACAGAAAAAATAAGATGAATCACAGTTTTTTATGGCAAAGCTTTTTCAATAAAGTTTCTTTTAAAAGCTTTTATTTAAAAGAATCCTCATTTTATGTCTAAGTGGCTTTTTTGTGAAGAAATTGAATTGCAACCCAGAGTTCCTAGCGAGCCGTCCATCTCTAGAGTATACGGTAGCGAAAAAAATTGGCTGAAAATTGGCTTCATCGTATTATAATTTAACCGCTGATTTGATTGGTATAAATACATTTCCTGGTATATTGTGCGGGTTTTTTGGACAAAGACTGTTTTTACTCTACGATTTTGTTACTTAACAATTAAGATGAGAAAATGAAATCAGGGTAATGTATAAGAAATAAGCACAAAAAAGATTAGCTTACGGATCTCAACTGTTTCACAAGACTTAGCGTTGATGTATTATAGATACTTATCATAATAATATTTATTTGAAAAGATTAAAATAATATAGATGTGCCTACGCACCGAAAATCGCTATATAAGTATGTGCTTGAAAGCTTTGTTTCAAAAATTATTATTACAAGTTTATGTATTTCTATTCTTCGAATAAAATGTAAACTCGCTGGAAAAAACACCATTTATAAAAAAAATAATCCTACTAAATTATAAACGCAAAAGTTTGTAAGAATGTATGGATGTATGTTTGTTACTCTTTCACGCTGAAACGGTTGAACGGATCTGGATGAAGCTTGGCGCAGATAGTTTGGAATAGCACATGGGCTACTTTTAATCTCGGAAGAAATACGGTTCCCGTGGGATAGATTTGTTTTTGTTTTTCAAGGTACCTATGTAGGTGGAGCCGTGGGCGGAATCTTAATTTGACTAACCTTTTGGAGGCATTTCAACACCAGGACCAAGCCAGAACGCCCCCTGTCGGTTGACGATCTCATGCATTATGATCCCAAAGGAATACACGTCTCCTTTTTGGGTTCCATCAGCAGGCGATTCCGACATGCGGAGTAGTTCAGGTGCAGTCCAAAGTTGACCTGCCGAAAAAAAATATATTTCATTTCCTGATGCTAACTTGTATATGCAGAATGAAAAAAACGAGAAAAGATGGTTAGCGTGGTATGGGCAGTTTATGAGAAGAGATGAATATCATGTGACGAGGAGACTGGTATGAATTTGGATGGATACAGAGGTAGGCCAAAGAAAAGATGGATGGACTGTGTGAAAGATGATAATATCATTTATAATCTGAGGAGTGTGCACTGAGATGACGAATGATAAAGGGAAGTGGAAGATCACATGTCGTCCCGACCCCACATAACGTGGGAAAAGGGCATGAAATTGATGATGATGATGGAGAGTAGGAAGAAATTCCTCCATGATTGAGAAGATGTTATAAAAGATGCAAAAATTACTACCCCTGGTGGGACTCGAACCCACAATCCCCGGCTTAGGAGGCCGATGCCTTATCCGTTAGGCCACAGGGGCTGTTAATCAGGGCATTGAAATTAAGGATTCGTCCTTTGGACACAAGTTCTTGCTGTTTCTCAACTGTGACTTAAAAATAAATTAAAGGTGCCTACAATACCATTCATTTTTTCTTGTACGATTTATTCATTTCAAGGAAAACTCATTTTATCGCTACATCGCTACGTTCCGAAACTCGTAAAAAGTATAAGGTTGTATATACCAAAAGTGATAAACGGCAAATGAAAAACAGTTCTAAAAAGGTGTTTATTTTACGATTCTTGAATAAATACGGCATAAATCCAACGAAACAATAAATAACAGAATAAATGCTTAGCACGAACTCAACAAAAACCTCTTTGGAAACTTTAGCCGTGACAAAACAAAAACATTTCAAAGTGCTTGTTTACGTAAAACTACTAAATAGCTTCTAATTTTTCAAAGAGAAGATGTCTACTGCTTACCTAAGTAAATACCATGTAGATACCAATCTAAACTTATATTAAGCATTAAGTGAAACATATTTGTATCATTGTTTGTAATAGGTAAACTCAAAAACAACTTAACCAACACTACAAAAACGTACAAGCCTAGTTTTTTGTTGTATCTACAACATTTCCAAAAATTATAAATATTGGACTAAGTTCAAGGGGAGCAAAACATTATTAATAATAAACGTAGCTTTTTGTATGAAAATGTACAGCTTCACATTCTTCATTTGAAATATTATTTATTTATTTACTTAAACTTTATTGTAAGTAAAAAACTCAAAAATAAAATGTGCGACAAGGGAGGGATCAATGCTCATGGATCAATTTCTACAAGCCAACCCAGTCTAATTAAAGCTAGGTCGACGCACAAGCAATATGAAAATTCATCTTAAAATCAAACTTACACTTACAGATAAGTAACTCATATTATATGTTAAAAATTAACCCGAGTTCAAAACAAAAACAAAGTAAGGTTTTACTATGATAAAATAATAAAAAAGTAATTATAAAAATTTCTGTAGCGTTTTTCGTAAAATAAACGATTTCTATTTTAGGTATTTCAAATCGCTTTTGTTGGAAAATAAGAAAGTGCGCAAGCTTATTTCTTTGTCTAGGCTGTTTTCGATTATTTTTTTAAGCGAGAAGCTCTGAAGACGAAGAGAAAACAAAATTAAAGTTTTCTCAGTGAACTTACGCAAGGTAAAAAGTTTCGACAACACAATTGAGGTGAAATTTCCTATTTTCTGTTTATCGACTTCTTTGATTTGTTTATTTTTGGTGGCCTTATTGAGTGTCTTTTAGTGCTTTGATTTACTTTAATTTAAATTGATTTTATACGAAAAACAAAATAAACAAATAGTATTATAAACTAGATGAAAAACAACTTATAAATACTAAGTAGTTACCAATTATATTAAATCGTAAAACACGCTCTTGAATTAAAGGAAAGTAATTTAGACGAGATGACTAAAGATTAGTAATAGAAAACGAATAAGCGGTTTTAAGAATAGGTTTCTGTCTGTCTGTTCATTTGCTTGTTTTTACTACGAACCTCTAACTAACCATAGTAGATTATTATTCGTATTAAACGGGTATTTATCGCGTTCTAATTACCTATTTATTTAATAAATAGAACGCGATAAATACCCGTTTAATACTAATGTGTTCACTTTTTAATATGATTAGTCAATCACTGTTTCACAACACGACACAAAACTTTTTAAAAGTTTATCCACTTCCCGCTCGAATGACACATTTGACGTTTGATGTCGATAAACATAGACTAAGCGTGGGCTTTAGCGATCAGTCGAATGGACAAGGCGATCGCTAAACAAATGTTACTTTGTCTACCACTCGAACTTCGCTATCGTTTGAGCGGTGACGATTGTAGAAATCGAATCGCTTCATAGCGAATACCGGTTGGCTAGGCCCTAACATCGCGTAAGTTTAAAAGTATACATAAAAGTATACATACATATAGATATATAGGTACAAATAGATTTTCATGTCGTTTTCACAGGAAGACAGAAAATAAATGAGAGCTTTGAGATACCTTTTGTGTGCGGTGTGAATGTGATTTGTCTCTTCTATGTGCCTATGTGCCTTGTATCTAAGTACCTATAATTTACATATCTCTTTCTAGTTCTATTTTAAATTGATTACATGCTATGTGCGTGTGTGTCAAATATATTTTTTTATGATGTTCACTGTTGTATAGCATATTAGCTGTCCCGGCAAACTTCGTACCGCCCTCTACATTGCTTAGACAACAGTGAGTGATTATAATTTAATATGAACTTAATTAAATAGTAATAAAGTTCAAATTGACTCTACATTTTATTTAGAAAACGTTTGTATGGGAAATAGAAAAGGGCTATTTTAAGGGTTTTCCCGGCAGTTATTCGAATTTTTCTTACCTTTTAAACCTTCCCTAGACCTCCACGAACATTTCAAGATAAAGATAAGATAAATCCGTTTAGCCGTTCTCGAGTTTTAGCGAGACTAACGAACAGCAATTCATTTTTATATATATCGATAAACAAAGTCGTGGACAGATGGGCCTGGAATACTCACGTGTCCAATAGCTATGAGCCCTGGAGTCTTTCTCCGCAGTCCTGAGCGCGTGGAGACCAAAGTCTGTGATCTTCAGCACGAAACGTGAGTCAACCACACAGTTGCTGGATTTCAGGTTACCATGGGACCGTATATCGGTGCCGTGCAGGTAGTGCATGCCCTGTTGAACAAATCGTCATATAGAATAGAATAGAAAAGAATAGAATAGATTTTTATTCAGACACGGACATATACAGGAAAATAAAAGTAGATAAAAAAACAAAACAAAGGTAAAACCAAACAAAATTAGAAAAGTAACACAGAAAGTAAAATAAAAAAGATATAAATTGTCTTTCCTGCAAGCAAGTCGCGTGGCTGAATAGGACCAATCTCAGCTTAATGCTACCACCAAATGTTAAGGAGGTAGCGCTGGTTTTCAGATTGGACACGTGAGTGAGGTTTTTTTTTCAGATTGGACCTAACAGAATATTAAATACATCATCGCAAAGACAAATATAAACAAATAACAATAAAAACGTATATACTTAATAACTGAAAATAGATTTTTACAGCCGCCTTATTAGGTACTAGGTGGTTTCCCGCGACTTCGTCCGCGTTTAATTCATTTTTAAATGGTTTTGTTTCATACAAATACACATTGAGCCCCCATTTTACCCTTTTTTAAAGGTTATATTGAAAAATCTTAAAACACGTGTAAGTACATTTGTTTTGTATTTACATTACACAAACAATGTTTCATGAAAATCGTACAACGCGTTAAAAAGATTCATACAAACGTTTTTAGCCCTTTTCACCCCCTTGAAAGTAGAATTTCCAAAAATCCCGTCTAAGTGGGCGCCTACATACCAAGACAAACATATCCTCCAAATTACAAGTCTGTGTTGAACCCACACACAACCTTCGGATCGTGAGGCAGGAGTGCTACCACTACACCACCAGCGCTATTAGTCAGTATGAAAATAAACAGTTTTATATACTTATAGCACAGAGTCTGAAACTTATTGAGCTCCTATCGGTTTTCCGTCAGAAAGGGATAAGGCAAAGATATCGATTTTCTATGTAATATATTCAGGCCTTAGGTTTGAGCGCTCAGTATTTATTAGAGCTGAAAAGCTTGAAGATATCTTGAAGATATAAGTTATGCGTCAATCTCAATTTTATCATAATAATCATTGGTGGAAAACAGTTATATTATAATATTCTAAACCAGCTGATGCCCGAGGCTTCGCCCGCTTGTATGACAGTTAACGCGATTTAAAAACTTGACAAATTATAAATTAAAACCTTCCTCGAGAACTACTCTATCCATTGGTGAAAACAGCATGAAAATCATTGCAGTAGTTTTAGGAGTTTATCGCGAACAGTCAGACAGACGCGGCGGAGGACTTTGTTTTGTAATATGTAGTGATAACTTTTTTTTTACAAACACTAATAAGTTCTTTTCCGTTCAACCCGCAGTTTTTACCTAATATTATTATCCCTGTTCGACCCAAAACATATGCTTCGTTCTACCCAATCCAAAAATCTGAGTCACAGTGTGTTCTAACCAGCATACACCGTAATATTATAAAAATATATTTTTGGATAGACGAGAAAAAATCTACTGGGTAGAAAATTTTTGGGTTGAACAAGGAAACACTCATGTTGATGCTACCCGCATTTGAGTTTCTCATTTCAAAGTAATGAGTTTGAGTGTATATAATTATTTGTTTCTAATTCAACCCGTGAAATTAAACTCATCAACACTCATTACCTTTAAATAATTGAATAGTTAATTATAAAATAATATGCATCATCTGGTTTGCTGAAAAAGGTTTTTATCAAACGTATACCGCTACATGACAACTGGTTTTCAACTTATCCTTACTTTTAACTTAATTCTTTGTACACAAAAATAAAATTACATATTAAAGAAAGGAGGAGGGCGCTGACTCTGCTACACAGTTTTTTTTAACTTTTGCAGTAGTCAGCCCACAACTGTACCTATTCTACATTGTTTTTCTTTGTTCCTAATAAAGATTTTTGTATTTTTTTTTTTTTTTTTAAAGCTTATAATGGTACATAACCCTAAAAAGAGTTCTCTTACAGAAAACCTTGGGATATGGAGATTTTTAACTGGTGGTTGGTATATGCGTACAAAAATGAGGAAAGATCCTTAATTCCGATCCAGTTTCAGATCCGAGAGCGCTGGTGGTGTAGTGGTAGCACCCCTGCTTCACGATCCGAAGGTCGTGGGTTCAAACATCTACCGAGCCCGGATTACAGTCGTGATCACATTTTTATTTCTTGTTTTAGATCTTAGTAACAGGAGTACCTACACATATGTACATCAATGGATTTTTCAGTATACTTTTACTTGGTACCTATAGGCCAGTACTCCACCAAAGCAGAGATGTGTGAGGTGTGCTGTGTTCTGTGCGTTTCACACATTTCTATTGGTTGTTTAAAAAACATCTCTCCGCTCGTCTCGTCTCCGCTTTGGTGGAGTCCCGGCCATAAACAGTATAATATAATGAAAAACATACCTTAACAATGTCGTGCATAAGGCTGACTTTGAACATCCAGTCTAGTTTAATAGATTCGTTTTCCAAGATGTCCTGGAGAGATCCCTTAGGACAGTACTCCGTCAGCAGGCAGCAGTGCGGTGGATCAACACAAGACCCATAAAACCTACAAATATAACTATAAGTACACACCAAAAAAACCAGCCAAGTGCGAGTCAGACTCGCGCACGAAGGGTTCCGTACCAGGAAGATGATCAAGATGATAAAATCTTACGAAGTCTTGTGCGGCGTTTGAAAAATATAATTGAATATAGCTTTAATATACTAACAGAATAAATACAAAAAAAATAAAACATAAGTACATTAAAAAATACGCAATGAAAGCGGTATCTTTACACCCTTAGAACACTGTACCTTGCTAAATGATCATGCTCCAGATCTTTCATACGTTTCAGCTCTAGAAGTAAGGGCCTCGTCAAGTCTATGCGTTGTTTGTCCACTCTCTTAATGGCCACCCTACAGCCCTTGTATAAACCGCACGGAGTGTAAACTTGGCGATCTCCCGCCAGAGAAGTTGCTTCGTCAGAAAATGTCGTCTGAAAGTGTAACAGTAGTAAATACGATTGCAATTTAAATTGCTTAACCCTACCCGATTAAGGCGCAAGCCAGATAAAAAGTGCCCCAGGCGTCTCGCATCAGCGCCCTTTTTATCTGGCTTGCGCCCCATCAGTTTCATACATTTATTATGTATTAAAGAGGCATCTTGACGGCGTGCTTCAACAGTCTGCAAAATTACGTGTCTGCTACCTGATTTACGCCTGACGTCATGGCAAAATTATCATTTTGCCATTGTATAGAGATGTCTCACGATACCTCGCGTTATGATGCAAGAAAACTAGGCAAACTAGGGGCACTTCACAGAAATGTATTCGAATTTCAGATTTTAAAATATGCCAGTTTCCTTCAACGTTTGAGAAGACTTCTACGCTGCACATCTTTTTTACGACTGGTGCAAACCCACAACAACCAGAGCTCTCAATATTTTATTTAGTAGCTTTAATACGTTTACCCCTTCAAATCAATATAGTCGTCGTTAGACAAGTCTACAAACAAAGGTACCTAACTGTACTGTAACAATCACACCTGAAACGAATAATATAAAAAGTTCAAAGGGAAATGTAAAGGTTACAAAGAAATTCGAATTCACGCGACAAGGTGAGAAGCAATTTATACACATTTCAGATGAATAACGGCATTGAATCGGAAAGAACGAAATAAATGTTAGGGCAAAGATTTTTTCGTATTGAAAAGGAACGAAGGCGCCGAGTACACCGTGGCTTGCTTTCTGCAATAAAGTTCTGCGTTCTGCTTTCATAGATATGCGGTGGCTCTTACTCACCCTGATTCGTCAAAATCCGTCCAGCCATTTAGTTTACAGCGACAGCTAACAGAACTCACAAGCATACATACATACCCACACCCCATAAACATTACCCCCCTTCTTCGCAGTCGGGTAAAAAGAAAATCTGGCTGTTAAAGCGCGACGATTAACGCAAAACTCGACCGCAGAACGCAGTCCGCCAGGGTGGTGTGCTAGGCGCCTAATGATATCAATATTCTACCAATAGTTCATAGGTAAAGGAAAATCCACGACTGAACTTCTTAGAAATATAACTCAAGAATTTATTTCTTAGTGCCACATAAATGTGAAAAAGAAAGTAAATGACGTAGAGTTTGTTATTAATATTACGTAGGTACGTGCTTGAATGTACTATTTCTGTCAGACATTACGAAGAGATTCATCAAAGGCATTGTATGTATGTATGTATGTATGTATGTTTGTTTGTTACTCTTTCACGCTGAAACGGCTGAACGGATCTGGATGATATTTGGCAAAGACATAGATTATAGTCTGGAATAATACATAGGCTACTTTTTATCCCGGAAAAAAGTACGGTACACGCGGGATAAATTGGTTTTTGTTTTTCAAGGTACCACGCGAGCGAAGCCGTGTGCGGAAGCTAGTTTCATAAGTTATGGTTTAGGCTGGGCGTTGATCGTCAGTTCGTCAGTAATAATAATAATAATAAATAATAAATTTATTTATTTGCATAAAAGGTTTACATAACAAATCATTGAATCCATAGGCTCCCGAACTAGTTAACAACTGTGTTTCGGGTGCCAGTGGCTTCTCCCATCTAGATTATCATAATTAATTATGCATACTATTTTATACAGGTTTTAACTAATCTGATATTTAATTCAAGAGAGAAAAAAAAAATATATTTATATTTAGTATTTTCAGTAACGCAAGAGTTTTATAATGTAGACAAACTTTTATTTAATATCGTTTTAATAATATTCTTGTTATATTTTACCCTGTATCCTTTCCGTCCCCTTCGCGCATTTACTCGTATATAAACAATCCCCTACAGTAAGTACAACAATAACGAAAAGGTTCGAGAAAATTCGCGTCTGATTGTTCTTTTCCGCAGACATAAGTAAGTTTGGAGCGAAAATTGTTTAGGTAATACAGATTTTCGTTTTCGATATGATTGTAATATCCGTATTGTTTTCTAAACTAGATTTGGATATTTTTTGTAGTTCTGGGAAATATTAAACTTGTATTTAAACCGGCTAGAATATAAAATCTATTCTATTGAAACATAAATTACAAATAGTTACATTAAGTTAAAATTCTATACAAAATGGCTATCGTAAGCGCTTGCTCAAATTAAAAATTTCACTACGAACTACATATTTGTCAAGTAGATACAAATGTAACAAAAATTCAAGAAATAAAATTGTCTTGATAGAAATAAAAATAATCAGTATTGCCATTCAACGTGGTAACTTTAATCTGGCAGTGATCTGGATCAATTTAGCTATCTATAGATCGTTTGTAACGGTCACATGTATTTTAAATATATTTTAATTGCGGCCAAATAAATGTCTAGGTAAAACCATGACTCGGTTAAGCGTGTAGTGGTAGCTATAGTGCGCCAAATGATTTCATCAGTCACGCAGTCGCAAGGGAAACAGCTAGTTTAAAATAAAACTCACCCCCGTGCTGTACCTTCTCGCAAGCGAGTGCAGGCTGCCTCTCAGCCTACCTCCTGGCTGGAGCACATCAGACCAGCTGACTCTCCATGTCATCATTGCAATTTCAGCTTCCAGCTTGTAATGTCTGTGGTAATATTTTATCCCATCAAAAACATAAATGTGAAATAAGAGCCAAGTTCAATAAGTAAGTAGGTATGCTTTAGTCGTTGACTTCAGCGACAAAAGAAGTGAGATCTAAACGGGTGCCAAGTACAATGGTCAGTCCTAAAACTTATTTATAACAATATTAAATATTTTTAACAACTTTAAAATATCATTTCATCTCATAATTTAGGATATTATATTGAAGCCTAAGGTCTAACTTAGCTAGTTATCATTATACGAATTACCCTCCTATTATTAACTACTTACCTACAATGTCCGATCGCTAGTTTCTACCAGCAAGCCAAATTTTTAGAAGAATAAAATAAGAACGTGCAAGTTATACCTAATAAAATTCGTACTCTTAAGAAAACTAGCCAAGTTAGACCTAAGGCTTCAATATAATATCCTAAATTATGAGATGAACATATAACAATAAATATCGAGGTAAACAAACAGAGATGCAAACCCTTTAATAGGCTTGCAAGCCTAGTGCAGGCTGTTATATGTTGTCATGCCAACTACAGATCTTGGTACTTTAGTAGTATTTATATCGATGATAAATATCAATTTATAATTATTTTCCACAGAACAATATAAACACAAACAATAAATTAATTGACGCAATAAAAGATGAGCAAAAATATTATTAAAAGCGCTATGACATTGACAAATCACGAGAGTACTAAAAGATATAACAGTAAATAGGTTTAGTTTGTTATCTACACTAATAATATATATATATTATCTATACTAATATTATAAAGAGGAAAACTTTGATTGTTTGTTTGTTTGTTTGTTTGTTTGAAATGAATAGGCTCCGAAACTACTGAACCGATTTGAAAAATTCTTTCACCAATGTGTAGAATGAAATTTCAGGATGAACATAGGCTATATTTTATGTAGGTACTTCGCGGGCGACGCCGCGTGCAGAAGCTAGTATAATATAAAGAGGAAAACTTTGATTGTTTGTTTGTTTGTTTGTTTGTTTGTTTGAAATGAATAGGCTCCGAAACTACTGAACCGATTTGAAAAATTCTTTCACTGTTGGGAAGCTACATTATCAGCGGGTGACATAGGCTATATTATATTTTCAAAAAAATTAGGGATCCTTACCAAAACTTCGATAATGTAACCCAAGGTGTAAAAAAAATATCTAATGTATTCTTTACATCGCGTGCGCTGCGAAAACTATTGACGATAGAATAAAATGATATACTACGACTTTGTAGAACACATCATTATTTACAAAAAGTGTCGCGATAGCATACATATGTCCAACTATTATAGTTATGCCACAATAAGAGTTTTTTTATTTTAACATTTTAATTGAAGGCTACTCTTAGAAAAACGCTCTTTATTTGTATCTTAGTATTAATCCTTATCAAAATACCTTCCTATACCTTTATACAGCTTTTTCGAAGGTTTGTTTTATATGATAGTATTCTTATAAGCGGCGATATCGAGTCAAATATCATGTTTGGACGTGCCTCTGAGTGTAAATATCCTCAAAGATCTAAGAAACTAGAGATCTGAGGAGATATCTACTGAGCCTGGGGTTTACAGTCGTGACCATGTATGTATATACTAGCTGTCCCGCCCGCGACTTCGTTCACTTAAAGTAGGTATCTAAACTGAGTTTCAAACAAACCACACTAATAAAAAAATCCCATAAATAACTTTGACATCCAATTTTACCCATTTTAGAGGGCTATTTTGAAATATCCAGGAATATGTTTCCATTTATTTTGCATTTAAAGTATCCAAACCAAAACTAAGACCAATCACACCACCCTTTAAAAAGTAAGTACCCATAAAAACATTGACCCCACATTTGACCCCTTTTTGAAGGTCATATTGAAAAATCCTGAAACACTTTGTTCATTCATTTTGTATTTATAGTACACAAAGTTTCAGACCAATCGCACCACCCGTCAAAAAAATCCCATACAAACATTGACCCCTTTTTTACAGTTATATTGAAAAATCCTGAAACAGAAAACAAAGTTTCAGGCCAATCGCACCACCCGTTTAAAAATTCCCATACAAACATTGACCCCCTTTTTTAGAGTTATATTGAAAAATCCTTTAACATGAAATTAAGTTTCAGACCAATCGCACCACCCGTTAAAAAATCCTATACAAACATCGACCCCCCCCCCCTTTTGACCCCCTTTTTAGAGTTAAATTGAAAAATCCTAAAACACGAAATTAAGTTTCAGACCAATCGCACCACCCGTTGAAAAGTTCCTATACAAACATTGACCCCCCATTGACCATTTGACCCCCTTGTTTTAAGGTGATATTGAAAAATCCTGAAACACGAAACAAAGTTTCAGACCAATCGCACCAGGTTAAAAAGATCCCATACAAACATTGACCCCACATTTGACCCCTTTTTGAAGGTTATATTGAAATATCCTGAAACACGTGTCCGTTCATTTTGTATTTACAGTACATAAACAAAGTTTCAGACCAATCGCTCCACCCGTTAAAAAGTTCACATACAAACATTGACCCCACATTTGACCCCTTTTTGAAGGTTATTTTGAAAAATCCTGAAACACGTGTTCATTCATTTTGCATTTACAGTACACAAACAAAGTTTCAAGCCAATCGCACCACCCGTTAAAAAGTTCACGTACAAACATTGACCACTCATTTGACCTCTTTTTGAAGGTTATATTGAAAAATCCTGAAACACGTGTTCATTTATTTTGCATTTACAGTACACAAACAAAGTTTCACAACAATCGCATTACCCGTTAAAAAGTTCCCATACAAAAATTGACCCCACATTTGACCCCTTTTTGATAGTTATATTGAAAAATCCTGAAACACGTGTTCATTAATTTTGCATTTAGAGTGCACAAACAAAGTTTCATGAAAATCGTTCCACGCGTTAAAAAGTTTCATACTAACGTTTTCACCCTATTTCACCCCCTTAGAGGTGGAATTTCCAAAAATCCCGTCTTAGTGGGTGGTTTTGTTATAAAAGGAACCCACCTTTCAAATTTCAGCTTTCTAGCTTCAGCGGTTTCGGCTGGGCGATGATAAATCAGTCAGTCAGTCAGTCAGTCAGTCAGTCAGTCAGTCAGTCAGTCAGTCAGTCAGTCAGTCAGGTTAAGCTCTTATATAGATATAGATAAATACCCGTGCGAAGCTGGGGCGGACTGCTAGTTTTAATTATGTTGGTTTGTTTGTTTGTGTGTTGAGGGTAGTCTTAGGAACTTTCTAATAGATTCTCAAAATGTTTTTTCTGATACTACGACACTACCAAAATATTCTTAAAAGCTGTGAAGTAACGACAAAGTTGCGAACAAGCAACTAGTGATAACCACACGATGATCTCTGTAAAAGTCTGAAACAGGTTCGATTTCCACTGCTGGACAAATTGCGTGATTTCAGTAAAAGTATCAATGAAAAGGTGACCGCACTACTCGTTGTTTACGGAAAGAATGATCAAGTAAACTTATTTCATTACCAAAAGATCCAAGGTAAAGCCAAGATAGACTGTACATTGTCTATCGTTTACGACATCACATTTTACTGTTCTGACCATGAAGAATTGTCCGAAATTATAGGCGAAAATAAAAAACTTAATACCGTTATCAAGGAAATAGGTTAACGTTCACAAAAGACATGATAATATAGATAATGTCATTTTATGGAATGGATTTGTCTATAAAATGTTACATATCAATACATATCATGAAAGTATCAAAATATACTAAGGATTATGGTTTTCTGAAAGCCAAAGTCATTAAGTCACATAAGACTACGCAAAGCTTAAATTGCTGGTTAATCCGTAATTAATCGTAATCGTTAATCGTAATCCGACAGTATATATTGACGGATCACAATATGGATCTTGCGTGTAGCGTTCGCCTTAGAGACATGAAATTTGGAAGATTGATTCCATGAAAAGTGTGCAAGTGTTCCTAAAAAACTTTTAAAATATTCAATGTACTTTTTTGTTGAATGTTCTATTACTCATATCATAAAGACTAATGCTTTGAATGTTGCCTTCATCTTGGCCAGACCTTTTACTTACTACCTTACTAGAAGCGCTTAAGAATAAGTACCGATATGTTTTCTAGTCAATCGTAACAAATTACCTGGGTTAAGCAATTTTCAGTGTTTCTTTCAGTGCGTGACATTACGGCCTTTACGAACGGATGTATTATATTAAGCTATTATGAACAATATAAGTTTTATTACCTGTATATGAACACTGATAGTACAGCCAGCACCACAACCACTGAACTGAGTATCATACTGAGTATCGCGTACACTGGCAACGCTGCAACAAAATAAATTAACAATTATCAACTGAATCTTCTATCACTAGTGAAAGCAGTGCGGCCCTAAGTCGCTCTGCCCTCCGTCAGCTATCAGCTATACCAATTTGCATTATACTTTGATGGTTTCTATTTTTAACCCCGATGTTTTTTTTGAAGGTATGATTTTTATTTTGTACGAAAGATCAAACAGTTTCTTGTCTGTTCTACTTGAATTTCGGTTAGTCTGAAATTGGCACTAAACTTGACCTAGCATGTAAGACGTTTCAAAGTGATTCTTGTGATCTTATTCAATAAATATATTTTGATTTTGACTTTGACTGATGGTCTAGTGGTAGTGGCCTTATATTCCGATCTTAAAGTCGTGGACTCGAACACTCGCTAAATAGATCTTTGAGTATATCTAAATGAAGGCTAGAGATCTGGGGAAATGACTACTAAGCCTGGGAATACAGTTGTGATCATACGAGTATAATATACACATTTATTTTACTTGTGAACAATATTACGGAGTTTTCTGATAAATTATGTACAAACAAGAACTTCCCTAAATATTTATTTAAAGAACACGAAAAGGGAATTATCACAGAGGACCATAATGGAGGTAATTTCATGCTAAATAAGCCGAGCGGGAAAGATTGGCTTACAGAGTTTAATAGAATTCGAAGAGTAATAACATGAAGCTAAGAACAGATAACTTGTTTATATCAAAGATGCTAAGTTTTAATAAAATAAAAAATACTATATGCCTTGTGTTCAATGAAGGAAAACATAATGAGGAAACCAGTGCACAAATCAGAATAAAAAACTTGAAGGTGTGTCTGATGCTAAATTTAATGTTTGGACATGCTTCTGACTATCCTTATTTAATTATCCTTAATGGTCTAAGTAACTAGAAATCTGATGATGAGCAACGATTTTTTTAATTTTGAAGTATATTGTGAATTTCTTGTTACATCAATCGAGCTGTGATCGATTCAAAAGGTTGATGAAACGTTATTGAAAAAAAAATTGTTTGATATTATTATCCGTTTACTCCTATGAGACTACGAGTACTTCTCAATTTCATTTTAAATCCTTTGATATTATTGAGCAATCACTGACTTGAAAGGTAGAGTTTTAATATTGACAGCTTGCCCGGGGATGTTTGTTTGTATCAGCTTTAAGAATTTATAGAAATCATTATGTGGATAATGAGTTTTCTCATTCACTTTATCATGTTTCGTCTCCGAAAGTTTTGAAGAAGTAAACAAATACAATTAATTCTAACTCAAAATCCATGAAAACTCAATACCAGAAACATACGAGACAAATATTTGCAAATTGTGAAATTGTACAAGAGCTTTTGTATGGTGTAACAAATGGAGAAGCAGGTAATAGTTTTAATATACATATCTTTGATTATTCATAAGACTAATTTCATCTAAGTATTTGTTAAAATGATTTTTCTTTTACAGTCATAGTACCTTATACATCTTATAGTCATACGCTTTTGATCCTTCAAAATAAATTCTCTTTTCCAAGCCGTCTAGATGGTTCACTTCAGGTATGTAAATAACAGTGCTATGGTAAGTAATTGACATTCCCTCATTTACGACCCATAAAAGTGCAATAAAACGGGTTAAAATGGCTGCTCTAAGTGTTCTAATCGAAGTATTCAGAATGCCATTAGGGAAATCAGACTGCTGACATGTGGTTTAGGAACTATGTGAGATTACGCAGACAGTCGTCAAATTATTGATTTGTCAAATTCTATACTCGTCAAATCTTTATTTGTCAAATAAAGACACGTCAAATTCTTGATTTATCAAACTAGAGACTTATCCAAACCTAAATTTGTCAAATACGTGATTCGTCAAGTTCTTAAATATCCTAATACTTGGTTCGTCCAATGAGCTATACGTCAAGCACGCTTTAGGACAGTCATGATGAAAATAAAATCATTGCAATATAATTGAGGGACCAAGCGTAGCTATTTTATTAAAAACCTAAAGTACAAAAAAAAAACTAATAACCACTCCACGATTTCTTGCGCTAGGAATGCATTCGCAACGATGCGACACACACTGTTTTTTGTCTTATCTACTACGCCTACCCACTTTACTTTATTTTATTTTAATCCTAACTATGTACCTTCCTTTGTTGGGTCACTTATTTTTTATTTTTTTGGGTAGGTACTGCTTTCATCTATACCTAACTGTTAACGCCGTAGATCTACCGCAACTTTGCTTAAGTAATACTTTATCTTTAGATACCAATGTATACTCATTCTAAGTGGACTAGTTTGTTCTTTTTTGAGTATAAATAAAGATCTTTAAACCGAAACCGAAAAAATATAGTAAATTGAAGATCGAGCACCATCCAAAATGAACCATTTATTTTGTCTGTTTAACAATCTGTTGTTTGTTACTTTTGAAAAATGTCCACGTTTAAATTATTTGTCTACATCAGTTTCTTCAATATTAACATTAGATGGACCATAATCATAACTAATAGAAGTATTTTATAAATAAATTTGAGAATTTCTACCAGTATTTAATTTAATTTTGCTCGTGTTTACAAGACTCTTTTAAAAACTCCAGAGTGAAATAATTGCCTGTCTTAGTTTTATTGCCTTTGGCTACATCTAGCATCTTTTTGGGGTAAAATAAGGTGACCTGGCAACTTTTTGCAGAGGATATAGCTACTGATGGTACAAAAGAAAACTATCTTCTATAAAACATGATCACGACTGTAATCACCAGGCTTGGAAGACTCTTCAGATCTCTCTACTTAGATTTTTGAGGATATCTACGGAGATATTCAGAGGCAAGTCCAAACGTGATTGGCACATTACACACATTGGCACATTACCTCTATCTACTATAAAGGTCTCTCTACTATAAACTATAGGTATAGATACTATCATACTACATCTACCGTAAATACGATGAGAGTTTCGTATCTGAAAAGCATCTCTAGTGTAAACTGAGTTCTTGTCACAGAAGATCCACTTAGCGGAAGTGCTGCTTACATTTCCAACACCTCATCCACTTAGGGGTATTTCTTTTAATTAAACTTTGAAACAAACCTTAAGATCCTTCTTTACTTACTGCTTTACTTTCCAGAAACAGTTTAAAGTAAAGATTAGTTATATGTAAATAGAGAGCTTTACTAACAATATTCAGAAATTATTCTGTACGTCTGTTTATCGCATAACTCTTGTAAAACGGCTGGGTCTTTTTGGATGAAATTTTTAGTAAGTATCTTATCTTATACCTTTAAACGAGCAATTCTTGTATATTATATATATATATAATCTGAATCTCCGAAACGGCTCCAACGATTTTCATGAAATTTCGTATGGGGTTTCGGGGGCGAAAAAGCGATCTAGCTAGGTTTCATTTTTAGAAAACGTCGTTTACCCCAAAAAAAACGAGCAAAGCTCGGTCATCCAGGTAATATATTTAAATTCCTGAATGATTTGAAAACATAAAGGTGACATTTGGGCAATTGGGCAATCGTGTTTTATAAAATATGATATTTATATAAAAAAACCTGTGAAACAGTTGAGCTAAGGACTGTAAAAACAAAAACTATAAATAAAATTACCAGAGGTAAACGTCGCCCAACTGCTACGACCAGACGCCCTAATACAATTTTGAAAGGTTAGCTACCTGTGATAGAGTATTTTTGTTCCAAAACTCTATTAATTCAAACCTTTTAAAAGATAATCTTTTTCTCAAGTTGCAGCAGTAAAATGTTTGAAGTCAACTCTCCACTCCATTGCAAGTCAATTTTTGCGTTACCGTCCATACTATCCATACTAATATTATTTATGCGAAAGTAACTCTATTTGTGACCTTTTCACGACTAAACGGCTGAACGGATCGTATGAAATTTAGAAAACGTAGTTTACCAAAAGAAAAACCAGCGAAGCTCGGTCATCCAAGCCTTTATGCGTGGTAGTAATGTAGGTACTTACAGTTATCAGGGCACAGAGATCCGTCGAAGCCACACTGGGGGGTATCCGGAGGGGGGGTACTCCTCCCCCCAGCCCAATGGATGGGCCTATTTTCTATAAACTGTAGTGAGGAGTTAGCAGCCACGTACGTCGCTACGACCTGGGGGCAGAGACATTTTCAACATGGGTTTTATGAAAGCACTAAGCAGGAGATGGGCCTGTCAGACAATTTGAACCGAAACAGCTTGCCTCTAAAGTTCAAATTAGATTGAATCCAGCGAACCCAATTAGGGAGGAGGGTGGTACAAGGTAAGTGATTGAACGAATTAATTTTGTGTACAAAAACCAATATAGCGTAGTATTATTGAAAGGTTTACTGAAATAAGCAATAGAAACAGTCATACAATATGGTCATGTTTGTAATCTCAACATAATACGGTGGATATGTCATACAAATCTTTGTTTACTTTTAGATCTTTGAGGATATAAAGCTGCAGTCATGTTTAAATATTATGTTTGGAAAATATCCTCATTTTGCTCAGATTAAGGAATGAACAAGTTATTTTAATGTACTCGTAATTCTTTACATCATTTTCCTTCCCTTTTTCCACGTCATGTGGGAATGGCAAAACATAATCTCCTTCCATTTCCTTCTATCAGCCGTCATCTCAATACTCACTCCTTTCTTACTTTAATAAAATTCGTAAGTATATTATCATTACTTTATAGTATGTACCTATAAATAGGTATAAGTAATTATAATATGATAATAATGTATGTATGTATGTATAATATACCTATTATGCTTTAGTTAAAGATGAAGTAAGATTTTTATATTTCTTATTTTGCGCTGACCTAGCTCTAAACTGGTGGGTTAGCTGGTAGAAAATGCACATTTTTATATTAAAGTATAAATAAATTTTCTTTTACACAGTCGATCCATCTTTTCTTTAGTTTTCTACCACTATATCCTTCCACTTATCTACTTATCCACACACTTTAACCCTTAGTTTACGATAAATAATGTTAAGATTTGCTAAACGAACTGTTACTTCTGAATAAAACATTTTGTCTTCCATTGTTGCACGATCCATTCTCTAAAGATTAATGCTGCCCTCTCGGAGACATTTGGTACGAATTATTTTCGCTGGTCGTGGCAGCCATTTTTCAGTGACCTAGCTAAATATAGAGTAAGCTGGTTTTGATTGATCAATATATTTAGACTCACGACTGTTTCTGGGCGTGGGAGTAATTTTTCCTTATTTCACCACACTGGTATAAAATAACTGGTGTTTTTTCATACGGTTCATAAAATCGTTAGAAAATCGTCTTGTCTTCTGAATGTTACTTTTATTTCGTCTATTTTCTTTTGACTACAGTGTTAATACAGGCAAGCTCGTATCTTGCATTGTATAAACCTTTTTATGAGTATTTTGTGACTTTGTTCTTTGCTGAAAGAGCGCTGGTAGCGTAGTGGTAGCACCCCTGCTTCACGATACGAAGGTTGTGAGTTAAAACCTGACCGTGCACCAATGCGTTAATCCATTCGAAATATTTATGTAACAGTGCTCTTAAACGGTAAAAAAAAAACATCGTGAAGAAACCGGCATGCCCTAGAACAAAAAGTTCAAAGGTGTGTCTTGTTTGTATTCTTATAAGTAGCGATGGGCTTGCAACCAGTCACGTACGGAATACTAACTACTATGCAAAATGTGGACACTTGTCAAGTATAATGTTTGGTCGTGCCTCTGACTACCCCCATACTTAGATCTTAGGATATATATCCTCAAAGATCTAAGTAACTTTAAATCTGGGGAGATGTCTACCAAACCCGGTGTTAACAGTCGTAATGTTTTTTGTTTTTGGTTTTCTTTGTTATTTATGAGACAACGGTACATAGCTAGCTTTACGTATTTATTAGATTCATATAAAACATATCGTGCAATAACATATTATTACAACGGAAAAACTGGGATCCGTTCAAAACTTTGTCAGTACGTGACTTTGGTATCATTCCAAGTAAAGTAGAAACTAATCCGTACGGATCCCGTTGGAGCTCGTTATTTCAGGCTGAAGAGAATTTGTTTTTCTTGATTTCAGTATTTTCAGATTGTATTACACGATTATAAACCATTTTAATGAGAGTAAAGGCACGTTTACGTTGTCTAAAGATTGCGATAAAGCTTGCTTTTGTTTTTTTTTTTTTCGTGCAATCACGTCATATAATGTGTGTAAAATAAATGATTTCGCGATTATCACACATAAACCAATTTCCCACATTTTCTCAAAGTTTCAACCAAAAATAATGAAGATAAAAAATAATAACAAAATAATAATAGTATAGTTGTTCCGATGCTATTTAACTACAGTCACTGCAGCGTGGTACAAAAAGCGTAATTAAAAAGCATGATTTATAATTTTTTTATTAATTTATTTAAGAAAATTAGCAGCACATACAAAAACATTAAAGAGTAGGAAAATAGAAACAGAAATTTATTAAAAAAGTTTTCACGAGTAAGAAAAATAGTACATACATGAAAGTGTACTTTTTAAACTACGGTAAAACTATGATAACTTATGAAGGTGCGAGCCTCTTCAACAAAATACCCTCGAATATAAAAAAAATTACCACATTTAACGCATTCAAAAAGCGGCTTAGTGAATATGTACTTAAGATGCAAGTTTAAATAATATAATTATTTTATTATTTAAATTCGCATCTTTTACTGAGTAAACATATGTAGATCTGCATTTCTAACACGCTACACTTTTATTTGAGTGGTATTCATCTGTGTGGTAACTTCTAAGTTCTTCCGACCAATTAACAAACTATGTAATAAAATTAATAATTTAAGAAGTCAATTGTAACCTAATTGTATTGTATTATTTTGATTTGTTTAGACTTTTATTTTTTTGTTATGTTTTGTTTTTCTAAATTAAGTATAATTACCTACTTACCAAATATTTGTGCGACGACGAACTATTATATTATTTACTTATTACGATGTATTCTCATGTAAGTGATTTATTAATCTTGAATGAGAATAAATGTCTTTAAACCTAAACCTAAGTGTGAACAGGCAAAGGAAACAGAAGAAGAAGAACATACTCGTACATAGTGAAAATATGTAATAAATAAGAGATCTAGTAGTTATTTGATAGCAATTTGGAATTCACGCTTAAACTGGTCGGGAAATACAAAATCATGACACCCCGGACATTCGAAGAGGACCTAGTGATTTTATTACAAAACTTTTTTGACTTTGCCTATGTATAAAAACCAGTGGTGGACTAACTGGAGAGTTAGATTCCCTAATCCATCTCCCACATGTCATCTCATGTTTTCGTTCAACTTTCCTAATTTGTTTAGTTCGCGAACTCTAAGTGGATTTCCACTTGTTCTAGCGACAGGCCTAATATGATTAGTAACTTGCCTTTTATCTGGTATTTATCCTGAGAGTAATAAAGTATGGTTAGTAGAAACGTAAGTATGAACTGAACATAGCAATGACTCTATATTGCCAAAACTTGTAAAACTCAATCACATCATAACTTAATCCTACTTCCTACAATATGATGTTTGTTAATCTTTCACGCTAAAACGGCTGAAAGAATCTGGATGAAATTTGGCACAGAGATAGAATATAATCTGGAATAGCACATAGGCTACATTAGTATCCCGAAAAAATGTACGGACTCCGTGGGATAGATTTGTTTTTAACAAGGTACCACGCTTGCGAAACCGCGGGCCGAAGCTAGTAAAAAAATGTGTCGATGTTTGGAAGCTTTTCTTTAAACTTATTAAAACACTATATTATATTATACACTATGCTAATAAGGGACTATTTTAGATCCTTTTTTGTGACTTAATAACGCCTAAACAGTTTAACGGATTCAGATGAAAATTGAAATAGCTGTAGCTTGTAATGAGGAATATTATTTACTCAACTTTTTACGTAAATACCACGAAGCTAGTGAACCACGACAAAGAAAGTGATAAGTTGTTTTTACAGGAATAAGCTTATAAATATTTTACTCCATGCTTCAGATAGTAAAAAAAAACAGTCTATTATCTTAACGACCGGCTCGCGACGGCTTGACCACTAACCATGACCCGAGTGTTCAACGGAGGTTTAATAAATCTTCCATCATGTTTTTGGCAATGTGATCTATGAGCACTTGTGACGTGGTTTTTGTTCTCGTTCTGAAGGGTCTGTTCAAATTGATTTAGCTTCTTGAACGGTGAAATAGCTGATTGCCTATCGCCTACTCGCTTTTCGTCGGACAGCTGTCTTGATATTGTTTTTTTACTACTTATTTCTATTGAAATCTACTAAAATCTGGATGTTAGTTTGAACAATGTTTTAGTATGAAAGTATGAATTCAGGCTTTTGTGAACAATTTTTTTTAATAGTGTAAGGTACAAGTTATTTTCAAAACTTTTATTCTGGATCATTTTACTATGACGCATATTTTAGGATTCGTTAGAAACGAAAATAGCTTTTGGGTAGGGTCGAAAGGGTCGAAAAAAATACTTAATAACAGAGTCGAAAAATTGTGGGTTGAATCGAGAAACACTTTCACATTCAACCAAACCTCGCAGTAGAGTGCAAGAAAGACGAATTAAACCCTAATAAATCCTAAAGAAAGTTTTGAATTCACAAGCTCGTACACATCCATTTTACATTACAGTCCAACTTTACAAACTTTACCAATGTCTTAAACTTAAGGAGCGTTTCGATTCAGGCGATCAAAATAAAATATTAAGTGACAAACTCTCGTACAACCCACAGCATAAATGGCTGGTGATAGAGAGAGTTTTTTTTTACAGAGCGTAGGCGCACAACCAGATAGGTATTTTCAAAATTGTAAACAGGTCATCTATAAATACCTTAATTGGTAAGCGACAGACTTAAGATCAATATATAACATACTGCCGGCCGTAAAACTACTTCGTAATAGTATTGTTATAGGCTTAAAAGTAGGTTGGAATCTTGCTTGGGTAAGACAAGACCACTAATATATTTTTTTAAATCTTATATTTGTTAAAGGACTTGAATTCGCTTAGCAACTTTGTCAGTCCTATTACAGCTTGCATTTGACTAACTACGACTTAACATAATTTTTTTTAGGCATCACGCTCTGCGAGTTTCATTGTGCAATACTTAAAAATTGCGCAATGGTACCCACAGGGCCAGACTATTTTTCATTATTTTTCTTTGGTCACATAAAAAGTGCCTTGCGTGACCAAAGGTTTTTTAGTCGCGCAAAGCAGCGATTGAAACTGCACCTTAATCGAGTACAAAATTTATAGTATTATACTATTTTGAGAAGTTTTAAAGTTCGTTTCAAACAATGAGAGACAATGCGCGTGAAGTGGGTCCTTTGAAAAATGGCTTTTGTTAGCTCAATGTTTTGTTCCCGAACAGGTGCAAATACCATTTAGTTCTACTAAAACGTACTATTAATATCGTAAATGCGACAGTATATTTGTCTCGCTTTATCTCTATAACGATTGAACGGATTTGAAAGAAAAGGAATGATTATGTAGATTACTCCATGGATTGACATAGGTTATTTTTGTCCTACAAAAAACTGAAATGAGCAGGGTGGTTTTGATTGGGGGGATTGTTTATAACAATTTTGAATTACTAGTTACTTTATAATTTTAAAATACCCTGAAAGAAAATAAATTACTAATACACCAACAACAAAGAAATTACAAAAAGTAAAAAGAGCTTAAAAATTAGTCTGTGAAATAATAATGAGATTTTTAATTTGCTTCTAAAATAAATAGTCTCGTAAATTGAAAAGGACGATTAAAAGGTACATTTGCTAGTTTTATGTCTTTGTAAATTGTACCTTCTACCTTTGGTATTAAACCCTTTTTCCTTACACATTTCAGAAAACACACAACTCTTGGTTTGTTTTACAAAACCGGAAAACCTCTAAACCACGGTTCACAAAAGCGAACTACATGATGTATAAACTGCATGTATAATGGAGGTACGCATATAAACACACATGCGCTTGTAATGTTTTCCAAGCTTTCTAAGTAAGTAACTAAATCCTAAAATCCTGTCTGTGTTCTAGATTTTGAGAAAAAAATTTCGTCATCATGCGTGAGTATAGAAATGAATGAATATGTATTGCGGCGTCACGGAAGACCAGCGCTATAGCAGCACTAGACGCTAGCGCATACAGCTATAGCATACAGCTGAGTGACGACCCTTTTTGCTGTCATAATTAATTTTATTTAATACTAGCTTCTGCACGCGGCGTCGCCCGCGAAGTACCTACATGAAATATAGCCTATGTTCATCCTGAAAGTTCATTCTACACATTGGTGAAAGAATTTTTCAAATCGGTTCAGTAGTTTCGGAGCCTATTCATTTCAAACAAACAAACAAACAAACAATCAAAGTTTTCCTCTTTATAATATTAGTATAGATTAAGTTTCTATTATGTTCTGTTTTTGTGACACAAAATAAACTTATTTGATTTGATTTGTATATTATTATGATCGATAAATAAATATAAATAAACAAACATACAACGCCATCTAGCCATAAACTAAGCAAAGCTAGTGAATAAGATAACTGATGGATAAAAAAGATACTGAAAAAATATCTGCGCCTAAATATTCATCACCCAAATTGTTGTCTTGCATGGAAATCGAACAACCCACAATGCAGAAGGTAGAGCAACTATCAACTACTCTGTGAGAGCAAGCTTGAAATAATTAATAGGTTTTCTTGAAAAAAGAAACACGCAATTTATTTCAACGACAAATTTTAAATTAAAAACTTTTAAAAGTCTAATCGAAGTGGTTCGTTTTAAGTTTATTATTATTTTTAAGCCTCGAGTCAGAACAATGTCAAAATGTTCTGACCAACTTTAAAAAAATAAGTCGCGGCTTCGATTCCCGCCTGGCTCGAAAACTTTTGGAATATACAAAAAGTTCAATAAAAACATGATACAACTATAATCTCCAGGTTTAGGGAATATGTTCTCTTTTGAGTAACTTAAATATCCTCATAGACATACGTAAGTAACTAGAAATGCGAAAACTAGCGAAAATTATAATACTTTTCGTAGTCTATGACCCGTGCTATTGTGGTCGTAATTTAATGGAGGTCACTTGCCGACGAGAGATAGTTCAGTTATATAAAAATACATACCTCAAACTTACTGGTCACCGAATTCATGTCGAGTAGTGAGTATGACGCCACTCTGTCACCGTTATCATTGATAACCACTTCACCGGTGATACCTTTGAAAGACATAAGTTAATCAAAGTATAATGTTTCACCAAGAAATATTTTGGTCATCAGGTGGACCGTATACCATGTTCGCTGGCTTAATTATAGATATTTATATATATATATATATAATGAATAATAATGCTGGACAATCCACACAGCATCATCTAGCCCCAAAGTAAGCTACTCAAAGCTTGTGTTATGGGTACTAGATAACTGATATATTTAATACATGATGTAGGT
Organism: Cosmorhoe ocellata; assembly: GCA_963675405.1. Lineage (NCBI taxonomy): Eukaryota > Metazoa > Arthropoda > Insecta > Lepidoptera > Geometridae > Cosmorhoe > Cosmorhoe ocellata. Next base: position 2,634,382 of record OY776264.1, on the reverse strand, counting down.
ACATAGATAGATATTTTTTATTATACATACACACCCAGACCAACGGAACAAATTTCTGCAGATCGTACACAAATTTGTTCCGAGGCGGGAATCGAACCCGCAACCTCTTGCGTCGCAGGCGGACTCTTGCCCGCTGCGCCACTGAGGTCGTCATTTGTAAAAGAGAAAAATACATTGAGAGACGAAATTAAAAAAATATATACATAGGTAAATAGCATTTCACATTTAGTATTTACCTAAACTTCTAACATTTTTCAAAACAACTTTGTGTACTCGTTACACGCTATGTTACATGTCCCTAATTGGCCCCAAGTGTAGAGCTGCTACGGCGTAGATCTGCTACGAATCTACGAGCGTAGACAACAAATTTTTCTTTTTAATTCTTAAATAAATGATTAAACTATTTTCCGTGTTTTTTATTCAATTATTCATTTATATTAAACTCGGTACTACTGTGTAACGTGTCCTCGTGAGTTGTTCCTATGTCCCATTGAAAATTAGACAAAAATAACCTAATAAGAATATAATTCTCAATAACTTCTTGTGTAAGCGAGTAAGCAAGTCGTGACTGACTTGAAAGCAGACTAGCGCTAGTAACTAAATAATTCTAAACGAAGCACAAAGACATTCGTTTACTCAGAGCATACTAATTAGCTTCACAACCTAAAGGGTTTTACTTTTGAATTGTAATAAGTTTCAGATGACAATGAAACGATAGGAGAATTTCTTTGAAAATTATAATTAAACACTTAATTTTTAATGTCTTTTGCTACTTTTATTACCGGCCTTATTTTGGTAACACAATAAAAGCTTTCATTTTTCAGCCTGTTTGGCGGAAGCCTTAAAAGTTGGAAAACTTTGATAAATATCATCAGGTGAGATGAAATCAAATCTCAGCAAGATTATTACGACAACCGACGCTGAGTCAATAAAGTCTAGTGATCTGAAAATTGAGATAAATATGATTGGAAATATCTCATTGAAACAGCGTCGTGTCGTTGTTTCTCCAGTTTTTGCAGAAATTTGACGCAATTTTAACGCAGTTTCATCTCATTTTATGTCGCTATCTGACTTTTGAGATGAGGGGGTTTTTAACTGACTGCGAAACGGAATAGGACGGTATTGTGTTTGAGGTGGATGTACTCATATGTATGCGAATTTCTTTGGCTGTTGCTGGAACCCGAACGGGTGGACAAATTTTGGTCATTGGATTCGTCTAGATTACATAAGTGACATAGGCTATACAAGATGACAAAAAATGTAATACGGCGACTGTAAGAACCTATCTTCAATTAGTTTCAGTGGGGTTTTTTAATTTTTTGCAATAGTTAGAATCTTTAATCACGAATGATTGCGCGTTCGTAAGATTTCAACTTTTTTTTTAGATATTTCAGGTTGAATTGTACCTTGAAAATTCCTATTCTTCATGTTGGAGATAATGGAGGCTCCGTTCAGCTGCCCTCTCGGGTCCTCAGCCTCTTCCAGGGTCTTGTTCAAAGCCAGCGCGTAAAGCAGTACCGCATCGTAGAATGCTGCGACGAATGTTGACACCACTTCGCCTTTCCCAAACGTATAGTTGTATTTTGTAGCAGCTAAATCTTTCACCTGGTAAATATAACAAACCTTGTTACCCGCGACTTCATCCACAAAATTCTATCTGCTTCTTTTTCCTGCTCTTTTCTCACGTTATGTGGGGACGGCACAACACATTTTCTTCTTCCATTTCCTTCTATCATCCGTCAACTCAGTACTCACTCCTTTCTTACTCATATCGACTTTCACACAGTCCATCCATCTTTTCTTTGGTCTACCTTTACCCCTGTATCCATCCACATTCATACCTAACACTCTTGTCACATGACATTCATCTCTCCTCATAACATGCCCTACGCTAACCTATTACTCCTCATCTTTTCCGTCACAGGAAAAATCTATCATTCAAACATATTGTGTCTAAAATAATGTATACTTAGATGTTTGTTACTCAATCACGCTGAAACAGCTGAACGGATCTTAATTAAAGGCACAGAGAGAGATAGGCATTTTATCTCCGAAAATGTATTTTTTTAAGTAACAAAACCGCGGGCGGAAGCTAGTAAATAAGTATAACTCACTCTATCAGAGAACTCCAGGTATTCTTTCTTCTCCGGAGCTGGACTTGTGACAGTCAGCAAGGCGCTGTACGCTCTCCTTGCCTTCTCATTCCGTTCTTCCGTGTCACCTTCCATCTTCCACGGCTC